>CM014731.1:56351485-57626485 GCA_004329165.1 Spatholobus suberectus | reverse complement strand
ATTAAAATATATGTAAATATTCAATATTAGATAACATATTTAGAAAACTCCAAATGATGTGAAATTTGATATACATAATCATAAAGATAATATCATCAAATTCAACGGTTGGATTGGTTAAATTTGTATTATACAAAAAGTTATTGAAGGTGTAATTTGACTAATTCTTATACCTGGTGCCAATGGATCATGCCTTATATATATATATATATGTATTATATATGTATGTATGTATATGATTATACTAATTTTGACATGTTTTATCATAATAAATCTATTAATTTTTAAGTTAATTTAATTAATTAAATCATATGAGTAAATTATTTAAATAAATTATTAACAGATTTTTTTTACAAATCTTTTCAAAGATAAATAGTAAATATATATATAATTATGCTAATTTTGAAATAATTTATACTAATTAATCAGTTAATTTTTTTAACTTTAATCAATCAATTAAAATACAAGCCTCTATTAAATCGAATTTACACAACTTTTTATTTGTGTAAAGTCATTTTGTTAGTAAAAAAAAAAAACTTTGTAAATTATTGTCAAAGTTAACTTACATAAGAACAAGTCTTCCACTAAATTGTTACAAATTAATTAATTGATTAATTATTGTAAAATTTTTATTTGTATAAAATCTGTTGATTAATTAACTCAAAAATTTGTAAAATTTTTATTAGTATAAATTAAAATATGAACTAATTAATTAGTATAAAATATGACTTTACTCAAATAAAAAATATGGAGGTAGTATATATTATTTACTACCAAAATGACTTTACAAAAATAAAAATTTGTATAAATTTGATTTAATAGAGGGTTGTATTTTAATTGATTGATTAAAACTAAAAAAAAAATTATGAATAAAAAAGTAGAATTAATCAAAAAATTAACTAACTAATTTGCGTAAAATATGTCAAAAATAGCGTGATTATATATATTTTTACAATTTATCATCAAAAAGATTTGTAAAAAACAAATTAATCTGTTAATAATTTATGTAAATAATTGTGCAGAAAAAATTAATCAAACAAACAAATAATTAACTCAAATGATTTAATTAATTAATTTAATAAAAAATTAATGTATTCATTATGATAAAAAAATGTAAAAATTAATATATTTATATTTTTTAATATTTATTGTGGAAAAAATTGTAAAAAATTAATCTATTAATAATTTTCATAAATAATTAAAGTAGAAAGTTAAATCAATCAAGCGATCAACTAAATAAATCAAGTGATTTAATTGATTGAATAAAATAACTAATTGATTCTCAAAAAATATATTAGAGTTACTATATATATTAGGATATTATAAACCGTAGGATTAATTTGTATTAATGGTTAAGATTTGGTATAAGTGTAAAAGACTTATACCTGGTATCAATGAATTCTGTCTCATATATATATATGTGTGTGTGTGAGTCAGGATTCGTTGACAATAGGTGTCAAAGTTAGTCAAATTACACCTTCAATAATTTTTTGTAGAATGCAAATTTAATTAACCCAACCATTGAATTCAATGTTCTTATTAATTACATTAAGTATACAAAATTTCACATAATTCCAAAATTATTTAGTAGTTCATCGCATCAGTTTAGTTTAACGTACAATAAAAAATTAAAATATATGTAAATATTCAATGTAAGATGACACATCTAGAAAAGTCCAAATGATGTGGAATTTGACATACATGATCATGAAAATAATATCACATAATTCAACAGTTTGATTAGTTAAATTTGCATTATATAAAAAGTTATTAAAGGTGTAATTTGACTAACTTTGACACTTGGTGTCAACAGATCCTGACCCTATATTATATATATATAATAAAAGTTATCTAATTAAAATAAAATTAATTTGTAATTGAATTAAATAATATTTAATTTACTTTGTATGAATGTTTTCGTATTCAAAGTAAATACAAAATTGTATTTATATAATTTTTTGGATAAAATTCTGTATAACAAAGGGAGATTAAACTGAAAATAAAAGGAGAAATATATAATAAAACAATTAATGTGCTGTACAGCAAAAATAAAAACGGTATTAAAAATAATTATATAAATAATATACCTCAGTTGAATATGTCCCTGGCCTATTAATTTTCAACTGCTTAAGTGTTCATACAATACGAGACATTAGTAGATGGAACATATACCGATGATTCACAAGTGTTTTTACGTACTAGGTATTGCTTTAATGCTTTTTAATGAATATTAATAGTGTGTTCATTGTAGTGGCGAGGCTTGTAGATAGGAAGACTTCACGGGAATACAAGACTTCATGTGGTTAATTCATACTCGTACATCACCCATTTATGATATGTTTGGGAGTATCATTTTAAAAAAATATTTTCAAATCAAGAGAATCATTTAATATTTATTAAAAAAATAAAATATAAAGATATTAAATTTAAATTAATTTATTGTTTTATTTTTATTTTGAGAAAATGTTAAATTAAAAAATATGTTATAAAAATGAAAATATTCTCTTTCCTTTTTTTTTTCCTTTCAAATCCTAAACTTACATAGAAAGTTTAAAGATAAAACCATTTTCTTTCTTCCAATTATCTCCTTTATGAATCCACAGTCTTTTGTGAACGAACTTTAATTTCTTCTTTTGTTTCACTTCACAAGTACACAAAATTGCAAACGAAAGTGTTATGGGCATGGCTCACACCTAGCCATACTGGCTCAAGATAAGCTACGTCTCTAGCTTTCGGACTTGCTGACCACCACCCTAAAGTCGGCACAACTCTCTCAAATCATGAACTCATCTACTACCAGTTCCATACTCGACCTCAAACTACTTAAATTCCTTTGACAACAACCATGAGTCTTACATGTAGGAAGCACTTCACGTATCGTGAACCCCTATCACACGACCCCTTAAACAACAAGCATACTATTGACACCTGATGATCACCTAACATGCTACCTCTCAAACTCCTATATATACATCATTGCCCTTCCTTTTCAGGTATGTTCTCTACTCCATAACTACCAATCACTCTACTAGTTTACTAACTTGGGCGTCAAAGTCTCTATAGGTAGCCATCACCTCCATGTATTGCCTCAATGAAGCAATGACACTAACTCCCAATCCTATTTTTAGCCTCAGTCAATTCCACACTGGATGCTAGTGTAAAATACTAATGTTATCTGTGGGCAATCTAACAGTCTTAGTTATTTCTCCATATCTCTCTCACCAGTTGGCATGGCACATTTGGGAAAAGACACATCCAACCCACGATTAATTGACCCCATGATAACAGTGACTAATTCGTAACTAAGAGTACATGATAGCAAAGGAAGTGTTGTAGAATTCTCGTCTTGTAACAAAAGCCAAAAGTAAAAAATCATTCATTCATGTATTTGGAATATTTGGAAGGCACAAAACCTTAAAATGTTCAAAGCAACAACAATTAAGATGAGCTCTACAATGTAAATGGTAAAGTTAACAAGATGGCAATGGATCAATGCAAGATGTGTTGGGTTTATAGACCTAGTTTCTTGCTAGTTTTTGAACCTAAGTGGGAGTGTAGGGTTATGTGCAATTGATCTACACTTCAACAAGAGAAAGATCAAAAGGATGTTTCAACTGACACAAGTTCAAGGATGTTAAGGTCTACAACGAAGTCAAGGAATCGAGAAGATCAAAGTAGGTACCTTGTTCCCTATGACATGGATACACAAAACAAGAGACTATAAACTCAACTCATTGTGTGTTCTTTGGTGGTTACTTCGCTTCAAGATAATATGTTCTATATAGTCAAGTTTGTATGGGGGGTTTTTGATATATAAGTTATTCTAATAAGGTGTGGAAGGTGTTTTGTTAAAGTGGAGAAAGTGTTTCTTATGTAATCGAGTTAGGCTATATAGTTAAGTGGACTAAGTTTCTTGTTCAATATTTATTATGGCAGTGTTGTTAAATAACATTGTCCTAAAATAACTCTACTTGCCACAAGGATTTTCTTTGCATTCTTGGGGCTAATGTGTTGTTTGACAAATGCTAAGTCACAAGTTTTGTTGCATAGGATGTTCCTCATTAGGATACCTCTTACTAAAATTGATGGTCCATGGTAATATGAAATGGATTAACATGTTCATGTATGATGTTTTGGTTATTGGTGGGAGATTGAGCTAACTTTTACTTTACACAATATAATGTACACTTATAGGGGCATGTACTAATGTTAATGTTTGAAATGATTAAGACATATGGTTATTGCTATCATTATGTTTTGGAAAATTAGTTATGCATCCTTAGGTGGCTAGACTATTATCACTACGGCTTTGTTTCTTGGATAATAGTCTATTATGATGGTTAGGATACACAGTTGTTGTAGTCACCTTGTATATTGGTCAATAGATTGAATGATTATGACTCAAATCACTTTGTTGTTGTTGTTCTCTTTGCATACCTGGATTGCTATCACTTTGGTATCACTATTACTTCTTTGCATGGTATAATTGGTACCTTTACATCAACACAAAATTTGGTGCACAAATTGTCAAGCCTTGGTGGTCATTATGTGTTTAGTCTAGCTTGTAAGCAACAATACACTTGCTTTCTAGCTTCCTAAAATCATGGCTCATGTTTAAACCAACATGCAGATGAAAGATCCAAAAAGGATTCTCTTTGTCAACTTGCAATTAGGCATTTTAAGACTATCATGTTTTGAGATAGGTAGCACAAAAGATAAATATTGCTTCAACTACCAAGAAATGAGGATGACAAAAACATAGGCGATGGCATTACATCCACTATGTTAACCATCTCTCAAAACATTTTCACTGCTTGCTTACATAGAACTTATCCTTATAAAAATAATTTCTCACATAAAACCTAATGCAAATGGTCATGAAAAGGCCCTAAAAAGGTTTTACCACATCTTATCCATGAATCGAGCCTAACAATAGCTCCTAGTTGTCAAAAATTTATTTGGATCAATTTACCCAACAATAGCTCTTGACATGCCAACATCTTAGTGTAGGCACAAGTGCATTGATGCCACTATACAAGCTTTAAAGCCCCATTTTTTTTCATGTTTGCTAATTACTTGTCTAAATCATTAAACAAGTGAAACCCTAAAAGTAACTATAAAACTTAATTTAATAAATTACATATTGCTTGTAGCTCAATTTTGAGTTTACAATTCAACCAAAAATTAAATTGTGTTCCTAATAGGCAATGTGAGATCAACAGTAGCTTTTATAAGTGAACATCATCATTTTATGTGCCAAATAAGTACGATTAGTGATTGTTAATCATACTTAGTCACATGGGAGAAGTATAAGTCAATTTGACACTTTTGAATAAAATAATATGATTTTATTTAGTGTCAAATGCATACATTACAAAGCACAAACTCAAAATAAAGAATGAGAGTCAAAAAAGAGATGAGACACCATGGATTACTAAAATACGTTAACTCTAACCCATTCTAGATATACTCTTCTAATAAGACAAGAAAATGCTTAAAACAATCCCTTAAAAGTATAGGTGTACATGACTCATCCCGTCCCACCAACTTGGCTTGACCCGAAGGGACTTTTGACGATTTGGGTTTAAAAAAATTAAAGTTGATACATTTTAGAGACAAGTTTGAGTTACACCTCGGGTCATCCCAATCCAGTTTAAAGTCATATATTCTTTTAAAAGTATAATTTTTTAAACATTTATGTATTGATAATACAGTTTCTTTACTTAATAAATAATATTTTGTCTAACATGATATTATATTTATATTGATATCATATATCTTAAAATATATATAGTAAAATATATCTTAATTGTAGTTGTATACTTCTTTAATTCTACAATTTTACTATATATAATGCTAAGATTAATATACTATGTCAACATGTCAGGTTAACCCAGTCTTGTCCTAAATATTGCCAGGTCTTCATTAGGTCAGGTTTGAGTTCACAAAATTGACCCTACCAAACTTGAGTAGGGACATAAATAAATCTATCCCAACTCGTCCCGCGGTCACTTCTACCTAAAAGTAACCTTCACTAACATTACCTTTCATTCCTTACACACTTTCTTAAACATGATATTGGCTAACCATTTTGTCCCATTATTGAATTTGATTTTCCCCCTTCTCCCTTGAAATCCACGGCCAAATGGCTTCTCCCACACACCACACTTAATAAAATTTTAACTTAGACACACTAAACCACTTATCACTTCATCTTTAGCATTCTCAATAGAAACCCTAACGCTAAATTCTTTCCTCCTTTTCTCCAAGTCCAGCCACCCAATACAACCTAAAGGATCACCATTTTTGGTTATTTATGTAAATGTAAAATCTAATATATAGTACTTAAAAGGGGGTGAATTGAGTGCTTCAAAAAATTTTTACAAAACAAATTTGTTCCCCTTTTTAAAAATGTTTTCAAAAATTAAGTTCAAAACCTTTTTATCCTACTTCCCAAGATCAAATAATGAAAATTCTCTTTGAGCTTATTGAGGAAAACGAATGATATAATTCTAACCACTAAGAGAAGTTCTACTGCAATTATGAATGTAAGTGGCTCAAACTAGTACATATGTCTTTCACTGATGTTATGAAGTGTAAAGAATGAGCAATTCCAATAATGCACAGCAAAATAACAATGAATGCTCCAATACCCAATGTCCAATTTATCAATTTCAATGCCAAGAATCAAATTATCATCAATCTTGATCAATTCAACACAATATATTCTAGAATTAAACAACTATTGATCAAATAAAATAAACAATGAAAAATTAGAGAGATTAATGTTTAGAAAATTGCATAAAAGATTTTATACTAGTTCACTCGCATTCACTTAAAAGTTGCATCCAATTCCTAATCAAACCGATTAAATTTTTTTTACCAAAAATCAAATACACAATCAAAGATACCTCACTTTAAAGACTTTTGGGATACCTCACCCAAAAATCCTATTAAGAATCCTACAGATAGCCTCAGCTAGGTGCTTGAATTCCTCTTCAAGACTTCACAATCATGCTCAACCTTCGCAAGAATCACAAACACATAGCCTAGCTTGTAATCCTTTACTCAATCTTTGAAGAAATCAATGCGAGTAATAAGAATTCAATTGGACAGATTTTCTAAAAATTTGTCCTAAAATCAATCAAAATTAGACCCTTTTTATAATAAGTGATTGGACTTCAAAATGGGTTTTTATAACAAATCAATTAATTACTTTGTCATGTAATTGATTACTTCACTTAAAGTAATCAATTACATAGCAAGGTAATCGAGTACCTATCACGGGTTTTCAAAATTGTCAACTCTCTATGGTAATCACATACTTCAATATGTAATTGATCTTTTGATCAATTACTTCCTTAGGTAATTGATTGTTACTTACAAAAAAGCAACATTTAGCTCTTTAGAGTATTCATTTACTTCACTAGGTAATTTGTTACTTTAGCTCAAAGGAGCTATCGAGAAGTAATCTATTACTTGATGAATTACTCAGAGAATACTTATCAAATACTTGCCTAATCAAGTCATTATAAAGAGTCAATGAATTTTCAAAAAGGATTTTCACAAATATTAGCTTTGAAAACACTTAAGTAGAAACTTGATGCATTGCATTTCATACCATTTATGCATAGCATTTTACTTAGGATAAATTGCATATTTTGACATTTAGGACTTAATCATAGTGCATTTTCATTGTTTTTTCCCTTCTCTGGGGAACTTGTTACTCGCTTAGTATCTTTTTTGTTTAGGAGTCAGTATTTAGGACTTGGAGGCACTAAAAGTAAAGATAAAGAAGCATTAGGATTAAAGCCAAGAACTTTAAAGACCTAGTAGATGGAACAAAAGTGCATGTTGGTGGTCTAATATTAATCATGACCGTGAGTAGGAGATTATGCCTGTGACTGGCACTGATTTGTTTTTCTCGAGTTAAGGGAGTAGAACTCATGCCTATGACCTCGTGCTCACGCTTGTGAGCGAATCCTAATGCAAGATTCATCATTTTGCATTTTTATATGTAACATGGGCCTAAACCCTTTTTAGCCCACTGATTTAAATAGTTTTAGGAATTAGGAAAGGCACTTTTGGAATGAACATATTGAGCGAAGAGGCAAGAGCTTAGGATCATTTTCTTCCTTCTTTCTTTTTTGATTTGATGTTTTCCTTTTCTGGATTTTACTTTTTTTTTATGAAGATATAAGTGTAGCCCTATGAATGCCTTAATGAAGTAATTTCTTTAATCTTTGTATGATTCTTCTCCTCATCTTAATTCTTTTTCTATTAATTATCTCTATGTGAAACGAATTGGCTTGCATTTTACATAACTTAAAGAATTTGAAAAAGTACTGAAAGGTGAACTTAAACACCAGCACTATAGCGAGGCAACTTAGGTCTAAGCCACAAAAGAAGATGAACCCCTTAGGGATTAATTGAATTGACAAAGAACTCATTAAGTCTAATTAAACACAACGACCATAAAAGTAAAGGGGCAATTTGATTAGACATCCCTCCATATCTTGAAAGGGAATGAAGGGTACCTTAGGTTAATTCACCCTCAATGCGAACAAGTAAAAGCATAAAGGTAATCACATTAATTTATTAAGCATTATAGCATGAACCCCAATCCTAGAAGCTTTCAATTATTGAA
Organism: Spatholobus suberectus; assembly: GCA_004329165.1. Lineage (NCBI taxonomy): Eukaryota > Viridiplantae > Streptophyta > Magnoliopsida > Fabales > Fabaceae > Spatholobus > Spatholobus suberectus. Next base: position 57,617,838 of record CM014731.1, on the reverse strand, counting down.
TTTTCTTAAAACTTGAATCGCTTGTTACCTTCAATTTTATTTCTTCTTTCCAAATTCTAATCATTATTCAAATCTCAATTTCCACTCAAATTTTTCAAGTTTAATTTCAATTGGATAATAGTAATTCCTAAAGCAAGCATGCAGTTCCTGTGGATTTGATATTTATTACTCGATGACCTTATACACTTGCGGGATCGCATCAAGTTTTTAGCATCGTTGTCGAGAACTACGTCTCTTGGCTTGGTTACTTACTACTTTTCAATAGAAATTAGCTAAATATTTCTTTCTTAAATTATTCTTTTTTTTTTAATTTTTTGTTCCTTTTTAGACTTCACAAGAGTTAATTTGTTGCAGGTGTTTTTCTCTATATATACGCATATCCCTCCATCTTGAACGACCCACTAAAAGAACCATAAGATCAAGAGAACCTTCCATAGACAGAGAAGACTCCAAAAATAAAGAGCATTAGCAATCTCGGTAGACACCACCACCATGGCAAACAATCAAGTAAATAGGCCATTAAGGGACTATTATGCATCAATAGCTTGTAATTTCCAAGTGAGAAATGCAGCAGATGGTGTCACCATACCACCATCCTTGATCAACATGATGAAGTAGAGCATGTTTGGTGGTTTAGCGTAAGAGGATCCGAACGACCACCTTGAAGGGTTCTTGGAAATTTGTGAGACCCTAGAACTTTGAAGAGGATATCTTTGATGCAATGAAGCTTCACCTATTCCCATTCATTCTTAAGGACAAGCTAAAGGCATGTATAGGTATTGTACCTAGGGAGACTATTGTTACTTGGCCTCTATGTGAATAAGTCTTCCTAGAAAAATTATTCCCCCCTCCTCGAAGATTAAAGAGATGAGAAGGTAGATCACTAACTTTCACCAAGGAGAAGGTGAAACTATATCTAAAGCATGAGAGCGATATAAAGGCTTGTTGGAGGCATGCCTACAACATAGGTTTGAGCGGTGGTTAACTATTCAATCCTTCTTTGAAGGATTGAACCACCAAAGCATGATGACCTTTGACTCCGTAGCTAGTGGATTTTTCATGAAGAAACTGGTAGATGAATGCATTATTATTTTGGAGGCTGTAGCTTCAAACTATAGCCAATAAAAGAGTGACAGAGAAAGATCTTCAAGATGAATTGCTCCAAGCAAATATGAATTGAGTAATGTGGATATGCTTATGGAAAAATTCGATGCTTTGAATCAAAAGCTCGATAGAATAGAAAAGGGGAAGGTCAACTCTGTAAGTACCCCAAACTTTTGCTATAACCTCTATAGATGCAGGGACATACTACCATGGATTGTCCTACCGTGATGCCAAGTGGGGAAGAAAAGTAGATGGAAAATGTGGTTTCAACCTATAACTTCTATAATTACCTGTAGAAGGATAAATTTGACCCTTATTCGAATACATATAACCTAGGGTTGAGGAGTTATCCTAACTTCTCCTACCAAAATAATCAGGTTCAAGGAGGCCAAATGGGCGACTAGCAACAAAATATCAAGCCATCCATAAACCCCCACAACGGTCAAGTGAGTCGAGATTTCCAACAGCCCCTAAATTTCTAACCATCTTTGTCTAAGCCGAAAAGTCTCATGGAGTGGTTCATGGTTAGTCAATAGAAAACTAACAAATCTATGAGTAGCTCCATTCAAAGCCTTACAGCTAAGGTGGACCAAGTGATAAGTAAGATGGAGACCATAGGCCCTCCACAACAAGATGTTGGAGACACAAATTGCCCAACTTGCTCCTAGCTTAAGTCAAACTCCAAGTAAGTTTCCTGCTAAACCTAAACTAAATCCTGTCAAGCATTGTAATGCGGTAAGGAGAGCGAAAGAGTTGGACGGTCTTGTGTCTAACCAACAAAGTGAGGGAGAAAAAGAGGTAGAAATGAAGGTTGAATCTACCCTGATTAAAAAAGAAAAAGATGAAGGTGTTGTAGAAAAAAAGGAAATGTTTAAAAAAATGCCCCAAAGGCCTTACCAAACACTCATTCCATTCCCTCAAAGCTTGGCTAAAGCTAAGTTAGAAAAACAGTTTGAAAAATTCTTAAAGATGGTTAAACAATTGTATGTCAATATTCTCTTTATAAATGCTTTGCAACAAATGCCAACTTATGTGAAGTTTCTTAAGGATATTTTGGCCAATAGGAGAAAAATTGATTAGCATGAAACTGTGACCCTTGTCCAAAGTACTTTACCTCCTAAGCATAACGATTTAAGTGGTTTTTCCATACCTTGTCTGATTGGTAACACTAGGTTTGCAAAAGCCTTGTGTGATTTTGGGGGCTAGTGTTAGTCTAATACCCCCTATCTGTTTATAAGATGCTTGGTATTGAGGAGCTGTAACCCACCAATATGTCATTGCAATTGGCAAATTGATTCGTCAAACACCCAGAGGAAATTGTAAAGCATGTTCCTGACAAGGTGGGGGATCTATTTATCCCATGTGATTTTGTAGTATTAGAGATGGAAGAGGATGTCAACATCCTTATTATCCTAGGTAGATCCTTCTTAGCTATAGGTGATGTTAATATAAGTGTAAAGAAGGGTAAGTTTTCCTTGACAGTAGGAGAGAATACCTTTGAATTTGATTTGTTTGAGGCTAACAATCTCCCTATTATGAGAATTTTGTGTGTGGGATTGACTCGTTAGACCAAGTGGTGAAATGGGAGGTAACTAGATGCCTTGTTAAATATTCATTGGAATTATGCTTCATGGGGGAGTCCCCCTGTAAGACATCCTACAAAGAAAAGTCCCAAGGAAGCATGCAAGCCAAAGAGGGAACCTTACATCCCTTCTCATCGCGCATAGATTGGGAAGCTTTAAATGCTTAAGTAAGGGAAGTAAAAGGAAGAAACAAGAGCTTAAGTATGATTTGGCGAAGAAGCCAATTGAGAGCAAGGTGATACTTTCCTACCCTCACCCAACTATAGGAGACTAATTTTAACAAGCATTGAGCTCATTGACGTTAAACGAGAGCTTTTAGGAGGCAACCCAATGTTGTTTCATTTTCATCATTCTTGGTTCTAATCTTTTAAGATTTATAGATGTTATTTTCCTTCAATTTCTCTATTTTTCTTTTATTTCCTCTTTTTCTTTAGATTTTACATTTGAGCTTTTGTTTCTATACCATTTTGTAGGCCATGGCAACTTAGGTGGCGAATTCGGGTGGCTTTTGAGGAAAATCGGTTGTTCACATTTGTGAAAAAATAATCATGGTTGTGATCAAGTTTGATTGCAATCGAGAATTTTTGTCCAGGGACTAATAGAGGAGTTCACGCCTGTGAGAACGAGCTCACAACTATGAGCTGATCTATAATCAGTGAAAAAAAAAATTGGGCGCTCTAAAGGCTCTAAAGGTGTAACTGGCCCGGGTTGGGTCAAGTTCAATTGTGTGTTAAGGGTCAGTAAGAGACAGATGAGGATGAGTTATACTTGTCCCTAACCCAACCTGAAATTTTGATCGAGCCATTTTGTTAGACCCTAAACCCGTCCTTATACTCGAACAAACACGATAATAAATGGGCCAAATTAAGAACAAGTCTATTTAAGATGGAACCAGGTTGACCTAAACACAAAGAAAATAAAATTATAAAGCAACGTAACCAATTCCCCATACCCATAAGCTAGTCTGAATTACATTCACTTTTAGCATTAGCATTAGTGTTTTTTATAAGTGTTTCATTGCTAATTAGTAATTATAAAGAGTGACACCAAATATTTATAGCTCAGTGTAGCAATAATCGGTCCTTCGCCCTAGTCCAAGTCTCCCACCAACATTAATAATGCATTATAAGAAAAGATGGAAGAATTGATACCTGTTTAGCATGAAATAAAGGACTAATAATAATTAAGAGTGACAGAATCTTTTATGAGAAAGTACATTTACACTTCGTTTAACTAGGCTTTGATAATATATAAAGAAAAAATTAAGATATGAAAAAAAAAAGTGCTTTTATGATACAATAGTACGTGGATTTGTGGGATGCAATGACATTTTATATGTGGTGAATGATAGATAATCATATTATCTACGTGTTGACGTAGACTTCTCTTTCTCAGCTAGAATCTGTTATTCGCAAGCAGCATACATATATTATTTGTGCCCATTATATCAACTAAAAGTAGCTATATAAAATTAAATGCAAGGTAAATAAAAAATTAAATACAACAAGGTAGAATGTAAGCAGGAAAATACGACTTAAATCATTCATTAACATTAAATGCAATTATATCTTCATATCGTCATACACAATGCATTCCAAACCAAATTAAGTGTTTATACTAGAAATATATACCATAGTGAACTGCAACTACATAGCAAAAAAAAAAAAAAACTACAATTGTGTGAATTCCTACTTTTGTAACCTATCTAGTCTTCTACAAAAGAACTTAAACATACGCATTTCATGTGTAATTGTACCCAAATGAACTGATAGCTATATTTTACCTATCTGTGCACCAAAAAAATAATTTAAACTTATAGCTGAATACCAAAAAATTACTATAAGTGATTTCCTTTTCCAAAACCCCAATCAATGCCTAACTTGCCATTAGTTAATAGGCCTGACTTCTTGCTTATTATTAGCTCCTTGCATCTGTTGAATATTAGTGAAAACATCTGCAAAACACAAAATTAGCTATAAGCATATTCAAAAAAACCAATCAATAATAAATTATAAAAGTCTCACCATCAATTATCTTCTCAGTGTTGTCAAATTGATCAAAATCTTTCTCATCAAACTTGACATCATTAGGATATAACTAATTTTGCATGCAAATTAGTGCTTCAGCCATTTTTGAAGACAAAGAGCTATAGAAAACATCAAGATGTCCACTGGTGCTAAAGCATGACTCAAATGCCATTGTAGAAACTAAAATAGCCAATATATAACGAGCTATAACAGAAACAATCCTATACTTTGAATAATTTGCCTTCCACCAATCCAAAATGTTAAAGTTAACATTCTCATCAATATCTATAGTATCATCTGCCAAGTATCTCTCAATATCTGATTTTTCTAAACTTGTTTTTGCTCTTTTTTGGTTTTTCCAAACTTGTACTCTATTTTTAGCAACACTTTTAACACCAGTTGACCCTTTAAGTCTCTCATCTAAGGTTGCACATTTAAATGAATCTATACCAACTTCACTTTCCTTGTCCTCAGCAATTCCTTTTGCATAAAATTCATATAATTCATCAAAAGTATCTTTAGCCATAGCAAACATCTTAGCTCCTAAATTTGTACCATATAAATCCTCCAAATTCCAAGCAACATAGTCAAGTTTGTACGGATCCAACACTACAACAATTAACAATAAAGGATTAAATTTTTCAAAATTTGTTAAACTTGGTTCTCATTGAACATGTGATTGAGTGCAAAAGTACAGAATCATTATCACTGCTCCATTTGATCAACTTAGATTGTATTGATGTAATCTCATGAAAGCATTTGTTTGATGTCACATGTTAAGAACTTGAGAAACATAAAGTCACATCATAAAAAGATTTCAAAAATGGAATTAATATCCTCACATGCTCCCAATCAAAATTAGTAGGTGGACCACACCTTTTTTTACCTATATCATCTTCACCAAACCATTTTCAAAAATCTAATTCTTGGTCTAAAACCCTATCAAATGCCTTTTCAAATTCTCTGCATATTCTAACATGATGTAAGTGGAATTCCACCTTGTTAAAACATCTAAGCACATAAGACTTTGAGACTCAATCATTTCATCCACAATACATTCTTTAAATCTTTTAAGTCTTTGGGGAGATAGTTTAAGCTGCATTCCTTACACTATCAATGGAAAAATTATGTTCCCTTAGGTCATCATTAACAACCAAATTTAGAATATGAGCACAGTACCTTATATGCATATATTTTCCACCACACACTAGCCCACCTCTAGCATCTATTTTTTTTTAAGATATGAAATGGCCACATCATTTGAACTTGCGTTATCAACTGTGATTGTAAACACATTTTCAATTCCCCATTCTCTCAAGCATTTATCAATCTCTCTTCCAATGGTTTCACCCTTATGATTTTCAATTAAGCAAAAGTTCAAAATTCTATTTTGAAGTCTCTATTCTTCATCAACAAATGTGCTGTCAAACTCATATAGCTTAGATTTTGGTTAGAGGTCTAGCAATTTGTAGTCAAATAAACACGGATGCATGACTTCCTAAACCAAGCCTTTAAATTTTTTTCCTCTTATCTAAATAAAGCTTGTAACAATCCCTTGCAATTGTGAACCTAGACAGTACAATGAATCTAGGCTCTAATCAATTCATCATTTTACGAAAACCACACCCTTCTACAAGCTTAAAAGGCATATCATCACATATAACAAATTTAGCCACATTCCCCCTACAATCTTCCAAGTTATAACCAACAGAATTTGTTGCCTCTAAACCATCCCCTTCAGTGATCTTTGGCATATACCCATGAATTGTTCTTTTTTTACCCTCCTTATTGAATATAGATCTCTGAAACTGATGCAAATGTTTGTTTAAAGAATTTGTGCTGTGCTTAGTTGGGTAGCAACTATACACTACACGGCAATAGTTACATTTGGCCTTATGTTCACCCATAGTCTCTAATAAAGGTAATTTTATGAAATGATCCCACACCATTGGTTTCCTACTCTTACTACCTTCTCCTTCAATGGTATTTTCATCAGCTTCCCCTTTAACTTCATCTTCTGTTGATGTATTAGGACCAGTTGCAGCAACCGTAGTTTCAACATTTGTGTTCATATTAGGAAGGCCTACCTTACATGTTTCTACTACTACAGTTGGCTCTACCTCTTCCATTTTTTTTACACTAAACCTAGATAATAACAATGAAATTTGTCTAAGGACTTAGGACTTAAACATTGAAATCAAACCAATAAGAATAATCAATATTAAACACTTTCCCAATAAGTAAGAAACTCATCAAACAAGTAGTGTTTGATGAATTCCATTAATAAAAGAAATCATAGAAAGAAAGAAAAATATTTTTTTCTTTAATAATTGAAAAAAGATGGAGTGGCATCATCAACTTAGCAAGCACATACACTTCATGATAGCAATCATAAAAAGAAAGAAAAAAGGAGTAGTTCAATAATTCAAAAACGAAAAAAAATCACTAAGGACTCTTTTTCTTGCTTTGGAATTGAGAACACTTTTGTGTGTTTTTACTCTCCAAGAATTGACTTCTCACATTTTTTTTTCTTTATCCACTATGCAATGAAAATATTTGACTGTTAAGCCCCACATAGCTTCGCCATCAATTATTATGCTCACTTACAACTACTTGTGATCCAATCAATGAAAGCAAACTCAAAAAATTGCTAGTGATATTATCTTGCAAATTAATCATTTACTTTGATACCCTATGAGCGCATGAACTTAAGTCATAATTCTACTTATTCCAAAAGCCTTATTCAATGTGTTTGTCACATGTCATCATCCTAGCAATAAAATATAGGCATGTTGTACTACAATTTTCTTTGTCCTATTATAATGTTATGTTGTTCATATTATTATTAACTTTTTCTATTATTTTATTAGAATTTTACATCTCCACTTCCCGCTCACGTATATTGACTCACTAGTCATTTTCAGTAGAATAATATTATTTATATAGGTATTTTATAAAATTATTTTTCCCCATTTTATTATTATATATCATGTCAATCGTCTTATTTTACATTTTTCTTTCTATTCTTCTTATTTTTTTTCTTTATTATAAAAAATTTGTGCAAATACAATTTCTCTTTTTACTGAGTCACAGTAGAGTGTAACTAGTATGAACTTTCAATTTAAAGAAATTTAAGCATGATTCTATCCAATGATAGTAGTGGAAAAATTAAAGCAAGAAATATATAAATTTTGGTAAAACTAATCAGAATTACATGACAAAAATAACGATATAAACTGAAATGTACCATACGTAGAGGAGCAACACAGAAATCAATGAACAAGGAGCAAGCACTAGCGAGCAGTAGAGTAGCACCAACACGCAGGTAGGAGCAAGACCGAGTAAGGAGGAGTAGAGGCAAAGCATGCAGTAGCGAGCAACTGCACTAACGATTGACGAAGAGCTTGGATTAGGTCTCTCCGCACGGCTAGAACAGTTCTACAATGACCTCCTCCACACCATCGTACATCAAGCTAGAGATAAGGAGCTAAGAACAAAGAAAAGGAAGGGGAAAAGTTGAACCTTAACAGATGCAGTACATGGAACTATGGGAGAAGAAAGACAAAAAAAATGATAAAAGTCTGTGATAAGTGATTCAATAACAAATGAAATGACTTGTGGGCCTGGGCTAGCCTAAGTAATAAACTAATAATCTAAAAATTTATACACTTTTATAGTGTTCGAGCCGGATCGGGCAACTCGAGGGTCAACCTGAACCCATCCTGAGCCGAAGCCGAGTTAGCAACAAGGACAGTCCTTTTGTCCTATTTCTTTTAAGAGACAAGGTTCAACCTGACTTGAATCCATCGAGCTAGGATGGGCCACTAGGTTAGGTTAGGTCTTGATCAACCCTAGCTATGTTTAAGACCCAACCCAATTAAAAATAAATAGGTTAGGTTGGGTTTGCATTTTTTTTTTTAACCGAACCAACCCAACCTGACCTTAATCGAGCCAGGTTGAGTCATTGGGTTAGCCAATTGATATAATTTCTATATTCAAAAAAATTTTAGAAAAATAAAAAATAAAAAAATAAGAAAAATGAAATACTTAATTAGTTCAACGCATTTAAAGCGTGTTCAATTTAACATACAAGTTTAACCACACATTTTCAATACTCAAGAAAAATACAATATGTGTGAATATTATAATATTTTAATTTTTTATTAATAAAATAATAGGTCGAGTTAGGTCAGGTTAGGAATATATCAACTCATGACCCAACCCAATCTTAATCGGGTTAATGAAAATCAACCCAACTCGATGACCTGACCCAACCCATTGAAATGTAATTAGGTTAGATAGAGTTGGTCGAGTTTGCGAGTTGACTACAATTTGCTTACACCCCTAAGAGGCACTCAAGCCTGTGACAGACAACTCATGCCCATGAACTTAGGTCGCTCAAATCTTGTGCACAAGGAGGGTGAGTTAAAAACAAAATAATCCCACCCCATTCCCCCTAAACCTCATGCCTTAACCCCATACACGATCTGATGCGATTCGACAAATGTATGGGGTCGTTGAGTAATAAATATTGAACCCACAGGGACTGCATGCTTAGTTTAGGAAATATTGTTATCCAATTGAAATTACACTTGAAAAGTCTGAGTGGAATTGAGATTTGCATAATGATTAGAAAGAAGAAATAAAATTGAAGGTAACAAGCTATTCAAGATTTAAGGAAATTTAAAAATTGAACGCTTCCAAGATTGAGGTTTAAGCTATAACGCTTAATAAATTAACTTAATTACCTTTGTGCTTTTACTTGTTCTCATTGAGTATGAATTAACCTAAGGTATCATCTGTTCTCTTTGAAGATACGAAGGGGTGTCTAAACAAATTGCCCCCCTTCTTTTGTGGTCATCGTTTCTAATTAGACTTAATGAGTTCTTTGTCAATTCAATTAATCCCCAAAAGTTCACCTACTATCGTGTTTTATATCTAAATTCCTTCCCTATTGTTTCGGTGTTTGAGTTCACCTTTCAATACTTCCTCAAATTCCTAAAGTTACGTAAAACGCAAGCCAATTCATTTTGCATAAAGATAATTAATAAAGAAAAAAATCAAAATGAGAATAAGAATCACACAAAGATTAAAGAAATTACTTCATTAAGGTGTTCATAGGGCTACGCCCAATCCTAGAACAAATCAGTGCTAGTCACGGGTGTGATCTCTCATTCATGGCCATGATCAGCATCAGACCACCAAGATGTGCTTCCTTTCCATCTATTGGGTCTCTAAAGCTCCTAGCTTCAATCTTGATGCCTTCCAATGTTTCTTCATCTTTACTTTTAGTGCCTCCAAGTCCAAAATACCAACTCCTAAAACGAAAAGATATCAAGCATTTAACAAGATTCATGAAGGGAAAAATAATGAAAATAGGCTATGATTAAGTCCTAAATGTCAAAATATGTAATTTATCCAAAGTAAAATGTTATGCATAAACGGTATGAAATGCAACACATCAAACAATCACAAACTTAATACTTGTCCCCAAGCAATTACTATGGCACTTAAGTAAAACTCATGGAATTCATCAAATTAGGACACAAGGAAAATGGAAGTACAAGCAGCAGATTAAGAATTGTGCATGCAATCAACCTTAATCAAGTCTAATTAGAGGTTAATTTTCTAGAATAAAGGTTTGCAATGATCAATTCACTCATCTCACCTCACTCAGAGTGTTTAAGAGTAAGACCATATTGCTTAATTTCCTTGGTAAAAGCACCCTATCATAGGCTTGGTGAGGAACCTCATCACTACTAGAGTATCTTGCCAATAAAGATAAATCACAAGGTTTTTCATTGGGATGTAATAGGGCCAGGGGTGAAATCATAAGGTGGGAAATTTAAAGAAAGGATATGGAATAGGCTTCAAACAATCTCAGTACCCTGACAGAGAAAACATTAAGCAATAATTTATAGTAGCAGGGGTACATTACACGGTTCTGCTTGCTTCTTGTTTCCTTCCTTTGTTTCCCTTTTTCATTCAAACTTTTCTCCTTTTTTATTTCAAGCAATTCCATGAGTTTTTATTTCACCCACTTTCAAACTTTTCAACTTTTCTTTAGTTCTCCTAGTTTACAAATTTCAAAACATCATACAGAACCTCCAATATATATTCATGGAGTTGCCATAATGCATCTCTCGAGGTAGCAAGATAATTTAAAAACATAAATAATAGGGCACCAAGAAAAATTACAGTATATGGCTCAAGGGGACAACTAAGGGTCAAATTTTCAATCTAACTCAAGTGTTTGAAAGAAAAAAAAAAATCCTAATTGCCTTAATAACATTCATCCAAGCAGATAGAAATTATGGTCTTAACAAGGTTTCAAAACAAGTTCTAAAGAGCATAGTTATGAGTATTTTCACTTAAACAAAGAAAAAAAGGCTGAGATATATAATGTAAATTTGCCTAATATATTAGCTCAATCCTCACATTTGTGGCTCAAATCAATGCAACCATCAAAACTAGAGAAATATGCTAATTTTTCAACTTGCCCAAAGATCATTTTATACAAATTTACTACTACAAAACTTAATATATTATGTGTACAATATAATGAATTCAAGCTAACAAAATATTAGGAACTCAAAGAGATGTGAATAATGGGGGGTGTCATTCAATGCATGAATGCAAGTGCAAATGTATGTAGATCAAAGGGTAAAAAAATGGAAAAATAGTCATGAATACGTATATATCCTAAATACCTAAACATGAATGCATGTGAGAATATAGATATAATAAACACCTAAAAATGGATGCATAAGAAGGTAGTGAGTGCAAAGCGTGATCCAAACATGATATGATGCGATCCTGCAAGTGTATGGGGTCTCTCTTTGAGTAGTGAATTAACCTAAGGTGATTTGTTCTATATACTAGTGAACAGGAGATTGCAGTCTGAATACTGATTTGTTCTATACTAGTGCACTCAATGATTAATTAAGAATAAGTGCAACTAACCCCCCCCCCCCCCCCCCCCAAAAAAAAAGAAATCAAGGCACTCAAAGTCAATCAAAAAATATAACCAAAATTACAACTCAATAGAAATATAATGAAAGTGGAAATAAGGAGGAGGAATTATCAAAAGTAAAATTATAAAAACTAAAGAGCTCATGCGAAAGTTAAAGGAATGCATTATGCTCTACAATCTTGTTTTTTATGATGACAACCTCATTTGATCATCTTTGAAAAAATTCCAAGTTAGAACCACTTTCAACCAGAGTGCAAGGGGCAGTATGAAAAATTCCAAGTTTTGTTGTCATGCTTATAAGAACAAAAGAATGTTCTCTCCCTCGTAATATATGCATACTTGCAAGACAAGAAAACATAAGCCTTTTCCCCATTTGACATTATAAAAAAGAATCATAGAATACAAAAAGAATTAGGAGAAAATAAATGCACAAGAAACAATAACAAGCTCATAGGACCAAAATATCCATATCATTAATCATAAGGTCTAAATATATAAGAATGGATACAACTGCTCAACCAAAAGATACAAATAAAATCAGACAAAGTACACCAAGTATCATAACACAAGAAATAATAAAACAGCTCTTAAAGTATCAAAGCAACAAACTAAACTACAAATACATCAAAATATCCTAAAAACTAATCCTAATGAAATTAAAGAAACAAGTCATCAAGCATCATGTTTGTCGTCATTTAAGTGTGTGCGAACCTCCTCAGCTGGTTTGAGATACATGAAACATCAGTATTCAAACCATCATATTATTCATTCAACGAACGAAACTCATTACCAACAAATTGATGATGATCATCAAACCTATGAACCATGTGCACAAAGCGCTTAACAACAAATCTCTAAAAAGGATCTTGAAAACTCATGTAAAGTAGGGGGAACGAAGTCATTAGGACTAATATTAAAATGAATCTAGTCCGTAAGATCAACAAATTGGGCAAAGTTCAGATCCGGATGACCTATGTGCATCCATGCATTATCACCATTCTACTTTATGCTCATCTTGCTCAATGTCACCTTTCCAAACTTGCTATGAGCAAAAAGAATGGATGCAGACATAAACATCAAACAATATCAAAAAAGCCTAAATTAAGCAAGGATATGGAATATGAACAGAAGGATAGGCTTTACAGGATAGCCAATGATAAATGATGAATCTAGGCCAATGAATCTAAAAATTGTTGTAGAGGCAATGAATCAAGAACCAATCGTCCTCCAAAACAACACCAATTTTTTTTGCCTGTGGATAAAGAATTTTAGCAACCACATACACCAAGCAATGTCCCTCTACGATTAGAAGACCCACTTTAGTCTTCCTTTCATAATGGTTAGGATGATGAAGGTCCCTCAAGAAAGAAATGACAACCTATGTCACGATTATAATCTTCCAAATTAAATAAAGAAAAATAATGTTGGCCAAAGTCAAATAGGTCAACAATAGTCTCCTAATCAATAGGACAAATAATGAAGTCATTCTTTGCAATTGTGTAATGAAGAACACCACCATCTTCTTTAGAGATCCCCATAATAAAGGCTTTCACCAAATCAGGTGAATAAGAAACCTGAAGACTCATGAATTGCTTGAGTCCCTACCTTACCAACAAATAAGGAAATCAAAACCCTTTGACTCAAAGAAAGCAAAATCCAGGTAGAGAGGATTGATGATATCTTTTAGGGTAAGACACCTACATAAACACTTTGAAGGCCTAAATAGATGCAAACCATGAAGACATATCATTAAAGACATCAGGAGAATTCATCTTTATGTCCTCATTAAAATCAAAATCAGAATGGTGAGTAATAAAATGGGTGGAAGCAATGGGAGAAGCCTTAATGACAATAGTATCCATCTTCCTCTTCATTCGATGCTCTAGGAAACTATAGAACATGACGTAGCAATGTGGTTGCTCCTATGAATAGATGGAGTAGTTGAAGATGAACCACATGGGTATGAGATCCCTTTGGATGCATTATTCCAACGACATGATCCAATAATCAAAAACAAAAGAATGGTGTGGAATAGTGTAGGAAAGTGTTTGGAGTAGAAAAGAAATAGTTTAAAGAAGGTTGGAGTGAATGGGGGCTTAAATAGAAAAAGATTTTGAAATTTAAAAACTAAAAGTCGCTCCTCACAGACAAAAGTAATCGATAATGATTTTAATAATTTAGCTAGTCAAGTAATTCAGAAATGTATCTTAATGTGGAAAACGACTAAATGATAAACATTATGGCTAAATTATTTGCCTATTCCACTTTATTAATTTACTCCGTGCTAACCAATTTACCTATCTCAATTTACTAATTCACTTTTTATTAACAATTCAAGCCAACATTACCTTGTCTTTATGTTAAAATTGTAGATAATTCCTTATGACACCACTCATTTGCAATGAGCTTAATGTCGAAAGATCCCAGGAATGTCTAGCCAACACAACCTATCGGGTCATGCCAACTTTGAATCCACTTAATACCAAGGTCTTACTTCAAACTTTTGGGGTAGAAGAAAGCCATCTTGGCTTGGTCTTCATCCCAAGATGATGCTAAGGGCATTCACTACTCAACATTCAAGAACGAATGAAACTTGATGCCAAGATGAAAGGTCAAAAGAAACACCACCTCCTTAGGTTAATGTAGCAACTAGGAAGACCACCACCCTTTGGGATGATGTATTTACAAGTGCTCAAATGCCTTTAATGCCAAATTTGCAAAGTAAAAGGCTACATTTTTAGGTCGATTACAATTCCACAAGGATATTTGATGTCCACAAAAAATAAATAGAGGCATTCATTATCTACTTTGAATTTAGCATGTGTAAAGTATCAACTTTGGCACTTAAGCAACTTAAAGACACGTTAAATAATAGGAAACCAAAAAGGTAAAATATCAACTACCTTTTATAGTTAAAATAAATTTTTGAATATACTTTTGACTGGTTCACATCGTGAGTTGTAAAAGAAGCAAAAAAGGCCCAATGCATAAGTTAACTCAACCATCCCAAGCATTAGTCAAACATTAATAAGTTGACACCTTATATCAACAAAAGGTACCAACTTAGAGGACAATTATTAGTGGATTAGGGTTCAACCTAATAAGGGATCAATGGGTTATCCATATTGATGACTAAGGATAAGGTTAAGCAAGCTATTAAAAAAACCAAAAACTAGCCACCTCAAGGTATCTGTTCACTTTATCCTCACCTCCTAACTCTAACCTAAATTGACTTGAGTGTCAAAATCTTGATAAATGATACCCCCACCATTAAGGAGCATGAGCACCAACTTACTCCTATAAGGTCACGAGTAGAGTTGGGTATATAAGTAGCGGTTCGCAGACAACTTGTTTAGGCCATGCTTTGCGTGGGTCGCGAGTCCTATAAAAGAAGGTCCATTAGAATTTGGGCTTTTTTCGGCTCGGTTTACGTAACCCGCGAGTTTAGTGGGCTTGGTCCATGGGTTAATTAATGGACTGGCTCATGGACCATTGTATTTTTTTAAAATATAGAAATTAATTTTAATAATCAGTTTATTTTATTGGGATTTTTAATATTTAATTGATGTGTTGGTAATGTTAGTTATTAGTAAATGATAATGTCATTTTCTTCCTCTTTTTTATTGTCTCCTAATTATTTAGACTTTTTATTAGTTATTTGGTTTGTAATTTATTAATATATTTGTCATATTCTTAAATTTTATCAATTATTAACAAGTAACATATAACAAAAGGGAAAAAAATCATAATTTAGATTTTGAGTTATTTTTTTGTTTGTAGTTAATTTTATATTTTTTCTTTCAAATTTTTTTTTTATCTTTGGTCTGTGGACCGATCCATTTAACGTACCACAAGAAATATCGCTATTACCTATAGACAAAATCCGTAGGTAACCCTAGAAATCCGTAGGTAAATTAGAATTATCGACAAACTATCTACGGATCAAAATCCGTAGGTAATTTGCTCGTCGGTAATTATTACCGACGGATATAGGCCGTAGATAATTGTGGGAAGTTACCTATAGATTCATCCGTGGATAACTATGCATGGATATATCCGTGGGTAATATCCATAGGTAACTTCCCCAGGCTAAATTCATAGGTAATATCCGTAGGCTACTTCCCACGACTAAATCCGTAGGTAACTTCCGTAGGTAATTACCACAGATAAATCTGTGGGTAACTTCCCACAGACAAATCCACGGGTAAATTGTGGGTATATATTCCCATGAATAAATCCATAGGTAACTTTCCCACAAATTAAGCCAATTGCAAAATATACATTATACCATTCTTTTAATTACCTATTTATTTTTTAAAATCAATAGAAATAAAAATAGAATTTAAACACTTGAACGTAGTCATAATTTAAAAAACAACAGTGAAGAAGCAAGAAGAAGATTACTCTTGCCCCAAGGAAAATTAATATAGTTTTGATGATTTAGCCTCTTGATGAGTGCAAAGTTGTAATGTGTGTTTATGTATGTGTGTGTGTTTGTGGTCTTGCATGATTTATCTTTATCCTTGATGGTTTGATGGTAATGAGCTTAAGATTTAAGACTTAAAAGGTTAACAAAGTGGAAATATATTTTCTATAAGTCTAAAATTGAATTTGAAGATAAACAATTTGATAAAACTTGTTTTTAAATTGATAGGAAGTAAGAACTACACACTAAAGCTTTAGAACTACTCAATCTTATATTAAAGAACCACTTAATTGGTTAAGTTAGCTTTGTAATCGATTAAGATCGTTTAATTTCATGTAAACAGTGAAAATATACACTGTTTTAACTAGTTAAATCAATATGTAATCAGTTGCATGTTTTCTGTTTTAACTAGTTACAACATTATGTAATCAGTTATTTCAGCAGTAACCAATTACATAATTCTGTAACTAGTTACATAATATAAAGCTGTTTTGTCCTATATGAAAATAACTAGTTACAAAGTTATGTACCAGTTATTCCAATAAAGGCAAATTCGAATAGCCTCTGTTTTAACTAGTTATAAATAGAAATAACTAGTTAAACCTATTCAAAGTTCATTTTCCAGATTTCAAATAACAAAATAACTGATTACAAGTTTAAATAACTAGTTATTCTAGTGAACTCTCTATATAAAGGGAACCTTAGTGAGTCTTTCAATATAACTTCATAACACTTCTACAACTTCACTTTTCTAAATTTGAGAAAGAGCTTTTCTAGACAGAATTCATACTATTCTTCTACTCCACTACAAGTTTTAGATCAAAGATCAAAGAACTCATCATGGATCAATCTTGAGGATAAAGAAAAGTCTTTTCTTTGGTAAAGTTAATTAGTTCTTCATTGTTCTTCATCTATCACAAACTAAGGTGATATCTAACCTTCTTTTAATTTGATTTTCATTCTTGAGAGGGTGTCTCTCATAACCTCCTTGTGGTAAGGTTCCACAAGAAAGGGATTCAAGCTTTTCTTGAAAGGGTTCAAGAAACTTGACTGTGTAATTTGTTTGGTAGTAATTCTTGTGGTTGTGCATAGTGTTTGTAAACATTTGAATTACATAGTGATAACACCAATCGGTTTGATTGGAAACTGAATATAGATCACAGTGGTGGTGATCGAACCAGTATAAATCTTGTTTGCACTCTCTCTTTCCTCTACTCTCTTGCTAACATATTGTATCTTGATCACTTGCATTTAAAATGATAAAGATCTTTGCATAGAAAAGTTCAAGATAAATAAATCCAATTCTATTTCATTTGTATAACCAAATCAATAAGATTCAAAGTTTTTTGAAAAATCTAGTTATTCATAATTGAAAAGAAATTAGGGATTCTTGAAAATTTTGAAAGATCCAATTCACCCCCCCTCTTGGATCCAGCCCTTTTGTTTAACAATTGGTATCAAGAGCAAGGTTCTTGAGAGTTACTTCAAGATTTCTTTTTAAAATGGCTAGAAATCAAGTGCATTACGGTGAAGGTGGTTCGGTTAATAGACCCCCTATTTTCAATGGTGAAAACTATACTTATTGGAAAGTTCGCATGAAAATCTTTATTGAATCGATTGATGTGGCTATATGGGATGCAATAGAAAATGGACCATATGTTCCTAAACGTGAGGGAAAAGGAGAACAAGTAATAAAGCATTGGACTGAGTGGACTGAAGAAGAAAAGAGAAAAGCTCAATACAATTTAAAAGCAAAGAACATAATAACCTCTGCATTAACTCTTGATGAGTTCTTTAGAGTATCTCAATGTTCAACTGCAAAAGAAATGTGGGATGATTTGCAAGTTACTCATGAAGGAACTAATGATGTTAAAAGAGCTAGAAAGCATACATTAGTTCAAGAGTATGAGATGTTCCGCATGAATAATGGTGAATCTATCTCTGATTGTCAAAAAAGGTTTACACATATTGTTAATCACTTAACTAGTCTTGGCAAGCAATTTGACAGGGAAGAGCTGAATGTAAAAGTACTCAAATGTCTCAACCGATCTTGGCAACCAAAGGTGACAGCAATTGCAGAATCCAAAGATCTTACAACCATGACACTTGCTGCACTATTTGGAAAGCTTAGGGAGCATGAACTTGAGCTTCATCGCCTAGCTCATGAAGAAGAAACTGACAAGAAGAAGAAAGGGATAGCACTTAAGGTCTCTTCATCAAAAGAAGAAGATGACAAGGGTGATAGCTCAAGCTCGGATGATTCGAACAATGAGAATTTGACTTTGCTTGTGAAGAAATTCAGTAAATTCATGAAGAAAAAGAAGAGCAGAAAAGGAAACCCTGTATTCAACAAAGTTACCAAGAAGAATGAGGCAACTCCCTCAAATTATACTTGCTTTGAATGTGAAGGACAAGGACACATCAAAGCGGACTGTCCAACTTACTTAAAGAAACATCAAGGGGGAGAGAAAAAGCCTAAAAAACCAAGCAAAGCTAAAAGAGCCTACATAGCATGGGATGAAAATGACATGAGCTCTTCAAGTGAATCCGAAGCGGATGAAGAAGCCAATTTGTGTCTAATGGCAAGCTGTGATGAGCAAAGCGCTATAAGTGATTCCGATTTTGAAACCTCCTCTAGCTATGATCAATTACATGAAGCATTCTTAGATATGCATGATGAGGCTCAAAAGTTAGGAGTTTCAAATAATAGACTAAAAAGCAAAATTAAGCTATATGAATCACAGTTAGCTAAGTTACAAAAAGAATTGAATGATCTCAAATTGGAGCATGAAACCATGGAAATGATTTACAAAAACTCTGCATGTAATTGTACATCTTCATCCTCTCTTAAAGTCTTAGATTGTGAAAATTGCATTGGTCTTAAAACTGAAAATAAGTATCTTAAAAAGACTCTTGCAAAGTTCACAAAAGGACAAGCAAACTTAGATATATTGCTTGGTAGACAAAAGTGTGTCCTTGATAAAGCTGGAATTGGTTACAATTTTCAAACTCAATAAAAATCTTACAAGAACTTTTTCAGTTTTAGAAAGGTCACTAGCTATCCATTTGTGACTTGCTTTTATTGTGATAGGAAAGGCCATACAACATCTTCATGTTATATTAGAAATGTTGGCATTCCTAGTGGCAAATATATGTGGATTCCTAAAGGAACTAAGATCCCTACTAACATTCAAGGACCCAATAAAAGTTGGGGACCTAAAATTCTATCTTAATCTTGTTTGTAGGTGTGCTTGAAAGCCCGAAATTCAATGTGGTACTTAGATAGTGGCTGTTCAAGACGCATGAGTGGAGATGTCACTAAATTCTCAAGTCTTTCCTCAAGACAAGATGGATATGTGACTTATGGTGATAACAACAAAGGAAAGATACTTGGAGTTGGTAATATTGGAAACCCTTCAAACATTTTGATTGAAAATGTGCTATATGTTGAAGGTTTAAAACACAACTTGCTAAGTATTAGTCAACTGTGTGATAAAGGTTTTAAAGTAGTGTTTAATTCAGAATATTGCATGATAACTGCAAATGCATCAAACGAAGTTAAGTTGATAGGAAATAGAATAGAAAACATTTACATGTTAAATTTGGATAGTACATCTACATTGCATACTAAATGTCTTCTAGGAAAAGTAGATAACACTTTGTTCATCAAGAGAAATAAACATGACACTATGTTAGTACAAATTTATGTTGATGACATTATTTTTGGATCTACTAATAGCTCCCTTTGCAAGGATTTTGCTAAGACTATGCAAGGTGAGTTTGAGATGTCCATGATGGGAGAATTAACCTTCTTCTTGGGGCTACAAGTGAAACAATTGGAGCATGGCACTTTCTTAAGTCAATCCAAATACTGCAATGAATTGCTAAAGAAATTTGGAATAAAAAGTTGCAAGGAATCAACCACTCCAATGTCTACCTCATGCTACTTGGACTTAGATGAAAGAGGTAAATCAGTAGAAGTTACCAAGTATAGAGGTATGATTGGCTCTCTATTATATCTAACTACTAGTCGCCCTGATATTATGTTTAGTGTTTGTTTGTGTGCAAGATTTCAAGCAAATCCTAAAGAATCACACTTATCTGCAATAAAAAGAATTATGAAATATCTAAAAGGAACTAGTAATGTAGGTTTGTGGTTTCCTAAAGGATCCTCCTTAAGCTTAATAGGATATTTAGATTCAGACTTTGCTGGATGTAAGCTTGATAAGAAAAGTCCTAGTGGACTTGTCACTTGTTAAGGAGTGCACTTGTCTCTTGGCACAGCAAGAAACAGGCTTGTGTAGCCTTATCCACTGCTGAAGCTGAATACATAGCAGCTGGAAGTTGTTGTGCTCAAATCTTATGGATGCAACAACAATTGAGAGACTATGGAGTTGACCTTGACCACATCCCTCTAAAATGTGACAACACTAGTGCCATAAACCTTACAAAAAATCCTATCCTACACTCTAGGACCAAGCATGTAGAAATTAGACATCATTTCCTTAGAGACCATGTCCAAAAAGGGGATTGTGTATTAGAATTTGTTGATACAAATAGGCAACTTGCAGATATATTTACTAAACCTCTTCCTAGAGAAAGGTTCTTCTTAATAAGAAATGAACTAGGCATCCTATATAAGTCTAGTGTTGGTTAGTCACTCTAATTTCATGTTTAAAACTTTTTATGTGTGCATTTGTATGTGTTTTTAAATACTAGATTTGTTTGAGTATTTGTGAAAGTTTCTAATGTTTAAGAAATTTATGTGTTTGATTCTTGGATACATACATGCATACTAGAGATTATTAGATAAGTTTCATACATAAATTAGTTAGAATGCATATGTGGAGTCTTGGTTTTTGAATGAGAAAGAAGCATGATTTCTTGAGTAAAATATTTTAAAGTTTGAAATTAACAATAAGTAATTAGTTGTTTTGTGCATTTTGATCCTTGACTAAGTGGCTTAGAGTAGATTTAATTGGTTACTTGAACTTGCCATTAGTTACTTTGTGATTAATACTCATATCAAGTTGTATGTAACTAGTTAAATGCATAAATAACTAGTAAATTGCTGCAGCATTTTAGTGTAAAAGTGCACTTTGCTGTCACAAATAACCAATTATAAAGCCTATAACTAGTTATTTTTGAGCTGTCTCACTTATACAAATAAATGGCTCACTGCTTTAACTAACTACACCACCTAGTAATTAGTTATTTACTGCAGATTTTTTTAAAAGTGCAGTATGCTGTCACAAATAACCTGTTACAGCACTATGTAACCTATTATTTTCGAAAAACAGCCCCTATTTTTGTGTACAGCTTGTTGGAATAACCAGTTACAAGTTTATGTAATTGATTATTTCAGTTCCAGCACCTATTCACGTTTTGTCTTACTACTGGAATAACTTGTTACAAGTTTATGTAACTAGTTATTTCTTTTACAACCCCATTTGCGTTTTTAATTGCTCTCTGGAATAACTCATTACTGCTTTATGTAATAGGTTATTTACGCCCAACTCACTAAAACGAATTGCAGTGTATTCGATTTTAACAGGTTACATAAATATGTAACCAATTATTTCATGCAGCTTTTGAAACACAATAAGCTCCAAAATAAAAGCTGTAATATATAACTACTTACATATAGTTGTAACCAATTATGTTTTTGATCAATGCACATGGTTTGCTCATTATTTTAACTGGTTAAATGCATTCTTAACTGATTATTTCAGCTGTTGTACCAAAAACGAAAATGGCAACCATTGTAATTGATTATTTTGATTCTTCTTTGTTTGTTTCTTCAGTCAAGAGTCAAGGAATCACTCAAAGTTCTGCACAAAGATTCTTAATATCTTTGACTAACCTTCACACACAACCCACACCTAGAATCTCACGTGAACTTTGCTCTTCAATATCTGAATGCATTGTTTGTTTTCTTGCTACTTGGTTGTTCTATAAACATGTTCATGCTTGAAACTTGAAAAACCACTAAAATTTGCATCTTTCTTTATCCAAATTCCATTACACCACCATGTCTTCCTCTGGAAATTCCTCTAAACACCTAAGGAAAATGCTAACACTAAGGGGGAGTAAATATGCACAACTCCCATTTAATGCTAAAATGATTTGTTTAGCATTAGGATAGCTTTATTTTGATATTGCTTATGTTGTGTTCCTTATGCATTTAATGTTGGTCTTAAAGACTAATCCTTATGCTTATATTTGTTGTTTGTTTTTCTTTAATATGTTGTAATGTGTTTCTATGATCTACTTTAACAATAGTATTTGTTGCAATTGCTATCCTTTTTATTTTTTTTGGCTTTCCATACTTCATTTGGTTTTATATTTTTGATGATGGCCAAATAGGGAGAAGGGTATGTTTTGCAAAAATGCAAGAATTAAATCATGAAGACAACTTGGACACACCAAGACACACAAGTTATCAAGTGGTTGTCATCATCAAAAAGGGGGAGATTGAAGAAGCAAGAAGAAGATTACTCTTGCCCCAAGGAAAATTAATATAGTTTTGATGATTTAGCCTCTTGATGAGTGCAAAGTTGTAATGTGTGTTTATGTATGTGTGTGTGTTTGTGGTCTTGCATGATTTATCTTTATCCTTGATGGTTTGATAGTAATGAGCTCAAGATTTAAGACTTAAAAGGTTAACAAAGTGGAAATATATTTTCTATAAGTCTAAATTGAATTTGAAGAGAAACAATTTGATAAAACTTGTTTTTAAATTGATAGGAAGTAAGAACTACACACTAAAGCTTTAGAACTACTCAATCTTATATTAAAGAACCACTTAATTGGTTAAGTTAGCTTTGTAATCGATTAAGATCGTTTAATTTCATGTAAACAGTGAAAATATACACTGTTTTAACTAGTTAAATCAATATGTAATCAGTTACATGTTTTCTGTTTTAACTAGTTACAACAATATGTAATCAGTTATTTCAGCAGTAACCAATTACATAATTCTGTAACTAGTTACATAATATAAAGCTGTTTTGTCCTATATGAAAATAACTAGTTACAAAGTTATGTAACCAGTTGTTCCAGTAAAGGCAAATTCAAATGGCCTCTGTTTTAACTAGTTATAAATAGAAATAACTAGTTAAACCTATTCAAAGTTCATTTTCCAGATATCAAATAACAAAATAACTGATTACAAGTTTAAATAACTAGTTATTCTAGTGAACTCTCTATATAAAGGGAACCTTAGTGAGTCTTTCAATATAACTTCATAACACTTCTACAACTTCACTTTTCTAAATTTGAGAGAGAGCTTTTCTAGACAGAATTCATACTATTCTTCTACTCCACTACAAGTTTTAGATCAAAGATCAAAGAACTCATCATGGATCAATCTTGAGGATAAAGAAAAGTCTTTTCTTTGGTAAAGTTGATTAGTTCTTCATTGTTCTTCATCTATCACAGACTAAGGTGATATCTAACCTTCTTTTAATTTGATTTCGTTCTTGAGAGGATGTCTCTCATAACCTCCTTGTGGTAAGGTTCCACAAGAAAGGGATTCAAGCTTTTCTTGAAAGGGTTCAAGAAACTTGACTGTGTAATTTGTTTGGTAGTAATTCTTGTGGTTGTGCATAGTGTTTGTAAACATTTGAATTACTTAGTGATAACACCAATCGGTTTGATTAGAAACTGGATGTAGATCACAGTGGTGGTGATCGAACCAATATAAATCTTGTTTGCACTCTCTCTTTCCTCTACTCTCTTGCTAGTATATTGTATCTTGATCACTTGCATTTAAAATGATAAAGATCTTTGCATAGAAAAGTTCAAGATAAATAGATCCAATTCTATTTCATTTGTATAACCAAATCAATAAGATTCAAAATTTTTTGAAAAATCTAGTTATTCATAATTGAAAAGAAATTGGGGATTTTGAAAATTTTGAAAGATCCAATTCACCCCCCCTCTTGGATCCAACCCTTTTGTTTAACAAACAGTATTAAGTTCGAACAACGTACATATTAAAAAACAAACGAAAAGTAATCTATTTGTTTCCTACATTGGTTTGAAGAATCTAATAATTTGAGTAGTCTGGAGAGTCATGGTTGTCCTAGTGTTAGGCATCTTGATGCTAGTGGAGATCGTCTTGTTGTTCCTGCTGTGGTTGTTGCTACTGTTGTAGCTGTTGTTGCTCCTATTAAAATTTATTTCATGTGTCAAGTGGTAGGAGTGGGAGGACAGCACTGAGAAATGACTGGAACTGACGACTCAGTCACTCATTATCCTCCCTCGACTAACAAACCTATTCTTTCAGTTGGACATTATCCTCCCTTGATTGACAAACCTCCTCTTTCAACTAGACAATCTCATCTGAATCATGAAAGTGACTAGAAGATGCATGTGTCTGATGCATGAGGCTATTTCCACATCGATAACCATGAGCCAGTTCTCCAACCCCGTAGATCCGTTCCTTCTTCTTGCCACCGGCAACAGCAATCCAACTTTGAGTCCTAAGTCTTTCCTCCTCAACAAGGTCTAAAGTGAAGGATTCTAAGCCGCCAAGACAGGATGCAGCCTCAGACTTAGCCTGAGAAAATCTAGTCTCAAAATCTTCCCGTTATTCATAAATCAATATGTTGTTTCATAAATATAGTAGAATTATTAAAATGAAGAGACATGCAAGATACAAAACTCACATGTGTCTGCCTAGATCTCTCATTGACAAACTGACTAGTGTCCTTTCGTATATGGGTTTGTTGAAATACTTCATCAATATGTACAGGTCAACCAAGCAACTTTGTCTACAAAGAAAAGAATAAATTGTATGTTTTAAATGAATCCCAAACACTGTATGTTTTTAACGTACTTACCATGCGAATGGCATGCTCGTGCGTGCTAATGGAGCCACATGTGTGCAAGCTCCCACCCTTCTCAAACGCCCTAATTTTTTTGGGCCTGTGTACACTTTAAGCGATAGGTAGGTGATTCCACTTTGCTAACAGATTGTTCAATACACTATCTCCAATCCATTTGAGGCTTTTTTTTGTCTCGTCGAGCTTTCATGAACATCTCAGAGAATCTATAGGATGCTCTTGAGTGAAAATTCTTTTTGATTTGATCGTCATCCTCAGGTCTCCACCTCACCTTCCTCTACATCAACAAAAATGTTAATAATGAGAAAATGTTATTAAAGTACTAGAAAATAAGGGCATGGCACTATTCTGACAACATAAAATAGTCACAACAACTAACAATGACAATGTTTTTAGGAATCCAAGGACCTACCACAAACACACATTTATAATTCAACTAGTCAATTAATTCCTCTTAAAGCCTTATAAGGCATCAAACAGGGACAGCTAGCCTCAAGCTCTTATAAAAGAATGTAAGGGACCATGATAAAGGAATTGCTAATATGAGCTTGTGTGACAAGAGCAAAGAAATAAATGACAAAATTAATATGCAAGCAACACTTCTAAAGAATCCATGTCCATAGTTCTTTAGATGACGTGCAAAATGAAGACAATTGACATTGGTTGCTTCTCAAGAGTCAACTTTTACTCAAGGTAAAAAAATATCCATTCGCATCAAGAAAGATTCTATTGCTTCATAATATCTCTAGCAAACAGTGCAAAAACATAAGTGAGGCAAGCTGTTATAAGACACTGCCACATAATATGAGAAAATGGCCTAAATGATTAACAACATTTTGAGTATCTTCTTCGTGCCACGAATATGAATGTAAATAACTAGAGCAAAAACTTTTCAACACCTATGCTAGAATGGTTCTCAAAAAGCTGCAAATACAATATTACAGTTGTGAAACTATTCCAAAGCTTGAGCTGATTGGATAGTGTGTGAAATATCAAAATAAAAAAATACTAATTAGTGGTCACCAAAATTCAAAATAAGTGATGCAATCATTGTGTTCCATTTTGATAGCAAAAAAGAACACAAATAATTACTTCAAAAGTTACTGCATTAGTGATGCAATCATTATCTTCCATTTTTGACTCCATAGGAAAAAAAATTATGAAGTCAAGATTCATTACTAATAGATTCAAATGAAAGTTATTTGTCCTTTATTTATGACCGAGTAATTTATATAGCATTCACACTAAAAAGAGATGTAAAATCAGGGGAAAAGGTGTAAAATCTGCCAACAAAAAGTGCAATTGATGATTATAGGATTAACATATTAAAAACTAATCCTTTAACACTTAGCCTACCATAAATCATGAGCTAAGAGTATTCTAATTTGTATGCAAGCCCAATAAGATGAATGCACACAATCAGCATCATAATAGGATCAGCACATAGAAATTAGCATCTTAGTTTAAAAAAATGTAAAGAATGTGAAAATATAAGCCAAGATTAAACAAGGTACGACAACTTGAGAGTATTTAGCCAAGAATAAATTGATATAATGCAAACATATCTAGCATAATACATTCAGCGCTTATTCAAGTGTAGTGTGTTCTCAACACAAATGAAGGTATTGTGTTCTCAGCTAAAAAAAAATGACAAATACAATAAATGTACTAACAATTAAACTATCTAATGTTAAATGAGCACCAACTAAAATCTATTTACCAATAAGAGAAGTTACTATACAAGAAAATTTGCATAAACTTACCTTAAAATGTTGAAAAAAATCTCCTTATCTGCTTTGGAGATCGCTCCCCATTTAATCCATGGCTGACGATACTACTGCTTAACGGTCTTTGTGATAGCCTTTGACACAGTCCTACATGGAATAAACCTAATAGAAAAGCAAGACATGCAAAATTACCAGACAATAAATTAATATAACATGTAATGACAAATTATTTAAATTCTACTTAATTCTTACCCTAGACCCTTAAGTGTAATTATAGGAAGATCAGCACCAGGTGGGGGTCATCCTCGTTGTCTGAGTGTGAATCAACTCCATCGATAGACATTTGATCGCCATCCTGAAATCAACTCTGGGGGGACTAACAGTGGGGAAGGTACTGTAGGTGATGGGGAATGTGTAGGTGCAACAACTAGAGATGGGGAAGATATGGATGCCGGTACAGCAAGTAGGGTTTAGGAAGGTATGGGTGCAGCAGCTAGGGATTGGGAATGTATGGGTGCAACAATTGGGGACTGGGAATGTGTGGGTGCAGCAGTCGGGGATGGGGAATGTGTGGGTGCAATAGCTGAGGATGGGGTAGAAGATGATGGTTTGTCTCTATGTGACAACACTTTAATCACGTAATGTGACTTCTTGCCCTTCGCTGTCCCTTTCCCCTTATTTGTATGAGGCGATGGGGGTTGGGGCAGATCACAACCTCCTGATGACATATCTATATATAGGAAAATAATATTACCAATAACAAATAAAAGTCAACATACATAAATTAAAAATAGACAACTAAATAAAGATATGATACCAATATATCAACACATGTTTATCTAATACAATTACATAACAAAATTTAAATTTCAAAAACATTCATCCAATTTGCATAATCCTATTCAGAACTAGAGACATCAATGTCAGCTTCAAATTCCTCCTCTTCGTTGTCTTCTTCTTTGAATCATTATCTTCAAATTCCCCCTCTTCATTGTCTTTTTCTTCCTCCAAATCATTATCATTAATTTCAAAATCCCCCCCTTCATCATCTTCTTCTTCCAAATCATTAACTTCTTCTTCATCCACTTCTTCAACATCAACTTGTGAATGCTGCAATCCAAAAATGCCTTCAACTTCAATGACTTCATTAACATGTGTCATTTCATCTACTTGGTAAGGCACATCATCTTCTACATCATTAGATTCTATGTAACCCCTAGGCTTTGTTTTGATTGCAACACAGCAACCACGTTTATCCGTTCTTGATGTCGGATATGGAACATAATACACTTGCCTTACATTATGTGCAATGATAAATGGTATAGTAGGAACTAGGAAAAAATATTGGATGATGGAAGGATTACAGTATTGAAAATAGAAATAATAATTTTACACCTCTCCTCCTACCTTTTGTTAGCTGCTATTTCCTAATCTAAATCATATCTTTCTACACAGAAGATTGATTATTTATTTAAATTTTTAGGTTTCTATTCTTCTAGGAGAGAATTAAATTTCAGACTAAAACTCTTCTCCCCTAATTTTGTTACATGCTTTAATTGAGCAGAGGCATATAGCAGTTTAAAGGTAATTGGAACAAACACCACCTAGATTCTAAAACTGTCCTAGTTACAAGTTTCAAAATGTTTTATTCATATTTATGCAAAAGAAGTCATGTTTAATGTAACACCCCTACTTTTATATATTAAATTATTCTGTATGTTTAAAAATTGTTTTTAAGCCATCAATGTATTTAGAACAATTAATAATAATTTTAGAAATTTTTGCCAAAAAGTCTTTGGTTGGTTTCCATAGTCAACCAGGAGTATTTTTGTCATTTTATAAAAATTATCTCAATAAATTCCAGAAAAATTTCTAAAATTATTATTAATTGTTCTAAATACATTGATGACCTAAAAACAATTTTTAAACATACAGAATAATTTAATATATAAAAGTAGGGGTGTTACATTAATATCTTATTTAGCAGTACACAATAAAAATTGCTATCATGTACAGTATGTTCCAATAAAATTTTTCTAGGTATTAGTAAGTTAAGATATTGTGATTCTCTAGACCAAAAATAAAAGATAACAAACGATATGCCTAAAGAATTGGTTTAGCTACATGAAATCCAAAATGAAAAGTGCTTATGCGTTCGTGTCACACTCTCTATATTCATGTATATTTGTCTATGGGGGAATATAAATACATTTTTTGATTGTTTTACATGTCTAAAATCATGACTTCTGTGTCTATGCAATGGAAAATTAAGTTAACATGATTCATAATATATAGGCAATAGTTCATAACATAAAGACGATTGTGACTGACCTTCCAAGACTTGAATATTAAGATAACTTGTGAAAACTGTAAATATATGACATGGTCATAAGAAAATATTTAAATTACTAAAAGGTTGTCTAATGTCATGATTATATGATCAAATATCCATCATGAAGTATACTTACCTCACATCTTGTTTTAGATCTTCTGAGTTTTCATATGAAAAAACCCACAAATAGATGGTCTGGTGAATATACAATGAACCATTTGTGAGGAAATGGAAGACCAAGAGACTATAAAACATGACAGAATATGAGAATTTTCCAGCACACAAATATTATGAGCCCACCATGTGATTTCCAACATAAGTAGATAGATAAACTAAATCTCTCGCTGAAACTTTTAAAAGAGAAAAATTAATTGAAAAGTACTTGCTGAAAGGAAAATGAACGTACCAAACCGAGGCCAAATGCTCCAATTAACTGTAATGTCTTCTCCCACTCTGAGACAATATTGAATCAAAATGAATTTGCATATACTATATAATCTCTTAAACATAGTGTGAGGAAAAGTAGACTCATCACTACTCAGCTTCAGACAAATCTATGTTTGTAGGCATATATATGCAAAGAGGCACCTATTAAAATGAAAAAGAAAAAATTCTACAACCTCAGGCTACTGCTATAGAATTTAGATGTAGCCCAAAAATTTAAGTTTTAATTTCTTAGCAAATTGATAGTTTATGAAAGAACATGCACGCACCTAATAATGCATATAGCCCTGCAATAAGTACCTGAGTCAAAAGTAATTGCATTTATTAGCAGACAATAAAATCAAATACAATCATGTGACCGTTTCCAAATCAAATAAAAATATGAAAGAAAATATTCCTTCATGATATCAAGGAAGTAGACAAAATATTTATTCAAGATTATTGTCTATTACCTAGGAATATTCAGTTACATACATATTCAAGCAGCAATAAGTAAATTTCTGAAAATGTTGGAACAGAATAAATTACATAACTAGAACATGCTACCAAATTCTTTTTCCCCCCTGACTTTTCTCAACACTAGTTGCTCCACTAAAAAGGTGTTTCTACATATCATGTTATGAAACAACATGAACCTTATAAAATTAAGTTAATAGTTATCATAGAGAATCCAACCAAATTGATAAGT
This sequence comes from Spatholobus suberectus, assembly GCA_004329165.1. Classification (NCBI taxonomy): domain Eukaryota; kingdom Viridiplantae; phylum Streptophyta; class Magnoliopsida; order Fabales; family Fabaceae; genus Spatholobus; species Spatholobus suberectus. The sequence goes on along the minus strand of CM014731.1, from coordinate 57,587,685 downwards.
AGCAGTAGGAAAAATCATGAAGATGTCATTCACAGATGCATTCTTTCACTTTTTCTCTTCTCAGTTTTCTAACCTCTCTTAAATTACAGGTTCTGTTTTTGGATTTGTAACTGACACACATAAAGAGGAAGTCTTACAAGAATAAATAGAAAGAAAACTGGCAGAAATCTTAATTGTGTGTCAGAGATAAAATAAGCACTTACTGGATTAGAAACTTATAGTTTCACATCTTTTGTCCTAAAAGAAGATTTATAAAGCAACTACATTCTTGATAAACTCCTAAAAAAATGTCAAGGTCAAGGGACTACTTTAAAGTTTACTAAAATGAAATACAAAAATATACATGGTTGCAACTTCTATACTAATTTTCAAAAGACAGGCAATGAAACTAGAAGACAAATAACTAAAGGTAGCTAGCCAATTGTTTACTATAGAAATCAATGTGGTCATTTCAGACTTTTAGCCAAATGGTTAATTTACAAGGAGCTTAAAGTCATAGTTCAAGCACCTGAGTAGTAGCACCATTACCTAACCTTGTAGAGTATTCATCCCATTATTTTTGGTTATTTAAGTTAACAAATTTGGTAAAGATACAGATAAACAATAGTAGTTTGACGAATACCTCATTGAGCATAGAAAATGTTGTCTCGGGTTTGACAAATACCTACTCGTGCGTATTATTACTAAGCTAACTGAATCAAGAACCAAAATTGATTGTACTTTCCTCCTCAACCCACTCATTACGTCATACCAACAAATAACTTCAAATACATGTTCTAGCTAAGCATTTAAAATAAAATAAAAACAAGTAGTCATAAAAGGCTTATTCCAACAAACAGCAAGGGAAAGCCTCCCCCTTATTATACTAGTTGCTACTAAATGCAAGCAAATTAGGAATCGGCACTAGGCTCACCGTGATTCAACTTCAATAATTTTTGGCAGCGAAAGCAAAAGCGAAATCGGCACTGGCAGCGCTGGCCTTCCTCTTGTGAGCTCCCTGTTTAGAGGATTAATTTTAGCAGATAATCCCTATTTGGAGGATTAATTTAAGCAAATAATTAAAAAGAACTAAAAATCCAATTAGGAATGCCAGAGACATTAACGACGCAAAAGAGACCTTAGGGATTTGGAAAGCCAGCCACGAGACTCCTTGTAATGAAAAAACCTAAACCATAAAAATTAAAATAGTAATCAATTTGAGCACAAACACAAGTTCAATTGAACATTCAAGTTCAGTTTACCTGAAGAATGAGCCACGAAACTGAAGTAAAGAAGATGAAGTTTACACACAAAATGGTGTCAACGTGGTCACAGAGGGTTTTAATGTAGTCACCGCCGGTGCCGTCCCAGTCAAGATGTCGTCATCGACGCCCTCAAATGATGTGGCCGTCGGAGGCGGAGCAAATGTAGTGGGAGTCGAAGGACTAACCGAGATCGGAGATGCCCTCGAAGTCGCAGACAAGGCGGTGGAGGAGGGAAAGGATGGAGGAGGACCAAACGGCTAGGTGGAGGTCAAGAGAAGTGAAGAGCGGGAGTCGAAGTGTTACAGCGTGTTTACCCTAATTTTCACTTCAACATTCACTGATTCATAATTCACTCTGACCCTCTTTTGTCTAAGCTTTCAATGTTACCTACGGATTTACTCACATTACCCACGGATTAACTTACCGATAAACGAATCCATAGATAAACTAAATATATTTTTTTAATTTTTTTCATCTTTTATAATTATCCACTGATTTTCCAAGTTACCCACAAATAATTTTACCCATGACCAAATCTGTAGGTACCATTCCTTCGCAACTCAAAGCGCCAAAATTTTCAAAGCATTTTTTGATAGAATTGCTTGTAGGAAATATCACTTTATTGTTACCTACGGATGTTTATATTACCGATAGAATATTCTATCAGTAATTTTTATATTACCCACGGATCAGAATCGGTGGATAAAATTCCGTGGGTAATTCAGCATTTTCTTGTAATTGAGGGCTCTATGGGACAAACACGAACAAAATAAAAACGTCCATTCATTTTGCAAGACCAATTTATTAAAATTACAGACCAATGTGAACGAACATTAAACAAGTTTGACCAACCGATTTACCCACTTCTAACTGAGGAGGTATACGATCACCTTCTGTCAAGTGAGGTATATGATCAACTTCTCTCAAACAAGACTAATTACATTGCTATTATTAAACAGCCAACTACATCAATGTCAAATAAAAGTCATTATACAATTCAATCATGGTCATTAACAATGCATATGTAATTGAGTGATAGATTGAATGTTTAGGAACCTCAAACTGAGGGTGAGCATGGGACAAGTTTATTTTTGTTTTTACTCAACCCAAATTTTTTTATAGGGATATTTATTTAAATCCAAACTCGATTCGATTAAGACCCGATAATATTTGGGAAAAGACTAGGTCAACTTGATTTGTGAATGAAATATATCAATTTTAACATTATGTATAGTTAAATTGTAGAAAAGAGAAGTATAAGAATGAAATTAAAGTAAATTTTACAATAAACATTTCAAAATAAATAATAGATATAACACTATGTTATACAAATTATTATATATTAAATAAAAAAATTATTATTAATACGCAATTGTTCAAAAAATTTATACTTTTTAAAAGAATATAAGACCTTAGACTAGGATAGGACGAACCAAAATATAACTCGAACCCGTTCTCAAAATATATTAGGTCTAATTTCTAAAATTTGAACCTGTTAAAATCAATATCATGTTAGGTTAAGTTAGTAGGTAGGGGTGTTCATGGGTTGGTTTGGTTCGACTTTAAGGTAAAATGAAATGTGAATTGATCATATGTAATTACTTTGGTTTGGTTTGGGGTTTGAAATTTTTTTTCGCCCAATTCAATCCAAATTGAACCAATCAAGATCGAGTTGATTTGGTTCGGGTCATCAAGTTATGATAAAAAATCATTTATTATATTTTAAAGTTTTTATCTACCTTATTATCTATTTTATATAATTTTAAATTTTATATTAATGCAAGATGAAAATATTCCTTGTTCTTTAAGGACCAATTATTTAATATTTAATTTTTCTATAGTTATCACTTTATATATCATATTAATTCTTTTACCTTAAATATGATAAAAAAAATTACCCCATAAATATGACCAAATTAAGACCCATGAAAACATCAGATAAGATCCTAAGAAGATCAAAATAAATAAAAAATAAAGAAAAGACAAAAATAGAAGAAAAATGTAAGTATTAAAATCTAAAATATATTAATATAAAAGTTAAAAATTGTTGATCGTGTCATTAGGTTGGTTTAGGTTGAAAAAAAAAATTCGAGAATTGAACCAATTGTAATTAGTTTAGTTTGAATTTGAAGTGAAAGGAGCTGATTAACCGAACCAATATGAACCAAATTAATTTGTATTGTTTAAATTATCGAGTTTGTTGAGTCAATCTAATCCGATAAACATTCTTATTATGGGGGACAAACCGAGTCTTACACACCCCTATCTCAAATGAGTTTAATTTTCATCTTCAAGGACTAATATAATTGATAGTATGTACATTTTCGAGGAATGAAAATGATAATTTATTCTAAAGTAAAAGTATTAGTGTAAAAAACTCACTAGGGTTGGCCTAGTAGTAGGAGTGGCAATCGTATGAATGAGGTCATAAGTTTTAACTTTAGTGCAACAATTGCACACACAAAAAAAGTGCAAAATATTACAATAAAACGGTGCTAAAATGACACTTAATTATTTTTTAAAAATATGCGAATCAACTGCTATAAAGTATATTACAACTATTATTTATAGATTAAAAATTAAAATGTTGCTTTTACTGTCAACATTCACAACATAAATTTTTAAATGATTTATTTATTCATTTTGTATTCCTATACTTGTATTATTTTTATGTTTTGATCTCTATTTAGAAACTATTCGTTCTAATCAATATGCATGCACTTTTAATATCATTTTGGTTCATGAAGTCAAGTGTCTTAATTCTGTTAGGTAAAACTGTCACAAAATAAAAATTGGTGATGTAAAACCGTCAAAAATTTTCTGGCAATGTAAAACGCTACAAATTATATATATATATATGTATATATATATATATATTCTATTGGACAAAATTGTGGCAGTTTAATAACCACAAAAAAATTTATGACAGTTTTACACTACCAATTTTCATTTTATAGCATTTTACTTAACAGAATTAATACACACTTAATGATAAAAATTAAAACAATATCAAAAGTGTATGTATAGAGACTAAAATTAATATTTTCTAAATATAGAAACCAAAATATAAAAATAATATAAATATAAAATCAAATGAGTAATTAAACTTTTTTAAATTATATGCACCAGGTTAGGGATCAGAGCGGCGTAGCCTTCATCTTCTACTTTTTTCTTTTTTTTTATGTTTATAACGATACTCATATAAAGCTTTTATACAACAAATAATATAACTAGGGCAAGAGATAAAAAGAGAATAGAAAAAGCATTAAAATGAATTATGTGATAGAAAAATAATGAACAAAAAAAAATTATATGTAAGAGATTTTTTTGTTGGTAACTTCTGCATAGCTTTACAAAAGGTCCTCAAGCATGGCCTGTACTTATTCTGAATGAAAGATATGTTCTGCGCTAATCGTGTGCTACTTTTGCATAGCTTTACAAAAGGCCAGCCGAAAAGGACGAAAAGATAGATGAACTGAAGATCTAATCAACATATAGGCTCATTTTATTACAATTTTTATTTATATAATATTTAAGCCGTAATAATTACCTTAATTTTTATGTTTGTGAAAATACCTTAAAGCAGACAAATTTGAAGTAACACATATCGTATAATAGAATAAATCCAAGTACAATAAACTTCATAGTACAGTATCTTGAATACCTCTATGGTTATCTGTTTTATTTTTGACTGGCCGGTAAGCATATATGCGTACAATTTTCTCAACAAGACTTGACCATTTCGAAGGCATTAATGTTTTACTAGTCAATGGTGGAATGTAAAGTTTGAGGGCGACTACTATCCCCTAATTAAACTTTGCAACATTTTGATAACGTACATTTCATTTGTCATCAAAATTATTTAAACTTAATCTTTGGACAAGAATTTATTGACCAACATGTGATTCATCTAAATAGAATTGAGTTTGGATATTTTAAACAAGATCTCAAGTTCAAATCTTGTGAATAAAAAAAAAGTGATTAGGAGCGAAGACCTCACTAAAAATAGTCAACCAGGTTTTTTGGCAAAGATTAGTTATTGGCAAAGTAAGTAGATACTTCACATTTAGTGACCCAAAAAAAAAAAGACAAGAATTTATTGGATATTACAATGGGCATATTTATTTCTTTTTGTTTAAATTTAAAATTTTATTTAAAAAAATGAAAGCGAAAATGATAACCAAAATTTAGATTACTTAATCATAAAGATTTTGAGATTTAATTATTGATAATTTCTTAGCATTAAAAATTATTATAAGTGGAGATTCATAAATTGTTTTATTTTCAATTATTTCATTTTAAACATCCTTTATAGGGTATTGATTTGGTTAATTTAGACTTTGAACTAATCCAAAAAATCCATAAAAGACAAATTAAATTGGCACGCTAACTTATATGTTTTGATCCAAATCGAATCAAACTAATAAAATTCAACCATATTTTTTGTTTGAGTATATCGATTTTGTGATTTGAAATTCTATGACTCATTATCTGAACCAATCAATCCAGACCTCTTTATTTTTTCCTTACATGCATGCACAATATGATGTCTTTGCAACTAAAAAGATGGTTATCCAAATCAATCAATTTAAACTACACTTTTGTTTTGTTTTGGTTTTTTTTTTTTTTTTACAATTAAACTACTCTTTGATTTTATTTCATTTTTACTTATGACCATACTATAACATTGTTTAGGTTAAAAGGAATTGTTATTCAATCCAATTAACTTGAACCTCCTCTATTTATCATCTTTGATTTGAGTTTACCGATTTTGTGATTTGAAATTCTATGACTCGTTACCTGAACCAATCGATCCAAACCTCTCTCTCTCTTTTTTATACGTACAATACATGATATCGTTTCAACTAAAAAGATGGTTATCCAAATCAATTAATTTAAACTACATCTTAGAATTTATTTCATTTTTACTTATATGCATATTATAACATTGTTAGGTTAAAAGGAATGGTTATTCAATCCATTTAACTTGAATCTCCTTTATTGTACTTATTTGCCAGTATCAAATTAAGCTCTTTTTTATTAGATTAGTTTAATTCAAGTTTCGTAAAAATAAAGAAAAAAATTATAAAACCGAATTAAATTAATGTAGACGCTCGTAATTGTTCATTATCAATAATAATCCAGTTGATATAATGATTCCAATTTTGTGTATAACAGAACTGAATTGTTCAAAATTGTTGCTTAAAGAAGATATAAAATAACTTCACATTCATTCTTCAAAAATAAATAAATAACTTCACATTATAACTTTCGGGTTGATTCAATAACAGATACCTGTCCGAACTTGTAACAAAGAGTTAAGACGGTTAAAATGTGAAGATTTATATACAACATAGCTGTATCATTGAGAAACAGTAATTAATTAAATAGAGAGCGTAAATAAAAGATTAGCAGCATCCATGCATGAACCATGAACCAACCCAATGATTTAACATTTAAAGCTGAAAAGGATGTATACCGCATACGCGTACATGCGGGTGTATATACCGCGTACGTGTACATGAGTGCATGTTTCCACGAATTCCATTCCATGCTTCAAACCCTTAGCTTGCACGTTTGAAACTTGTTACTGAAAGAAGCAAAAGAGCAACCTCATAAAATGTAAAGGGACATAGAAATATCCGAACGATGAATATGCCTCCAAAAAAAAAAAAAAGGAAAAAGACAGAATGATCATTTGCGGCCATGAAACAACAAAAGGGTTTTTGGTCAGAGGAAATATCTTTCCAAAAAATAAAGAGACAAAAAGAGTCACGTTGCAAACACGTGCAAGAAACGAACCGAAGAATGAAAAAGGCACCTAAACCATCGCACGCAAGTGACTGACAGCTTAATAGTCGAAAGATAAGCACAACAAATTAAAGAACTTACCATTTGCATCATTAAGAATCGGGGCCCAACATTTAATTAAAAAAAAAAGCATTTTACCAAAAAAAAAAAAAAGCATCCAAGAATGAACCCAAGGCACAATCTCACCAATGAAATTGAGTTTGAGTTCAAGTTTGATTTGAAAAGGAGTCAAGGTTCAAAATTCAAACTCACTTCCATAGAACGCGAAACCTAGGACACACTTATATTGTGGTTCTGCTTTTACCTGTTGGCTTATTCCCTTTCACACATTCACGCACATCTTTTGGCTATTAAAGTGTTGGATGGGACTGGGGAGGAGTGTGAAGCGGGATAAGATGCTTACATCACCTGTCTTTCTGTTCTTTCTGGCCACTTGGTATGGGATAAACTTTTATTTAATGAGTTTGTTTTAATTTAGTTATTTAACAGTTAAAATCAAAGAAAAATATCATTATAAAAAGAATTTATAAGAGCACAAAAGTTAAGTGCATTACCTTAAAATGTTAATTTGTAGTGCTGATTCTCAATAAAAATTAGAGTTTTATTTTTGTTTTATTCAAAATGATATGTCAAAAATGGTTTGTCCAAAATGGTTTATCCAAGTTGAAATACAAGTTCTTTAGGTGATGGTGAGTTCTCTAGCAAGGCTGGAATTCTGTGGAGATAAGACACTCTGACCTTCAAGTTAATAAATATTCCACTAGAGTAACATCATGAAATTAATGCGTACCTCATATATTGATTATATTTATAGGAGCTTAGAATGAGTTGAATTCCTTGATATAGGGCCCAATGCCTCTCAAGAACAATATTATTCCTCTGTCTTATTGTAGCAATATATTGGCTTTACTCATATCTAATATGTGATTCTTTGTCCATGATCTCATCTTAGAAATCTTGCTTTTGGGCGCTAATCTGGGTTGATCCATTGTTTATGTTGAGGTGTCTCATTATATGAATTGAGCCGTAAGCCAAGTTTAGAACAATTTTAATAGTTTGTGCATTAAAAGTCAGTGTTAAGGGTTGATACAAATTATCAAGGTAAAAATTTAATTTTAATTAGAATACAACATTATAATTATCCAAAAGATAACACGTAAGTTTTTTCTATTCTAAAATTTGTTTGTTTTCCTTTAGAGTAAAATAATGAACTTCAAAAAATAAAGTTGGGCTGTTCAAAACCGAATTAAACTAATTTAAAATAAATGAAAATTGATCAAACTGAAAAAATTGAAAAAAAAAAAACACATTTTTTATTGTGGTTTGGTTTGGATTTTGTGAAAATCAAATCAAACTGAACCAAATCACATGTTATATTTTTATTGATTTTTCTTTTATACTCCCATATGATATCGTATTTTCCTAACCTAAATTGTGACTCAATTTTGATAATGATAATATGTGATTCCTTATGTGTTAGACATTTTTTTAGTTATGTTAAATTATGAGTTTATGACACTGATAATAAATAACTAATTGACTATGAATTGTTTTAATGCACTTCGTTTTTTAAGAAGTTTGTAAATGTTAGTTGTTCCCTTGCTTATAGTTATGTAGATGTCATTGTTAAAGGTTGATCATAACTCAATTAATTATTAGATTCTATCTTGTGTCATTTTATTTTGTTAACTATCAAATTAAAAATAATTTTAAAAGTCCTAGAAAAATAAATTAAAAAATAAAATTGTCAAACCAATATGCAATATATTGGATTAGTTTAGTTCAGAATTGATTTTACATTTAAACTAGACCACATATTATTTTTATATTTGGTTTAGATGACCTTTTTATCTAAAAACCAAAATAAATTGCATCGTGAAGACCCCTAATATAAAGTACAATTATAGTTGTAGATTTAGACAATTTTCATAAAATTGTTGATTAGGTAAACGATTAAATGTAACGTGGCATAACCACTACACGTGTGAATCAACTTTTATAAGGTTGTTCTAATTTAACCAGTTGTCTCGAGTTTAAGTCTTGAGTATGCAATTGAGTTAAAAAATTGTAGGGAGAGTTTGTCGCCCATAAAAATCTTATCCAGCTTAAACAGGATAGTCTCTCATGAAAAATGTTTGAAATCTCATAGACAAATGTAACATGGCATAGTTAATTAATTAAAATGTATAATTTGTGCACAACTTTTTATATATAAAAGGGTAAAATGATGTGATTTTATTTATTTATTCCTTTGCTAGAATGTATCATTTGAGTCATAGATGCCAAAAAAAGACTATATCCTTCTATTTCCTCAATCTGGGCAAGTTAATGAAAATATGATCTATGGTGTATATAAGTTAACGAAACTTCGGAAAAAAAAAAAAAAAAAAAAAGAGTTACGGAGACAGGTCACATTTAACAATCGGATAAGTCTAACAATTTGTTACACTGTTTGTCTATATGGATGATTGTGAATCTACTTTTGTAGTTTAGTGATAAATTTTAACTATCCTGGTTGAATTGAAAGCAACAATAATTCATTGTTGCTCTCTAGTAGTAAGTTTTATGAGGAGTGATAATAAAAGGATCAATAGCTTCTGAAAGGATTAGTGTTTATTTCCCTTTCCACGTAGCTCCTAAAATATGAATTCTTCCAAGAAAGAAGAAAATAATTCCCTTCACTTGTCATCAAATTTACCGATATTAAATTAATGTTCCTTGTCTTATTTTATCATCGAATAACTCTATTCACTCAATACTTAACAAGTTCCCTTTTGACGTCACGTCGGTCACTATATTACATTAATATTATGTTTCAATATTTAATATCTTGTAACGTTTTCTTCAAATAGATAAATATGAGAAGAGTTTAACTTAGACTAATGTAAATTGCATCAGTTATTGTATCATTGATAATTTTAAGTAGAATGTGATTGTTATTTATTCAACTATTGGATTATAACTGTTTATTATCATAATTGTTTGTATTAATCTAGTAAAATTTTAACACTAATAAATTGATAATTAAACGAAAAGATAAAATGTTAGTACATATATATACAACGTTAATTTTGACATATTTAAATGATATATTAAATAATTTTAAATTAATGTAAAATTTTATAAATATAATATGCTAAAAGTTATTTGATAGTGTAAAATTTAATATAATGATGCAATTTTATCTCTCCTTGGTAAACATAAATTTGTTATGAAAAATAATTTGCTCAAAAGTGAATCTGTCCTTAAATTTATCAAGTAAACTTATACATATTCTTTAAATTTTAGTTTATTAAGAACATAATATACTTTACATTATATAAATGATAAAATTTTTACAGTTATTCATTTTAAAATAGACTTTAAAAAAATCATATTCATTTCGAAGTAATTTGTATTCGAATTCTAGCAAAACTACTTACTCGTTCCTTTATTTTTTTATTTTCCTTTATATTTAAATAGTTATTATACCCCCAGTAAAAAAAATCTCGAACTATTAATTTATAAATGTTTGCTACGATGTGTAGTGTTTTAAACCTTAATCACCAACTTTTTCCTCTTAAAGTTAATATAATAATATACAAATTTATCTAGATTTGTTTTGGAAAAAAAATAATCATTCGCAGTTATAAAATAAATACATAAGTTTCAATTTATGAATATAAGAATTCTCATATTTTTTATTTTTAAAAATGTTTACAATACAACGTTATAACTTTATGGTTGGCATTTTGTACAACTGTTTCAACTAATAAGTCCAAATCCATTTGTTTCACACATTAAACGAGGTTTCATTTAACACATGGATCTCACTTTTCACAATCAGCGAGGCAAGACAACCTTATAGCAAATGTCAGACGTATATTTTCATTACTTGTTAATTAGGTTGTCGACACCAATGCCATGCAATACCAGCCACATAAAAATATCTAAACCAAACTGTGAAATAGTTGCTAATGCTTTGAAGTACAACGTGATTCATGTTAAGCCCAATAATGTCATACAAACAATTAATTTTCAGTCTGCATGCGGTAGTGGTTGTGAACTTGTGATTGTGGCGCAAGCACCGTTGCGTCCTTTCCCAGTTTCGTATCGATTCAATGGATGTTTGATGTGTCAACCTCCATTTTGTCTAGCCGAAGAGCAAGACCAAAACTGCAATTTTCCTTTTCCACTTTGGGAATCAACAACACAAACCATTACAATGACCATAGAAATTAGAATCCCCAATTATTTACACAACTACACTTTCGGATCCTTTAGTCCCGTAACCTGAACCCGACTTGCTGGCCCATGAACCCAAACCCAAACGAGTCGCCGGAGCCCGATAACAATCGGGCATTCGGATTCTGCTGGAAACCCCCAGGCCCCTCGCCCTGTTGGGTCCTCACACCGCTCTGAACCTCCTCCTCCGTCGTCGGCGCCCCCACCATGAAGTCCACGTGGCCGAAGGGCGGCGCAGAAGGGACAAATAAGTCATTACAATTATAATTCATCATCCCATGGGTCTGGCAGCCCGACCCGAATTCAGAAACTGAATTGAGATCCGTCAGGTTACCCCAATCCGGGAAAATTCCGGTCCCCATGTTTGGAAACCCGAATTTCTCGTCCTGCTGTTGCAGCGTTCTGAGCGAGTTCACGCGCGGCAACGTGAAGCATCGGTCATCGATCTCCGGCAACAATTCGAGCATGTCGTCCACGTGGGACGATGAAGAAGGTGACGACCCATTGCTGCATTCTTTAGCCCAAAATTTTGCCTCAGTCTTTTGTGAACTCGAGTTCTTCTTGTATATACGACACAAAACCCAGTCGTCAAGCTGCATCACATTAACAACAAACAAGTTCAAATTCGTGATAAAACAAACCATAGCACAAGTTTGAGATGAAGTTTTAGACTGTGAATTGTGGTGTAATTACTAAAATTCGAAAAAAAATAAAGGGGTAACCTCAAGATTTTAAAGAGTGTAAAATTTTTTTTACGATAATTATTATAAAAATCAATAAATTTATCATCTATAATATTTGTAATTGAATGACAATATATATAGAGAAAACAGGTCATGCAATGACAATATCATCTAATCACAAATTATTATTTATTGTAAGTTAGTTGAATTTTATAATAAATATTTTAAAAATCATATCAATAATAATTTCTGATTGGTTGACGATGTAAAAATTTTTATATTGACAGTGCACAACAATTAAACTCATATATATATTATTGTTTGATTTTAATTTATAATGGTGAAATTGGCGATCCTTAATATTGTAAAAAATTATGACATATGTAATTGATGTGATCGCAAATTGCAGTTGTAAAGTAGTCACCAAAATTCAAAAAATCTAAATATTGTTTTCATAATCGTGGCTGTGGAAGTGATTATCTTTTTTATAATAATCTCAATTAAACACGGTCATCGTGCAATTGTTGACACTTATAAAATTTTGATATCAGAGTCGCAATTTAAAACTTTGGTGCGTGCTTGAAAAACAGGGCAAGGGAGTGAAATTGTGTACCTTTGTGGTTCCGAGGTTGTTTTTGCGCGAAGAGTCGAGAAGACGATACTCGTGCATGATCCAGTTGGTTTTGGAGCCTTTGGGTGCTTTGCCAACGTAGAAAACAAGTGCTTTTTTTATGCCGACTTTTCTGCCTTCGGTGGTGATGACTTTGTCGGTTCCGGTGGCTTTCCAATACCCAGAACCCGCAACTCTGTTCGGTCGCGAACCATTTGGGTACTTCCTGTCTCTGGGGCTGAAAAAGTACCACTCTTTCTCACCAAACACCGCCTTACCTACACCACCATAACCACATTCAATTAAAACACAAAGTAAATATATAATAAATAGTAAACCTCATTTTTGTGCATGTGTGAATGAATCTTAATTAATTAATTGATCAATTAACCAATCAATTACCCGGAAGAACCCAAGGATCAAACTTGTACAAATCAACTTCGGCAATGATTGGAAGAGAAAAATGGTGCCCAGCAACCTTGCGGCAAAGGTACTGAACCAGAAGCTCCTCATCGGTGGGGTAAAACCTAAACCCAGGAGGCAAACTCAATTGTGCTAGAGGGTCTCTCTCTGGAACTCCCATTTTGCTCAATCGAATATCAAAGGAAGAAAAGAAACAGAACGAACCGCGATTACGAAGGAGATTGAAGAAGTGAATATAATAACAAGGTAAAACACAGTGTCTTTTTTTTTGGGGGGGGCTTTGTCTTTTCTTTTTCTCTTTTTTTATTTCGATAAACGAAGAGGTGGCGGTTATTTATATAGGGACACGGAGCTCGAGATATATGCGACGAAATCTATGTCGCGTTCAGTTTCGGCCACTGAGAATATGCCACGTCGCAGTTTTGAAAAGGTCATTATGCGGACGACCTTATCTAGTTCCCGTACGATCGCTGCGCTCTCGCGGTTTCGGTTCAGTGTATACTACTGTTCACAAGGCACACAAAAGAAGCCTTGGAATATTCTTACGGCGATGATAAACTCAAAATAATTAAGCACCTTAGTATCCGAAAATGTACAAATTTTAATTGATTCTTGAAATATTAATTATAATATTTTTGGTAAATTAATGAATCTAACGCGCAAACATAAATATAGCCAGTATTTATGATTCTTTGAAAAAAAAGGTAAATTTTTATGCTTTTAATGTCAAATTTCTTTTTTATAGATATTTATTTATGAATTTAATTAAAATGTATTGATGCTATAAATATTTTTTATATTTTCATTTAATTACATATTGTTATATATGGAAAATTTGTTAATTTTTATAAAAATTATCATAAAAATCATTTTAAAAATAATTTTTGATTTGTAGACTTTATTTATTGCCAAATTTTCATAAATGTGTGATTGACATTGGGATAAGGCAAGCACGCGTCAGTTAATTATAAAAGTAGGAAAAACAAATTTCTCGCTTTCTTTCTTGTAACAGCGAGTGTGTGTTTTTGTTCTAAAATTCTAGTCGATCGTTATCATTTTTCACGTGTGGTTTTTCCAAGGGGCGGCGAACACGTGTCCATGTGGGAAAGTGAGAGCCAAGAAAATTGTTTTAGGTGGGTGGATTTTTATTTTCAAAATATTTTATATTATACAACGTGTATAAATTTGTAATCATTTTATTAATTTCTTTTATAAGTAAATAACATACTCAGCTCGTACGTCGAATGTAAAATACTTTTCAAGCATGATAAAAAAGCAGTGTTATAAAAACCGGCTCGGACCGGAAACCGGACATACAACCAATTTGAGTTAGTGATTGGATCGGATACGCCATCAACCCGGTTTGACTCGGTGGGTCAACCGGTCGAACCGGTGAACCCGCCGGTCGACCTGGTCAGCTAATCTGGACCAGTTCAAAAAATTTATTTTTTTAAAGTATTAAACTACGTCGTTTTAACTATAAATATTAAAAAAAATAAAAATTTTGACTTATAATATAATTTACATATTTAAAAATATTTATTTACTAATGATAATAATCACCAAAATCATAAATGCAGGTATGCATATGGCATAAATTTCTCTTATATTAACATGAATGCATAATCTTCATTCACTTTTCTTGTTTGTTTGCCCTTAATGCGTAACCTCTAGTCATTTTACCCTCATCTTAAATATAATTGTTGATTGTTTATTTATTTATGGGTTATACATCACCATTAAAATTTAATTTAATAAATTTTATAGGTATGAAATTTACATGTCATGAATACTTTCAAATTTTTTAATAGAGACCGAGTTATGCGGTTCAATTAGTGACCCTCTGGTTCGACCATTGACCCAGTGACCCAATGCCCTGACTGAGTCGATGACCGGTCCGAATTTTATAACACTGTAAAAAAGTGCTTGCGCTTTTTTGAAATAAAAAATAATTTATTTAAAGATCAATTACAAAACAAAAGAGTAATTTAACCTTAAAATTCTATCACGTACATAACAAGCAAGGACGAAATGTAAAAGCAAAATAACAAACACGATTATGCGGTTGCAGGCTTCATTGGTCGACGCGTGGCGCTTTAAATGCAATTCCTTATCTACTTCTCGCCCTTTGTGGGTGTTGTTCCTTTTCTTAACTAGGTGTTTCTTTCACTCATCAACCTCTGTTAGCAAGTTTACAGGTATTAATTGTGGGTGGGGCTTTGTGCTTTTCAGTAGTGACGTTGTTGGTCATGGTCAACTTTGTGGTGTGGTGGGATGCACTGAACTGTTCTCCATTGATTGATGATGTTTCAGAGTGTTGTGAACGTGGACCACTTTGGGTTTGGGATAGGCACGAAAACAAGGACCTCCGCGTGCCTTAAGATTGGTTACGCTGGGGTCAGATTGGTTACGCTGGGGTCAAAATATAAATGTGAAAGAAACGATAAGTCCCAACAATAAAACAAAAAGCTCCCTTAGATTGGGCATTAGGTATAAGATCAAATTTAAATCTAGTTTATTGTATTTTCGTCGTTAATTTAAAAAATAAGAATAATTTGTGATTTTGTAATATTAAATAGTTTTTATTAAGATTATGTTGTAAAATCTTTTTTAAAAAATGTCTACATTCAAAAATTTAATTATAAGTAGACAAGAACTTTGATCAAAGTACGTCAATTGGTGTTGTGCCTTTATGTGGGATTTATTAAAGATATTGTATCATTATTGTTGTCTTAGGAGTTGTTGTTCAAGAGAATTACACTCATTTTTTAAGACACTCTCTTAAGTATATAAGAATTTTAATTTGATCAAAGCTTTTAACTTACGTCAATTGGTGTTGTGCCTTTATGTGGGATTTATTAAAGATATGGTATTATTATTGTTGTCTTAGGAGTTGCTATTTAAGAAAATTACACTCATTTTTTTAACACGCTCTTTTACATACATTTTTTTTTATTATTAACTAGTATTTTAATTTATGCACTGTACAAAATAAAAATTATTTTATATAATTAAATTTATAATAAATAAATACTTCTAAGACTTTAAATTTATAATAAATTATTATTGTAATACAATGTTAATTTTTATTATTTATAATTTCTTTTAAAAAATATTGAAATTCAATTTAAAACTAAAGATGTTGAAAATGACAGATTGAAAGAGATAAAATGTTAAAAAAATTCATAAAAAAGCTCTCGCTAAAGAATGACAGCTAAAAATGTTCTTATTGAATAATAATAGTTAAAAACGTTTTTGTTCAAAATAGATATTCTAATTTTTATATATAGAATATTAGAATTTATTAGAACTTAAAAGATAATGTGAACTTGGCCTGTAAATTTTATGATTTTTAATAAATATTAGTAATAGAGAGTATATCAAAAAGATTGTGTTAGAGTACACATTATTAGCACACTTTATTTGACATTTCCTTTACATTGAGCTCCCATAATTAATTTGTTGTTGTTGTAGATTTAAGCATATAAATAACTGTATTCAGAACACAATTAGGTCACCAACCACATGATAATGGTCTCTTTCATTGCAGGAAATGGCTTAAGTTATTGAAATACATTTTTCCTCATCCCTTCAAAGACGTTGGTGCCCCTAATAATAGATATAGCAGCAATTCATTTCACAAGATGAAAATCCAAGCCTAGTGTGGATCAAAAATCGATGACATGTTACAAAAGCTGACTTTACATTCGATTTTAGTATCAGTCAAGGGTCGACGTTATGATCGATATTTAGTGAAAATTATATTTTAGCTTAGACTATAACGTGACCGATGTTAAAGTGGAAGTTATGACTATTTTAAGGAAGGCCAATACTAACATCAAAAAAAAAAAAAAAAAGGCCAACACTAACATAACAACCAGGCTGATGCTAATTTTGGCTACATGAGATGATACTAACTGTATAATTATTTATTTATTTATTGTTGTTATATCATAAAACCTAGACATAAATTAATATTATAAAAATATAACAAAAGCATAATATGAACAATAATATAAAAATGAATAAAAAAATAGTCATCATAATGATACACTCATCTTCATCCAAGTAATAACCTCAGACAGTCTATATAATACAAGTGTCAAATTATGCAAGAAAAATATATAAAAAAGAACAAAAATGTCAATGTTTTGTCCAAATCAAGGAGTGATTGTCCAAACCATCATCATAATGTGAATGGGCAGACATCCTACTCTCTTTATAGGAGCCTAATTGGCACTCCAAACTTGTCATGTGCACCATGATAGAGTGAACATGTTGCTCCAAGGAAGCATAGGTTGTCCCAACAGTTGCAACCCTCTCTTTAGTTCTGTTGGCCTTTTTCTTGGCATTGCAACCCTTTACTCAACTCTAGTAGCCCTTTTCTCAGTCATGCCACTAGTCGATGAAGGAGCTCAAGATTGTTAAGTGAGTGACATCACACCATAATGGAGGTTCACGACAAATTTGCAGTGTCATAAACCCATCCTCAACTCTTGTTGTCAACGACGTCCCAATGCCAAGCTTGGTCATCCTATATATGAAAGATAATGTGAAAGAAGTTTTGATGAAAACTTCACACTTAATTGAAGTCTTTTAGAAGAACTCAAAAATTGTTATAATTGTTTTTGTTTTGTTTTGTTTATCTCTTGGTTAGGTCTTTGTGTTCTTGTTTATCATAATGAATTTATTAGCCTTAAGTTCTTTAAAAATCTTTAAAGAATCATTAAGATCGATTTTAGATAATAAAATCAACCAAGTGCATAATTGGTAAATCAATCTAATTGATTTTGTGTTAATTGATGTTGATTTGATTAAGAAATATGTCAATTTGTCCTGAGAAATGTTTTTGGTTCAATAAAATTAAGTTTCAAGACTTAACCAATTGGAAATTTGGATGCTTGTATTATTGTAATGGATTACATGATCTTATAACAGATTAAATTATTCTTGAGAAGTTCTCAAGAAACTTATGAACAATGTTACATATTACAAGAAACACATAATGGATTACAAAAATATAGTGGAAGCATGATGAAAATGCATTCATTCACATTTAATCAATTTTACATTGATCAAAAATTAATTCCAGGAAACACAATAATCAATTACAAGAAGGCATATTTGATTACAAGATTGCTCTATAACTAAAATAACTGTCTAACCAAGTTTGTTTCGAAGGAAAATGACTATATCTTCTCATATGTTATACTGAACTTGTTTAGCACAATGAGAGAAAATAACCACTAAGCCCCTTTGATCTTTGAAATCTTAGTAATGATTGTATAAAAGTGTTTCTCTCTTATTGTTTTTACTCTATATTTTGAAGTGTGTGTGTGTGTGTGTGTGTATGGGAATGTATAAAGTGAGAGGGATTTTTTATGTGAGAGTGAGAGAAATGAATACTGACTATTAGATCTTGTCATGAATGGTTAAGATTGAAATGTACAAAGTCATGTGAGTTGTTTAAAAAATTACATGACTTTTTAACTTGTCACATGACATTAAATCTTGACTCTCCATACATGGTTGTATGGCCAAGATTTACTCCTCTCACTCTCATATAAAAATGACCTTCTCACTAGATATGTCCCCATTATACACACACACACACTTCAAAATATAGACTAAAAACAATAAGAGAGAAACACTTTTATACAATCATTACTAAGATTTCAAAAATCAAAGGAGTTTAGTGGTTATTTTCTCTCATTGTGCTAAACAAGTGCAGTATATTCCAATTTGTGCGTCTTACCCAAAGGTGATTTTGTTTACATTTTACTCTGTAAAAAGGTTAGAAAGTGAGGAATCTCCCTATATTTCATGTGGGAAAGGGATCCTCCAAAGTTCTAAGCTTGGTGGTGAGATATTTGCAAGTTTTGCTTAGAGTTTTCTTAAGAAAGATGATTTTCTTGATGATGTTGATGTAAAGACTAGCAAGCATAGTGGGAAAATCTCAAATTTCATCTGGGGGCTAGATATAGTGCTTGGTGGTTGAGAATGAAGTGGGATAAAATCATTTGGTGCACATTCTCTTAACTCTATCTCTTTATTACTTATATTTTCTTGTGGATATTCATCTAATAATGAAACATTTAGGGTGATATTCCATCATTGTGCATTACATTTTCATTGTTTCTATATCACAAACATCATCAACAATAGTCTTTTCAATCAAACTTCAATTTGATTACATTGGAATCAAATTCTTGCAAAGATTTTTAAAAATCCAATTCGCCCCTGTTAGATTCTTTAGCCATTTGTATAACAAGTGGCATCAAAACTAGTGCTTGAAAAAGAAGGCTTAACAACCTTCAAGATTGCTAAAATGGCTGGATATAAATTTTTACTTGAAACTAATAAACCATTATATAAACGAGCTACGAATTGTAAACTACGAATATGCACATGTGAGGCTCTTAGCACAGAAATCGATTTGGAATGTTCCAAAAAAATGTATGACTTTTTTTTTTTTTTTTTTTTTTCAAAATTGCTTCTAGATGTTACTTTTATAAAAGTTTGTTTACTAGAAAATTATTACTTCGCAAAGAAAATGTGTCAATGTTAAGGTAACCTGGTCTTAGCGATGCCAGAATCAGGGACAAGCTACTTTGAGCCCTCATACGTTGTTGTGAGGCTGAACCCTATTTAACTGACCAGGGACATACCTCATGCGCATGCCACAACTTTGTCCTCCGTACACTGTAGCATTCTTTGGTTCTTTATGCAAGGTGATGCCTTTATTGGAAAATGAAGGTTGGCATTTGTAGTTGCCACGTCAATTTTTGGCTTTTTTTTTTTTTTTTAATCTTGGAAGGGTAATTTCTTTTTGGAAATTACCTGAATAGGTATTTTTTGAAAAAATTCTTAAATTGGGGTAAGTCGTAGTTCGGAAATACGACTTTTATAATGGAAGTTGTTGTAGGCGAGACTTCCCTTTTTACTTTTTTTTATGACTTCTAAAAGAAGTCGTATTTGTAATTAAACGTGAAGTCGTGTTTTGTATACACAAATTTCTTTTTGATTTTTTTTTTGGTGAAGTCGTGTTTGGCGTTAAAACCTTCCCTTTTTTTTTAAATTGAAAGTCGTATTTGAAATATAAGACTTCAACCTTAATTTTTTATTTATTTTTATATTGAAGTCGTATTTATGGTCTAAGACTTCAGTTATTATATATATTTTTTTCATTGAAGTCATGTTTACTGTCCATGACTTCTGCTTTATTTTTTTTTTTCTCTAATAGGAGAAATGTTGGATCACAAACACGACTTCAGCTTTATGTTATGAATAGATATAAAAAACCGGGAGCACATGGATGTGATTCCTAATTCATGATATCAAATTCTCCAACTATGCGTTTATCTTTTCTTAGGGTGCTTCTTTTGGTTTTTGGAAGTCAATCAACTATGCATGAAACTTTGAACTTTGACATGTAAAGATGGATTAGGCTGCAATCTGCGCCCAAAAGTAAAAATTAGGCCGAAATTATTCAAGCCATCAATTTTTTAAAACATTTTCTTTTGACTTGTAAAAAATTTAATTTTATTAAGCCCTTGAATAGGAGTGTTACGTACGACAAATTTATATGTAAACACGACTTGGATAAGAGGAAAAAAAAAATTAAAGCGGAAGTCTTGGACAGTAAACACGACTTCAATGAAAAAAAAATTATAACAATTGAAGTCTTAGATCACGAACATGACTTCAATATATATATAAAAAAATTAAGGTTGAAGTCTTATATTTCAAATACGACTTCCAATTTGGAAAAAAATAAAATAAAAAGGTGAAGTCTTTAATGCCAAACATGACTTCACCAAAACAAAATAAATCGTAAATTCGTATATACAAAACATGACTTCACATTGGCTTAAAAAAATATATAAAATTGAAGTCTTGTTTAACAAACACGACTTCTTTTATAAGTTGTTAAAAAAATGTAAAAAGCGAAGCCTCGCTTGCGAAGCACGACTTCCATTTCAAAAGTTGTATTTTCAAATCACGACTTATCTCAATTTAGGATTTTTTAAAAAAAAATCCATTCGGGTAATTTCCCAAAAGAATTACCCCTTCGGGGTAAAAAAAGCCTCAATTTTTGGTTAACTAATATATGGTCCTTCACTTGGTGCGTTTGAAGGGCTCGTATAAGTGAGTTAAAGAGCTCTTATATATTATTGACTTTGGTTATATATGAACATGGGTTATAAGGGCTTTGATGAAGCTTGAGGTTTTATGGTCAAAAAGAAGTGCGTGTGGCTTGGATTTCCAGGCATATCAGAAATTATGTGTATCCTATTGTCATCTTTGCACATATTGGAGGAGCTGAAGGACCAAGATACAAAAGGTGAGAGTCTCGGAAAGAAGAAACATTGTTCATGTTGCAAGTTATGATGATTTTGCAAAAGTAACATTGAATATTTCACTTTGTAATAATATTTAGGCAAAAAGAGATGTAAATATATTTTTTTAATTAATAAAGAATGGGCAAAAGGAATAGATAAGATAAGATATCCTTAAAAAGTCATTAATTATGTATTACATTTATTTTTACTTCATATTTCAAAGTCTATTTATTATTTTTTAAAAATTAAAATTAAATAAAAAATAAACTAAAAAATAAATTTAATCTAAGCCCTTTTATATTAAATCAAATTGAATGAAATTTAAATTTAGAGTCAAACTAATTAAATAGTAATATAAAAAAGTCGATGAGATTAAATTAAATATTTTTTTTGATATAATTTAATTTGTAAACATCTTTGGTTATAATAATAGTATATTAAGCGAATCAAATGAGAACTATTCTTATTTTGAGAAATGAGAATATATTATAAATATAAATCATTACATTATATTTAAATAATTAAAATTAAAAAAAATATAAATGACTTTTTTATGTAATCATATAATTATATATTAACTAACTTTTTGTTTTGACTCTTTATATATAATTGTATGACTTAAATTTATAATTATCATTTCTCATAATAAAAAAAATATCACTTAATACAGTCCGACTGTGGTCAAAGAGGTGATTCACTAAGTTTTTATGGTGTTGATGAGAATATTAGGCTTATGCTAGGTGTTGATTTAGAGTGTGAGGTGGCTTCAGCCCAATGGTTTAGCGAAAAGACCACAGGCTTTGAATTCTAAATTAGTTGCCTCAGTCACATTACTTGGAGAAATAAAGATTTTCAGGACATCTACTTTATTAGTATCGTTTGGATGACATCTAAATGTTTAAGTTTGAATATTAATTTGCCGTTTGAATTCGGGTATCTCTTTGTTGTTATTAACGTGATTTCTTCATGAAGGTTGCTTGAAAGTGTCAAAATTCAAAATGTGTTTCTTATATGAAGACTCAAGCTATTATGCAACTGATTCTCACCCACCTCGGTATTTCGCTTGGTGTTATTTCTGGTGTCATTCAGCCTCTCTCATGCTTCTATTCCTGCTATAGATATGACACCCGTCAGCATGAGGCCCTCATTATTATTTTTTTTCTGTATAATGACAGTATTGAATTTTGAATTTAGGACCCATATAAATTATTCAAACACTCACCACTAGGTTAATCTTAATTGGTAAATGACCCTAATCATATAATCGTGGAACACTCCTCTTAATTTTGAACTTAATAGTTTCTTATATATTCTTTCATCTTTTACAGTTTTGTATTTTTTTGTATTTTGTATTTCATATTTTATGTTGTTTTACATTATTTTACTTTGATTTGAGATATTAAATTTGATTTTATTTATATAATGTAATTGTAATTGTGTTTCTTATAATTATAAACAGGTTTTCATAAATGACAGTGTGAAAAAAGAAATTAAAATATCAAGAAATTAGCTATTGACAAAATTAGTCGCTAATTCAATTGCTATCATTCACAATTAAAAAAAAAAATACTCAACAACCAATTGAGTTCGAGTTTTGTGAATAAAAAAATAAAGTTGGGAGAGGAGACCACAATATGAGTGGTTAGTTATGTTTTCCAGTAAATATTAATCATCAACAAAGTAGATAACTACTTTATACCTACAATATGATAACCAAAAAAAAAAAGTACCATGTCTAGCGATAGCTAAATTGATCATAAAAAACTCCATGCAACCAATTATATATATATAATAAGCAAAGAATTTTATTTTAATAAAAATGAACCTTGCACAAGAAATGCCTTGGTTATATATAGTGACTGAGTTTTGGTTATCAGCGACCAACAGTTATTGGTCCCTAAATTATGTAGTTAGCAATTGACAAATAAATTGGTCGCTATATAGTGATTGAGGTTTTGACAACGGCTTCTCGTCGATTACCAATTCAATTGCAAACTAATTTAACAATAAAAAAACTTACGTGTTAAGCGAACAGTTATTCCATTGCTTTTTAACATTTTTTTTTCAGAGAGTGTGATTATTTGACCTTCCAAAAGAGTTTTGAATTTTTGACAAATTAACGGACTTGACAAATTACTGATTGAAAATTGGATAAGATAATTGATTATTAAAAGAAAAGAAAAAAAAACAAAAAACGTCAATGCTTGCTTTTTAACTCTCTTTTTTTCTTTCTCGTAGTACGATTATTTGACATTCCCAAAGAGTTTCGAATTTTTTGACAAATTAATCGACTTCATAAATTACTAATTGATTGTTTTGATAAATTAATTATTTAAAGGAAGCAGAAAACATTAAACTCTTGTTAAGATAAATAAACATGTATTCTTAGGGACGTTGATTGTTTATATTTATATCAATAAACTAATGTTTTTTTTTTAGAGTGGGCTAAGCGCATTGTATTATTGACGACTTTTCCTTCGATAATCCCTCTATTATCTCGCTTAAAATTCAAAAATTTCCTCTTCTTACCTGCAGATTACCAAGGGCTTTTCCATTGGTGTTACTAAAGGTCAAATTATCCACAAAAAGCTCACTATAAATCATACTAAAAATTCAAACATTCCTTCCTTCTTACCCGCATTTACAGTGGAACTAGACATGTATCAAAAATTGATTATTAAGCTAACTTAAGAACAAGATTGAATGGCTTTCCAAAAAACAATTGGTTATTAGGCTTTATATAAGTGATTAAATATTAACTAAAATAAATCTTGTCTCTAATTTTGTCCGTTCAAACATTCAAAGACAAAATTAGAGACAAATTTTACGCTTTTCGTCTCTAAATTTCTTCATTCTTTTATATTGAATGCGTCATAGTCACTGTCAAATTAAGGAAGAAAATGGTGTTGATGAATTCTTCATAGAAGGTGTGCACGGAGTGGGTGGTGTTGGATCCTAGCGATTGCAGATTTTCATGGTTGTAGAAATTCTTCATCTTTGTTAACGGCAAAGATGTAATTGGCTTCCGTATTCTTTCCTTTCCCTGAATGGGGTTCAGCAAGGATGGATCAAACTAGAAGACAGTAAAATAATGATTCAATAAAATTTATTGCTTATGTTCCAATATTGGGATGAACTCTATAATTAAAAAATGGTGCCTTCTATGGCTAAATTGTGGGGCCTTCAAATGGTCAAATTTATGCAGCTGCGGTGGTTGAATTTGATAAAGAATACAAGGGAGAAGATTTGTGGTTGCGGTGGTAGCGATTTTGCAAACAGAAAAGATAATAAGTGATAGATGCCCAAAATTGAATTTGACAATTAATTGTCCAAACACATTTTTTTTTACAAATAAATAGGCACTGAATTACTACAGGTTGATTTCATTATATTTTTAATTCTTTAAAACGATCTGTCCAAATACAACCTAAGGAAAATGTTTGATAAGTCTCTTACTAGTAGCAGACGAGCACATACAATATATTACTACAATATTATTGAGCAATTAATTTGGCCCAATCAATGAAAACCATAAAATATATCATAAGAGAAATCAACTAGACAGCTAGATAATTAGAAGTTTCATTTTTCTTGGGGTTAAGAAAATAAAAAAATATAGCATTGATGCACCAAAACAAATTAGGTTGAGCTCCGTCCGTTAAAAAGAGTAAAAGAGTACTCCGCGTGACGCATTGAATATCCGATGCTGGCCATATTTTAGTACGTGCCTTGTTGGACGCAAAGATTAATCTGGTCTCTCTTTGGACTTCCTTATACTGAGTACTATATTGCTCCACTTGTAAAACATTACTTCTTTTCCTATACATTGGCCTAGTCATTCGTTTCATTTTATGTTAGAAATGAAAGTGAGTAGAGTTGAGTTCAATTAGGTCGTTTAGCTTAAGCTTGATTTAATAAGAAATCAAGTCCATTATATCGAGCAGCTTACTAAAAGCTTAATTAACTCACTTAATTATAAACAAATTGAATTCTTCAGCTTATTATGTGTTTGTTTTCCAGTTTAAGTAGCAGTTTCACACATAGGAATGGAAATAAGCTAGGTCGTTTGACAGAAGTCTATGGCGTAACCTACATTAGGCCAAACTTTTTTAGAAAATAGACCAGGCCAAGGCTTTAATTAAAGCCTATTTAGTTAAAAAAAGCTAGGCCTAGGTCATTCAAAAAACCTTTTAACCCTAACAAGCTAATCTATTTAAATAAACATAAATAAATATTTATTGTTAATATTATTATTATTGTATTACATTTGTTATGATATATTAATATTATACATCTATTTATCTTTTTAAATGATAAACATTTTAACCTACATAAAGACTCAAGCTTGTAAGTTTATTAAAAGATAAATTATATCATATTTAGAGGTTTTATTGCAAAGTATGTTTTTAAATAAATTATCATACATCTATCATGTTAAATTATCACAAAGTAGGTCCTTAAAAAGACTTGTAGGCTAGGCTAGGCCTTTAAAAAAGTCCATAATAGGTAAACAAGCTAAATTCAAGTCATAGATTTTTTTAACTAAGGCTAAGCTCAGGCCTAACAAAACCTAAACTGGCCTAGCCAATTTCCATCCCTATTCACACATTCCAAGAAATTGAATGTGATTGAAGGATTTTGGTAGATTCATTTTCAATGGCATTTCAATGTTTTTTCAAATACACCTTAAGACATTAACATACTGAGTTGTGAGCAAACTCGTAAGGTGGCTCAACTCATTTTTAACCTTATTTTTATATCACATACTCGATCACAATTATTTTTAACTATGTTTCTTCTCTTTTTTTTTTTGGGTTAAGTATATTTTTAGTCCCTATAAAATTGAGATATTTTATTTTTAGTCCCTAAATATATTTTTGGCTAAATACATCCTTATTGTTTTGGTCCTTACCATTAATTTGTGCCATTAACTTTGACATGAATGGAAAAATTTTACAGATTAGCACTGCCACATGTGCTTTTTTTAAATGACGTAGATGCCTAATCAAATTTTTTATTAGTTTATATGAATTTTAAAAAATAAATGTGCCCTAATTCTCAAATTTCTCAGTCTTCTTCCCATTTTTCTAAAATTCCTTGTATTCCTCAAACTGGTCAAGAAAAAGAATAACGCCCTCAAGAGACATCATAGTAGCAGAGCACTCTCTTCGTAATGTTTTCTACCCGCCCCTGTACATATGTTAGTCGCATAATGGCTGCTACATTACAAGATATAACATTATGCCCAAAAACCAGCAAATTAGAGGGATATTAGATGTAGCTCAGTTGCAGCACCCCTGTATCATGAGAAGGCCTTTGTTGCTCCCTTATGTATGCTCCCCTGTCACCGCCCTTGTAATAAGTGTGGAATTTGCAATTACCAAACTGTTAATCACGTCATAAGTTAACGACACAAAGTTAACGGTGAGGATCAAATTAATAAGCATGTATTTAATGAGGACTAAAATTAGCCAAAAAAATTTATAGGGACTAAAAACAAAAGACCTCAATTTTATAGGGACTAAAAACATATTTAACCTTTTTTTTTTTTCATATGTTGAGCAAAGAGAAGGAGAAAAAACGAAATGCAATAACAATGTTACAACATCTCCAAGCCGAAATCAAACTGCGGTTAATTATGAGTATTAATTAATACATAAAGACAAAGAAAAACCATAAATTTGAGATAAGGCTAATACATTTTTAGGTGAATTTATTATCGAATAAAATGCACATGACTCAGTAAATGTGAATTTTATTGTTTGTAGGTGACTTTATCCAACATTCTCTTACTTGAAAATGATATTAAATTGTTATATAGCTCATAAAGTAAGATTAATGATACGGGGGAGAGTGTATAAAGTGAGACCAATGTAAACCAACTCCGAATTCTCAGCTACAACATAACATTGACTTCGAGACACAGTATTTTTCCCGAGCATGCTATATCTGTTCGAGACTTTTGCAGACAGCCCACATGTTAAATTAAATGCAAAAGTCAAATCTACCAAAAAAATAAAATGTATAAGTCAATTGTAACAAATTACTGCGAAACGGGTTAAAGTGTGGATATCTCCAAGTTTTCAGCACAATCCTTGACAATGTGAGATGCAACCCCTAATGATTACATCAGCTGATCAGCGCTTTCCACTCGGGTAGATTTTTGGATTTAACCAAAGCCTCATCTATTGTGAATCCGATTTCTGCTAAATTCAAGTTTTGAAGAACAACGCACGGCCTCAATTATTGACTGCTCTGTACATAAACATTATTAGTAACATTTGTCATTGTTTTCAGCTTACCAAAGTGTACCGGACATGGCTCCGTACTGCTAACTTTTTTTAATAATGATGTTGTTTCTTCCCATCTTAACAAAACATATATTATTTATATAATATGTTTATAATATTATTTTGACTTACATGTAATTTTAGTTCCTATAAATTTTATTTATTTATTTTAGTCCATGTAATTTTTTTTCTCATTTTCATCTCTCCAAAATCTATAATTACTGTTTTTGGTCCTGTTACACAAACTCATTCATCAGCTGATATCCAATTCACTACTCACTCCATTGGCTAGCTGCTTTGGGTGACTAATAATTTGACTATCAACTATCCTATCCTGCAACTAAAAAATTTAACCAGCTTACAAAATTAAGCCTAATTTGACTAGGTCCAGTATTTTTGGTTATCAATAGTTATATTATCTTTTAATATTAAAAAAAAGAGTTAGTAATATTAAACTTAAATAGATTGGGGAATGAAAGAATTGAAGATTTAATTTCAAGTTTTAAAATTAAATTGATAAATTTATACTTGAGATAGTAAATTGATAAATGATATGTTTTAAAGACAATATTCGATTTTTTTTTCTGCATATATTCTATCATATCTCTTTATATTCATTCCAGTTAAGGATGTAAATGTGCTGAGCTATTCATGAATTATTTGAGTTTGACTCGTTAAATGCTCGTTCAAACCCATTTGTTTAGTTAAATAAACAAACCCAAGCTTGATATTTGGCTTGATTATTTAAATGAGTCAAGTTCAAGCTTTACAAACTCGATATTAACAGCTCGTAAATAGTTCGTTTATTTAAATTAATGATAGGAACTTAGCTATCATTTGTTATTTATATATTTTTAATAGAAATATGTAGAACTTTGTTGTGAACATTAAAATTAATTTTGAAGTTTTTTTTTTGTAATTGTCAAGAATTTATGAATTTTTTATTTACTAGATTATGAAAATGTAATAGTCTATAATGTTGAATTTCACATGCCTCATGTTGAGCACATATTAATTATCATATAGTATTGAAATGTTTATTAAATGTTAATTTGATAAAGTTATATATTAATTTAAGAAGTTTTTTCATAAAAACAAAAATAATTAAGTTATAAATGAAGTAAACAAACCAAACTCAAGCATTATATTTTTTAAACAAGTCAAGCTTAAGCTTTCACTTAAGCTCGTTTAAATAAATGAGCAAAGCTTAAACAATCAATTTTTTTTTCACAAGTCAAGTCTAAACTTGAAGTGTTCAACTTGGCTTGACTCGTTTACACCCCTAATTCCGGCCTATTTATCTACTTATCGATAGAATTGGGCTTCAAAATTAGCGTATGAGAAATTGGGTCCCATCTAAACATAGGTATCTGCACGTCCTTATCACAATCATATTTGATTGGGTGGAAAAATAAAGTTTGCTTAACTGGATTATCTAAATTTGGATCAAAGCCCATATCTCTGGCCCGATTACAACATATAGGTGGAAACCTACTCTTAAGCCCGCCAAAAATATAGGAATTTTTTATGTTTTTTTGGTGGACCAACACATGTTGGTTGAGAAAGTTAATGGGACCAGGACAGAAATCAAAGCCTAAGAATAGTAGTTAGATTGGCTTCTTTAACCCAACAGATCAAAACAAAAATAGTCAAGGATCTATATTAGACTAATCTAATCATCAATAAAAATAAAGAACAAATTTCTTGGTTTTGGTGGTGTTCTACTTCCACCACTTGGTAGCTTAAACTTAGCCTAAGCCTGGAGAAGAGATGACAAAAGTAAAGCTATCAAAATGGGCTTGGCCGATGGGCTGGCCCACTTAGTCCTCAAAAAGGGCTAGGCTAGGTTGAAAAAAAAGACAACCCAAAAAGGAACCTGACCGTTTTGGCCCAACCAATCTGTCCTGACTGGCCAATTGGGCCCGGCCTGGGCTGGGCTAACCCGGTATATATATATATACATACATATATATGTATGTATGTATGTATATATATATATGTATACATACATATATATGTATATGTATGTATATAATATAAAATATTAATATACTTAAAAAAATTAAAAAAGAAAGGGTCACACGCTTGTAAACAAAAAAGGCTAATATGGGCACTTCATTTTGTAAATAAAATTCGCTTAAAGATATATTTTTAATGAGACTATTGAGTAATTAAGGCAATTATATATGAATAAAAATGTTCGTCTATACTAAAAAGTATGTAGAATTTAATTTTAAATATTTAATATGATTTAAATAATTTAAATTTATATAATTTTTGAGAGAAAAAATAATAATTAAAATAGATAACAACGTTAATAGGTCCAAAAAAATTTAGGCAAAATTGGTTTGGTGGCCTGCATAGGGCTGGGTTGGGCAAAAAAAAAAGGCTTGGACACAAACCAAGTCAGCCCAACCCCGCCCGCCAGAGAGCAATGGCCCGGCCTGGGTTGGCCCGCCCAATTTGAGAGCTCTAGACAAAAGCCTCAATTTTGCCTGTTAGGTGGACATTACTATTGAGTTTCTTTTATTCTCGCAATAAAAAGAAAAGGTGCTTATTTAGAAATCACAATGCATAAAACAAAAGGTGCTTTGTGTGCATAGATAGATAGAGAGAGAGAGAGAGAGAGAGAGGTTTTTTCATAATCACCATCACTATTAAGCCAAAAAAGCTTGCACAGGTTTTGTTGGTAAGCTACTAAAAGTTTATATGGATTAGCTAGTTCCTTGTGCATACAGCAATAGATGGCATGAAAGTACACCAAGAAATGACTCAAAAATGCCAAGTACTTCTAGATTAGAATCAAAGAGAAATCTACTATGCCAATTTCTTCGTCACCCCAATCCTCATCAGAGCAAAATAAGCCACAAGTCTGTAGCCTATATTAGCATTATGAATAGAGCCAATGCAGCCATGATCCGCCCTTGCAAATGTAGCCCCATTTGCTTTAGCACAGGATATTCTGCAATCAAACACTGGCCATTAGAACACGGGTATGTGTCACTAGTGCCATACTGAGAGCCCATCAAGAGATGGTATATGTAGTAGGTGATGGAGATGTATTTCAGCCATGATAGAAATTTTGGCACATGTTGAACATAGTATCCACCAACCAGAATGAAACATATTAAGATCACTGAGGCCAGTGTGGTTGCGGATTTCTGATCCATTACAATAGCACCAATGGCAAGGCCTAGACCATGTGAAACTAGCACATTGAGTAAGAGAATGAACAGTTGACCACATTAGCTTTCAGCCCTGCCATCCAGTAGATTATGGTAAGAAATATGGTGGGAAGCACAAGCTCCATTGGAAGGTCACCCACCATCCTTGACATGAAATATGAAGAGAGCCTGTACATTCCAGAGGATCGTTCTTTCTCCAGCATCATTAGTTCTCGGGGGAAGGTGAATATTGCTCGGTAGAGAGGCAAGGCACCCCATAAGCTAGTAAAGAAGAATAGAAGTCCAATCTGCAAGTTTTTAATTGGGAAAAATGATAGAACACGGAGACACCTCCAATATTCCTGAAGAATAGGGCTGCCTACAAAGGTCTAGCTAAAAGATTACTGGCCTAAACCACAAACGCAAACAGTTTTACCCAATCACAATTACTTTACTAGTCCTTGGATGCAGCCACCAGGGGATTTCCCTAAGAAGGGTTGCCTACCAAGCAAGATTTTAGTGTTTTCAGGAGAAATCGAACTCACATCCATAAAGAAGATGAGAATTTGTTCCATATCCTTTAACCAATTGTGTCAGCCCACATTGGTAATTGAATTATTTTTATAATCTTACAACTTAGTCTATAACCTTAGTCATTCATGACTTAAATCAGTTCTCTCATTAACCATATTATTACAAGCATATTTTTAATGTAAAATCAGGCAATAATTCAGCATTATAATTACAAGTCTTTAGAAAAACTATATTCATATATCTTTATTTTCGGTAAGTCCAATTTGACATAAAATTTAGCTAAACTTGACATCTTAAGAGCACATAATTTGCTTTTTAAGTGGAAATCTTATTTATTTGTTGAAGATTCTTACTTGATCCTGCAAGTGTGAAATATCAAACTTTTACCATAGTAGTCCTGTAATAAGAGTAACCACTAGGATCTGACAAATCCGCAGGCCTGAGAAAGATTCATACTTCTCTCTTTGACATCTCTTTTTATCAGCACAAGGAATTGCTGTGACCAACTGGTAGGCCATTCCCCAAAGCCATTGTCTTCAAATCTACCCCGACTTTTATCGTAGTCAGTAATTTCATGAAGTACTGGCTTCAATTTGGCATCGAAGTAGTTCCTATACGCAGAAATCAATTTATGCTTATTTAAGGCATGGTCCTCATTCGATTGATCAGTGTAGACACCTGCAAAATTTTTTCCCATGTGGCCAACTAAGAAAATAAAACCCAAGTATTTGCTTTGAAATAAACATAAATCAGAGGCTCAGAGCCTAGATAACTCATTTTTATTCATATGTTCTCTACTATGTTTGCAGCATGGGTATAAAAAATACTCATTAACGAGAAAGCGTTTATTTTTAAGTTCTAATTTGATCCCCTAGATTAGTCCATGAGATTGGAAGCGTTGGTCACTTCACTTTAGTTCATTACTTAACTAAAATTTCCATTTAGTCTTTGTAAAGTAAAAGTCATTCCCTTTTGTCCTTCATGTAAGCCAAAAATGAGGTGAAAAAGAACTAAAATGAATGACTTTTTACAAAGTTAGTAACACTTATAATCACATAGACTAATTTGGAGATTTACTAATGTTGAAAGTAGAATAAGTGAATTTATCTAAATATATATAGGTGCTAATAGAAAAATGAGATTTTGAACTTTTGTCCATGCAGTTATGGAGTATAAAGGTTCATAAATAACCAAGGAAACCTCAAACTTTACAAAATAAATAGAGCAAATAGCATACCATTTGCAAGAGCCAAAAGGAAGTCTGAGGGATTCATGGCTATGGTAGGGGCATATCCACTATTAGTAAAATATTCTATAGCTTCAGACCCTTTTCCAAAATAAAGTAGGTTCCCTTCTGAAAGCAGTAACACTCTGTGAAACATGTAGTACATCCTACTTGAAGGTTGATGTATAGTCATCACAACAGTTCTCCCTCCCTTTGCTAGCTCCCACAAAGTTGAGACAAGTCTTGGGGCTATTGTTGAGTCTAGGCCAGAAGTAGGCTCATCCAGGAACAAGAAGCTTGGGTTTGTGAGCATTTCTTGTCCAATGCTAACCCTTTTTCTCTCCCCCCCCAGAAACCCCGCTCAGTAGTGAGCCTCCAATGATACTATCCTTGCACTTGGTTGAACCAAGTTGAGCTATCACAGCTTTTGCATGCACAATTTTCTCTTTTTTGGTGAAACTGCTAGGCAATCTGAGAAGGGCAGTGAACACTAGAGTTTCAGTCACAGTCAAGTGGAGATAGAGAACATGCCACTTCCAGCGCTGCTAGCAAAGTTGTTTTGCCACTTCCAGATGGACCTAACATGGCAAGAATTTCACTTGGTTGAAACATGCCTGTCACTCCATTTGGTATTACTTTCTCTTCTGCCTTAGTGTTCATAAATCCCTACTTTGTGGTCTTAATTTTATAGATAACATCAAGGAACTATATGCAATAAGTAATACAA
The DNA here is from genome assembly GCA_004329165.1 of Spatholobus suberectus. Classification (NCBI taxonomy): domain Eukaryota; kingdom Viridiplantae; phylum Streptophyta; class Magnoliopsida; order Fabales; family Fabaceae; genus Spatholobus; species Spatholobus suberectus. The sequence continues at coordinate 57,554,408 of CM014731.1, read as the reverse complement.
AAATTTCAGCATTGAATCATATTAAAATGTGAGACTAAAGCTAGAGGATTAAGCACAAATATGGGAGGGTCTAAGAATGAGAGCAAAATCACCATAAATTTCTATATCATGATTTTGGCTTATATAAGTCTTATAGAAATAACATGATTATGAATGCATCTAGGGACTACGAAGCAATTAATTTTCCCTCAATAATGTCAGAAATATAGTTTATTTGAAAAATATACGTGTGGCCAGATTTTAATTACGAGAAAAACAGAGGAATTTTTTAAGTTAATTCATGCACAGAGGAAGATAGTAATCATAATTATGAGGTAAGCCCTTGTTTAAAATCACAAAACCTTCAGAGGTACTGGAGGATTTCTCTTGTGAAAGATGTCAGGTGCATCCTCCTGCACTGTTGCTTTGTATGTAGTTTAATATTCTATGTCTTCCATCTCCTGCTTCATCTATGTTCACTTGCAACTTTCATATAAGAATAATGCCTTAAATCTTTGTCCTCGATATAACAATAAATCATTACATAAATGACATAACATATCTCAATGAAATAACGTCTAGTATTATTTTCTCAAAATCGCATGTACATGCTCATTGTCTATGATGCTAGTATTAGTACACCCTACAATTGTCATGCAGTTGCAGCACATTAATTTGGATTGTGGACAAAGAAATGAGTGAGTTCATTCAGAAAAATGATGCGTGGACACCCCATGCCAGTAGACGACACTTAGAGAAAGAAAGAAACAGAAGAGACAAATGTAAACGTGATAGGTGACAATGAGTGTCAATGGGGTGTTTGCATTGGTGGGATCATAGTTACCAAGTATGTTGATAGGGCCCATAATGTTAAGCCTGACGTGGGAGGAGTTATAGTGGGCCAGCAGAATGAAAGGCAGGACCGAGGGGTAGTTATTTAGTAGTAGTGGGGTGAGCTAATTCAGGTGAGGAGTATGTGAGGGAGGGTGTGTGCATGAGGAAAGGTTAGGAAGGAAGCAAATCTGTCTAGTTCATTCAGTTGGGCAGAGAGAATTATGTCTTTGAGTAGCTGTTGCTCTGGTTATCTCTTTGTGATTATTCTTTTTTATCCATTTCTCATTCAATAATATTTGTGGAGACTTTATCCTTTATTTCGGTTTCTAACATACGTGGTCCGGGTATTGATACGTGGTACCTATAGATACGCGATTCGTCACTTTTTACATTATTATTACAAGACTTCTTTTAAGGAGAACCCAATATGTGCAGTACACGGTACATGGTGAATTCGGTATGCGGTACACAAAGTTATTGAGAGAATTTTGTAATTGTAACTGTAATTGGGATTTCCAAAAATATTACTCATTTGAGACATAATATGAAGTGAGAAGAAGGTGAATATTCTGGCTTTAGAGAAAAATCATCTCTCATCAGCAGTTAGTTTCTTTCAAATTCTGGTTCTGTATATACTTCCACTTTCGTTGCTCCATCTTATTTTTTTCTGGTACACATTTACAAATTAAGTAATATATTTAGTGGTTTAGATTTTATTATAAAGTTTGTAACATATATTATGTTTCAATTGATGGACTGCATTAGTTTGAAAGTACATGAAAATTTCTTTGGTATAGTGATTTACCAGTTGTCCCACCAAATTCTATTTTTACATGGAAATGAGCAACATTTATTTTTTGTCAAATGCACTCTACACTCATAATTTATTAGTTCATTGCATTTTTCATCTTAATTTTTGTAATTGAGTGCAAAACGCCCTACTTTAACATTGAATATTGCAATCCTCCCCTTTCTATTAAAAATAATTTTTTAAAATAATTAACATAAGTGATAAAAGATACCTTTATTCAGATTTTTTTTTTTAAAGAACATTTCATAGATATTTCTTCTTCCACACTTAGACCCTTATAACGACAGCATGCCTCCACTTGCTAGTCTCATTTGTCAATCTCCCACACACCACAAGGTCTGATAGTTGAAGCATTAATAACTCTTTTGAATGGGATGATTGGATGTTGGCTGGATTGTCTTATGAAGATAATGCACGAAACCACGTGCTTTGGACTTGATGTGTAGATAATTTTCTCATATTGTCTTATAACACGCAACCATGTGCTTTATCAGGCGAATATCTCGGCTCAAAAGTGCTACCTTAGCCATTAGAACCTTTATCACTCAATACCTTACCCCCAAGACCTTCGTAAGTGGATCTCTGTCTTTTATTTCTCAGTGTACAAAATTGTGGCTTCCCATACAGGGTGTCATGCAACTGCATGTTCCTCACATCACATTACTCAACTAACTAACATCTTATCACTTTTATCTTTGAGCAGAGATTTTTTCTAGTCTCAGCAAGTTTGGGCATCAATATATTCTAATGTCTCTGCTTCACATTGTAGAGATTTAGTGTCTATTCATCTCATAGTATAATAGATTGAGGTCTATGCATTTGTATAAACATATCTATGCAATGAATAATTGAACAATTAGAAAACAATTATTTAAATCACAAGGAAATTCTTAAGAGAATTAATTATAAAAAAAAGGATTAGTGAATCATTGCTTAATAATTTTATTTAGCCATCTTAAGTACCTAATTTTAAGGATTAAATTTATATTAGTAAAATCTAAGATTAAATACTAATTCATTTAACAAAGCTGAATTAGCTTACATGATTAATCAATAAGGATTAATCTTAGGTACTTAATAAAGAATTAGACTGGTTGAATAAAATTTTAAAATCTAATTATTTTTATATTATAAAAACTGAATTATATATAGGGGTAAATGCCAAAGATTCATTCAATGTTTATGATTATTTTAGCTACTACTTTACTAAATAAAATGAAAGTTAAATTTGACTTAAACGAAAACTTCAAGTAATAAAATGGATTTAGTTTTGCTAACAAGAACTTTCTAATTATAAAGGTTGAGAACCAAACTTAATAGTTATTGCTATCTTTGCTTTTGTTAAAAAAAATAAAAAATTGATGTCCATCTATTACTATATTTTTAAGAATAATTTCTAAAATCCTTGTTAAAGTTACAAATCCTCACTTAACCAAATTGATTTCTCATTAACCTTTAACCTTATTACTTAGCACAAGTTAAGAAAAATTCCTTTTTCTCTCCTTAGAGTTGTGAGCTCTCCCACCCAAAACACCATTGTTTTTTAATTTATTTCAATACACTAAATTTTAATCCATTGAAAATCAAGGTAGCAAAAACAAAATGGTTTTAGTGCTTATTTCTCTTATAAAAACCTTGAGCTTCTTAAAGGAACCAAGCTTTAAAAAAATTCTTTCAACATAGATTAAGTTAACCATAATCTTGCTCAAGTTAAGGAAGAAAAAAATTTTACCATGACCTCCTTAAATCAAACAAGGTCATGGATTTATCATGGGTAAAATTAGCTTCAAAAATTTTCTTTTAACATATCCACACAAATCCATCACCAAACCAATATTTCCATAGTAATATCACTCATAAATTACCAATAATGTGCTCTAAATAATAAAAATTTCAGTAGCCACAAATTTTTTTCAACAACCAAACTTTAGCATCAATGTTAATAACAACAACAATGAAAGAAAAAGGATAGGTTCTAATATTCAAAGCAACAACTATGGGTTTGGAGAAAAACCCACTAACATCTATGTGAAAATAAATAAGAACCCATCTCACTTCCCTCATTACCTCACAAATGGATGAAAAGGAGGAAGAAGGATGAAGGTGGAGATGGTCTCCTAGCTTGACAATGAAAGCACTCTTGATGGTGGATGGTGAAGGAACTTTGGTGAAACTTTTTAGTGTGGTAAAAAAAACTTTAAAGGGTGGTGGAGAAGGAGAGCCCCATGATTTTTTCAACAGCTCAAGAAGGTGAAAAGGCTTATCCAAATTGGGGTATTTATAGGAAGTGAAGATAATGGGGTGACTACTTAATGATGTCATGTAAATGACATCATTTAGGATGATGTCATCCATTTAACACATGTGTTAAGACAAAAGACAAATTTATAACCCTCAAATATTTTGATAATAACAAATAGTTAAAATATATGTTTTTACGCAATTGTCTGTTCATCCGTAACAGGTTCATAAACAATCGTCTGATATCTTTAAAAATATATATCGTCTTTATCTTTGATTAGTAACTAACAAATCTTACAGACGATGACAACGTTCTAAAATGATCTGCACATCAAGCAGAAGCGAAAGCTACCTTGAAACTTATAAAGCCTATATACCTACTCTCGAGGAAAGTCAGTGAAAAAGAAGGAATGTTGTGTGCAAATGTCAAAACAGGAAACTAGACATGACAATTGCTACAAGATTGAGTACAAAAATAGAAAATATAAGCAGACTGCTTTATCTTATCATATGACAAGTTGGTGAAAGGCATTAAATGCTGCACTTACTGCTCCAACGACTCTTTTCATCAGATGAAGGTCGTCCTCTGCAAAGCACTCAACGGATACTTTTTGAGAAGCCTATAATAAGAAGAAGAGACCTCTTTCGAAGTGGTTGTTGTTGCTGTTGTTGGTTGTTATAGTCTCTGCTGATTTTGTAAAATCATAACTTCTTTTAGAAAAGAGAAAGCTCTTTTATACTCTAATTGTGAAATTTTATTTGTACCTCATTGTATATTCGTCTGTTAAGACGTTAAACCTAGTGAGGTAAGTCACACGTAAACCTTTTTCTTAACGAGATTGGTGGAAGCTTAAAAAGGCTTTGATTCAAAGAATACTTGGGTTTTTGCTTGGAGAGGCAAGTAAAAGACTACTTGGGTTGAGCTTGAAGAGGCTTGTGGAAAGAATGCTTGTAACTTGAAAAAGTTAGTGGAACTTGGTTGTTGTCAAGAGCTGGATGTAGTCTCTGGGGTGAGATGAACTAGTATAAATCTTGTGTGCTTTCCAGTTTGTCTTTCAGCTTTCGTCTATCTTATAAAGCGTTTTTGAAAAACTTTTGATCTTATTTCAGACGATATGTCTTTAACAAAAGTATTGCAAAAATTTGCTATATCATAATTCAACTCCTCTTCTTATGTTATCTTTGTGTTTTACAATTTGGAATCAGAGCACAGCCTCTAAGGGTTGAGCACCTTAACAAGTGTTAGAGGAAAAGATCAGCATGGCAAACCTTGAAAGACAGTTCATTCTTGAAGGAGCCTCACTCTCAAGGCCCCAAGCCTTTAATGGAGAGGATTATGCATACTAGAAAGACATAATGGAAATGTACATCAAGTCCACTCACTATAGCATTTGGAGAATCATAACACATGGAGATCATGTTGTAACTAAGCTAAAAACGAATACAATCAAGATGACTATAACATGTTACAACAAAACACAAAAGCTAAGTACATTATAACTTGTGCCTTATCAAAAACTGAATACAATAAATTTTGCAGCTGCAGAACTACTAAGGAAATGTGGGATGCCATACGCATAACACATGAAGGCACAAAAGATGTTTGTCTCAGAAGAGCAGCAACTCTTCGAAGACACTATGAGATGTTTATCATGAAAAGGATAGAAACTATTAATGAAATGTTTTGAAGATTTCAGACAATTCCAAATGGACTTCAAAGTCTTGGTGTTGAGTTCTCTAAAGCTTAGAACAATCTTAAGATCCTGGACAGTCTTCCAAAAGTATGGGAACTTAAGGCTACAGGCATAGCTGAAGCAAGGGACATGAAGACCTTAACTTTGGATGAGTTATTGGGAGCCCTAAAAGTACATGAAAGTGCATCTTTTCAAAAGAGACAAAGTCAAAAATAATGACTCAGTTGCTCTAAAGATTGGAGAATCAAGTCAAAGATCAGATGAAAAGACTGAGACAAAAGCAAGAAACAAAGCACTGAAGGTTCAGTCTGAAGAATCTGAAAGCTCAGACGAAAGCTTTAGCTGTTCAATAGACGATAAGATCTCCCTCATCACTAGAAAATTCAAAATGATGCTCAAGAAGAAAGGAAGATTTAAGCAATCCTCCAAAAAGAAGGACACTAGATACAGAAAGCATCCTCAAGAAGAGAACAATGAAATCATCTGTTTTGAGTGCAAAAAGTATGGACATATTAAGGGTGAATGCCCCAAACTAAAGAAAGGATGGAGTTCAAAGAAAAGATACAAGAAGAAAAACCTCTTAGCCACTTGGGAAGATCTGGACAGCAGCACTAGCAGTTCAGACAATGAAAAGCTAATATTTGTCTCATGGCAGATACTGAGGAAGTAACATTTGAGGTATACTCTTTTCCTAAAAATTCTTTATAGTCATCTAACAGTTTTGAATCTGAGTCTGATGACGAAGATATATCATATGACACTCTTCTTGCTAATTTTCATATGATCGCTCTTGAGTATAAGAAATATAAAGAAAATATCAAAGAGCAATTTCAGAATATGAAATACTCAAGAAAGATCTAATGAGAATGCATAAGAGCCTAGCCTTAGATCCTGAAAAGGCAATGCTTATTTTTGAAGTTGATAGACTAAAGAAAGAGGTCATTATTTTGAAACATGATTTGACCAAATTTGTAGACAGATCTTCAAAACTTCAAATGATTTTAAAACATAGAAGATCACTTTTTGACAGATTTGGGATTGGATTTGTAGAAGACAAAAATATTGAACCATTGTCTTCTAAATCGTATTCAATCTTCTGCAACTTTTGTGGCAAATCTGGACATTCAGTCCAAAGATGTCAACACAAAAGGAAACAAAGGTCGAATAAGATCATTGGGACTAACACAAAAGGACCCAAGAGTATTTGGGTACCAAAATCTCAAATAATTCCTGTTGCAGATATTCGTAATAGGAAAAAGGAGGGATTCATTCTGGTACCTGGACAGTGGATGCTCACGTCACATGATAGGAGAAAGGTCTATGTTCCTAGACCTCCAACCACATGAAGGAACGGTATCATTTGGTGGAAATGGAAAAGAAAAAATCATTGGTATAGGTAAAGTTGGTAAGCCTCTTCTCCCATCTATAGATATGTCTTATGTGTTGAAGGATTAAAATACAATCTACTTAGCATTAATCAATTTTGTGACAGTGGGTTTATTGTATCCTTTAACAAGGAATCATGCATAGTCAAAAGAAATGATGAATCTATTCCTTTTACTGCCAAAAGACATAATAATTTGTATAAGATTGAGTTTGAAGATCTGAACAAACAAAATGTCACTTGCTTAATGACCAAAGAAGATGAAAAATGGATTTGGCATAAAAAGCTTGGGTATATCAATTTGAAACATATTTCGAAACTATATAAAAAGAGTTTAGTAAAAGGATTGCTTGAAATTTCTTGGAAAACTCATCTTCTTTGTGAAGCATGTCAGAAAGGGAAACAAATCAAAACCTCTTTTAAATCAAAAGATGTTGTTTCTACTTCCAGACCATTAGAATTATTGCATATGGATTTGTTTGGACTTACAAAAACTCTTAGTTTTGGTGGGAAAAAATATGGCTTTGTCATTATTGATGACTATTCTAGATATACATGTGTTTATTTCCTAGCTCACAAACACGAGTTTTTTAATATGTTTGAAATATTCTGTAAGAGAGTTCAAAATGAAAAAGATTTCTGTATTACTACAATTAGAATTGACCATGGAACTAAATTTGAAAATACTGAGTTCAAATCCTTTTGTGAAAAGAATGGAATTTTCCACAACTTCTCACCGAGAACACCTCAACAGAACAGGGTAGTTGAAAGGAAAAATAGAACTCTACCGCAAGAACCATGCTCTGTGAAAATTCAGTCCTTAAGTACTTCTAGGCAGAAGCTGTAAATACAACATGTTATGTTCAAAACAGAATATTGATCAGATCAATAATTAAAAAGACTCCTTATGAACAGTGGAGAGGTAGAAAACCCAACATTTCATACTTTCACCCTTTTGGATGTGAATGTTATATTCTCAACACTAGAGATCAACTAGAAAAATTTGACTCTAAGGTTGATAAATGTGTTTTTCTTGAATACTCTAAAACATCAAAAGCATTTAGAGTATTCAACTCTAGAACTTTTGTTATAGAAGAATCTATCCACGTTAAATTTAATGATACACTAACCCCTGATAGGAGACTATCAAATTTGGAAGAAGATTTTACAGACTTACAGATAGGATCGTCTGATCAAACAAACACAGACGAAGTGAAAGAATCAGAAGAAACTTCACAACAACAGACCGATAATCAGACAAAAGGATCTCACAAGTACTAGAAGTTCGTTACTTATCATCCTTAAGATCATGTTATTGGAGAACGAACTAAAGGAGTTAAAACAAGGTCATCATTAAAGAATCAAGCGTCTTGTACCTTAGTCTCAGAAATTGAACCTAAGACAATAGAAGAAGCACTAACAGATGATGACTGGGTGATAGCAATGCAAGAAGAATTACATCAATTCACAAGAAATGATGTTTGGATTCTTGTTCCCAAACCATAACATAAGAGCATCATTGGAACAAGATGGGTATTCCGTAACAAGCTCGACGAAAATGGTAAAGTAATCAAAAATAAAGCAAGGTTAGTGGCTTAAGGCTATAATCAACAAAAAGGTATTGATTTCACTGAAACTTCTGCACCTGTTGCTAGATTAGAAGCTATTAGAATTATGCTTGCCTTTGCTGCTTATAAAATATTAAGCTTTTTCAAATGGATGTGAAAAGTGCCTTTTTAAATGGTTTCATTGAGGAAGAAGTCTATGTTAGACATCCTCCTAGTTTTGAGGATCCAAACTTGACAAACCATGTTTTTAAACTTAAAAAGATATATGTATGGTCTTAAACAAGTATCTTGTGCCTGGTATGACAGACTGAGTGGTTTTCTTATTGAAAATGGGTTTATGAGAGGCAAAGTAGACACAATTCTCTTTAGAAAAGAATCCAACAGAGATTTCATTATAGTTCAAATTTATGTAGACGATATAATTTTGGAGCTCCTAATGAAATTCTATGTAAGGATTTCTCATATTTGATGTAGAGTGAATTTGAGATGAGCATGATGGGAGAATTAAAATTCTTCCTTGGCCTACAAGTTAAATAAGAAGAGAAGGGTATATACATTTATCAGCAAAAATACACGAAGGAATTGCTTAAAAAGTATAAGATGAATGAGGCAAAACCTATGAGTACATTAATGCATCAGTCTGTTGTTATGACAAAGGACGAATCAGGTAAACCTGTATACCAGACTGTCTATAGAGGTATGATTAGCTCACTTCTCTATTTAACTACTAGTAGACTAGACATCATGCATAGTGTCTATTTATGTGCCAGATTTTAATTTGACCCTAAAAAGTCTCATTTAAAAGTTGTTAAGAGGATTTTTAGATATTTTGTTGCTACACCTAACCTAAGCTTATTCTATGAGAAAAACAAAGAATTCAGGTTAGTAAGATACTGTGATGTAGACTATGTTGGTGACAGACTTGAAAGAAAAGGCACACATGGTAATGTCACTTCATCGAACCATGTCTTATATCCTGGACCAGCAAGAAGCAGAACTCAATTGCATTATTAATTGCTGAAGCTGAATATGTATCTACTGCTAGTTGCTACTCACAACTCCTATGGGTAAAGTATTAACTTGAAGATTACTCTAGCTTTGAGCCTAACATTCCTGTGTTATGTGACAATACTAGTGCAATCAATTTATCTAAAAACCCCATTCAGCATTCTAAAGCAAAGCATATAGAAATAAGACATCATTTTATTCGTGACTATGTTCAAAAAGGTGTTTTTGATATTAAGTTCATCGATACAGACCATCAATGGGCTGATATCTTTACAAAAGCTTTACTTGTAGAACGTTTTAACTTCATCTTAGAAAATTTGCACATGAAAGTTTTGCAAGAGTAAAACGTCTTACATGCATTGTCTTGTTTAAATAAAGTTTCGTCTTACTCTATACCGTCTTGCTGTTAATTTTATTTCTTTTTACTAATGCGATTGTCTTTGAATATGAAAAGTTTTTAAATTCATTAGTCTGATATTTCCCCTAATAATTTCTCTTGATAACCACCCAAGAAACGTGCGCTGTCTCCCCTGCCACATCAAGTCGTCATAAATGCATGTTTCTTCAGTACCTTCGACTTTCTCTTTTATTCAAAATAACCGCTCTTTTCATCACTTACGCACTCTGAAAACTTCTCAAAATTTCTAAACTCAAACCCTATCCCTCACCTTTACTCTTAAACCTTAATCTCTCCAGCCAGAACTCATGGCCACCCAGAAACAGCTTGTGCCCATGGAAAGATTCCCAAAAAGTGACTTCGTCACTGGAAAATGGGTTGACTTGTAGAAACTTGAAGAAAAAGGATTCCCTCTGCAAATGTATATCAAAAATGTTGGATGGGAAGCTTTCATGCAGAAGAGAACCACCTAGTACCATGCACCGTACGCCTACTTCTAGGCCTCTTTGTCTGAAGTTAACGGAATCGTCATTGGAATCGTCGACAATCAAGCCATCATCATCTCTACTAATGCCATTACAGCAGCGTCTGGTTGCAAAGAGGAGGGTGACCTCTTTACTGAAGACTAGGAGAAGGTTATAACCCCAGAAATTGTTGATAGGGCGTTGTATGGAAAGCCCAAGCCTCAAACCGAGAACAAGGATGTTTTGAAGAGGTTTCTAGACTCTTCAAACATGAAGCCTATATGCATATTGATTCACAATGTCCTACTACACATTATCCTGCTAAGAAAAGGCTCAAAGGATAATGTAACTTCCAAGGACAGATTCTGCCTATACAAGATGCTGACTGGTCAAAAGGTGAACCTGCCTGTGCTTATCTTGGACAACTGGAGATCCTATCTCTCCAAATTGAAGGAAAGTGCTCAGAGCAAACAGAAGCATCCTATTCCCTACGCTATACTCTTCACTGAAATCATCTATCTGGAAGGAATTACAGAGTCTGGTCCGGAGAAGATGAAGCAAGGTTCTGAGATCGATGTATCCATCATCAAGAAGATGAGGATTGCACACCTTTTCTATGGATACGTTGCCAGACATCCAGAGTTGGCATTGATCAAGGAAGAGCCACCAGAAGAAGTTGTTGGAATTGTGTTTAGAGTGGGATCGTCTACTGACCCCTCTGTTGGTATTGCGTCTACTCAACCTCCACCACAGATGAAATCCCAACCATCCCAACCACAATCCAAACAAACTAAACCACAAAAACCAAAACTACCCATCAAAAGACCTTCACAACCAGACCCTCAACCTAAACAAACCAAACCTCAAACCCCATTGTCTCCACCTCAAAAGAAACAAAAACCCTTAACCATTCGTCTGAGATCCAAACCAACTCCCTAACTTGACTCAGACGATGACCTTCCCATTAACACCCTTCTTCCTACCCCAAGCATAACCATTCCTACCCCTCCATTAGAACAACCACCTCCACTACCTACCTCTATTGAACCCACTCCATCTGCCCAACCTTCTAAACAACCTTCAAAATCCAAAAAGATCCTAGTACCAAAAACAAGAGCTTAAGAGGAAAAGCAGCTCAGGAGAACCCGAGCTGAATCAAAACGGGCTGAAAAGAAGAAGAAAGAAGAAGAAGAGAAACTGGCTGAGGCAGAGCAAGAACAGATTGAGGAAGCAATGCTTCAATATGTAACTGAGCACTTGCTACAAACAGCCCCTGCAGAGCTAGAAGAGCAAGAGCTGCTGACTCAAGAGGACATCGCTGCTACCTCAAGAGGTAGATTACCTAGATCTCTTTTCTGGAAGTTCCATAATCTGTTTCTTTATCTCAAGTCTTCAACCGTCTTTCTGTAGACTTAACAGCCGCACCCAACATTGATCAACCTGTTTCACTCTCTATTTCCTTCGCAGAACTTGAAACAGAAAGAACTTCGTCTGGAGAAGCTGCACCTATGATAGACGAAACATCACCAGAAGCTTATCACTCTAAAATGCCTCCGTCTGAACGTCTCCAAAGGTGCACAATGATCTACTTTGAGCAACCTGAGTCGGGTCAGACCGGAAAAACAAAATTATATCAATTATCAGTGCCCTTCGACCTAGAAGTTCTTCAAGCTCTCACCAACTATGAATTGGGCGAAGTTAATAATCTGAGGACTTGGACAACTTTCATCAATAAAGAATGGCCACTCTTGGTGCGCCATGGGTACGCTGACAAATTTCCTAATATTGAAGAAGAAGCTACCTTAGTCATGTCTTATGAGCCGCACATCACCCCATATGTATAGAAGGAAGGATACAGTACTCTATCATACGCTCCAATCTTCGTTTATCCACCCTCAACCAAAATGAGATTTCCAGCTAGATATGAAGTTTGGAGATAGCGTGGGCTTCTTTGCCACACCATTCCTTTCATGCTGAAGTGCAACTACTTGAAATATCTGATCATATGCAGAACGTATCACTACAAGCCCAAGATCATTTATCCTTTCTGCCATGGGAGGATCAAAACTTACCTCCTCACCATCCGACCAGAAGATAGCTCGGACTTTGGAGAATAGCGGATCGGTGATGATGACTGGGAGTTAGGAAGGGTGATGAACAACTTCTTGCAGGAGAAGATGTAGATATCTTTACAGCATGCAATCTGTGAGCGAAAATGTCTAGACCTTGAGCTAGGCTCACCTAGACTCATGGCCACTCGAATGTGGCTCCTTATGAAGCCATGGACCACCTTCGCATCTGCTGTCAAAAGAACTATCTGTGCCAAAATCTATCTATGGGGAAAGGAAAAGAACCAAAGTTCAGACGTAACCCCCGAAGGCACTTGATGATCAGACAGAGAGCTCTTTCATCTGCACAGCTGGCTAAACTAAAAGGCAAAGCAACTCTCAGAAGCACAGACCGAAAAAGGTTGCAAGACCATGTTGAAGCACTGAAACACTTTTCAGGTCTGACTGCCAAAGAGAAGAATCTTCTAAGCCATGAAGCTGCCTTTCGTCCGACAAGTCACTGGACGCAAGTTTCTCTGTCTCCCTCCACTTCTACATCTAATCCCCAAAATGAATTATCTCTAAACCTTCCTAAGACCTATATCTTCTTCTCATCTGACTCCTTTGAAATCTTCCTACCTTGCAGCCATTTCTGGTTCTGTGGTCCTCCTGTACCCTATGTTTTCAACTTATGTTTTGTAGAAGAGCCCAGCGATGAAGCAGCTACTAGCTTTGCACCTGCACCACAACCTTCAGACGACAGACAAGCTTTCAATGAATTGAAGTAGACTGTGCACCGTCTGGAAGCTGATCTTAAGAAAGAATGCAAAAAATGCAAACGAGCAGAAGTTCTATTAGCCAAGCTGGCAAAGTGCTTCAAAAGTGACCTCGGCTCATCATCTACACCTTCAAACTCTGAATCTTCTGATTGATGATGCCAAAAGGGGGAGAAAAATAGAAGACAGGGGGAGATATGGCTAAGGAAAAATCTTGAAGAGATAGACAGACAAAATATCATTTTTAGGGGGAGTATGAATAAAAGTCTTTATTAGTTTTCCTTCCTTTATACACATGAATTATCTTTTAAATGATATCATCTAGTTTCTTTCAGTCACATCGTCTAGGTATATATTCTTTTTATATTACATCTGCTTAACTGAAGTATACTTACATGAAAAATGCTTTCAAAATTAAAATTCACTTACCAAAAATTGTTTTCATAAGAAAAATGTTTTACAAGAACTATAATTGTTTGTCATCATAAAAAAGGGGGACATTGTTAAGACAAAGGATGAATTTATAACCCTCAAATATTTTGATAATAACAAACAATTAAAATATATGTTTTTACGCAATCGTCTGTTCATGCGTAATAGGTTCATAAACAACCGTTTGATATCTTTAAAAATATATATCGTCTTTATCCTTTGATCAGTAACTAACAGATCTTACAGACAATGACAACGTTCTAAAATGATCCACACATCAAGTAGAAGCGAAAGCTACCTTGAAACTTATAAAGCGTATATACCTACTCTCGAGGAAAGTCAGCGAAAAAGAAGGAATGTTGTGTGCGAATGTCAAAAAGGGAAAGTAGACATGACAACTACTACAAGATTAAGTACAAAAATAGAAAAGACAAGCAGACTACTTCATCTTATCATATGACAAGTTGCTGCACTTAATGCTCCAACGACTCTCTTCATCAAACGAAGGTCGTCCTCTACAAAGCACTCAACAGATACTTTTTGAGAAGCCTATAAATAGAAGAAGAGACCTCTTTCAAAGTGGTTGTTGTTGCTGTTGTCGGTTGTTATAATCTCTGCTGATTCTGTAAAATCATAACTTCTTTTAGAAAAGAGAAAGCTCTTGTATACTCTAATTGTGAAATTTTATTTGTACCTCATTGTATATTCGTCTATTAAGATGTTAAACCTAGTGAGGTAACTCACGCGTAAACCTTTTTCTTAATGAGATTGGTGGAAGCCTGAAAAGGCTTTGATTCAAAGAATACTTGGATTTTTGCTTGGAGAGGCAAGTAAAAGACTACTTGGATTTTTGCTTGGAGAGGCAAGTAAAAGACTACTTGGGTTGAGCCTGAAGAGGCTTGTGGAAAGAATACTTGTAACTTGAAAAAGTTAGTGGAACTTGGTTGTTGCCAAGAACTGGACGTATTCTCTGAGATGAGACGAACCAGTATAAATCTTGTGTGCTTTCCAGTTTGTCTTTCAGCTTTTGTCTGTCTTATAAAGCATTTTTGAAAAACTTTTTGATCTTATTTTAGACGATACGTCTTTAACAAAAGTATTGCGAAAATTTGCTATAACACAATTCAACCCCCCTTCTTATGTTATCTTTATGTTTTACAACATGGATAATTATGCTTATTCACTTTAGTCCCTGGCTTTGTAGAGGTTTCTCTGCATTGCCTTGTAGAGATTTCTCAAGTCTTTGTATTCGATTTTAATTTTATCGGTTAATTTTAACTGTTATTGCTTAAACTTAAGTAAATCAATTTTAATATCAAGTTAATGAATTTTTGTGTAATTTCAAAAAATTTCTAGAAAATTTTCAAAATTATATTTTAATATATATGACATGATTCCAGGTTCAGAATGACATTTTATTGTCAATTCAACCTTTTTCTCATGTTAACACTTTATGTTGATAAATCAAGACGTAATTGTCATTTTTTAATTTTTCGGGCTTCGACTTGAAAAAATTATTAAAAATAATTATTAGATAGCTCTCGAAATTTTAAACGTCACGGTGGGGAGAAAAATTTTGAGATTTCTTCCTAATTTTTCAGAAACAATTCCACAAATATTTAGAAAATAGTTGTAAAATTAAGGTAGGGGGTGTTACAACAAGAATTTTCAACAAGATGCTAATGTTAGTAACTTCCATCTTATTTTCATCCTAATTTGATTTAAACAAAACAAAGTGTTAATGTTGATGTTATCATCAGTGATTTTTTTCTCAGAATGTTTGAATAAACTATTTGTTATGATATTTTATGTATTTAATTTATAGGTGATAAGTAAGAATTTTATGAGTAGAAAAAATATTTTTTCAAAAACAATAATATAAGAACAAATTCAATAAAAAATGTGATATATCTTTTTCATACTTGTTAAAACTACTTTATGTGCTTAATGTAATAAAATGTGTTATTTTTAATGAAATTACGTGTCTATTTTTTTAATAGAATATATATTTATATTTTAGAGTACATGTATGTAAAAGGTCTTATCTATTATTTTGCCCCAGGGCCCATAAAATGTCAAGACCGACCTTAGTCAATCTAAAACCTAGACTTAAAAGCACTACCATTTGGTGATAAATTTCGTTGAAAACAAATTTGTGAAAGTTGAGTTATTTTAAAAACAAGTAAACTGTTTCTCCAGTGGCATGGTTTTGGCAATCTATCTTGTTGAATGAAGCGTGATTTTTATGGATTTTTACTTAAAATATGGCCAAATGATTTAGAAAATAGACTCAATAAACTTTGCTACAAGCTATAATTTGCATTAAACAAAAATCATTTACTAATCCAAATTGGTTTTTACATTCTGCCCTAGAAATAGGGATTGTTTTGAAAATTTCTTAAGAATTGTTTAGTAAAGTTTGTAACTAAATTTCATTTTACCATTTAAAATTATCCTCAAATTATTTTACAAATTTCATTACAATTATAAAGAGACTTATTTAAATTTAATTTATGTATTTTAATGATCTTTTAGAAACTTTTATTATTTTAAATAATATAATGATTTTCAAAACAAAAAGAAGAAATTCCACCTTTTTGTCATTTTAAAAATAAAGATAATATTTAAATGGAATACTTTTGCAAAAATAAGTATTTAAAATTTATTAAATGTTTTAATTAGAATAAATGAAGAAAATTTAAATATTTGAGGAATTATTCTAAAATTTGAGGTACTTCTTGGAATGACTTTGGCTTATCCTCACTAGGATTGTTCTAGGTAAGATCTTATGGTTGTAAAGTTATTTTGGGTAGGACTTTGTGTGGTAATTTTTTTAATGTTGAATGTAATTTGAGCATAAGTATGGTAAATTGATGAGATAAATGAATAACAGAACACAAGTGATGGACTATGTAAAGTTGTTGTGGTTGCCATGCATACATCATGAGTCTACAGTTTTGACTGTGTTGTTGTTGAAAGAGGACACACATAAGTATGGTGGCTAGTCTAGGTGGGACCTCATACCTAGTGTAGGAAAGGTTAGTGGAAGATGGATTTCCTTGGGGATAAGTAGATGGACGAACCCCACATTTTAGGCCAGGGTTACTACAGATTCTATGTCGTGATAAAGCCAGCACTCACGTTTTTCTATCTTAAGGAGCCACTATATCATTTCCATAGATCAATGTTAGCTATTCCCCAAATGGTTTTCAACACGTGCTAGCGTTGTTGTTGTTGATATTATTTAGCATGATTAAGGAATATGTTACCTAGTCCTTCATCAGTTGAAGTCTCCATAGAGCAATTATTGCATTCATGGCATGCCATACACAATTATTAATGCTGTCAAAAAGTGGATTGTGTATATCTTTAAGTTGTGTATGTATGATTTCTTTTTACCACATGATTTTAAATATGCCTTTTCTTATTTCTTTAATTTGAAATTGTTGTTGGGTGAAATTAGATATATGTGCTTTTTTGTTTTTGTTAGTATATCCTTACATTGTTTGTGTGGGACTGTAATGATCGTGGGTGTAGATGGAAGTGTTGGATCGAGCGCTTACCACTAGGCCAAAAGCTATAGTTGATAGTCAGGGCGCAACTCTTTCTACTTAATCGTCACAGCCCAAGCGCCACGAGTTCGATTCCTAGCAAGGCAATTGCTGAAGGGGAGATTGTTGTCCGGTGTGGCATCAATTGTCTCGTGGCGGAGGCCCAGTTAGGACATTGGACTCTAAATCTAGTAACCCGAGTTCAAGTCTCGGTGGAACCTCCAATTGAAATAAGAAAAAGCGCACAAAATTAATCATTAATAAGCTTGTTATCTTCAAAACATTGAGAGTTTAGACGCTTCTATGTCTTTGGTTCCAATAATCTCCCCCTTTTTGATGATGACAAACCTTATTAATTTTTAAGTTTTTGCTAGAAAATAAAGTAGCGCATAAAGGAGTTTTCGAAAGACTTACTATGCTCCCCCTGAGTAGGATATACCAAGTTTTGTATACTTGAGACGTAGGATATCATCTTGAATCCATATCAAATATCATGCCAAGTATCAAGCATATTATATATAACAGATATATGATTTAATATAAGCAGAGCAATACTCGAAGTAAAGCAGATCAACTATATATTTTATTTAGCTGTTCAGAGCATAAATTTGACAAGAACATATGCAAACAAAATGCGACAAAGGCAAAAAGGAAAAACAAAAACATAAAACATAATGCTTTCTCCCCTTTTGTCATTAGCAAAAAAAAGACAATAGGAAAAAGGGAGTCGTCATCACAGTCACTGTGGCGGCGGAGGAGTAGGTTGAGAAGGATGGAGGAGGGCTTGTTGGTTTTGGAGAATTTGGTGAAGAAGAGTGAAAATAGGTTGAAGTTGGGTGGCAACATATTGTTGAACGGCGGGGTCAACAGAGGGGATGGATGAAGGGGCGAAAGTAAAGATGGGGAGGCTGGCAGAGGTTTGGGAGCCAGGAGTGGGCGGTGGTGGAGGTGTAGGTGATGATGGTTAAGAAGGTGGAAGAGCTTCAGAGGGGGGAGGAGGTGCTTCCAGAAACTTTAGGTTTGGCACAACAAGTTGGTAAGGACGAGGAGGGGTCCAAGGGGTAGGGCAGTTGGAAGTTGTTGATGTGAGTAAGGGCAGTAATCAAAGTGTATAGGATAGAAGTTTCTATACCAAGGAGTGGACGCTCATCTGGTGGACGGACAAAGGTAGCTGAAGTTTCCGAAAAGTGAAAGACACGAGCTGGACACTGCATGAATTCACAGTTCGTTGCAGTTGGGATATCGGCCTTGTCGTTTGTTGAAACGCCACTACTGGACGCTTCTTGTTTGCATAGGAACATATGTTGATGCCAGAAGCGTTCAGCATCGGTCTTGTCCATGTCTGTATGAAGACGCTGAGCTAAAAACCATTCACGGGAATGGGTTGGATGTTGTTGAAACGCAACTCGAGACGGTAAAGGCAAAGATGATGCCTTGGTCATAATTTTCTTCTTCTTGTGGTTTTCATCTATAATTGGCAGTCTTGGACAGATGCGGTTTGGTTGGATGCGGATGGATGTGGAAGGTCAGATATGTTGGGATGGAGGAATGAACAGCTGATACTTCAAGAATGCTGAACCTTTGAGAGTGTTGCAGAACATATGCTCAAAGACAGATGGATTCTTTCCATCTTCTTCTGGATCTATAGGCCGAAACTTCAAATCTGCAGGCCGTAGATGAATGATCCGCTCATCCTCTGGTCTTCTTTGTTGTAGAGCTTTCTCGGTGTCTTCGACTAGAGGTACTCTGTGTTGAAGTACTCCAGGAGGATGAGCATTTATGCGCCAAGCTCGTACAACTCTAGAATACCTCCGTCTGACAAACCGCTTGAGTGGCAAGTGTTCAATGGCTCCAGGAGGTAGTGCCAGGTATTCTTCCGACAATTGATGGACATAGTTGTCCATGTACTTCTCCATGATGATCGGAGAGTAGTCAAAACCAAAGTCTGGTTCGGGGAGCTCTGGACAGAGAATGATGGCATTGTCGTCCAGGAGGTTTTAAGAATTTCCTTCAACAAAAAGTAGAGGCCATTTCTGTTTGGTTTGCGCCAAGGTTTCTCAGGGAGAGGTAGGGAAGGGGATGATGGTTGAGGAGGGAGGTGATTTAGGAGGTTTAATGGAGAGATAAGATTTTGAGATACCGGGGGTAGGAATGGTGCAGGTATAACCTTCATCACCAGGCAGCAACATTTCTGGTTCAGGTGTGGCTTGTGTTTCAGTTTGTGGTTGGGTAAGAGGTTCATATGGTTCAATGATGATAGATTCAATAAAATCATTTTCAAGTTCATCAGCAGCAACAGGAGAGGAAAGCTTACGTTTCTTAGACTGTGTTTCCCCTGGCAGTGTGTTTACTGGTTATTTGGGTGAGGTAGATGGTTGGGATTGTGGTTGAGCAGGAACAACAACCATGGCAGCTTTCTGCTTCTTGACAAGCTTACCAATTGGCTCATCGTCTTCGTCATCAGAGGTGAGAATCAACCGTCTCTTAGCAGGGATTATAGTTGGTGCAAGAGAAGGAGCAGATGCAGCAATAAGAGCAGCTACAAGGGGAGCAGGCGGAGTTGAAGGTCATTGGGTCTTGGACCTTGTAGCTCTGGTCGCTTGCGCCTTGGACGACCTCCTTCTGGTGGACGGTCTGGCAGCAATTAGATTCTCAAACAGTACCTCGTCGTCCATAGGTGCAGCATGCTGGACGGTTGGCGCTACTGTTTGTAGAGGTGCCATCTCAACAGCTTCTTCTTTGACGTCCACGAGTTTGGACGTGGTCTCTAAAGGCTTCAGCACAAACCCAGCCTTCATCTGTGCAACATTGTTGCGTCCAAACGGTAGTTGTGTGAATCTATGGCCACCACCCAGAATCCGAATCTGGTTTTGCTCTCCAAGAGAAAGAGCAAAGAAAGCATGAAATACTTGGTGTTGCCAGAAGATTCTGTTAAGAAGAGCGGCATAGGTGATCTGGTTGCGCTCTCTGCGTCCTCTCATAGTCCTGAAGATGTTGCTCAGGATGAGGTACGGCAAGTTGAACTCTTGACCAGTGATCATGTGGAATAACGCGAACCGGTGCAGGAAGGTAACGCTATCCTTAGATCCAGCTTTGTGAAGAATTCCCTTGTTCAAAAACTGCTGGAATATCTTCCCTTCTTTTGTCAGTTTGTTGTACTCGACTGGGCCTTGTCCTTTGGGACCCATAAGTGTAGCATCAACTATGTCATGTCTTCCAAAACTGTCTTCCCAGCCGTTTTTGATGCAGGACCCAGCTCGTTCACAGCCAATGGCTTGGGCGATAGAGCCTAGGTCTAGTGTGACCTTAACTTCCAAAATGGTTCTAGTGATGTCTGTCTTTGAGAAAACGGCAGAGTTCCAGAACTGTCGGATGAGTTCTGGGTATATGATTTCATTCAGGTGGAAGTAGTTGAGAATTCTACATATGAGCAAGTTATCCTTTACATTCACCCCCATGTCGTCGAGAGCTTGGATATCGAAGCGGCTTTCGATGAGAATAACAGCCTTGTCTAGGCTCTCCACACGAGCCATGGCCTTTGCAGCAGGACCAACCTTTTCAGTTGCCATATCTAAGAGCTTGAAGGAAGGTTAGGGTTTGAGAAGTTGAGGGAGTTCAGGTGGATTTGAGAAGAGGGAAGTATTTGGTTTAGGTTTGAGTGTGTATGAAAAAACCGAAGAGTTTTGCTTTTGGTGGTTCTTTCATTTTCGAAGAGAGAGGTGATGTGTAATAAATGCTGGGTCAGGCACTTACATTTCTCGAGGTTGGTTATACGGCACATGAGTGACTCAGACAAAAAAAGAAAGCATTTATTTCAAATCATTTTCAGAGAAGACATGATTAAGTACGGATAAGGATGCACACACAAATGAAGGCTGTTATGGAATGCAAAAAAAAATATGCAAGTGGACGATGAAGTATTAGACACCATGAAAACATTGGACGCTACAGAACCTTTGACGATCAAGGCATGTTGAATAAAACTATTCACTTATAAATTCCATACCTAGAAGATCTCGAATATGGATGAGTTTATCTTCAGGAAGGGATTTTGTAAATATATCTGCCAATTGATTTTCAGTGTTAATAAACTGAATATCAACAACTCCCTTCTGAACATAATCTCTTATAAAATGATGTTTTATTTCAATGTGCTTTGGCTTAGAATACAAGATAGGATTTTTTGACAGATTTATAGCAGCAGTGTTATCACAGAAGATAGGAATGTTACTCTCATAGATACTGTAGTCTTCTAACTGATGCTTGATCCATAAGAGTTGTGAGCAACAAGACGCAACTGAGACATACTCTGCCTTCGCTATGGACAAGGCAATCGTCCCTTGTCTTTTGCTCGTACAAGAGACTAGATTCCCACTAATGAGGTGACATCCTCCGCTGGTGCTTTTGCGTTCTACTCTATCTCCCGCATAGTCAGCATCGCAAAAACCAACTGATCTGTATTCTTTGTTTGACTTAAAACATAAACCAAGATTAGTGGTTCTTTTTAAGTATCTAAATATTCTCTTAACTGCTATTAGATGAGTTTCTCTAGGATCAGACTGAAAGCGAGCACATAGACGTACACTGAACATAATGTCAGGTCTGGTTGCTGTGAGATATAAAAGGGATCCAATCATACCTCAGTATGTAGATTGATCTACCTTTTTAGAAGTGTCGTCCAAGCTAAGTATTGATGATGGATGCATGGGTGTACTCATTTCTTTTGCATCGTCCATCTTATACTTTTTGAGAAGTTCGTTGATATACTTTGTTTGATCTATGAATATGCCATTTTCAGTCTGCTTTACTTGTAATCCCAGGAAGAATTTTCGTTCTCCCATCATACTCATCTCGAATTCTGCTGTCATAATCTTAGAAAAATCCTTGCATAAAGCATCATTAGTAGCACCAAATATAATGTCGTCTACATATATTTGTGCAATAATAAAATGTGATTTGACGTCTTTGCAAAAGAGAGTGGTATCTACTTTTCTTCTAGAGAAACCATTTTCTAAAAGAAAAGAACTTAGCTTTTCATACCAAGCTCTTGGGGTTTGTTTAAGTCCATACAAAGCATTTTTAAGTTTGAAAACATGTTTGGGAAAAGTATCACACTTAAAACCAGGAGGTTGTTTCACATAGACTTCTTCGTTTATTATGCCATTTAAGAATGCACTTTTTACATCCATTTGATAGAGCTTCATATTACTATGAGTAGAAAATGAAAGTAAGATGCGAATGGCTTCTAATCTAGCTACTGATGCAAAAGTTTCGGTAAAGTCTATACCTTCTTATTAAGAGTAGCCTTGAGCTACAAGTCTTGCTTTATTTCTTACCACATTACCAGCTTCATCAAGCTTGTTGCAGAGTACCCACTTTGTTCCAATGATAAACTTGTCCTTGGGTGCAGGAACTAGCATCTAGACATCATTCTTTTCGAATTGACTAAGTTTGTCCTTCATAGCGCTAATCCAGCCATCGTCTAGGAGAGCTTCGTCTACTGCCTTTGGTTCCAGTTGAGAAATCAAAGCAGTTTGAGCTTACTCATTGAAGGTCGATCTTGTCCTAACATGATCTTGAATGTTTCCAAGAATTTGATTATCTGGATGATAGGTCTTCATTTGCCAAGAGCGTCCAGTTGGTTCTTTTTCTTTTGCTTTTGGATCGCCCATCTGATCTTTGGATGCTAAAGGTCTGGCATCGTCCAGCTTCATATCTGCAAATGAATTGTCTAGCTATGATATTTCATTATCAGGCTTTTTGTCATTGAACTTAAGGTGGATGGCTTCTTCAACTACTAAGGTTCTAGAGTTGTAAACTCTATAAGCCTTGGATGTTTCAGAATAGCCTAATAGTATTCCATCATCACACTTTGAATCAAACTTACCAAGGTTGTCCTTAGTGTTTAGAATGCAACATTGACATCCAAAGGGATGAAGATATGATATGTTGGGTTTTCGTCCTTTTCATAATTCATAGGGAGTCTTTTCCAGAAAAGGTCTTATATAAATTCTATTTTGTAAATAACATGTAGTGTTTACGGCTTCGACCCAGAAGTGCTTAGGAGTTGAGTTATCATTTAGCATGGTTTTAGCCATTTCTTGCAATGACCTGTTCTTTCTCTCTACCACACCATTTTATTGCGGTGTTCGTGGTACAGAGAAGTTATGGAGAATTCCATTCTCCTCACAGAACCCTTGAAAACTTTCGTTTTCAAACTCCCCTCCGTGATCACTTCTTATTGAAGCTATACAAACACCTTTTTCATTTTGTATCATTTTGCAAAAAATAGAAAAGATTTTATAAGACTCATCCTTGTGTTTTAAGAACATAACCCATGTCCATCTAGAGTAGTCGTCCACTATGACAAGTCCATATCGTTTTCTGCTCAGGGAGGTTGTTTTAGTTGGACTGAACAAGTCAATATGTAATAGCTCAAGAGGTCTAGTTGTGGAAATAGTATTTTTTTATTCAAAAGAGCTTTTTACTTGTTTCCCTTTTTGACATGCATCACAGAGAACATCAGACTTGTAAGCAAGATTTGGAAGTCCTCTTATGAGGTTATGCTTATTTAGCTTTGAGATTAATCTCAAGCTTGTATGTCCAAGCTTCTTGTGCCAAGTCCATTGATTTTCCTTGATGGATACTAGACAGGATACATTTTGATTTGTGAGGTCAACTAGATCAATCTTATAAAGATTGCTTTTCCTTTTAGCAGAGAATAATATGGATCCATCTAGATTCTTGACAGTACATTTGTCTTTGTCAAAGGAGACATTGTGTCCACTGTCACATAATTGACTTATGCTTAGTAGATTATGTCTGAGACCTTCAACATATAAAACATTTTTAATGGAAGGGAAGGAATGCTTACCGATTGTTCCTATACCTATAATCTTTCCCTTCTGGTTTCCTCCAAAGGTGACCCATCCACCATTCTTGGGTTGCAGGCTTTGGAACATACACCTTTCTCCCGTCATGTGTCGTGAGCAACCACTGTCCAGGTACCATGATTAGGGTCTTCTTTCGGTTGTTAAGCAAATCTGCAACATGTATTATCATAGACTTAGGTACCCAAATGGACTTGGGTCCTTTTCTATTAGTTCTGAAGGCATTGGACGCCTTCTTTGTTGGACGATATCTACATTGTGTTGATTCATGCCTATTCTTTCCACATATTTTATAAAAGGTTATATTTTTACCAGGTTCATAGTTTTCTTCTTTAACATAACTAAGTCCAGATTTGTCATGAAGACTTCTTCTATACGATAGGATTTTATCTAGATTTTCAGTTCCATTGACAAATTTAGATAAACTTTCTTTTAGATGAGTAACTTCTTTTTGAAGTTCTAAGACTTCATGAGAAGATGTCTCTTCTAAAATATTTTTAGTTTTCAAAACCTCATTTTCTTTCAAAACCTTTTTATGCTCTTCGTTGAGCAAATTGAATTCTTTTGTTATTTTTGAAAATTTCTTTTTCAATTCTCTATATCCTACTGAAAGAGTTGAAGAGTTAGCAAGCAAGTCATTATAAGCTTCTTGTAAAGAGATTAAGTTGTCGAAGTTTACCTCTTCGTCTTGCTTATTATCTGAGTTATCAGAGCTGGTTCCTGCCATGAGACATAGGTTGGCTTCTTCTTCTCCTTCTTCATCTGATGAAGATAGGTCCATGTCTTCCCAAGTAGCCATGAGACCCTTTTTCTTGAAGAATGTCCTTTTTTGTCTTTCTGTAGACTGGGACATTCAGCTTTGAAATGTCTAGGCTTCTTACATTCATAGCATATTGAAGGTCTTTTTTCTTTTGGAGTTTTGTTAAACTTCTTTGTGAAGTTTTTGGCTCTTGATCCTCCTTTTTTCTTCCACATAGCTTGTATTTTCCTTGAGATGAAGGATATCTCATCCTCATCAGAGTTGTCCTTCTCAGATTCTTCCTCAGAGGATTCTTCCACGTTTAGTGCCTTGGACACTGATCCTTTGGATGGACGCTAGACGCTTAGAGCGATGGACTTCTTTTTCTGTCCTTCATCTTGCTTCAGCTCCAACTCGTGGACTTTAAGAGTTCTAAGTAACTCTTTTATTGAGAGTGTTGTTAGATCTTTGGAAGCTCTTAAGGTTGTAACCTGCGGTCTCTATTGTCTAGGCAAACTTCTCAAGATTTTGTCAATGTGATCATAATTATCATAGGTTTTGCCTAAGGACCTCAAGTTGTTTATTATGGTTTGAAATCTACCAAACATAAGTTCGATAGTTTCATTTTCTTCCATAGTAAAGAGTTCATATTGTCTTATGAGTAAGCTCAATTTGGACCTCTTTACTTGTGAGGTGCCCTCGTAGGCAAGAGCGAAGGTGTCCCACATTTTCTTAGCACTTTTTAGACTGTGTACCTTTTCATATTCAGATTTAGATAAGGCACACATCATAGTATTTCTAGCCTTTGAGTTTAGAAGATACCTCTGTTTGTGAGATTCTGTCCATTGACTTCTTGAGAGTTCCACTCCATCATGGTCAAGGGGCAGGTAGTCGCCAGTTTCTACTACGTCCCACATGTCTATGTGACATGCATCAAAGAATGCTATCATTCTTTGCTTTTAGTAATCGTAGTTCTGACCTTTGAAAAGAGGCGGTCTGTTAACAGCTTGTCCTTTGTTCTCCATGAGTGATCAGGATTGTTTTTACCCCTGCAGTGTTAGATGCTCAACCCCAAGAGGTCGAGCTCTGATACCAATTGAAATAAGAAAAAGCGCACAATATTAATCATTAATAAGCTTGTTATCTTCAAAACATTGAGAGTTTAGACGCTTCTACGTCTTTGGTTCCAACAGGAAGATCCCCCTGTGTATGACCTATTCAGCATACAGCTACATTCAACCATCCCCAAGCTAGAGTTGGATTGGAGCACTATGGTAGAGTTGGCAGAGTTTCGATATGACAAATTGCTGATAGTTTGATATGTACCATAGGGATCTATAGTAGATACATATATTGTGGATGTCCATGTTCTCTTCACAAAGCTTTTGGGTACACCTAGTCGTACTCTTCTTAGGCATCCATGAATAACTAAAGATACCTGCGGCTATCGCCTTGCATTTTGCAGAGCTGGACGTAGGCGAAGAGGTCGGGGCCTAGATACGAAGTTCTTCCCTAGGATAAGGATGACTCGACAACATCCCCTCACTGCCCATAGAGGGAGGCGAGAAGTTTATTTTGTTGTGTAGTAGGGCCAACTAAAAGGGAATGAGTGTAGAACCCCTATCCCTTTTTGATGTGTGTGTGTGTGTTGTATGGGTTCATGGATTGTGTATGCACACACATCATTCACTGCTTCTTTTTTAGATACTCTTGTATTTGGGTTGGTATTATCTTTGTGGCATAAGGATCATGTCACGAACATAGGTACTTATTCTAACAATTATGCATGTATGTGATATCACCTGTTGTTGTATCTAGTGTATGTAAGTTAATTATATTCTACACTCGTCTTTTTATTGTACTATTATCGCCAAAAATTCATTCGTATTTTTCATAATAAATTAAACAAGATTTTTAAATAAAATAAAATAATATTAAGTGGTTAACCTTAGTAAGGTGTTACAATATTCCTCTAAGGTTAGAATGGTAATGCTCTAATCTGGTGGAGTATCCAATTCTGTAGTAGACCATGGTATAGTATCATTATAATGTAATGTAAACTATTTTCATGTCAAGAGTATGAAGGCGCATATTTGTATTACACTAGGGTTCTGATTTATACTTCATTTTCAGTGGTAGTTTTCATCATGGTATTTTACTAATGGTTTAGTAGTAAAAACCTTTATTTCATTTTACAAAGTGAAAAAGGTTTTTATGTTTTATAGTATGTTATAATTTCATTTTAAAAGCTTTAAAAAAAGTCTACTAAAATTTCCACTACTGAGCTATTAGATCTAGTATTTGAGTTATAAAAAGGCTGATAGCTAAGGTGTTACATGTGGCCTACAGTGTGGATTGCTTCGACTTTAGCTGAGGACTGGTTGACCTTATTTTGGGATGATGTTTGGAAGGCCAAACTATCCCAATAAGCACCAATCCAAGCCTCATCTTTCATTAGTCTAGATTCTTCCCATTTTCCCTTGCCTTGGTCAAAATATCTTAAGACGTTTTGAGCAATGCTCCTTAAACATCTTATGAATCATCTACTCATGACGAAGATCCTATGAGCATTTGTCCTATACATTAATTGTGAAATAGTTAGTTAGTATGTAAGAGAAATAATTATCTGTAAATTAAGGATGAATAAACACACACAATAAACTTACCCTAAATCTCTTAAACCTTCCATTCTTAATATCTTCTGGGGTCATAAAGTAGGAATGTTAGGCACCTCGAGACTGTGCCATGATGACATGCCTACTCTCTTGAGCGATTAGATATGATGGAGTCCACCTACAAAGAATCAAATGTCAATATCAAAAATCAAATTAAATGCTTAACCAATAACAAAACAAAGAAATTAATTGGATGTATGATGTACTTCCTATTAGCGTCCATCTACCACTGACCCCTTCACTAAGGAGGGTCCTAGTATTTCTGTTGATGTATGTCAACTTCCTAAAATTTTCAATATAATTATGCTTAAAATATAAACATGCTAAAATAATATAAATATCCTGTCAAACTAAAAAAATAAAATAATTAGAAATATAACAAGCGAGACTTGCCAACATGACATAAAATAATAATTTTAATCTCAACAAAGCTAAAATACTATTAAGTCTTGTTGAGACCAAATTAATTTATATAAAGTAAAAACTTATAGTTTAATAAAATAAAATCATGTCTCAAATATGTGTATATTTAGATATTACAACAGGCTCTCCATTTGAGAATATATTTTTCACTCAAGTCAAATTTAGGCTTTCTAGTTGAAAATATATTGGTAATGTTAGGTTACACTCTAAAACATGTTTTTCGATATATTCTTTATTATTGGCTAGTAAGAAAAGATTCATTTACTTCTTTTTTTTGTGTTCATTTTTTGTTAACGTGTTTTCATTAATAATTACAATAATAATATTATCTTATTTTAACATCGCTTCCTATTTTTAAGATTTTGCAAATGAAATAGTTAAAATAATAAATTGTTCTTTTGTTATTAAAAATAACAAAGTAAAAATAAAGTAATTTTTTTTAATTATTGGCAAATACTGAAAGTAAAACAAAAAACGAACCAAGCATATACCTTTATGCAATGATTGATTTACTTTCTTCTTTCATTTTCAGTCAATATATTTTTATTAATAACTACAAAAGTATTATCTAATTTTTACATTGTTTCATGTTTTCAGAAATTTACAAAGATGGTGAGAAGAACTTCTCGACTTCTAAGAAATAGGGAGAAAATAAATATAATGTGAAATTTCTAAAATTATAAATGAAAACAGGTAAACTAAAAATGTAAATAACAATTAACAATTAAACCAAACCCCCTTTAATTAGTGTTTTACATATAGATGTTGTACTTAATTGATTAGCTCATTATAATACTAGACTAATATGTAGACAAAAGCTATTAGCAACATTTTTTAAACAAATAGTATAGAGCTATTATATTTGTACACCCAGTTTTTTTAATATCACTTTTATTCCAATTTCTTTTCAATTTCTATGCATTTCTTATTGTATCATTTGTCACATCTATTATTTCTTTCGCTTCTTTTATTTTTCTCGTTATCTTTCTCTTTCTTCCACCGCTACAAGAAAAAGGGCTATTACCTATGGCTAAAAAGTAGTGACCGACGACGCTCCTTGCGGTACTATAGCGGTGCCCCTCATAGTGGTGTGGTAGTCGATGCCAGTGCTCTTCACACACATAGGGACAAAACAGTGGTGTGGCGGTGGCTGGCAATTGTAATGGCTGGTTGACGAGGGAGATGGCTAGCAGTCGCAGTTTGTCAGTGGGAAAAGAAGAGGAATGAGGTAAAAAAGAGAAATGGGGAAGAAGAGTCTCATTAGCTGATTTAATCATAACTTATCGAGGATGTTATCGACGATTATATCATTACTAAATGAAAAAAGAAAAATCTATATTGAAGGCCATATTGCCGATAAGGAAATACAACATCATAATTCCAATAGTCAAGAAAATTCAAGAGTGAACATACCGATAGCATAGTCGTCGGCAAATTTCTGCGTAAATTTTCCTTGCACAAGTGTCAAAATTATTGACAGCTTGTAATTGGTATATTCAATTCGCGCCTAAAATTTTGTGCAAAAACACTTTAAAATTACCCACAACTCTACTGACGGAAACACTTTTGTCGAGTTGGTTTTCTTGAATTGTTTTTGACGGCTAAAGCCATTAGTATCCATCCTATTTCTAACGACCAATTGGTCGTCGGTATCCTTCTGTCACAAATTCAAGGTTTCTCTTGGAGTGCACCCATGCACTCCAAAATTGGGGTGTACATTTAACTTTTTCCAAAAGTATAAGATACGTACAATGTGTCCAACAAGTAGATGTACCTAATTGAGGAAAGTTTAAGCATTCAAAACCTTTGGATTTTATTTTGATAATATTCAAGTTGACCTTGGACAAACAAGTCCAAACATAATTCTTTCATAACAATATACAAATAATCTACATTATTGTGTGGGTTTAGGTTGAGTTGTAGTTGTATATCTATGAGGTGGCTTCTCAACTTCATGAAAAGTTAATTTTGATATTTAGTATTATTGGAAAACACTAGAATAAATTTCTCTCTCTATAATTATAATGGACAATAAGAGAAATAAAGAAAGTAATAGTAGAATGACACCAAAAATTTTAACGCAGAAAATCCTCTTAATAGGGAAAAATTACATGATTTAGTCTAGCAAAATGTCTCCACTATTAAAAGCATAATTACACTAACTCTCTTTGATACAAGAAGAATTCTCTCAAACCCACTAAATTAGGATGATTTACAATATCTCTCAACTCTTACCAAGTATAGTGGAAATACAACTCTCTCTTGAAAAGAATGACTAAAATTCTCTCACTCATGAACTAGCTTGTTGGATGGATACTTCAACCCTTCACAATTGCTATTATTTATAGGGATGGAATGTGACTTCTTTCAATAGTGATTAATGAATGCTAATTAAAGTTTACACTTTCCAAGCACCTGTGAAACATCAAACTTCAATTTTCTAAGTTGAGTACAAAAGTCTCAAGGTCAAAGAATAAGTTCTAAGACCTTAGAATGTTCTCCTTCATTTTTTCCATGCATTGGAATTATTAAGACTGTTTGAATATGGTGCTCCATCAACTATGGAGGCAACTCCAACAAATATCAAACAATTCCTGAATTAATTGGTGGGCACACTACACTAGTACCCTTACAAATAGTCTTCAAATTTCTTAGTCAGTATCACTTTAGTCATCATAGCAAACCAATTCCCATATGTGTGAACATTTTAATTAATTTGTATAAAAGCTTCTTCTCCAATATATCTTGTATCTAGTGATAATGAACATCAATATGCTTTGATTGAGAGTGAAATGTTGAATTCTTGGCTAAGTGTTGCAATACAGTGCACCACATAATCTTGTTCACAGCATAATTGGGGAAGAAAATTCTTCTTCCACAAAATCTCCTTGCAAGCTTCAATAGTTGTGGTGTATCCTACTTAGTAGGCTAATGTCACCCATTTTCAAAGTTTAGCTTCCCATGGCATAGCCCCTTAGCAAAAATAATTAGATATCCTGAATCCCCGATATTGACTTTCTAGAATCAATATCTCGAACCATGTTTATATTTATGTATCTTGCTAAAACGAACTTTCTTTTATCAAATTACAAACACCTATTGTTTCTATACCATGAAGATATCTAATATCCATTTCACAATAGCCCAATGTTCTTTCCTTGAATAGTCAAGAATCGACTCACGACAGCAGCGACATAAGCAATGTTAAGTCTTGTACATATCATATTGCATACATGAGCTTGCCAGCAATAGATGAATATATGACCTTATGAGTTTCTTCTTTATCTTTCTCACTTATTAGACATATCTTCTTACTTAACTTAAAATAACCAATTGGATCAAAATGCTAATTGGCTTAGCTTTGTGCTTATTGAATATTTCAAGAATTTTATCAAGGTATCTTTTTCGAGATAACAACAACACGCAACCTCTTAAATTGATCATGAGTGTTTTTCATTTCAAGAATTTCCTTTATTGGTTCCAACTTCCAATTCTTCTACGGTGAAGTAATTGCTTAACGCCGTAACAATTTCCTTCTTATCATGCCCCATTCCCAATTAGCATTCTTCGAAAGATTTTGTTACTAAATTAGTTCATAAAATATTCATAAATCACTAAGTGTTTTAAAGATTTTTTTCCTATTTTAGTCTTTTACAAAGAGAAATTAATTAAGTGATAACTTAAATCTTTAATAAATTAATTTGATAACATTTTAAATTTTTGAAGACTAATTTAATAAAAAATATTTAATTTCTATCACCATATTTATTTGATTTGCAACAAAATTTCTAATAGATTTATAGTCATCTTTTAATTACCCGTCAATAACATTATGAACATATTTTTTAATCTTCAACAATGATTAATTTTGTTGTAGTTACTTCAAACAAAATAATAATGATACATGCAAATATATATAATAGGTAATAAGTTGTCGGAATTTTTTTATTTTTTTTGAAGAATGAATGCTTAATTGTTAGTTATTTCTATCAGCCATAAAAATTATATTAACCCCTGATTAATAATAAATTATGAAAAAAATTAACAACACATTTGTTGACTCTCTCTTGTCATGTTTTCAATTATGGGATAATTTTTGTATTCGTTCCAATAAATAAGTTGGGCTTAGTAGGTATTAGTTATCACGGACTTATTTAATTCATCAAAAAATAAAGTGTTAAAAAAAATATTGTAAGCATTTCCCATAAAATTATAAATAAAGCTTAGGTTATCTTCTTGTCCTTTGTCCTTGAAATCCATCTTAAACCTATTAGTGCGAACTAAAAGTTAATTAATCAATCAATCAATTCAATATAACATATATGAAATGTAAGACAAAAACAAGAAACATATATAGATAAATTTGATATGTTTTATGCTTTTCTTAATTATATTCCGCGTACGTATATATGAACATTTTTTATATGATCATTTGCAATCATTGTACAATTGAAACAAACACAAAGGAAAAATTAAAATGAAAATTTTACTTCTCCAACATCAAGAAGAAGACAGAAAAGCAGAAGTCAACGAGAACAAAAAGCCACTCCTTGTCCTTTATGTTCAACTAATAATGATACAACAGTAGCAGTGCAATTGCAACATTTTACAGAAACAGAAAGACCCTAATTTATGACCACTCGCCTCCTTACATTGCTATATCATACACTGTACAAAGAATCTACCCTTTTTGAATGCACCTTTGACCTAGAAATTAACTCAAGCTATTGAGAAATTATAATGATTAGGTATTTATGTACTTTTTTATCTCTCTCTATTAATTATCAATATGGTGTGATATGATTGATAAGTAACCATTCTCCTTAAATATGTTGTTAGGAGTTCAATTTCTACATTTGTGTATGTATAAAAGAATATTTGTTGAGAAGATTGACCGTTTAAATGAATCTTAGTATCTTGAGAGATTAGTTTTTGACTCTCAATTAGGGGATATTCCGAGTTCACCCAAAAAAGGTATTTATGTACTTTTTATATAAACAAAGTGTTATTAAAAAAGAATGTACAAGATGACTCTAACCCATATACAAAGTCATACAAGGCTAAATCAGAGGAATAAAGATAAGCAAGCTACAGGGTCAATAAACTTATCAAGGAGCAATAATGAGCACTACTCATCATCTTGGCCTTGAACCATGTCCATGATCTAACTTTTATCAATTCTAAAGTACCATTGAAATTAAAAGGAACACCATAAAACACAATATTATTACACATAATCCACATGGACCTATTAAAAAAACAGAACATAAAATGTGATATAAACAAAAAAAATATCACACACACAAAAGGAGAAAGGAGCACAAACTAATATGATGTATATTCAATTTTGAACACAGTTTTTGCACACATTTTTAGTGCTACAGCTAGTGTTTACACACAAAAACTAATAAGCCCCTATTGGACAAAGTAAATAGTAAATTATGACTAAGCTAAAAGTAGGCATTATTAGCCCACAACTACAACTAGCTTTTTCTAAATATAAACAACCTTTAACTAAACTTACAAGCAAAACAGAAAACTACAGAGACATTGAAATATTTTATTATAACAGCTGAAAAAATCTCATTTTCCAACAAGACCACACCACACCATGCCATATTAAGATGTCAAAATGCATCTTTTTACTACTTATGATAGAGCTAAACATAATGAGAAAAAAATATCATTAGGAAAACTTTAAAGAAACCAAATCATGCATAAACTGTATTCCAAATTCAGTCACCGGATAGGACAAAGGAATGTATTTATGTACTTATTTATGTACAATAAAGATCTTGAACCTATCATGCTGATAATTAAGGAAGAATAGATACAGATCAGCAGAGCGACAATTAGTCTTTCTTTTCAGCAAATTTAGCTAATTGGCAAGTATTGATGCTGCGTAGTCTTCTCTTCATCCTCAAGCTCTATCAAGCTCTCGATGATGATATCAGAAGCACTAGTCACAATACCGGAGAAGTTCCTACATTTTACAAGAAAAAGAAAATGTATGTATCCACCTTTAACTTAACCAAAATTCGACTTACATGGAAAATTAATTTCCAAGTATTCAAATGAAGAAATAAAACAATTAATATAATGAAGAACTGAAACATTTTACATCATAGACTCTTATCTCCTTTTTCTTTTGTTTGCTTTTTTTTTTTTTCTATAGACTATGATGTATATATCCCTATATGTTTTGTGCGTAAAATATAATCTCCCCACTCTTACACAAGAGTGTCTTAATCTCTATAATATATAAAATTTGACTTGAAAAAATATGTAACCATTTAACTCTTTAAATTAAAAGAAACGATCAATATATGACAAAAGAATAAAACAAATGTTAACTAGTAGGTTCACTGCAGACAATGATAATAACAAAAATTATATTAGCAGCAGCAAATGCTCATGATTTCTATTGTTTAAATTTTTTCTTTAGTGCAATCCGACACGGAAGAGTAAAATTCAAATCAAAAGAAGAAAAACTATGTAAAGAACTGTTTTCGGTTAAAACTTTTGCATGCAGATAACACATGAAAAACTTGATGTTAATTGCAGTCATAATTTGCGGTTACAGACCACAATGCTGAAAGGGATTAATTAATCCCTATGCAAGAAAAATGGTGTAAGGGAAAAAAAAATAAAATAAAGAATTACATTTTTGTTAAATTAATTATACCCTTCTGAAGAGTTGAAGGTGAGTCCCACAGTGTACTTTGCTTCCTCAATAGCCAATTTGAATCGCCGGTGGTCCTCGAGGGTCCATTTTCTGTTGTTGATGACGCGTAATTGAGATGGCTTAACGTCACAGAAGATGGGTATCACCTTCTTCTTGCACTCCATGAGAAGGGCCAGCTCATGAAGGCAAAAGTAGGACTCACAGTAGCGTGGTGATATCACAGCCAACCCAATCTTGCACTCCACGATTGCACTGTTGATTTTATCAAACAGTTTGTCACCTGGCTTCATAGTCTTGTTGTCCAAGAAAGGGTGAAAGCCAAGTCTGCAACTCGTGCGAAATATGAATCACATTTAAGAATTAGAAGAAAAAGATTTAAAGATAGAATGATTATTTATGTAAGGACAGCTGGACAGAAAGAGAGAAAAAATAGAAGAGAGAGAGGTGTATATATAATAGTTGATATAATGCGATAAGAAGAGAGAGACAATGAGAAATAATAGGTAATGATGAAATGTTTAATATATATGAGTGTTTATATATCATCACTCTTAAACATATTATTAATCTACAGAAAGAGAGAAATGTAAGTATAATAAATGAGAAATGTAAGTATAATAAGTGATATAATGTGATAAGAAAAGTGAGATAGAGAGAAATTATATACAGATGTTAATGGAATATTTGTGATGTTGAGGTGTCTGCATATAATTATCCTTTTTAGGTGAAATTCAATATATTTTTTGGCCAAGAACCAAGGATTAATTTCTCGATGTACATATAATTACCCTTTTAATCTCCATAATTTAATTTAATTTAATACTTCAAAATTTTTTATTGATTTTAGTACTCTTAAATTTTAAAACTTTTAAAAATAGTCTCTAAATCACTTAGTGGTGACATGTCGTATTTGCAATGAGAAATAACATGACATGACATAATTAGGAATAAGAGTGGGCATGACCCCTCCTGTCTCACTAATTTGTCCGGTTCAAGTTGATTTTGACGGGTTCAAGCTTTAGAAATTAGACCCATTGTATTTGAGAACAGGTTCAAGTCATCGCTTTGATTGTCTTAACCTGATTGATATTCTATATTCTTTTAAAAATACAAGTATTTTAAACAATTGTACATTAATAATAAAAGTTTTTGATTAAATAGATAATATTTGTATAATCTGATATTATATTTATAATGATATTACTTATTTTGAAATATATATTGTAAAATATACCTTGATTTAATTAAGTTTTATACTTTTTTATTTTACAATTTAATTATGAGTCAGGATCCGTTGACACTAGATGTCAAAGTTAGTTAAATTACACCTTCAATAACTTTTTGTAGAATGCAAATTTAATTGATCTAACTGTTGAATTTGATGTTCTTATTCATTAGATTAAATATACAAAATTTCACACAATTTCAAAATTATTTAATAGTTCATTGCATCACTTTTATTTAATGTACAATAAAAATTAAAATATATGTAAATATTAAATGTTAGATGACATATCTAGAAAAGTCCAAATTATGTGAAATTTGATATACATGATCATGAAGATAATATCACATAATTCAACGGTTGGATTGGTTAAATTTGCATTCTACAAAAAGTTAATGAATATGTAATTTGATTAACTTTGACACCTGATGTCAACAGATCATGTCCCTTTAATTATATATAATGTTGATATTGATATATTACATTAATAAATCGGGTTGATCTGATCTTGTCTCATATTATCGGGTCTTGATTGAGTCAGGTTCATGTTCACATATAAATAATTTTATTAAAAAAAATCGGATTGGATAAGAATAAAGATAAACTTATCCTAATTCGTTTCACATTCACCCTTAGTTAGGAACATGTTACACCATCCTTAATGGTGACATTTTTAAAATTTTTGAAATTTACAAGGACAAAAACTTAAAAACTTAAAAGACCGCAAAATCACATAAAATTATATTTACTAAAATTAAAAATATATTTTACCGAAAAGAAAATTTTAATATACATAATTATATTAAAAAATTAAAAGACTGAAAAAAATTTTAATATAAAAAATTAGAATTTACAAATATAATTTAAAAAAAGAGAATGTGGAAGAAGGGTCCCAGAGCCCACACTCCTCCTTTAATTAAAGAAAAAGTGTGAAATAAGATAGTTGATGTAATAGAGATTAAAAAATAATATTACATAAAGTGTTATAAATAATATAACTTGAATTAAATCCATCCATGCCTGCAGAGATTGTCATAAATAGGAGTGGCCACCGTTCTTTTTGTGTCTAAGC
Source organism: Spatholobus suberectus (assembly GCA_004329165.1). Taxonomy (NCBI): domain Eukaryota; kingdom Viridiplantae; phylum Streptophyta; class Magnoliopsida; order Fabales; family Fabaceae; genus Spatholobus; species Spatholobus suberectus. The sequence goes on along the minus strand of CM014731.1, from coordinate 57,517,512 downwards.
TTCTGTGGTTTATGAACACGTCACAGGGCTCCATAATAACCCGCTTTGCCACCACTTGATTCACCTGTGTTTGCATTTGATGGCTGAGAAACCTGGATTGGATGTTCATCGACAAGGAACGATGCATGATGCTATGTTTCTGCTATTGCTTTCTTCCAATAATATATGTATATATGCCTTTTTACTTGGCCTTTTTTACCTTTGTAAATTTGCTGCTCTTAATTTCTTTTGTCTCTTTATACAAGGAGAAGTGTAAAATAGTTGAGTAGGGTTGAGTTCCTTTATATAGAGTTGGTTAATGAATTTTATATTCTCTTTCTTCCCTTTGGTAATTTCTTATATTGTTCTTTTGGTGGATTGTTCAATTTTGGTGAATATATTAATTTTGCTTTTTGAAAGCGACAATGGTCATGGAAAAAGCGCTTATCTAACATTTTAATAACGTGTAGATTTTGACTAGGGATGGCAAAATGTTGAATTGATTGGATTGGCCAATTTAACCTGTTAAACGGGTTGGGTTAGGTTGGATTGAAATTTTTAACTCATTTTTAAACGGATTCAATTCAACTCAATATTATTTTTGAGTAGGTTAAAGATATGGGTTGGGTTGAATTGACTTTCTATTTTTTTAAATAAATCTTAAATTTATTGTAATTCATCAAAAATTATTTATTATTTTAGATTTATTAGTGTTAATAAACTAAAGTATTAATGTTTCAAGTTTTAGTCTTTTAAGGTCATTGGTACATGCATTTGATATTTCATATATTTGCATGTTTTGATAAATTAATTAATGGCTATTATGATTTATGGTTTTTCTATTTTATATATATTTATTAATTTGGTGACATGAGGAACCTTTTATAACCTTTTTTTTTTTTTTTCAATTACAGTAGGTCAATCCAACACAATTTACAATCCATCTTCACTTGGGTTGAGATTTCTAACTCATTTTTGAAACAGATTCAACTCAATCTAACTTAATTTTTAGCATATTAAAAACAGGTTAGATTTGGTTTGGTTAATTAAGTTGACCCAATTTGCCATCTACAACTCAAGATTCCTTCTAGGCTCAACGCTGAGTAAGAAAACTTTTCAAACGCGGTGATGATTTCTCTTTCTTTGTTATGTGGATATGATCCATATAATCACATTTGTACAACTTAAAGTTGCTCGTTTGAACGACAAAAAACCATTTTTTCCGTATTTTGTGTGGGACGGTTGGAATAAGAGTATGACAAGGCATTTAAGTACTGCACCTTTTCTCCATTTTATGTATAATTTCAAAGTATTTTCGCGTTGTTGTTAAGGGGTTGTTTAACTTACTCTAAGTAAAAATAAGGATTAAATAACCCTATCAAAGATTATTAGTGTAATTTTTTATGTTGTATCAACCATTTTTAAGTACATAAAAAATTACACCAATTATCTTTTAACCCCATTTTTACTTGGGGTAGGTTAGACAAGCCCCTTAAACATTTAGTTTGGTGCATATTATTTTTATATTTTCCTTCTGGGTTTGACCGTCTAACCCTTTTGTGAATACTACGTAAAGAATACTCCTTAAACATTCGTCAACCACATTTCATCCTCACTGGCTGTGCGCCTGCATATAAGGATTAGAGAAGGCAACCTGAGAGCTTCTTTTGACTGTTTTAATTAATGATTTCTAGTCATTATAAAGGTTCCATTGTCCCAAATTGATCAAAGAAACATAGCAATATCAAAATAAACAGAGACAAATTTGATTTATAACAAGAAATAAATTTGTATTTTTATAGAATTTAGTTAGAATGTAGTCATATTCTAAATATTTTTACACTTTTATTTAATTATAGATTATCATGTATTTGGTAAAATTGTTAATTTTTGGAATAATTATTTTAAAAATCATATCTAAAATGATTTTTAATTAAATGATAGTGTAAAATTCTTTACACAAATGGTATAGAAAAATTAAACTCGTTTTTTTATGTCTTCGATAGTCAGGCAACTCCACAGAAAATTATCATAGATTTTTGGACAATGACAATCGGTCAGAGCATTTAAGTGCAGAATCTTCTACTCAGATGCTGATACCTTGGAAAAATTTAACGTTACTGATTGATTAGAAGAACAATTAATTTTTAATTTTTGGTAGAGACGTATTCTTAGAGAAGCAATTTTACTTGAGCCGGATAGAACTACTTCCCTCCAAATAATTAGACTTAGTTTGTTTCAACTAAATTAAGCTGGACCGTGCGTTAAATAGTGAAACTTGGTTTACTGTATTACCTTTTTTGTTTTTTTTTTCTTTTTGAACTTTTACGATAATTTGTCACGCAGATAAACCTCAACTTAACACTAACTTATGGGTCTTCTATAGTAAGGCAACTCCATGGAAATTTATCATAGATTTTTGGATATGAGTATCAGACAGAGCATTTAAGTGCAGAATCTTCCATTCAGATGCTGATATTATACCTTGGAAAAATTTAACCTTACTGATTAATTAGAAGAGCAATTATTTTTTTTAATTAGACTTGGGTAGTTTCAACTTAATTAAGCTGGACTACGCGTAGGATGTGAAACTTTGTTTGGCAGTATTACCTTTTTGTTTTTTCTCTATTTTGTCGCATTCAGGTCCTTCACATTAATTTCCTTTATTTCCGTACATGAAACTTTACTTTTATGACAATTTGTCGCGCAAATAAACCTCAAATTCGCACTACCTTTAATAAAAAAAAATAAAAAATTCGCACTACCTTGAAGCACATTCTCTAGTGAAATCCTAGATTCAGTTATAATCTTAATTTTATAGTGCCTGATATGGAATTAATGAATTTTTTTGGAATCAAAGAAAACTTAACTAGCATATCATCCTAGCTGGCATCTAGTCGTCGTAAACAGTAAAGAAACAACCGACATATACACACATGGACTTAATTTCTTAATTAGCTCGATCTCATCTATATCCTACGTACCATAAATTCAAAATTCAACTACCATATTCTATTGGAAAAATCCAAATTAAAGGGACATACACTGATTTGTTTATGCTGCTTTGGTCAAGTTACAAACACTTAGGCCACGTAGAATGGGACAAGCTCTGGAGGTACATTTCAATATGTCAATATTAATCTCATTATTTTTTTGGTTGGGGGGAGGGAGAGCCCACAATACTAGGTCTTTGAGGTATTGAAACCTATCTAAGAGAGTGATATCTCCTAATAGATATATTTTTTTATACATAGGGACTGTTATGAATAACGACCTCAATTGGCTCAATCCTGCTTGAGATAACAAGTATTTAGCTGGCCCAAGCTTCTCATTAGTGCACACCAGAAGAAGGAATTGCGGGTCATCTGGACACATCAAGAATCTTGGATTGCCATCAGGCAACTGCAAGAGGGAAACTCCTGATTACTCTCCTTCATTACAAGATATCCAAGGATAGCAAGCCAATCACGGCAGTAATCACAACTGGCATTCTAAAGGATGATTGGGAGTTCAAGGAGTAATTATTAGGTGGTCTTGTACCACCAGGTCTTCATTAATCTCCACATGACATGTAATCAAGTGTTATTAATTCTTTTTTATACGTTGTAAAATTTAAATGTGTTATATAAGCTTTGGTTGGGATTATGAACACTTAATAATCCTAAATTACCTAATAATTTGTCGAGTTGAAGAGGCACATAAATAGTTCATGGTATTTGGTAAAATTTACTATTACACATACATATGATGCATCTATAAGATATAGGGCATGACTCAGTTTCATTAATGTGGGACACAAGCAAAGCTAACCGTTACTAATCTATAAGGGGAGCACGAACCACAAGCATGCAAGAAATTTGGTAGTTTTGAACGTACAAGTTGAAGTGTTCTACCCCTCCTACTCCTTTATTGTCTCAATCTTCCTATCGATTATTTGTGACCCCCATTCACATTGTTCATAATCCATACTTATTTAATTAATTAATAATGCAAGTAAAGAAATTTTTTTCGCTTCTAATAATTAAAAATTTGTAAATTTAACAGAATTTAAAAATGGTAAAAAAAATAAAATCTATATATACTCATCATAGAACTATACATCATGATTTCATAATCAAAAAAATAACTGAAATGTAGGGAGATCAAAATATACATCAAAATAGTTACTACTTATTCCCAGTACATTAAAAAGATCCTAGTTAGAGCAGTGTTCGTCTACTAGATCCCATAAAATAACAAGTTATCTGACTAGGCCTATAGATCTTCATCAACAGTCATGTCTTCATTAACCTCAATCAATCATGCATAAAAGAAAAGTAACGAAGTTAGATGATTTGTTCTAAAATCACTTTCACACATATGGTAGGAAATCTACCATAAAACAAAAATAAAACATAGTCGACAATAGAGGGGAACCTAGGATTTATTCTAGGTTATATTACCCTTGAATTAGTATGGATTCATATTTTCCATTAATGGGTAATAGTTCTTAACAGAACTTGAGAAGTGACTGGGAGTACATATACCTCTCTCAACATTATCACATGATATAGTCCTTATCATTAATAAGCAAAAGATATCAGTTAAGACCTCCATTTATAGAGGCATACTCTCAAACAAACCCCTAAATGTTGGGCAGTTGTCGGGGTTATTGAGCTTTTTTAGGCGAATATTTGGGTTCAAGAGCGCTACCCTAGCCGTTGGAACCTTCACTACTCAATGCTTACCCCCAAGATCTCCACAAGTGGGTCCCTGTCTTTCATTTCTTAGCGTACCAAACTATAACTTCTTTAATAGGGTGTCATGTCACTGCATGTCACATGCTTTACTTTATTCATTTGTCTATCAAATTCTCACTTCACAAACAAAGATTTCCTCAGTTTTATTTAATTTGAGCACCAGTAACATTTCTACCTTATATTGCAAAAATTACATAATAATAATTTAATAATCATCAAAATTTTTGCAGTGTAATTACTTACCAAAATTTAGCAGAATAACAATTTGGTAATCATAATTTAATTACCAAAATTTTAGTAGAATAATGACTTAATAATCCAAATATTATTACTAAAATTTTAGCAAAATAATAATTAATTAATAATTAAATTTGAGTAGAATAACTACTTAATAAATGCATTTTAATTATAAAATTGGGTAGAATAACAACTTAGTAAATACATTTAATAGTCTAAATTTGAGTAGAGTAACAACTTAGCAATTATAATTTAATAGTCTAAATTTGAGCAAAATAACAATTTAGCAATTATAATTTAATAATCTAAGTTTGAGCAGAGTAACAACTTAGCAAAAATTAAAATTGAACATCAAACATTATAACACTGTAATGATAGTAGTAATAAAGCTTATGCCTAAACGTGTTTAGGGGAAAACCCTTTCTACTAACATGCAAAGTGACAATAATTTAAAACCAACCACACTCCCCCCATAACCTCAAGGGTATTTGATGAAAAGGACGAAATTGTTGGTGCAAAGTTCCTTGGAAGCAAACTTTACTAGTTGGTGAAAACTAGTAAAATTTTAGCATAAAAGCAAAGTAAAGAAAAAAAATCTATAGAGAGAAGCTCTCTAAGAATTCGGCCAGCTTTAGAGAGTGAAAGATGTGTGAAAAAAATGTCCAAGATGCATGGGCATTTATAGGAGATGGGAGGAGCTTAGGTGTGCACAAAGTTGCATCATCCATTATGTCAAAATTCTATTTTTTTTTTTAATTGAAATTAGGACACATACACAATTTTAGGGTGATTAATCAAACCCCCTCTAGGTTTGGATGTGTACACATGAGTTGTCCAATTTTATCAATGGAAATTTTATCTGTAATTAAATTAATCAATATCGATAAAATCGCCTTAACTTGAAAAATTAGTTTTTAATATCAAAATAATAAATTTTAATTCAAAACTGATCATATATATTTTTTTCATCAAAAATAAATTTCTAATAATTAATTTTAATTTTTATTAATTTATTTCAAATTATATATATTTATTTTGTATTTTTAAGCTATAAAATTCATAAAAATACATTTTAATTCAATAAATACAAATTTTTTTATGAACATTCAAAAATTAAATATTTTACCTAAAAATGAACAAATACCGGTAGGCTTAATAGACACCTAGGGACATTTTGGTCATTTTACACAATAATTCTAGAAAATTCCTAGAAATTTTCCAAAATTATGTTTTAATGCATATAATATGATCCTAAGCTCAAATTAACATTTTAATGTCAATTAAATCTTTTTTCTCATGTCAACACTTAATATTGAGAAATAGGAACAAAATCATTATTTTCTAATTTTTTCAGGTTCCGGCTCGAAAAATTATTAAAAATAACGATTAGATAGCTCTGGACAATCTGAATCTAACCACGCAAAACAAAATTTTGATATTCCTTTCTAATTTTTCAGAATTAAATCGTCAAATATTAGAAAAACAGTCGAAAATTGAAATAGTAGTATTTTTGTCATTTCACAAAAACTATTTCAATAAATTTTAAAAAAATTTCTAAAATTATTTTTAATTATTCTAAGTATATTGATGACTTAAAAAAAAATTGTAAACCCTTTTAACTATTTTTGTCTATTAATTTTATTTTTGACTTTTCAAGAACAAAACAATTATTTCACCAATTTTCAGGCTTAGTTCCCCAAAACTTATTAAAAATCTAAACTAAATACTACTGACTAATACGAATGTAATCATAAGAATCAAATTTTTAAAATTTTCATCTAGTTCTCTAAAAATAAATATAGAATAATTAGGAAAATAGTTCAATAGGCAAAAGTAGGGGTGTTACACTATTGGCTTCTCCATCTTATTATTTTATGTTTCACTCTCCAACCCACTTGTGCTTGAATGTTTAATTAAATTGATTGTGATCGTGGCCATGATCGTTAGCTGTGCCAAGTGCCAAACATCAAAATGTACAATCACTACGAATAAGATGTGTCGTATATTATGAGTCTGAAAGCCACAACCAATAAAAGGAAATACGAGAAAAGAAAAGAAAAGAAAGAATACACTTTATTTCGCATGTGCTTGTTCTTATCTTAGAAAACTTCACCTTTATTCAAGAAATTCTCTTTATTACATGTTGGAACGCAACATATATGAAAATGAAAGCGGCTTACATGTGGAAGCCAATCTGCAAACTCCAGCAGTAAAATTAGATAAGCGCCGTTGCTTAATATTTAAGAACCAATATAGCACCCGTGTTGGATATGCTCTAAGAAAAAAATTTTAGAACTCCAAGTTGTCACAACTTATGTTTTACAAAATTCGAATGGTAAAAAAAATGTCACATCTAATCAACATAGTTATTGATAATTTCATTTTATTTTGCTATTTTGTTAATTATAAAAAAGTTGATTTAATTTCTATAATTATAAGACATACTTTACGGTAATTTTATTATTACTTTGATTTAATATAAAGGTAAACACAATTTTTATTTGAATAATTTAAGAAGTTTTTTATTTTTGTTAATCATACTTTTTATTTGATCACCACACTTAGTACTATCCTTTTATTGTATGTATTTACTAACTTTCCTTTTTACACAACGCAATAGCACATAGGAATAAATTGAATTGCACATTTAATATAACAAAATGAAACGAGAATACGTAGATAATGAACCACATATTCAGAAGATTACTACAGGAGGGGAAACATTTTAAATGCATTGAAATATTTAAAGTAACAAATAAAAATAACTTTTCAGCAAAGAAAATAATAATAACTAAATCAAAAAAAGGATGGGACGAGCCCAATTTCATGGAGCGGGGAAGAGAAACGGGCCTGATCCTGGTAATAATGATAAAACAACACAAAACAAATGATAAAAAGTAGGTTTTTGCTATTTACACCCTCCTCTTTACTAAGTACACCCTCTTCCTTTCTTTTATATTTTTTTATTACCAAATATACCCTTTTAAATCCTTATTTTTGCATCTCCATGCTTATTGTTCTTTAAATTCTATTTTTGCACCCCATCTTTATTATTCTTCAAACCTTAATTTTGAACCTCCATCTTCACCCTATATTCATTATTCTTTAAACCCTAATAACGTAATACCGTGTTTTTCATCAATGTGATATGTGCATTTTCCATCAAATTAATACATGATACTATACATTTTCCTCTACGTGGCACTGTGTTTCAAGGTACATAAAACTTCAACTTCATCTATTATGCGTTTCAAAGTTTTAGGACACTTTGTTTTAGTCATAACTTTCAATTTACAAAAGTGTGTATCGTGACACTCGTTCACATTAATTATAACCCTATTAATTTTTGTAATTTTATTAGTTGTTAAGTTTGAGTTAATAAAAATGCAGGTAAAATTTTTCTAATTTTAATAATTGAAAAATTGCAAACCTAATAGAATTTAGATATGGTAGTAAAAGATAAAAAGATAAATTCTATGTATATATATGTATATATATATGCATCGTAGAATTGTATATATTAGTCATCTGAAATACAAGAGAGAAACAACTGGGATATAAGGAGATCAAAATGTACATCCAAAAATAGACACTACCTATCCCTAGTACATACATCAAAAAGGTCCTACTCATATTAGTGTTAGTCTACTGTATCCCCCCTCCCCCCCCCCCCCCCCCCCCCCCCCCCAAAAAAAAGGTTATTATACTAGGCCTACATGTCCTCACTAGTGGGAGTATCCTTTAATTCGTCCACTTGGCATGATATGCATACCCATTAGGTATCTTGTGAAGTGACCCAACTCCTGAAGAAAAGGATGATGGGGAGGTGTGCCACTCATTTACCATCCCCACTTGGTACTCAACCATGGGGGAGTCAATAGGGGACTTAGCAAGAACCACCTGCATAGGTGATCCATCACCCTTTGTTGGAGCTGGTCCATTTGTAGTTGGCACCTCTATTGCTGGAAGCTCAAGTAGAGGTGGGTGAGCATTCACAAAAAGTGCAGCGAATTGAATAGTCAGATCCTCAAGTGGTGGTGGGGGTGTAGGGGGTGCGTAGTAAAAGTTTAGTAGCAGAATCATTGCTAAAGAGAATGGTATGACAAAAGTCATCGGGGGCACAGGGTACCCCGAGAATGGGAGATAAGAAAGTAATAGACATGAGGCCAAGGTATGTGAGAGTATTTGTGTCCTCATGGTATTCCCATTTTCCTCCATTATGGTACTCTACATGTAGATTAAATAGAACCAGCATTGCCATCTTTATTAAGTACGATCAATCATGCATAAAAGGAAGCAATGGAGTGAGGTGATGTTGTTTTAAAAATCACTTTCACATGGGTGGTAGGAAATCCTACCATAAAATACACATAAAACGTAGCTAACAATAAAGAAGGAAAACCTAGGATTTCTTCTAAGTTGTACTAGACTATCCTTGACTAGGTATAGATCAATACTTTCCATGTGTGAGTAACAGTTCTCAACAAAATCGGGAAGTGACTGGGAGTACATATATCTTTTCTTAACATCATTACATGGTTTAATCCTCATCATCATTGAGGAGCAGATTAACAACCTAAGACAACAAAGTCTATATAAAGGTATACTCTCACACCAATCTTAGAAGTTGAGCAGTTGTTAGGGTTATTAAGCTTGATTAAGCGAATATTTCAGCTCAAGAGTACTACCTTGACCATTGAAACCTACGCAAGTGGGTCCTTGTCTTTTATCCTTAGCGTACCAAAATGTGGCTTTCCTAGTAAGGTGTCACGATACTGCATGTCTCTTGCCTTACATTACTTTCTAACTTTATCATTTTCTCACTAATCACTTTTAACTTTTAAACAGCAATTTTCTCTGGTCTTATTTCACTTGAGCACTAGTACCATCTCTCTCTAATGTCTTTGCCTCACATTGCGGAGATTTAATCTATATCATTCCTAACTTACACACTTGTAAAATATTTCCACAATAGTAATTAAACAATTCATAAATCATACATTTAGGGAAAACAATTTGAAATTAATTTATTTGGTAATAATCCAATTACTTAGTGATAAATTTGGACTTAGTTTAGATTATTTAGGTACTTTAAGAAAGATTTAAACTAATTAATTTGATTTTTAAAGGAGCATCATATTAATTTTCTAAAATTATTGTTTGGTAGGAGAATTCTTTTAAGTTTCCAGGAATCTTAGGTTGGGAATGTTAAATTCCTATGTTTGGTATAAGGCTTTTAAAAATCATTCCCAAGAATCTAACATTTCCAGAAAATGTTTTTTAATTAAGTTTTTCACTAAAACTTTCCTATGGGAAGGAGTGAGAATGCAAGATTCCCATAAAGGAAAAAAGTTTGTTTATAATTATGTCTCTCATTCCTAAGAATATTTTAGACATACCAAACATATTTGTGATATTCTTAGGAAATGTAATTCCTAGGAAATATAATTCCTAGGAAACATGATTCCTAAGGATAAAAAGAGATTCCATAAAGGTTTTTAAGATTTGCATTCTAATTCATAGATTTACTAACTTAAGCTTAGATTACTAATAAGTAATCATAATCTCAATTTTAATTACTAGAATATAATTAGCTAATAACTAAAAAAATTTCTATTTTTTTTTGTCAAATTACCCTTTTTTTAACTTGGGCTATGAGCCCATTAACAATACCAAACGAACTTCTTAATTTATTTGCTAGCTTTTCACAACTTGGGCTTTAAAAAATTTCATCATCTTTCTCCTCTTTTTTTTTTTTTTAAAAAAGTGAGTATTAGTGGTGAGAATAACTTTGCAAAAGTTTCTTCTTTTACTAAAACCTTTTCAATTCATCATTCCCTATTCCAATTTCATTCAATTATTTAGTCAATTTGTTATGTTAAGACTTTAAACCTTCTTGAATCTAGTAACCAGCGTGAGCTTCTTATTTAGAATAATTGTGATCTTTATCAATTTTATCACTTGAAATCCTTTGAATTAAGTTGGATAAAAATGTTGTAAAATTTCTCCTTTTCTTCTTGTAAAACCATGACTTAATGGAAAAGAAAACCATCTTTGCTTCATCTTCTTATTAGTTATTTAACTAAAAAAAAAATTAATTATTGCCTTTTGATTTTTACTCAAACTGTGAGTATCACAAAAAGGTAAAAAAAAAATCTTTATCAATTTAATCACAAACCAAGTTTCTTAATAGGTCACAAAAATTTCTTTGATTCTTTTCTTCCCAATTCAAAGCCATGGTTATACACTGAACGAACAAAGATTTCAAATTCTTGTAACAACATTTCATTAATCACTCATAAAAATTTATCAAGATCTCCTTTTGTATTAAGCAAAACTGTGAGCTTAAATGAGAAATATAAGGTAACCAAATTTTCTTCTATTAATCCTAACACAAACTAAACTCTTCTACTTTATTAACATCCATAAAACTTTAAAATTTGGCTATTAAAACCAATATTTTAGCAGCATAACAACTTAGTAATCACATCTTTAAAATCAAATTTTAACATCGACAATCACAACAATATAAAGGAATCAAGAATTAAACTTATACATTAAAGGGTTTAGAGGAAAACCCTTTCTACCAACATGTCAAAATGACTATAATTTGGAACCAACCCCACTTTCCCACTTTCCCTATTACCTCAATGGAAGTAGATCATAAGAGGAGGAAAAGTGGTACATCCAAGGTCTCCTTTTGACGAAGCTTGGAGAAGATAGTGATGTGGCTTTAGTGTGGAAATGGAAGTAAAAAGAAATTTTATGGTGAGAATATTGGAGGATGAGGAGGATTCAACCAGCTATAGGGAGAAATGGGAGCATCGAAATCTATCCCAAAAATTGCCTATTTATAGGAGAAGAGGAGGGTGGGGTGTCCACCAATGATGTCATCTTGCTTATGTAATAAATCCATCTTTTATTTCTTTTTGATTTATTAATTTGAAATGTGAAAAAAATAGAGTAGTGATCAAATACTTAGGGCTGAACGTGGTATACTTAGGTGTCTTTAAGTTTTTGTGTTTTGTTTTTGCAATCGAATCAACCACGATCGATAAAATCACCTTAGCTTTAGTATATTACTCTTTAATATCAATTAAATGAATTTTTGTGTGAAACTCAACACACATATTATTGTCTATTAAAAATTAATTTCTAATAATTAAATATAATTTTATTTAATTTTTTTGAATTTTTATTTATTTATTTAGTATTTTTGAGTTAAAAATTCATTTTAATTCTATTTTAACTTAATAAATACCAATTTTTTTTTTCAGAAAATTATAAATTAAATATTTTACCTAAAAATAAACTAAGATAATTTTTTTTTATCATTTTTAGATATCAAACCAATACTGGTTTGACTTAGTAGACAATTAGGGGCATATTAGTCATTTTACACATGAACTTTAGAAAATTCTTAAAATTATATTTTAATATATATGACATGATTCCAAGCTCAAATTGACATTTACTATCAATTAAATTTTTTTCTCATATCAATCTTTTATGTTGAGAAATTAAGACGAAATCGTCATTTTCTTATTTCTCTGGACTCTGGCTCAAAAAAATTATTAAAAATCACGATTATATAGTTTTCAAAATTTTGAACATAATGTTGGAAAATAGAAATTTGAGATTCTTTCTCAACTTTTCATAAATAAATCATCAAATATTAAAAAAATAGTTGAAAATGAAGGTAGGGGTGTTACATGCATTCATTAATTTATTAGCCTTTTCCTCTCAACGTCCAATTTGTGTGCAAACACGTGTAGTAGTTTATCAACCTCTCAAATTTCAATTTTATTTGATGAAAGAAAATAACAAAAGCATGCGTTTAAGAATCATAGGTACGTTGTTTTTTTTATTACTAACGGAAATCACTTTGTAGAACAGCATCTTCCAATTTCGAAAAAAATAGTTTTGTTTAAAATTGTAGAAAATAGCGTGTAATTTTCTAAAAAAACACACGCGCACATATGACCCTTAACCATACTGGTCACAATCCAAAAAAATATCACAATATATACAATTGTCATACAAAATAAAAAGGTAAGAGTCTATCCTTAACGACTTTGACATAAACATATATGCATACAAAACACCTAACTTCAACATTAGATGACCTAACCTATTAGTAATAAAAGAGAATCCCTATCTCATCCAAAACAACCACCTTCCCTACCTATTGCCATTAGTAGTGAAGGCGGGAGTCACTACGGTAGTCAAGCTCGTTTGAACTATAAGAAAGGAGAGAGTAGGTAGGTGTATCATTGCCACTACTACTACTATCATCGTCTTACTCATACTTGCTCCTATTGACCTCTTTATCGCTCTCATCCTCATTAGGTCCCTATTGACTATCTACCTTTGCGAAGACTAAGTTTCCCTCAAAGGTCCTACACCATCCGCAATCCAAGAAAAATTAGGGAATTGGGCGATGGTAGACTTCCTCTCCATCTTCCTAATGTGAGGACCTCAAGGCCTCAAAGGAGATGGAGACCTTTACACCCTATGATGGTGCCATAGTATCAGAATCAGAAGCAACCAGCACCACTCCCACTTTGTGCCTAGGCATAGGGGCAAAGATGAAACAAATGGAGGGGGAGGAGGGGGTATAGGCTTATAAGCATCCTTAGAGACAGGTTAAGGTCAAAATCCACATCTATGGAGGTTGTCACTATCTATGTCAATTATCCTAAAAGTAACTATACCACTGTAGAAACTTTATGATAGCCGCCTAATAGTCAATTATGCTTCATCCATCCTGCATAATCTCTAAGAAAGATCTAAACGCTTTGTCATTCGTCCATCGATTGTTCCAATCAAAATATAGAAGGTAGAAAACAAAGCAAACAAACAAACAAAAGAAGTGAGGCATGTATTTATACATCAAGTATGGTAGGAAAGCACACATACAAACATACAATATGCTTCATATTCAAGTTACAATTAAAATTAGGTATCATATAGTGTACATCTCAAGCATAACATCTTAACAATGCCAACCACTACAATCAATAGTTAGTTTCATGTCGTGAATAATATGCATGCCACTTGATTGGTTAGTTAATAATCTTTCATTAATGACATGAGGATGCATGAGTATCCATCCATACACCTTACAGGTGCCAATCCAAACACCTAAAAAGGTGAAAAACCACACACCAAAAAGTGCAAACCACACACCTAAAAAGGTGCAAACCACACGCCAAAAGGTGCCAATGCATATGATGCATGAAATGTTATTACATCTCTTCTTTGTTATTTTAGCTAGTGGGGTGGATTCCAAATAACCCACTCATTAGATTATGGCAAATTTTACGGTGGATCATCAAATAGGTGGTCCACCAGTGGACCATTAATTTAAATGTTGGATATATAAATAAAAAAAATCAACGATTAAGATTTGTTCATCTGATTACAATCTCAACCGTTATTTTTTTTTTATTCATATATCTAATAGTTTAAATTAGTGGTCCACCGGTGGACCACTTGATTTAATGGTCCACCGTAGCATCCACCTTAGATTATAACCACATTCTTTATCATCCAACCTTTCCAACTCAGAACACCCTAACAACCTCCTTCAAAATGGATTTTTGAAGAAATAACATTTTATTACGACAAATAAATATGACTAAATGAAATTGGGGTAACCATTTTGAAGTAATAAATCGTATGGTCCTTTTAACAAAAAAAAAAAAATCCAATTTAAATCCGAGAAAGTAATAAAATCTTAAAAAAAATCCTTTACTTAAGGAAAATATTGTGAGCCTTAACATTTCGAAGATAATTAGATTTCACAAACAGTTAAAAAAGGGTATTAGACCTTAATGATAAGTAAAACCATAAGGATAAAGATCAAAATCTATACAACAAGTTAACTACATAAGAATTCCTTAGCTTCTAGAATTATATCAAATTATACTATAGTTTCGAAAAATCATTACTATACCAAAAGAAACAATCTTTGGTCACAGTGAACCTAATTTTGTCCGAACTAATTACTATTATTATTATTATTATTTCATGCAGTATTAGAAAAAAAAAAAAGGAAAGAGAGAAGAAGAAGTAGAAGAGAAAAAGAAGAGAGGAAAAGAAATGAGTAAAAAACAGGGAAAGAAAATAAAAAAATAATAAAAAAATAATAATAAGCTTTATAGCTACTAATTACCAGATTTATGTTGAAAACCTAATTTAACTAGGGTCTCTTTGATTCATTTCTTGTAAAAAAGAAAAAAGGAGGAACCAGGCCCTCCCTTCGCGTGCTACGATTACAGGCACGTATCCTCCCCACCAGGTAATTTCCAAACATCCGAGCATTCATCCAAGCATCCAAGCACGAAGGGGATTCTTTAAGGGGGAAAAGCTGTATTTGGAAATTTTTTGAAAATTAGCAAGCTGTTGGGGGTCTATTTCCTAAATTCGATAATTCTTTTTGTTTCTCCTATTTTGTAAATTATCTGCCATATTGTTGTAGCAAAGAATTTGGATATTGAAAGAATCATGTATCCTCAGTTAGGATGTTCGTTTGATGTTCCATGAATGGCACTATTGTACTGTTAAGTGGCGTAGTGGATGACGTTTGTGTATTGAGACTCATTTTTTATTTTACTGCACTCAAGCTATATGACAGAATGTTTGAATCATTGGGCTCTTGACATTGTTTTCGTTGGTCCATGGCTGCATAAAAGATGTCAAATTTGTTGTCAGTCCATTTGATTTTGCTGCTTCTTGTACTGAGTGATAGTGTTAAATCATGTATATATTTTGCTCCTTTAAGATTATTATTGAGTTGTTTGCTTAAGAGGTGTCTATCTCACTATATTGAAAAGGCTAAAGAAGTTATTTTGTTGCACTAAATGCTAAGTTATGTTTGTTGTGTGGCAAATATAAGAATGCGTTTTCAGTGAGTTCCTACGGTGGATGCTGGTGTCTCCGGTGGTGGCATCTGCAAGGACTCCGATGCTTAAGTCAGTATGGATCTAAGTATGAGTGAGTATGAGAGAGAGCGTATGTAACTAGTGGGTGTAGAGTCCTTTATATAATGCGCTTTTGGAGGGAAATTCAATTAGAGCTAGGTGCCATGTGGCAGCATTCGTTTGGGTACCTAACTACACGCGTTCCTTGCTGTTAAGTGTTTCCTATGCTGTGCCAGGATAGAGGAAGATCATATCCGGGATAGCAAGGTTATGAGTTGGGGTACCCAGTTCTGTACTTGCCGGGATAGAGGATGTGGGAGCTGACTTAGATTGTGGGTCCGAGTAACCTCTAGAACAGTTGCCCTTAAGCTGGTGATGCTTAAAGAAGCATCATTGGCTTAAGAGTCCAAGTCGGCACCGTAACCTAGTTGAAAGAGGGTTCGGGACAGTGTTGCCCCCAAGTCGGTAAGGCTTTGCACTGGGAAAGGGTTGCCGACTTTGGAGTCGAAAGGTTCGAGTCTTTTCATTTTTCAGACAGCTAAGCCGTACCTTTTGTGTGGCCGAGGCGCATTAAATGTGCAATGATTCGATATCTTAAACTCTGTAGCGCGTCGAATTCTAAGAGATTTGGCGGTTGTTTTTTGAAAATATGGACTTGGGCTTGACCCTGATATGGGCCCATAATAAAAGAGACTTTTCTGCTAACTGCTTCAGTACACTTGCCCCCACTCTGCTGTTAAGATTTTTCTCCTTTTTTTGAAAGTTCTTATACTTTCTGCGTCTTTTTCCTCTAGCGAACACTGCAACACTTGCTGTCTGTCTCAACACTTTATTCGACACCGGTCACTTCATATATTAAGGTAATATACTTGTTCTCGTTTTTGCCTTAATTGGTTCCTGTTGTGTTGCAATTTTTTTTTGTACTATATTGTGTTTTGTTTGGTTGAAGATGGACCTGCGTAGACGCGATGCTTTGTCTTCTGCTCGTGGCGGTTGTGACAACTGCTCGAGGGGTTTTGCCACTAACTGGCTGTTTTAGTCACCGGCATTGCCTCTGTCACATCGTATTGGCGGCTATGGTTGCGGGAGTGCTGCTGGCCGTGCTGGCTCTTCAATTGGCCCTGCACATATATGCGGGGGAGTAGCATTTCGGGGTAGGGTGGATAGGCGACGGTCCGTAAGAACGGTTGATGAACACCCTTTAACAGTCGACCCGAATCAACCTTCGACACCTGAGATTGTTATCTCCCTTGAGGTCCTAGAGAAATGTTGGAACCATTTAAAAGCAGTAGGAATGCCATATAACTCGGATGAAGTTTTGGAGTATGCTAAAGCCTGGTGCAATACCTAGACTTAATGAGGATCCCGTCCAGGGTGGGCAGTACTTCTGGGGTTAAAAGGTTGGCGCCAAGCAGCGCCGGGGTTGTGTCACAGCTTAAACCCCAACCGGCTTCTTTTGATCCTTCTTCCAATGTTTTTGACATGGAGATGGGGAAGATCGTTCGTAATGTGGAGACTACTCCCGAAGCCTATCATGATGCTACGGGTCTGGGCATAGATTAGGTAGATAAAGAGGTGGTCGAGACTCAGTCATGCCTCAACCAAGCGGCGTTGGACGCCTTGGCAAGTTGTCTTGAGCTGAGTCGTGGACTCGAGATTCCTTTTGATGTGGTGGCCCCAGGGGATGACGGTCGTATATGCTCGCAGGGCCGAAAGGATAATATAGGGGCTCCATTGGATGAAGCCGAGGCTACAGGGTTGGGTACTCTTACCCTAATTTCCTTCCGATGTACCTGACATTGTTTGAGCATCTCGGGGTTAAGCTGCCACTGACGGAGTTCCAAGTGTCGGTCCTGAACTTCCTAAGTGTCGCACCTTCGCAGCTGCATCCTAATTCTTAAGGCTTTATGGTGGCGTTCGAGGGTCTGTGCAGTCGGGAAGAGGTTGTTTGTAGCTGGAATTTATTTCTATATTACTTTACCCCCATCCGACAAACGTACGACAGTAAGTTTTCTTCTGTCTCGTTCTGGAGCATCCACGGTCGGGCTTTACTAAAGATGTTTCAAGATTCTTACAAAGATTATAAAGACAAGTTTTTCTTCCCACGCCCTTGCACAGAAAGTTAGGATGCCTTTTTCATAGTTCACGGCACAGGGGAGAATGTCGCTGAGCCTCAGTTCCCCCTATACTAGTCATACGACCATTATTGCCTGGACCCCAGACGATATTTGGTTAAAATCGATGACCTGACCCTGGAGGAAGCTCGGGCCTGGGACTATTTTTTCACTTTAATAAAAAACCTGCAAGACCGCATTCCCTGTCAGTGGTTGATTGGCACCACTCCTTCTGAGTATCGGGAAAATTTTGGTGTGTTTATGTGAACTTTCTGTATGTTTATTTTTGATTGTCTTTGATGCTTGTATATAACTTGACCAGGTTCCTTTTTTCTTGTAGACAAAATGGTAAAGTCAAAGATGGCCAACTTTGCCTTGGCCCTCCAGCAAGATAAGGCAGCCAAAACAAAAGAACCAAGGAGGGCCAAGGGGAAGGTTAAGGCGGTTGAAAAGACACAAGTGCTTCTTCTTACAGTTCTAACAGCGGCCAAAGGGATAGTTATCAGGGAAGCGGGGGGCCAGGCTGAAACTGAGGGTAACAACTTCCATGACCGGCATCTCTGATGGAGTTGCTAATGCCAACGTTGATCCTGCCGTCATTGCCTCGGCTGTTGTTTTCGGGAAGAGGGCAGCGACTGACGAGATACAAGAGAAGGCCCCGCCCTCTAAGAGGCATCGGGATAATCGGCCGTCTGCTTTTATGGTGGAGTTGGCGAACGAGGAGATCTTGGCTGGGAACACGGTGGTGTTCGAGGATAGGATTCTTAGGGATGTGCGTTCGATGAGGGGGGATCTAGGCGCCATACAAAATGGTCTTGATGGGCTATCCTCCCTCTTTATCTATATATTTCGAGGTTATTCCCAATATGTGCTAATGAAGGAGGCATTTGGCATCCAAAACCCCCTTGACGTTTTAGCCGAGAAAGATGCAATCATATCCTGGTTGAAGGAAGCCGAGGAGGGCGCACACATGGCCAAGGAAGAGTCTGGCAGAAGAACTGCCGAGCTGGAGGAAGAGGTGCGATCCTTGAAGGGGGAGTTGACGGGAGAGAAAGTTGAAAGGTTGCGGCTATCCCAGGTCGAATCGAATCTTCGAATGAAGCTATCTACAGCAGATACTAAATATGCTGATTTATCTACTCGGCTCCAAGCTTCTGGAAGTAAAGTTAAAGATTTGCAAGCTTTGGTGCGAGAGTTAGAATCCGGCATGGCGGCTTCTCAAGAGGAGACCGGATTAATATGTCAACGCTGTATCAAGTTCGTCCAGCTCTCCTTTGAAAACACTATGGAGCAAGTGCGCTTCCTCCTTTAGAGGAATGTGGATCTTGCGTGTGCCCGGCTTGATTGCGAGGTTATTGACGGTGTTTGGCATGCTAATGTTAATGGTAAAATGACACTGGCGTATCCGACAGACCCAGCAGCTGATTCCAATGCTGGAGATGACATCGAGGAAGATGAAGCCAGTGGACAGAATTAGGGTATCAGGGTAGATCTCGGGCCTCAAACAAATAAGCAAGATGCTGCAAGGGAACTTGCAGATAGTTTCATATCGACCCCGCACGTGATGTCGACTATCCCACCTTCTATCGAAGTGGTGATCCTAGGTGATGATCTTAAACCCGTAGATGCCGGTGTTACTGCAAAGGCTGCCAGCATCGGAACTTGAGGGGCTGGGATGCCGATTATCTTTGTAATTTTTGTTTAAGTTATCTTCAGACCATGTACATATGTTAATACACTAAATGAAAATGATGAGTTTCAATGTTTTGCTTCAATGTCTCCTCTGCTGAATAGAATTTAGCATATGTGCTTTGTTTAATGTCTGCATAAACTGCTTTTCATGTCTTCCTTAAACACTGTTATGCCTGAAATGAATCTCAACATATATATTCATTATATATAACTTTTGCCTTTTTTGTGCCTGATGAGCCTTGTCTATATCCACTGAGTTAGAACTCCTTTTATTTTAGCTAGAGCGATCTTCCTACCTCGGCTGGAGCGAATCCACTTACACGGGGTAGTTCGCATGGCTTCGTCTTCATTTTTAGCGATATTCCTACCCCGACGAGAGCAAATCCACGTACACGGGATAGTTTGCATGGCCTTGTCTTCATTTTTAGCGATATTCCTACCCCGACTGAAGCAAATTCACGTACACGGGATAGTTCGCATGGCCTCGTTCTTTGTGTTAGTTTACCCCTGTACTTAGCTTTGTATGGCAGGCAAACTCTCATTTTATTAATCTCGTAGGACAAAAAATATTACAGAAGCCACAAGTTACTTATACTATAGACTTAAAATAGTTAGGGAATCAAAATTAGCATTACCCATTATGCCTTAACTGTAGTATCGTCTGAGGTTGCCTGCATTCCACGTCTGAGCTTGCATCTGACTTTAAGGGATTCCTTGTAGCATTCCCTTGCTTTCCTCTAGTCACCTTACAGGGTGACTACCTCCATGTTATCATCGACGAATTCATAGCCAGATGCGAGACCAACATAACGGCCCCCAAAGCGTTCAACATCGGTCTGCCCAGGATTGTATTATACGAGGACTTTGCATCTACGTCAATGAACCGTGTGGAAATGGTTTTTGTGCATAGTGGCTTTCTGAAAGTTACGTGGAGCTTTAAGTACCCTACTGATGTTATGTGATGTCCGGAGAATCCTATTAGGTCTTCATTATACTACATTAACTCAGATTCTGGTATCTTCAGCTTCTGAAATAGTTCGTAAAACAAAACATTGACGGAGCTACCGATATCTACCAGTAGTTGATGAACCTCCTTGTTCGCTATCAAGGCCTTTACCACTAGAGGATCATCGTGGTTTGGCATAACGTTGGCATAGTCAGAGTCATAAAAGGTCAAGGGCGGTGCCCTTTTTTTCGCGGGGCTATCACCAACACGAACCCCGGAAGACGTTGCCATTACCTTTCTAGCATGTCTTTTTCTCGTGTTGTTAGATGAACCTCCTCCTGAAAATTCACTTGCGATGACGTATATGATCTCGTGGCTCCACGCGGGAGAATGAGCAGGAGATCGTATGGGCTGTTGGGATGACGATTGTCTAGGTGGTTGATGGTGTATAGCATGTACCTCGCCGTCGTCTCGATTTGGCTGGGGTGAGTGGCTTCTCGCGGGACTATGTCGGTGTGGTGATTGGTCTCTTCGGGGTGGAAAGCGTCCCCTCCTTGGGCTTCTAAATCTCTCTCTTCTAGGTGGTGAAAGGCGTCGTCCTCTGTCACTATGATTGCTGTTCTGCTTGATATAACGGTCTAGTCTTCCACATCTGATTAGTGCTTCAATTGCATTCCTTAGCTGAAAGCATTCGTCTGTATCATGCCCGGTTCCTCTATGATCGACAGTATTTGGATTGATCCCTTCCTCTTTTGTTCTTTATCGGCCTCAGAGGCTTTACTCCTTCCTTTACAAACTCTACCTTGAACACCTCATTCAAAATTCTTCCTCTAGAAGTGTTCAGTGGCGTATATTCTTCAAACCTCGGGTCTCTTTAGTACAAACCCTGGTTTTCCTAACGCGGCGGTTTGTCGGCCTTTGTCTGCGAATTTTTCTTCTGTGTTTCAACCTCAATTGTTTTGGCCTTCTCGGCCTCTAGCACGTTTTCATAGTTGATATACTTTTCTGTCTTTTTCAAAAAAATCTACCGATGTACTCTTTTAACGACTCATTCGCACCCTGGTGGATCCTCCTCAAATCGGCCTCAGTCTTTGGCTTGACCTTACTAGTTGCAAAGGCAGTCTTAAACTTTTCCCTCAACATCATCCATGAATCTATGGACCTCGGTTCCAAAGATTGGAACCATTTTAGTGCAACTCTTTTCAACGAGGGCGGGAACGCTTTGCATATCAATGTAATTGACGCTCCTTTGTACGACATCGCTAACTTGAACACTGAAAGATGGTCATTGGGATTAGAAGATCCCTCATACAACTCCAAAGAAGGTAGTTGCTGCAGCTGATTTGGGACTTGCAAGTTCAAGATCCTCAAAGAGAAAGGAAGATTGAACGGAACCATCTCATCTTCTTCGTCTAGCTTTGTTGCCATGTGCGCGTCTTGCATCTCCAGCGCAGGCTTTAGAGCAGAGGCAGCGGACCTCTTAGCGTGGTCCTAAGTATTCTTTGTAACCTTCTTACTATCTCTCTCCACCCGGAGTTCAACAATGATCTTCTCTTGCTCCTTCAACGCCTCTCTCTACTGTTGTAACAATGCAGCGAGGTTTGTCATAGTAACTGAGGGTGTTGGAACATCGTGTGGGTGGGCAGCTGCCTCAGGTGTGGCGGAAGCAGCTTCGCCATCCTTAGGCGACAGTGGTGGAAGCTTTGGTGACGAAGGTGCCACAGCGGACTTGCGGTTCCTTGTGTTGACCATCACAATCTTCAGAGAATGAATAAAACAAAATGAAGAGAAGAAAATCAAAAAATGATTCCCACAGATGGCGCCAATGTTGTGTGTCGAACACAAGAATGCGTCTCTAGTGAGCTCCCACAGTAGTTGCTGGTGTCTCCGGTGGTGGCACTTGTAAGGACTCCAATGCTTTAGTCAGTATGGATCTGAGTATGAGTGAGTATAAGAGAGAGTGTATGTACCTGGTGGGTGTAGAGTCCTTTATATAATGCGCTTTTGGAGGGAAATTCAGTTAGAGCTAGGTGTCACATGGCAGTGTCTGTTTGGGTACCTAACTACACGCATTCCTTGCCGTTAAGTGTTTCCTGTGCTATGCCGGGATAGAGGAAGACCAGATCCGGGATAGCAGGATTATGAGCCAGGGTACCCAGTTTTGTGCTTGTTGGGATAAAGGATGTGGCAGCCGACTTAGATTGTGGGTCCGAGTAAGCTCTAAAACATAACCTAAAAAAAAAAGGAAATGAAAGCAAATTGATGGAGGATAGTAAACATAATATAAACAAATCCATATTTTTTTTTTACAACTAATGGATTAAAGTATAAGAGACACTATTGAAAGCAAAAACTATCGGGAAAAAAAAAGGAAAGGGAAGAAATGTCAAACTGATGCAAAAACATAGGCACAGTTGATGCAGTGCAACATTACACGGTTGAACAAAAAGCAATAAAAAAGAAAAAAAAACTAATCTTCTATAAAGTAAGTAAATAGCTAAGCAAAGGATGAATTGCAAAAGCTCCACCGATCAACATGTCAATAGCAAAAGCTGTTCTGAAAGCAACATGGGAATTATAAAAATTCACCCATTACTACTAATCTCACTTTACATTAATTCCAGGATGGAAAAATTATTTTTAGTTGAACTAACAGCACCATAAGTTAAAATTCCACCATTTGGCAATTTATGAGTTCATTAGAAGATCACTTGCTGCAAGACAAGGGCGATTTTGCCGTGAGCAACATTGGTTCAGTTGGTGAGTAGCAGATAAATGGATATTGTTCTAGAGGTTACTCGAACCCACAATCTAAGTCAGCTCCCACATCCTCTATCTCGACAAGCACAAAACTGGGTACCTCAGCTCATAAGCTTGCTATCCCGGATCTGATCTTCCTCTTTCCTAGTACAGCATGGGAAGTCGTTAACGGCAAGGAACGTGTGTAGTTAGGTACCCAAACGGACACTGCCACATGGCACCTAGCTTTAATTGAATTTCCCTCTAAAAGCGCATTATATAAAGGACTCTACACCCACCAGGTACATACGCTCTCTTTCATACTCACTCATACTCAAATCCATACTGACTTAAGCATCGGAGTCCTTGCAGGGGCCACCATCGGAGACACCAACAACCACCGTGGGAGCTCACCGGAGACGCATTCTTGTGTTCGCCACACAACATTGGCATCGTCTGTAGGAATCGTTTTCTGATTCTTTTCTCTTCATTTTGTTTTCTTCATTCTCTGAAGATCGTGATGGTCACCACAAGGAACCGCAAGTCTGCTGTGGCACCTTCGCACCGAAGCTTCTACCACTATCGCCTAAGGATGGCGAAGCTGCTTCTGCCACACCTAAGGCGGCTCCCTACCCACACGATGTTCCAACACCCTCAGTTGCTATGACAAACCTCGCTGCATTGTTACAACAGTAAAGAGAGGCATTGAAGGAGCAAGAGAAGATCATTGTTGAACTCCGGGCGGAGAGAGATAGTAAGAAGGTTACAAAGAATACTTAGGACCACGCTAAGAGGTCCGCTGCCTCTGCTCTAAAGCCTGCGCTAGAGATGCATGACGCGCATATGGCAACGAAGCTAGACGAAAAAGATGAGATGGTTCCGTTCAATCTTCCTTTCTCTTTGATGATCTTGAACTTGCAAGTCCCAAATCAGCTGCAGCAACTACCTTCTCTGGAGTTGTATGATGGATCTTCTAATCCCAATGACCACCTTTCAGTGTTCGAGTTAGCGATGTTGTACAAAGGAGCGTCGGCTACATTGATATGCAGAGCGTTCCCAGCCTCGTTGAAAGAAGTGATGCTAAAGTGGTTCCAATCTTTGGAACCGAGGTCCATAGACTCATGGACGATGTTAAGGGAAAAGTTTAAGACTGCCTTTGCAACTAGTAAGGTCAGGCCAAAGACTGAGGCCGATTTGAGGAGGATCTGCCAGGGTGCGGATGAGCCATTAAGAGAGTACATCGGCAAATTTTATCAGGAGGCAAAAGCTGTTGAAAACCTACAACCCGGAGTGGTTTTGATGCTGGCTAAGGATGGGGTGAGGCCAGGTTCGCCTTTCTTCATGTTGATTGCCAAAACACCCCAAATTTCGATGGAGGAGTTTTTGAAGAAGGCAGAAAAGTATATCAACTATGAAAACGTGCTAGAGGCCGGGAAGGCCAAAACGGCTGAAGTTGAAGCATAGAAGAAAGATTCGCAGACAAAGGCCGACAAATTGCCACGTCAAGAAGATCGAGGTTTGTACAAAAGAGGCCCGAGGTTTGAAGAATATACGACGCTGAACACTTCTAGAGAAAGAATTTTGAACGAGGTGTTCAACGTAGAGTTTGTAGAGGAATGAGTAAAGCCTCCGAGGCCGATAAAGAACAGAGAATGAGGGGATCAATCGAAATACTGCCTATATCATAGGGGAATCGAGCATAATACAAACAAATGCTTTTAGCTAACGGATGCAATTGAAGGATTGATCAGACGTGGAAGACTGGACCGCTTTATCAAGTGGAACGGAGGTCGTAGTGACAGAGGACAACGCCCTTCACCACCTAGAAGAGAGAGATCCAGAAGCCCAAGGAGGGGGTGCACTCCACCCTGGAAAAGACCAGTCACCACGCTGGCATAGTCCCGCGAGAAGTCATTCACCCCAGTTAAATTGAGACGACGTCGAGGTACATGCTATACACCGACAACCAACCAGACGATCATCATTCTGGCGGCCCATACGATCTCTTACTCATTCTCCCGTGTTGAGCCACGAGATCATATATGTCATCGCAGGCGGATTTTCAAGAGGAGGTTCATCTAACAATGCGAGAAAGAGACATGCTAGAGAGGTAATGGCAATGTCTTCCGGGGTTCACGCTGGTGATAGATCTGCGAAAAAAAGGGCACCGCCCTTGACCTTTTATGACTCTAACTACGCCAACGTTATGCCAAAACCACAATGATCCTCTAGTGGTAAAGGCCTTGATAGTGAACAAGAAGGTTCATTGACTACTGGTAGATATCAGTAGCTCCGCCGATGTTATGTTTTACAAGCTATGTCAGAAGCTGAAGATACCAGAATTTGAGTTAATGTCGTATAACGAGGACCTAATAGGATTTTCCGGACATCACATAACACCAGTAGGGTACTTAAAGCTCCATGTGACTTTTGGAAAGCCACCATGCATGAAAACCATTTCCACACGGTTCATTGTTGTAGATACGAAGTCCTCGTGTAATGTAATCATGGGCAAATCAACGTTGAACGCTTTGGGGGTTGTTATCTCGGTCTCGCATCTGGTTATGAAGTTCATCAGTGATAACATGGAGGTAGATACCCTTCGGGGTGACCAGAGGAAAGCAAGGGAATGCTACAAGGAATCCCTTAAAGTCGGACGCAAGCTCAGACATGGAATGCAGGCAACCTCAGACGATACTACAGTTAAGGCATGATGGGTAATGCTAATTTTGATTCCCTAGCTATTTTAAGTCTATAGTATAAGTAACTTATGGCTTTTGTAATATTTTTGGTCTCACAAGATTAATAAAATAAGAGTTTGCCTACCATACAAAGCTGAGTACAGGGGTAAATTGACACAAAGAACGAGGCCATGTGAACTATCTCATGTACGTGGATTCGCTCTAGCCAGGGTAGGAATATTGCTAAAAACGAAGATGAGGCCATGCGAATTACCCTATGTACGTGGATTCGCTCCAGCTTGGGTTGGAATATCGCTAAAAACAAAGATGAAGCCATGTGAACTACCCCATGTACGTGGATTCACTCCAACTGGGGTAGGAATATTGCGAAAAATGAAGATGAGGTCATGTGAACTACCCCGTGTACGTGGATTCGCTTCAGCCAGGGTAGGAATATCGCTAAAAATGAAGACGAAGCCATGCAAACTACCCCGTGTACGTGGATTCGCTCTAGCCGGGGTAGGAAGATCGCTCCAGTCGAAATAAGAGGAGTTCTAACTCGTCGGATATATTCATGGCTCATCAGGCACAAAAAAGGCAAAAGGTATATATAACGAATATATATGTTGAAATTCATTTCAGGCACAACAATGTTTAACGAAGACGTGAAAAACAATCTATGTAGACATTAAGTAAAGCACATATGCTAAATTGTATTCAGCAGAGGAGACATTGAAGCAAAACATTGAAACTCATCATTTGCATTCAGTGTATTAACATATGTACATGGTCTGAAGATAACTTAAACAAAAATTACAAAGATAACTGGCATCCCGGCCCTTGAGGTTCTGGCGCTGGCAGCCTTTTCAGTAACATCAGTGTCTACAGGTTCAAGATCATTGCCTAGGATCACCACTTCAGTAGAAGGCGAGATAGTCGGCGTCACCTGCAGGGTCGATATGAAACTACCTGCAAGTTCCCTTGCAACATCTTGCTTATTTGTTTGAGGCTCAAGATCTACCCTGGCACCCTGATTCTATCCACCGGCTTCATCTTCCTCAAGGTCATCTCTAGCGTTGGAATCAGCTGCTGGGACGGTCGGATCCGCCGGCGTCATTTCACCATTAACATTACCATGCCAAACACCGTCAATAACCTCGCAATCAGGCTGGGCGCACGCAAGATCCATATTCCACTGAAGGAGGAAGTGCACTTGCTCCATAGTCGGACCCACAATCTAAGTCGGCTCCCACATCCTCTATCCCGACAAGCACAGAACTAGGTACCTCGGCTCATAACCCTACTGTCCCGGATTTGATCTTCCTCTATCCCGGCACAGCATAGGAAACACTGAACAACAAGGAACACGTGTAGTTAGGTACCCAAACAAACGCTGCCACGTAGCACCTAGCTCTAACTGAATTTCCCTCCAAAAGCGCATTATATAAAGGACTTTACACCTATCAGGTACATACGCTCTCTCTCATCCTCACTCATACTCATATCCATGCTGACTTAAACATCGGAGTCTTTGTAGGTACCACCTCCGGAGACACCAGCAACCACCGTGGGAGCTTACCGGAGACGCATTCTTGTGTTCACCACACAACAGGTTAAGATTTTATTATTTTATACATCATTTTGTTGGTTAGCATGTGCATGAATGTAAATTTTGTTTGTATAGGCATTGTGTTTGCATTTGTGTCAGAATCTTTCTTTCTTTCCTTTTTTTTTTGGTTAATTTTTGGATTATTTTATTACCTATTAATGTTGTCTTATTAATTAATATGTCAATGACCTCTAATTTGGCCATCACGTACCTTATTGGATTTATCAGTGGATAAAGCAATTAAGATTCATACAAAGCTTTTATACATCATGTCAATAAAAAACATTTTCATAATAATAGTAATAATAATAATAAAATAAAAGTAATATTTCCTAATTAAATACTTATAATGTAATTAATATAAACAAAATTACAATAAAATCCTTGATAGAGAAAGGATTAATTGGATGTGACATCTTCTTAATCCTAAGGTTTTGGAAGTGCAAGCTGTGATAGTTTGATGTCTTAAAAGTCTTCTCTAAAATAAAACAAAATATTAAAAACTAAACTTAATTTGCTTCAAGGAATTGGCTTGAATGTACATCTCTGTAAATTCCATTTTTAGGATATATGAGTTGTGACAATTCAGAAATATTAAAAATTAATAAAATATAAAGTTATGGAAGTGAAATTGTTTTAAAATAAAAAAAATATGTGAATAAGTATTTTTTTTTAATTTTTAATTATTTTGAGGGTGAGATAAATATTTTAAAAGTTATAAACTTTGCTTAATTAATTAGAGGTAACTGTCTTCGGACGGACGTTGTAGGATGCTAATATCGTCTCTGCACATAATTGGCTCCCGAATCCAAAATCTAATTTCGTAGACCATTTTCCTTTTTAAAGGATTTTCTAATGTTTTTCCTAAATAAATATTAGTGGTAACTCCATGTTTTTTAAAACTTTTTTCTTCACTATCCCGTGTAACACCCTCAATTTTAGGAAATATTAATAGTAATATTCTATTTTCAATAAACACTTATATATTATTGTTTTCTATTATTACTATCGTTCTGATATGCAGGGACATGACATGAAAGCCTAAATATCAATTCTATATCCTGAGAAATTAACATTTTTCCAAAATAAAATATTGTTTTTAAACTTATACATGTTAGAGATCTATAGAATTAAATAGGGACTCTGATAGTTAGAAATATAGACACATTATGATAGAAAAATGTTAAATAAATATAAAAATATAATAAAATGATATTTTGAACATGGAAATATGCTTCGAATATTATTTTATATTAATGTGAATTTTTTTGTAATGTTTAGAGATTCTTCAATTTTGACTTAAAGTGCTCACGAGTAACTTTGCGAGCTCAACTGTAGATACTTAGAAAACTCCAAAAATTATAAAAAAAATTAAGAAAGCTAATTTAATGTGTCTAGAAGGGTTTGGTAAAGAAAAATTATAGATTTCTACTCTCTAAATTATTAATGAACTCTAATGCTTTAAGATCTTTACAAATACATGTTTTGTGCCACGGGAAGAAAGGAGTAGCCATCACTTCCTCTTTCTATAAACCTAGATCAGATTTTAGCCCTTCTCTCTAAAACCCAACACTGATTTTGTTTTCCCTTGAGGCACACGTACATCCAAGGCTTTGTTTCTCTCTTGGTCAAGCTTGTAGTAGTCTTGGAACTTGGCATCTTCACACCCTTTTGCTTTCATCTTCACGTGGCATTGCACAAAGTAAGGGGATGAGGTTTTGTTACCTTTATATGGTC
Organism: Spatholobus suberectus; assembly: GCA_004329165.1. Classification (NCBI taxonomy): domain Eukaryota; kingdom Viridiplantae; phylum Streptophyta; class Magnoliopsida; order Fabales; family Fabaceae; genus Spatholobus; species Spatholobus suberectus. Next base: position 57,488,114 of record CM014731.1, on the reverse strand, counting down.
TAAAATTGAATGATAATGGAGATTCTCTTGATCTTCGTGATTATGTATATCCATTGAAGCTAATCCATGAGGGTTGTGATGTATGTTTTATGAAATCAATTCTGTTTTTTTAAAATCAGTAGCTTGCTCACCATTTCTTACTATTTCAATCTGTTTTAAGATCATATTCTTCATGTAATTCATGCCCTAAGTGGTTGTGGGTTATAGCTCTTACTTGTATGCATGTGTATGAATCTCAACAACTTGATGTTGTCACTTGAAAAACATATACTCTGTCAAAAACGTGATTACTGTTTTTGGGTCTGAATTGGTGTGATGAATTAAGAAATTAACTTACTTTTGATCATGATTTCAAGCTACAAAAGGTGTTATGTCATTACCAAACTTGAAGAGAGTGAAATTATGCTCAAACTATCTGTTAGAAACATGAAATTAATGAATTTTCTGCATAATTTTACTGATGCTGTTCTGTTATGTTTAAGGCTAGTAAAATCACATTTTTTTTGAACTAAATGTTGCTTATTAATTGTATTTTGATTTGTATATGATCCCTCTAAAATTTGGTAAACATTAGAGGCCATTTGAACATGATTTGCTACTTGAAATCACCATGTGAACAACGAAAACGAAAATCTGTTCTGCTTTATTTTAAGCATGAAAAATTGTACTTAAATGAGATTTAAAGTGTGTTAATTGCAGAAATTAGGTGTCTTATAGTTAGTATATGATACCTTTAAAGTTTGGTGACCATTGATAGCCATTTTGACATGTTTTGACACTTGAAATTAGCCATTATGCAACAAATACGAGTTGTTGTCCTGTAGTTCTACAACAGTGAAAAATTTATGTTTCCTAGTGTTTAAATGATATATAATTGACTAATAATGGATGTCACCACATTAAAGAACAGAAAAGAGAAGGATTTAGTGAATTTGGATGCATTTTGAGCCATAGAGAGCATGTTTATGTACATGTGTTACATGCTGTCCTTTTTTTTAAATATGACAGCAAAAATCAGTTTTGAAATAGAGTTTTAGTATATTGGAAGGTTAGAGATCTAGCTAATAAGGTCATGGACAATTAAGGAGTGAAAATCACTTGAAATTAGTGAAAGAAACTCATTATATGTTGTAGAGGAAAATCAAGCCAACAAGGAGAAGCTTACTAATTTAGAACCATGAATAAGAATAGTGAGCTAGTTAAAGTAGCCTAGACTTAACAAATTAGTTTTAATGAACTAGGCTTTTAGTGTATATTTTCAAGTGACTTTAATGGTGTGTGATGGTAAAGTGACATAACATTAATGGACTAAAATCCTAAAAATTAAGTACTTGTAATGGTAATATAATGATCAACCACTTTTAACAAAATTTAGAACACTAACTTTAGTTAATTAAATTAGATTCCTATTTTGAGAAAGAATATTAACACCTAGACTAAATGAGGACAATGAGCAAAAGGCTTTTTGATCGAATATTGGTAGAGGATCTTGGACTAAAGAACCATGGGTGGAAACTAAAATTGATCTTGCTAGCCTATATAAGTGGAATATGGTTGTTGTGTAGTATTGGATGGAATGATGGTTTTGTTTTGATTATTTTACTCAAGTTAAAGTGTTGAGATGCTATGTTTTTGTAATTTTAGAATTGAGACTAAGATATGACGATTGTGGTAAGCTTGAAAGCTACCAAATGATAAGGCCATGAAAGCCTATGTGAAAATGAACTAAGTATTGAGATTGAAATGATATTGAGATTGAGACTAAGATTGAGAATGGTTGGAAATTATGGATTGTATTGTTTAGCAGGTGGTGTCTCTATTGTTAATTGACCATACCCTTATTGTGATATGTGGGATAGTACAAAAAAATAGAGGAAACTCTGCCGGATTTCCAGGAGAAATTTCATAACCTTCAGTTAAATATTTGTGTTAAGATAGAAAACATACATCATATGCATCGAGTAAAGTAAAATGTGAGATGGGTGGACCACAATATGGTACCTGAGGGATATATGCAGGACTCTCGGAGTCTTGAGGGTGTAAGGAATTGGGTTGTGAAATCCTAAGAGCTAGGACTTGCAATCCTGAGCTAAGAGTATTCACCTTATCCGGCTTAATAACCCTGACAATTGCTGAGTAAATCCATGATTGGTGAGAGTATTCCTTCAAAAGAAAAGACTCGTGTTTGTCTATGAAAAAAATGCTAGGAAGGAATATGTACTCCCTATCGTCACCCAAATGAAAAGTAAAGTCTTTTGATCATGGGAATTAGAGGCATGGGCCCACATGCATGGGTCTATCAAACATAGATGAAACTTTAGTACCTTTTTGCATTGCATACTCAGGTAATCACTCACAGTGATCATTCTACATGTTTGGAACCATTAAGGTTCGTTGTGTTCAACCTTAAATATAAGGGTGATGTGACCTCACTCTTTTTTCTTCCATTTCCATGTTTTGTATACGTTGTTGATTTATCGAAAAGTAGCTAACACTAATGGAGCCTTTCACCCCATTCTTGAGGATGGTTGTGCACTGCACTAACATAGGTCATTGGACCCATGACCCCTGTTACTTCGAGGATACCTTTTAGGGGGTTGTTACTATCACGTATATGCCTGTTTTTATGACTATACTGGTACAAACTACTTCGATCAGCTTGCCTATGATCTACACTCAATCATCTGCCCCTAGATATGTGTGAACGACTCCACCCTCGTCTTCATCACCTTCGTCTGATTTACTAATGCCAAATTTTTAGTCTGCATCAGTGGTGCAATATTATGAGTCCTCGTCACTTAGGAGCGTCTTGCCTCTACTACCTGTGTCACTTCCTCTATATGGTCCTGCTCTTCAGTATGGATTTTTGTTTCCTAGATAGACTGTTGACTCTATTCCTAGACACTCTAAGTCCAATGGATGGTTGACTGACAATGGCCATGTCACTGAGGATGAGGAGGAGGAAGACCCTGAGGAGGACTATTAGTGGGGATTCTATGGGTGGGGTAGGTTGAGGATGTAGATAGCTGACTACTCTGATCTATAGGCTTTTACTCTTTTGATGTATTATATGTGGATAGGCTAGGATCCTTATCTTTTGATGTTATGTATATACTAGTCAACTAGGCTAATCCTTTTTTTTTTAGATTCTTTGAATTTCATGATGTTGGTCTATACATCCTTATCAACACATACTTCTCGGGGTTGTCACTTATAATGTATATATATATGGATAGGCATCTGTTTATATTAGTTTTATATTTTATATGCATGAGATTATGAATTCACTAATTATTTCAATCTTCATGATTACACTTGAAAAAAAATTTACCGATAAAATAATAAATAAAGACTAACGATTAAATAAAATACTAAAGAAAATAAGTATTGTGACAAAGGACGTCGCAATTAGATATTCCACTTATATAGGCTAGCAAGATCAATTTTAGTTTCCACCCATGGTTCTTTAGTCCAAGATCCTCTACCAATATTCAATCAAAAAGCCTTTTGCTCATTGTCCTCATTTAGTCTAGGTGTTAATATTCTTTCTCAAAATAGGAATCTAATTTAATTAACTAAAGTTAGTGTTCTAAATTTTGTTAAAAGTGGTTGATCATTATATTACCATTACAAGTACTTAATTTTTAGGATTTTAGTCCATTAATGTTATGTCACTTTACCATCACACACCATTAAAGTCACTTGAAAATATACACTAAAAGTCTAGTTCATTAAAACTAATTTGTTAAGTCTAGGCTACTTTAACTAGCTCACTATTCTTATTCATGGTTCTAAATTAGTAAGCTTCTCCTTGTTGGCTTGATTTTCCTCTACAACATATAATGAGTTTCTTTCACTAATTTCAAGTGATTTTCACTCCTTAATTGTCCATGACCTTATTAGATAGATCTCTAACCTTCCAATATACTAAAACTCTATTTCAAAACTGATTTTTGCTGTCATATTTAAAAAAACAGGACAGCATGTAACACATGTACATAAACATGCTCTCTATGGCTCAAAATGCATCCAAATTCACTAAATCCTTCTCTTTTCTGTTCTTTAATGTGGTGACATCCATTATTAGTCAATTATATATCATTTAAACACTAGGAAACATAAATTTTTCACTATTGTAGAACTACAGGACAACAACTCGTATTTGCTGCATAATGGCTAATTTCAAGTGTCAAAACATGTCAAAATGGCTATCAATGGTCACCAAACTTTAAAGGTATCATATACTAACTATAAGACACCTAATTTCTGCAATTAACACACTTTAAATCTCATTTAAGTACAATTTTTCATGCTTAAAATAAAGCAGAACAGATTTTCGTTTTCGTTGTTCACATGGTGATTTCAAGTAGCAAATCATGTTCAAATGGCCTCTAATGTTTACCAAATTTTAGAGGGATCATATACAAATCAAAATACAATTAATAAGCAACATTTAGTTCAAAAAAATGTGATTTTACTAGCCTTAAACATAGCAGAACAGCATCAGTAAAATTATGCAAAAAATTCATTAATTTCATGTTTCTAACAGATAGTTTGAGCATAATTTCACTCTCTTCAAGTTTGGTAATGACATAACACCTTTTGTAGCTTGAAATCATGATCAAAAGTAAGTTAATTTCTTAATTCATCACACCAATTCAGACCCAAAAACAGTAATCACGTTTTTGACAGAGTACATGTTTTTCAAGTGACAACATCAAGTTGTTGAGATTCATACACATGCATACAAGTAAGAGCTATAACCCACAACCACTTAGGGCATGAATTACATGAAGAATATGATCTTAAAACAGATTGAAATAGTAAGAAATGGTGAGCAAGCTACTGATTTTAAAAAAACAGAATTGATTTCATAAAACATACATCACAATCCTTATGGATTAGCTTCAATGGATATACACAATCATGAAGATCAAGACAATCTCCATTATCATTCAATTTTAGACCATATAAAGGTAACAAAACCTCCTCCCCTTACTTTGTGTACTGCCACGTGAAGATGAGAGCAAAAGGGTGTGAAGATACCAAGTTCCAAGACTCCTCCTACAAGCTCCTACAAGCTTGATCAAGAAAGAAACAAAGCCTTGGATGTGTGTGTGCCTCAAGGAAAAATGAAATCAGTGTTGGGTTTTAGAGAGGAGGGCTGAAATTTGATCTAGGTTTACAGAAAGAGGAAGTGAAAGCTGCTCCTCTCTTCCCTTGGCACAAAACGTGTATTTGTAAGACTCTTAAAGCATTAGAGTTCATTAATAATTTAGAGAGTAAAAATCTATAACTTTTCTTTACAAAACCCTTCTAGACACATTAAATTAGCTTCCTTAATTTTTTTTATAATTTTGGATTTCTTTAAGTATCTACAATTGAGCTCGCAAAGTTACTCATGAGCACTTTGAATCAAAATTAAAGAATCTCTAAAAATTATGAAAAAAATTCACACTAATATAAAATAATATTCGAAGCATATTTCTATGTTCAGAATATTATTTTATCATATTTTTATATTTATTTAGCATTTTTCTATCTTATTGTGTCTATATTTCTAACGGTCAGAGTCCTTAGTTAATTCTGTAGATCCCTATCATGTATAAGTCTAAATACAATCTTTTATTCTAGGAAAATGTTAATTTCTCATAATACAGAATTGATATTTAGGCTTTCATGCCATGTCCCTGTATTTCAGAACGATAGTATTAATAGAAAACAATAATATATAAGTATCTATTGAAAATAGAATATTACTATTAATATTTCCTAAAATAGAGGGTGTTACAACTCTCCCCAACTTTTAGGAATTTTGTCTCTGAAATTGACTAACCTTGAAAAATTTGAGGATACATTTCCTTCATCGTGTCTTCAAGTTCCGAAGTCGCATCTCTGTCATCTGATAAACTCCAAATTACCTTTACTAAAGGAATATCCTTTCCACGCAGTTGTTTAATCCTACGATTAGTAATCCTTATAAGAATTGCAATATAGGTAAAGTTATCCCTTACTTGTACTTGATCAGGTTCAATCACATGAGAAAGATCAAGGGTATATTGTCTAAGTTGAGATACATGGAACACATTATGAAGATTCGAAAGGATTGGAGGTAAAGCAAGTTGGTATGCAACAGGACCTATTCCTTTCAGAATTTGGTAGGGACCAATGAATTTAGGAGTAAGCTTTCAAGATTTAAGAGCCTTGCCAACCCCAGTTGTTGGTGTAACCTTCAAGAATACATGCTTTCCCTCTTGAAACTCAAGGGGTTTTCTTCTATTGTTATAGTAACTTTTTTGTCAGTTTTGTGCTATCTTAAGTTTCTCCCTAATCAGCTTGACAATCTCAGTTGTTTGTTGAATCATTTCTGGACCTAAAACCAAAGATTCACCGGCCTCGTACCAACACAAAGGAGTCCTACATTTCCTTCCATACAAGGCTTCATAGGGTGCCATCCCTATGCTAGAATGAAAATTGTTGTTGTAGGTAAATTCTATCAGTAGTAGAAACTGATCCCAATTAACTTTCTGCTCTCTAAAGATTGAATCATTCTCTTTGATTGGCCATCAGTTTGAGGGTGATAGGTTAAACTAAGTTTCAACTTAGTTCCCAAGGCTTGCTGTAAACTTCCCCAAAATCTAGATGTGAAACGAGGATCTTTATTAGAGATGATATTAGAAGGCACACCATACAATCTAATAATCTCTTTGGTATATAGCTGGGTTAGCTTTTCTATAGAGTACCTGATGTTAATGGGTTTTGCCAATCCACAATTACCCATATAGCATCATGACCAGATGTAGTCCTAGGCAAACCTGTAACAAAATCCATGGCAATGCTATCCCATTTCCATTTTGGAATACTTAAAGGTTGCAACTTACCAGATGGTTTCTAGTGTTCCGCTTTTGCTTTCTGACAAGTTAAACAAGTTGCCACATATTCTGCCACACCATTCTTCATCCCAGGCCACCAAAACATTCTTTTTAAATCTTGGTACATCTTTGTTGTGCCAGGATGGATACTAAGCTTACTTTTATGAGCTTCCTCTAAAATCAACTTCCTCAACAACTCATCTTGTGGCACACATGTCCTTTCTTTAAACTTGATGAGACCATTGAAATCTCTATTAAACTCCAACTCCAACTCATCTTGTGGTACACATGTTTTTAATTGTACTTTTTAATTTAGATACCTTTGTGTTTGATGTTTACATTAATTTATTACTGCTATTATTTATTTCATCCAATTTTAATGTTTTTATAAGTATTATGGGTTCTATTTCAAAAGTTAAAATATTATACATATTTTTTTTAATTTATTAATTAACATGAAGTGAAAAAATTACTACATGCCTATTTATTTTGATTTTGTTAGTTATAATATAAAAGAAATATAGATAGATATTAAAATCCATTTTGATAATTACACATTCAAAATCAATTTTGATTCTAAGTATTCATACAACATTTACTTAAAAAAAAACACTTTTCTACTATATGTTATCCAAACTAAAATCACATTATTTTAAAATCAATTTTAACCATAATTAATTCTATAAAATCACGTTACTCTAAAATCAATTCTACCCATGCATATCCAAATACACACTCGAGAGAGATGAAAATGAGTGAGGTGGAAGATGCGTTGGCTGGGTTATGTTGGTTTCAAGGTGGTTTAAAATTATTCTGAGTCTTTAATGATCCTATTTATATTTTAAGGAGTGCTAGCAACACACTTTTTAACACACTTTTTCTTATACATATTTTATTATTACTTAAAATATTGAAAACTGCAAAATCAATAGAGGGACTCGTTAAGTACGAAGTGAGATCTGTAAAAATTTGTGATTTCTAATCATTTTAACTAATAGTAAAAAGTGTGTTCAAAAGAGTGCGTTATTGGCATTTTTTTATGTTTTTGTTGATAAATATTTATTTATCTATAATTTAAAATTTAAATTTAAATAAGAGTTTTTTGAGTCAGTTTAAAAAATAAATAAATAAATAAAAATGAGCGTTGCTTTTCGTTAGCCTCCAATTATGGGTCTTTGACCAAGTCAAGTTTTATCTTCTCCTGCACGTTGGCACATTGGTAGTTTTTCCTCTTTGTTTGGGTGCACGTTACTGTTGGAGCTGCACGTTATAGCTACCGGTTTTGTTAATATATATCCTAGCAAGTTGAAGAAAAAATACGAAGAACATACACAGCATACAAAAAATTATTTATTATTTACTGCAACTGAAAAAAAAAAGAATTTTGGAGCATTGGTGTTCATTGCTTCGGGGGTCCTTTGCTGCACACGATTGATCCAGCGAGTTGACGTATCTTGGGAGAGGAACGCATCAATTTTAATTACCAGTGCAGTGGGGGCGTTTTCTCTCTAAGGATAGCGCTTTGCATGCTTCAACTTAGGTTACTCTATACTCATCTTCTGAATTTAATTCACTCTTTGTTTACTTTATTGATTGTTTTTATTTACTTTGTTTTATTCTAAAATTCCATGCTACCTTGTGCTGTTGTTCTTGGCTGATAAACTGCTTTAATATTTTGCTTATGTACCTTTTTTTATTAACAATCTTATAGAGAAAAGCGTAAAAATAATAATAATAATCCTCTCTATTAACAATATGTCTGCAATGGATTTGTTGAAATCTTTGTCTAATAAGCTTGAAAAATTTAATGGTGAAAATTTCTTTTGCTCGCAACAACAAATGAAGTTTTGGCTTACTGAATTAGGTTTATTTTCTGTTGTTTTAAATGGAAAATCTGAAAAAAGTTCTGAGAAGTCTTTTGATGATGTGGTTTAAAGTAGTTCTTCTGTTGATGTTTTTAGTGACAAAGATATTTTGTGTCATGGTCGTATTTTAAGTGCTTTGTCTGATAATGTTTATAAAATCTTTTGTCACACTAAAACTGCCTTAGAGTTATGGGATGCTCTTGAACTAAAATATGGTTATGCTGAAAAAGGTTTAAGATGATACTCTTATGAAAGAATGATTTATTTTCAAATGGAAGATGGAAAATCTATTTCAGACCAAATTCATGAATTTGAACATATTGTTTATGACATGAAGATGAAAGAAATCATTCTGCCTGACATTATGCTTATTAGTCTCTTGATTTCTAAATTGCCTCCTTCTTGGTCTAAATTTGCTAGAAGCCTAAAGCATAAACCAGATTATTTTACTCTTGATGACTTGTTGGTTTCTTTGCGTATTGAAGATAAACATCGTCTTTCACAAAAGGATTTTGAAAAACCTCAGTTTCAGGCTAATGCTCATTTAGTGGAGAATGCTAATAAGCCTAAGCCTAAGTCTTTCAAAAAATTTGGTTTTAACAAAAATAAGTTTGGTAAAAACTCCCATTTCTCTAAGAATAAAAACAATGCATTTAATAACAACAATAAGCCAAAGGGTAAAATTCAGGGGAATGAGTCCTTTTGCTTTGTTTGTGGGCAAACCAATCATCTTGCTAAGGATTATTTTCTACGTCGCCGTCAACCTAAAGAGATTGCATCTAGTTCTGGTCTAAAATCTTCTCAGCCTCAGGCTAATGTTATTACTACTAATGCTAGCTCTAATTCTCCATCTGACAGGTATCATGTCACTAGCCCAAAGTTAAATTTTATTTATAACTCAAATGATTGGTAGATTGACTTTGGAGCTAATGTTCATGTGTGTGCTGATAAAAAACTCTTTTTTTCATATTAGGAATGTAGCACATGTACTGTGAGCATGGGGAATGGGAACTTAGCACGCGTTCATGGTCTAGGCTGAGTAGAGTTAGAGTTGTCATCTGGGAACGGTCTTTTTTTAGATGAAGTTTTTCATGTTTCTGATATTAGGAAAAATTTAATTAGTGCTTCCATGTTGGTCCAGCAAGGTTTTAAGGTTGTTTTTGAGTTTAATAGAGTTGTAATTTCTAGACATGGTTTTTTTGTTGGCAAAGGTTACATGTGTGATGGTTTGTTTAAACTTAATCTCATGTTGTCTTTCATTAATAAAAATTCTAGTTGATCTTCTTCATCCATTTCAAATGTTGAATGTTGTGATACTTGGCATGGTAGACTTGGGCATGTTAATTTGAATTCTATTAGACAAATGATGACTCTTGATCTTATTCCTAAATCATCTATTGAATTAAAACAAAAATGTGAAGTTTGTGTTCAAACTAAACAACCTAGAAAACCTTTTCAAAATTCTATACAAAAGGAAACTGGTTTACTTGAACTTATTCATAGTGATATATGTGGTAGCAATGGTGTGTTAACTCGTGGTGGAAAAAGGTATTTTGTCACTTTTATTGATGACTTCTCAAAATATTGCTATGTGTTCTTAATCATTCATAAAAGTGAGTTATTTGATAAATTCAAAATATACAAAGCAGAGGTAGAAAATCAATTAGAAAAGAAAATTAAAATCCTTTGTTCTAATAGAGGTGGGGAATATGCTTCTAATGAAATGAGTGAATTTTTTTGAATCACATGGGATTATTCATGAAGTTACTCCACCTTATGCTCCTCAATCTAATGGTATAGCTGAAAGAAAAAATTGCACTTTGCTAGATATGATAAATGCTATGCTTATTAGTTATGGTTTGCCTGATAATCTATGGGGTGAAGCTTTATATACTGCATGTCATATTCTTAATAGAATTACCTACAAAAATTCTGATAAAACCCCTTACGAGCTATGGAAAAATAGAAAACCAAATCTAAAATATCTCAAAGTGTGGGGGTGTCTTGCAAAGGTAAACATTCCCGTTAACAAGAAAAGAAAAATTGGACCTAAGACTGTTGATTGTGTTTTTCTTGGTTATTCTTTGCATAGTACTACTTATAGGTTTTTGGTTATTAATTCTGAAATTGCTAAAATTTCTAATAATACAATTATGGAATCTAGAGATGTTGTTTTCTTTGAAAATGTTTTTCTTTGAGGAATAAGTTTTCTAAACATGTTTGTGATGCTTCTAGTTCTATTTTACCTTCTAGTAGTAATACTAATAATGATGTTGAACTTGAACTTAGAAGAAGTAAAAGACCTAGAAAGGCTAAGGATTTTGGTCCTAATTTCTGTTCCTATTTGTTAGAAGATGATCCCAAAACTTATAGTGAGGCCATAAGGTCCGTTGACGCACCTTTTTGGAAAGAAGCCATTAATGATGAAATGAGTTCTATTGAAGCCAATAAAACTTGGTTTTTAACTGATCGTCCCCCTGGTTGTAAAAGTATAGGTTGTAAATGGGTTTTTCGGAAAAAACTAAGAACTGATGGATCTATAGAAAAATTTAAGGCAAGGCTTGTTGTTATTGGCTATAAACAAGTAGAATGTGTAGATTTCTTTGATACATATTCTTCTGTTTCTAAAGTTACTACTATTAGAGTTTTAATTGCACTTGCTTGTGTTTTTAATTTAGAAATACACCAAATGGATGTCAAAACTGCTTTTTTAAATGGTACTTGGAAGAAGAAATTTATATAAATCAACCTAAAGGTTTTATAGAACCTGGAATGGAAAAGAAAGTTTGCAAGCTTGTTAAGTCTCTATATGGTTTGAAACAAGCACCAAAACAATGGCATGAAAAGTTTGACCAAGTTGTTTTATCATATGGGTTTCAGTTTAATAATAGTGATAAATGTGTTTATGTGAAACAACTTGATGATAATTCATGTGTTATTCTATGTCTCTATGTGGATGATATTCTAATATTTGGTAGTAATTTGCATGTTATAAATGATGTAAAGTCTTTCTTGTCTAACAACTTTGAAATGAAGGACCTTGGCCCTCTTAATGTTATTTTGGGCATTAAATTAATAAAGAATCATGATGGTATTGTTTTGACACAATCACATTATGTTGAAAAATTATTAAAGTTTAGTTATTTTGATGTGAAACCTATCTCTACTCCCTTTGACTCTAGTATAAAGTAAAGGAAAATACAGGTGAAGGCATTTGTCCTCTTAAATATTCTCAAATTATTGGTTCTTTGTTACATTTGACAAATTACTCTAGACCTGACATTGCATATGCGGCTAATAGATTAGGAAGATATACTCATAATCCTGATCATTCACATTGGATAGCACTAGAAAGGATATTTAAATACCTTAAAGGAACTATTAATTATGGCATTCACTATTTCTGTTATCCTACTGTTATTGAAGGCTTTAGTGATGCAAATTGGATTTCTGATTCAGAGGAAACAAAATCAACTAGTGGTTATGTGTTTAATTTAGCTGGAGGTGCAATATCTTGGAAATTTGTAAAACAATCTATTATTTCTCGTTCTACTATGGAAGCTGAAATAATTGCCTTAGATACTGCTAGTAGTGAAGCTGAATTTCTTAAAAATCTTCTATGTGATTTGCCAATGCTCAATAAACCTATACCTCCTATCTTTATGCATTGTGACAGTCAAGTTGCTATTACTAAAGTTACTAGCAAGAACTGTAATGAAAAAAGAAGACACTTGAGAATAAGACACAAGTATATTAGAAATTTGATATCTTATGGTGTTATTTCTCTTGACTTTGTCAGGTCTAAAAATAATCTTGCGGATCCGCTAACAAAAGGGTTGACGTGTCAACAAGTTCTTGAATCGTCGAGGGGAATGGGACTAAAGCCCATCAACTAGTTGCAACAATGGACACCCGTCTCCAAAGGAATCGCGATCCCATGAATGGAGTTCAATGGGTAATAACGAAGTTATTGTTGACTAACGTACACCATTTCATTTTGCAAAATTGTTGCATGTCCCATTCCTATGACGAGGTGTACTCTAAACTGTGGCTATAATAAGATTGAGGTATTTACATATATATTTTATTGTGTTTAATTTAAAATACCTCTTAATGGACCTGATGACAATAGTTGTAGGGGTGGAGGTCACAGACCACCCCTGGGAGGGTTCACCTAGTGAGTGTGGTGGTGGGGCTGCCACTGTGAGGCATGAGCAAGTCTCTAAATGACACTCATGAAACAAGATACATGCGCAAGGCCGTAATGCGCAACCACTGATTAAAACTCAAATGAACACCTATATTGTATGTGTTATGTTCTAAAGCCTGGTTAAAGGGGATGTAGCTCAAGACAATCAAGTCTCTATATTTCCTTAGGTGAAAGTTCATATACACTAGGTATAAGGCTCAAACCCGAAAGGTTTCTTGTACTAAAAATATAATATCCTATGCTCTACAAAAGATGTTCAGTTTTTTACTTAATTTTTTTTTTAATTTGTGTAATTTTTAAATTAGTAGGGGAATGTTGATAAATATTTATTTATCTATAATTTAAAATTTAAATTTAAATAAGAGTTTTTTGAGTCAGTTTAAAAAATAAATAAATAAATAAAAATGAGCGTTGCTTTTCGTTAGCCTCCAATTATGGGTCTTTGACCAAGTCAAGTTTTATCTTCTCCTGCACGTTGGCACGTTGGTAGCTTTTCCTCTTTGTTTGGGTGCACGTTACTGTTGGAGCTGCACGTTATAGCTACCGGTTTTGTTAATATATATCCTAGCAAGTTGAAGAAAAAATACGAAGAACATACACAGCATACAGAAAATTATTTATTATTTACTGCAACTGAAAAAAAAGAATTTTGGAGCATTGATGTTCATTGGTTCGGGGGTCCTTTGCTACACACGATTGATCCAACTAGTTGACGTATCTTGGGAAAGGAGCGCATCAATTTTAATTACCAGTGCAGTGGGGGCGTTTTCTCTCTAAAGATAGTACTTTGCGTGCTTCAACCTAGGCTACTCTATACTCATCTTCTGAATTTAATTTACTCTTTGTTTGCTTTATTGATTGTTTTTATTTACTTTGTTTTATTCTAAAATTCCATGCTACCTTGTTCTGTTGTTCTTGGCTGATAAACTGCTTTAATATTTTGCTTCTGTACCTTTTTTTCTTAACAGTTTTTAGGTCCCCTAGCGTCTGTTCCATTTTCATGCAGGGACAAGACTGCATTCTGAGGCTGGGTGGAGGTAGAGGCTGCAGTTGGTGCTTTGTCGGAGTGGAGCTGGCTATCTTGCTCCAAATAGAAAGATCATGCTCTATGCTCTATTTTGTTATTATTTTTTGTTTGTATTTGGACCTCACTTATTTACTATGGAACTATGTGATTCTTTCTTTCTCTTCTTTAATTTTTCTGTTTTCCTTTTTCTTTTGTATTCTTATCATTTTCATTTCAGGAATTAAACAAATTAAAGATGAGATATATCTTGGGCATGTGGAAGCCAAATCTGATAACAATAATTAAACCCAATAAAAAATAAAACAAAGAATATTGAATTGGATGGTCCAATGCAGATTTTATTTTAAAAATAAAAATAAAACAAAAAGACTGGACAAAATTAGTTACCCCAACATCAAGAAGAAGAAAGAAAATCAGAAGTCAACGAGAGCAACAAACCACACACTTGTCCTTTATATGTGAAATTTGCAACAATTTACAGAAATAGAAAGACCATGATTTTTGAACACCCCCCTCTTTACATTGCTATATCATACACTGTACAAAGCATCTACCCTTTTTTAAATGCAGCTTTTTGACCTAGAGATTAACTCAAACTATTGACAAATTATAATCATTAGGTATTTGTGGACTTATTTATGTACAATAAGAATCTTGAACCTATCTTACTGATAAATAAGGAATAATTAATAGGTACAGCACAGATGAGCAGAGTGACAATTAGTCTTTCTTTTCTGCAAATTTAGCTAATTGGCAGGTATGAATGCTGCATCTGCGCCTCTTCATCCTCAAGCTCGAGCTCTATCAAGCTCTCGATGATGATATCAGAAGCATTAGTCACAATACCAGAGAAGTTCCTACATTTTACATAAAAAAGAAAATGTATGTCCGCCTTCAACCTTACCAAAATTCGACTTATATAGATGGAAATTTTCCAAGTATTCAAAATGACTAAAATGAAACAAATAGTATAATCAAGTTAATGTCTAGACTCTCATCTCCTTTTTAATTCCTTTTTTTCCCCTATATATGGACTATGATGTATATATCTTTCTTTTGTGCGTAAAATTAATCTCCTAAGACTTAAAAAAATCGATCTGTACTTGTTTTAATTTAAATTAAAAGAAGAATGGGAGAAATTATTAAGTAATATGAATCACCATGGTTCTTATTAATCTTTATATTATATAATTAAGTATTATTAATTCTTTTTCATAAATTATAAAATTTGAATATATAAAGATTAGTTAGAACCATAAATAGGTTCTGAAATACTTAATAATTTCTTATGTTACACTCTCTAACACATTTTTTTTAATATTCTTTTTCTTATTAGTTGAAGTTTATTAAAAATCACAAAAATTATGAGAGATGTTCATTAAATAAGATGTGAAACTCACAATTTTTTTATTAATTTTAATAAATTTTAGCCAATTAAAAAAGATGTGTTTAAAAGAAACAGTGTGACAGAAGAATATAACAACTGTTATCGAGTTGTTTGATGTAGACAATGATATAATAACAAAAATTATGTTAGCAGCAGCCAATACTCTAAATATTAAAAAAAATAAAGAAGAGTTGTTTTGTTAAATTATACCCTTCCGAAGAGTTGAAGGTGAGTCCCACAGTGTACTTTGCTTCCTCAAGAGCCAATTTGAAACGCCGGTGGTCCTCGATGGTCCATTTTTTGTTGTTGATGACGCGTAATTGAGACGGCTTAACGTCACAGAAGATGGGTATCACCTTCTTCCTGCGCTCCATTAGAAGGGCTAGCTCATGGAGGCAAAAGTAGGACTCACAGTAGCGTGGCGATATAACAGCCAACCCAATCTTGCACTCCACGATTGCACTGTTGATTTTATCAAACAGTTTGTCACCTGGCTTCATGGTCTTGTCGTCCAGGAAAG
This sequence comes from Spatholobus suberectus, assembly GCA_004329165.1. Classification (NCBI taxonomy): domain Eukaryota; kingdom Viridiplantae; phylum Streptophyta; class Magnoliopsida; order Fabales; family Fabaceae; genus Spatholobus; species Spatholobus suberectus. The sequence goes on along the minus strand of CM014731.1, from coordinate 57,472,233 downwards.
GATGAAAGCCTAGCCTGCAAGCACGTGTGAAATATGGGAAACATTTAATTAAGAATGAGAAGAAAATGATTTAAACATATCTTTAATCCCAATATAAATATGATTTCATTTAATTTTAATCTTTCAAAAAAAAATTTATTAATTTTAGCACCCTTAAATTTTTTAATTTAAAAAAATAGTAAGAAACTTTCATGACAAGCATTAGAAGAAAAATATTAATAACACACTCTTTTGAATAAATTCTATATTTTTTATTGAAATTTATTAAAAAATACAATATTTTGTAGGTCTTAAGTCTTATTTAATGAGTCTCTATTTTATTTTTGTAGTTTTTAATAATTTTTAGCTAATATTAGAGCATATTGTTAACACTTCTCTAATTTTAGAGGTTGCAAAGTAATGGCAATGATTGTTTTCAAAATATTTAAAAGTTACGAAGACTAAAAAAATATATATATTAAAAAATTACAAGACTGCAAAATTTTTAATATAAAAAGTTAGAATCTAGGTATATAATAGAATTTAATAGTCATGAATTGTCAGTATAAAATATTTTACACTGTCAAGTAATCAGAAATTACAGTTAATATAATTTTTAAAGTATTTATTATAAAAGTTAATAAATTCATAATAAATAGTAATTTGTAATTAAATAATAGGGTAAAACTATTTTATTTTTTTTATAATATAAAAAAGGAAACGAGGAAGAAAGATCGGAGCCCACAAACCTCCTTTAATTAAAGAAGTATAAAATAAAGAGGACTGCTATTTGGTACGAAACTTGCCTTACACGAATTACACGAAGCGATACGTGTCTTTTTTTAAACCAATAGCATGTAATTAGTTTTAAAGGAATACATGGCAAAATCTTTCTAAAAAAGTAACCAATCAGCATCATTCGTATATTTTTGACGAAAATATTTTCATGCCAATTAGCATTTTTGTAAAATAAAATGTTAGAGGTAATAGAGAGATTAAAAAAATAATGAGTTTAATGGCCATGTATATAAAAGTTTTATACCGTCAATCAATCAGAAATTACCATTGACATGGCTTTTAAAATATTTATTATAAATATCAACAAACTTACAATAAAGAGTTTAATGGTTATGTACTGTTAGTGTAAAAAGTTTTACACTGTCATCTAATAAGAAATTACCATTAATATGATTTTTAAAGTATTTACTATAAAAGTCAACATATTTTCAATAAATGATAATCTATAATTGTATGACAATATAAAATTACTTTATACTGTTAGTATATGACCATTAGACTCTAATAAATAGTGATTTGTGATTACATGACAGTGTAAAACTATTTTACACTATTAATACATAGCCTATTTTTTTCAAAAATAATATCATAAAAATTGCTATAAAAAATGTTTTATAAATAATATAACTGTCGATTAAATCCATTCATGCCTGCGGAGATGGTCATAAAGAAGAGTGGCCACTGTTCTTTTTGTGTCCAAGCTTCTGTGGTTTATGAACACGTCGCAGGGCTCCATAATAACCCGCTTGGCCATCACTTGGGTTTGTATTTGATGGTTGAGAAACCTGGGTAGGATGCTCATCGACAAGGAACGATGCACGATGCTATGCTGCTGCTATTGCTTTAGCCCTTTCTAAATTTGCTGCTCTTTTTTTCTTTTTTTTTATGTCTTTTATAAACTTTTGATGATATAAGGAGAAGGGTAAAATTATTAAGTAGGGTTGAGTTCCATTTATAGGGTTGGTTAATGAATATTATATTCTCTTTTTCCTTTTGGTAATTTCTTGTGTTCTTCCAGTTGATTGTTCAATCTTGATGGATATTAATTTTGATTTTTGAATGCTCATGTAAAAGCGCTGCAAATCAAACATTTCAATATATAACGTGTAGATTTTGACAACTGAAGATTTTCTTTAGGCTCAAATGCTGAGTAAGAAAACCCCTTCAAACACGTTCACGATTTTGTTTGCGGACATGATCCATAACCACATTCGTACAAATTAAGGCGAATCTTTTGAACGACCAAAAAAGTAAGTTTCCGGATTATGCGTTGGACAGCAGTTGAAAGTAGTTAACTGGCACCTTTTCTCCTTTGTTTTATGTAGAAATTCAAAGTATTTTCGTGCTGTTCGCGCATATAATTTTTGTATTGTCCTTCTGGGTTTGACCGTCTAGCCCCTTTTGTGAATACTACATAAAGAATACTCTGTGCCTGTGAATGATTAAGAATTAGGAGAGAAGGCAACCCCGAGAGCTTCTTTTGACAGTTTTAAAAGAGTATTGGTAAGAAATTGCACGAATCCTATTTGTTCATTTTTTATTGGACAACATGTAATTTAAGAAATAAATAACATATAAAAAAATTGACAAAAATCATCCCAGGTTCTTCGTGCACTGTACAGTGAAATTCGTTAATCAATGATTTCTTTTTTTGTACGGGAAAAAGAGGGGCTTTGATCAATGATTTCTAGTCACTGTAAAAGTTTCATGTTCCAAATTAATCAAAGAAACCTAACAATATCAAAATGTACCAAGAGATAAATAAATTCGAATTATAACGAGATTTTGGATTGATCAATGTATATTTATATAATTTAATTGAAATATAATGATAGTTTAAAGGTTTTTGTAGTTTCATTCAATAACAAATTATTGGTTTAAATATGTTTTTGTCTCTATAAAATATCATTTTTTTTTTATTTTTGGTCCCTGTAAAATTATTTTTTTAAAATGATTCTTGTAAATTTTATTTTTTTTGGTTTTGGTTCTTTTATTTGTTCTAATTTAATATATTTATTTTTTAGTTTTAGTCCCTATAATATTTTGTTCATTTGAATTAGTCTCTTTGAAAAAAAATTAATAAGGACTAAAAACAAATTATTTACATATTACAATGATAATATATATATATATATATATATTACAAGGACTAAAACAAAATAACAGAGACCAAAATAAAAAAAATAAAAATAAAATTAGAAGGACCGTCTTAAAAAAAAATATTTTTATAAGGACCAAAACTAAAAAAACAATATATTACAGGACCAAAAACATATTTAAGCCTAAATTATTATATATAGTAAGATTGTTGATTTTCATAATAATTATTTTAAGTCATATAAGAGATAATTTTTAATTAATGTAAAACCGATAATATAAAAAACTTAAACTCTTTTATATATCTTATTGCATAGTGAGGCAACTGGTGTGGAGTTATTAATTTAAGAGCCCGTTTGAGGTGGTTGCGAGTTTTTGATTTTTGGTTCTCAAATGCAATTTTCAAAACAAAACTTGTTTGGCTAAAATGGAGTTGAAATGGTTTTTAACCTAATTTCAAAACACTTTTACATTCATTTTCAAAACCAAGAAAAAAAGATTTGTAAATTCATTTTTTTTTAAAAAAATACATATCATTATATTTGACAATAGCCTTTTTTGCCACCACAGCCACCGTCATTGTCACCACCACTGTCACCGCCATCACTATTGTTGCCACCATCTCCGCAATCGCCGTCACCACTACCACCACCACCGACATCGCCACCACCATCATTGCTACCACAACTACCACGACTACCGACATTACTTCCATCACCACAAGCTTCAACAACACTACCGTCGTCACCGCCACCGCCACCGCCACCATCATGACCACGACCACAAGCACTGTCATCACCACCACCGACTCCGCCACCACCATCACCACGGGCACTGCCACAATCATCACTGGTACTACCATAACCATCACTATCGGTACCGCCACAACCGTCACTGTCAATATTACCACCGTCACCACTATCATTGTGGCTGTTAGCACCACCACTGTCATCACCACACAAACATATTCTTAAACTAATTTTAACATAATAAGAAATTTCAAAGTGAGTTCATTTTAAAACCAAAAATTAGAAGAAAAAAAATAAAACTAATTTTTAAAAACTTAAAACTAGATGTAGTTTTTGAAATTTTCAAAACTCACAACCAAAAATCACCTTAAATGGGCCCTAACTTAATCAAAAGTTTTGAATTCAAGTTTTAAATATACAGTTGTATTAAATACTCAGAGAAAAAACTTAGTTTGACCCAATTCTAATAACATTACATCTCTATAAAAAAAAATATTCAGGCAACTCCATGGAAAACTATCATCGATTTTTGGAAAATGAGTCAGACAGAGCATTTAAGTGCAGAATCTTCTAGTCATATGCTGATACCTCCGAAAAATAAACGTCACTGATTAATTAGAAGAACAATTATATTTTAGGTTGTGTTTAGTAGAAAGGAAAAAAATTGGTAAAAAATAGAGTGAATAAAAATAGAGAAAAGAGAAATAGATAAATAAAAATAAGTGAAAAATAGAGTAGAAATATAAGTGTTTGGTTTAAGAAAAAAAGGTAAGAAATAGAAAAGAGAGAAATAAATAAATAATTTTTAATCGAAATTGTAGGTTAATAGTCGACTATTGTAGGCCAATAATTGATTGTAGCATTTTCTGCTAGTTTTAAACAGCCAAAAAACATTTAAAACCACCACTATTTGTCATTTTCTGGCTGTTTTTAATTGCTAAAAAAAAAACTGCCACAAAATGTAAAAGATGCACCTCCTCTTTCATATTTCTACTCACTTTAGCGAGAAAATTAAAAAATATGGATAAAAAGGTGTGGGCACCTTTTTATTTTTCTCTTCTCTATTTTTCACTCTACCAAACAAGGCAAGTTTCTTATCTCTTTTCCATTTCTTCTCATTCCTCTTCATTTCCACTTTATTTCGTGATGCTAAACACATTGTTAATTAGACTTAGGTTGTTTCAGCTAAATTAAGCTAAATTATGGGTGGATTTTAGCTTGGTGACTTTGTAATGGTCACCATAGTAGAGACCTTGAATGAGAACCATAAATATATTAATAAAATAAATTAATGGTTTGGATTATAAATAGGGCGACTCAAGGATAAGGTTAGCTTTAAACTTACCAATAAAAAATTATTTATTATTAGTTTATATAAAACAATAAGGCTACATATGTTAGCAAAAAAACTCAATATATAACTTTCTCATTTAAAGCAAAAAAAGTCTCTCAAAGTTTGTTTTAGGTCTCATTCACTGTTGAGTTGACCCTAATTACAAATTGACAAATTATTGCTGTTAAAATTAGTCAAATTTATGTTATATGCATAAGAAGGCATGTAAATCTAATGAATTAAAAGATGATGAAAAACAATAATATTGAAACTAATCCAACAAAAAATGATATTTTTAGTAAATTCTAAAGATAAAAAGAAACTAGCTGTCAATTTAATTTGAGGAGTGCTAGCAATACACTCTCTAACACACTCTTTGAACACATTTTCTTTTATTGGTTAAAATTTGTTGAAAATGATAAAATCAGGAGAGAGAATCATTAAATAAGATGTGAAACTTATAAAATTGTGTAATTTTTAATAAATTTCAACTGATAAGAAAAAGTGTATTCAAAAGAGTATGTGAGAGAGTGTGTTGCTAACATTTCTCATTTAATTATAGTAAATATGTTAAATTTATTCATAAAAGGTTTATGATATTTTAATTATATTAGATTCTGAATAATTAAAATTACACTCATAATTACTAAGTGTGTATTTAATTTAAAATAATTCTTATATTATAATTTTAAATTCGTACTCTTGAACAAGCTCAATTATTTGATCTAAACGCCACCAACGTTTCCTTACCTCTGCAATTTTCCTTTTTACTTCGGAGTCACTACCAAATTTTGATACTATATATTACAATGAGTAAAGGGTATAACAAAAACAACCAATATAGTATGCTATAGTTGACAAATAATTTTGTTTCTTAAGCATGTAATTAAGGGTTTGATCATCAAGCTTGTGTGTATAAAAAAAATCTGTCTGGAGAGATTAACCCCTTAAGTTGATCTCAATACTTCAAAGAATTAGTCACTAACTTTCGGTTGAAGAATACTTTGGGTTCAAAAAAAAATATATATATATATATAACAAAAGAAAATAAGAATATATTTATTTTTTTGTTTGCACACTACTAAATAAACATTTTGCAAGAAGCAACAAATTTTTACTTCTCATGTAGTATGACTTTGGAAATTGTGTATTGAGAATTATGCTATATGTCTGAATTAGAAGTGAATTAAAAAGGAAAAAATTAAGAAAAAATATGAAAGATAAAAGTAAAAAAAAATAGATGAATAGAAATAAAAAAAGTTAAAAAAAATATCATTTTATTTAGATGAGTGGAAGAGTGAATATAAATAAATAAAATTGTATAACAATTTCTTTTATACTAATTCAAAATTTTAATTTAATTTAAAAATTAAAAATTGTTATTATATTATTTTTTCTTAACACAAAATTAGTTAATAGTTATTTATTTTATGCTACAAAAAATTATTTAATTTTTTAAAAAATAAAATAAAAAATTAACATCCCTCCCCAGTTTCCACGTTACCAAAGGAGAGGAGTTTTTTTTTTTTCGAGTCCCAAAAAAAATCCTCTTTCCTATTTTTTAAAATAAATATTTTTTTTAATATTTTTATATTATCTATTTCTCTTTTATTTTTCCTTTTTTTTATTTTCATTAAACCAAACAAAGGATCAGTATTTATGGTGAATATATACTAATTTTTTCTAAAAAAGTATGCATTTAAAAATGTTAAACGTAATTGCTATATATATTATACAATTAACGTTTATGTACTAGTTTGTCTGTTCATTCAATTTTGACCAAACAAAAGGAAGACGCAAACAGGACTTTAATGATTAATAAAACATCCTGCAATGTAAATATTAATTTAAATTTCAGGAAACAACTGCTACTTAGAAAAAGTTTAGGAATGAAAATAAAATAACATGTAAACCTAATAAAACCGGCACTCACCGGTTTCATAACGCCACGTACAGTGGATCCCTTTTATGGAAAATCACCATGCTAAAAGGTGACACTTGTTTGACTGAATTACCTTTTTTTTTTTTTTTTTTAAACTTTTACGGTAATTTGTCACGCAAATATACATCAACTTCTCACTAACTTATGTGTCTATAAGGAAATTCCATGGAAAATATCATCGATTTTTGGACATGAGTATCAGGCAGAGCATTTAAGTAGAGGATCTTCTACTCAGATTCTGATACATTGAAAAATTTTAACGTTACTAAGTAAATTATAAGAGCAATTATTTTTTAATTAGACGACTTTGGTTGTTTAAACTTAATTAAGTATCCTAAAAAAGAACTTAATTAAGCTGGACTATGCGTAAGATTGTGAAACTTGTTACATTTTATCTTATTTTATTTTTTCCTCTAATCTTTACACTGTTACCTTCGGGTCCTTCACATTAATTTCCTTTATTTCCGACTGCATGAAACTTTACTTCTACGACAATTTGCCACGCAAATAAACCTCAAGTCCGCCCTAACTTGAAGCACATTCTCTACTGAAATCCTAGATTCAGTTATAATCTTAATTTTATAGTGCCTAATCTGGAATTAATGAATTCCTTGGAATCAAAGGAAACTAATTGACGAGCATATCATCCTAGCTGGCATCTAGTCGTGTTAAACAGTAAAGAAACAACCGAAAGATACAAACATGGACTTAATTTCTTAATTAATTCGATCTCATCTAAATCCTACGTGCCATATAAATTCAAAATTCAACTACCATATTCTATTGCTGTTTTTGCTTCTGCAGGTCTCTAGTAACAAACTCTTAAAAGTGTGTTTGGTTTAAAGTTGAGATGCATTGAATGCCAGTTAAACTCAATAACACAAGATCCATAGATTGGCCTCAATGTGTATTGGAATGTGTGCTAACTGCAAACTAAATACCCTCAGAGAATAGGACAAGCCTCGCAAGTACATTTCAACATCTCAATGTTAAGCTCATTATGTGGCTCATTCTGAGAAATTTTATGAATGCAAATAAAGTGTGTGTGATAGTACTGTAAAAATGTTAAAAGAGTGTATATGCTCTAGGTGTGCCTTTTAGAGGCCAATGTCTTGCTCTATATTTTGGGAATTGTATTTTGTATAATATTTTGCCTTATATATGGGACCCATTCTATACAGTTAGGGATTTAGCGCATTCACGTAGTTAAGTGTATTGAAATTTGATGTATCTGAGATGAGAATGCTGACTTGGATCAAATTTTGAGTATTGTTGATCGAAGTGTACTTTTCATGGACTGAGGCCCAAGGTCTCCTAGAGGTAATGTTACTATGTTTTAGTGTAATGATAAGATAACTTTACTCTAAGCCAGAATATAGTTCATTATGCACAGGTGTATTATAGGAGAAATTATTGGGTGGTCTTGGACCACTGTGGTCCCTATTAATATGTACATGACATTTAATCAAGTGTTATTAATTATTTCTCTTAAATTATAAAATTTGAATGTGTTATATAAATATTGGTTAGGACCATAAACACTTGGTGGACTTGAACCAATTAATAACTTCTTGTATTAGGAAACTTAAGCCTAAATGGCACTGACCTCAATCAACCATGTATGATTTGGGTTAATCCAATGTTTTGGGTTGACGTGGCCCATTACACAGATTGAGCCTTGAGTCCAATCTGGAATAGAATCATGGGATAAAGATTAGAGAGTTCAAATCTCAAATGTGTATTTTAAATTCAATTTACTGAAATAAAATATGAGTTATTCAATTTTTATCTATTAATCCTGATTGATTGATTGGGAGAAAGAGTGAAATCGTTAGCTACAAGGAATATAGATTCACAGGGAAGGATCTGCTTTACAAAGATTGGGGGCAGCTAGGCCCACTAAATTTTTAATTTTTTAATGTAATATATATATGTATGTATGTACAGTTATAAATTGCCCTCCATAAATTGAAATGTAGGTTCAATTCCTATAGACAACACCAATGTTGTGAGGTAGAGCGCTAAGAGGAGGAGAAAGAGAGCTTTGATGAACTTTCATGGTGGTTGTAAATGTCTTCGGTGGGGGTACCTGCAAAGACTCTGATGCCTTAGTCAGTAAGAGCATAAGAGAGTGAGTGAGAAAATATAAGAGAGTTTTGTGTACCTGGTGTGTAAGAAGTCCTTTATATAGAGCGTTTTGGAGGAAAAAATTGTTAGAGAGGTTTAAGGTGCCATGTTGGATGGCACATTATAGTGCGCATTTGGGTGCCACACTAAGCATTTTCCTTACTATGACAAGGATAATCATAAAAGTCTTAGCCGGGATACGTGATATAATTATGTTGGGGTGTCTTTGTGATCAAGGTAGGCGATCCAACAATCCTTAAGTCAGATGAAAAAGGTGCCGAGGTGATCCCCATAACAGTTTTCCCCAAGCCAATGCTGCTTGGAATAAGCATCGCTAGCTTAAGAGTTTAAAATGGCCCCTAGAACAGTCGCCCGATAACTATTGATCCCAAAGAGCCGACTTTGTTAGAGATAAAGATATGTCCTGAAATTCTGGAAATATGTTAGAACCATTTTAAGTTGGTGGGAATGCTATACAGTCCTGATGAGGTTTTGGAGTATGCTAAGGCCTGGATGGAGTTCCCCGATTTGATGAAAATCCCCTCCGATCTTGGTAGTACCTTTGGGGTAGACGCGTCGGTTCAACAAGTCGTTCCGTGAAAGATTTTATCTCAATCTGTTGAAATCGAAGTTCCATTTGCCGGGGTTAATATATCGGCAACATCTGACCATTCTTCCGATGTTTTTGACAGGGAGATGGGAAGAATTGTGAGAAATATCGAGGCTACTACAAAGGCCTATTATAAGTCACCGGATCTGAATGTAGACTGGCTCAATAAAGAACTTGCCAGTACTCGATCTTGTTTTAATCAAGATGGGTTGGATACATTGGCTACTCATCTGGATATAGATCATGATGGTGGTGTCACCCTATAGGACTTAGTGCCCTCAATGAACTTTTGTTTTTTGCTAATTTTGTTTTTGCTTTAGTGTATTTCATCTTTTGAGATTGGCTTTTATTTCAGGTTGGATGCTTTTGTTGTCTCGATTCCCTCGAAGTTGGTGGCTCATATTGTGCTTTCTTTTGTACTTGAAAATTTATTTCAACATATATTTTTGTTGTATATACTTTTTGCCATATTTGTACCTAATGAGCTTTGTATATGTTTAGGTTGCTTTTGCTTATAGCTATTGTCATCTTGGAGGGCTTTGCTTTATTGCCTCCATCATCTCGATGAACTTTATTTTTGTTATCTCGATGAACTTTATTTTTGTTATCTCGATGAACTTTTGTTTATTTATCTCAAACCCCAGCTGGATAAATCCATGTACACGAGGCGATAACCTTCCTACCCCAATTTCTGCTATCTCGATGAACTTTTGCTTGTTCATCTCAGACCCCAACTAGATTTAATCCACGTACACTAGGTGATAGCCTTCCTGCCTTAATTTTTTTTTGTCTCGATGAACTTTTGTTTGTTCATCTTAAACCCTGACTAGATTGAATCCACGTACATGAGGCGATAGCCTTCCTGCCTCAATATTGTCTCAATGTTTGAGTGTTTTGGTACCTTGATGAACTTTTCCTTGTTCATCTCATACCTCGGATGGATTTAATCCATGCACACTAGGTGATAGCCTTCCTGCCTTAATTTTTGTTATCTCGATGAACTTTTGCTTGTTCATCTCAAACCCTGACTGGATTTAATCCATGTACATGAGGTGATAGCCTTCCTGCCTTAATATTGTATCAATGTTTGAGAGTGTTTTGGTACCTCAAATAGGGTGGACGCTTCAGGCAGCTCTGGCAAGCAGCGACACTTGGTTGTCACCTACAAAGACACTTTGATGCCTAAGTCAGTATTTGTAAAAGGTGAGTAATGAGGTTTAAATGTGTAGTTGAAGGCATATAATTCCTTATATAGTAGCAAAGTGGAGGGAAAGGTAGTTAGACAGTTACCGCGGGCTTGGGCCACGTGGCTAGGCTTAAAATGGGTTTAAAACAGTAGCCCCCTAAATCGATGGCTCGTGTTGATACGAACACCGGCTTGTTCTTTGAGTCATGTGGCTTAGGCTTTCGCTGCCACATTTACTCTCCTCCTCCAAAATGTTAGTTTAAAGTAAAAGATAAGTGCCGATGTTACTCAACAAAGTCAGTGGATGCATTGTCTTAAGGCCCAAAGGCGAGCTAAAAAGATGCAAGTCACATATGAGGATCCCTGGTTGAGGTGATGCTTTTCACTTTGCTTTTGTACATGAAATGGATTTCAATATATATTTTTATTATATATACTTTTTGCCTTCTTTGCACCTGATGAGCTTTGTACACATCCAAGCTTTCTTTGCTTTCTTCCTTTTGCTTATTGCCTTTGTCATCTCGATGGGCTTTGCTTTACTACTTTCATCATCTCGATGAACTTTTACTTGTTCACCTCAGATGCTGGTTGAATTAAATCCACATACACAAGGTGATGACCATCCTGCATTATTTTTGTCATCTCGATAAACTTTTTCTTGTTCATCTCAAACCCCGGCTGGATTAAATCCACTTACAAGAGGTGACAACCTTCTTACCTCAATTTTTGCTGTCTCGATGAACTTTTGCTTGTTCATCTCAGCCCCTGGCTAGATTAAATCCACGTACACGAGGTAATAGCCTTCCTGCCTCATTTTTACTATCTCGATAAACTTTTGCTTATTCATCTTAAACCCCAGCTGGATTAAATCCATGTACACGAATTGATAGCCTTATTGCCTCATTTTTACTATTTCGATGAACTTTTGCTTGTTCATCTCAAACTTACATGAGGTGATAGCCTTTCCTGTATTATTTTGCCACCTCAATGAACTTTTGCTTGTTCATCTCAGACCCTGGTTGGATTAAATCCACATACACGGAGCCTTCCTACATTATGTCAATCCCTGGCTGGATTAAATCCATGTACACGGGGTAACGCTCTTCTTGCATTTGGTTGCCTTTTCTTTATTTTTCCTTTTGCCTTTTTGTTTTTGACCTGCAAAACAATTGTAAATGATTTTGACTATTTTGTCTATGCCTACCCCTGAGTCAGCCATAAATCATCTCTAAAAGGCGATATGTCAGTCTTGCAATTTCTTTCAAATAGACACAAAGCAAGCTTGCGTGATGGCATAGATAATGTTAGTAAAATTAAATACAATTGAGGCTATAGGGTTTATTAACTTAGCCATCATTTGCTTTTGAACAGTGGTGACGTTGACGACATTGGTGAAAGTCGGTTCTGACCTCCTCAAGCGTAGCACACGAGTCGGCTTTTGGTTATGGAATTTCCTTTACATTTATTGTCACCCGGCATCTATAGGTTGTTCGCATTTTCCTTTACATTTCCAAAATAAGTCGGAGGTATACATTGACCGCGGTGTGTGTTTCTCGCATGCCTCTCTTGCCCACATGACGAGTTAGGAAAAAACTGACATTGGAGTTAAATTTCAATGGCGGCTTACATTGCAAGGTTGGTATAGGTTTGCCAAAGTTAGTTTTTGGTTTTATCAAAGTTGCCCACATGCGTGCTTGCATAAGCGAGCCTACCCTTGCGTTCTTTTACTCTTCATACAAAATCTACTCAAATACCGGTGTGAAGGTTGTGTTTGTAACACCGTTTTGTAGTCCTTGCCACTTGACTTTTTTCGAAAAGAAATGACATGTATGCATATGGCAATTGCATAATGGCATGGCCTAACTTCCAATATGTTGGCATTCGAATCCAATATAAACATAATGAAAAGAAATAGCTTGCGCCTAACACTTATAGCATCATGTGTGATGGCATATCATAATAACATGGGATTGAAAAGATTGACATGCACATCATTTTCACGCATGTGAGCATCATTATATAGGTAACATCGACATTATTAAAAGCTATTTTAACATAAATATCTTAAGCTTTGTTAGCTTTACATACCATATTATTATAGTATTACATTGTAACAAAATAATGTCAGGTGTGTAAAATCCTTGTGTAAGACACTAAAGGCCTATTATTGGGTGCATAATCCAAAGTTTGCATATTACATGCGTGAGTTTCCATCATATTATGATAACATATGATGACAAATGATAATGGTATGGTCTTGTTATTTCAAGCACTACAATATTATATTTACAAATATGTGTATTTTAAGGCTTATACCAACATAGTGCTTTGCCCAAAAAGGAACTTAAGTGGCAAGTCAAAGATGTGTTGACCACCCTCGCTTGCTTGCTGACATGTCGTACTAGAAGAAATTCACTTTAGGAATTGTTAGTTATATAAACACGTACCAATCTTTCAAATTGATGATAGTCTAGGCATGGGAGAATGACGGATGTCGGTCAAGAAACCCCTTGTACCTTCTTCGATTATCACACCCCATTAGCGGTATTTATTGTGCAAGTTCACGCCTTTGCACCCTGAAATAAAACTGTATGCGTTTGTATCTGTTACGAAGTCAGATGATTGAACTAAAACATTATTGGCGACGCCGGCCTCCGACATGATGGCTTGGTGGTATGTGATGGAATATGTCGAATATGTCGCACGCAGTAAAACATCATGCGTGCGAGATGCATATGTCGAATGAATCGATGTCAAGGGTCATCAAACCCAGTTGCTAATGCTAGGTGATTATCCTGCAAAAGTAAACACGACTTGCCGAAAGAAAAATGGTGAATGCGGAAACAAAATCATTACTGTACTAAATCCTGTGTTGGCATTTTGTTGGTGGGCTCTCTCCCAATCCATTTCGGATTTCAAGGACTCATATACTGTGTGAGTGTTCATGTCGGGGAGACCCCTGCTTGAGGGTTTGAGACCCCAGTGATTTCTGACTTGAGCAGTCAGTTGTGAGTAGATCGTGGGAAGGTGGCCCTCAATCTCGGTGAGGTTTTAATGCCATTGCCGACCTCGACGTTAGGCATAACGCAGCTAGCCAGCAATTGTACGCAAAGTATTTATTGAACTCGATGCCTGGCTTATGCCTGTAGGGAAGGTGCATTAGTTGTTTTGATCTCGGATGTATAGGGTGATTGCCCAACTTCAGCGAATGATGTACTTGAGGTAGGAACCAGCTTTGCCTATGTCAGGTTGGCATGCAATTCAGGTTGTACATGTTGGTGATCGAGTACTAAGCAAGTCAGGCTAATCTCGGCTTCTCGACTTTCTATGCCTGGTTAGGAAAAATCTCGTGTCCGACATTTGTTGTCAATGTTAGCTTAATGGTGATTTGCTCATTGCCTCAATCACATCGTTTCGACGTCTAAGTCAGCATGCTCGCAAAGGAAGCATATCTCGGCCATGTAGTGTGGCAGATCGACGTTGTTGCAGAAGCGTGACCTTTACCATATTGAGCTATATTTGCGATGCTTACAAATTAACTTTGGCCTTTAGCAACAACCGTGAAGCGAGGATAAGAACCATATCGAAACCGCTTGTCGGGGCTTATGTCGGCTCGTGCCTAACTTAATCCACTAAAGCAGAAAATGAATTGAAACCTCACCAGGATGATGCAATTCCATGCATCGATGTTGCAATGCATATCGAGAATGAGAGGTGAACAATCAATGTTGATTGTTATCAACCATCTTCGATGAATCTTCAAAATCTAGTTCTGGTTTTATGCGTGAACATAAACAACTATCACCATTCTTCTTTGATTCTTAGAAAATCACCAGTGAGAGGACGATCAAAGAACCAAATGATTGATGAATCAAAATGGAGAAGCAATCCATCAACTCCAAGCCTCAATTGAAGAAGTTGTTAGGACGTCTTTTGGAGATGTTTGTAATGTACAAAAAAACTCCTTCTAGACAAAGGAGAAAAGAAAATAAGCATCAAGAAATCTTAAAGCAAGATTCTGAGGAAGGGAATTAGTGTTGTATGCGCTAATCATCATGGGTTTCTGGATCGAAGCTTCAAAAATGGACTAGGATCATGTAGTCTTTTCCTTTCTCATGCATTTTTTCAAGAATAGGGAATCGGCTGAAACATTGAACACATGACAAATTGAAACTACGAAGTGAATCAATCGCTCGAAAAACACCATCCGCTACACTCGCTTTTCGAAACTAATTTTGAACGTCCTGGATCTACAGAAGTGTTGGTGGTGGAGCCGCAAAGGTCTACTAGTGTCCACCATGAAATGAAAAGAGAGAAGAATGTCCTTCCAACAGACAGCGCCAATGTTCGAGAGTGTTTTGGTACCTTGAACGAGGTGGATGCTTTAGGCAGTTCTGGCGAACGGCGGCACCTAGTTGTCACCTGCAAAGACATTTCGATGCTTAAGTCAGTGTCTGTAAGAGGTGAATGATGAGGCTTAGATATGTACCTAAAGGCGTATAATGTCTTACATAGCAATAAAGTGGAGGGAAAGGTAGTTAGACAATTACCACAGGCCTCGAGCCACGTGACTAAGACTAAAGGGGGTCCAAAACACATCTAAATCCTACATGCCATATAAATTCAAAATTCAACTACCATGTTCTATTGTTGTTTTTGCTTCTGTAGGTCTTTAGTAACAAACTCTTAAAGTTGTGTTTGGTTTAAAATTAAGATGCATTGAATGTCAATTAAACTCAATGACACAAGATTCATAGATTGGCCTTAATATGTATTGGAATGTGTGCTAACTGCAAACTAAATACACACTGAACCTCGAAGAATAGGAAAAGCCTCACAAGTACATTTCAACATCTCAATGTTAAGCTCATTATGTGGTTCATTTTGAGAAATTTTACAAATGCAAATAAAGTTTGTGTGATAGTACTGTAAAAATGTTAAAAGAGTGTATATGCTCTAGGTGTGCCTTTTAGAGGATAATGTCATGCTCCATATTTTGGGAATTGTATTTTGTCTAATATTTTGCCTTATAGATGGAACTCATTCTATACATTTAGAGATTTAGCGTATTCACGTAGTTAAGTGTATTAAAATTTGATGTATCCGAGATGAGAATGTTGACTTGGATCAAATTCTAAGTATCGTTGATCGAAGTGTACTTCTCATGGACCGAGGCCCAAGGTCTCCTAGAGGTAATGTTACTATGTTTTAGTGTAGTGATAAAATAACTTTACTCTAGGCCAGCATATATTCACTATGCACGAATGTATTATATGAGAAATTATTAGGTGGTGTTGGACCACCATGGTCCCTATTAATACGTACATGACATGTAATCAAGTGTTATTAATTATTTCTCATAAATTATAAAATTTGAATGTGTTATATAAATATTGGTTAGGACCATAAACACTTGGTGGCTCTGAACCAATTAATAACTTCTTGTATTAGGAACCTTACGCCTAAATGACATTGACCTCAATCAACCCTGTATGATTTGGGTTGATCCAATGTTTTGGGTCGACATGGCCCATTACACAAATTGAGCCTTAAGCCCAGTCTGGAACAGAATCATGGGATGAAGATTAGACAGTTCAAATCTCAAATGTGTATTTTAAATTCAATTTACTGAAATAAAATGAGTTATTTGATTTTTATCTATTAATCCTGATTGATTGATTGGGTGAATGAGTGAAATCGTTAGCTACAAGGAATATAGATTCATAGGGAAAGATCTGTTTTACAAAGATTAGGGGCAGCTTGCCCCACTAAATTTTTAATTTTTTAATGTAATATATATGTATAGTTACAAATTGGCCCCCATAAATTGAAATGTAGTTTAAAAAAATAATATATAATTTGAGTATTGCCTTCACTAATTTATATATGTGAGTGCAACAGTACTATATAGTACGAATACAAATTGCACGAACACAGTACGAATACAAGTGGATAAATGTTATTGACTGACTTTTATATTAAAAATAGAAAATAGAATATTTGACAGAAATCAAAGCCCTTTGTAGTGTGATAAAAGTTTTCGTAAATGTATGAATTCGTAAAAAATAGCACTTTCTTGTGAGTATTGCCCCCACTACTTAAAATTTATGGATCCACTATTGAAGATCCACCTTCATTATGTCTTGCTTAGTAGTCACATCAAAACCTTATCAAAATTGATAGCTAGTATAAATTTTTTATGATGAAAACCGATTACAATACCGTGCATGGGGAGGGCTCCAATGTGGCATGATTTTCATCAAGTTCTACTTCGCTTTTATTCTTTCATGATTTCCATCAGTCCTACTTCTTTATTCTTTGACTTATCATTTATCCAATTGAAAAACTACTAACTTGTTTAATGGATTGGTACAGAACTTTTTGATAATATACAGCAATTCCCAAACCTTATTTGAAGTTAATAATCAAACTATACAAGTGCATAACACTTTTGTAAATATTTACAATATCATGGACACAGTACACGTCTCAAAATTGCATTGAAAATTAATTGGCAGCTAGGTATATGCTGGTAATACTAGGATAAGATCATTGCAAGAGCGAGGAAGAGGCACAGAAATAGTTCACGGTATTGGATAAGATTTACTATTACACGTACATCTATAAGATATAGGGCACGACTCAGCTTCGTCAGTGTGTGAGGCACAAGCAAACCTAACCTGTACTAATATACAAGGGGAGCAAGAACCACAAGCGTGCATGCAATCTGGTAGTCTTGAACCTGCAATTTGAAGTGTTCTACCCCTCTTACTTCCCACCTTCTCGCTCTCACTATCCGCCACTGGCTTCTCCATCTTATTGTCTCTTTCACTCCATAACCCATTTGTGCTTGAACGTTTAAGATGATCATTAGCTGTGCTAACTGCCACACATCAAAATGTACAATCACTATATGAATTAGATGTGTAGTATTAAAGTCGACTAATTAAAAAAAAATAAAAATAAAATTACACTTAATTTATTTCGCATGCACTTGTTCTTATTTTGAAAAACTTCACCTTTATTCAAGAAATTCTCTCTATTACACACTTCATGTAACTAGAAGAAAGCTGTTCACCTTATATAATTTTTCTTACACTTACCTTACACCTTTTATAAAATGTTAAATTAGCTAAGGCAAGAGTAGAGAGAATAAAAGATACTTCATTTTAATTAAGTATAAAAATAGGTATAAAATATACTAACACAATGGACTCATTTTAAACGATATTTCGACTCAATGCTTAAAATATCTTTATTATATTTTTATGTCCCTTAATTTTTACATTACTCTTATATCTACTCCTTTACGATAAAAAGAATAAAGAAAAGAGAGAAATTTCATTGAGTTTTTTTTTTTTTTTGTATTATTATTAAAAAAGAATGGGGGTAGATATAATATAAAATTTAAGGATTGAACGGAAACATTTTTCATCTATGTTATTGGTTAGATTCTCCCTGGCCCAGCTAACAGTATCTAACACGTTTAAGACAACAAAAGTGGAGGAGAAAGAAAAATTAGAGTTATTCAAGGAAGCCACGGTCCATATGTTTAACTTTTGTTGATTTAGACAGAGATCAATGACAAATGCCAATGGAAGAAAGAGTGAGACTTTTTTGGTTTTTTTTTATATTAGAAAGAGTGAGGCTTTTGTAGTGACAAATTTCATTGGGAAAAATAATAACGGATAGACGTACGTGCTCAAACTTTGGAATTAAATTCTATATGCACAAAATATAAGCAACGAATCCTATTCGTACGCACACCAAAATATATATAATGTTTAAAATTAACACTACCAGGATTTTGAAGAAACATACTTGCGCTTGGCGAATCCATTTGTGTAGCGAAGATGCTAGCGTAAAAAAGGAAAGGCACGAGAAATGTCGCAATGCAAAGAGAAACTTTCATTGGTATTATTAATTTATTATTGGGTCCAGGTCAAGCAAAATGCAAACGGTGATCTTTGAGACCCAGAGAGAGACACCTATATATAGAAAAGTCAAAGAAACGCGAAAGGGTGAGCAAAAACAAATAGGGAAGAGCGAGGGTATTGAAGTGTATCACAGACATTATAGGGTGTGTGTGGTAAAGGTCACATGAAAAAGGGTGATCGAGCTTCACTGTTTCAAATTGCTCACAAGGATTTTTATTTTGCACTGAATTGAATCGCCCCTGCACTTCAATGTTGCTTTGCATAGACTAACGGAATCTGCTGCTCTAAATGGACGTGACACATGAGAATAGAAAAACCCAGAACACTGTAATCAAGCAAGAGTCCATAACCCTTTTGACTTTTATTTTCTCATTTTTTATTTAGTTACATTTTTTTTTCTTTTTAATTTGGACAAAACTTAGATATAATTTTATAAGGACTTTTGATGTTGTTCTCTGATTAAAACTGGAATTTCATATCAGTAGTTTGCATAATAAAAGTTTCCAGTAAAGGTTATCGAGAAATTAATTATTAGATAATTCTAGATCATCATGTGTACATGATTCCGACAAATCTCTATGTGACACATAGTCGAATTTTATAATTTACAAGAAATAATTAATAACACTCGATTACGTGTCATAAAAATTAGTTGGGACCATGTAATAATTTCTCAAAGGTCAACATTTATTATTGAGGTGAAACTCTTAATGTAATTAGAAAATAACACTAAAAACACCTTTGAAATTATATCTAGGTTTACAAATTAAATTATTTTAGACCTTTCACTCTAAACCCACAAACCAAAACATTATATTTCATAAAATAAAAAAAAATCTTAAATTTCCCCACTTCAAACCTTAATATCAAATTTTCTAAAGGTCTTAATATTTTACCAAACTTTAATTAAATTATTGAATTTAAAACGTTTAAAATTATTTTATATGTTAAATCCATCATAAACTAACGAATATTTCGATAAAAAAAAAATAATTTGAGTTTTAAACAGCAAAAATTAATGATATGACTAAATTTATTTAATTTAAAAAATAGGAAAAAAGTTAATTTACTCAAAATAACTTAAGAAAGTAAAATCACGTATAATGTAAATTAAAGCACTAAAAATACTATTATTATTATTATTATTATTATTATCATTATTATTATTTGGGGGAGGTTCGAAGGAAAATTAATTTACGGGGAGAGATTTGTGTGATGTTTGCTCATGGAATAATGGGGCAAGGATATTGTGGGTGCGGTGCTTGTGAGTTCTTGGGCTTCCATGGTTCCGTGTAAATTTCGTACCTTGGCCTTAATGTGATCGCATTTATGTATTGAAAGAGAGAATCTATGCTTCTGCTTTGCTAGTGGGCTTCTTATGGGCGACTCCATATCTGGTTTTTAGTAACATCTCCACGCGTGCTTTTACTTTTTTTTTTTTTTCTTTACAAAACTCACCCAAGATCCAAATTTCTGCGAGTAAAGTAGTAGGTTGTAGAATCATAGTATTGGGGAGAGAATAATGTATGGTTTGATTTGATACACTGACAGAGAGGCCAACTAATGGTGGGCCAGAGGATTTACACCGGGAGAAACGGGAAAGAAAAACAAAAATGAAATATTCGTAGGCTGGTTTTTTATGTTTGATTAATGTCATTTGTAAAAATAAAATCAAATTTACAACAAGTTATATATAAGGAAGACAGATGAGAAGAGAAGAGAAAAAAAAAATGAAACAACATAAGTGATATGATAGAAATAAACAAAAAATAAAGTAAATATATAGAAATTGTTATACAGATTCATTGTATAAATAATATTATTCTTGTATTTTTTTTTTTGCTTTTTATTTTGGCTTGTGGGATGCACCAACAATGAAAGGGTTATACGGAAGGAGTGAGTTACATGGGTTTTTTTTATTATTACTTATTACTTTCAGCTTTTGGTTTGGTTAAGGCTAAGAAATCAAGAGATTTAAACTAAATAAGATGTATTAAGGATCAAGAAGGAAAATTTTTTGGTTATATATTAAGATTTCAAAGAGATAGGAGAACTATTTTTATAAGCTTTTTAATGATGAATGAGGATTGGCCTATCATATAAAGGACTAGAAGTCCAAGAGATGAACAAAAATTGCGTAATATCACAGAATTTGAGTTGGAAAAGTAAAAGAAGCACTTAAAACGAAGGTTAATTTTAAATATTGGTCTTGATGGTATCCCTATTGATGTTCGAAAATGTGTAGGAGAATAGGGTATTATTTGGTTCATTAAACTATTTAATGAGATTTTGAGATCTAAGAAAATGACAAATGAGTTGAGGAGGAACACTTTGGTTCCTATATATAAGAACAAAGGAGATATTTAGAATTGTGTAAACTATAGAAGGATAAAACTTATGGGTCATATTGTGAAATTATGAGAAAAAGGTGATTGAATAGAATATGAGAAGAGACTAGGGTTGTGAAGAATCAATTTAGATTTACATCAAAATGGTCTATAACTAAAGTTATTTACCTGCTATGGGGGTTAATGAAAAGGTAGTAAAGCAAAGAAAGAGACTTGGATGTAATTTTTATTGACTTGGAAAAATCATACGATCAATGGCAAGAGAAGTGTTGCGGAAGACTTTGAAAAAGATAGGTGTTCACATGACATATATGTATGATAAGGTAACTAGTAGAATAAGAACTTCTATAGGAAAGACTAATTAAGATTTTTCTTATAAGGATAGATTTACATTAGGTAACAACCTAAAGTCTTTATTTAATTTAGTCTTGGATGTGCTTACCGAAGGCATATAAAAGATTACCCTTAATGCTTTTTTTTATAGATGATATAGTTTTGAGTGGGGAATTAATGAAAATGTTTAATTCATAACCTGAGCTTTGGAGACAAACATTGAAATCAAATGGTTTTCTCTTTAATAAGTGTAAGACATAGTATATACATTGTAGTTTTAACAAGAAATAAGAGGAAAATGACTTGGAGGTAAAATTTGGAGAAGAAGTCAAACCACAAGTTTTCAAGTGTCTGGGATTAATATTATAAAATGATGGAGAAATTAACAAAGATGTCACACACAAGACATAAGTTGGATGGTTAAAATAGAGAAATGAATATGGATTATTTGTGACTGTAAACTACTTACCAAACTCAAAGGAAAGTTTTTTTGTATTATTATGTGATCATCTATACTTTACACTAGTGAATGTAGGGCTTTAAAGGAACAACGAGAGAAAAATGTAAAAGTAGTAGAAATAAGAATAACAAGATGGATGTGTGGCTACACAAAAAAGTACTTGATACTAAAGGATTGTATATAAGGAGATATTGGTGGCACCTATTAAGGAAAAGATGACAAAAAAATGGGTAAGCTAATTTGAGCATGTGCAAGAAAGGCTACTGGAAGCATTAGTGAAGAGTATAGATTATGTGGTTTTTATCCTTGTCTAAATGGATAGAAGGAAACCAAGGACATTGAAAGAAATTACGGAAGGAGATCTCATGGTGAATAATACATTTGATAATTTAGTTTTTAATTGAGTCCAATGATGTTGTGTGATCTATCTAACTGACCTTACTTAGTGGAATAAGACTATTGTTGTTGTTTTAATTTAAGATTGACATGGATACAAATTTTGTTGAATTTGCTCTTTTGTTATATAAATTGGGCCCACTTTTTCTATGATAACTAGTTTCTTGTAGAAACAATTATTGTGTACGATTGGTTCATACCTCACTAGTCTCTAAAGGGTCTCTAAAAATGCTACTTGTGTTGCAACAATTACTTAAGTGAATTAAGAGCTCGCCATTGAAGATGCTTTGGTTAAATAAAGACAAAAAAAGGGACTAATAACATAAGAGAAATGTTATTTATACAACAAATTTTACAACGAAGAGAGAAAAGAGAGAGAAGTTTGAAATGTAATAAATAATGTGATGGAGAGAGTTAGACACAAAAATTTTGTTGTATAAATTGTTGTATGAGTTGTATGTGTATCACATCTCATAACATAACTATAATCTCTCTTCATAGAGCAAGTGCTCCATAGAGAAAACTATCCTTGCCAAAGCTAAAAGTTAAAAGTGTAAACACATCACATTTTCAAAAAGGAGAGTGCTTCAAGATTTAAGCAACTTAACTAGTTGAATGATGGATGGATCGGATAATATTATAAATATTTTATAATATGATGTGAAACTAACATATTCGTTAGTAGGTAAAATTTTCATAAGATTTATTTTTTGAGTAAGAAAAGAGATCTATCTTAACAAAAACTAGAAGCAATTTTATCCTTTACTTCTAAAGCACGAGTATTCCTTAAGTCAAGTCGTACACGTACCCAACAAATACCATATGCAATACACATTGCGTACTCATAGGTACATATTGGGACATGCCATATAAAGATTTAAAGAAAAAAAGTGCTCAATTTTGGTACATGTGGGTATTCATATTTATACCCCAAGGCCAATAAATAAAAAACCGTTGTCCTTTAGTAAAACAATTAAAAAAATAGAATTTCTCGTTGAACTTACTTGCTTTTATTTGTGGTGTGTATCCTTTTTAATACCGAAGATTGGAGAGTTCTAGTAGAAGAGACACACACAAAGAAGTTAAATTATGGAAAAAAAATGGTTTAATATATTTAATTTAAACTTGGGCCTAGTTTGCTTTTGATCTCCTAAATTAAAAAGTAATTATTTTCGTCTTCTAATTTAAAAATAACTCACTTTTAGTTCTTAAGGTTGTTTTTTTTATCATCATTTTAGTTTTCCTGATAAGGATCAAAAGTGGCCTTTTTTCAAATTATGAAAACTAAAAAAGTTATTTTTATTTTAAGAAATCAAAAGCAAACTTGGTTCAAATTTGAGAGACTAAAAAGATATTCAACCAAAAAATTTAACACACTCATCTCTTCTTAGTGTGGCATTTCTTTCCTACTAGAACTCTCCAGTATCGGAGAGGACCCACACTCTTGTTTGCGTTATTACTGTATTCTTGTTTGTGTCCAACGACGATGCGTGACTAGCAACAATAAATTTGTACTCGAGTGATTGTGACTCTAGTTTTCCTGTTCTTACATGTCTATTCTTGTGCTCCCAAATCAATGAATAGAACTCATTCTAATTTTCTCCCAAATTTGTCTTTTTGTTATGTCTATGTGACTTCATCTTTAAATTATTATTATTATTATTAGGGGAACATAGGTACTACTTGTCCTTACTAACAGCCTATTTTATTTATTTTAGAAAAATATTAATTTAATTTAAAATAGTGAGTGATTTTAGTGGGTGGCTTAGAGAGTAAATGAAATTTGAATAGAAGTTAAGAAAATGGAGTCAGTTGTCATATACAGTTACATTTGAGGGATTTAAAAAGAAAAAATCGAAAAAAAAATGTGGACAGCAAAATGACTTATTGTCACTATATATTGTTAAAGATTATTATCTATAACTATTATAATGATGATATTCACTTTTTCGTCTCCACTTTTTTGGACTATTTCATCCCTTAATTAACATTATATGCAATATCATTAGTACGTTTTAATTACATATAAAAACTACTTTAGTAACTACATAAAGTCCAATTTCAAGTATATTTCCTATTTAACTTTCATAAATAAATATGTATATAAAGAGGCATAGAATGCCTCTTTTTCCCTAGTTATTATTATTATTATTATTAAATCTGAACAGGACCCTTTTTCCATGTATGGTGTGTCCTTGTTATGCTGTGTTTCGCGAAACACAAACTTGCAATAGTCAATCTTTATTCAACCGATCGTTAATATATTGAGTGGATCATCAATTTAGTTCCTGAAATTGTAATGATCGATCAAATTGGTCCTTAAAATTAATAAAATACTAAAATGATCCTTAAAATTGTACATTATCAATCAATTAAATCTCTAAAATTGTAATTGACAGTCAAATTAGTTCCTGAAATAAATAAAATGGTAAAAATGTTCTTGAAATTGTAAATTATCAATCAATTTAGTATCTAAAATTATAATGGTCAGTCAAAGTGGTCTCTAAAATTAAAAAGACTATATTACACTTTTTGTCTCCTAACTTCAAAAATTTCATGAATTTTGCCCTTAAAGTTTTTTTTGCACATTTTAATCCCAAACTTATATAATTTCACAAATTTTGTCTTAATGTCCAAAAGTTTGCACATTTTGCCCCTTAAGCACAATTAAGCCTTTAGTAAATGATAAAAGTGTTAGATATAGGATTTGAACCCTTGACCCCTTTATTCTTTGCAACCACCATAACCACTAAGTCATTTAGCTTGTTTAATTATACATATACTATTTTCGCATTTTTGAATTACACTTTTGGTTCATCAAGTGTACATTTAAATTTAAAGTATAAAAAATTATTAAAAGTTAAGATGACAAACTTATTTATTAAATATTTTATTTTAATTATATAAATTTATAAATTATACAAATTTATTTATTAAATTATATAAAATTATTTATTAGTTAAATTATACAATATTGTATATATTTATTTATTAAATATTTTTATTTTTGAATAACTATCCTACAAATAAAAGAGGGGAAGATGTATAAATTAAATAATTTATAAATAATAAATAATATTATCTTACTAAATAAAGAAATTTGTATAATTTATAAATTTGTATAATTAGAATTAAAATAAAAATATTTAATAAATAAATTATCATCTTAACTTTTAATATTTTTTATACAAATATAAATATATATTTAGGAGGATCAAAAGTGCAATCAACAAAGACAGTAATGATATATATAATATATGTTTTACATATAAACTAAACAAGCTAAATGACTTGGTAGCTTTGGTGGTAGTGGAGAAAGAAGGGATCAAAGGTTCAAATCTTATCTTCAACATTTTGATCATTTTTTAAAGACTCAATTGCACTTTATGGGCAAAATGTGTGAAATTTTGAAAGTTCCCACATCAACATCAATTAATGTTATGATAAAATTTGAGAAATTATATAAGTTTATGGTCAAAATGCGCAAGAAAAAATTTTTATGGGTCTAATTCGTGAAATTTTGAATGTTGGAGACAAAAAGTGTAATTAAACCTTTTTAATTTTAAGGACTAATTTGATCGATCATTATAGTGTCAAGGACTATTTTATCATTTTATTTATTTCAAGGACCAATTTAATTGTCTATTATAATTTTAGGGACTAAATTGATTGATAATTACAATTTCAGAGACCATTTTACTGTTTTGTTAATTTTAGGGATCAATTTGACTAACCATTACAATTTTAGAGGTTAAATTAGTAATTCACTCTCAATATATTTTTAATAGAAATCATAGTGGCACCATTTATGTCATGATTGACACCAATGCCATTATTATCACCAACATACTAGTATAAGAAAAGCAAATTAAAATTTTTTAAATAATAAATGTACTCATATTATGATAAATTGTTGTTTTTAATTTATCATAATATGGATATATTTATTATTTATACTGTTTTTGAAAATTTAATTTGTTCTTCTTATACTAGTATACTAGTGATAATAAATAATAATGGCATCAGTCCAGTCACGGCGTGGGTAAAATGAACTGCCATATTATCTATATTAATAAACATTGATGTTAGGTTAAACACGGAGCTTTCATAGCTCAGTTGGTTAGAGCACCCGTTTAGTAAGCGGGAGGTCTTGAGTTCAACTCTCAATGAAAGCAGAATGTAGGTTATTTTGGAACATGAATAATTTTTCTCTTTACCTGAGTATCAGACTATTGGTCCATCAACTCTGGACACCCCACTCGTTAGCTCTTACCAAGAACACAACAATTTTTTGGTTTTCTATGACACAACATATTTTTCATTACATTATATTAATACTCAAGTTGTGAAAACCATGTGACACGCACTCATTGAGACCTCAAGCTCTCCATTGTATAGAATCCAATAACCAAATAATTGAAAGATAATTGATGCCAAGCTCGAGCTAGCCTTTGTACGCAAATTTGATTCCTCAAATAATTTCCACCATGAAATCGTAAACTACCACAAACAAGGGGCAAATACAATCTGATTCTTAAGATTTAGATGCAACAGAATATTTCTGCACATGAAAGTTACCATAAAAAATAGGAAACAAATTGAAAATTGAAACTGGTTAACTCATTACTCTATTGTCATTTGTCAACATAACTTACTAGGATCTAATTAAGAGATGCAGGAAATCAATTAGAACATATAGATGGAAATATTCTACAGTAGATGCGAGTTACAACTTGGATTACCATCTTAGTGAAATAGTTCTGGTTCAGATGCTAACTAGCACCCTAAAAGTATCACTCCTATTGTTTGTAAGAAAAGGGTTCATATCATAGTTTCACTTTAAGTTGTTGCTTGAAGTTTTGTCTCAAGTCCTAAACTTCCAAAGGAAAAATACAGTCTTGAGCTATTTCATTTAATAACATGAGTTTCTCATCTTCTGGTACACTATAGATGCTTAGGTTTATCCTCAACTGCAAGTCCACATAGTTGCCAGCAAATAGTTCCACATTTGTAATGTCAAACTCCCTACCATATCTATCTCTGAACAAGTTTCTTATCAGATGCAAAAGTGACAGTTCACCACATCTTGAAGCAGCATATGTGAGACTTGCTATTGCCACAGCAACATTTGTAGGCAAGTTGGGTATAGAACTGCAATAAAACTTACAACATAATTATACATATCACTTACACATAGAATCTTGCATATAAATTGAGGTAAGGTAACCAAGTCTAATGTAAGTACCTGCATTTGCTAATGTAGGACATGTTGGTGATGATGCATTCACAGAAATTATCAATTAGATCATATGCAGTCAATAAACAAGTGTCTTTATACAGCTGATCAACCTAAATTTTGAATGGAAATATAAGCAATTCAAAACCTATATAACTTTGTTAGGGAACAACTAATTGTAAGACAATAGCACTGTATGATAGCAGCAGTCAATAAACATGGCTTGATTATATATATATACATATATATATGTTAACATTAAACAGGATTTACCCTAGCAAAAGCATTGTCGAAGTTGTCAATTTGGAGCAGCTGAGCAATATCTGCACGTGATTGCTTGATAATAACATGCCTCCTTTTTTTTTGGACAATTAGTTGTGTTTGAAATTGCATTATCAGGTTCTCACTGCATAGTTGAAGAGCAATAGCTATCAGCTTGAAATTGTTACAGGTGCATAATTGGGATTTTTCTACACATCTTGACATGCATAATCATCATGTAATTGATCCACATAAAACAAAGATTCTCAGCAAAGAAAATATCTATAGAAACATCAAGGCATCATTTGGTAGTGAAGACAAAAATGGTTATGTACATAGTATACTTATAAAGTGTCCATATATTGATGTAAGATGCCAAACAAAAGGGAAAAGACACACTAGAAGAAGCCAGATAAAAGGGAAAAGACACTATTTGACACATCTCAACATAAATATGGTGACGGCAACATTAACAAAAACCTTATCTTACTAGTTGCAGTTGACTACATGAATCATTATTAAAAAATAATATCATGGATGTTCACACTCAAAAACATGAAAATAAGTTTGGCTAGCTATATATGCTTGGGATGTGATTTCTCATTTCACATAACATGGGCACATGTACATATACATATTGTAACGCAATATCATTCTGATTTGAACCTCCAGAGATTGCTAATTCAGTATACATGACTACATGAGGACTATGCAGAAAACATCTTAAAGTACCACTTGGAAGCTTTTTTCCACCCACTGACTCCGACACATACAAGAGCAAAACGAATTGCATAAGACCACATTGGTTTAGGTGTTTTTTTCTTTTCAATTTGCATGGTGAAAAAGAAACCCGGAGAAGCAAAGAAGGTGAACCAGAAACCCAGTAATATGGCTGTTGATTCAAGGAATAAGACTCTGATTCTAGCTATTACACATCTGTCATTTTATTTAAATAACTACATTACTTATACTAACTCCATCTTTTAAGATACAAAACCGGTGTTAAGACTTTCCATTTGGACAAAGATTATTTGACATAGATGAGAGTGAAAAAGAAGACAAAGATACAAATATGTTTAAGTCAATGTAAAAGCTAGGAACGTAAAAAATGGATAGAAAATATATGCAATAATAATATGGGAACGGCTTTTTTCGTTTCCCCGGTGCGGTGGCTTTTCCTTTGTGTGAATAAACGGTCAATAAAATAAAAAATAAATTACTGGGTAATTATAATTGTGATCAATAGGCCAAAGTCACCACCACCTAGAGAGATCAATTTCGAATAAAATAAATTTAGCGAATCAATTATTACTATCAGGGTTAGCCACATACAATCAAGATTTTAAATGAATATATAAACGTACAATAGAAGGAAAAATACTGAGACGATGCATTATAAAAGGGGGAAAAAATCAGCCATCTTTAATCGTTTCAAAAGACGCATCAAGAAAATTTTCTATCATTCAACCTCTAATGTTTTTGTGTCTTGAATCTGTCCCTATATTATGAATTTAAGAATGAGAAAAATTTACCAAGATAGTGTGGTATAATTGACAAATAATCATGCTCCTTAAACATGTCATCTGAAATTCGATCCTCTCTCGACTATTATCTTTGTGACTTTGGAAGATTAAATAAACATTCTAGGAAAGTTCCAACGCCCCCAGTATAAATATTTGGAAAATCATCTCATCTATTAAACCGCAAAAATTGATAGTGTACAATGATCAAAATCGGTGACTAATGATGTTAGAACTTAAAGATGAAATAAAAATAATGATGTTCATTTATAGTTGCTCATACTGGTTCACATTAAAATGAACTAACATGTAACACATATTGATCTCTGACAAAAGGAAAGTATAATTTTTAAAATGAGAAGAGAGAAGGGAGTGTAATTAAGTACTTATTTTTTATATTTTTAATTGCTCTCAAATATTATTACTTAAATTTAATTGATTTCAAATTAAATTTTGATGTCGTATCAAATTAATAAACATAAAAATGATATGTGTCTTGATTAAATAATATATTTCCATAATTTTTCCTCAATTCTAAAAGCCTTATCTTTTAATTTATTCATATCCAATAAAAGTAAAAATTCTTGTTATTGGCAATAAAGATATCTCCTATTATGTTTTTTTTAAGAGTTTAATGATCATGCACTGTCAATGTAAAATTTTTTACACTATCAACTAACCAGAAATCACCATTAATATGACTTTTAAAGTATTTATTATAAAAGTCAGCAAACTTACAATAAACAGTGGTTTATTATTGGATGACAGTGTAAAATTACTTTCACTATTAGTGCATAGCCTGTTTTTTCTTGTTTTGAATGTAATTTCATTGTTCTTTACAACAATGATATTTTTATCTCTCATATATTTTATTTTTTATTTTTATTTTAAAAATGTATTTAAATTTAAAATATTTGTACAATATAAAAAATATATTAATCCTTTTTTTTTTCGTGTGTGTGGGTGTGTTTGATACTTCCCCATGGAAAAATAAGGGTAAGAAATTAATACTAATTTTGAGCCTAATGTTTATATAATTTTTTGTACCCTAATGTAATTGTTAATATTCATTTTTGGTACTTTTTAGATTACGAATGGAGTGATTGGATAATGAAATTAATTTGTCAAGGAAAAACTATATATGATAAATTTGTGCAGATTGTGTTTCTCTATCTCTCTTTTAGAAATAAAAACTAAAAGAGAGAGAGAGAGAGAAGGGCGAAGAAAGAATGATAATAAATAAAAGGAAAGAACATTTGATAAATATAGACAAAATTAATGGAGAGAGAGAAAAAGACACTTGAGGTTTTTATTATGTTCGTCTCACCAACTAAAATTATGTCTAGTCTTTAGCAATGACTACAATTTTCACTTATTAAAAACATTTAATACATGGAATCCTAATTCCTCTCAACCCAAATATTTTTTCTACTTGCCTCTTCAAGTACCTAACCCAAATATTTTTTTTGCTACAAGCCTTTTTAATTAGACTTTGTACACACCAATATGGTAAAGATAAGGTAATGTAAAGCTATCGCCAATTAAGCACAAATAATGTTTGAACTAATAGCTTAAATGTATCTCTCTCTAAGGTATTTGCAATGCAAATAGAGAATTTTTACAACTAATGATTCAGAATTGAATGCAAGTTTATTCTCTTTATTAACTTCTTCCAGCTTTGAATCTTTTATTTTGAACATTAAAGATCAATAAACACAACATTTAATGCTTTTCATTGTGCTTTATATTTTGATTTACAAATACACTTTGTTTTGTGCCTTTTTGTACTTTTGATTGCTCAGTTGGTGAAACTTTTCATTCCTATGATTGATGCATTGACATTCCTGAAAATATGTCTTGCTCAAATTTGTTTTTGTGTTAGACATGGTACTTGAAACTACTTCTTTTTTCAAAGTTTAAATTAATATTCAACTTTTTTTTTGTTCAACCAAAAGACATTCCTATGCTTTAGAAATACTTTATAGTCCTCAGAGTATCTAAATTGTAGGATGAAACTAATTTCTACATAGGAAGAAGTTGAGTATGACAAAACTTTCCACTCAAAGGTTCCTTGAAGAATCTTTCTCCTGTACTCCACACTTAATTAAAGACATTAGCATACAAAAACATCTTTTATTCATTTATTGTTTGTTTATTATCTTTAAAGCTAAGGGTTAGATCATCTAAGACCTAACAATGTAATTTGGGTTTTTGTATCACATGCACTTGACTTATAAATACCCCTCTTTAAAGGTTCTAGGGAGATTTTTCCACTTTAGATGCCCAACTGCAAGAAAACACTATTTTCTTTCCCAAATGAGTTGTTAAAGAGATCACCAGTAAGGTGTTGGAGCCCGAGCTCCCTTCCACATGATACCTAATCTATCTTGTTAAAGGGGTTTTTTCTCTTCTTTTTTTTCCTTTCCATTATAGTCTACACATTTATATTGGATTTATATTAATGTTTTGGATTTATTTATGACTAAATGTGTAGCTAAATCCAAGGGCTATGGTGGATCCTATGTGCTGAACTATTTGTTTCTCAATTTTAATATAATTTATGCTTCCTTTTTCTATTAGATTTATTCTACTATTTTAAAGATGTGTTGCGAATTGATCACTTTTGATATAATTTTAGTTAGTTAATTGGTCAGCGACCATATTGTAATTAATTAATAGAATTGTAGAATAAACCAGGTCAAGGGATTTTGAAAGATGAATCATAATCCCATTACTTTAAATCATTTGTTAAATTAACAAATCTATTAGGGTTCTCATGCTTTTCTTCATTGTTGTCTTACATGATCACTAAAGGTAATAATTTGGGATAAAGAATATTGATATTGTATGATCATTGGGTGCTAATAGATTTAGGATAGATGATTGACAATTAAGACGAGACACAGATTATAGAGGAATTGGGTTACATGTTAGTGATTGCATAGGTGAAGTAAATGCCCTAGGCTTTTTATCATTGAAATGTTGCTTATGATTCACTTACACTCTTAGGATCTGTCTTCGTTTTTCTTTATTCTTACTTTCTTGTTTTCTTTATCTTCTTTTTGATTCATATATATTTTAACCAATCAATTACACTCATCGTTTGTGATTTGAGTAATCAAGAATTTGATTATGCTCGTACTTGTCGTCATTCCCTGTGGAATTATACTTTGAAATTTTAAACACTCATCTTTTTTCAACGGGTTCACTTGCCCAATTGTAAAAAAAAAACAAAAAAAAAACCCAATAATTCTCTTATAATAATTACAAAATCGTAATTATATATAGTAGAATTATTATTAATACATTCTTTTTAATACTACTTTGAACACACTTTTTATTATTAAGTAAATTACATATGTGAATCTCATTAAAATAACTTATTTTCACTCTTTATTTAATAGGATTCATATATAATTTATCCAATAACAAAAGGTATGATGAGCTAAACAAAAGAAAATAATATGGTTTCAACACTTGTCTGATGTAAGAGTTTTTCTTAAAGGACAAAATTTGAAGGTAGTTACTTATGTGCTTTTAGTATTATTCTCTAATGAGAATTAGATCGGTAATTTGCTAAATAAATGTTTGCATTAAACGATCAACAAATGTTATCAAGGTACAACTCTAATTCTAATTAAAAAATAATACAAAAATTACCTAAGAAACTGTATCTAAGTTTTGTATTTTCTTAAATTTCGTAAATCGGTCTAATCCAATGCAAACTACAAAATAAAACTGAAAAATCAAAAGTCGAATAATCTGAAAGAAACATAAGTGAAAAAAAATCACAAATTTTTTTTTATTGAATTAGATCAAACTTTGAATTTTATTTTGAATAGACACACGCACACGCACATGCACACACTCACGAAATTATAGTATACAAATTCATTCTTTAAATTATATCTTATTATTCTTTTAAATTAATTTATTATTGTGTTTCATATTGTCTTCTATTGTGTAATTTTTGTGTTATACATTAAAAAATAAGTTTTAGCAAAAAAAAAAGTGTAAAGAGATAAAATATAATTTATAACTGTTTAACAAAAAAAGTGAAACTGATTTAACATAAACTGGTTTAGAATTAAAACTTGGATTTAATTCTAAAATTAAACTTTTCAATAATAAAATTAAATTAGCTGATTTTTCAGGTGAAAATTAATCCAATCTACATCTATCCATGCAAAACAGGAAAGACAAATGTTATTTGTATAACAATTTACACAGTAATACTTTTTTTGTCTATCTCTTTCCATCATTATGAAATATAATAAATGATGTGCAAGAAAAAAATAAACACAACAAAGTGTTGTATAAATTATTATATAATTATTGTATGTGTATCGTATCTCATTAGCAAAAGGCACCTGATATGGGACCATCCTTTCCATATAAAACTTCGCGTTGTAGCACTTTAGAACGAAGCATCTGATCCCATTCTTCTTCCCCACCTTTTGTTTTCACCCCAGCTTAACGATAACAACCCCTCTTGGCACCATTAACTCACCAAATATCTCTTTTCAATTCTTGAACAAATTTCTTGTGAAGTGGTGACCGGAGAGAGAGTAGTACCAGCCAGTGTGTCCCATCATGAGTCCCAAAAGACCCTTTTTAGCTAACTAGTGTTTCTGCAAAACTAAGTAAACGCCACAAATACCACACTATATATATCCTCCCTTGTTTTGAATACAAACAATAATATTCACATGCTTATATATATATATATATATATATATTACTAATTTGATATACAATGTGATTTTTATAGATCTAACTATTGAATTATAATTTCATATTACTAAGATTGTTTGTGTTAAATTTTATCAAAATTGAATAACAATAAGAAGGTAATCAAATGGCTCATGTTTTATTATATTTTGAAAAGTATATATTATGCCCATTTGATTTATATGAATAAGATATCAAATAATTTTAGATTAATGTAAAATTTTGTACATATGATCTATATTAAAAGAACTTTCAATTTATTGGTGAGTTTTGAGATAAAATTATCTAATTAAAAGTCATTGAATGGTATAATAGTTGGTGTAAGTTACACTAATGTCATTTGATCTCTCTCATATATATATATATGTATGTGTGTGTGTGTGTGTGTATATATATATATATGGAATAAATTTTCACTCTAATTCCTAAAATTATAAGTATCACTTAGTTTCATTTTAATTTTACTAAATTTTTATTGTTCTTATTTTTAACTTCAATATATATATATATATATATATATATATATATATATATGGGTCAGGATTCGTTGACATCAGGTGTCAAAGTTAGTCAAATTACACCTTCAATAACTTTTTATAAAATGCAAATTTAACTAATCCAACCGTTGAATTATGTAATATTATTTTCATGGTCATGTATATCAAATTTCACACTATTGGACTTTTCTGGATATGTTATTTAACATTGAATATTTATATATATATTTTAATAATATATTGTACGTCAAAATAAAGTGATGCGATGAACTACTAAATAATTTTTGAATTGTTTGAAATTTTGTATACTTAATCTAATTAATAAGAACATCAAATTCAACGGTTGGATCGGTTAAATTTACATTCTACAAAAGTTATTAAAGGTGTAATTTGACTAACTTTGTCACCTAGTGTCAACAGATCTTGACCCTATATATATATATATATATATATATATATATATATATAATCTGCTCATCAAAGGCTCTAGGCGCGTGTATTCTAAATATTGTACCTTGCACCGTTTGCACACACATTATCTGCAGTCATATATGCCTATAAAATGATATGTTTTGATCCATTTACACATGTGAAGTAATTTTTTCCTTGCCTCGTGGGCCTATATTACGCTACATTAGTGCTTCAGCAACAAAAGTATTGGTTGGTTGTTAGGTAACGTCACTGTTAGCTGGTAAAATACGCACTTTCGTAATGTAGTGCACAGGTGTGACATCTTTTTCTATTTATTCTAACTTCCCCAACTTTTAAAGTATCTTGTGCTTTATGTCATGCACTAACACAGCACATTGCAGAGAGAGAGAAATAGGATTCTGCTAGCTTCAAGAAGCTTCACTCACATCACATTTCATGGCTTCCAAACTGATACCGATCACGGTCTTCGTGCTTGACTTAATTGCTTTTGCATTAGCTGTGGCTGCTGAGCAGAGAAGAAGTACTGTGAGTCTTCTACTTTTGTTCATACATTATGGAGTAAAGAATTGAATTTAATGTTGGATTTAACATTTTTATTTTTTTTGCTCAAAGGCTTCTTAGGTGATTTTGTTGGCTATAATTGCAAATAAAGTTCTAAATCTGTTTATATATGCATGTAATTTTCGTAGTTGTACTAAAAAAGAAAAAGAAATACTGTGTTTTACTTTCTCTGTCTCAGTTGGACTCAGATCATGCATGAAAATAGGTCAAAGTTTCTTAAATCCGGGTTAATATAATGTAACAAAGACTCTTCTGGTTTTCCAAAATTTCTCCTCAATGCTCATAAAGTTGCAACTTGTGATGGTGGCAACCCCTTTAGTAGACATTTAGGAGATATATAACAATTCTTCAGTTGAAGAATTAAAGTGGCCTTTTTATGTTTCAGATGTGATCAATTTTGAATTCTTACCTCTTAAATTAATTATTTGAGTCTTCATTCACTGGCAGGCCATGATTGTACCAGACAAGGAAATCAATTATAACTATTGTGTCTATGACTCATATATCAACAGGCCTTGGTGTTGGTGCATTTCTATTTCTTTTGGCTAGTCAAGTCCTCATAATGGTGGCAAGTAGTTGCTTCTGTTGTGGGAAGCCTCTAAACCCTGGAGGTTCAAGGGCCTTGGCAGTTGTCCTTTTCATAATCTGCTGGTAAATGATATTTTCTCCGTCCCATTTTGTTTGACATTTTAGCAAAAATATTTAATTCTATTTTGACTGTCATTTTACGGTATTAATAAAATATTAAATTTTTTTCTTATTATATCTTAATTATTTATTGTGGAGTGAGAAAATAAAAAAAAATATACAAAAGATAGAGAATTTAATTAATACGAAAGATAAGAAATATATTAGAAAATTGCATAATAATTTTTTCATAAAAATTATTAATTACATTTCTTAATTCCTATGATAAAACCTTAAACGTCAAAAAATAAAATAAAAATTGGGACGGATTAAGTAACTCAACCAATAATGATGTCAAGTCTCAATTTAAGCCATGGAAGATTTAGACAATTTTGTATCCTTCAAAGTTCAAAACGGATTAACCTTGGTTAATTTTTATATACCTAATTGAAGAGTTTAACACAATATTTATTGCTTACTTTATTTTTTAATTTTTGGGTGTGTTGAACTGATGGTTCTAGTTTTGCAACTCACACTTTTTCTCTCAGGGTGTTTTTCTTCATAGCTGAGGTGTGCTTGTTGGCTGGTTCAGTGAGAAATGCCTATCACACTAAGTACAGGACCGTGTTCACTGAAATTCCCCCTTCATGCCAGAAAATTAGGAAGGGAGTTTTTGCTGCTGGTGCTGCTTTTGTTTTATTTACTGGCATAGTTTCTGAATTCTATTATATTAACTTATCAAGGGCAAGGGACAGGTTCCAACCATATGGTGGTGAGACTGGTATTGGTATGGGAACCTACAAATGAGAGTGTTAGTTAAGAAATTTACAATCAACACATAGCCATAGATTTGATTATCTGGACACTGGATTCCGCAGAACATTTACATATGGGTTGGATTTAGTTGCATTTCTTGTGTTAAGGTGCTTCACTAGAATCTGTACTTTGTATTTTATGGTAATTCCTTATTGTTTGCCCAATCATCAGTTTAGAAAGTGCAAATGTGGTTTGATTCTTGAATCAAACACATTTGGCGAAATTTGGGTTGGATTAATTTTAGTTTCTAGTTGTAAATTGAGTGGAAGTCAAAAAGAAAAGTTGTTTTTACATTTCGTGGATTTATATTCCCGGGAATGATAGTGCCAATATTATTTTCATCAAAGATGTTTGGTAAATAGTTATCATTCTTTAAAATATTTTTAAATTTATTTTAATTCAAAAATAAAAATATTCAAAAAATAAAATAAAATAAAAAATGAGGTAGAATAAGATAAAAGTGAGAAGTTATATTAAAAAATACCTTCCATTCTCGTGAGAATATAAGATTTCTACTTCTTCACATGGGAATAAAAAG
The DNA here is from genome assembly GCA_004329165.1 of Spatholobus suberectus. Taxonomy (NCBI): domain Eukaryota; kingdom Viridiplantae; phylum Streptophyta; class Magnoliopsida; order Fabales; family Fabaceae; genus Spatholobus; species Spatholobus suberectus. The sequence goes on along the minus strand of CM014731.1, from coordinate 57,434,719 downwards.
AGGAAAAAACATATGTAATATGAATTTCGGATAATAAATAATGCTTAAATTTTTTTTTTTTAATAACTTGTACCAAACAAGAAAATATTTTACATTCTCATTCACATTCCCAAAAATAATTTTGTAAAACTTGAACAAACACACTCACAAATGATAGTTCCAACGCACGCCGAAGTTGATTTTGGGGATTCCTCCCCTCTCGATTTATTTTTAAGTTCTTTAATTTTTGTAAGTTCCAATTATCATATATACATATTGAATAAGACAAATACAAGACAGGATTGTAGGTTGAATTGGTTTTTAGTGTCTTTAAAACCTTTTTATAGATTAAAAGATTTTGTTCAGAATAATTGAAGAATATGATTTTAAAGTTAGTATTAGGACAAATAGAAATGGTGTTAGAACTAAGATCATACAAAGAAATGATTTTTAAAAGAAAATTTTTGTTTTCAAAAAAACACTTTATAATTAAATCCTTCATTCAATTAGAAAACAAATAAAAAGACATAAGAAAAAAGATAATCAACATCATAAGTTTTATACTCATTTATCTTACAATTGAAGGTCATATTTAGTCTTTGAAAAACAATCAAAATTTTTACTAAGACGATTGGGTAATATAAAAATATTTTAATCCTTATTTCTCAAATATTCTTTCATGAGTCACTAAATTCAAACTAAAGTATTTTTTTAATCAAGTTTGTTCATTCTCCTCACACCCTTTTTTTTTTAAAGGAAAGAGAAATTACAGGCATCCTCCTTAAAAATCTATATGAACAAAGTAGAAATGGTTGTTTTAAGTCTCTCGTTAAACAATATATAGTAGAAAGAATGTAACACAACTACATTAGAAAGATTATGAGAGAATTAGTTGGGATTGGTGTTAATGCGGTTGCAAAGTAGCCAATAGCATTAAATGTTTCATTCTCTCTATATATACTTGATTTTCTTAAGAGACATTGGGACCTTCAGTTTGAATATGAGGGGACTTGTTCTAAATATAAACACTCAAAGCATTAATTACACATTTATATATGATTTCAAATGTTGTCGGCATGTCTACGTATTGCAAGAGTTATTTTTGTTCCTCTATCTAGAGTTGACAAAAGATTAGAGAAGGTAGAACATTCCATTCACATATGTGACATACTAACTTTTGCTAAAAGGCTGTACTATCATATGTTCACTTTTGTGTTTGGTATGGTGCTTAAAACTATTGTGTCTTGAGAGTTTGACTTTGAAATTTTGTCTCATCATGTCCAGGAATGTTTGACAATTCTAGGATGAAATAATCTTTACACTTTGTTGTTAGATTATTGTAGGACGAATGTGTCTTCATACGAGAGTCGCATATAGCCTTAGGACGATCCTTGTGAGATTATATATCTGTTAAAGAGGAGTGCTAGTAACACACTTTCTAACACACTCTTTTGAGCACATTCACTTATTAGTTGAAATTTATTGAAAATCAAAAATTTGGAGAGAGAATCATTAAATAAGATGTGGAACCCACAAAATTTTATAATTTTCAATAAATTTTAACCAATAGGATAGAGTATGTTTAAAAGAGTGTATTAGAGAGTATATTGCTAACATTTCTCATCTATTAAATGGATATTGTCACATTTTTATCCATGTACACTTAAAATAAACAAATTAATGTTCAATATGTTTTTTCATCTAATCACCTTATTTGTTATTCATCAAAATTGTTAGATTAGATCGTCTTGACCTTAACACATCAATCAAAGAAAAATTTCCTCTCAATTTTAAAATTAAAATTTGTATAAATCCCCTTTTCTTATTTAGAATTTTGGCAACAAATCATTTAGCTTGAGTCAATTTTGACAATTTTCACTTTCGAAAAAATTGATCAATATTTTCTTCTGTCTATTTTTTAGTTGTGATTTGTCTCTGTTACTACCTTAATTACCAAATAACCTACTAATTTCTCCAAAGTAATTGGTTAGAAACTAAAATATCCAAAACCAGTCTACATATAAACATAAAGTCATTAAGAAAATTTTGGAGTTAACAAGTTAAAATTGCAAATGAATTTGGAAGTAATCTCTATTTTGTTTCGTGTTATTTCAAAATAATTCTAATGTTATTCAAGAGCTCCTTTCAAAACGTGTAACACCTTTTTTTCCTTTCTTTTCATAGATGTTATCGCTAATATTATTTTAGTCAACAAATTATTAAAATTAGATAAATATCCGCGGTATTAGTGTCACAAATCTCTAAATTGGATGATTAATGATAGATTACGTATATATTTTTTTATGGTTCAACCAAGTTATGACTTAGGACATCAGCATGCGAGATATGATACATATACGGTAGCATTTCTCAAATGTGTAAAAATGGAATGTAATAGAGTACATAAATTTTATTTTATAAAAATAGAATGATACAGAATATGTAATTAAAAAATAGTACATTTTTATTTCACTAAAACTGAAAGAACAAAAAGAATAAAAGAGTAAAACATTAAATCTATACCAAACACTGGCTAGTAGCTACCATAATGAATGGCAAGCAGTGAATTAAGTCATACAACAATAAAATAATATTCAAGACTCCAAAAAATTGAGGCTTCATGGCATTCTAACAACTTTTCAGTTCTCCACATGCGGATGTTGGATCACACTTATACGCATAGGCCCATGGCATTTTTGAGTTAAAACCGTTTGTTGGGAATGCAACACTTTCTGGACCTCCACTGACCACAGACCTAGTCCAAAGCGCTGCATAGTCGACAAAAGGTTCTTGCCTATTGTTTTGGACCAAAGGATGTGCTTTCTATTGGTGATTAAAATTAGGGATAATTATTGAATTCAAATTCAATGGATATATATACTTACAAAAATTACTCCGTGAATAAAGTATTTATAGTGTGTTTAGTTCTACACTAGAATAAAAGAAAAACAATTATTTTTTCATGTTCAAGGCAACACAACTATTTGTAGCTTCCAAATTTTCACGATAAAAAATTGATTTTAGTGTCACCGCAAAACCAAACATACACTTACTCATCAAATAGGGTTTAGGCTTTGGCTCATTACTTGCAAAATGTTGATGCTATAGTTGTAAGTTCAGGTACTATATTACTTAACCCATTACTTAATTATGTGTGCATATGTGTATATATTCATGTTTCAAACTAGTCCAAATCACAAAGGTTCAATCACAATATTTCTACATTAGATAGTGATCCATTGGAGGTCGAGATATATTGGTCCTCTAAATCATTTAGATCAAGGTCGGCCCTGGGCCTAAGCCAGATGGGTGATGATTTTATCTCAAAACCTATCATTGGATTGAAAGTGCATTTAACATAGATCACATGTACAAAATTTTCTATTAATCCAAAATTGTTTGAAACCTTATTCATATAGATCAAAATGGACGTAATATATACTTTTCAAAATATAGTAAAATATAAGTCATTTGGTTACCTTCTTATTGTTATTCAATTTTGGCAAAATTTGACAAACAATCTTGGTAATATAAAATTATAATTCAACGATTTGACCGATAAAAATCACATTCTATATCAAGTTATTGAATGATGTAATAGTTGTTGTGGTGTCATTTGATCCCTTCCCTATATATATATATATATATATATATATATATATATATATATATATATTGTGTGGTAAATCATTTTTCATATTATTTTGTGTTATTTTTATAAATAGATTAAAATCACTATTTTCTATCATATCTTATTTTTTATATCTAAATTAAAATATGACGTGATCATAAAATACTACTCTCTTGGTTGTTATTTTTTATGTTAAATGAATTTCTATCTCACTATGACATATTAACATATAGTGGACATACAATAATATGTAGACTTAAAGTGTTTGTTTTATTGATAAGATAAGAAATACAAACTAAAATTCAAATTATAAAAAAAAATCTACTCTTATACTATAAATTAAAGAGAAAATAGGCTATGGACTGATTGTGTAAAACAATTTTATATATTCATCCAATCACAAACCACCATGTGTGGTAAGTTTGCTGACTTTTATAATAACTACCTTAAAAGTCATACCAACAATAATTTCTGATTAGTTAACAATGTAAAACTTTTTACATTAACAGTGCATAGCTATTAAACTCTAAGTTAAAATCCCTAACTTGGATAATGAAGCTCTCACTCTCTCCATTTTCTCAATTAGAGATTTTCAACACTCTTTCTCCTATCCGTGAGAGGTGCATTTCACACACCTTGTAATACCAGTGTTTTACCCTAATCTATGATTTAGTGATTTGAATAATTAAAAGTGAGATTAAATTTAATTTCTGTATTTAAAATATAATAAATGAGTCGTGGTTATGTGCTAGTAGTTTTATGGTTTGTTGCCTGTGTTGAGTTATCTTGGAAACTCCAATTTTAATTTGTGGGAACTGAGGAAATGTTGCTTGAGCCAAATATCTTTGTCGGTAGTGTGGGTATTGGTGCAGTATATAAACCGTGGTGTTGGACCAGTTTTTGGACCTTAGAGTGATAGAGAGTAAGAGTTGGGCCTTAGTGAGCCCAAAACCCCTCTTAGGGTCCCCAACCCCTTTATGATGCCAAACTCTCTTCTTCTTTATTTTCACAAACATTCCTCCCAAGCATCTCAAATTCTCTCAAGACACTCTAACAATCTCTCAAGGTCTGGGTCAAGTTTCAAGACAATTTCCCCTTTTTGTCTTATGGGTGTTCTTAGCTTCACAAATTGAGTTGTTCTCTTCATTGGCTCAATGGTTTTCCCTTTTCTTCCCCCTATTCCCAAAAATCTCAAGTGCTTGGAGGCTCCAAGAGGTAAGGAAACCTTACTATATTCTTTGATTTTGTGGTTAGTATGTGTTGGTTGATGGATGATATGTATTGGAAAGGCTAAGTTGTTTGAGTATGTATCTTGTAGCATTTGGTGAAAATATAGGTTGAGATGAAATTTGTGAATGGATGCTGAATGGATGATTTTGGTTGTTTGATGAAGTTGAAAACATGTTTTAATGTCAAAATGTTGTTGAGAAAACCTTTCATAAACTTGATTTGAGTTGGTAAAATTTACAATGGAGTTTGCAAAAGAAGAAGTTGTTTTGCAGACATGATTATGCAATTTTTGCTAAGCAAGAGTCTCATTTTGTTGAATGAAAATGACATAGGGCATAAAGGGTGCTTTTTGTTGAGATTTTGCTAAGCGAATCATAAATTCGTTGAGCAAAAACTCAAAATCTTGAATAATTTATTCTCTGCTTGTTTTTGTGAAATAAATCAGAGGTTCGTTGAGCAAAAGTGTCCCTAGAGATGGATGTGGTTTCTGTCTCATTTTCACTGAGCAAGTGAAATGGGCTTGTTGAGTGAAAAACATGACATGGAGTACATCTGAGCGAGCAAAACTTGCTGAGCGAATGGACCCTTGGGAGTCAGAGATCTTTTCTATCTCATTTCACAAGGTGAGTGGAGGTCTTGCTAAGCAAAAATTAGTCAAATGCATTTCCCTGTTTTGGATCTTAATTGATTTCTAGAGTTGAAAAATGAAATATTTTCCTTATGGAGACAAAAGAGAAGAGATAGCAAATGGATTGTTTTCTAAAATCTTTAAAAAAGGTGTTTTAATATATTTTTTTAAAAGTCCCATTTGCCAATAATGAAAAGAAATTTAATTTAAATATGATTTCCTTAGGCTAAGAAAGAAATGATTTTGAAGGATGGAAATGGAACTTATAATGCTATACACTAGTTAAACCTCAAAATGGATGGATCTTCTAGATGGAGTGCCACGACTTGTGCTAAGTACTGTGTCAAGTGCCAGTTGAACCTCCATATGGATGATTATTTAATGGAGTGCCAGGATTTGCACTAGGTACCGAGGTCATTTCTCTATTAAGAGGATATTTTTGAAAATACATGTAAAAGAAGAGTTTTGGAAATACTTTTGAAAGATGTTGAGTAATTCAGTCTTGATAGGTTGACTTGTTGTTGTTGGCCATGTATGGTGCTGAATTGAGATTACATGGTGTTGTTGTTGACCATGCATGGTGCTGAATTGAGCCTAAATTGTGTTGTTGTGTTGTTGTTGGCCATGTATAGTGCTAAATTGAGCATGCATGGTGTTGTTGACCATGTATAGTGTTGTTGATGAAAATTTTGTTGATGATTGACCATGATTGGTTGATGTTGATATGGATGTTGAGTTGATTGGGTGGTATATGCATTCATGCATGAGTCCAGAGTTGTAATGAACAGGCACGTAAGTTGGCTGGTTGACTAGAGTTAAGGCTCAGATAGAACCTCTAACCAAGTATTAGAAAGGTTAATGGGAACCATTACACCTAGGGTTTAAGGGATAGGTAGACGGGCAATTTCACTAAGAACTAAGGTCATTGCAAGCCTTGAGTCGTAATGAGCCACTACCCACGAATATTTGTACTAATTAATCACTTGATCTTATCCATTGATTAGAGCTACGGTGTTCCCTAATAGTGGTGGATGGTGCTATTTTAAAGAACATGTTTGTGTTGGTTGCTCAAAATGTTGAAAATATCTAGGGAGTGGTATCTACATGCATGGCATGGTTGTTGGTTGGTTGAGTTACATTGTTGTCATGCATGATCGAATTGATTGTTGAATTTAAATTGTATAAACCTTGATAAAATATTTATAGTGAATGGTGTATGCTTGTTCCTTGTTGGTAAATTGCTTGGAATAAGTATGGAATTACCTATTGTTGATTCCCATTAATTATATGATATGTTGTTTTTATGTAAGTTTACCCTTGCCTTATTGTTGTTGTTGTTGTTGTTGTTTGACTGTGATGATCATGTCGTTGATGTGGGAGCAGATGTTGAGACTTCTGTGGATCTAGCTGCTCATAGTTGAGGGTGAAGATATCGCTTGGAGGCAACGAGATGTGATGAGTCACATTTCCTTTATGTTCTCTTTTTGGATAGTTAGTGTTTTCCATTGATACGATGTATAGTGTGACCAGCTATAGGAAGTGTGTTTTTGTATACCCTTTGCTTTGTTGATGTAATTCTCGGTTTTTGATGTCGGCACACAGGCTTTTAGTTGATCTTTGGATTTGTATATTTACACAACTGTTTTAGTTGAGACAGATGGATCTCATATTCGATGTTTACTCATATATACATGTGATGTTGGTTTTCAGATTGGATGATGATCAATATGGTTTTACTAAAAGTTGAAAAGCGAAAAAAAAAAAAAACAAATGCGTGCTTTCTAAATACTTAAACACAGGATCTTTTTTAAAATGAATTTTCTCTAAGAATTAAAGAGTTAGTGTTGTTTTGTAGCGATAGTGGATCGTTACACACCTCCACAACTAGGCAAAAAATATCTTTCTCAATAATTTCAAACTACTCTTCATTTATATATATATATATATATATACACACACACACATTATTTTCTTAACCGCCTAATCGTTTCAATTTAAAAATACCCTTATATTACAATTTAAATTAGTTATTATAAATCCAAAATATAATTTATATATTTAAAATTTTTTATTTATTATGAACATTAATAATAATATGATTTAAAATTTTAAAAATATTCATTATTCTGAATTATAATTATACAAAAATAAATATTTATTTTGTGCAATGCACAAACTAAAATACTAGGTAAACCTAAAAGTTAGTATATTAACAAAGATAAAAAATGCATGTCAGATCTAATATGAGACAATAGCATTTTGTCAATGATAGACGGTAGCATGAGAGAAAATTAAATGAAAAATGTAATACATCTTTTTAAGATTTGTCAAAACTATGTTATTTGCTTAATGTAAATAAACATATCATTTTTAATGAAATTATGTGTTTACTTTTTTATATAATAGATATTTATACTTTAGAATACTTATATATAAGGGTCTTATTTTATTGTTTTACCCTGGACCCATAAAATGTCAGGACTGCCCTAATTTAGATTATATTTGCTACTTGAATATAAAATCACTTTAGGAGTCACACACCTTACACTAATTTCAAGAACATTCTGGCCTCTTACCTAAAGTCTTTTGGCGTAAAGAAGCCTTTGCATCTTACAAGTGCGACTAGTATAATCATGGAGTTTGGTTCTTATCACCCTCTTGTGACTCATCCACACCCCCATCTTATATATCACAAACTTAGACTAGTTAAGGTACACTTTCTGACTTAAGTAAAGTACTTTTACAAATATTCACCCCCACACTCTACCATTTAGAGCCACTTGAAAAGGTGTAGCACCATCATTCATGATAGAATTTGACTTATGCAAAGAGTTTAAAACTATTAATATACATTATAACAAGAATTTAAAAAATCTTTGAATTATGTTAGATGTCGCAAAGGCTACTTTTTTAAATATTTTCTAATATTATTAAAATATTGATTCTAAATCCTCATCCTATATTCTCGTAATTATCCTCCTAATTACTAAATGAGTAAACTAGAAAATATTGAATATTTTTAAGATGTTATATGTATTTACTTTGTCATTAATATTTTCTTCGTAAAATATTAAAAAAATTATTGGGAGAATGTAATAAAATGATACAGGATTAATTTAAGGTATTCGATTTAACTAAAATGTGAGTATCAAAATTGATACTTCAATACCCTATCCATTAGATAAAATTTCTAAAGTCACTATGCCAAAAACGTTAATATACACTGCTTATTTTGTCATTAGACTATATTTTTAAAGCACTATCTATTTAGACACTGTATATTTAAAGATAGCGCTTTTCAAAAAGCACTTTATATTGACACAAATATAGATAGTGCTTTTTTGAAAATCATTGTATATTAGATATCAGATAGAGAGTGATTATTTTATTGATAGGCGCTATATGTTTTATCAAATATAGATAGTGCTTTCTCAAAGAAGCGTTGTCTATGTGATACTAAATATACAGTGCTTCTTTGAATAAGCGCTCTCTATGTTTTTTCTTTTTTTACACTAGGTTTGATTCATTATTATTTTTTTCCAAACCTGTATAGGCAAAAACAGTCCTAGAGTCTAAGCTATACAAAATGAATCCATCAAAAAGCATTAAATGATCTTGCCAAATGTGATTCTATGACAATACAGAAGGCATAATCTACTACCAGATAGTCCAAACATTGCAAGCAATCTAAACATTAGCTACTTGAATAGTTGAACTATTTACAATTTAGTTAACATTAGCAATCTAAAAATTAGCTATTCCTGCATATGCCTGCAATGTAACAAGACAAAAAATGATACTTCAGAGCTATTGCTACATACTCCTACAATGCAAGACAAAAAGTAACTAGTAAGTTTAACATCAAATGCACAAAAATAATATTTTAAAAATGATTCTGCTGTCATAGAAATAGACACAGTACAACAAGCTTATAATGATACTAAACATGCTCTCTTGTGTTCCATTTACATTCGAATCCTTTCGAACTTTTTCCTATATGGTCTTTAATGTTAGGGAATCCATTGTTAACTTATTAAACATGATTTAAACATAAAAATAGTGTAGATTATGCAAGAATAGAGGGGTTGTACTGCAACCCAAAATAACTGTTCATATGTTAAGTTCAAGTGGCATAACTCACTTAAATGGTCTCCAAAGCTTACCAAATTTTGCATGGATCATAAACAAACCATAATAAATCAATTAAACAACTTTTGACTCAACAAAAAACATGATTTTACTGTCCTAAATAACTACTAGTCTGGTCTGTAGAATTACGCAGAAAAATGTACTCAATTCTTATCAAATTCACATAGTTATGCATGGTTTGATAAGGATTGTTCCTACCATTTGAACTTGTCAAAAGTCATTATCTATGTATAATATATTAAATTTAAAGCGCAAGTTATAACACTGCTACAACAATAATTTTATTTTTATCATATAAAGATTTCTAACCATTTCAAGAGTCTCACATTTCAAAGACTCTCCATCTCTCTTTTAAAACTTTTTCTTCTCTTCATTAGCACCAAGGATGTTTTCCTAGATAACAAATTCTGGAAATAATCATTACATTAATCAATAATTGTAGAATTCTAGACGAATAATTGCAATTCTTGATGAAGCCGATAACATGGTTCACAATAATTTTACTGATAATTTAATATTGAATTTGGACACTTATATTTTTAATGAATTAGTCCAACTTATAGTACTTTCAAACCTATATTTAACAATATCAATATAACCAAATCAAGAACGTGTTACAATATATATCATTACCTATGTAGCAAGCTTCTGCCTCAAGCTGTTAGGTCTCCCATGCAAAGTTGTGCTCGTTGCATCTAGTGAATAAATCAAATTTTGTCTTGACAAGACAATAAACACAAGGAAAAAGACTACTGGTACTGTTTCAAGGAAAGACTACTAGTATTGTTTTACCTACTTAAATAGATAGTGAAGTGAACCATATTTTACACCTAAGGGACAAATACTTTTCAAAGTATGCATAATGAAACTCCTAAAAGTAGTCAAAGAAAGGGGAATTGGCTTGGCGCAGTGCATGATTTTTTAATAATTATTTTTAAAATCTTGTTTCAAATAATTTCTAATTAATTTCTAATATAAATTTTTTTAAACAAAAACACTAAAAACAGTTAATGAAAATTAATGCTCATTATTATATGCCTTATAGATTCATTATGTAATGGGATTTTTTTAATATTTGATTACTTCGATGCATCATTATATTTGATATTTTCATCTTACTATCATAAAATTAGGTGAAGCTTCTTTGATTCACCATAAATAAATAAATAAATAGTAATTGAAGGCTTCTTTGATTGGTGAAGTGACAAGGTTGCTGTAAAAGGCTACAATTTGTTATTCGATGCCTCTTGCCCATGCCCTTTAATAATCCTGGGTTTCTTTTTGCCCCTCCCTCCTTTTTGATTCCATCCTCTTTATACAATATGAAGTTATATTTATATAATTTTTATAAAAATTATGTAACAAAAAAAGAGAAAAAAAAGAGAAAATAAGTATATAATAAGATGATTAATGTGATAAAGAGAAATAAAATAATAATAATATTATAAAAAATACTACAAAAATTATGAAGTAAATTATATTACTAAATAAAAGCTGAAACGTAAAAAAGTAATATCACATACAAGAAACTAATGGAAATGGCTCTTTTAAAACATAATCTCAAATGTTATTAATGGAAATGGTTTAATTAAGGATGGTTTTTATTTCATGTATTCAAACCCAAATGATTACATGCCATTGCTTTTAGTGTTATCCAAATTCTCAAAGGCCATTTTATTAATATATAAATCCAGGATTCTTTAGAAAAAAAAAAAAAACTGCACGTGACACTTATTTCTTAAATAATTAAGAATTTAACATGGTATTGTAAATTTGTAATATTTAGTAGAAACGTTATTTAATTAGTAGAATTTAATATGGTATTAGAATTTGTAAAGTGATATTTAATTAGTATAAGTGTTTAGATGATTATGCAAGATACGTGTGATATGCAAGATTTTTGTAGTATAGCATCCTCATAGGGGCAGAGCTTTTATGACTATTTTGTGATGACAATAAGACAAGTAATAATTAAATGAGATATGAAGAGAAAGCCTTGAGGAGGGCTAACCATAGTAAGGGTTACATGATTGAAATAAGTGTTAAGAAATGAAGGATTAAGGAGGTCTATGACTTTCAGCAAATTTATCAAAAACAAGTATTATTGCTGTAATTGGAAGCCACTAGGCCTTTAATGGCAACTGTGTTGCCTTTATGAGAGAGTGAGAGAGAGAGAGATGCTTAAATAGGCCATTTTAGATGGAGTAATGAAAATTACAGAAAAAACTATAAGGGTTAAAAACACTACTGTTATCAGTCAAAATTAAAACAGACCTTTGTTTAATTAAACTTTAAATAATTTCCTTTCCAATCTTCAGAAACCAGGTAATCACTTGCTACAGGACTTTGGGCACATGAATTATGTTTGTAGGATTCAAATGCTAGACCTAAAGCAATTAATCCTAGATAGCTGGAAGCAACCTACCCCTAAACTTATCATGTGTTATAGTAGATAGAGGAATGACTACTACAACAAAGATGGCAGATACAATGTAAATAATTTGTAATACAAAATATCAGAAGCTCAAAACTTAAAAAAAAATTACTAAAAACTTGAGGCATATTTACTATTAAGACTCAAAAGTCAAAAGTCATAGCTTATAGACACAATCATCATTAATTTAAATCATAACTAATAACATTAAGTCAATAACAGGGATGAAGACATGGTTATTGGAGGACATGCCTACTTTTAGGGAACAATGTTGGTAATGATGGGAAATTATTAATTAACAACTATATGGAAAATGTCACTCATTGTGACAGCATGTTGGATGTGCATTCAAGAGGGGGAAAAATGACAACCCTCCTCTAGAAAGCATGCACTGCTCCAACTCACTGGATCCTTATAAATAAAACATGAACAGAGCCTTCTCCAAAGAAAACAAGGACGCAACTTGCAAGAAGAGAGGAATTCAATCAAATTGGCTAATATTGAACATACAACCTTCGATGTTATCCAATGTATGCGAATCAAGGTCCTTTAATTTAAAGCCAAAAAGATACTATATAACTATTAACTAGATCATGAAATGAAAACACATAAAATGGTATAAACACAATTAATCTTTATAATCTCAATATATGTTCATATATGGATAGAAAATTCTGCAGAAGTTAAAGTCAACAATTATAAATACCTCAACCTCCCTCTATCTTTGTTTTCCCCTTAACTCCTTCAACTTTAGCTTGCCCTTCCACTCTGCTGTCATATAATCTCAAACCCTGATATTAAGTAAAAATAGATTAGACAATTCTTACTAAGAGATAAGGTGATTTTCTTAAATAGAACAAGCAAAATCCATCATAACAAAGGCACAAAAAAATATAGAAAAGATAAACAAAGTCATCATAGTCAATATAGTATGTCCCTCCATACATTTGTGTAAGTAGCTATCTCCATATCTAGAAATCATTATTCCAAGCCTTCAAAAGAGCAATATAGCTTTCCAAATTGAAATCTGACTAAAGGTTATCATTTGCAAAATCTAGAAATCAAAATTGCAAAAACCATCATCAACTACAGGTGGGAGTTGTATGTTCCTGTAAGGTGGGAACACATTGGTTTTGAAACATGGGAGTATTTCCTAGACTTCCCCAACAATTGCACATATCAACTCTGACAACAGATTTTACTGCCACACAGCAATCTCGAAAAAAAACACAATCTCCAAAAGCACAAATTAAGCCTTATTGTACTTCTCTCATACCTTATCGCTTTTCTGCTTTCACAGTGAAATAACAATCATCACTTAATGCCCACGAGCATTTCCTACCAATCACACAAGATACCTTAAAATCCCTATTGCGCACACTTAAGTGGGCAATGACACCCTCATTATTTCAAATCGACCACACAAAAAATCAAATAATGGAGGTTGGCATCTTACCGAGTGGCTTTTGCACACACCGCACATGTAGGGTTCCAAGGTGGGTTTACCACAAGTGACCACCGCCTAATGTTCAACAAGACACCACTGGAGAAGGTGGACGACCTCGCGAAAGTGCCATGCCAAATGATAGTTCAACACGAAATGACGAAGTATAGGTCGTAGGGGGCTTGTTGTAGGTTCAAGCACAAAAACACGTAACGACAGTTCCATAGGACTGAGGTGAAGGGGGAACGATGTAGGTAGCTTGGAAGAGACAGAGTGAGAAGGAGAGAGTAAGAGACTGACGTGAAAAGGAACGATGCCTGAGGGACGCGAACGAACAACAAAATTTTAATTGCACAAAAGAACTCTTATTAGGAAAAGCGCTTTATATAAAAGAAAAATGCTATATAAAAGAGAGCACTTATTAGGAAAATCGCTGTATATAAAACCACCTTCGTGAAGAAGATAGCGCTTATTTAAATAAGAGTTATATGTTCCGCATCTACTAACAGAACGTTGTATAAATGATGCTGTATATGCACAATTTTGACGTAGTGAGTATTCAATACTTTAATGCCCAACAATTCAATAAATGGGAAGTCTATTTTAAAAAATTCCCAGATGTCATAAATTTTATGTGCACTAGACAAAATTTCTAATGAAAAACCATTGTTTACATCATTACTGACCTTGTGGGAAAGAAACATGCCTGCCTACTAGAAATAAACATACAAGCTAGTTAAGAGCTTGCGTTTGTGATACATAAAAGTGATAATGGGTTGAGAACTTAAATAACCAACTTAGAGAGGTATATGTTTTTCGATTTGTCAATACTTTTATATCCAACAATTCTAATAGCTTTCAATTTCTAGACAACAAACTTTATGGTGGATTGTGTCTACACCATTGACCAGGTTCTAAATGTCACTCAACTTGTTATTATTTGCAATGATTTTTCTTACCCAAAGTTTCTCATTTTTCCATTCATTCTACTCCTTGATTCATATATTATCTTCAAGTTTTTGTATATCAATGATTGTGTCTAGGTTTAATTGTTTGTGTATCAATAATTGCATATGGGGCTTTCTACATGTTATATATAACTTGAAATTAAGAAATTTAGGATGATTCTTAAATTTTCTGTGTAAAAATATAAAAGCATTTAATAAGTGAATAGTGGAAAAATATTTATAATAGATTTCACTTAGGAAGTTAGTAGAAGTGAGTTTAAACTTTTCTATTATACCTATAAATATCCATTTAATTGACCTTTGCAATGAAGCAAATTTGAGTTCTCTCTTAGAAATCTCTTCTCTTCCTCTGACAAAGTGGTATCTAGGCACTACAAGAAAAACATGAATTAGCGTTGGCCAAAAGTCTAGCCAACACTAACTAACAAAAATTGATGTTAAATGCGACTTAGCATTGGCTTTGCATCGGCTTTATGGTTGACGGTAAAATTGTCAAAGCTAATTTGTAGCGTCAACTTTTTGTAGTCAACGCTAACTTAGTGTTGGTCAAGCTAATGCTAAATTGAAAACTAAGTCAAATTATTAAAGGTTGACATTAACCTTAGTGTCGGCTTGACTAATGCTAACTTAAATAAAACACCAATGATATTTTCGTCGACTAATAGAGGTCGACGCTTAATAGCATCGGCTTGGCTGATGCTAAAGTTGACCCTAAGAAGAGAGGAGAAAAAAAAAATACTACCGTTGTCAGCACTTTGGCTCCACCGTCATCACAACAGTGTTGTTGCAGTAGTTTCGCAGCTTCTTTCCTAATATTTTCCCTCCCCTTTCTTGCTTTATTGCTTTCCCTTTTCTTTTTATATCCACCACTATGCTCTGTCATCATCATTGCGCTCTTTTTCTTTGTTCATTGGCCGAAGGTGTTGTTCGAGGTGGTTATGCCAAAAGAGTTGTTGTTGGAGATTAGGGGAGGAATTGAAGAAGAACAACTTGCAATCGTTGCTGCCGCAATCACTATCCCTACCATCTCTGCAACCATGCCCACCCAGAATCTGCAACAAATAGAAATAAGAGAGGAAAACATTAGAAAAAATTAGAGAATATAAAAAAAAGGAAGGTGAGATGAGAGATTAAAGAGAGGAAGAGAGTGAGTTAGACATGAGAGAATGGGAGAAGAATGAAGGTTTTTAAGAAGAAGAAGAATAGGCGGGGGAAGTTTTCATTTTTGCACTGAAATTGAAAACTAGCATTAGTCAAGCCATTGCTAATAATAAAAGAATGTCTTTTTTTCTTTCAAAAATTAAAATTAATGTGGGCCAAGCCAACACTAAATTAAAATTAAGCTGGCGCTAAATATAAAACAAAATTTTAAAAAATTATTATTTAGCATGAGGTGATGCTATGGCTGATGTTAACTTTTTTATTTTTCTGCTCAAATTAAGAATTAGCATCGACTAATGATAATAAATATATTTTTTTAAAATATTATTTAGCGTAGACATAGTCGATGCTGTGGCCAACGCTATTTTTTTGTTGTCTTGTTCAAATTATGAATTAGCATTATGAAAATACTTTTTTTAAAAAAATATTATTTAGTGTGGACCTAACCAATACTATGGTAGACACTACTTTCTAATTTAGTATTCGCTTGGTCGACGCTATTTAATTTAATATTAAAAATAAAACAAAATGAAATTTGAAAGGTTGCGTCCACTTAGCGTTGGCCTAACCGACACTAGTAGTATCAATGTCATGGTTAATGCTAACCTCTCGACTATAATATGTGTGTTTCTTGTAGTGAGAGTTTGGTTTGATCTAGAGAGTTGAGAGAAGCATTGAGAAATAAGAGAGAGAAAAATAGTGTTAAAAGATGGTAAACAATGAATGTACTACTTTTCAATTTCTTTTCTCATAAAGAATTATGAAAAATGGCACCTTCACATAAAAGCATTACTTGGCTTTCAAGGTGTATGGGAGGTTGTAGTAAAAGACTATGAGGAGCCACACAATGAAGAAAGAAGTTATCCATTATCAAGAGCTCATGGAAGAGCAAGAGCAAGAGGACATGACTCTTTTCAAAATGAAAAAATGTGTGGCAAATTCAAAGTTGAATATTATATTTGTCATACAATTGGCCATTTATATTGGGAATGTTGTAGTGCTCCTAACAACATGGAAGGAAAGGCTAATCTTGTTAATGAAGAAGAGTCTACTTTGTTGCTAAAACTTAAGGAAGAAGATAAGGATGACTATGATGAGTGGTACTTGGACAATCATTCTAGCAATCACAAGTATGGATACAAAGAGAAATTCGTGGAGCTTAATCAAACTACAAATAGGAAACGTTTCATTAGAGGCTCATTAAAAGTCCAAATTGAAGGAAAAGGTATGATTCTAATTTCTAGTAGAGATGGAAGCCATAAGTTGATTAATGATGTTTACTATATGCCCACATTGAAAAGTATTAGTTTAAGTTTGTCTCAATTTCTTGAAAAAAGATATAAGATTCTCATAAAAGATAAATATATTTGGCTAAGAGATAAAAATGACAATTTAATTGCTAAGGCACTCATGTCAAGAAATAGAATGCTTATCTTAAATCTAAAAACCATAGAAGCAAGTGTTTGAAGGTTATCGTGCAAGATGGAGCATGGTGCTAGCATAGTAGGCTCAACCATTTAAACTTTGGAGCCTTTAATGTTTTAGGAGAAATGAAGATGGTCAAATATATACCTTTAATCAATCATCCTAATCAATTATGTGAAGCATGTCTTCTTGGAAAGTATTCATGAAGTATTTTTCCAAAAGTAGTTGCATCAAGATCAACCAAGCCATTTCAACTTATACATACTAATGTGTGTGGATCAATCAGCCCACCTTCATTTGGTAAGGGTAAATATTTCTTTCTCTTTTTTGATATTTTAGTATAAAGACTTGGGTTCATTTTTCAAAGCAAAAATCAATAGCTTTTTTTGCTTTCAAGAATTTCAAGGCTCTTGTTGACAAGAATAGTAGCTACAAGATTCAATTGAGGTGTCAAGTTCACTTCAAAGAAGTTCAATGAATTTTGTGCAACTAGTGGAATTCATCATCATTTGACAATTCCTAGATCACTATAACTAAGTGGCGTAGCCGATAAAAAGAATAGAATTATTCTCAACCTGGATGGATGGATGTTAAAGTCCAAACGAGAAAAAGAATAGAATTATTCTTAACCTAGCTAGATGCATGTTAAAGTCCAAAAAGATGCCTAAGGAATTTTGGGTTGAAGCAGTTTCTTGTGCAATTGATTTTTCCAATTGCTCTCCAACATCAAATGTCAAAGATCAAATGCCTCAAGAAATTTGGAATGAAAGGAAGCCTAGTGTCAATAACTTGCAAGTCTTTGGGATCATAATATATGTTCATGTACCACAACAAGAAGGATCCAAGCTTGATGATTGACGTGTCAAATATGTTTTTATTGGCTATGATGCACATTTTAAAGGCTACAATTCATACAACTCGTGCAATGGCAAAGTAGCAGTGAGTCATGATGTTGAATTTAATGAAGAAACTACAAGAAATTGGGAGGCTAAAGAAGAAAATGCCTATGATTTCCTTCCATATCTTGGAGAAGAAGAAAAACAAAAGACTACAAGTCAAGACGCCTTTGCAACTCTTTCAACTCCTCCATCACCTACTTCTCATGTCCAAGAAGAAAGTACAAGTGAAAGGCCACGAAGGATGAAAGATATACATGACATTTATGAAAGTTCTAATGAAGTCACTCTTGATCTTGAAGAATTATATTGCCTTTTTATAAATAGTGAGACATTAGATTTTGAAAAAGTTGTTAAAGATAAAAGGTGAAAACATGCAATGGAGGAAGAGATCAAGCCAATCGAAAAAATAACATTTGGGAATTAGCAACTATGCCCAAGGGACATAAAGAAATTGGAGTAAAGTGGGTGTACAAGACTAAGAAGAACACTAATGGAAAGGTGGAAAGATACAAAGCAAAAATTGTTGTAAAAGGTTACAAGTAAAAGCATGAGGTTGACTATGAATAAGTTTATTCACTTGTCATCCACATGGATACAATTTGTTTGTTAGTTTCTTTGCCAACTCAAATAAAGTAGAAAATCTATCAACTTGATGTGAAGTTTGCATTCTTAAATGGCTATCTTGAGGAAGAAGTCTACATTAAGAAGCCTTTGGGCTATATGGTTAAAGGACATGAGGAAAAAGTTCTAAAATTGAAGGGAGCATTGTATGGCTTGAAGCAAGCACTGAAGGCATGGAACAATTGCATTGACAAATAATTTCAAGATAATGAGTTTGCTCATTGTTTTAACGAGTATGCTCTTTATGTTAAAACACATGAAAATTGAGTTATTTTAATTGTTTGTTTCTATGTGGATGATCTTATATTCACTGGCAAAAATCCAAGTTTAAGTTTAAGAAGGTAATGTCAATTGAGTTTAAGATGAAGGACATATAGCTCATATCATACTATTTAGGCCTAGAGGTGAAACAATTTGTAACGACTTAACCGTTGCTACTCAACAACAACATACTATCCCCTTTATTATCATATAAGCATGAATGAAACAAAACACATATATAAATGAAATACAGTCATCCTAAGAGATTTATCCATCTCTCCTACTGCCATACACTCATCTTTACAACTGTCAACAACAAAAGGATAGGGGAATAACCTCGAAGCCATATGACAAAATCAATATACATCAACTGGGAGAGGGCTACAAAACACACTTCCTATGGCTGGTCACACTATACAACCCCATCAAAAGAATAAAGTGAGATATACAACAAAAGAAACAAAAGGGTGAATCCTCGCAATCACACTACTCTAGCTCGCCACTCCACCATCAGCTCCGAGAAGTCGAGTCTACTGAAGTGTCGCCATTTGCTCCCACGCCAAAGGACAAGATCATCACAGTCACACCTATAACACCCTAAGGGACATTACTGTAACTAGGTCTAGATTTAAAAAAAAAAATTTAAAAAGGTAGAAACAACATACAAATGCTACTCATAAATATAATTAAATATTATATACGAACAATATAATAATAAAAAAATACATGCCAAATATAACTTATCTATCACCCGAAGGTATCGTACAAAATATAAAGAAGAATACAAAAACATAATATAAACTACACTACATTTTCTTACACGTGACTCCAAGCTCCATCTACGCATGTCTTCACCTGTATCCTGAAAAAGGAGAAACTTAAAGGAATGAGACATAATGTCTCAGTGAGTGCTCTACGGACCCTACGGCTGGGTTACACTCTTCTATTCAGACAACCCTCATCATTTATCTTTTATGGCTTTAAACTCACTAGGTCTCTCATAATTCACCATACCTACGGTCTAATCTACACATTTTATGCTTCAATACTTTTTGTGTTAACTACTGTCTCATTCTCCTGACTGTTATATTAGTTTACTATCTCATTCTCAACCTAAGAACTCTTTCTTACCCAAAATGCTCTCTAGTATTTAAACCCTTCATGTTTAGATTTTACTTTTCTTTCTTTTAATATTTAAGCTTGGTCTTTATGGTTCAAGTCTAAGGCCACAAACATTCTAAAATACTTTTGACCCTCCCTTAACACTCACCCTAATACTGTCATTTTGTTCTCTTTTATTTGTCTTATACCTTTCTATTATGCTGTGTGGGGATTCACTCTTTCTCTACCTCATTCACAACTATTATTATCCAACTAGGACCCTCACAACACTATCCTAGGGCCTAGCCTCTCACTTATCCTTGAGGTAGCAAACACAATTAATTACAAGCATACATTTATTTCACATCTTTTGCCTAGTAACTAGACATACACATTGTTTTGTTTCATCAAGCAAGCATGACATACATGCATAACATGAGCACATATACATAATCTTGACAATTTATCACAATACACAATCACATTTCACACGTGTACACATTACATCATTCACTTATGAACAAGGTCACGTAGAATTTACATAATTACAACGTAGCATACTTCAACATATCACACTACAACAAGATACATATGCATGCTATGTTCCTAAACCACTACTCATGCACATGTGGTACCAACCTAAACTTTTTGGAAAGTAGACTAGGAGTAAATGCAGGCCATAAGAAGTGTCATTGGTACCGATGCCTTCGGCTTTCGCACCCTCAACTAGCATGATATCCCCCGGTGACTAGTCAGGGTTACCCAGTTTTGCCAGTATGCCCTGGCTCCATGGGATCAGCATGGACCATTGGAGTTTTCCCAATCGGATAATCCCTAAGGCTAAGGTTAAACAACCCATCACGGCCTCTACCAGCTAGATTCCTTCATACTTTCCTCTTCACATAACTCAAATGTTATGATGCATGGTCATATACAATGCTTACAGCTTTCATAGACTTTTATCATGAATCATAGGCATAATTTCATATCACACTCATTTTTTCAAAGCAAATAACAATCATACAATATAAACTCAACAAGACATAAAAAACACAAATAACAATGAGTTAAACACTGCCAAAAGGAGTTCACAAGCACAGGGAACGTAATAGCAAAAGTCGTATCTGCTCAGCGGTCCAGCACACCCGCTGGGCGGGTTTGCGCCAGAACCCAACCCGCCCAGCGGGTTCGCGTTAGGATCCAACCCGCCCAGCAAATGTTTCATCCCGCCCAGCGGGTTCGCGCGCCTAGTGCAAACGCTGAATCCAATTTTTGAAGAAAAGTCACCCAACGGCTATCTAATCCCACTGGGCAGATCCGAGGTACTAATTTCAATTTGTTTTTCCTATTATCTTTGGTTTCTAAATGCTCCCAAATAAATAACTAGATTCTTAATCACTCTTCTACATTGATAATTGTTTAATCTAATCTATAAATTCCTTACTCCCTCACAATCTCCTCAAAACCCATCAAATCTCTAAATTTAGGTATAAGGAAGGAAAATATAAATAGAGGAACAAGAACAAGGAAGGACACGGGGGAGAGCACTCACCTTTAGGAGCATGCAAAATTGAGTTCTAGGGTTTGGGTTCGCCGGTTTCTATTCCTCCTTCTTCTCTTCTTTTTCTTCTTCCCTTTTCTCCTCATTCTCTCTAACTTCGTTCTTCTTCTATTTTGTGACGGTTAAACCTAACCCTCCTTCTCTATTCCCTTCTTATAACATGTGGTGGGTATGTGGCTTAGTAAGCTTTAGTCTCCTATTGGGCCCTAGATGCTCTTTTGAGTTCTATGATAATATTCCTACTAATTTATAATACTAAGGTATTAAAAACAATAATAATAATAACAATAATAATAAATATAATAACAATAACTCTTAAGACAGCTTTTGTCTAATAACATATGGGAAGGGTTCTACTAAGAGCTAGCTCGTGGTTTATTTCTAGTACTTGAAATTTGGAGTGTTACAACACCAGCACAACAACAGCAACAAGACATCCAACAACAACAGAACAAGGCAAAGGTAAGCTTACTAATGCAATAGCATAGCATATGAATTTTGAAACCATCAATAGTTCTCAACGTTCGTACTCCTATATATATATATATATAGCATACATTCATATGGAAAAGAGTTCTCAATCTAGAATCCCATATCACAACCAATTTGCCACAACTATGTCAATGTTTGATGACACAACTATTGAGAGATTCACAAAAATCTAAGCAATTAGCTAGGTCTTATCCCCTACTATGAAGATCTAGCACTCATTCAAGGATTGCGAAAACTCTAATCCACTGATAAGCTTAGTGGTATCTCGGGATAAGTGTATGTGGGTAGTGGCTTATCGCGACACGAAGTTTGCATTACCTTGGCCTCCTGCGGAATCACCCATCCACTCATCCCCATAGGCCCATCTTTAAGACTCCACGTCTCATCCAAGCACTGGGTTAGAGGCTAGTCTGACCTACAACTCCTGTTAACCATCTAACTTACGTGCTTGCTCGCACAACGACATGAGGCCCATTACATAGCCTTAGCCAACAACATATGCATGAAATGCATGTATCACAACACCACACCCACTCAACAACAATCAATCAACATATATATGTGTAGCAACATAACAATAGCGACACAACACCACGTGGGCCTGACCAGCACCACATGTGTCCACAACCACTACCGACACCATGCAGGCCTAATCTTGCCTCAAGCATAGTCAACGGGTAAGGCCGTATCCAAGCAGCCCATACCTTATGAGAAAGCTCACGCAATAATTTCACTCATAACCATAGAGGTCCTATCCAAGCAACCTACTACTCCAAGGCCCTGTCCAAGCAGCCCACATTCCATGGGTAAAACCCAAGCAACAACACTTACGACAAGTGGAGGTCCTATTTAAGCAACCTTCTATTTTTCCCACATTCTTAACCTTAAACTCACACTAGGAGTCCTTCTTAACCATGTTTCACACTACACTTTCAAAATCTATCAACAATAGAACACTACTTTTGCTCAGCGACCTATATGCTTGCTCAGCAAAGACCTTCTTTACAGAGGACCAACTTCCCTTGTGAAGGCTTTTCGCTCAATGACCATGAGTTTCGCTCAGCGAATTAGGGTCACTCGCTCAGCGACAACTGAAGTCGCTCACGGATTTGTTCTAGGGACTTTCTTCAAATTTTTATCGACCACATTTCGCTCAGCGAGTCACGTACTCACTCAACGAATAACCATTCTAAAGAACAACTAGAACCTGCATACACTCCTCACTTAATGAACTTGTTGTTTGCCCAGTGACTCACTTGCAACAGAGAGCAAAAATATTCCAGGGCCCTAATTCACTCAGCGAGCTCAATATTCGCTCAGCGAATTGCTCACAGGTGTTCTAAAATGCTCACACTCATTCAGCAAGCCATTCACTCGCTCAACGAACTCTCTTCTGGAAAATTTCCAGATTTCTATGAACACTCACTCAGCGAATAACATTTTGCTCAATGAATTCCTCCTACACTCTAGCCATCACCCTGATTCAAGAACACTTGCTCAGCAACGTGATGGGTTGCTCAACAAATCATCAACCCGACAGCCTCATCTCAGTTTCAAGAGTGTTCTTACTCAGTGAGACTCATAGTCGCTCAGCAACTATCAGATGACAATGGTAGAAACTCTCTTCAAAAAATCCCAAAATCCAAACTTTCTACTCACCCATGTCCCAAATCGACTCCACAGAGGTTGAATATGATCACACAATAGCCCACAACAACATACTCAACATATACAACAATCCATACAACATTCCAATGTGAATCAAATACAAAATCAAGGAAACCCATTTCCACAAAACTCAGCCAAATCATGCTTTCTAACACAAACCACAACAACATACATACACTACCACGTTCATACAACATATATTCAACGCAAATAAGCTTCCCTTACCTCTTGTAGCTTCTGAATTTGAAATTTGGGGAAGGAGGAGAATGTGGAGAAAACGAACTCTTAAGCCAAATCTTCAAGAAATCTAACCTTCTCAACACATAGACAAGGGATTAAGGCTTGAAATGTTGTTGCACTCTTGGTGGGTTTGAGAGAGATTGAGAGAGTTTTGAGAGAGAGTGAGGGAAGAGAAATGGGGGAGAATGGGTTTTATGACTTAAAAACCTTCCCTAGGCCTCACAAAGGCTTCAAGCCCACTAAAGCCCATGATCCATCTACTCATTCCCCAAGCTTCACAACTGGCTCAATATTGTTGTTTCTCTCAACAACCCATATGAACATAACCAATACTTTCACTTTGGCTCAAGAACAACATTTTCCTCAGTTCCCTAAATTCAAACAGGAATTCTAAAACAACCAACATAAAACAACACTTATACAACACAACTTACTTATTCGTTTTAATCACCAATATCACATATTATATTTCCACTTGTAGTTATTAAACCACTAAATCAAACATTAAGAAAACATGGCGTTACATAATTAGAGGAAGTTATCTTCACTTCTCAAGAAAACTATGCAAAGGAAGTTTTGAAGAAATTTAAAATGTTTGATTGTAATTTGATGGACACACCCATGGAGAGCGGGATAAAATTATCATAATTTGAAGATGGAGAAAAGGAGGATCCTACTATATTCAAAAGCCTCATAAGAAGTTTAAGGTACTTAACATGTACAAGGATAGATATTCTTTAGGTGAAAATACACTTTTGGTCGTCCTTTATCTCTTTAGTAAAATTCCTTTTGGTCCTTTATCTTTTAAAAGTTTCATTTTAGTCCTTTATTTTAAAATAATGTTAATAATCTCTCCATTTTTCTTTCCTTTTTCTCCTTTCCCCCCTCTTCATCTTCCCCACCTCTCTCACTTATCTTTCCTCTTTCTCATCTTTCTCTTTTCCCCCCAACAAAATGCGTGAGATCCTATAGCAGTGCCAATAACTCAAAATCAATCCTTTTATCTTCCATTTTTGCCCGAAGAGACTTTGTTTATGAGTGTCGTCGATTTTACTACCAACCGATGAAATCACCGTGTAAGATATGTTGGATCCATCTGTTATTTCTATTTCATCTATTTTATTTTCCAACATTTAACCCAAATCACGTTCGTTCACTTTTAGGTGCTTTGCAGGACACATAAGTGATTGTGGTGATGATGGACTTTAACGAAGTCTACATCATTGCCAGCCTTTACACCAAAACGGGAACATGGCACTCTTGTGAGGGCGATATTAGGTTATGTGACATTGGGAAACATGGCACTACTCCTTATGGCGATGAGGTTGATCACTAGTGTTCCACAGTTTCTAAGTGGCAGGTGGGTGTACACGGTGACAGAGAACTAGTGCATCAAGATTTTGTTGTAGAACGTGATGGCGTAGGGGAAGGGAGAGGTGAAGAATGTGTAGGAGTTGATAAAGCTTGCTATTGACTGGAAGCATTACTTTTGCGAGATGAGGGATGTTACGCACTCATTTTCAAGTATTGGCCTGCTGAGGCATTGTGTCACACTATTGTATGTTTTATGATCTCATGCATTTTGTTGGGGGAAAGAGAAAAGGGTGAGAGAGAGGAGGGGGATGCGTGAGAAAGGGGGAGACAAAGAGGGAGAAGGGAGGAAGAGGAAAGAAAAAAAGAAGAGATTGTTTTGTGGCAATTTTTAACCACTATTTTTTTAAAATTATTAACTACGTTAGCTAGTTTTAGACTACTAGAAGGGTAACATTGAGCCACATTTAAAAAATAAAGGACCAAAATAGAACTTTTAAAAGATAAAGGACCAAAATAAATTTTACTAAAGAGATAAAGGACCACTAGTGTATTTTAGCTTATCCTTTATATGATTGAAGTAGTGAGTCATTTCATGGAAACTCCTACTTCTTTACACATGAAAGTTGCTAAAATAATACTTTGTTATCTAAAAGGTATACTTGATTATGGATTACTTTATTCTTCTTCTAATAATTTCAATCTCCTTGGATTTTTTGACAATGATTTTGCTAGAGATATTGATGGTAGAAAGAGTACCACTAGCTTTACATTTTTCATGAATGATTGTGCTTTTTCATGGGATTCAAAGAAATAACCCGTTATCACAGTTTCAACATGTGGTCAGAATATGTGACAACAACCTCTTGTACTTTGGATAAGAAGATTATTGAAATAACTTCATTTTTCACAAGAGGAAGCTATAGAGAGTTGCATTCATAACAAGACTGCACAAGCACTATTGAAGAATCTGGTGTTTCATGATTGCAGCAAGTATATAGACATAAGAGATACCATTTCATAAGAGAATACATTGCTAGAAAGGAAAGGCAACTTAAGTATGTTAAGACCAAAGATCAAATTGCAGATATCTTTATGAAATCATTAAAATTTGAAAAGTTTTAAAGATTGAGAGCAAAGTTTGGTGTGAAGAAGGAAATTCAAATTTAGGGAGAAAAATGCTTTATATAATTTGAAATTAGAGAAAATAAAATGATTCATGAATCTTCTATGTAAAGATCTAGAAAGCATTGAATAAATGAATAGTGGAGGAATATGTGTGTGTGTGTGTGTGCAGTGGGTTTTAATTAGGAAGTTCCTAGAAATGAGTTTAGACTTTTTTATTGTACCTATAAATACTCTCATGTATTTGGCATTTGCAATCAAGCAAGTTTGAGTTCTTAATTGTTTAGAAATATCTTCTCTTCCTCTAACACTACATTCCTCAATTCTTCTTGTTGCATTAATTTATGTGTATATGTATGTATATGTATGAGTATATCATTGGGTTTTGTGTTGGGCATAGTTGTTTGTGTACAAGGGTTTTTGTTAATGGAGGAATTGTTAGGGCTCTTATCCATGTAAATGACATCCACATTTGAAAACTTGGTGATGCTAACTAAAAATTAAAGGTGTTTTGTGTAACATCCCAAATTGAGTACTAGAAACAAACCATAAAGAGACCTTTTTAGGACTTTGATATTCTGTTATTTGATAAAGGATACCTTAGTTGTTGTTTGTTTGTTATTATTATTATTTTTATTATTTTTATTTTATTAGGATTATAATTATTATTGTTATAAATATCTTAGTGCTGAAAATTATTAAGAGCGAAATAATAGGACCCAAAGAGAGAAACTAAGGCCAAATAAGGGACTAAGCCTAACAAGCCATAAGCCCACCTAAGTTTTATAAGAAGGGAAGATAGAGAGACATTATGGTTAGCCGTCAGAAAATAGAACAGAGAAGAAAAGAGAAAAGAGGAGAAAGGAAGAGAAAGAGATTAGAGACATAAGCCCTAGAGCTTATCTTCGTCTACTTTGCCTCTCATAAAACCATTTGTGATTAGAAAACTACTCAGTCTATCATACCAAGCACGAGGTGCTTG
Organism: Spatholobus suberectus; assembly: GCA_004329165.1. Classification (NCBI taxonomy): domain Eukaryota; kingdom Viridiplantae; phylum Streptophyta; class Magnoliopsida; order Fabales; family Fabaceae; genus Spatholobus; species Spatholobus suberectus. The sequence goes on along the minus strand of CM014731.1, from coordinate 57,407,409 downwards.
TTTAAGACCATACAAAGCCTTTTTGAGTTTAAACACGTGGTTTGAGAAGATTGTATCCTCAAAATTAGGAGGTTGCCTAAAATAGACTTCTTCCTCAATAAAACCATTTAAGAAGGTACTTTTAACATCCATTTGAAAAAGTTTAATGTTTTTATGAGAAACAAAGGCAAGCATAATTCTAATAGCTTCTAATCTAGCTATAGAAGCAAAAGTTTTAGTGAAATCAATACCTTCCTGTTAATTGTAACCTTATGCTACTAACCCTGCTTTATTTATTACCTTTCCATTTTCATCAAGCTTATTGCGAAACACCCATCACGTTCCAATGATGCTTTTATGTTCTGGTTTAGGAACAAGGATCCACACATCATTTCTTGTGAATTGATGTAGTTCTTCTTGCATGGCTATCACCCAATCATCGTTTGTCAGTGCTTCTTCAATAGTCTTAGGCTCGATTTCTGAGACTAGAGCACAAGATGCTTGATTTTTCAATGATGACCCTGTCTTGACTCCTTCAGTTTGTTCTTCAATAATCTGATCTTGTGGATGATAGGTAATGAACTTCCAATCCTTGTGAGATTATTTTGTCTGATCATCAGTCTTCTGTTGTTGATGGATATCTTTTGATTCCTTTACTGCTTCTGTTCTTATTGGATCAGACGATCCTATCTGTAATCTGCAAGATCATCTTCCAAATTTGATAGTCTCCTATCAGGGTTAGTGTATTGTTGAATTTAATATCTTCCCTAGGTGAGTGCTTCCCCTTGCCCTTCCCAAGTTTTACCTTCATTACTTACATTATTTCCCCTCCCTTTGCCCATCTTAATTATATTGTTCAGATTAGGGGTTTGAATAGTTATTGAGAACATGGATGATTGGTGAGCTATAAGACTAAATTAATGTTTAGGAACGTAAGGGGGGGGAGGGGTGAGATTATCTTGCTCATGGGTGTAACAATTGTCATGCATAGTAGGGTTGGCCCTAGACCCCAATTATTTTCGGTATCTATTTATATTTGATTGTGTTTGTGAAAGGGAATGCGAATTCCCTAAACCTTTGAATCCTTGGGACTAAATTCTCGAGGGTTGATTGCAATGCCTTTTGTATGTTAGGGTTTGGTATGAATTGTTTGGTTTCCTTCAAATGAATATGACATGAATTGATTGAACCTATGATTGTTTGAGGGCAGAATGAGATTATTGTGAGGGTTTAGGTTAACTTGAGGGTTTCCCCTATTTAGGATGAGGAATTAAAGGATTAGGCTTAAATGAGAACAACTTAGATTGATAGGAAATCCCCATTTTGAAATAGAATGTTAGGCAATTGGACATTAAGGTAGTGTGAACATGACCTTATATAATTTTGGTAGTTTAAGGAGGCCTCAGCATGCTCTATGCTCGAAAAACGTAATTTTGCAATTGCCGAGTGGTGAGCACATCTATGGTTACCTTCCTTATAGAAAAAGTCAACTTAGTGGGTAAAAACGAGTTAGGAGATGATCGAATTAGGCTTTGTGGTCTTCATAAGAATTGTATCCCTAGATGTTATCTAACTAATAACTTTAGAATCACCTAAAAATAATGTGTATAACTCAATATGCCCAAAATACCGTACTTATGTTGGGTTATCAGCAGGAAGTAGTGTGTCCAAATTTGAGTCAATTTTCATCCGTGATATAGGCTAAATCAGCTCATGACTTTTTCATGAAAGTTGTATATTTTTCTCTTATCTTTCCATAGACACCAAGATCACCTCAAACACATCTCTATAGCCTAAGTTATGGCCCACACAAGGATGAAGGGTCAAAACCCATAAAAATCCAAAAATTAATTAAGATTTTCATTAAAGTTCAATTGAATCCAAATATGCAAAACTCAACCAGGACACCAATATTAAGCCCAATAAACATTTAATAAAGCCAAATACTAAGCCACAATAAGCATTTATAATTGGTTGATCTAACATGCTTGTGCTCTATTGAGCATGTCCTTGTTGAGTCCCCTATGAAGTGTGCGAATTTTGGAGTACAAGGGTAGTAGGACTAGCTTAGGTAATCAAAAACTGAATTGAGAGACTAGTCATTAGATTGCTTAGAGATAGAAATATGATATAGGATAAAGGAAATGAGTATGTGATGTTATGAATGTTGATTTACTTGCATGGTAATTATAACATGTGATATTATACTTGTGTGCATCATGTTATGAGATGTATGATACGACTTGATATCATTGTGATGAGTAACCTAGCCTGTGAGAGGCGAGAATGGACTCAGGCGATATCTCATTTGTGAGGGACAAGCCTATGAAAGGTAAGGACGAGACTCATTTGTTTGTAAATAAAAGGTCCAGAGGAACACTTGTGTGTGTTGTATGTATGAGACATGCATCATAACATTTGAGATGATTGTGCTGGCGAAAAGTAAGTATGAATTCAGATGGTGGAGGCCCTAAGGGGTTGTTTAACTCAGCCTTGGGGGTAAATATCCTTGGTGTGGAAACTCCAATGACTCATGTAACGACCCAACTGTCACTACCAAACAATCATACTAATCGTACTCTTATTGTTATACCAAGTAAATGAAATTATAACATATCAATGTAAAACATACACCAGTTAAGAGATTCATCCATCTCTCGTATTGCCATACAAACTCATCTTTACAACTGTCAATAGCAACATGCAAGGGGGATAACAGCATGCCATGTCAAAATTAATATACATCACTGGGGGAGAGGGATACAAAACACACTTCCTATGGTTGGTCACACTACACAACTCCATATCAAAAGAATGAAACTGAATACACAATAAAAGAAACAAAAGCTTGACACCTCAAGCCAAACATCTCTAGCTCGCAACTCCATCCTTAGCTTCGAGAAGTCGGGTCTACTAAAGCATCGCCATCTACTCTCACGCCATAAGACGTGATCATCATAGGCACATCAGCATAACCACCTTAGCAAAACAAGGCAAGGGTAAGCTTACTAAAACAACATGGCATATGAATTCTAAAACCATCAACATTCCTCGACATTCATACTCATACATATATACACATATAGCATTCATTCATATGGCAAAGAGTTCTTAGTATAGAACCCTATATCACAAAGAATCTGCCATGACTATGTCAATGCATGATGACACGACTCTCAAGAGATTCACAACATCTTAGGCGATCAGCCATGTCTCACCTTCTACCATGGCCTATCCAAGCACCATTCAGGGATTGCTAAAACTCTGATACTCAAATAAGCTTAGTGGTGTGTCGGGATAAGTATATGTAGGTGGTGGCTCACCGCAACACAAGGCATGCACCGCCTTGGCCCTTTGTGGAATCGCCTATCCACTTATCCCTGAAGGCCTATCTTTAAGACCCCACCATGTCTTATCCAAGCACTAGGCTGGAGGCTAGTCTGAGTTGTAACTCTTGTCAACCATCCAATTTACGTGCCTGGCCGCATAACGACATGAGGCCCATCACAGCCTCAGCCAACAACATATGCATGACATGCATGTATCACAACATCATATCCACTCAACAACAACCAAACAATATATACATGTGTAGCAACACAACAATAGCAACACAACACCATGTGGGCCCAACCAGCACTGCACGTGGTCCACAACCACTACCAACACCATGCAGGCCCATTCCAGCCTCAAGCATCATTAATAGGTAAGGCCTTATCCAAGTAGCCCATACCTCGTGAGAATCCTCACACAACAATTCATTCACAACCGGTGGAGGTCTTATCCAAGTAACTTGCCACCCTAGGGCCCAATCCAAGCAGCCCACATCTAATGGGTAAAACCCAAACAACCACACTTACAACAAGTAGAGGTCCTATCCAAGCAACCTACCACTCCTTTCATATTCTCAACCTTAAACTCACACTAGGAGTCTTTCTCAAACATGTCTCACACAACTACGCTCTCAAAATTGTTCAACAACAGAACACTGCATTCGCTCGGTGACCCACATGCTTGCTTAGTAAAGACCTTCCTTACAGAAGACTAACTTCCCTTGGGAAGGATTTTTGCTCAGCGACTATGAGTCTCGCTCAGCAAATCAGGATCATTTGCTCACCAACAACTAGAATTGCTTAGTGAATTCATTTCAAGGACTTTCTCCAAATTCCATCGTTTACATTTCGCTACCTACTCGCTAAGCGAATAACCATTCCAAAGAATAGCCAAAAATCTGCACACACACTCCTCCCACAGCAAACCTGTTGTTCGCCTAACGACTCAATTGAAATAGAGAGCACCACTCTCCAGGGCTCCAAATTCATTCAGCGAGCTCAATGTTCGCTCATCAATTACTCTCAGGAAATCTGGAATACCCACACTCGCTCAGTGAGCCACACACTCGCTCAGCGAACTCTCTTCTGGAAATTTTCCAGATTTCTATGAACACTCGCTCAACGAACTACATTTCACTAAGCGAATCCCTCTTACAATACGGCCATTTCTACAATTCAAGAACACTCGCTCAGCGATGTGGTGAGTCACTTAGCAAATCCTTAACCCATTAGTCTCACTTTAGTCTCAAGGGCACTCTCACTCAACGAGGCCCTTAGTCGCTCAACGAATATTATATAACAGCAACACAACTTTCTTCGAAAAACCCAAAAATCCAAACTTTTTACTCATTCATAGCCCAAGTCGATCCCACAAAGGTCAAATATGACAACACAACAGCCCACACAACATACTCAACATATATAACAATCCATACAACATTTCCAATAGAAATCATCCACGAAAATCTAGAAACCCATTTCTAGCAACATTCTAACCAAAATTTAGCCAAATCACACGTTTCAATTTAATCCATAACAACATATACATACTATCACATTCATACAACAAGTATTTAACTAATGTAAGCTTCCCTTACCTCTTAGGAGTTCTGAATCCGAATTTGGAGAAAGAGGAAGGTGAGAGAAAACGAACTCTTGAGCCAAATCTTTGAGAAATCTACTCTTTCTAAAAACTGACAAGGAATTAAGGCTTGAATCTCTTCTACACTCTTGGTGGGTTTTAGTGAGATGGAGGGAATGAGAGAGTTTGAGAGTAAGAAAGATAAGGGAAATGAGAGAATGAGGGAGGAGGTCTTGGGAGAGTTTTTCACAAATGAGAAGGATGAGGGGTTTTGGGTGGTCTTAAACCTCCCTAGGGCCATACAACAACTTTGGGCCCACTAAAGCCTATGGTTCATCTGACCATTTTCCACTACTCACAATTGGCCTAACTCAATTGTGTTTCTATCAACAACCCATATAATTACCAACAACACACTCACTTTGACTCAAGAACAACATTTTCCTCAGTTTCCTAAATTCAGATAGGGGTTCCAAAACAACCAACACAAAACAACACTCATGCAACAACAACTTATTTATTTGTTTTAATCACCAATATCATATATTATATTTCCACTTTTAGTTATTAAACCATTAAATCATACATTAAGAAAACACGGTGTTATAATCCTCCCCAACAAGAAGATTTTTGTCCTCGAAAATCCTCTTACCTGGGAAAAGATTCGGATATTGCTCCTCCATCTTCTCTTCAAGCTCCCATGTGGATTCTCTAGTCAGATTATTCCACTCTACTCTGACCAACTGGATATCCTTGCCTCTAAGCTGCTTCACTCTCAGATCTACAATCTTCACAAGTAGTGTCATATATGTTAAGTTCTATTGTATCTGTATAGAATCAGGCTCGATGACGTGAGTAGGGTCATAAACATACTTTCTCAACTGAGAAACATGGAAGACATTATGGATGTTAGACAAGAAAGGAGGTAAGGCTATTTGGTAAACAACAGGTCCAACCCGACAAAGAATCCGGTAAGGACCAATAAACTAGGGAGTGCACTTTCTAGATTTGATTGCCCTACCAACTCCGGTCACAGGTGTGACTCTCAAGAAAACATGATCACCCTCTTCAAACTTAAGCGGTCTTCTACACTTATCAACATAAGACTTTTGGTGACTCTGAGCAATTCTCATATTCTCTTGAATCTTCTTCACTTTCTCTGTTGTTTGCTATCAATTTTGGTCCCACAAGCATGCTTTCTCCACCTTGATACCAACACAATGGTGTTTTGCATCTCTGACCATACAAGGCTTCAAATGGTGCCATTCCAATGCTTGCATGAAAATTGTTGTTGTGAGTGAATTCCACCAAAGGTAAAATCTCATCCCAACTCCCAAGGTGATCTAACACACGCCCTCAAAAGGTCCTCCAAAGATTGGATTGTTCTCTCTAACTAACCATCTATCTGAGGGTGATATGCAAAGCTAAGCTTCAACTTTGTACCCAAAGTCTAATGCAAACTTTGCCAGAACCTTGAAGTAAACCTTGGATCCCTATCAGAGATAATACTGGAAGGCACTCCATGTAACCTTACTATTTCTCTGATGTATAAATGCATCAACTTTTCCAAGGAATACTTGATATTAGTAGGCAAGAAGTGAGCACACTTCGTTAACCTATCAATAATGACCCAAATAGCATCAACACCTCTTGCCGTTCTAGGAAAACTCCCTACAAAGTCCATAGTGATGTTATCCACTTCCACTTAGGTATCTCCATCATCTGCAACAAACCACCAGGTCTCTGGTGCTCTATCTTGGCCTTTTGACAGGTCAAACATGCTGCAACATGCTCTAGTACATCCTTCTTCATACCAAACCACCAAAACATCTTCTTCAGGTCCTGATACATTTTGGTAGTACCGAGATGCAAACTCAACTTGCTCTTGTGACCCTCATTCAAGACATGCTTCCTCAACTCAAGGTCTTGCGGTATACATACTCTATCCTTGAACCTCAGAATATCGTCTGTACCCAAATTGAACTTGGCTGCCTTCCTTGCACCCAACAACTCTTTAGTCCTACAAAGACTATGGTCAAGCAACTGTTTCTCTTTGATCATCTCAAGAAAACCATTGGCCACCGTGATCATACCACAACGAATACGATCAAGCGACATCTCCACATACAAGTTCAGGTCTTTGAACTTCTCCATCAACTCTAACTTTTTCACCATCAAAGCTGACATATGTACAGACTTCTAACTCAATGCATCAGCCACCACATTTGCCTTACCAGGATGGTACATCAACTAAAAATCATAATCTTTCAGGAATTCCATCCACCGTCTCTACCTCATGTTCAGCTCCTTCTGATTAAACAGATACTTCAAACTCTTGTGATCACTAAACACATCGAACCTTGCTCCATACAAACAATGTCTCCATATCTTCAAAACAAACACCACAGCGGCCAACTCCAAATCATGGGTAGGATAATTCCTCTATGATTCTTCAACTGCCTCGATGCATAAGCCATAACTTTCCTGTGCTGCATCAACACACACCCCAATCCTTGATGAGAAGCATCACAATGAACCTCGAAAGGCTCGCTAGGATCAGGCAACACTAAGACTAGCGAAGTTGTCAATCTCTGTTTCAACTCTTGGAAACTCTCTTCACAAGCTTTCGTCCAAGAAAAGGGTTGGTCTTTGTAGGTGAGTTGGGTTGTAACATATTGTTTTTCCTAATGCATGATTAAGTATTTTAATAACTAAAAAAGTGGAAATTTGATATGTAATCTAGGTGATTAAAAGAAATAAATGAATTGTTGTTATGTATGTTACGTGGTACGTGGTGATAGTTGTGTATTGTATGTTTGAAATTCTGGTTTGAATTTAGGAAACTTGAGATATATGCTTGAGCCAATGTGGGTGTATTGTGAGTATGATTTTGGGCTTTTGAAAGAAAACAGTTAAGTTAAACCAGTTTTGAGATAAGGGGAGTGGCTTGGTGAAATTTGGGCCTTAGTTGGCTAAAAGTCCGTGTGAGAGCTTCGGGAGGTCAAGTATATAAGAAAGGGAGGGAGGAGTTTTCTCTTATTTTCCCATTCTCTTTCTCTGTCTTCACTTTATCTCTCCATATGTCTCCAGAATCTCTCAAGTTAGTAAGTGTATTAAAGGATTTCAAGTTCAATTCCATGCTTTGGGTGAGAGGAGGAGTAGTCTTTGGAAGTTTTGGCTCAAGACACCAGATTCTCAAGGAACCTAGATTCAAATTCGGAGACTTTTAAAGGGAAGGGAAGATTACTAGGTGCTAATTTCTTGTTATTAGTTGTGGATATATTGATTACATGTTGTATAAACGGTTGAATTTTGATGAAGATTTGTCTTGTAGTTGGTTTTTGGTAACAACATGTTTTGAAAAGGATTTTGAGATTTGTTGATGATTTGTGCATAAAATTATTATGTAATCGATTATAAAGGTATTAGAAGTAGTTAAAATTGTTTTGTGATGCTTGGTGTTGTTTGATTTTGTCAAAAAATGGTTGTTGGTGATTGATTTGCGAACAAAACAATCGTACTCACACCCAATGATGGATTCTGTCACTTAGCGACAGAAATGCTAGCTCAGCAACGGATGTTGATGTCTCTCTATAAGTCATTTGCTTAGTGACAGATCTTTGGCTTAGCGACGAAATTCGTGCTCAGTGAAAGAAAAATAGGATTTTCTTTGCTTTATTATTATTATTATTGTTGTCTGTGGATGACTTTATTGACTCTTATGGATGTCAAATGTATATTTTTAGATAATTGGATGTTCAAATGGTTTTCTAAACTAGCTTTTGGTTTTTCTTTATTATTATTGTGGATTTGTTTGATAAATTGTTAAAAAGTGGTAGTTGGGTGGAAGGTTGCTTTGATAGAACTTCCACTGGTTATGTTGTATTGTTGTGGTGAGACTTTTCATAAGGGATGTAGGTCCCAGTGCTATGTGAGAATTTTCACAGGGTATGTGTTGCTTAGATAGTGCCTTATCTATTGACCATGCAAGAGGCTGGATTGGCCTGCATAGGGTTGATGGTAACTGTTAGACCACATATTGTGCTGAGTAGGCCACGTGGTGTGATGATGCGATATGGATATTGATGAATGGTTGTGGTTGAGTTGTTGTTGTTGTTGTGGCTCATGCATATATACATATGTTATTGGCTGAGGTTGTATGTGCCTCATGTCATATATGTGTAGGCATGGAAGTTGGGGTTGTACGGAGCTACGGCTCAGACGCGCCTCCAGCTTAGTTCTTGGATAAGAAGTGGAGTCTGAAAGTTGGGCTTGGAGGATGAGTGGATGGGTAATCCCGTAAGGGGCCAAGATAGTGCAGGCCTTGTGTTGCAGTATACCACCACCCACATTCAGTTATCTTGACAACCATAAGTTTATCCGTAGATCATAGTTTTGACAATCCCTAGATGGTGCTTAGAAGGCCATGGTAGGGGGTAAGACCTAGCTAATCACCCTAAATGTAGAAAATCTCTTGAGAGTCTTGTCTTTTATTCATTGACATGTAGGGTTTGAAATCATGGTATGTTGTGTTGTGATGTGTAACATCCCAATGTTTTCCTTTAATTATTATTATTATTATTATTATTATTATTATTATTCGTTTGCCTTGTTTTTAATAAAATGATATTTTGAGAAAAAGAAATATTGGGCTTTTAAACTGGGGTTTTATAATTAGAATGTTTTTAAAAGTTTTAAAACCCTTTTATTGGGCTTAGTTTTATGAGTCCAAAGTTAGCTTTAAGTATTCCATAGGTTTCTTAAAAACCTAATCCTTTTTCCTTATTCTTTCGCTTGTGCCTCCTTGGAGATACCGTGCCGTTAGAGCCTTTGCAGTCAAGAAGTGAGGAACCTTAGAAAGACGCTGCTGCACCGTTCGCATCCTCTTGCTGGAGATCGCCTCTTTCAAGGTAAGGGGGAGTGAGTTATCTCGCTCATGGGTATGACTTTGGTCGTGGGTAGAGGGGTTGACCCTAGACCCCAATTGTTTATGAATTATATGGTTGTGTACGTGCAAAGAAGAATGCGATTTTCCCCAAATTATTAATATGTTTATGAAAATTCTATGTTTAATTTATATGGATTATCATGGATTGTCTTTTTAAAATCTGTATCTTGGATCCACCCGGCGGGGTTAGATAGCTACTAGGCGACCTTTCGTTGAAATCTACGCTCCGCGTTGGCGTCAGGCGGGATGAACAATCCGCAGGGTAGGTTGGGTCCTGACGTGGACCCGTTGGGCGGGTTGGTTGCGGCGCAGACCTGCTAGGCGGGATATATAGCCCGCCAGGTGGATTCGTTGCTGGCACAACGAGCGGATACGATTTTGGCTATTTCGTTCTTTGTGCCTATGAACTCCTTTTTTTGTAGTTTTAAACTCATTGTTGTTTCTTTTTATGCCTTGTTAAGTTTATATTGTGTGACTGTTGTTTACTTTGAGAAAATTGAGTATGATATGAAATTGTGTTAATGTTTCATGATGAAAGCCTGTGAAAAGTTGTAAGTATTGTATGTGACCATGTATCATAACATTTGAGTTATGTGATGAGGAAAGTATGTAAGAATCTGGCTGGTGGAGGCCGTGATGGGTTGTCTAACTCTAGCCTTGGGGGTTATTCGGTCGGGAAAACTCCAATGGTCCCATGGAGCTGGGGCATGCTGGCAAAACTGGGTAACCCTGACTAGTCGCCGAGGGATATCATACTAGTTGAGGGTGCGAGAGCCGAAGGCATCAGTACCAATGACGCTTCTTATGGCCGTGCATTTACTCCTAGTCTACTTTTCGACAAGTTTAAGTTGGTACCACATGTGCATAAGAAGTAGAAGCTAGGCATTGCATTACATATGTTTGTGTGTGTTCTAGTTTTTGCAAATTACTGTTAATTGATTATGTATGTGATGTGTATTCTACCTGTCTCCACTGTCATACTTTGAGCATGATGTGAGATGTATCTCACCCCCTTGTTTTCTGGTGTTTTCTGTATGTGTTTGTGATATGCAGGTGACGTCCAGCAGGACCTTGAGGAGGAGTCTTAGAGTAGGGGCATTGGCCTCATTGCAGTTTATTTTACAGTTTCTTTACGGTTTTGTCAACTCTGATAGTAATGTGACATCAGGGTCTTAGTTATTTATTATTTTAGCTTTTAAACTTTAGACTAATAGTTTTACTTTTAAATTGGTTTATTTTATTTTATTTTATTTTATTTGGACTTGTATGGTCAACTATGGACCACCATCATTTGGCTAATCAGTAAAGCATCATATGGAGTTTTAGTAAATGTGAGTTATGCCTGTGATGTCCTTTATCGTGTGAAGAAAAAGATTATAAACTATCGTTTTATTTCACAAATGAAAAGCATGTTATATTTTCGTAATATTTATTTAATAATTAGCTTTGGGGTAAAGGGTGTCACATTTAGTCATGTAACATCCCGGGCGCTGACGAGGGCGGGGAGTGATCGCCGGTGCAAAAGAGATGAGGCACGGACAATGAGCAGCTCCTAGCAGGCTTCCAGTGGGAGGGGTACATGAATGAATCGAATACACACCCGAACGAGAGGGATCCAAAGGCTGTGCAGGAATAGGACTGTACAGTTGAGGATAGCTTAAAGGAATTAATAAGTGCTACCTATACCATCAAGATGCATCTACTTTTCGGTAGCCTATCACTTAAGAACTCCATAGTTAAGCGTGCTTGACTTGGAGCAATTTAGGGATGGGTGACCTACTAGGAAGTTTCCCAGGAAGCGTGTGAGTGAGGACAAAGCACGCTAAAAAGTCTTGTGTTGGTTTGTGGGGACAGTCATAGATCTTGCAAGCAGCCGGGCATTGCATGATGCATGTAAACCTTTTTCTTAATGCATTGGATTCCAAATGAGTATGTTAATGATTTGATGATATGAGTTGTATATTGTATGTTGGTTTATGATTTGTAAGCTTACCCTTGCCTTGTTGTTTTGTTTTGGTATGGTTGCTGTTGTTGTTGTATGTAGCTATAACTGTGATGATATCATCATTTTGGCATGGGAGCAGAGGGAGAGACTCTAGCAAATCTTGCATCTTGCAGTTGATAGTGGATGTCCCAGCAGGAGAGGTTGAAGGCCCTTCTTGGGTGGAGCTTTTCTGGAAGCTCATTTCTCTTTAGGTTTTGATGTATATAATGTATAGTCGACCAGCTTTAAGGAGTTTCATTTTTTGTCTTCTTTTTGGATTTTGTATATTCTGGCTTGTATATTTTATTGTTTCTTACCTTGTACATACTTTATATTATGAAAGACAATATACATCTAGTTTTATTGTTACTATTATTATTGAATATCTTAATAAAGTATGGGATTGTGTGGAATTTTGTAGCGACATAGGGTTGTTACACTTTTTGGTATCAAAGCTGGTCAAGTCTATTAGGATGACCTATGGGAAATAGGTCTAGTATGCTTGTGTTGTGTGTATATGACATGTTGTTTGGTGTGATTTGTTTATGTGGTGTTGCTTGGTGTGGATCTTTCCATGAGTGAAGTGATCATGTTTGGATAGTTGATAAGCTGTTGTTGTGGTTGGTTTTGTAAAATCTTGATGAAGAAATCTAACCAGCCACCACCACCACCTCCAATTGATTTCTCTCAAATAGCCAGAGCTATGGAGGCGATGGTTGTTGCTATGGCCCAACAGTAGAATATTGTGGCCCAGCAATAGGCTGCCATGGCTCAGTAGCATCAGGCTACTATGGCTCAATTGGAGATGTCTTGAGCTGTTGCAGAAGCTACTCATGTTGCTGTGCCTCCCGAGTTTAGGAAGAGTGGCCCACCCCAGTTTAAGGTTAAGTCCGATCCTGGTGTAGCTGACCAGTGGATGCGGAAGATGGAGAAGATTTTTAGGGCGATGGCTTACCCGAATGAAAGAAAGGTCGTTTATGCCATTTATATGCTTGTTGGTGAGGCAAAATATTGGTGGCAAGGAACTTAATAGCTGATAGGGCCATAGGGTGAGGCTGTCACTTGGGCCAGCTTCTGATAACGTTTCCTAGAGAAATATTTTCTAGCAAGCGCTAGACATGCTAAAAAGGGATGAAATTCCTGAGATTATATCAAAGGAACACGATGGTGAGTGAGTATACCGGCAAGTTTGAGTACTTGGCCTGGTTTTACTCACAGGCGACTACCGAGGAGTGGAGATGTCACAAGTTTGAAAAAGGTCTGAGGTATAAGTTGAAGAGGATGATTATCCCTATGACTATTAGAGAGTTTCCTACACTGGTAGAAGAGGTAAAGACAATGGAGAGAGTGGAGTCTGGCACCCAAGCGGTGAGGACCTAGAGCGGTGAATCATCTAGATCTAGGAGAGGATGGCAATGGAGGAAACCTTATAGCAGACCTTAGAGTCAGTCGCAATCCTCTAGACCTCAGTAGTCTGGGACTTCTAACTCCTAGAGTCATTCCTCTGTTACACCCCAGACTAGACAACAGGAGGTTAGATGTTACTGGTGTGGAGAACCACATTATATGAGTCAGTGCCTTCTAAAGGACCATATATGTTACATATGTCAATAGCTTGGACATATAGCCAGAGACTGCACAGCTTCACTAAAGGCAGAGTCCACTGTGAATGTTGCAAGGGTAGTGAGACCTATAGCAGCTAGACGTGTGTTAGCCATAAGCAGAGTAGAAGCCCCTCATTTCAATGATCTTATTCGGGGCAAGTGTGAGATAGCTGGTAATGCTTTATCAGTGTTGTTTGATTCTGGAGCCATTCATTCTTTCATCACTTGTGAATGTGTGGAGAGGTTGCAGTTGTCTACCTATCCTCTGTTGTTTGATCTGCTTGGTTCTATGCGAACTGTTACCCCTATGGTGACATCAGTGGTTTGTGCTAACTGCCTGATTATTGGTAGTGGGAGAAGGTATAAGGTGAACTTGATTTGTCTTCCCTCTATAGAGTTGGATGTGATTTTGGGGATAGATTGGTTGTCTTCCAACCATATCATGTTGGATTGTGCAAGAAAGGCCTTAATCTTTCCTAGTATAAAGAGTTTTGAATTCATTTCTGCTAACCAAGCTTAGATTTCTTTATAAGAAATAGTTTAGGGATATATGATCTTGTCTTTTCTAGAAGTCAAAAGTGACCTGGATTTGGATTCTATGGTAGTGGTTAAAGATTTTCTTGAAGTCTTTCCTAAGGATATACCTGGTATACCTCTGCAGAGAGAGATGGAGTTTGCTATATACTTAGTTCCAGGAGCAGGACCAGTGTCAATGGCTCCTTATAGAATGGCACCAGTGGAGTTGGCAGAGTTAAAGAAGCAAGTTGAGTAGTTGTTAGAGAAGAAAATGATCTGACCTAGTGTTTCTCCTTGGGGAGCACCGGTATTGTTGGTGAAAAAGAAAGATGGTAGTTCACGCTTATGTGTGGATTATAGGCAGTTGAACAAGATTATGATCAAGAACAAATATCCATTGCCAAGGATTGATGATTTAATGGACTAGTTGAGGGGAGCAAAGGTATTCTCAAAGATAGATTTGAGATCGGGGTATCATCAAATACGGGTAAAGGATGAAGATATACCAAAGACTGCTTTTAGGACTCGGTATGGGCATTATGAGTATGTAGTGATGCCTTTTGGAGTGATGAATGCTCCCATCATATTTATGGACTATATGAACCAAATTTTTTGCCTTTTCTTGGATAAGTTTGTCGTTGTGTTCATTGACGACATTCTTGTCTATTCCTGGTCGTTTAAGGAGCATTTGAGGATAGTGTTGGAAATCTTGAAGGAGAAGTAGTTGTATGCTAAACTGTCCAAGTGTGAGTTTTGGTTGGATGAAGTAAAATTCTTAGGCCACATGATCTCAGCTGATAGGATTACAGTTGATCTTAATAAGGTTGAGACTGAGTTGAGCTGGGAACGTCCGAAGACAGCTATAGAGATCAGGAGTTTTGTTGGGTTGGCTGGGTATTACCGGAGATTCATAGAAGGTTTCTCGAGAATTATTACGCCTTTGACCCAACTTACTCGTAGGGATCAACCTTTTGCTTGGACCGAAGCTTGTGAGAACAGTTTCCAAGAGTTGAAAAAGAGGTTGACCACTTCTCTTGTCTTAGTGTTGCTTGATCCTAGTGAGCCTTTTGAGGTTTACTGTGATGCTTCTCATCAAGGTTTGGGTTGTGTGCTGATGCAGCATAAGAAGGTTGTGGCCTATACGTCTAGACAGTTGAAGACTTATGAGAGGAACTACCCTACTCATGGCTTGGAGTTGGCAGCATGGTGTTTGGTTTAAAGATATGGAGGCACTATCTGTATGGTGTGAAGTTTAATGTGTTCAGTGATCACAAAAGCTTAAAGTATTTGTTTGATCAAAAGGAGTTGAACATGAGGCAGAGAAGATGAATAGAATATCTGAAAGATTTTGATTTCCAATTGATGTACCATCTTGGCAAGGCAAATGTGGTAGCTAATGCTTTGAGTAGGAAGACTATTTACATGTCAGCCTTGATGGTAAAGGAGTTGGAGTTGGTAGAGAAGTTCAGAGATCTGAACTTATATGTGGAGTTATCATCTGACCATATCGGCTATGGTATGATTACCATGGCTAGTGATTTCTTAGATATGGTCAAGGAGAAGCAATCAGGGGATCCTAGTCTTTATAGGACTAAGGAATTGTTGGGCACAGATAAGGCGATAGATTTCAGCCTGGGTGAAGATGATGTTTTGAGATTCAAAGGCAGAGTATGTGTGCCACAAGATCTTGAGTTGAAGAAGCTTATCTTGGAAGAAGGTCACAAAATTTGCATCCCGGTACTACCAAAATGTATCAAGATTTGAAGAGATGTGGCGAAGTATGTTGCAACTTGTCTAACCTGTCAAAAGGCCAAGATAGAACACCAAAGACTTGGTGGGATGTTGCAAACCATGGAGATACTTGAGTGGAAGTGGGATAGCATCACTATGGACTTTGTTGTGAGTTTGCCTAAGACAGCAAGAGGTGTTGATACTATTTGGGTAATTGTTGATAGGTTAACGAAGTGTGCTCACTTCATATCTATTAACATTAAGTATTCCTTGGAGAGATTGACTCAGATATATATTGAGGAGATTATACGTTTGCATGGAGTGCCTTCAAGCATTATATCTGATAGAGATTTGAGGTTTACTTTAAGGTTTTGGCAAAGTTTGTATTAGGCTTTCGGTACAAAGTTGAAGCTTAGCTTTGCATATATCACCCTCAGATAGATGGTTAGTTGGAGAGAACAATCTAATCTTTGGAGGACCTTTTGAGGGCGTGTGTAACACCCCAAATTTCAAGTACTAGAAATAAACCATGAACTAACTCTTAGTAGAACCCTTCCCATATGTTGTTAGACAAAAGATGTCTTAAGAGTTATTGTTATTATTATTATTATTATTATTATTATTATTATTGTGTTGTGTTGTTGTTATTATATTTATTATTATTGTTATTATTATTATTGTTTTTAATACCTTAGTATTATAAATTAGTAGGAATATTATTATAGAATGCAAAAGAGCATCTAGGGCCCAATAAGGGACTAAAGCCCACTAAGCCATATACCTACCCACATGTTATAAGAAGGGAATAGAGAAAGAGGGTTAGGTTTAGCCGTCACAAAATAGAAGAAAAAAGAAAAGAAAAGGGAACAAGAAAAAGAAGAGAAGAATGAGGAATAGAAACCAGCGAACCCAAACCCTAGAACTCAATTTTGCATGCTCTTAAAGGTGAGTGCTCTCCCCCGTGTCCTTCCTTGTTCTTGTTCCTCTATTTATATTTTCCTTCCTTATACCTAAATTTAGGGATTTGATGGGTTTTGAGGAGATTGTGAGGGAGTAAGGAATTTATAGATTAGATTAAACAATTATCAGTGTAGAAGAGTGATTAAGAATCTAGTTATTTATTTGGGAGCATTTAGAAACCAAAGGCATTAGGAAAAACAAATTGAAATTAGTACCTCGGATCTGCCCGGCGGGATTAGATAGCCGCTGGGCGACTTTTCTTCAAAAACTGGATTCCGTGTTTGCACTAGGCGCACGGACCCGCTGGGCAGGATGAAACATCCGCTGGGCTGGTTGGATCCTGACGCGAACCCACTGGGTGGGTTTGCTGGACCGCTGGGCAAATACGACTTTTGCTATTACGTTCCTTGTGTTTGTGAACTCCTTTTGGCAGTGTTTAACTCATTGTTATTTGTTTTTTTTATGTCTTGTTGAGTTTATATTGTATGGTTGTTATTTACTTTGAAAAAATGAGTGTGATATGAAATTGTGCCTATGATTCATGATAAAAGTCTATGAAAGCTGTAAGCATTGTATGTGACCATGCATCATAACATTTGAGTTATGTGAAGAGGAAAGTATGTAGGAATCTAGCTGGTGGAGGCCGTGATGGGTTGTTTAACCTTAGCCTTGGGGGTTATCCGGTTGGGAAAACTGCAATGGTCCATGCTGATCCCATGGATCCGGGGCGTACTGGCAAAACTGGGTAACCCTGACTAATCACCGGGGGATATCATGCTAGTTGAGGGTGCGAAAGCCAAAGGAATCGGTACCGATGACGCTTCTTATGGCCTGCATTTACTCCTAGTCTACGTTTCGAAAAGTTTAGGTTGGTACCACATGTGCATGAGTAGTGGTTTAGGAACATCGCACGCATATGTATCTTGTTGTAGTGTGATATGTTGAAGTGTGCTACGTTGTAATTGTGTGAATTCTATGTGACCTTGTTCATAAGCGAATGATGTAATGTGTACACGTGTGAAAATGTGATTGTGTATTATGATGGATTGTTAAGATTATGTATATGTGCTCATGTTATGCATGTACGTCATGCTTACTTGATGAAACAAAACAATGTGTATGTTTAGTTACTAGGCAAAAGATGTGAAATAAATGTATGCTTGTAATTAAAATTATGTTTGCTACCTCAAGGATAAGTGAGAGGCTAGGCCCTAGGATAGTGTTGTGAGGGTCCTAGTTGGATGATAATAGTTGTGAATGAGGTAGAGAAAGAGTGAATCCCCACACAGCGTAATAGAAAGGTATAAGACAAATAAGAGAACAAAATGATGGTATTAAGGTGAGTGTTAAGGGATGGTCAAAAGTATTTTAGAATGTTTATGACCTTAGACTTGACCTATAGAGACCAACCTTAAATATTAAAAGAAAGAAAAGTAAAATCTAAACAAGGGTTTAAATACTAAAGAGCATTTTGGGTAAGAAAGAATTCTTAGGTTGAGAATGAGATAGTAAACTAATATAACAGTTAGGAGAATGAGAGAGTAGTTAACACAGAAAGTATTGAAGATTAAAAGGTGTAGATTAGACCGTAGGTATGGCGAATTACGAGAGACCTAGTGAGTTTAAAGCCATAAAAGATAAATGATGAGGGTTGTCCGAATAGAAGAGTGTAACCCAGCCGTATAGTCCTTAAAGCACTCACTGAGACATTATGTCTCATTCCTTTAAGTTTCTCCTTTTCCAGGATACAGGTGAAGACATGCGTAGATGGAGCTTGGAGTCATGTGCAAGAAAATGTAGTCTAGCTTATATTATGTTTTTGTATTCTTCTTTATATTTTATACAATACCTTCGGGTGATAGATAAGTTATATGTGACATGTATTTTTTTTTTATTATATTGTTCGTATATAATATTTAATTATATTTATGAGAAGCATTTATATGTTGTTTCTACTTTTTTAAGTTTGTTTTTTTTGAAATCTAGACTTAGTTACGGTAATGCCCCTTAGGGTGTTACAGTGTGTGTTAGATCACCTTGGGAGTTGGGATGAGATTTTACCTTTGGTGGAATTCACTTATAACAACAGTTTTCATGCAAGCATTGGAATGGTACCATTTGAAGCCTTGTATGGTCGGAGATGCAAAACACCATTGTGTTGGTATCAAGGTGGAGAAAGCATGCTTGTGGGGCCAGAATTGATACAGCAGATGATGGAAAAGGTGAAGAAGATTTAGGAGAACATGAGAATTGCTCAGAGTCGCCATAAGTCATATGTTGATAAGCGTATAAGGCCTCTTGAATTTGACGAGGGCGACCATGTTTTCTTGAGGGTCAACCTCAATGACTAGAGTTGGTAGGGCGATTAAGTTTAAGAAGCTTACTCCTAAGTTTCTTGGTCCTTACTAAATCCTTCGTAGAGTTGGACCTGTTGCTTATCAGATTGGGTTACCACCTTTCTTATCCAATATTCAAGATGTCTTCTATGTATCTCAGTTAAGGAAGTATGTGTATGATGTAATGACCCAACTGTCGCCACTAAACATACACCCCACACTTTTCATCGGGTGAATAAATCAATCATAGCATATCTGTATATATATATATATATCAACTGAGAGATCCATCTATCTTTCCTAGTACCATACATGCACATCGGTATATCAATCTATACAATCCCATCAAAAGAAAACTATACAAAATAACACCTTTAAAACAAAAAGGGTTGCCTTGCAAGCAACTCCACCATCAACTTTGAGCAGCCGGGTCCATTGAGGCCTCGTTATCTACTCCCACGCCATAGGACGTGATCATCACAGGCACATCAGCACAAGCAACAACAATAGGACAACCAACAACAATAAACACGGCAAGGGTAAGCTTACTACAACAATGGCATAACATATAATCATGGAGATCATCAATAATTTAAAACATTCAACCACGAGTAATCACCAATAATTCACAACATTCAATTACAAGTATATAGCACCTCATTATACCTCTATAGTCCTCAACGTCTATATACAAAATGTTCATACAGAAGGGTTCTCAACTCAGGACTCCACATTTCATCATAATCACCACAACTATGTCAATGCATGATGACACGATTCTCGAGAGATTTACAACATATCGGGCGATCAGCCAGGTCTCACCCCCTACTGTGGCCTATCTAAGCACCATTCAGGGATTGCCAAACTTTGATATGTGGATAAGCTTAGTGGTTTGTCAAGATGAGTGTATATGGGTGGTAGCTTACCGCGACACAACGCCTGCATCGCCTTGGCCTTCTGCGGAGTCGCCCATCCACTCACCCCCAAAGGCCCATTGTCAGTTGCCCTACATCTTATCCAGCACTATGTTGGAGGCACATCTGAGTTCCAACTCTGGTCACCATCCAACTTACGTGCCTACTCGCACCACGGCATGAGGTCCATCGTCAGCTACCTCAGCCACCAACTATGCATGAATGCATGTACTGCACACCATCAACTACTCAACCACAACCAATAAAAATACGACATATATACATGTATATCAATATAACTAGTGGCAAAGAGGCCCATCGTCATCTACCTCACATTACCACTCAACATCCATCAACACCATATTGGCCCCAAACCGGCCTTAATCATAACCAACAGGTAAGGCCTTATCTAAGCAGCCCACCTTATAAGGGACAATATCATGCCTCAATCAAAATCAACAGGTAAGGCCCTATTTAAGCATCCCACCTCATGAGGAACAATATCATACATCATGAGTGAAGGTCCTATCTAAGCAACCCTCCACTCAACTATCACTTTCCAATAAATCTATCACACAACTCCACAATAACAACAAAGAAAACCAAGAATCCAGTTTAGAATTATAATAACATGTGGAGGTTTTAACATTTTTCCAAAGTTTCCAATTATCATACCAAGCATTAAACCTATAGCATTCAACCCCATCTTTATGTTTCTTAAATTTCAACTTTAATGGTCCATATATGGCATCACAAAATTGACACCAAACATCTCAAAAATAAGGAAGAATCAACGGTTTTGTCACTCAACGCCATTTGACTGTCGCTCGGCGCCAACATCATAGAGAAGATTTGTAATTTTGTCGCCCGGTGCCGCACTCTTGTCGCCCGGCACCAACATCACAGAGAGCATAAGCAAAAATCGGAGAAAATGTTGCCGGACGACAAAATCCGTCGCTATAGGCAAAATTAAAATTCCGTCGCTAATTGACAGCATTTCAGACAGCACTCTATCATCTGTCCCCTGGCAACATAAACTGACGCTCGACGCCAAATTGCGATTTTCTGCAATCACAGGGAAGACGACTCATTGCTGTTCTTAACAAAATCAATCCATCCCAAGTACCACAAAACAATTCTAAACACTTTTAATATATTTATAACCGATTACATACGGATTTCTCCCACAAATCATCCTTAAATTTGGAAATCCCTTTTCAAAACCCATTTTGTCAAAAACGAACCACAACTCATGCATAACTAGATTTGGAATGAACCCAAGGCAAGATTCACACAAAATCATGCTCATCCATCACAAATCTAACAAGTGTAAGCTTCCCTAACCTTTTGGAGCTTCCGAATCCGAGCTTGGGGAAGAGAAAATGGGATATGTGCAAGACCTTGAGCCAAACTCTGTGAAGCTGAAGATATAACAGCCCTCCCACACTTAGAAACATGATTCCTCACCGGGTTTGGGTCTCACACTTCAAGAGTCTCAGAAAGGTTTGGAGAAAATGAGAGAATAAGAGAAGAGGGTGAGAGAGAGAGAACGGAGAATGAGAGAAATGAGAAGGGGAGGGGGCTTTATATTTCGAAACCCTCCGTAGGCCTTACAAGGCTTCAAGCCCACTAAACCTCAGGGTCCATCTATTCACTCTCCAGAACTCACAACGGTTCTCACTTAATTGTTTTTCTCTCAACAACCCAAACCAGTATCAACAACACTCTCAATTTGGCTCAAGCACATTTGTCTCAATTCCTTGAACTCAAATAGGAATTCCAAGTTTACAACATACAACTAACACCACACAACAACAATTCTATTTATTTATTTGTTTTAAACACCATAATCACATATTAATTTCCACTTTAGTTATCAAACCACTACATCATACATTAATAAAATCATAGCGTTACATATGACCCTATTCACATCATAGAACCGAACTTGGTGCAAGTTCGAGGAGATTTCACCTATGAGGTGTAACTAGTGAGGGTTATAGATAGAAGGACAAAGCAGTTAAGAGGCAAGGATATCTAATTAGTAAGAGTGGTACAGAATGATGTAACTAGAGAATCTACATGGGAATTGGAGGAGAAAATGAAATAGCAGTACCCAAATCTTTTCCCAAGTAAAAGGATTTTCGAGGACGAAAATTTTCTTGTTGGGGAAGATTGTAACATCTTGTTTTTCCTAATGCATGATTAAGTGTTTTATTAACTAAAAAAAGTGGAAATTTGATATGTAATCTAGGTGATTGAAAGAAATAAATGAATTGTTGTTATGTATGTTACGTGGTATGTGGTGATAGTTGTGTATTGTATGTTTGAAATTCTGGTTTGAATTTAGGAAACTTAAGATATATGCTTGAGCCAATGTGGGTGTATTATAAGTGTGATTTTGGGCTTTTGAAAGAAAACAGTTAAGTTAAACTAGTTTTGAGATAAGGGGAGTGGCTTGATGAGATTTGGACCTCAGTTGGCCAAAAGTCCGTATGAGAGCTTCAAGAGGTCAAGTATATAAGAGGGGGAGGGAGGAGTTTTCTCTTATTTTCCCATTCTCTTTCTCTGCCTTCACTTTATCTCTCCATATCTCTCCAGAATCTCTCAAGTTAGTAAGTGTATTAAAGGATTTCAAGTTCAATTCCGTGCTTAGGGTGAGAGGAGGAGCAGTCTTTGGAAGTAGTGGCTCAAGACACCAGATTCTCAAGGAACCTAGATTCAAATTTGGAGGCTTTTAGAGATAAGGGAAGCTTACTATGTGTTGATTTCTTATTATTGGTTGTGGTTATATTAATTACATGTTGTATAAACGGTTGAATTTTGATGAAGATTTGTCTTGTAGTTGGTTTTTGGTAAAAGTAGGTTTTGAAAGGGATTTTGAGATTTGTTGATGATTTGTGCATAAAATTATTATGTAATCGATTAGAAAGGTATTAGAAGTAGTTAAAATTGTTTTGTGATGCTTGGTGTTGTTTGATTTTGTCAAAAAATGGTTGTTGGTGATTGACTTGTGAATAAAATGATCATACTCGCACCCAACGATGGATTCTGTCGCTTAGCGATGGAAAATGCTCGCTTAGTGATGGATCTTGCTAGTTACTGGAAGTCTGTCACTCGCTTAGCGACGAAAATGCTTGCTTAGAGACGGATCCTGATGACTGTTTAGAAGTCATTCGCTTAGCGACAGATGCTAATGACTCTTTATAAGTCATTTGCTTAGTGACAGAATTTGCGCTCAGCGAGAGAAAAATAGGATTTTCTTTGCTTTATTATTATTATTGTTATTTGTTGATGACTTTATTGACTCCTATGGATGTCAAATGTGTATTTTAAGATAATTGGATGTTCAAATAGTTTTCTAAACTAGCTTTTGGTTTTTCTTTATTATTATTGTGGATTTATTTGATAAATTATTAAAAAGTGGTAGTTGGGTGAAAGGTTGCTTAGATAGAACTTCCACCGGTTATGTTGTGTTGTTGTCGTGAGACTTCTCACAGGGGATGTAGGTCCCAGTGTTGTGTGAGAATTTTCACAAGGTATGTGTTTCTTGGATAGTGTCTTATCTGTTGACCATGCAAGAGGCTGGATTGGGCCTGCATGGGGTTGATGGTGATTGTTAGACCACAGATGGTGTTGAGTAGGCCACGTGGTGTGATGATGTAATATATATATGGATATTGATGAATATTGTGGTTGAGTTGTTGTTGTTGTTGTGGCTCATGCATACATGCATATGTTGTTGGCTAAGGTTGTATGGGCCTTATGTCGTATGCGGGTAGGCATGGAAGTTGGGGGTGAATAGAGCTACGGCTCAGACGGGCCTCTAGCCTAGTGCCTGGATCAGAAGTGAGGTTTGAAAGCTGGGCCTAGAGGATGAGTGGATGGGTAATCTCGCAAGGGGCCAAGGCAGTACAAGCCTTGTGTCGCGGTATACCACCACCCACGTACACTTATCCTGACAACCATAAGCTTATCCATAGATCAAAATTTTGGCAATCCTTGAATGGTGCTTAGAAGGCCATGGTAGGGGGTAGGACCTGGCTGATCACTCGAAATGTAGAAAATCTTTCGAGAGCTGTGTTATTCATTCATTAACATGTAAGGGTTGAAAGCATGGTATGTTGTGTTATGATGTATGTAAACCTTTTTCTTGATGCATTGGATTCCATATGAGTATGTTAATGGTTTGATGATATGAGTTGTGTAGAGCACAAAGATAACACAAGAAAGGGGGTTGAATTGTGTTATAGCAAATTTTCGCAATTCTTTAGTCAATGACGTATTATCTAAAATAAGATTAAAAAGATTTTCAAGAACGCTTTAAAAGACAGACGAAAACTGAACGGCAAAATTGGAAGGCACACAGATTTTATACTAGTTAGTCTCATCCTAGAGACTACGTCCAGTTCTTGGCAACAACCAAGTTCCACTAACTTTCACAAGTTATAAGTATTCTTTCCACAAGCCTCTTCAGGCTCAACCCAAGTAGTCTTTCACTTGCTTCTCCAAGCAAATACCCAAGCATTCTTTGAATCAAAGTCTCTTCAGGCTTCCACCAATCTCTTTAAGAAAAGGTTTACGTGTGAGATTACCTCATTGGGTTTAACATCTTATCAAACGAATATACAATGAAGTACAAAAAGCATTTTACTAAGAGTTTAGAAAAGCTTTTTCTTTTCTTGAAACAATTATGAATTTTCATAATCAGTAGCAATTATATTAGCAACAATTATGGTCACAACAAGTGCTCGAAGGAGGTCTATTCTTCTATTTATAGGCTTCTCCAAAAGTATTCGTTGAGTGTTTTGCAGAGGACGGCCTTCGTCTAATGAAGAGAGTCATTGGATCATTAAATGCAACATTTAATGCTTTTTACCAACTTGTCATATGATAAGATAAAGCAGTTTGCTTATCTTTCTATTCTTGTACTCAATCTGTAGCAGTTGTCATGTCTGCTTTCCCGTTCTGACATTCGCACACATATTCCTTCTTTTTTGCTAACTTTCCTCAAGAGTAGGTATATAGACTTTATACATTTCGAGGTAGCTTACGCTCTGATTGATGTGCAGATCATTTTAAAACGTTGTCATCATCTGTAAGACTTGTTAGTTACGAAGTTTATCTAATCAAAAGATAAGATGATATTCAATTTCAAAAACGTCAAACGATTAAATGCGAACGAATGATCAGACAATTATGTGTGGACATATAGAATTTTAACTGTTTGTTATTATCAAAATATTTGAGGGATATAAATTCGTCCTTTGTCTTAATAAGTTGTATATTGTATGTTAGTTTTTGATTTCTAAGCTTACCCTTGCCTTGCTGTTTTGTTTTGGATATAGTTGCTATGGTTGCTGTTATTGTTGTGTGTGGCTGAGACTGTGATGATCACGTCATTTTGGTGTGGGAGCAAAAGGAGAGACTCCAATAAATCCTGCATCTTGCAGTTGATAGTGGATGTTCCAACAGGAAAGGTTGAAGGCCCTTCTTGGGTGGAACTTTGCTGGAAGTTCATTTCTCTTTGGGTTTTAATATATATAGTGTATAGTCGACCAGCTCTAGGAGTTTTGTTTTTTGTCTCCCTTTTGGATTTTGTATATGCTGGCTTGTTTATTTTATTATTTCATACCTTGTACATACTTCATATTATGAAAGACATATACATATGGTTTATTATTATATTATTGAATATCTTAATAAACTATGGGATTGTATGGAATTTTGTAGCGACAGAGGGTCGTTACATGGGTCAAAGGCACAACAATCCTTGAGAAACCTTCTATGAACCTCCGGTAAAATTTCTAATTTCGGTAGTAGTCTTCAGACGCTCCCATCGCAACACGGTCTCCACTATCTCGAGGTCCACTGCGATTCCACCGGCTGATATCACGTGTCCTAAGAAATTTACCTCATCCAGCCAAAACTCAAACTTAAACAATTTGGCATACAGTTGTTTCTCCTTAAAAACACCTAACACTGTCCTTAAGTGCTCTTCATGCTTTTCACAAGAACGAGAATAAACTAGAATGTCATCAATAAACACAACGACAAACTTGTCCAAGAAAGGGATCTTATTCATGAATATAGCAGGGGCATTAGGCACTCCGAAAGGTATCACCACATACTCATAATGCCCATACCAAGTCTTGAAAGCAGTCTTCAGTACATCTTCGTCCTTTACTCGTATCTAATGGTATCCAGACCTTAAGTCTATCTTTGAAAACACTTTTGCTCCTCTCAATTGATCCATCAAATCATTAATCCTTGGAAATAGATACTTGTTCTTAATGGTGATCTTGTTCAACTGCCGATAGTCTACACACAACTTTGAACTACCATCCTTTTTCTTTCATAACAATACTAGCACTCCCCAAGGGGAAACACTTGGTCTGATCATCTTCTTCTCTAATAGCTCTTCTACTTGCTTCTTCAACTCAGCCAACTCTGTTGCTGCCATTCTACAAGGAGCCATCGACACTGGCCCCACTCCTGGAACCAAGTCTATTACAAACTCCACTTCTCGCTGTGAAGGTATACCCGACACATCCTTAGGGAAAACCTCAGGAAACTCTCAGACCACTGGCACTGAGTTTAGGTCTAAGTTACTCTTGACCTCTAGGAATGACAAGATCATATACCCTTGAGCTCTTTCTTGCAAAGAAGTCTGAGCTTGATTGGCAGCGACAAATCTTGAATCTTCAAAACTAGGGAAGATCAAGGTCTTTCTAGCACAATTTGTAACACTTCTTTAATTCTAAATATAATTTAATTATTAATTTAAATTGATGAAAATGTGAGTAATTTTTTTTATAATAGAAAAATTCTAAAATTAACAGAATTTAAAAATAGAAGTGAAATGATAAAAACTGCTTATGTATATGTATATACATACATACATACATATATATATATATAATATGTATGTATGTATGTATGTATGTATATATCCAATTGTACATCATGGTTTGAGTAATACATAGTAGTAAAAAAGAAAACAAAAGTACATTAAAAGATATATACTACCTAACCCAATATATAAATCAAAAAGATCCTATACAAAACAGTATTTATCTATCCTATTCCTTAAGAAAAATATTATAAACTAGGTCTACAAATCTGGAGGAGTATCGTTTAGCTCATCCTCAGCATCATCAGGTATTGCTGTCATCTTCAATAATCACGATTGAACATGCATAATAAAAAATAATAGAGTGAGGTGATTTGTTCTAAATCACTTTCATATGTATGGTAGGAATTAAAATACAATTAATGAAAGGAACCTAGGGTTTATTTTAAGTTATACTACCCTTGACATGGTATGGATCCATACTTTCCATTAGTGAGTAATAGTTTTCAACAAAACTTAGAAGTGATTGAGAGTACATATACCTCATCAACATCATCATATGATACAGTCCTCATCATCAATGAGGAACAAATATCAGTCAGGACGTCCATTTATACAGGTATACTCTCAAAGTAATCCCAGAATGCTGAGCAATTGTCGGGGTTATCGAGCTTCGTTAGGTGAATATCCCAACTCACGGGCGTTGCCCTGGCCATTGGGACTTTCACCACTCAATGCCTATCCCCAAGACCTCCTCAAATGGGTCCCTGCCTTTCATTCCTCAACGTACCAAATTGTAGCTTCCCTAACAGGGTGTCATGCCATTACATGTCCCTTGCTTTACATTACTTACTAATCTATTAATTTCTAAAGGTTCACTCTGGTCATAAAAACTTGAGCACCAATATAATTTCTACTAATATTTTTTCCTTCTATTACAGAGATTTGATCCATATATACCATTCACATAATTCAAATTAATGCACATAATCAATAATTCAATAAAAATAAAGACATACAAATTAAAATAAAGACAAATAATTAAGAAATAAATCACAGAATGGTCAAAAAATTTCATAAAAATAATTTTTAAGCTAAGAAAAATAATTAGAATTTTATCATGAATTTTTAGAGATTTTTTGAATTTTTTTGAATTTAGTATTTTTAAGAAAAATGTGTCTACGTGCACTTTTAGAGCACAATGAAAAGTACTAAATAAGTTTTAAAATTTATGAAATCTTTACAGATGGTCCATTTGTGTGTCTGAACCTTACCTAAATGATAAGAACTTAAACTAAATATTTTTCAGTTAAAAATAAATTCATAAATAGCTCATTATATAAAATTTTTGTTTAATGTTATGTTATGAACTAGTTTCACTTATCTCTTTTATTATTTTTGCTAGATTATTTAAGTTTTACTAAAATTTGGCAATAGGACAATTTAATTATCTAATGTAACAGGAAAAAAAATTATTTAAATTTGGGTAATATCATAGCTTAGTAACTCGATTATAATTGTTTGAAATTGAGCTGTATAACAACTTAATAATTATACTATGGTTGTCTAAATTTTACCAGCATAACTACTTAATAAGAGTGTTTTAATTATCTAAAATTGAGCAGAGTAAAAGCTTAGCAAATGCATTTTAATTTTCTAAAAGTGAGCAGAGTAACAGCTTAGCAAGTGCATTTTAATTTTCTAAAATTGAGTAGAGTAACACCTTAGCAAATATAATTTAATAATTTAATTTTGAGTAAAATAACAACTTAATAAAAATTAAAGTTTAACATCAAACAATAATATTAGAAAAAACTTAATCCTAAACAGGTTTAGGAGAAAACCGTTCTTACCAACATGTAAAGTAATTAAAATATAGAACTAACCCCACTTCCTCCCCCGTTACCTCAAAGAGTTGGTGAAGTTGTTGGTGCAGAACTCCTAAGAAGAGAATTTTTACTAGTTAATGAAAACTAGTAGAATTTTGGTGTAAGAAAAAAATTATGGAGGAAGGTGGCTTATGGAGGCTTTGTAGAACTTGGGAGAAGAAGAGGAGGTGCTGAAAAATTGTGCAAGAAGGTTGCTATTTATAGAGAATGGAAGTGTATAGGTGTCCTTTAAAATGACATAAGCCATTATGTCAATTTTCCATTTTCCATTTATTTTTAATTAAAAATTAGGGACAAATATCCTATTAGGTGGTGAATCACCCCCCTTCTAGATTGCATACGTGTTGCACTAGGTGTCCCAAGGCTTCTTAGTATAATTTTTGACTGTTAATTTCTTAGCCGGTACTGATAAAATAGCCTAAACTTGATTAAATTAACTTTTAATATCAAAATAATTAATTTAAACATAAATCTGAAAAAATTATTATTTTTCGTAAAAATAAATTGCTAAAATATATTCTTATTTTTATTTTATTTTTTTCAAATTATAAATATATATTTTAAGCTTAGAAAATTCATATTAAATCCATTTTAATTTAATAAATGCTCAAATTTTTATAAAAATTCTAAAATTACATATTTTACCTACAAATGTACTAAAAATATTATTTTCCTCATTTTTGGATGTTAAACCAATATTGAGTTGGTTATTTGACAACTAGAGGTATTTTGGTCATTTTATACAGAAATTTTAAAAAATTCCCAAAAAATTCCAAAAATTATATTTTAATACATATGACATGATTTTAAACTCAAATTGACATTTTAATGTCAATTGAATCTTTTTCTCATGTCAACCCTTTAATATTGATAAATAAGGACAAAATCGTTATTTTATTAATTTCTCCACCTCCAACTCAGAAAAATTATTAAAAATCAAAATTAGATAGTTTTTGATATTTTGAGTTTAACCGTGAGGATTAGAATTTTTAGATTCCTTCCTGATTTTTCAGAATTAAATATAGAATAAATAGAAAAATAATTAATTAAGTAAAAGTGAGGGTGTTACACAATCAATCAAGATATGGTTGGAAGATAACCAATCTATCCCCATGATTACATCCAAGTCTGACAACAAAACGTACATCAAATTGACTCTGTAACTGCACCCACTAACAACAACTGGGCAATAACCGAAGTCACCACAAGAGTAGCAATCGGTGTGGAGACAAGCAAATCAAAAGACTATGGGCAAATATGCAGTTTCAATTTTCCACACACTCAAAGGAAATGAAAGAATGCGTGGCGCCTGAATCAAACAATACAAATAAAAGATTACCAGCTATCTCACACTCGCCCTGTATCAGATCATCAGAATGAGAGGCTTCAGCTCCACTCATAGTAAAAACACAACCAACTGCCGTGGGTCTTGTAGCTCTAGTGGCGTTCATGGTAGACTCCGCCTTCATCGAGGCCATACACACTATAGCCATGTGTTCAGGCTGTTAACAGTTGTAGCACACATTGCCTTTCAGAAGGCACTGACTAAGGTAGTGTGGTCCACCACACTTGAAGCATCTAACCTTCGACAATCTAGTTTGAGGACGAATGACTCTAAGAACCCAAAGCTCCAGACTATTGGGGTCTAGAGGATTGTTGCTGACCTTGTGGTCTGCTATAAGGCTTCCTTTAATGTCTTTCTCTCCTGGATCTAGAGGATCCACTACTCTGAGTCCTCACCACTCGAATGCCAGACTCCAACCGTTCTATTGTCTTGGACTTCTCCACCAATGTGAGAAACTCCCTGATAGTCATGGGGACTATCATCCTCTTTAGCTTATGCTTCAAGCCCTTTTTGAACTTGTGACATCTCTAATCCTCTGTGGTCGCCTGTGAGTAGAACCGAGCCACATACTCAAACTTGCCCGCGTACTCACCCACCATCATGTTCCCTTGGTATGACCTCAGGAACTCCATCACTTTTGCATGGCTTGCACTTGCTGGAAAGTACTTCTCCAAAAAGTGCTATCGAAAACTAGCCCAAATGACAACTTCACCCCAGGCCTCCATCAGCTATTAGGCTCCATGCCACTAAAAGTTTGCCTCACCAACCAACATATAAGCGGCATAGATGACTTTTCGCTCATCTGAACAAGTCATTGCCCTAAAGATCTTCTCAATCTCCCGCATCTATACATCAGTCGCATCTGTATCTGACTCACCCTTAAATTGGGATGATCACTCTTTCAAAACTCGGCCAACCCTTGAAACTTGGGAGGCACAATAACACGAGTAGCCTCAACAACGACTCTAAACAATTCCAGTTGCTCCATTGCAACTTAATGCTGCTGAGCCATGGCGGTCTATTGCTGGGCCACAGTATTTTGCTGTTAGGCCATAGCAGCAACCACCACTTCCATAGCTCTAGCTATCTGGGACAAATCAATTGTAGATGGCGGTGGGTTAGATCCCCTCATTGAGATCCTTTAAAACCAACCATGACAACAACACCTTAAAAGCTATTCAAATATGATCACTTCTCTTATAGAAGGATCCATACCATAATAACACAACAGAAACAATCATCACATCAAAGACACACAACAAAGCATACCAAACCTATTCCCCATAAGCCAACCAAAAGACACAACTAGCTTTGATACCAAAATTGTAACGACCCAACTGTCACTACCAAACAATCATACTAACCATACTTTTATCGTTATACTAGGTAAATGAAATCATAACATATTAATGTAAAACATAAACCAACTGAGAGATTCATCCATCTCTCCTATTGCCATACAAACTCATCTTTACAACTGTCAACAGCAACATGCAAGGGGGATAACACCATACCAAGTCAAAATCAATATACATCACCAGGGGAGAGGGATACAAAACGCACTCCCTATGGCTGGTCACACTATATAACCTCATATCAAAAGAATGAAACTAAATACACAACAAAAGAAACAAAAGCTTGACTCCTTAAGCCAAACATCTCTAACTCGTAGCTCTGAGAAGCCGGGTCCATTGAAGCATTGCCATCTACTCCCACGCTATAAAACGTGATCATCACAGTGCATCAGCACAACCACAGCAACAAAACAAGGCAAGGGTAAGCTTACTATACAAGCTCATATCAAAAGCATGAAACTAAATACATAACAAAAGAAACAAAAGCTTGACTCTTTAAGCCAAACATCTCCAGCTCGCAGCTTTGAGAAGCTGGGTCCACTGAAGCATCGCTATCTGTTCCCACACCATAAGTTGTGATCATCACAGGCACATCAGCACAACCACAGCAACAAAACAAGGCAAGGGTAAGCTTACAAAAACAACAACGTAGCATATGAATTCTGAAACCATAAACATTTCTCAACATTCATACTCATACATATATACATATATAGCATTCATTCATATGGAAAAGAGTTCTCAGTCTAGAACCCCATATCACAAACAATCTACCACAACTATGTTAATGCATGATGACACGACTCTCAAGAGATTCATAACATCTCAGGCGATCAACCAAGTCTCACCCCCTATTACTCCTTTCCATTCTCAACCTTAGACTCACACTAGAAGTCTTTCTCAAACATGTCTCACACAACTACACTCTCAAAATTGTTCAACAAGAGAACACTGCATTCGCTCAGAAACCAACATGCTAGCTCAGCAAAGACCTTCCTTATAGAGGACCAACTTCCTTTGCGAAGGCTTTTCGCTTAGTGACCATAAGTCTCGCTCAGCGAATCAGGATCACTCGCTCAACGACAACTAGAGTCGCTCAGTGAATCCGTTTCAAGGACTTTTTCCAAATTCCATCATTTACATCTCACTCAGTGAGTCACCTACTCGCTCAACGAATAGCCATTCCAGAGAACAGCCAGAATCAGCACACATACTCCTCGTTCAATGAACCTGTTGTTTGCTTAGCGACTCAATTGCAACAGAGAGCACCACTCACTAGGGCTCCAAATTCACTCAGCGAGCTTAGTGTTCGCTCAGCAAATTGCTCTTAGGAAATTTAGAATACCCACACTCGCTCAGTGAGCCACACACTCGGTTAGCAAACTCTCTTCTGGAAAATTTCTAGATTTTTATGAACACTCGCTCAACGAACTACATTTCACTTAGCGAATCCCTCTTACACTATAGCCATTTCTACCACTCAAGAACACTCACTCAACAATGTGGTGAGTCACTCAGCAAATCCTCAACCTGATAGTCTCACTTCAATCTCAGGGGCACTCTCGTTCAGTGAGGCCCTTAGTTGCTCAGCGACTATCAGATAACAGCAACAAAACTTTCTTTGAAAAATCCCAAAAATCCAAACTTTTTACTCTTTCATACCCTAAATCGATCCCACAGAGGTCGAATATGACCACCCAACAGCCTACACAACATACTTAACACGTATAACAATCTATACAACATTTCCATCAGAAATCATCCACAAAAATCTAGAAACTCATTTCTAGCAACATTCCAACCAAAACTAAGCCAAATCACACGTTTCAGTTTAATCCACAACAACATATAGATACTATCACATTCATACAATAAGTATTTAACTAATGTAAGCTTCCCTCACGTTTTAGGAGTTTTGAATCTGAATTTGAAGAAAGAGGAGGGTGAGACAAAACGAACTCTTGAGCCAAATCTCTGAGAAATCTACTCTTTTCTACACACTGACAAGAAATCAAGGCTTGAATCTCTTCTACACTCTAGGTGGGTTTTAGTGAGATGGAGAGAATGAGAAAGTTTGAAAGTAAGAGAGAATGAAGGGGGGGGAGAGGTCTTGGGCGAGTTTTTCACAAATGAGAAGGATGAGGGGTTTTAGGTGGTCTTAAACCTCCTCGGGGCCAACAACGGCTTTAGGCCCACTAAAGCCCATGGTTCATCTGACCATTTTCCACTACTCACAACTGGCCTAACTTAACTGTATTTCTCTTAACAACTTATATCATTACCAACAACACACTCACTTTGGCTCAAGAACAACATTTTCCTTAGTTCCCTAAATTCAAATAAGAGTTCCAAAACAACCAATAGAAAACAACACTCATGCAACAACAACTTATTTATTTATTTTAATCACCAACATCATATATTATATTTCCACTTTTAGTTATTAAACCACTAAATTATACATTAAGAAAACACGATGTTACAACTCATGTTGATCTCATGAAGCTGAGGTGTACTTCGAAAGCTGAGTAACTTTGATTAGTCACAAAAGAATATTAATCTAGTGTAGAGTGCTAAGTCAAAGGCATCAGTACGCTGATAGCACTTCCTTATGGCTAGCATGTACTCCTAGACTACTCTCTTGAGTTAGAATTGGTACCACATGTGCATGAAAAAGAGATTAAGGAACATGACATACGTATGCATCTTGTTGTAGTGTGATATGTTGAATTGTGCTATATTTGTGATTATGTAAAGTTTGTGTGCCTTTATTTATGACTATTTGTTATATTGTATATATGTTAAAACTGTAATTCTGTCTTGTGATATGAATGGATGAAGTGTTAAGATTATGAGTATATGATCGTGCTACACATGTATGTTGTTCCTGTTTGATAGAGAATGAGATATATGTCTAATTACTAGGTGAAAGATGTAAAGTATGTTTGTACCTTAAGTAAGAAAGGATATTTTTGCTAAATTAGGGATATGAGAGAGATTATACTCTAGAATAGTATTATGAAGGTTCTAATAGTAGTGAATAAGAAAGAGGAAAGGTAAGTTCTCACCCAAAGTATTAGGAAAGTGTGATTTTAGCAAGAGAAATATAAGCATGTGTGTTTGCAAGAGCAAAGATCGCACAAGAAGGGGGTTGAATTGTGCATTTAAAAACTTTTTAACTTAATCAAAACGAGTTCAAGAAAACAGTTAAAGAAAGGATAAGGAAAGAACAAGGTACAAAGAATTTTTATACTGGTTTACTCAATACTTGAGCTACGTTCAGTTCATTCATCCTGAAGGTGTTCAACTAACCAACCTTAGGTTAAACACAAGTATTCTTCTCAGCCTCTTTAGGCTTTACACTATAATCTACCCAGACTACTTGACCCCCAAGTATTCTTTTTTACTAAGCTGCTCCAGGCTTTCACAACATAAACAGTTGATAAAAAGGTTTGAACACACAATGTGAGAATGTGAAAGTTTAAACGCAGTATACGAACTTTTACAAAGAATTTGAAAGAAATATTTCAACATCGTCCAGTAAGTGCAAGGATTCATTGTTGTACACTTCATATCTTATATTTCTTCTTTTCTCCTAAATTGATATATATAGTCTTTAGAAAATAGTTGTTGAAGTATTCAGCTTCAGTCTTCAAGAGAGGAACGTGTGCGTGTATTGAGTTTTCAGCAGAGTCAGAAAAGTGACTTTTGTTTTTGTACTAAAATGAAAGGTGCAGAACTCTGTTAAAGCACTACTTTTTTGAACATTCTTTATTCAGCTTTAGCTTGATAAGTTGACTTCCTTTTTTCTGCAACACTGCACTTATACACTAACATGTATCTATCTTTCATTTAATGCTTAGATATTTGAACATTAGATCACTCTAATAGGTAAATCATTAGTCTCAAGATATTCATGTGAGAAATGCATAGCTTAGACAAGCTTTAAACTCTATCGTTGGAGGGAGACTTACGTTTGGATGATCATCATGTGTGAGTCAAATGGACGCTTATTAAAATTAGCACATTGGACACCTTGATAAAACACACAATGGACGTTGTAGAAGACATTTTTTACAACAGAAACTTAAAACTTAATAAGTTTGTGATAGAGGATTATCCAAGGACTTCAAGAAAGAAGAGATGGACATGGAAGGTCCTATGACTAAAGGAAGGAGAAGGATGATTCAAGAGGAACTTGGCAAGAGGCTTAACACATTCATAGGAAAGGAAGAAGAGGGTCTGGGAAGCTTGAAGATAATAAATTGGAGCCAAGTTTTAGATTAGGATTTCCTTATATTTTTGAGCACTTTTATTTGGGGCCTTTGTTGGGCTTTAGTAGAGTTGTTAGCTTTATTCTTTTTAGTTGACTATGTTTGGACCTATTATGACTTGTTTTGGACTTGTTACTATTTGGGCCTTATTTTAGTGATAGTGTAAATAAGTCCCTATGGACATTTGGTAAACACTTTTGAGAAATTAAGAAATTAATAGCAATTTTGCTAAGAGAGTGTTCTCTCTAGGTTCTTGGATTGAACCATTAGATTCTTATCAAAAAATAATTTCTTTGTGGTGAATCTTCATTGACTCATCAATCATGAATTGATTGTGGCGTCTTCTCCATTCTTTTTCTTTTCCATTTTCTCTTTTTCTTCAAATTCTGTTTTGTGGATTCAATTTGGGAAAATTTGAGGTGTTGAAAATTAAGATCCATCTTGGGGTT
The DNA here is from genome assembly GCA_004329165.1 of Spatholobus suberectus. Classification (NCBI taxonomy): domain Eukaryota; kingdom Viridiplantae; phylum Streptophyta; class Magnoliopsida; order Fabales; family Fabaceae; genus Spatholobus; species Spatholobus suberectus. The sequence continues at coordinate 57,371,358 of CM014731.1, read as the reverse complement.
CATCATTTGGTAATCAGAGCTAGAAATTCAGCATCAATTTGTGTGGCTTGGTATTCTATTTTGCTGAAATCGGATTCGTGTATGTCAGGCGGCCTATACAAGTCGTCGGGCGGGTCTGCATCAAAATTCGTGGTTCCAATTCTAGTTCGTGTCTGCCAAGCAACCTCCATAACCCGCTGGGCAGGTACGACAACAATTTGTGAGTTTTTCATTGCTTAATTCCTTACGTTCTGCCTTAGTTGTTGTTCATCCAGCTTGTTTGGTTTAATCTTATCTTGTTTCATCTAAATTGTGTCAAACTCTGCAGTTTTGTTCTTGTTGTTCTTCATTTGTTTTTTTAGATCTAGATTTTGATCCATCTAGGTTCATGTTAGTTGGTGTTTTTGTGTTAAATCCATACTTGATTTGTGTTGTTTCACATATAAACACTTAAATTTTGGTAAAATTTACTTTATTGGAGGTTTAAAGTTGATTTTGAGGGTTTTGAATTTTGAAATTAGGGAAAAACACTCATAGTGTTCTTGAGGTGTTTTTGAGATTTTTGTAGTAGAACACTTGTTAGATCTTAAAAATTTTGTTTGGAGAGAGTTAGGGTGTTTTTGCAAATAAAAAATTGAAGGTCCAAAAAAAAGAAAATATTTAAGGACCAATTGGCAATTTTACAAGAGCAAAAGTGAAAATACAAAAAAAATTAGGGGCCCAAGTGCAATTATAAAAAGTTTAGGGCCAAATTGCAAAAAAAAATTATAAAAAATAAAAATAAAAAATTGCCCATTTATAAAAAAATGCCTGCCCTCTTTGGTGATCTAACTCTCATAATGATATTATTTGTCTTTCATATACTTTTGACTTGTTTTTGGTGGTGGATGTACACATGCTCTTCATTTTTCCTTACTTATTCTTATCTTTTTGTCTTTGAGTCTTCCTTTTGTCTTCCTTTGGCTTTCTTTTGAGTGTTCCTTTCTTTTCTTATAGCTTTTATTGCTTGTCATTTAAATTCCTTGGTTTTTTCATTAAGTTTTCCTTTTTTTTGGCTTCTTGAGTTGGTCTTGGATCTCGTGGCATATTTCACATAGAATTTGTTTGTTATTGAAATTTGGTGGTTCTTTTCAAGAACTTAAGAGGAACAAGAGTGGTAAAAAAAAAAAAGCGAGAGAGCAAATTATAGAAAAAGCTTGAAAGGGTGAAACACGAGTGACTTGAGTATAAACACTTAGAGAGTGGAGAGGATTCTTTGATTTCTATTATTTGTGCTAACCATTTTGTGTAGGTATGGCTTCACCAACAACGAGTAGTAATCCACCATCTCCTAAATCTGAAAAATTAATGGTGGAGATGATTAAAATTGGGGAGGAGATGAGGCGGTTGAAAATGGAAAATGATGCAAAGTTAGAAGCAATACATAGGGAGAATGAGACAAGGTGGGAAATGATGCAAAAGAGTAATGAAGATGTGAGTGTGAGGTTGGAAAATGTGGATAGAAGGAGGTATACTTCATATTTTCATAGGAGTGATGGAGGTTATGGGGAAGATGGGGGAGAAAGAAGGCATAGGAGACATAGGAGAGGGAGATTTGGAGGAGGACATAGAGAAGGAGAAAATAATAGAGAGGATAACATGGATGGAGTGAAGGTTAAAATTCCTAGTTTTCAAGGAACTTGTGACCCAAAAGTGTACCTTGAGTGGGAGATGAAAGTGGAGCAAATATTTTCATGTTATGATTATAGTGAAGAAAAGAAAATTAGATTGGCTTCATTGGTGTTTGAAGGATATGCTTTGGTGTGGTGGAACCAAGTGAAGCATGGCATTATGAGGATGAGGAGACCTATGGTGAACACTTGGTTAGAAATGAAAAGACCTATGAGGGATAGATTTATGCCTTCTTACTATGGGAGAGATCTTCATAATAAACTCCAAAGGCTTACACAAAGAGGGAAAAGTGTGGATGAATACTATAAGGAGATGGAGATGGCAATGATAGGAGCTCAAGTGGAGGAGAGCCAAGAAGCAACCATGGCTAGATTTGGCCTTCATAGGAAAATTCAAGACATTGTGGAGTTGCATCATTATGCCACTATGGAGGAGCTCATTCACCAAGCCATCAAAGTGGAGCAACAATTGAAGAGGAAGCAATCGTTTAAGAAGTCTTCCTCCTATGCTTCTTCATCTTGGAAGGATAAGGATAAATCCAAGAAGGAGGGCTCTTCATCCAAACTTCAAGAGAAGAGTTCTTCAAGTGGTAAAACCCCTCCTAAATCTACCTTTAATCCTTCTAAATCTATTTCCATTAAGTGTTTTAAATGTTTAGGGAAAGGTCACATTGCTTCCCAATGTCCTAATAAGAGGACTATGATTGTCTTGGATAATGGTGATGTGGTTAGTGCATCCTCTTCTAGTGAATCTAGTTCATCTAGTGAAAGTGAGAGTGATGGTGACCTCCCACCCCATGAGGGGGACCTTTTGATGGTTAGGAGGCTTATGGGGAGTGTTTGTAAGGATAGGGATGAAACACAAAGAAAGAACATTTTTCATACTGGGTGCTTAGTTATGGGACAATTATGTTCTTTGATTATTGATGGAGGGGGTTGAACTAATGTTGCTAGTGCTAGGTTAGTGGAGAAACTTGGCCTAAAGACTACCCTTCACCCTAGGCCTTATAAGCTCTAATGGTTGAGTGAGAATGGAGAAATAGTTGTAGATAAGCAAGTTTTGGTGTGTTTCTCCATAGGTAAATATTTTGATGAAATTCTTTGTGATGTAGTCCCTATGGAGGCTAGCCATCTTTTGCTTGGTAGACCTTAGCAATATGATAGGGATGTTGTGCATAATGGCTTAACTAATAAATTCTCTTTTGTACATAAAGGAACAAAGGTTACCCTCACACCTTTGTCTCCAAGTGAGGTTTGTGAAGACCAAATAAAAATGAGATTGAAAAGAGAACAAGAGAGAAAAGAAGAAAAAGAAAAAAAAAAGATGGAGAGAAAAACAAAAAGAATAAAAAGAGAGAAAAAAGTGAAAAGATAGTCGAGAGAAAAGTGGAGAGCTTGTTTATGAGAGCTAAAAAGGTGAAGAGAGTGATGCTTGCAAGGCAACCTATGTTTATGCTAATGCCTCATGATTTGTATTTGTCTTCTATTGCTATGACTTTGCCTCTAGGTATTGAAGCCTTGTTGAAGGAGTTTGAGGATGTCTTTCCTAAAGACATTCCTCATGGCTTGCCTCCACTAAGAGGAATTGAGCACCAAATTGACCTCATTCCGAGAGCTTCATTTCGTAATAGACCCACATATAGGAGCAATCTAGAAGAGACTAAGGAGATTCAAAGGCAAGTGGAAAGGTTGATGCAAAAAAGATGGGTGAGAGAGCTTGAGCCCTTGTGCTATGCCCATTATCTTGGTGCCAAAAAAGGATGGATCATGGAGAATGTGCACAGATTGTAGAGCCATCAACAACATAACCGTGAGGTATAGACATCCAATCCCTAGACTTGATGATTTGTTGGATGAGTTGCATGGTTCTTGTTATTTCTCATAAATAGATTTGAAAAGTGGTTACCACCAAATTAGAATGAAAGAAGGTGATGAGCGGAAAATCGCTTTCAAAACTAAGTTTGGATTGTATGAGTGGTTGGTCATGCCTTTTGGCCTAACTAATGCACCTAGCACTTTTATGAGACTTATGAATCATGTATTGAGACATTTCATTGGAAAGTTTGTGGTTGTCTATTTTGATGATATTTTGATATATAGCTTGACTTTGGATGATCATTTGGGCCATATTAGGAGTGTCTTGAAAGTGCTTAGGAAAGACAGTTTGTATGCCAATAAGGACAAATGCACATTTTGCACTAAACAAGTAGTGTTCCTTGGCTTTATTGTGAGTTCTAAAGGTGTGCAAGTTGATGAGGAAAAGGTAAAAGCTATTAGAGATTGGCCTACACCTAAAAATGTGAGTGAGGTGAGGAGCTTCCATGGTTTGGCTAGTTTCTATAGGCGATTTGTGAAAGACTTTAGCACACTAGCTTCCCCCTTAAATGAAATTGTAAAGAAAAATGTAGGGTTTAAGTGGGGGGGTGAACAAGAGGAGACTTTTAATAGCTTGAAAGATAAATTAACACGTGCACATATTCTTGCTTTGCCTAATTTTGCTAAATCTTTTGAGATTGAATGTGATGCATCTAATGTGGGGATAAGGGGTGTGTTGTTGCAAGAAGGGCATCCCATTGCTTATTTTAGTGAAAAGTTGAAGGGTGCTCATTTGAATTACTTCACATATGATAAAGAATTGTATGCACTTGTGAGAGTTTTGCAAACTTGGCAACATTATCTTTTACCTAAGGAATTTGGGATACATAGTGATTATGAATCCCTTAAGCATTTAAAGGGCCAAGGCAAGCTCAACAAGAGACATGCAAAGTGGGTGGAGTTCTTGGAACAATTTCCTTATATGATCAAGCATAAGCAAGGCAAGGCTAATATGGTAGCCGATGCACTTTCTAGGACGGATTCTTTACTCTCCATGCTTGAGACTAAGATGCTTGGGTTTGATCACATAAAGGAGTTATATGTTTGTGATGATGATTTCTCTAATTTGTATGCTTTATGTGAAAAAGTTGCTCATAATGGATTCTTTAGGCATAATGGATTTCTCTTTAAAGATAAAAGATTGTGTGTGCCTAAGAGCTCCTTGCGTGAGTTGTTAATTAGAGAAGCTCATGATGGTGGTTTGATGGGACATTTTGGGGTTGCTAAGACTTTGGACATTTTGCATGAACATTTCTTTTCGCCACATATGAAGCATGATGTGCATAAAATTTGTGATAGGTGCTTAGTGTGTAAAATGGCTAAATCTAGGGTCATGCATCATGGATTATATACTCCATTACCTAGTCCTAACTCCCCTTGGATCGACTTATCCATGGATTTTGTGCTTGGTCTCCTAAGATCCAAGAGGGGGAAAGATTCCATTTTTGTTGTGGTTGATAGGTTCTCAAAGATGGCTCATTTCATACCATGCCACAAAGTGGATGATGCTTGTGTGATGGCGGATTTGTTCTTTAAAGAGGTGGTGCACTTACATGGATTGCCCAAGAGCATTGTGTCGGATAGGGATTCCAAGTTCTTAAGCCATTTTTGGAAGACTTCGTGGGGAAAGCTTGGTAGTAAGCTCTCTTTTCTACTACTTGTCATCCTCAAACAGATGGGCAAATGGAGGTGGTCAATAGAACTTTATCTCAACTCCTTAGGTGTTTTGTTAAGAAAATTTTGAGAACTTGGGAGGATTGTTTACCACATGTTGAGTTTGCTTACAATAGAGTTGTTAATTCTACTATTTCTTATTCTCATTTTGAGGTTGTTTATGGTTTTAACCTTTTATCTCCTCTTGATTTGTTGCCATTGCCTAACATTTCTTCTATGATAGATAGAGATGGGCTTTCTAAAGCCACTTTTGTTAGGAACTTGCATGAGAAGGTGAAGGATCAAATTGAGAAGAAGATGGAACAATATGTAAAACAAGTAAACAAAGGGAGGAAGAAGATGGTGTTTGAGCCCGATGATTGGGTTTAGGTACACTTGAGGAAGGAAAGGTTTCCTTCTAAGAGGAAATCTAAGCTTCAAGATTTTGGTGGGAGTAATCGTTTCAATGTTAGTGACTTGTCTTTTTGTGATGTAGGTATCCATGCTCCAAATTTGAGGACAAATTCTCTTCAAGAAGAAGGGGATGATAGAGGACTATCCAAGGACTTCAAGAAAGAAGGGATGGACATGGAAGGTCCTATGACAAGAGGAAGGAGAATGATGATTCAAGAGGAACTTGGCAAAGGCTTAGGATTTCCTTATATTAGGGAAGAAGAGGGTTTGGGAAGCTTGAAGATAATAAATTGGAGCCAAGTTTTAGATTAGGATTTCCTTATATTTTTTGAGCACTTTTATTTGGGGCCTTTGTTGGGCTTTAGTGGAGTTGTTAGCTTTATTCCTTTTAGTTGACTATGTTTGGACCTATTATGACTTGTTTTGGACTTGTTACTATTTGGGCCTTATTTTAGTGATAGTGTAAATAGGTCCCTATGGACACTTGGTAAAAACTTTTGAGAAATTAAGAAATTAATAACAATTTTGCTAAGAGAGTGTTCTCTCTAGGTTCTTGGATTGAACCATTAGACTCTTATCAAAGAACAATTTCTTTGTGGCGAATTCTCATTGACTCATCAATCATGAATTGATTATGGCATCTTCTCCATTCCTTTTCTTCTCCATTTTCTCTTTTTCTTTAAATTCTGTTTTGTAGATTCAATTTGGGAAAATTTGAGGTGTTAAAAATTAAGATCCACCTTAGGGTTCATCAATTTGTTATCTTCAAAATTTGAGGGACTAGATGTTTCATACATCTTTGGTTCCAACAATCTCTCCCTTTTTGATGATAACAAACCTTATTAGTTTTTACGTTTTGTAAGTATATATATATATATATATATATATATATATATATATATATATTAAAAAGAATGCATCGCATATGATAAGATTCAATATACTTACTTTTAGACTCCCCCTGAGTCTGATGTTCCAAGCAAGTTTGCACATATGCACACATAATATATCAAGCATATCAATATCCATAATAAGCACAGATCATATGTCAAGCATATGCGTGAATGTGATGAAACATAACTACTTAGTAAAATGATTTTATAAAGGCTACAAACACTTTACAGAGAGTAACAACAATAAAAAACTTAAAAGAAAATTTATTGGCTTTATTTTTATCCCCTTTTTGACATCATTAAAAAAGACGAGAAAGGAGAAAGAAAATCATCACAGTCACTTGGGTGCCAAGGGAGGTGGAGGCAGGGATGGAGATGGTTAAGGGGTTTAGAGAAGTTCTTGTTGGTTTTGAAGGATTTGTTGGAGAAATGTCATGATGGGTTAGAGTTAGGCAGTGACATAGTGTTGGACGATGGGATCAACAGGTGGAAGAGTAGGAAGGGCAATAAGGGTAGTAGGAAGGCTTGCGGAGGCTTAGGATCCAGGGGTTAGAAGAAGTAAAGGTGTTGGTGAGGGTGGTTAAACTACAAAGGGTGAAGGAGAGGCTTCCAAAAACTTGAGATTTGGAAACATGTACCATTTCAGAGTGGTGTTGGGATTCTGTTGAAACTCAACTCTAAAAGGTAAAGGTAGTGAGAGTGGCTTGGTCACCAACTTCTTCTTATTATTATTCACGTCCAAGGTGGGAAGCCTCAGACAGACACGATCTGACTGGATATGAATTGTTGTGGATGGTGAGATATGTTGAAAGGATGGAATGTACAGTTGAAACTTCAAAGTTGTAAAGCTCTTCAAAGAGTTGCAAAACATTTGTTCGAAGAGGGTGGGGAAGAAACCGACTTCGAAAAGATCCATAGGCCTGAACTTCAAATCAGCAAGCTTGAGTTAGATGAGCCTTTTTAGCATTTGGTCTCGCCTTTGCTGCAACCTTTGTTTAATTTCCTCAACTAGAGGTATTTAGGTGTGGTGTAAGATGGTTTATAGCATGGCGGGTAGTTAGATGGTATGGTTAATGTTTGAGTTTGTGTTTGGGTAGGTTCAACAACAATAGAATGAACAAATTCTTGCTCAGACACAACATCAACATCTAAAGTAGAAGAGTTACTTTTCTTGCTGACTTTAGTTGTTGGTTGAGCTTCTCTGGTCATTTGAGAGAGGGGATTGGTTGGACTGTAACAATGGCAGTTTTTTGTTTCTTCAGTAGGACTGCGATGGATTTGCAGTCCTCATCATTAGAATCTTCTTGTAACTTGAGTCTTCTCTTGGCGGGTGCTGGTGGGGGAAGTGCAGCAACAGGAGTAGTGGAGGGAATTGGAACTTGTTAGGTCTTGGATCGTGTCACTCTGGATGATCTTCCTTTAGACGGTTGCCTTTTAGATGTAGCAGGCCTTGCAACAACCACTGGATGGACGAACAAAGCTTTATCGTCTAGTTGCTCAGCTTGTGGGGCAACTTGTTTCTATGCAGGTTGTGGTGCTTCCTCTATAGATTCCTCCTTGACGTCCATAGTTTTAGGGGCTTTCTCCAAGGGTTTCAAGACAAACACAGCCTTCATTTGGCTTATATTGTTGCAGCCAAAAGGCAACTAAGTGAACTTGTGGCCACCACCTAGTTTCCTGATTCAGCTTACTCACCACTAGTCAGGGCAAAGAAAACATAGTATACCTGCTGCAACCAAAAGATTCTGTTTAGCAATGTAACATAGGTGATTTAGTCAAATTCACCTCGTCCCTTCATGGTCTTGAAAATGTTGCTAAGGATAAGAGGGGGAAGGTTGAACTATTGTCTAGTCACCACATAGAAGAGGGCAAACTAGTGCAAGAAGGTCACACTATCCTTAGAGTCAGCCTTGTGAAGTATTCCTTTGTTTAGAAACTACTAGAATACTTTGCCTTCCTTTGTTAGCTTGTTGTACTCCACAACACTTTCTGCTTCAGGTACCTTCAGAGCAACATCTACTATTTCATGGCCTCCGAAGCTGCTTTCCCAATCATTCATAATGCAGGAGCCAGCCCACTTGCAACCAATAGCTTAAGCAATGCTCCCTAGGTCGAGTGTGACCTTTACTCCTAGCACAGTGTCGAGTACACTGTTGTTGGTGAATTTTGCACTCTTCCAGAAGCGTTGGATGAGCTTTGGGTATATGATTTTGTTCAGGTGGAAGTAGTTTAAGATTCCACACCACATGAGATTGTCCTTCACTTTGACCCCTATTTCATCAAGAGCTTCGATGTCAAAGCAACTTTGAATCAGAACTATAGCTTCGTTTTGGCTTTCTGCACAAGTTGTGGCTTTCATGGCATTGTCTACCTTTTCAATCACCATTGTCGAAGAGATGAAGGTTTGGGTTTGAGAGGTTTCGGGAGTTTGAGACAAAGAAAGAAAAAACTCAGAGATTTGCAAAAGTGAGGGTGAGAGTGTTTTGTTTGCAAGACGGTTGAGTGTATGGGAAGTAACTGAAAGGTTTTAGGTTTTGGCAGTTTTTGAATTTTGAAGGGAGATAGTGCGCATTAAATGTTGGTTCAGGTGTGCACATTTTTCGATGACAATTTCGATGCAATAATGACTCAAATAGGGAATAAAGCATTTATTTCAAATTATTATCGACGAAAACGTAATTATGTACGGATGAGGATATTTATGCACATAAATATGAAACGTTACAAGAATATGAACCGAAAAACAATGGACGCATGTATGATGGACAATGATATGATAATGGACGCTTTATAGCATTGGATGCTATTTGTCATTGAACGGTCAAGGCACAAGAAAGAAATATATTCCTTTATAAATTCCATACCAAGACGATCTCGAATATGGACGAGTTTATCTTCAGGAAGTGGTTTTGTAAATATGTTTGCTAATTGATTTTCAGTATTGCTAAACTAAATATCAATAACCCCTTTCTGAATATAATCTCCTATAAAGTGATGTTTAATTTCAATGTGCTTTGCTTTAGAATGTAGTATAGGATTTTTAGACAAGTTTATGGCAGCAATATTATCATAGAGGATAGGAATTTTACTCTCATAGATACTGTAGTCCTCTAATTGATGCTTGATCCACAAAATTGTGAACGACAGGACATTGCTAATATGTATTCAACTTCTGTTGTGGATAGCGCAATTGTCCTTTGTCCTTTGCTCGTCCAGGAGACAAGATTGCCACCAACGAAGTGACATCCTCCACTGGTGCTTTTTCTTTCTATTCTATCTCCAACATAGTCAACATCACTTAATCCAACTAACCTGTACTCTTTATTTGACTTAAAGCATAGACCAAGATTAGTGGTTCCTTTTAGGTATCTAAATTATTTTTTTACTACTGTTAGATGAATTTTTTTGGGATCAGATTGAAAATGAGCACAAAGACATGCACTGAATATAATATTTGCTCTAAACGCTATAAGATAAAGTAAGGATCCAATCATACCTTTGTATGTGGTCTCATCTACCTTTTTAGATGTTTCGTCCAGTCCAAGCGCTGAAGATGGATGCATGGGTGTGCTCATTTCTTTGGCATCGTTCATCTTGTACTTCTTGAGTAGCTCTTTTGCATACTTTGTTTGATATATGTATATGCTACTGCTTGTTTTTTTTACTTGCAATCCTAGAAAGAATTTTAATTCTCCCATCATGCTCATCTCGATTTTGTTGTCATTAGCTTAAAAAAATCCTTACATAGAGCTTCGTTAGTAGCACCAAAGATGATATTGTCCACATATATTTGCACAATAATAAAGTGTGAATGTACATTTTTGCAAAACAGATTGGTGTCTACTTTTCCTCTTGTGAAACTGTTTTCTAAAAGAAAAAAACTTAGCTTTTCATACCAAGCTCTAGGTGCTTGCTTAAGTCTATATAAAGCCTTTTTGAGTTTGGAAACATGCTTGGGAAAAGTATCACACTCAAAACTAAGAGGTTGCTTCACATAAACTTCTTCATTTATTATGCTATTAAGAAATGCACTTTTTACATCCATTTGACAGAGCTTTATATTACTATGAATAGCAAATGAAAGTAAAATGTGAATGGCTTCTAGTGTGACACCCTTTACCCCAAAGCTAATTATTAAATAAATATTATGAAAATATAATATTACTTTTTATTTGCAAAATAAAAAGATAATTTAAAATCTTTCTCTTCACACGGTAAAGGACATCACATACACAATTCACATTTACTAAAGCTCCATAAGATACTTTACTAATTAACCAAAAGATGGTGGCCCACAGTTGGCCATTCAAGTCTTTAGAAAATAAACCAATTTAAGAAGTAAAAGTCTAAAGTTCAAAAGCTACAATAATAAACAACTAAGACGTCGATGTCACATTACTATCAAAGCTGACAAAACCCAAAAGATGCTGTAAAATAAACTGCAATGAGGCCAATGCCCTTACTCTAAGACAACTTCTCAAGGTCCTACTGGACGTCACCTGTGTATCACAGACACAGACAAAAAACAGTAGAAAACAAGGGAGTGAGATACATCTTACTTCATGCTCAAAGTATGACAATGGAGACAGGTAGAATACACATCACATACATAATCAAATAACATAAATTTGTAATAATCAAAATGCACAAACATATGTAATGCACTACCTAGCTTCTACTTCTCATGCACATGTGGTACCAACTTAAACTTGTCGGAAAGTAAACTAGAAGTAAATGCACAACCATAAGAAGCGTCATCGGTACCAATGCCTTCGGCTCTCGCATCTTCAACTAGTATGATATCCCTCGGCGACTAGCCAGGGTTACCCAGTTTTGTCAATATGCCCTAGCTCCATGGGATCAGCATGGACCATTGGAGTTTTTCCAACTAGATAATTCCCAAGGCTAGGGTTAGACAACCCATCACGGCCTCCACCAGCTACATTCCTACATGTTTTCCTCATCACATAACTCAAATGTTATGTTTCATAGGCTTTAAGTTTCACAGGCTTTAATCATGAAACATTAGCACAATTTCATATCACACTCAGTTTTCACAAGGTAAATAATAGTCACACAATATAAACTCAACAAGGCATAAAAAGAAACAAAAATGAGTTAAAAACTTAAAAAAAAAAAAGAGTTCATAGGCACAAGAACGAAATAGCTAAGGTCCTATCCGTTCGTCATTCCAACAGCGAATCCGCCCAACAGGCTATATATCCCGCCTGGCGGGTCTGTGTCAGGACCCAACACACCCAGCGAATTGTGCATCCTGACCAGTGTCATCGCGGAGTCTAGTTTTCAAAGAAAAGTTGCCCAATGGCTATCTAACTCCGCCGGGCGGATCCGAGATACAAATTTTAAAAAGGAAATCCATGATAATTCATATAATTAAACATAAAATTTTCATAAGGCATATCAATGATTTGGGAAAAATCGCACTCCCCTTTGCATACACATTATCATATAATTCACAAACAATTGGGGTCTAGGGCCAATCCCTCTACCCATGACCAAAGCCATACCCATGAACGAGAAAACTCATTCCCCCCTTACCTTGAATGAGGCGATCTTTGGCAAGAGGATGCGAACAATGCAGCAACGTCTTCCTAAGGTTCCTCACTTCTTGATTGCAAAGGCTCTAACAGCACGGTATCTCCAAGGAGGCACAAGAGAGAGAATGAGGAAAAGGATTAGGTTTTCAAGAAACCTAAAGAATACTTAAAGCTAACTTTGGGTTCATAAAACTAAGCCCAACACAAGGGTTTTAAAACTTTTAAAAACATTATAATTATAAAACTTTATTTTAAAAGCCTAATATTTCTTTTTCCCAAAATACCATTTTATTAAAAACAAGGCAAACAAATAATAATAATAACAATAATAATAATAACAATAATAATAATAATTAAAGGAAAACACTGGGGTGCTACATCTAGTCTAGCTACAAGTACAGAGGTTTTAGCAAAATCTTGAGAATAACCTTGAGCTACAAGTCTAGCTTTGTTTCTCACAACTTTACCTGTCTCATCCAGTTTGTTTCAAAATACCCATTTTGTTCCTATTATTGATTTATCTTTCAGTATAGGCACTAGCTTCCACACGTCATTTCTTGCTAATTGACTTAACTCTTCCTTCATGGCTTTAATCCATCCTTTGTCAAAAAAAGCTTCGTCCAATGTCTTTGGTTCTATCTAGGAAATTAGTGTTGTTTGAGCCTGCTCCTTAAAGGTTGATCTTGTTTTGATATGATCATGTACATTTCCAAGGATTTGATCTTCTGGATGATAGACCTTCATTTGCCATTATCGTCCAGTTGGCTCTTTAAGCTTTTCCTTTGGATCGTCCAATAGAGTTCTAGACACTGCTTGCTTGGTGTCATCCAACTTCATATCTATAAAAGATTTATCCAACTCTGATAGTTCTCTATCAAGCTTACTGTCATTGAACTTAACATGAATAGCTTCTTCAACTATTAAGGTTCCAGAGTTATAGACTCTATATGCCTTGGACGTTTCAGAATAGCTTAACAATATTCCATCATCACACTTAGAATTAAACTTTCCAAGATTTTCCTTAGTGTTTAGAATAAAATATTGGCATCCAAAGGGATGAAAATATGATATGTTGGGTTTTCATCCTTTCCACAATTCATAAGGAGTCTTTTTCAATATAGGTCTAATAAATATTCTATTTTGTAAATAGCATGCTGTGTTTACAGCTTCAGCCCATAAGTGTCTAGGAGTAGAATTATCACTAAGCATGGTTCTAGCTATTTCTTGTAATGCTCTATTCTTTCTCTCTACCACACCATTATGTTGAGTTGTGTAAGGTATAGGGAAATTGTGGAGAATTTCATTCTCCTCTCAAAACTCTTGAAAACTTTTGTTTTCAAACTCTCCTCCATGATCACTTCTGATTGAGGATATGCAAACACCTTTTTCGTTTTTAATTCTTTTACAGAATATAGAAAGACTTGAAAGACTCATCCTTGTGTTTTAGGAACATAACCAATGTCCATCTAATATAGTCATCTACTACAACTAATCCATATCGTTTTCCACCAAATGAGGCCGTTCTAGTTGGTCCAAACAAATCAATATGCAGTAGTTCAAGAAGTCTGGTAGTGGAAATAATATTTGTTGAATCAAAAGAGTTTTTCACTTGTTTCCCTTTTTGACACACATCACAGAGAACATCAGATTTGTATACAAGATTTAGAAGTCCCCTTACGAGGTTATGCTTACTTAGCTTGGAGATTAGTCTCAAGCTTGCATGTCCAAGTTTCTTATGCCAAATCCACTGATTCTTGTTGATGGATACTAGACAAGATACATTTTGATTTGTTAAATCACTTAAGTCAATCTTATACAGATTGCTTTGCCTCTTAGCGGAAAACAAGATAGATCCATCCACGTTTTTAACTATACATTCATCCTTGTCAAATGAGACACTGTGTCCACTGTCACATAATTGACTTATGCTCAGCAAATTGTGTCTAAGTCCTTCAAGATATAAAACATTATCAATGGAAGGTAAAGGGTGCTTACCAATTTTACCTATTCCCTTTATCTTCCTCTTCTGGTTTCCTCCAAAAGTGACCCATCTACCATTCTTTTGTTGAAGGCTTTGGAACCTATATTTTTCTCCTGTCATGTGTCGTGAGCAATCATTGTCTAGGTACCATGATTGGGATTTCCTTTCTGTTGTCAAGCATATCTACAAAAGGAATAATCGTGGACTTAGATACCCAAATGGACTTGGGTCCTTTCTTGTTAATTCTAAAGGCACTGGATGCCTTCATAACTGGACGATGAATGCATCGCAATGATTCATGACCACTTTTTCCACAATTTTTGCAAAAAAACAGTAGCTTTAGTTGTTCTAGAGGCTTCCTTAACAAAGCCAAATCCAGATTTGTCATACGGACTTCGTTTATAAGACAAGATTTTGTTTAAATTTTCGGTTCCATTGACAAATTTGAATAGAGTTTCCTTTAACTGATTTACTTCCCTCTAAAGTTCTAACGCTTCATTAGAAGGTGTCACTTCTGGACAATCTTTTGTTTTATCTGCCTTTAATTTTTCATTCTTTCCTATAGTATCTTCATAGTTCTTCTTGAGCAAATTAAATTCTTTTGATATTTTTGAAAACTTCCTTTTTAATTCCTTATATACTGAGAAAGTTGAAGAATTGGAGAGCAGTTCATTGTATGCCTCTTGAAGAGAAGATAAGTCATTAAAATTTACCTCTTCATCTTGCTCATTTTCTGAGCTTTTTGAACTTGTCTCAACCATGAGACACAAGTTTGCTTCTTCATCTTCTCATCCTTCTTCTGAGCAAGATAGATCCATATCTTCCCAGGTTGCCATGAGTCCTTTATTTTTCTTTTTGAAGAATGTTTCTTTTTCTCCTTCTGTAGACTTGGACATTCAACTTTGAAGTGTCCAGGCTTCTTGCATTTGAAGTAGACTGGTAGACTCTTTTCTTTGGGTTCCATACTAAACTTTTTGGTAAAGTTTCTTGCTCTAGGCCCTCTTTTCTTTCTCCACATAACTTGTATTTTTTGGATATGAAGGATATATAGTCCTCATTCGAGTCATCTTTTTCGAACGCTTCCTTAAAGGATTCTTCCACATTAAAAGCTTTGGATGACGATCCTTTCACTGGACGTTGGACACTTAAAGCAATGGACTTTCCTTTTCTCAGTCCTTCATCCTGCTTCAGCTCTAACTTGTGAACCTTAAAAGTTTCAAGTAACTCTTCCATGGAGAGTGTTGTTAAGTCTTTGGACGCTCTTAAAGCTGTATCTTGTGGTCTCCATTGTCTAGGTAAACTTCTCAAAATTTGGTCAATATGATCATAGTTGTCTTAGGTTTTACTTAAGGATCTCAGGTTGTTTATAATAGTTTGAAATCTACCAAACATAAGTTCAATAGTTTCATTATCTTCCATAGTAAATAATTCATACTATCTTACAAGCAGGCTTAGCTTAGATCTTTTTACTTATGAAGTACCCTCATATGTAAGAGCTAGGGTATCCCACATCATTTTAGCACTTCTCAAGCTATGCACTTTTCATATTCAGATTTAGATAAGGCACACATAATAGCATTTCAAGCTTTAGAGTTAAGCAAGCACCTTAGTTTATGTGGTTCTGTCCATTGATCTCTAAGCAACTCAATTCTGTTTTAGTCCGTAGGTAGATAGTCACTTGTTTCCACCACATCCCACGTGTCAATGCGACATGCATCAAAGAAGGTTATCATTTTTTGTTTCCAATAGTCATAATTTTGACCTTTGAAGAGAAGTGGTTTATTGACAACTTGTCCTTCGTTATCCATGTGTTCTCAGGATCTTTTTACCCCTGCACTGTTAAATGCTCAACCTCAAGAGGTCGAGCTCTGATACCAATTGAAAGAACAAAGATTGCATAAGAAGGGGGGTTGAATTGTGCATTTAAAAACTTTTTAACTTAATCAAAACGAGTTCAAGAAAACAGTTAAAGAAAGGATAAGGGAAGAACAAGGGATAGATAATTTTTAAATTGGTTCACTCAATACTTGAGCTACATCCAGTTCCTTCATCCTAAAGGTGTTCAACTAACCAACCTTAGGTTAAACACAAGTATTCTTCTTGGCTTCTTCAGGCTTTACACTGTAATCTACCCAGATTACTTAACCACCCACGTATTCTTTTTCACTAAGCCTTTCCAGGCTTTCACAACATAAACAGTTGATAAAAAGGTTTCAACTCACAATGTGAGAATGTGAAAGTTTAAGTGCGATACAAGAACTTTTACAAAGAATTTGAAAGAAATATTTCAATGTCGTACAGTAAGCACAAGGATTCATCGTTGTACACTTTGTATCTCATATTTCTTCTTTTCTCCTGAGCTAATATATATAGTCTTCAAAAAATAGCTATTGAAGTATTCAGCTTCAATCTTCAAGAGAGGAATGTGCCCGTGTCTCGAGGACTTTTTTTTTTGTACTAAAATATACAAAACTACGTTGAAGCACTACTTTTCTGAACATTCTTTATTTGGCTTGCCAGCTTGATAAGTTAACTTCCTTTTTCTACAACACTATGCTTATACACTAACATGTATTTGTCTTTCATTTAATGCTTAGATATTTGAACGTCAGATCACTCTAATAAGTAAAGCATTAGTCTCAAGATATTCATGTGAGAAACACATAACTTAGACAAGCTTTAAACACTTAATCGTTAAAAAAAGACTTACATTTGGATTATCATCATGCGCAAGTCAAATTGATGCTTGTTAAAATTGGTGCATTAGATGCCTTGATAAAACACGCAATGGACATTATAGAAGACATTTTTTACAACAGAAACTTAAAACTTAATAAGTTTGTTATCTTCAAAATTTGAGGGACTAGATGCTTCATACGTCTTTGGTTCCAACAGTGTTAAGGTGAATGTTAAGAGTATCCTAGAGTGTTACTAGACTTAGGTTTGACCATGGTGGACAACTCTAAGTATCAAGCAAAGAATAGTAGATTCTAAACTAGAATGTCTAGTCAGCTAGAGTAAGTTGTAGATAAAAGGCGTTAATAGAGATGAAATACTAAGATAATGATGAGAATAAATCAATGTAATAGTTGTGAGAATGAATTGGAAGTTAATAGGAGGTATTGACAATTGAAAGTTATAGATCCAACCATAGCTATAGAGAGTTATTAGAGACCTAGAAAGAGTAAAGCCATGAAGGATAAGTGATAAAGGTTGTTTAGGTAGAAGAGTCTAACCTAGTCATAGAGTCCTTAGAGCACTCATTAAGACATTTGTCTCATTCCTTTTATTTTCCTTTTCTTTTTAGGAACCAAATGAAGATGTGTGCCGCTGAAGCTTGGAGTTGCGTGCAAGAAGGACATAGTTAGCTTTAGTTTAAGTTGTGTATTTTTTTTCTTCTTATGTTTGTATGATGCCCTTGGGTGATAACTTAATTGTATTAGGCATGTATTTATTTTCTTATCACCTTTGTATCAAAATTTGTTTATGTTTATGAGCAGCTTTCACACAATGCTTTTATGTTTTAAAGTTTTCACGTTCATAAAAATCTAGGCATAGTTACGATAATACCCTTTAGGGTGTTATATTTTGTACTAAGGTTTTTATTGAAAATGTAGGATTGGGTGGAACAAGGGTTATTGGGTTATAAGGATTTGGGTTTAGTGAAATATGTCTCAGTTGTGCTAAGGTGATTCAAATTTTTGAAATGTTTTCAAGTGGTAGTCTAGGTTGTAAAGTTTGGTAGGTTGTAGATCATTGGTTGTTGCACAATTTCTATAGGTTTGCAAGGGATTGGAATTGAATAACAAGAAGTTTAATTTGGTAGTAAGTTTGGGTTATGTTAGGTGCCTTGAACATGAACAATGCTTCAAGTGATAAATGTGAATGGTTTGCCATTTGTTGCTTAATTTGAACGAATGAGTTGTATAAATTGGTGGGGAATACCAACAATGATTCAACAAACTCATCAACACACAAAAACCATAATCTCTTTTCTTCAATTGATAAAATATTTTGTATACTTAAAAACTTGTATCTTGGATATAGACTGTGATCGCTAGCAAGAAGAAGGAGAATACAATTTTGCTTTTGTAGATTATTTAACATATGCCTTTCTTCATTTTGTGTTTCTATTTCTTCCTAATATTTTAAATTTTGGATACTATATAATCTAGTTGGAGGTAGAGAATTCACTTTCAAGTTTTATCTCTGTCAAATTATCTTTGCTTTTAGTGGTTTATGATGAAAGATAAAGTTTGTATAAAGACTTCCAACAGACATTCAATTATCTGTCGCCAGCCTTGGAAACCTTGGATTATGATTGTTTAGAAAGAGAAGAAATCAAAGGACATTCACTTGATATGACCATCTTCTAGTACCAATGCATATTATGTTATTGATCTTACAATGTGGTTATTTTTTCAGGTTAAGGAATGAGGTTATTGGTATATATAAATGCCTTTTTAGAGAGCATATATGTACCATCTCCATGAAGTTTCAATCTTTTAAAGTGATACACTTTTAATTGGTAATGGAAAATGTAGGTACTTTAGAGGAAACTTTTATTAACTTAGCTAAACTAGGAAATTATGGAGCTTGTAAAGGTGTTCATGAGTCTAAGTTAATCCGATGAACCTGAAATCCCAACTAAATTCGATTTAATCAATTTAGGCTTTTTAGTTGTTTGTGTCCAATCTGACCTAACTTGATAGAATCTGATCACGTTCAATTCGAGTTATGGGTTCATTGGTTTCAAACCTGACAACCCAAGTCCTAACCCATAATATATAATTTTAAAAAAAAACTACCTGCAACCCATTATCCATATCACTATACTTTTAATAACCATGTGCACACAATCTCATATACATACTTTCATCTAATTTCTTGCCATTCATTGAACATTGAGAATGCTTTGGAAAAAAGTTGTTTTTTAGAAATTTTTAATAGGTTTTAAAAGTTGAGAATGATGATTGTAACATTCCTACTTTTGCCTATTAAACTATTTTCTTAATTGTTCTCTATTTATTTCTGAAGAAATGGATGAGAATCTTAAAAATTTAATTCCTACGATTACGTTTATATTAATAAGTAGTACTTAGTTAATATTTTTAATAATTTTGGAGAAACGAAGCTCGAAAATTAGTAAAATGATTGTTTCATTCCTAAAAAACAAGACAACAGAATTAATAGACAAAAATAGTTAGAAGTGTTTAAAAATTATTTTAATATACTTAGAATAATTAATAATAATTTTAGAAATTTTTTTAAGAATTTATTGAGATAATTTTTGTGAAATGACAAAAATACCCCTAGTAAACTACAGGAACCAACTAGATACTTTTTGATTTCAAAATATTTAAATTGTATACTAAGTATATTTCAATTATAAAGAATTTATTTTGAAAGAAAAATAGTGAAAAATGTAACACCCTTATTTCAATTTTTCAACTGTTTTTCTAATATTTGATGATTCATTTCTACAAAATCGGGAAGAAATCTCAAAATTATATTCCCTACGATTGAATGCAGAATTCAGGAGCAATGTAATTGTGATTTTTAATAATTTTTTCAAGCCAGAGCTCATAAAAATTAAAAAATGATGATTTTGTCCTTATTTCTCAACATTAAAAGCTGACATAAAAAAAATATTCAATTGACATTAAAATTTCAATTGCATTTGGAATCATGTCATATGTATTAAAATATAATTTTGATAATTTTCTAAGAACTTTTGGAATTCTAGTGCAAAATGACTAACCAGCATTGGTTTGATATCCAGAAATGGTGAAAATGGTAATTTCAGTTTATTTATAGATCAAATATTTAATTTTAGAATTTTCATAAAAATTTGGCTTAAAAATACAAAATAAATATATATAATTTGAAATAAATTAATAAAAATAAAAATTAATTATTCAAAATTTATTTTTGATGAAAAATAATGTATTTGTCCAGTTTCACATTAAAATACATTATTTTGATATTAAAAGCTAATTTTTCAAGTTTAGGCGATTTTATCGGTACTGATTAATTTAATTATAGATAAAATTTACACTTAAGAGTTTGAGGACAACTCATATAGAACGTCCCAAACTTAAGGGGGACTGATTCACCACCTATTTTGCATATTTGTCCCCTAAATTAATTAAAAAGAAAATAAACATAGATTTTATTGCATAATGGTTGATGTTATCTTTGGGAACACCTAAGCTCCTTCAATTTTCTATAAATAGACCCCAAAATTTCAAATTTTCACACATCCTCCTCTCACTCTAGCTAACCAAAATATATTAGAGAGTTTCTTTCTCTAAAGATTTTCTTTTCTTACTCTATTAGTATGCTTAAATTTTGCTAGTTTTCCATCAACTAGTAAAGTTCTCTTCTTAAGAACATCTTCACATACCACCTTAGAGGTAATGGGGGAGTGGGATTCGTTTTAAATTATTGTCACTTTGCATATTGGTAGGAAAGGTTTTTCCCCAAACCTTTAAATACTTAAATTTGCTATATTTTTCGTTATAATGTTTAATATTAAAATTTAATTTTTACTATATTGTTATGATCCCCAATTTTATAATTAAAATATACTTACTATGTGTTATTATGCTGCTCAAATTTAGATAATTAAAATATAATTATTAAGTTGTTATTTTGCACAAATTTAGATAATTAACTTATGATTATTAAATTGTTACTCTACTTAAATTTAGATTGCTAAAATGTTATTTTGTACAAATTTAAATAATTAAATTATGATTGCTAAATTGTTATTTTGCTCAAATTTAATTATAATTACTAAATTTGTTATTCAACTAAAATTTATGATTACTAAATTGGTATTCTGTCATATAAGCCAGAAATGTTAATTGTGCTCGTGCTCATATTAAGTGAAACCAAGGAAAACCTTTGTTTGAGAAGTTAGAAATTGATAATTTAATGAGTAATGTAAAGCAAGTGACATGCGATCGCATTGCACCCGACTAGGGAAGCCACAGTTTGGTACACTGCGGGATGTATGCAGGGGCCAAGAGGGTATAGTATCAAGTTGTGAGAGTCCTACGATCAGGGTAGTGCCCTGGATGTCGGGACAATCACATAACTGGCTTAATAACTCTGACAACTGTTGAATCATCACCAGGGTTGGTTTGAGAGTATGCCTTTATAAATGGACGTCTTGATTGTTATTTTGTTCCTCAATGATGATGAGGATTGTACATGTAATGATATTGATGAGGTATATGTACTCCCAATTACTTCTTGGTTCTGTTGAAAACTATTACTCACTAATGGGGAGTATGAATCCATACCTAGTTTAGGGTAGTTTAATACAACTTAGAATAAACTATAAGGTTCCCTTTTATTGTTAGCTATATTTATTTGTATTTTTATGATCGAATTCCTACCATACATATGAAAGTGATTTTAGAATAAATCACCTCACTCTATTTTTTCCTTCTATGTATGATTGATTGTGATTATTAAAGATAGCGATAATGATTAATGATGCTAAGGACAAGTTAGATCAAACTCCTACAGGTGAGGACCTAGTAGAGTTAGTTTTATAGTATTTTATGAGGGATGGGATAGACCTGACACTACTCTGTATAAGGCCCTTTTAATGTATATATTAGGTTAAGTAGTATCTATCTTTCAATATACTTTTCGTTTTATGTATTTTATAACTGTTATGTATTACCAAATCATGACGTACATTTTTACGATATGCATATAAATAGTCTTTATCTTTTATCTTTTACTCTCATTTCTAAATTTTGTTAAGTTTGGAATTTTTCTATTATAAACATCGAAAAAAATTTACTCACAATTTATCGACTCAAAATTAATTAATTAAATAAATATGAGTTGTGTACAATGTAATTGGGTATTACAATAATTGACTTAATGATTTGACTTGAACCAATCTATTCTTGATCAGGTTGGTTTTGGTCACCTTTGATAGAAAAATAAGAATGTAACTCAATCTAACTAGAAAATTTTTTGTCCATTAAAATAACAAATTTAGTAGAACCCAACCCAAATTGATTCGTGTATATCCTAAGGGCTTTACATTTATTCCACACAAGGATCTCATTATCTCTTAAAATCTCATGAATCCCGTACTTTAATAATGAACATCTAGTCTTGCAATAAAAATTTTCAAATTAACTGCAATAATAGTATATTGGGCTCAAATACACAACATATATAAATTTATTAATATTGATCACATTTTCTTTTGATTGATATGATTACATTACATTCATTTTTTTAAAAGGCCACGTATGAAATTTGTAGAAAAATGTGAATCTGAAAAAGAGGATCAAGCTTCATTGTTTTATTGTCTAACGTAAATATGAAATGCAAGCTACAATGCAGTACACATAAACCTAATAGGAGGTGATATGGATCTGCACAATTTTAGTATTGATTGATTAACACTTTCACTTAAACAAAGAGAAAAATTAAATGTCGGTTTAGTGTATTTTCAAAAATTATGTTGAAGAAAACAGTTGAAATGAAATAGTTTATTACTAAACTAGATTAACTATTGTTTTAAAAAATATGTAACTATATATGTATTATTTTGTAATTTTTACATTTTTAATATTACTTTACGTCATTGAATGAAAATTATGAAGCAACACGTGTTGAAACAAATGAAAAAAGTTTAAATTTCTTAAACATATAATGTTAGATTTGATTCTTAAATTTACGTGTATGAAAAAATATTATTGAAAGGAATATTGTTGTATCTATTAAGTAAATCATAATCACAACGTTATATGAATGAGAAATTAAGAATGATGTGTCAAATAATAAAATAATGTTAAAGTTTTATGCATGAAAGATAAAATAAGTAAAAATCAAATAAATAATTTCATCGTAAGAAAAGTACTATAAGAAAATTGACTTGATTCAATGTACCTTGTAAAGATTTTCTTTTCTTATCCCTATGTGTGCTTTAGAGGGGGGAAATTGAGAGGAAAGAGAAAATTTTAAAATTTAAATTAAAAATAGAAAAAAATTAAAAAATTAAAAATATATCTATACTGAATAAGTATATATCTTTATTCATATTTTTTCCCCCTCTCACTAATACACCTAATTTACACGTAGGACCTATACTGAGTAAGTAATGTTATATTATTCTATTATAATTCTTTAAATAATTGTCTTAATATTTTATAAAATAAATATTAAATAAAAAATAAATATATTTAATATTTTAAAAACATAAATTATAATTAATTTTTTATTTAATAAACAAGAAGATTTATAAATAAATATTATTATAAGAAAATTTATAATTATTCATCTCTAAGTACCAATTTATTATGGAGAAAATACGTTTTTAAGTGTTAAAAAATTGCAGAAGATTCAAATGGCTGGGTTTTCTTAACCAAAATGGGTATTTTGTTTTTAAAATTACCATAGTAGTATACTTTGTAAAAAATTATTATCAAGGAGTAAGTTATACTTGTGGAGTTGCTGAAGTAATTTCCGACAGTTTTTCACCATTAGAAAATTTTGTAATGATATTTAACTGCCAAAAAATATAAAAATAAAGGAAACTCATACTTGTGAGATACAACTTATACCGTATAGATATTTTTTAAAGGCTTAAATAACTATCTTGTTCCTATAAAATAGGAGATTTTTGTTTTTAGTTTTTTATTTTTTTATTTTTATTTATATAATATTTTTTTGTTTCATTTTGGTCCCTGCTGTCAAATTTGATCATCAAATCTAACGAAGGACCAAAAGAGAAAATGCAAAAATTATAAGGACCAAAAATTAAGAAGATCAAAACAAAAAATAACCAAAATTAAGAGGACCAAAATGAAAACAATCTTATATTATAAGGACTAAATAGTTATTTAAATCGAATTTGCAAAAATTAAACCTTCAAACACTGCAAATGCCCTGATGAGGAGTAGAAAAATTAAACCTATAACAAATGCACTAGTAACCAACCAAAAAATTATAAATTATACTAGCACCCCTTAATTTTTTGAAAAACATTTCACTAATACTCCTTATATATTACACTGACATTGACACCATTTATACATTACATTGACATCCTGTTTTACGTAAGAAACACATTATATCGTGTACTCCTATAAAAGGTGTTGCTGTAACTGTTAAAAAAGAAGATAGTCATGTACATTATTAAGAAACTTTAGGAGTGTGCAGGGTGCTACTCTAATTTAATCAACACAAAAGTTAGCTTCTAGCCTTCTAGTGTCAGCTTTGAAGTTGATGCATGATCGGTATTAAATTGGCATTTAGGTTGACTTTTGGCTAATGCTATATACTTAATTTTTTTGTAGAGATCGTTTTGTTTCACATATATAACTTGTGCGACTCCTAACATTAGTATTAATTAATGTAAGAACTAAAATGACTAAGAGATTGGAAATTCATAAACCTCAAAAAATTTTATTTTTTTTACATGTTAAAATGACAAGATCCTGAAATTTGAAGATTTAGGATGCATTTGATTGTGTTTTTGTTTTATAGTTTCTAAAAATTAATTTTACACTTTGTTTGGTAGAGTAGAAATGGTGAAAAAATAAGGAAGAAGGAGAAAAAATGGTTGAGTATTGAGAAGTTGGGTTGTTTGAAAATAGGTGGGGAGGGACATAAAAAAGTGTGGAACCCACACCTTTTATTTCCTTGTTAATATGTATGAAAATGCAACGAGAGAGATGCTACTCGCACATTTTGTAGTGGTTCATTTTTGGGCGGTTAGAAACTACCAAAAATCATGCATTTCTACCCAATTCTTTTTCTAACGGTTAAAAACTGCTAGAAATTGTGCATTTAGATGTATTTTTTGTGTTTACCAATGGTTTAAAATCTCCACAAACATATAATCAATTTTCATAGACAATCAATTTTCACATGTTACAATTGATTGTTTGTTGCAAAAAACGATTAACAACAAAATTTTTTATTCTTTTTCTTATTCCTCTCTTTCCTATTTTTTTAATATATTTTCTTAAATCAAACACTCATATTTCTATTTTATTTTTAACTTATTTCTCTCTTTCTGATTTCTTTCCTTTTTACCAAATACATCCTTAGAGACTAAAAGTGAGTAATTAAAACAATTTAGAGAGATGTTCTGGTTCTTTGTTTCAAAGATTAAAAAAATGTTAATTTTAAAAAATACTCTCATCAATTTTTTTTAATTTATAAAATTAAAAAAATAAGAATCAAACATGCCTTAAAATGACTATTTCACTTTGAAGGAAAAGGCTTGAACTGTCCCACAAGCCACCACTTTATGCAACATGATATAAAGGTTTATGACATGAAATTGAGTTGACAACTTCAGAGCAAGCTAGGAGGATTTTCTGGAACTCTATGAAATTCCAGAGATGGTACAAAACTGTATCACAAAACAAAGTCATGTGTGACTAGGATAGTAGCTTCACGCGTCAAGGTACTAACATCAGTAACATGCATGATATTACTTCCTTCCTATAACTGCTGATGCTTTACCTTTTTTGTATTGAAATTTGGTTAGAATTCTAATTCTGATATTAGGACAAATTAGCTGTAATTGAAAATTGTATTTCTTATTGACGTTTGTCAACGACATTTGTAATGGGGAATTCTTATAATAATGATTGATACTGATGTTTTGCTGGACATGCTACTACTTAATTTACGCAAGGTCGAGAAAAAAGTTTAACTTTCATGCAATAGTTGAAGGGACATTGAACCTTAAGAAAGTCCATGCCTTTTATCACTGTAAATCATAATCATAATAACATTTAAACGTGAGAAATTATCTCTTTTCATTATGCAATTCATAGTCAAATTAAAATATATTAAATTGTCTTATATCTGTGTGTCTATGCGAATTTGGAATAATATTGCAAATATTTTGAATGACCTTTAACTTGACAATTTTCCAATTTAGACATCAAAGATAATGTGTCCTTTTAATAATTCATGCAAGTGTGATAAGATAACTACTTCCTTAATTATGTTTGCTACGATTAATACGTCACAAATGACAGGCATTGGAACGGGGGACACTAATCTAAACCAACAGGAAAGGACTAGAAGAAAAAACAAATTAAGGTTTGAACTTAGTAGTATTTATCATAAATATAATGAAAATACTTTCGAAGAAAACACTTTTGTATGATCTAGAAATAATGATTTTTTTATTTACTAAATTATGAAAATATAATAATATAAAATATTTGAGTTTCACACATAACATTGAATACATATTTTTATTTATAGATTATCATATGGTATTAAAATGTTTATTAAGTACTAAATTGATAAACTTTAAAAAAATAAGGTTAAATATGTTTTTGGTCCCTAAACTTTTCTCAATTTTTTACATTTAGTCTCTAAACAAAAAATTTACTGGTCTTAGTTCCTATACTTTTTCTCTGTTAACATTTTCAATCCCTACCGTCAAGTATCATCATTACATGCTGATGTGAGTTGCCACATCATCAACTAGTGTGACGTAGTTGCACATGTAATCATTGTTTTTTTCGATAAATTATGTTTTTGACCTTTTCTCAAATACTTTGTCTCTTTATTTCTCTAAAGCAACCATTAACTCTTCTCCACCTCTCCACCATATTTCTCTTATTTCTACTCTCCCAAAGCTCAGAGACCAAGACTTGAGTGCTTCTACGCTTTGTGACTCCATTTCTTCCACATGTTCTTCCATTTTTAAGGTAAAGGTGAGTCTCTTCACCATTCTTCTTCCTTCTATTTCCCATGAGTTCCTCTTCTCCCTCCTAACTCATTTTTTCTTTCATTTCATTATATGGAAACATCATTCTTAGTGACTTGTTTGGTTGGATTTCAAGGAGGTCCCAATTCAAGCCAAAAGTTCCATTTTCTACTTTAAAAAACTTATTTTGTGGATTCTTTCAAGGTAAGGGAGCTTACCCAATTTCCTACTTTAAGTTTTAGCTTTCCAAGGGCCATACAAAATCAAAATATAAACCAACAAAATAAATAATAAACTGAATCCATACATAAGGAGTAAAGAGTTATCCAAGCTCCGATGTCACAACTATCAGAGCTTTACAATCCCATGTCTAAACATAAATCGCTATATAGATGAGGCTTATGCCTCCCCTCTAGTATCATGCTCAAGGTCTGGCTGAACATTACCTATAAATGGCATTCAGCCAAGGAAACATAATACAAACAAAATAAAAGGGAGTGAGATACATCTCACCACATGCTCGTAGTATGAGAAGGAAAGGTGGATAACACACACACATATACATAACAATCATGTCACAACCACATAGGTCAAACATATTTATCATAAGGTGTTCATGCAATGCAATGCCTTTCTAGCTCCTACTATTGTATGCACGTGGTACCATTCAAAACTTTTTGTGAAAGTAGCCTAAGAGCACAAGTGAGTTAATGAATCACCACACCATGGCACTAACACTTTCTACTAGGATGATACCCATGATAGCTCGTCAAAGTTACCCAACTTTGCAAGTACGCTCCAACTCATGGGATCAGCATAGGCCTAAAGAGTTTCCACACCAAGTATCACCACCCTCAAGGCCAGTCATCCTCCCCAGTTAGGCTCATAACCATACTTTCAAAAACACATATATCTCATGTCATGATGCATAACTCATACAAGTGTACATGGCTTACTTAGCATTTCACATGGGGATCCTACCTTTCATAGGCTAGGTCCTTATTTAACTTATTTCATCACACATACTATGGCATCTCATCACATACACAAAGTGTCATGCATTACATATCATACTCATTAAGGTTCTCATGGCATATCATCACATTTTTCCTATGCAACTACGACTTTTGTAGGGTGTAAACATCAAATCTAGAGTTATACTAATCTTATTGAGCTGATTTTTATCTTGTTTGAAAGTTAAGAGAATTATCTACAACTCTTATGTTCACATCAAAAGTCAATTTTATTGTTTACTATGATCAAAATTAGAAGGAACGTGAACTCATTATCTAATCCTGATAGCTTGACCTTTGCTCACTAATTTAACCATAGCTTGATCTACAAACCTTATTTTTTAGTGTTTCCAAAGCCATTGGTTAGCTATCTAGGGCTACATTTCTTATGAAGACACCTAAGCCTAATTCGACCATCAAATTCATTGAGCAAAGATATTATTTGTTGATCGAATTTCTTGATTTTTGCTTAAGATTTGCTCAGCAAATTCCTTCTAGGGACACATGCTTGTCCCTGTGCCTATTTCGCTAAGCGAATTGCGATGCCCAGAACATTGTGATCTAGGTTTTTTACAAACTCAAGTTCCCCCCAATGGTTTCTTAACCTCATCAAATACTCCATAGCATTATAATAACAATTCCAACATAATTAGGACTATCAGAATGTGGATTAAACATGTCAATGGTTATAATAACAAAGAACACACTTAACTAAACGTAATCACTCAATCGCAAGAATCCCCAAAAAAAGGGGGGCAAAACAACAAGAACAACCAAACAACCAACTTATCAATCCATAGTAGAAATTAAAATGCTTCGAGATGTTCACAACTCGTCCAATCAAATCAAAATAGAAGTATAAGGGATTAAAGCAGAACATACACAACTAATTGGGGTCTAGGGCCAACCCCATTACCCACAATTCATGTTCATACCCTTGAGTGAGACAACTCACTCCTCCCTTGTGACACTTTTTACGCCAATAGCTGATTATTAAATAAATAGTATGGAAATAGAACATATTTTTCATTTGTAGAACAAAATGGTAATTTTAATTCACTCTCTTCACATGATAAAGGACATCACATGCACAACTCATAACATTTATACTCCATAAAACACTTCACTAATCGATAAAAAGATGGTAGCTTACACTTGGCTATACAAGTCTTTGGAAATAAACCAATTAACGATGTAAAACTACTAATGCTAAATTCAAAAGCTAATGACATAAAATAGTAAACAACCAAGCCGCGATGTCACATCCTATTAGAGCATACCAAACCTAAGCAACAGTAAAATAAACTGTAACGAGGCCAATGCCTTTACTCTAAGACTCCTCCTCAGGGTTCTACTAGACATCACCTGTGTATTACAGACACGGATAGAAAAACATCAGAAAACAAAAGAGTGAGGTACATCTTACATCATGCTCAAAGTATGACAATGGAAACAGATGGAATACACAACACATGCATAATTTGAATAACATTAAGGATTAAAACACACAAACATATGTAATGCAATGTTACCTAACTTCTACTTTTGAGGCACATGTGGTACCAATCTAAGTTCATCTCGAAAGTAAACTAAGAGTATGTGCGTAGCCATAAAAAGCATCATTGATACCGATGCCTTTGGCTTTCGCACCCTCAACTATTATAATATTCCCCAATCACTAGTCAAGGTTACACAACTTTGCTAGAATGCTTCGGGTCCGTAGGATTAACATGGCCCATTACAGTTTTCACATCAAGTACCACCCCCAAGGCTAGGATTAGAAAACCCATCCTCGACCTCCACTAGCTGAATTCCTACATACTTTCTTTCTCTACATGGCTCAATGTCATGATGCATGGTCACGTACAATGCTTATAGCATTTTATAAGTTTTTATCATAGAACATTAACACAAATTCATGTCATGCTTAGTTTTCTCAAGGTAAGTAACAATCACAAGATATAAATTTAGCAAGGCATCCACGCAATGGCAATCATGCAAGAAATAGGCATAGAAGATCAATAACATCATCTTTAGTGTCACAAGGGTCATGCTTAACACCACTTGTACAAGGAATTCATTGTCTTACCCACACTCGGTGCTAACTTTCTAGTGCTCAGTCCCAAACCTTAAGAGGACTAGGGGTTGCTCCCTACCTCCCCCATGACACTTAGCGCCAAACCTCTAGAGAACTCCCTGTCTCCCTCACGCTTAGTGCCAAATTCTAGCGCTTAGCACTAACTACGATTTCTACAGATTGCTAGGGTTTGCAAAATGTGCAACCCATGACTTTCCTTGGCTTCCAAACACTCCAATAGATTAATTAATTTATAATTTCTTCTATTACCTTTCTTAATGGTCAGTCTATCTTTTGAATTCCTCACTCGCTTATAATTTCTTCAAAACTCATTAAATCCCTAACTTAAACATAAAAGGGAAAAGGAGAAGCAATCATGACAATTTACATACACAATCAAACATAAAATTTGCAATAAAGCACATCAATGATTGGGAAAAATCACATTCCCATTTGCACACAATCACAAATACTTGGGGTCTACGACCAAACCCTCTCTACCCATGACCAAAGTCATACTCATGAGCGAGATAACTCACTCCCCCTTACCTTGAAAGCGACGATCTCTGGCAAGAGGATGCGAACGGTGTAGCAGCATCTGCCTAAAGTTCCTCATTCCTTGATTGCAGCGGCTCTGACAACACGGTATCTCTAAAAGGACACAAGAGAAAATGAGAAAAAGGGTTAGGTTTTCAAGAAACCTAAGGGACTCTTAAAACTAACTTTACGCTTATGAAAACTAAGCCCAATACAAGAGTTTTAAAACTTTTAAAACATTTTAATCATAAAATCCCATTTTAAAGGCCCAATATCTCTTTTTCCCAAAATACCATTTTAAAACAAGGCAAAACATAAAATAATAATAATAATAATAATAATACTCATAATAATACATATTAATTAAAGGAAAATATTGGGGTGTTGCATCCCTTACCTTGAAAGTGACAATCTTTAGTAAGAGGATGTGAATAATGCAGCAGTAACTTCCTACAGCTCCTCTCTCCTTGACTGCAACAACTCCAACAACATAATATCTCCAAAGAGGTAAAAGAGAACGAGGAAAGGATTAGGTTTTAAGAAACCAAAGGGACTCTTAAAGACCCTTGTGTTGGGCTTATGGAGACTAAGCCCAACATAAGGGTTTTTAAAACGTTTAAAACATTTTAATCACGGAATCCCATTTTAAAGACCTAATATCTCTTTTTCCATAAATACGATTTTATTAAAAACAAAACAAAACAGAAAATAATAATGCATATTTAATTAGAAGAAAAGCATCGGGGTGTTATAGTTTATGCCTTTATAAGGTGTCCTTCCAAAATTGTAGATCTCAAAATATATTTCATTTAATCCAATTATGAATTTCTTTATGCCCTAGAAAATTTTTGCCTCAACTAACCTTTGTCGCTTGTAGAAAATCACAAACAATTTCCCAGCCTATTACCCTATGAACATGTGAAGAGGATCATCTTTTTCAGCTTTATTTCTTGTAAAAAATATTTTATTTCTCATGAAAGAATAACCTCTAAACAAGAGCTAATAATGATGTCAATTAAACCATGAAATTTATCTATCATATTTCAAGGTGAAAGCTTTCATATCATTTCTATAATAAGGGAAAACCAATTTACCCTGTCTTTCTCATCTAGATAACATACCATAGGCTAGAAAATCATTTATTGTCCATATTAAGCACACTTTCATGATAAATTTTAGTTCCATGGAAATATTGTAAGTAAAACATCATTGTTCCACAACCTTTATAGATCACCAATCAAGGGTTACTAGTAGACATCTATTTGAGTTAGATAACCCAGATAATAGACAAGTCAAAAACATCTATAGTTTGGTCATGCACATTTCAAGAGAAAGATTACTAGTCAACACAAGCATAGATAACTAGATGCTTAGATGTGAAATGTAAACCCACTAGCAAAGACTCAAACCTACATTTTTTTGCTCTATCGTAATTTTTTATGAACATCATCAAAGTGTTTTCACACCTTCCCATCAAATGAATGGTGCAAAATATTTGAACTCTTCTTATTTTCTTGATAGTATACCATTTGAATTGTAGATTCCATTGATGCATACAATCATTGTAATATAAAAATAATTGACAAATAGAACATTCTCTTCATTGAGACATCTTTTTATTTTCCTATGTCATTCCTTCAAGGAACATACCTTGCAACTTGACAAACTATACATTTAGATAAATTACTATCTTCTTTGAAAAATAACATGCAATTGTTCATACAATAGTCAATCTGATCAACCTTTAACACCAACATAAACACTAACTTCGTTACTTGGTAGTGATATAATTTTGTTGGAGATAAGTCAATAAGCATTTATGAAAGAAAACTATATATTTTGGAAAACATGTCAATTAGATGCAGCTACAAAAAGCTTAATTGATATTAATAACTTAGATTTAATGCCTCCCTCAAAAATAGGTCAACTGGTAGAAATCAACATATTATAAAATCATTGAGCTTCAACATTAAGCAACTCTTTCTCATTTAAAGTAATCTTTCCCACATTAGCATTCACATGAAGGACATTAGCAAATGATGTAAAAGCATTATACACTATATGATCCAGTAACTAAAATTAATCTTCATTATTCGCATACTTGTTACTACTTAAATAACCCTCTTCGGTCAATATGTAACACCCCAAATTTCAAGTACTAGAAATAAACCACGAGGTAGTTCTTAGTAGGACCCTTCCCATGTGTTATTAGACAAAAAACGTTTTAAGAGTTATTATTATTAGATTACTTATTATTCTTATTATTGTTCTTATCATTATTATATTTATTGTTGTTGTTATTGCTATTATTATTATTATTATTATTATTATTATTGTATTGTGTTGTTGTTATTATATTTATTGTTGTTGTTGTTGTTATTATTATTATTAATTCTTTGTTATGGTGTTGTTATTATATTATTATTATTGTTATTATTAGTGTTATTGTTATTAACACCTTAGCATTAGAAATTAGTAGGCATATTATCATAGAACTCAAAAGAGCATCTAGGGCCCAATAGGGGACTAAAGCCCACTAAGCTACATACTTATCCACATGTTATAAGAATGGAATAGAGAAGGACAATTAGGTTTAACTATCACAAAATAGAAAAAGAAAGAAGTTAAAGAGAATGAGGAGAAAAGGGAAGAAGAAGAGGAAGAGAAAAAGGAGGAATAGAAACCGGAGAACGCAAACCCTAGAACTCAGCTTTGCATGTCCATAAAGGTGAGTGCTCTCCCTTGTGTCCTTCCTTGTTCTTGTTCATCTATTTATCCACTACAAGAAACAAGGTTATTCGCAACAACATTTGTTGTTGGCAAATCTCAAAAGTTGCTGGGAAAACAACTTTTGCCAGCGAAAAAATTGTCGCTACAAGTCGCTACGACAATGATTGTTGCGAAAAGTTTTGCAGCGACATTTGATGTCACTTCCATTACTTACATTGTAACAGCGACAATTGTCCCTGTCATTTTGAAATTTTTATCGCTGCCACAACTGATTGTGGTAACCACCAAAGTCGTTACCATATTTTACATGTCTTAACAACTATTATCACTGCAAAAGACCTTATTTCGCATCAATCACCGTTGTTGCAATAACATAACTTTTCTTAACAATTAATGTCGTTGCAATAAGATATGTTATCTCAACAACTAAAGTCGTTATGATATACTATTCTTTTTCTAGCTATCTTGCTATTTCTTAATAATAAAAAGTCGCTGCCATAAATTACCATTTCTTAACAACTTTCATCATTGCAAAATATTATATAAATATTGAATTTTATTTTAATAATAATAATTTATTATTTTTTAAAAATTAATATTAAGAGATAATTTAACTATCATAACTATTTAACATTAGATCAAATTAAAATTAAGTGGATATATAAAGTTCTAGTTTTCTCAAAAAAGACAATAACATATATATAGAGTCAACAAGTATATATGGAATGGAACCAAAACAAAAAAGGTGGCTTTAAATAATTAAATGTGAGTTCAAAAGAAAATAAGAGTACTATCTACGAAACAAACTAAGTTGTGCCACTATTTTTGAATACAAGATAGAAATAACTCCACACGAGCAAGCAATGTTATTCCAAGCTTCCCCATTTTCAAGATCAAGTTGAATAGCTTAAGTAACTTGAGTACATGCATCCGAGCCTTCTTTATATCCTGCGCCTGTACAATTTTTTCCAGTTAGTTTGTAATACTAAAGAGAGCAAAAATGAGAATATAAAATTGAGCAAATAATTGAGAATATAGTATAGGACACCAAATAATTAAGCAATAATGTATAATCTACAAATTCCAAATCAAAACTTTATTGGACTGTAGTAAGGCCTAATATATAAGAATCAATAGGTATCTTTAACTTGTTTAACTTGTTTATAAATTCAAAAAAAAAAATTGGATAAGCAAAATATATTGATAAAACCCGCTAAGGGACAAGTTGTTCTATAGCCTATGGACAAAGAACACAAGGTATATGTGCCAAAGAACCAAAAAGTCACGTTAATACAAGATTAAGCTACGTGAACCCCTAAAAAAAAGCTCTAGAATAAACCATCTACACCATCAACCACCAAGAACTTATTATAAGGATAAAAATTTACCAAACACCCCAACCACATTACATAAGATAACTAATGCCAAATTCAAAATGGACTGTAGTAACTTATATTCCCAACACATTATGGTATCTTTGAATAAGCTTCATCAATGAATTTCTTTAACTTGTTTTGGCAAATCCAACAAAAAAGTATAAAATAAATAATTAAAGAGAAAACATATAATATAAAAATGATATTATTCATATACATATGCTTAGTTATACATGCTACATTAACTTATATTTGTTAGTAGGTCATTCCAACTTTTAGTTGACATGTGTATTTCATTCCAAAATTTTCCATGACCCACTGAACATGATAGGATATAAAAACTAAAGCCAATCAAAATCTAAAAAGGCTAAGGAAAGAGTGGATATCTGAAAATATAGATTATAAATGAAGGAGATGCTACAAAGAAGAGGTAAGAGGTGGTGGGGATAATGGAAATAAAAGAAGAATGGGCATGGTGGGCATAAGTGGGCTTAGCACTGAGCCATGATTTATGGGTCCAAGATGAATCATTGCTGTAGCATTGTGGCTGACAAGTCACATCACAGAAAGGTAACTAAGTGTGGACCCATAGCTTGCTACAACTGAGTTTTCATTTGGATGGAGATCACACCTTGGCGGCCTTGAAAATTGCATATTAGCATTAGCAAAAAAAAATTTTGAAAAGAAAAGATATTATTATTAATAAGAACATTTAACAAGAAGGCTCTCCATTGGAAAAAATTAAATGTACTATATATAGCTCTATAATGATTTAAATTTGCTGTTGAAAATTAAGAAATTAAGATATTGCTTTTACTAAACTTAAACATGAAAATATTAAATACATCTAAGTAGAGGTATATAATGGGCATATTGATAAATTCAAAATAGGTTGAGAAAATAAATTTACATATAAAAAAGAGATAGGAACTCTAAATCTTATAGTAAAATGTGTTGCATTATAACTAGCTGGTAAGAAAAGTAAATAATGGAATAATGCTTTTTTTTAGGGGGATGTGTATGAGAAACCGATAGTGTAGTAAGTGGGTGTTCTAATTGGGTGTGGTCTTTGTTAGAGTTATCCTTTACCTTAAAGGAAATTATAGATACAACTTGCAATAGTTGGAAAAGGGTGCTATACTTCAAGGACCATGAAAAAGTTTGGCTACTATGGAAGCAAGGATTATAAAGTTAAGATGCCTCTCTCTTTCTTCCTTTGATTTATGCCTATCTATGTTTGCACAATTCTCTTTGGCTGAGAATTAGAATATTCTATATACATAAGAATTCAGTAACAAATTGGCGAAACCCAATACCCGCCCTCACCAAACATGTTGATGGTGCCACACGTGGGAATGTCACACAAGTGTCAGAAACTTAAGTGATGTTTCTTGCCAGGTAGTAAGGGAGCAACACTAATCAACGAGAAGGTCCCCTATGCACTACCCTTTCACCCTTTAAATGAACTAATGTTAAAATATATCAAATGCTTCATTGTTAAAAATAGAGAAAGTTGTGACATGCAACAAGCTACCTTTTGTTACACCAAATCTTCCTTATCCTAATAACATAACTAAACATCTTAATACCAACTAATTAAAGATTCAAGGGCAAATATATGCTAGAACATAGAAAAATAATTATTCACAACTTACTTGTGATGTGCAATCACGTTACTAGTAGCTTCAACTCTATCATCAAGTTTAGACATAAATTGTCCAACCTATATAAATGTTCAAAACACCCATAATTAATTAAAAATTTAATATAGTAAACAAACTTAGAATGCAAAATTACTAAGCTAGTAAGTTTTTATACCATTTAACTACTACTCATACTTACCGAAAGGTGTGCATTTTAAAAAATATATTAGCTATCCTTTCCTCAACTTGTTTTTCCAATTTTTCTTCTAGTGTTCTTTGACTTTCTTCAAAGTGTGTCGTCATTTCCTCTCTCATGTTACGCTCTTGTTGAAGTTGGAGCTCAACCTCTTTCAATTTCATTTCTATAGTTTGATGCTTTTCATGCTCGTTAGTCAATTGTTCATGTAAACCTGTAATAGATTTTCCCTTCGTTGGTTGAATGCTAGCACCAAGACCACGACAATACCCTGATCGCTCTCCTACAACTGATTGGAAAGCTACATTAACAATTTGGTCTCTATCGTTCTCCTCATTTATGCCTTCTAAATTCTCCAAAGCAACTTCTTAAATCCTCATCTATTAAAGGAAAATGTCAAATCATAATTATAATTTATTATTAAGAATAATAAATTAATTACAATTATAATGTATAAATCACATAAATAAATCATACGTGAACTTCCTTAGATGCTTCATCTACCCATTCTCCATTATTGTTTGTATGAGTTATTCTCCATAAATCTTGAAAATTAGGCTCCTTTTGAGTTTCAGGATCTCTCTAACACAGGTGTTGCATGCAATATTTTGTGGCAAAATAAGATTCTATTCCATATTTCTAAAGCCGCAACAAAAGGGGGCAATTATTTTGGGGTATTTATGTTGTGCTTACTTTGGTGTGTTAACAATAAGCAATGGGTCTCCATTTAAAAAGAAGAATCAAATAAAATCACTAATAAAAAGAAAAAATAAATACACAAAGAAAGTCTCTAAGAAGCAAAATCATTCAACCCAATTCAGAAAAAAAAAAAAAAAAACAAAAAAGGGCAAATTGAAGCAAGAGGAAAGAGGGCTTACCTTGTCAACGGGAAAACAACTTTAAGAGATGAAAACACCACGAAAATGCTATAATCCATAAGGTCTAGAAGGTTCTTGAAGTTCAAGTAGTTTGTAATCTAGAAAGAAAAATTTTCATAACATAGAGCAATACCACAACCTAAATTAACATAATAAACACAATACATTTAATGGATCTGAAATAGAAAAATACCTTTGGGCATTTTATGCGAAGAGTAAAGCCAAGAAAGCAAGAGCAAGAAAAGATAATGCATCTAAATT
Organism: Spatholobus suberectus; assembly: GCA_004329165.1. Taxonomy (NCBI): domain Eukaryota; kingdom Viridiplantae; phylum Streptophyta; class Magnoliopsida; order Fabales; family Fabaceae; genus Spatholobus; species Spatholobus suberectus. The sequence goes on along the minus strand of CM014731.1, from coordinate 57,333,903 downwards.
TTGGAGACAAGTTAATGAACTGGAGAAGGAAGAGGGACACAGTTCGTGAGAAATGGAGGGAAGTAAAATATCAAGTTGTAAAAGTTTTAGCGCCAAAAAATTGAAAACTAAATGAAATAAAACCCAGCTATCCCAGTAGTGGTACGGTTATCTTCCACCTAAAACTATAAAACCCAGCTATTATGATGGAAAACGTGTGTCCCTGTTATCATCGGCCTGTCTCGGGAGAGCTAATAGCTTTCCACGCTCCATTTAGGCCCTCTTTCAAATACAAGTAATTATTTAGAAAGAATTTTACATAAATATATATAAATATACGGTTTGTCTAAAAGAAGGAAAATTATATATATATATATATATATATATATATATACGGTTTGTATAATTGAAGTTAATGGAAGTTATATAATTATTTAAAATAATTAAAAAGAAGAAGATTAAGTAAATAGAAATATATAAATATTAATGGATTTTTCATATATATTAAAACTTAACTTTATATCTTTAGTAGAAAAATAAATAATAATAATAAATTATATATATATATATATATAAAACATACGGTTTCATTAGTTAAATTAAGAAAATATTTCAAGTTAAGTATTTAAAATTATTAAGGAAAAGTATGTTAAAATATTTTTTACGTATGAGAGATTTAATTTAAAATATTTACAAATAATTAAATGTTGTGCTTATCTCTACTTTACTAATGGATATTATAATTAGGAAGCAAAGATAAGATATTATGTCTGTGATTGACATTGTCAATTAAATAATCTTTGAACTGGTAAAATAATTTATAAGATAAAAAGTCTTTGAAATAGATCAAAATTTAATAAGTTTAATTTACAAAAAAAATCTACTCTACATTTTCAATTTAAAATAAATAAAATTAAATTCATCTTATAATTAGTTTAATTAATTTGGGTGTCATATACCTCCTTGTAATTTTTTATAAACACACGCTCCATTATTTTAATAATCATAATGTCTTACTGGACTAAATGATCAAATTGCCAACATATTTTATTTAGCCCTTAAATTATGAAATAATAATCTATAGATGTGAAGAGAGAGAAGGTAAAAATCGTAAGATTGATAGGGAAATCAAACATCTTAATCCAACAAATGGTAAGTCCAAAATACAAGTGACTTGTACCAATTAAACTTTAATAATCAACTTATCAAATAAAACAAATTTGAAGCACCATCACAATTTTTGCGGATTGTATCACAGCAATTAACAAAGAGGTGAGTGTCAAAATTAAAAGGTCCTGCAACTCAAGAAAAAAAGAGGATAGAATTATAATATAATATAAATTGATGTTAAAATTAATTTATGTATTCAATATTTATAACATAAAATTATAATAATAAAATTTTATGTTAATATTTGATTAAAAATTAAAAAAATACTAAACATGTTGCTTATTACATTTAAAAATTATTATTCGTAAAATAATAATAATAAAATAATACTTAAAAATACCTTATTCTGTGTCAGAATCGTCATTCTTTGCATAGTCATTTTCATCTATCTAGTATTCTTCTTGATCATCATCACTATCAATGTCAAGTGTATTGTTTATTTTTTCTAACTCTTCTTCTTGGTCCAAGCATAATCCACCAACATCATCCCTATTTAAAATCTCTTCATCTTAGATTACTGATGATGCTTCTAATTGTCCCCGTGTATCACCTAACTCATTGAGTTGATATGGTTCAGAGTCATCCTCATCATATGGCAATGCAAAAGTATTTCTTGGCTTGACCTTAACCACGGTGTACCAATTATCCTTGTCACTATCTTTTACATAATAAACCAACCCAGCTTGAGAACCTAAGACAAAAGAATCATTTGTGTAATATGACCTCGTCATATCTACACTAATAAATCCATATTTATCTTTCTTATATCCTCTACCTTGATTTCGACTTTGAGAACGAGCCTCAAACCAATCACATTTAAATAGTATAACGAAATTATTTTCTAAATATTTTATTTCAATGATTGTTCTAATTACCCCATAATAATCAGTATGTCCTGTCAATTCATCTCCTTTCACTATCACACCACTATTTTGGGTTTTTAAGTTTTTCTCAGCATCTTTTCTACGAAACTTAAAACCATTGAGAATGTATCCATTATGATTAAGTATTCGAAAAATCCGGTCCTCTTGATAATGCAACTAGTTGGTTAGTAATTCTTCCGTCACATATTTGTTGTAATTGCATAACCTTCATAAAAATGTTGTTTAAAAATTTATAATTTATAAAAATAAATACAAATAGTTCCTTAAATTAATTGCCACTAGTAACTATAAATATAAGTAAAACATTAATCTTCTTACCTCATTCTCAAACCATTTGTGGAATTGATCTTTGTGTCTCTTGTCCACATTCCTATTATTTTCATTTCTCAACTTACTCATGTGCTCCCTGCAAAATGTTTAAAATATATTTAAAAAATTAGAATTCATATAAATTATAATTAATTTTTCATTAAAAATAAGATTGAAGATACTTACTCAATCCAAGGTCTAACTTCTTCACAATTTTGTAATATGTAAAAATGAGCTTGCTGAAGTTCAAAGAGCTTATGTTTTCCCAAGAATTTCCTCCAAGAGACTGACCATTGTTCTTAAACACTGACAAACCAATGCAATCATCGCTTGCACATTCCATATATCTATCTGGTCGATTCAATCTAGAATCCATATCAATCAAATATCTAGCACAAAATGCCATACATTCTTCAGCCACATAGCCTTCTGCTATGGAACCTTCTGGGCGTGCTTTATTACGAATATGACTTTTTAGTACACGTAAAGATCTGACAATAAACAAATTTTTTTACATTATCAAATAATTAAATAATATTCTATATATGACTTAAAATACTAAGAGAGACCAACCTTTCAATAGGAAACATCCATCAATATTGAACTGGACCTCCGAGTTTCGCCTCATTTGCCAAGTGAATTGATAGGTGGATCATGACATCAAAAATGATGGTGGAAAAATGCGCTCCAACTTACAAAGAGTCATTGCAATATTCCTCTCTAAGCAATCTAACTCATTCATTTTCAATTCTTTAGAGCACAAATCCCCAAAGAACAAAGATAACTCGATCAATGGATTGCAAGCATCCTTTGGAAGCAACCTTTTTATGGCAAGGGAACTATTCTCTCAAATAGAACATGATAATCATGACTTTTAAGTCCTAAGATCTTCAATTGACTTACATTTATGCAACGACTTATATTTGAGGCATACGCATCAGGAAACCTCACATCCTTTAAGATTTGACAAAACTTTTACTTTTCTACCTTTGACATTGTGTAGCGTGCAAGAGGAATTATATACTTATTCCCTTGCTCAATAGGATGAAGTGGCTTTTTGAGACCCATATGCAACAAATCTAATCTAGACTTTAGGGTATCTTTTGTTTTGCCTTCAATATCCAATAATGTCCCAATAACATTTTCACAAATATTTTTCTCTATGTGCATCACATCTAGATTATGTCTCAATAATAGTGTCCTCTAATAAGGTAATTCAAAAAATACACTTTTTTTCTTCCAGTTGTGATTTATCTCTTCACTTTGTTTTCTTTTTCTTGTAGATTTTCCAAAGGTCACTTGTAGGCTCGCGGACCCACTGGGCGGGGTGAAACACCCGCTGGGAGGGTTGGGTTCCGACGCAAACCCGCCCCTGGACCGCTGAGCGGGACTTCCGTCTTGCTGAGCGGATACGACTTTTACTATTCCGTTCTTTGTGTTTTTGAACTCCTATTTGCAGTTTTTAACTCATTGTTGTTTGTTTACTTATGCCTTGTTGAGTTTATATTGTATAATTATTATTTACCTTGAAAGAAACTGAGTGTGATATGAAATTATGTCAATGTTTCATGATAAAAGTTTATAAAAAGTTGTAAGCATTATTTGTGACCATGCATCATAACATTTGAGTTATGTGATGAGGAAAGTATGTAGGAATCTGGCTGGTAGAGGCCTTGATGGGTTGTCTAACCTTAGCCTTGGGGGTTATCCGGTTGGGAAAACTCCAATGGTCCATGCTGATTCCATGGAGCCAGGGCATACTGGCAAAACTAGGTAACTCTGCTAGTCACCGGGGAATATCATGCTAGTTGAGGGTGCGAAAACCGAAGGCATCAGTACCAATGACCTTTCTTATGGCTTGCATTTACTCTTAGTCTACTTTCCGAAAAGTTTTGGTTGGTACCACATATGCATGAGTAGTGGTTTAGGAACATAGCACGCATATATATCTTGTTATAGTGTGATATGTTAGAGTATGCTATGTTATAATTATGTGAATTCTATGTGACCCTATTTATGTGAATTCTATGTAAGAATGTAATTGTGCCTTGTGATGAAATGTTAAAGTTGTGGACATGTGATCATATCCTGCACGTGTGTCATTCCTGTTTGATAAAACAAAATGAGGTATATGTCTAGTTACAAGATAAAGAATGTGAAATAATTATATGCTTGTAATTGGAATTGTGTTTGCTACCTTAATGATAGGTGAGAGGCTAGACCTTAGGAATAGTGTTATGAGGGTTCTAGTTGGATAATAATAGTTGTGAATAAGATAAAGAAAGGGTGAATTCCCTCATGGAGTAATAGAAAGGTATAAGACAAGTAAGAGAGAATAAAATAAGAGTATTTTAGGATGTCTGTAACCTTAGACTTGACCCTAGAGGACAGCTTTGAATATTAAAAGGAAGAAGAGTAAATTCTAAAAAGGGTTTTGGGTAAGAAAGTATAAATAATGAGGATGAGTTCTTAGGTTAAGAATGAGATAGTAAACCAATATAATAGTTGTGAGAATGAGAGAGCAATTAACAGGGAGTATTAACTGTTGAAAGGTGTAGACTCGACCATAGGTATGGAGAATTATGAGAAGCCTAGTGAGGCTAAAGCCATGAGAGATAAGTAATGAATGTTGTCCAAGTAGAAGAGTTTGACCTAGCCGTAGAACCCTTAGAGCACTCATTAAGACATTATGTCTCACTCCTTTAAGTTTCCCTTTTTTTTTCAGGATACAAGTGAAGACATATACAGGTGGAGCTTGGAGCCACGTGCAAAAAGATGTAGTCTAGATTATATTGTTTTCTTGTATTCCTCTTTATGTTTTATTCGACACTTTCAGGTGATAGATGAATTGTATTAGGCGTGTATTTTTCTCATTGTATTGTTCGTATATAATATTTAATTATATTTATGAGTCACTTTAACATGTTTCTATGTTTTTAAGTCTTTTCTTTTTGTTCTTAGAAATCTAGACCTAGTTACGATAATACCCTCTAGGGTGTTACACAATACATGACTCCATTCTTCATGCTCAATTCAAATCCAATATTTGAAAGCTATGAATTCCTTGCATAATCAAGGGTTGCATTTGCTCTCTATTGTGTCAATGTGATGCATTTTCTTCTCCCTTAATATCCTAGTTCTTTCTTTTTATATTTCAATATGTACTTGCATATAATCAATTATATATTTTGTTTTATTTATTTTATTTTCTTTTTACATGATTTATATATAAGATAAACTATTAAATTAATTAAAAACAAATATAATTAATTAAAATTTGAAAATATTTGTTACCGATGGAAAAGTCCATTAGTAATTTCTCATGAAAAAAATCTGTCAATATTTTCCCATGAAAAAATATGTTAGTAAACATAATGTTTTCCACAAATTTTGTTTGTCAGAAGTCCGTCAATGATTATCGATGGACAAGTCAAATTTATCGATAATAATTATCGACGATGTTATTATCGACAGATTTGTGTGTTTGGGTATTTTGTCAATAAAATTGAATTACTAACAAATTTTTTGAGTTACTGAGAAATTTTTTCTTTTGATAATAATGAAATTTCTTGTAGTGCTTGTACAAGTAAAACTTGGCCTCTCTTAGAGTCATCAACTTCACCCACTTACACTTTGCATAAGGACTTGATCCCTCCCTCAAACAAGCAAGCTAGGTTGTTCCATAACCTTCTTAACAAAATCCACAACTCTACTAACAAACTCATTTATAAACTCTTCCTATCAAAATTAACCTTATCATACATCTAGTTATAATCCATTTTCTACTTGACAAACATATAATTATTAGCCATAAAGGGCTACTGGACAACCTTGAAATAATTTGACAGCATAACCCTTACATTTTGGACATTTTCCAATTTTTTTCTAAAAGTAATTGTACATATAAATGAAATAACAATATATATGTATAAACAACAATATCTTTTCAAGTTGTCCTATTGAGATTTAATATTCACTAACAAACAATTCAATCAGACAAGCACATGCATAGAATTTAAACTATTAGCACACAATCCAACATCTTACAACATTTACAATATCATACACACACACACACACACACAAAACACACACACACACATATATAGTTTTGCTTACCTCTGATAAAAAATTCAATAAAGCAAACATATTCACAGTTGCTAAACTACTAACACAAAATCTAACATCCTGCATCTCATATAGAATTACATCTATTGAGTTATGTTTTCCACTATCAAACAATTCAATCATATAATATGGTACATAATTATAAGTAAATCAAAAATAAAACATTACATGTGCACATTCAACTCCTAATGTAAGCTCCAAGGGCCAAGAATAGTCTTGCCATGAGGAAATTTCATAAACATATAAGTTAGCTACATGCTAAACGTTTACTTTATCCTATACAAGGTGAAGATTTATCTATTCCAATATTTTTGACTTCACCTTATATTATTGTGTGTCTCTTAATTTTTTTTTATCTAAGAAAATTTTAACAATATTTTTTTTTGATTCTCAAAGAAAATGACCTAATTGAGGTGATATTATCGCCTACATTAGGCACATACCCAGAGAACAATGAGAAATACAATATAGTGAATTAGATCAAGAATTAAGACACACAATAATTTAGTGCCTAATGCAAATTATATATTATATTGGACAATTAAAAAACAACCTGTATTTTACGCCAAACATAATATGCAACTAATATTAATTTGAAATTAATTTTTTATGTTAATTATGTTGTTACATGGAACTAATTACTAAAGGTTATGCTTAAATATGTTCATTAATATAAGAAAAATTTAAATCTTTATATGTTTATGAATTTATGAATCTTTAAAGAAAAAGATAAATTATTTAAGTTAGTTATTAATTATATGAATATGTGGTAAGAATTTTAAGTGTTGAGGATTAGATTACATAAGGTGGAATTAAGTGAAGTTGATTATTTTAGCTAAGTTAGGAACTAATGAAAAAGAATAAAAGTAAGAAATTAATTTAATTATATGTTAGGAATTAATTAATTGTCACCAAATATGATTAATGTAACCATATTTTGTTTTAAACCCAAAGCTCTAGAATTAGCAGATTACAAAAATCAAAGAATTGGCTACCTAGATTAGGCACTAGTTAGGAAATTAAGAGACTGTAACATAAGACAACTTATATATGCTTAGATACATCCTTAAGATAAAGTAAGCGAAAAAGGGAGAATTGAAGTGGTTAAAATGCTACCATATATTCATAAGATAAATTGAGTAAAAAATGGAGAATTGATTACCGTTGTGTTGTTAACCATACCTTTTTTGAGGTATGATAGTTAGTGCCAAAAACAAAGGAAACTCTATCAAATTTTATGAGATTAGTGAACTCTTGATTTTTAGAATTAATTTGTTGTGGATTGGATTGTCTTACATGGAATTGGCATTTGGTTTTGTTATTGAATACCTGTAAATAGGTCTCTAGGAAAGTACCAAAATACAGAAGAAACTCTGTCAAAATTTGTATATAAATTATATGCATTATTTTGTGTGTTGTTTTTCTATTGAATTTATGCATTATGAGATAACCTTAGTTTCTCGTTTGAGAGTCAATACAATAATTAACGTGGTAATTGTTGTATTGAATCTTGAATTGTCTGGTTGGACAGTTTGAAAAGATTCATTTTTTTATACTTTATTAATACGTAATGGTTAAGTCTCATCATATATTTGATTAAATTTCAGTTTACTCCACTTCGTGTTGTGTCTCCGGGTGCATAGTTGATTGTGGTGAACTTGATGTCACCACTTTCATTTTGTGTACTTGGAGACCAATGCGAAATGTTGCCGAAATTTTGTCAAATTTAAGATATGAGACTAAACCTATGCATATTAATCAAGTTTAAAAAAATGACTTTCTGAATGGGATAGGACCACACCTTGTATTAAAGAAGTGAGATTTACATGCATTAAGATATAGTTTGTGGATCACAGAAGGAAGTTATGGATCGTAGTTGGATTAATTCTGGACGCACAACTAATAAGTATTAGAATGGAGTCGAAGAGTTTATCCAATTTGCTTAAAGAAATCTTCCTGATAGTAGTGGGTTCTTCTATTGTCCTTGTGTTAATTGTTTGAATGAGAGACGACTGCAACTTGAGCAAATACGGGAGCATCTCCTTTGTGATGGGTTTTGCAAGAGTTATACAACATAGACAGGGCATGGTGAATTGTTAGACATGTCGAGTATGTCTCAAATAGAGCAATTTTATGTACCTATGGACGATTGACTAGAGGACATGATCTGTGATATTAAACCAGAGTCTTTTCAACGAGCTCAAGTGTGCGACACTTTGTTTAGTGATGCGAATAAGCCTTTATATCTAGGGTGCACTGAATTCACACGGTTGTTAGTAGTGTTAAGATTAGTGAATGTCAAGGCAAGAAATGGGTGGAGTGATAAAAGTTTCACTAAATTGCTTGAGCTGTTGAATGAAATGCTTCCAAAAGGTAACACATTGCCAAGACATAACTATGAGGTAAAGAAGGTGTTGTGTTCGATGGGATTGGAATACAAGAAAATACATGCATGTCCTAATGATTGCATATTGTACAGAGAAGAGTTTGAAGAGTTGCACAAGTGTCCCAGGTGTGGGGTATCACGGTATAATGTGAAGGATGATGATATGGATGAGAGCAGAAAGGAAGGTCCCCCTGCTAAGGTATTATGGTATCTTCCAATAATTCCAAGGTTTAAGCGATTATTTGTCAATGTAGATGATGCGAAGAACCTTATGTGGCATACAGATGGGAGAAAATGTGATGGACAGCTTCGCCATCCTGCAAATTCTTCGCAATGGAAAAAAATTGATCGTTTGTTTCTAACCTTTGGGACTGAGGCAAGAAGCCTTAGGCTAGGACTTACTATGGATGGAATGAATCCTTATGGTAACTTATCCAGTAAGGACAATTCATGGCCTGTTGTCATAATTATTTACAATTTACCTCCTTAGTTGTGCATGAAGCGAAAATATGTTATGCTATCTATGATGATTGCGAGCCCAAGACATTACGTCCCTTGATTGAAGATTTGAGAATGTTGTGGGATGAAGGTGTTGATGTGTATAACGAGTATCGTCGTGAAAAGTTCATGTTACGTGCAATGTTATTCTGTATCATCAATAACTTTCTAGCATATGGGAACTTGAGCGGATATAGTGTTAAGGGACATAACGCTTGCCCTATCTGTGAAACAAACACATGTTACGTACAACTTAAACATGGAAAGAAAACAATTTACACTAGGCATCGAAAATTTCTCAGGCCTAATCACCCATATCGTAGACTTAAAAAAGCCATCGATGGATGTCAGGAGGATGGTATTGTGCCACCTATTTTAATTGGTGAGCAGGTTTATGAACAGGTGAAGGACATCAACGTCCAATTTGGAAAGATCTAAAAGAGAGTTACTAAGAAAACCTTGTGGAAGAAAAAGTCGATATTCTTTGATCTTCCATACTGGTGCGATCTAGATATTAAACATTGCCTAGATGTCATGCATGTTGAGAAAAATGTGTGTGACAGTGTAATTAGCACTCTTTTGAACATTAAAGGCAAGACAAATGATGGTTTGAATGCTCGTCAAGATCTAGTTGAAATGGGTATACACCTCTGGTTAGGTCCACAGTTAGTGGATAAGCGGATATATTTGCCCCCAGCATGTCATACCTTGTCAAGAGAAGAGAAAACAAGTTTTTGTAAGTGTCTACAGGGCATCAAGGTGCCACAAGGATACTCTTTAAATATTAAGAGCCTTGTGTCACTAAAAGATCTCAAATTAGTTGGGTTAAAGTCACATAATTGCCATGTCTTGATTCAGCAACTCTACTAGTGGCTATTCGTGACATGCTGCTTAAAAAAGTTAGACATGCCATTACCCGATTGTGCCTATTCTTTAATGCCATATGCAGCAAAGTCATTGACCCTATGAAGTTGGATGAGTTGGAAAATGAAGCTGTTATTATATTGTGCCAGTTGGAGATGTATTTTCCTCCTTCATTTTTTGACATCATGGTTTACTTAATCATGCATCTAGTGAGAGAGATTAGAATGTGTGGTCTAGTTTATTTAAGGTGGATGTATCCTGTTGAACAATATATGAAGATCTTGAAAGGGTATAGTAAGAATCCATACTATCCAAAAGCATCTATTGTTGAGAGGTACATTGCTAAAAAAGCCATTGATTTTTGTACAGAATACCTGTCACAAGCTGAACCTATAGGGCTTCCAACATCTCGTCATGAGGGAAGACTTTCTGGTAAGGGTACTCGAGGTGTAGACGTTAAACAAATGAGTCAGAAGGAAGTTCTACAAGCACATTTCTATATATTGAATAACACTGATGAAGTTGAACCTTATTTTTCTGCTCACAAAAATAATGTCAAGAAAAATAATCCTAGAATGCCGGAGAAATGGCAGTTGAATGAGCATAACAAAACATTCTTAAACTGGTTTAAAGAACAAGTTTTGAATGATGATAATGCTTTTGAGGCATTAAAATGGCTAGCACATGAACCTAACTTTGATGTCATATGTTGGATTGGATATGATATCAACAACTTTTCCTTCTATACAAAGTCATTGGATGAGAAGAGTACCGTGCAAAACAATGGGGGTATGGTTGTGGCTAAGTCCATGCACTTCTTTATTTCAAAAGATAAAAACCCTATTATGGCATCCATGTGTTACTTTAGAGTTATCAAAGACATATGGGAAGTTGACTACACAAAATTCAAAATGCCTGTTTTTAAATGTAAGTGGGTTGACAGTAACATCAGGGTGCAAACCGATGAATTAGGGTTCATATTGGTGGATCTTAGCAAGGTAGGTTATAAGGAGGAGCCTTTCATTATGGCATACCAAGCAAAACAAGTTTTTTATGTTAGTGATCCTTCTAACAAGAGATGGTCAATGGTTTTCTAAGGAAGAAGTGTGCATGTTAGTCATGAAAAAAAAGACTCAAATGCCGATCTTATTGAGATTCCTTCTTTCTCAACACGGATGCTGACTTTTATTGATGAAAATGAAGTGGATGATGTACATACCACACGTGATGATCATCACGAAGGAATATGGGAAAACATTTTTACTTGACAATGTTAGTGACTTATTTATGTTTATGTTATTGTATATTCTTGTTGACATTATATATTTTTTATTATATTGTTTAATTCTTTTTATCGTTATGTTTATCTTTGAAATTTTCAAACTTCTCCAATGACGGTACTTACAAGTTTTTTTTTTTTTCTAAACAGGTACATGGCTGATTCTTTGGGTAACTCATCTTATGAGTCTACCAAAAAAAGAGTAGAAGAGGTATACGCCTAAAGGAATTGACTCTCAGTCAAGCTGGTGACCATCTGATACCAATTCAGTTTGACATGCTTAGTGGGGCACCTGTGGAGGAAAACGCCACAAAATTCATTAGTTTTGTAGGCGTCCTTACTCAGAGTAAGGTATTTATCCTTTATGAGAATTGGGACCATGTGGAGAAGAGCGTAAAGAATAAAATATGGCAAACTATCACGGTATTTTACTTTTACAATCTCAAATATATAAATTATATTTAACCATATTATTATCATACATTAACTATTTAATTTTATTTTGTAGTTGACTTATGATATTCCACATAATGCCATGTTGAGAAAGAAATTGCTCTCACTTGCGACTGGGCGTTGAAGGGCATTTAAGACACAGCTCACCACGAGATACATATATGAAAAGTTGAAAGATACTTCTCCTTGTGAGAAGTAAGCATTTTTGGATGAGAAGACGTGGACAAAGTTTGTTGAAAGCCGGGAAGATCCTGTCTTTCAGGTTTAGTTACAAACATATTTTTCTAATCATACAACAATATTTGATTAATTTTTATTGAATTTAGCAATGTCTTATTATTCGCAAGAGAAGAGAAAAAAGAGACAAGCGATTGCATGAAAGAATGTCCACCCCCACAAATTGTCTCATGGGGGGTATAAGTTGCTTGAGCAGAATATGATGATGGAAAAGGTGAGGCAACATCAACTAGAAGCCTCGACATCTGATTCTGCTGTAGATATTGCTCCTCCATCACCACCACAATGATGGGATAAATGGAGCGTAACCTGCATGCTAAAATTGGGTGGATATATATCGGACGAGACACACGTTGTTACTGAAAAGATTGTAAGTCATTTTTTATTTCAAGTTGTAATTTTAACTTGATACGCCATATTTCTTACATATTTCTTGAATTAAATGTTGTAAGACTCACTGGTTGAGCAGACCTCACAAGGAACATTTGTTCCTCATGGACGTGAGGATATATTAACTACTGCTATTGGGATACTGGAGCACCTTGGTAGGGTTCATGTAGTTGGATGAGGTATTGGCATTCGTGATTACTATGGACCACACTCACGTAATGGGCCCACCTCAGGAATTGTCACTAGGAAAGAGGTGGAGTGAATCAGGCAGGAGATTAGAAATGAGCTTAAAGAGCAGTTGAGACGGTAGCTTAGAGAGGAGCTGGCATCTTTGGGTCTTTCACAACAAAATACAAATGTCTAAGCAGAACAAGCTCATATTCCTATACATGTCAGCACAAAGGGAAGTTCTGTTGTTGCTGATCCTTTTGGAGAGGAGACTAAAACTGATATCCATGAGCAGTGTGAGTTATGTATTGATGGACAGTCTGTTCGTTTAGTGGCCTTTGGGAGAGTATATAACTTGGGGCCTACCATACACTACATAACCGTTGAGGATGATATGGCGAGGGTGGTGGTTGAACAAATATGGGATGTATATGCTCAAGTTCCTATGCCTACCGAGGAGGTTCAAACTATTAGACAGGCGCCCAAATAGTTCATTCGATGGTCGAGACAACTTATAAAGGTCACATCAGTCAAGGTATATTCAAAAGTCATCTTAAGTTAATTTTTTTTCTATTACAAATTAAAATAACTTGATTGTATTTTATAACCTTATTTTATATTTACTTTTTTTATAGGATGTTCAACCATCTAAGAAAGATGTTCCACCTAAAAAATCGAAACCTGAAGTTGATCCAATAACATGCTTATGGCAGGTAGCATCTAGTATAGGGACGGATGTTGTTCAAATAGATTGGGAATTGACATTCCTTAGCAGACCTAGTGGTGTAGACCTGTGGATCACCCAGAAGGATGTATTGGAAATTTGTACTGGTAATGACATGCTAAATATCTCGGTTCTTCAATTATGGTAGCTATAAGTTTAATTTTTTTGTTAATCTCTTAAATACGCATCTCAATATTATATTTAACATTCATTTGTATATTTTAGATACATGCATTGTCTCTGTCTCTCAAAGGGCCAAGAGAATGTATATGGATTTATTGACCCATTGCCTATTTAGAAGATAAGGAATAAGGCTAAAGATTCTCAGGCCTACATTCAGAATTGGATGTATAATAGACAAAAATGGTGTTACCTAGCACCATACTTGCATTGGTAAGCACAAGTTATTTCTCACCCAAGTGATTTTAATTGATATTTGAATCTCATCACATATATTCTTTTTCCAATGCAACTTGCATTGGCAATTGCTAATTATTTGTCCTAGGAACAATGTTATGACCTTACATAAGAAGCCCAACAAAGATTTGAAACAACTAATAGAAATGTCAGTTTTTTATTTATAATATATTTCATTCATGCTTTAAATTATAATTATGAAACCTATAACATGTCTTGTATATCTATTTTTTAATCAGAGTCATGATTAGATATCAAACATTGGCGAGTAGGCACGTGTCACTAGGAAGGAAGCCTAGTTAGTTTTTCCCCTATGTAAGTAATTTACAACTGCATATTCAATTACAATTTGTAATTGTTTTTACAATCATTTCTAAAAAAACTCCCATTGGTAGGCTAACAAACAAGTAAGGAGCTATAAGTGTGGATATTATGTTATGAAACATATGTTAACCATAGTTTTAACAGATATTGTGGATTCATGGGATGAGGTAATATAATTTTTATTCATTTACAATAATACTTATAATTATTATAGGTGGTTGGGTAATGATTTTTCTTATTTTTTTTATGTTGCAGTCATTCAATGATAAGGAACCATCCCCGCATGAGGATTTGCTAAACATCTGCCGATGTTGGGCAAATTTTTTTGTTGAAATAAGTAATAGATAGTTTGTTTAAAATGACTTTAGATAGACAAAAGAATAGTAGTTTTTTATTTGATATGTTTCAAATATATTATGAAGTTTTGTTGGTCAATGTAAGTTATAAATGAATTTGCTGGCTGTTTCTATGGTATCTGTCTTTATCAAGGTTTGGTTGTATATATCAAAACAATGAAATTATTTTTAAAAAAAAGGAAACTTTTTAAATTAGCTGTGCATTAACCGATTTAAAAAGTATAATTTTAAATCGATTCTAGTTAGAACCGATTTAAAAAATGACCTTTTAAATCGATTCTATATAGAACCAATTTAAAAAGTTCATTTTTAAATCAATTCTAAACAAAACCCATTTAAAAAGTGTAGCTTTTTAAATCGGTTCTGTTTATAACTGATTTTAAAAATGTAGTTTTTTAAATCAGTTTTATATAGAACTGATTTAAAAAGTTTTTTTTAACTTGGTTTGATTTACTGTTTAGAATGATAATTGCTTCTATATCGACTGTATCTAAATCGATTGTAAACCGATTTAAAAAGCTATTTTTAATCGATTTAAAAAGTGTTTTCTGTAGTAGTGGCTGTAATAAACTAGAAATCCCAAGATTTCTATCAAGGTAAAAATCACACAATTTTAGGTTTCCTAACTTGAGATATGTTCAATCAAAGTGGTTCAATGCTACATTAGAATTTAGAACAATTCTATTCTTTATTTTTGTGTACTATGAGTAATTTATGAATCAAAAATCCATTAAACTTCATTCTAAAAGTAATTATTATTTTTTCAAATCCCAATGGTTTCATTTAAAAATAAATTTTATAATTTAAGATATAATCAATTAAAGAAGACCAATATATAATAGAATGTAAAATAGGACACTTCTGGTTTTTCATATAAAACTAAATCTTATTATATTTCAAACCACACCAGTTTTACACAAAAATAATTTTTCTAGCTTAATATGTGTGCTAAAAGTGAATTGCTTCATGACATACCACATGACAAGACAACCACATCCAAGAATTCACCATAAATTGTGTACCTCATAAACAATTTTGAAACTTTTCAATATAAAATAACTTTAATTAAGATTTCAAGAGCAAATTGGTTCAATATAATTAAAAATGATTCCTACAACTCAAATTATGGTCTATTGAAGCATTGTGGTCCATATCATAATGTAACATAAGACAATTGCATTCACAAATTTATTGGGATTTATACACATGGAGTCAAATTATGAAAAAAAAAAAATCATTTTAATACTATGATAACTAATTGTGAACAATAATTTGTCCCCCAATCTTTTATTCATTTATTTATTAGTTTTTATTTATTTGTTTCATTTTTATGTTAACTCATTTCATTTTTTTATACATACAAGCCAAAAAAAACTTTAAGTTAATATTAATTCGATAACTCAATTTCTTTTACACTATTTTTTATATTTATAGCAACACTTTATTAAAAATTTCATTTCTTACTATGATTCATATTATTTTCTCTTTTTCTATTTTCATTTTAATATAATTCAAATATTATTTATTTATCTTTTCTCTTGTTCCTCTTATTACCGAACTAGGCTAACGCTGGCCTATTCTTCTTGATTGCTTCTTTTGGGCCTTTCTTTTTGTAATCAAAACAAAACAAAAAAAAAAAATTTCTTTTTCTTTTTCTTTCTTTCTTCCTTCTTTTTCTTTGAGGCAACAACAGTCACCCTTTCTTGCTGCACGCTACTCTCACTATGCTGTAACAACCTAATTGTCATTACCAAACAATCATACTAATCATACTCTTATCATCATACCAGGTAAATGAAATCATAACATATCAATGTAAAACATAAACCAGTTGAAAGATTCATCCATCTCTCCTATTGCCATCCAAACTCATCTTTACAACTGTCAACAACAAAATGCAAAGGAGATAACACTATACCATGTCAAAATCAATATACATCATTGGGGGAGAGGGATACAAAACACACTTCCTATGATTGGTCACACTATACAACCCCATATCAAAAGAATGAAACTGAATACGCAACAAAAGAAACAAAAGCTTGACTCCTCAAGCCAAACATCTCCAGCTCGCAGCTCCATCCTTAGCTTTGAGAAGTCAAGTCCACTAAAGCATCGATGTAACATCTTGTTTTTCCTAATGCATGATTAAGTGTTTTAATAACTAAAAAAGTGAAATTTTGATATGTAATCTAGGTGATTAAAAGAAATAAATAAATTGTTATGTATGGTTTGTTGTATGTCATGATGGTTGTGTGTTATTTGTTTAAAATTCTGGTTTGAATTTAAGAAACTTGAGATATGTACTTGAGCCAATTTGGGTGTGTTGTTGGAGTGATTTTGGGTTTTGAGGGAAAATAGTTGAGTTAAATCAGTTTTGAGATAAGCGAAGTGGTTTGTTGAGATTTGGGCCTTAGTTGGCCAAAAATCCATCTGAGAGCTCCGAGAGGTCGAGTATAAAAAAAGGAGAGGGGGAAGAATTCCTCATTTCTCACATTCTCATTCTTTCTCTTTTCTTCATCTCTCTATCTCTCTCTAGAATTTCTCAAGCTTGTGAGGTAGTAAAAGAGTTTTAAACTCAGTTGAATAGTTGTGGCGAGAAAAGGAGCTGTTCTTGGAAGATTTGGCTCAAGACAATAAATTCTCAAAGAAGCTAAAGATTCAAATTTGAAGACTTTTAAAGGTAAGGGAAGCTTACTCTTGGTTGATTTTGTGTTTGTGGATGCTAATATGTTGATTTAATGCTTTGGAATCGGTTGATTTTGGTGAATATTTAGTGTATGTGGATTTTGACAAAAAATGGGTTTCAGAAAAAGGATTTGAAAGTTGTTGATGATTTGTGGATAAAATTGTTATGTAATCGGTTAGAAAGGTATTAGAAGTAGTTAGAATTGTTTTGTGATGCTTGTTGTTGATTGATTTGGTCAAAAATAGGTGTTGGTGAGTGATTTATGAAGAAAACGATCAAAAATCACACCCAGCAATAGATGGCTCGCTCAGCGATGGAAATGTTCGCTCAACGAAAAAATTTTTAGTTGCTAGAAGTCTGTCATTCACTCAATGACAAAAATGTTCGCTCAGCGATGGATTTTTCAGTTGCTACAAGTCTGTCACTCGCTCAGCGACGGAAATCTCGCTCAGCGACAGAATTCGCGTTCAGCGAGAGAAAAACAGAATTTTCTTTACTTTCTTATTATTTTGTTTGGTTGTTGATAATTTTATTTACTCCCATGGATATAAAATGTACATTTTAAGATAATTGGATATTCAAATGCTTTTCTAAACTAGCTTTTTGGTTAATCTTTATTATTATTGGAGATTTGTTTGATAAGTTGTAAGTGTCTCGTTGAGCGAAACATATATTCGTTGAGAGAGAATTCTACCTGAGACTTGGCGGCTCTCTAGAATGAATTCGCTGAGCGAGACTTATACTTGCTGAGTGAGAACCTTAGAAAAGGAGAGTGTGCTCTCTGTATGAAAGGTACTCGCTGAGTGAGCATGTAATTTTGTTTTGTTGTGTGAGAATTTGTAAAAAAGTGGTAGTTGGGTGGAAGGTTGCTTAAATAGAAACCTCCACTAGTTGTTGAGTGTTGTGATAATAAGATGTCTTACCTATTGACCATGCAAGAGGTTGAATTGGGCGTGCATGGGGTTAATTTGGGGTTAATGGTGATTGTTGGACACACAGGTGGTGCTGAGTAGGCCACGTGGTGATATTTTGATACATACATATATATATATATATATATATATATATATATATATATATATATATATATAATATGATGCTTGTTGTGGTTGAGTTGATTGTTGTGGTGATACATGCATTTGCATGTATATGTTGTTGGCTGAGGTTATGTAGGCCTCAAGTCATTGTGGTGTGATGGTGTGATATATATATATATATATATATATATATATATATATATATATATGGATATTGATGAATAATTGTGGTTTAGTTGATTGTTATGGTGATACATGCATTTGCATGCATATGTTGTTGGCTAAGGTTGTGTGAGCCTTAAGTCATGTGCAGGTAGGCATGTAAGGTGGATGGTGATCAGAGTTGGAACTTAGATGGACCTCCAACCTAGTGCCTAGATAAGAGGTGGGGTCTGAAAGATGGGCCTAGGGGATGAGTGGATAGGTAATCCTGTAGCGGGCCAAAGCAGTACAGGCATTGTGTCACAGTATACCACTACCCACATTCACTTATCCTGACAACCATAAGCTTATCCAACTGATCAGAGTTTTGGCGATCCCTGAATGGTGCTTAAAAGGCCATGGTAAGGGGTAAGACCTAGCTGATCACCCGGAATGTAGAAAATCTCTCAAGAGTTGTATCATTCATACATAGACATGTAAAGGTTGAAAGCATGGTGCGTTATGTGTGTGTGCTGTGCTGTAATGTAAGTAAACTCATTTCTGGACGAATTCGATTTCCATATTGGTGTGATGGATAATTTGGTTATGTTGGATTTCATATCATACATTGTTTTTATTATGTAAGCTTACCCTTGTCTTGCTGTTTTGTCTTGGTATGGCTGTTGTGGTTACTATTGTTGTTGTATGGTACTATGACTGTGATGATCACGTCTTTGGGCGTGGAAGCAAAGGGAAAGGTGTCCGTAGATCCAACTTCTCGAAGTTGATGGAGGAGATCTCAAATGGAGACTTTTGGAGACCCTTTTTGGGTAGAGCTTTTCAGGAAGCTCTTTTCATTTCTTTTTGGATTTGATGTATACATTATATTGTTGACTAACTGTAGGGAATTTTGATTATGTATCTCCCATGGATTTGTAAATAAACAAACTTATATGTTGCACTGTTCTATATCATATATGTATGTTTTATGTATAGAACGGTGACGAGATGATATTTAATATAAATGACTGAATATCTTAATAGAGTCTGAGGGTGTAGATAGTGTTGTAGTGTAACACTGTGATTTCTTAATGTATGATTTAGTGGTTTAATAACTAAAAAGTGGAAATTTGATATGTAATCTAGCTGATTAAATGAAATAAATGAATTGTTGCTCTATATGGTATGTTGTATGTGACGATGGTTGTGAGTTGTTGGTTTGAAATTATAGTTTGACTTTAGGAAATTTGAGATATGTGCTTGAGCCACTTTGGATATGTTGTGAGAATGATTTTGGGATTTTGAGAGAAAACAGTTAAGTTAGACCAATTTTGAGATAATGGAAGTGGCTTAGTGAGGTTTGGGCCTCAGTTGGCCAAAAGTCTGTGTGAGAGCTCTAGAGAGGTCGGGTATATAAAGGAAAGGGAAGGAAGAATTCCCTCATTCTCCCATTCTTTTTCTCTCTCTTCATTTCTCTCTCAACCTCTCTCTAGAAATCTGAGGTTAGTAAGGGTGTTAAGAGGATTCCCAAGCCCAGTCTAGTATTATTGCAAGAGGAAGATCAATCTGTGGAAGGTTTTGGCTCAAGACACAAGTTTCTCAAAGAACCAAAATTCAAATTCAGAGACTTTTAGAGGTAAGGGAAGCTTACAAATCGGTTGTTTTGTGTTAATAACTGTTCGTATGCTGATTTCTTGTCTTATAATCGATTGAATCTCTATGGATGTTGCCATTTTCGTTGGTTTTGGATGAAAATGGGTTTTGGGGGAAATTTTTGATATTTGGATGAGAAATTGATGATTTTGTGATGAAATGTTGAATTTGTTGTGTAATCTGATGTATATGAACTTGGCTGAGGTGGATTGATATTGTTGGAACACCATTGATTTGAAAATCTATGTTATTTGGTTGAAAAGCATGAGTTTTTCCATAGAAAATCGCATTTTTTTGAAAAATCATCGCAGATAATCGATTACGGGGATCACATAACTGGAGTTCCAAAAGCTGTTTCATGATTTTGTTTCAAGAATAATCGATTATGGACTTTGATAATCAATTATCTGGGTTTCAGAAAAATTTCTGCTAGTTTTGGTTCGAAAATAATCGATTATGGAAAACCATAATCGATTATCCCTGCTGAAAAATGAATTTTGATGCATTTTTACTACAGTACATAATCTGTTGTTTTAGAACTGAATGTACCATTTAAGATTTCACAATTTTCATTTCAAAACGCGAAGTATTTTGTATATACACATATAAAAAGGCTATTATACATGTTCAAAGGTTCTATTTGAGAATGATGGAGAGTTGTCCAGTTGAGATATGATTTTCTTTAAACTAAAGAAATGAAATGTTTCGAAGGTTTTGTGAATTTCAAGATTTGTCAATCTTCCAAATGGTTTTCAAAGAAAGTCTTGATTTTCAAATTGTAGTTGATTGTTGGATTGGTTGTGAAGTGGAAGGTTGCTTAGATAGGACCTCCACTTGTTGTGTATGATATTGTTCCTCACGAGGTGGGCTGCTTAAATAAGGCCTTACCTGTTGATTTTGATTGAGGCCGAATTGAGGTCGGTATGGTGTTGATGGTGTGAGTGTTCATGGGAGGTAGCTAACGATGGACCTCTTTGCCACTAGTTGTATTGATATACATATATATGTTGTATGTTTATTGGTTGTGGTTGAGTGGTTGATGGTGTGAGTGGTCATGGGAGGTAGCTGACAATGGACCTCTTTGCCACTGATTGTATTGATATACATATATATGTTGTATGTTTATTGGTTGTGGTTAAGTGGTTAATGGTGTGTAGTACATGCATTTATACATAGTTGACGGCTGAGGTAGTTGACGATGGACCTCATTTCGTGGTGTGAGTAGGCACGTAAGTTGGATGATGACCAAGGTTGGAACTCAGATGGGCCTTTAACCTAGTGCTGGATAAGACGTGGGACAACTGATGATGGGCCTTTGGGGATGAGTGGATGGGTGACTCCGCAAGAGGCCAAGATGATGCAAGCCTTATGTCGTGGTAAGCCACCACCCACATACACTTATCCTGACAAACCACTAAGCTTATCCGCAAATCAAAGTTTGGCAATCCCTGAATGGTGCTTAGATAGGCCACAGTAAGGGGTGAGATCTAGCTGATCACCCAATATGTAGAAATCTTTCGAGAGTCGTGTCATTCATACATTGATATTTTGGGGTTGAAGGCACGATGTGTTGTGCTGTATGTATGTAAACTCATTCTCTGATGAAATGGGATTCCAAATTTGTATGTTGATGAAATTGTTATTATTGTTACCCGATATGGTTGTTGTTGGTGGTAGTAATGGTAGTGTTGTCGTTGTTGCTATGATTACTTGGTAATTGTTATTAATGTTGTGTTATGTGTTGGTAGTAGAGGTAGTATTGTTGTTGTTACTTGATTATTATGGTTGTTTGTAATTGTTATGATTGGTGATGGTGGTGATAGAGGTGTTGTTAATATCGTTGTTGTTATTGTGTTAAAGGTTGTTGTTGTAATGGTTGTACTAGTGTTATTGTTATTATTTTAAGTAAGCCTACCCTTGCGTTGTTTACACATATGGTTCGTGCCTGTGATGATCACATCTTTGGCGTAGGAGCAGATATTGAAAGGTTTAGCTACACTTAGTTAGTGATGAAGCTTCGTTTCAGCTAGTGGTGAAATTGAACAAGGATAGAGAATTATCTTTTTGTTCCTTTCCTTAAAGGAATTGATATTCCTTATTGTTGTTTATTTCTTTCAAAATGATGTATAAAGTGACCATCTATAGGGAGTTTTGTATTTGGATTTTTCCTTGGTATTGTATATAAATGGGCCTATATACAATCATTCTTTCATACCTTATATATTATAAAGACGAACTAGTGGATTGATTATTAGTAAGTATGTACATATATATACACAGGGGTTGTTTGTAGTACTGTGGCAACAGAGGGTCATTACATGTAGCGACAGAGGGTCGTTACACTTTTTGGTATCAGAGTTGGTCGTGTCTTTTGGGATGACCTATGCATAATAGGTCCAATATGCTTGTTGTGTGTTTTTGATGTGTTGATTGTTTATGTGGTGTTGTTTGGTATGAATCCTTCCAATAGTGAAGTGATCATGTTTGACTAGTTGATAAGTTGTTGTTGTAGTTGGTTTTGTAGAATCCTGATGAGGGGGTCTAACCAACCACCACCACTTCCAGTAGATTCTCCCAGATAGCCAAAGCTATGGAAGTGATAGTTGCTGCTATGGCCCAACAACAGAATACTATAGCCCAGCAACAGACCGCTATGGCTCAACAGCACCAAGCTACTATGGCTCAACTGGAGATGTCTCAAGCTACTGTTGAAGCTGCTCAAGATGTTATGCCTCCCGAGTTTCAGGGGTTGGTCGAGTTTAGGAAGAGTGACTCACCCCAGTTTTAGGGTGAGTTCGATCCTGATGCAGTTGACCAGTGGATGCAGGAGATGGAAAATACTTTTAGCGCGATGGCTTGCAATGACGAAAGGTAGGTTATTTATGCCACTTATATGCTTGTTGGTGAGGCAGAATATTGGTGGCAAGGAACTCAACAACTGATAGGGGCTCGAGGTGAGGCTGTCACCTGGGCCAGCTTCTGAAAGCATTTCTTGGAGCAGTATTTTCCAGCAAGCGCTAGACATGCTAAGGAGATAGAGTTCCTGAGATTATATCAAGGGACCATGTCAGTGAGTGAGTATGTTGGCAAGTTTGAGTACCTGGCCTGGTTTTATTCATAGGCGACTACGAAGAAGTGAAGATGCCACAAGTTTGAAGAAGGCTTAAGGCATGAGTTAAAGATGATGCTTATCCCTATGACTATCACAGAGTTTCCTACTCTGGTAGAGAAGGCAAAGACAGTGGAGAGACTGGAGTCTGGAGCCCGAGTGGTGAAGACTTAAAGTAGTGGATCATCTAAATCTAGGAGAGGAGGGCAGCAGAGGACTATGTCATACATACATACACATATAGCATTCAACATTCATACTCATACATACATACACATATAGCATTCATTCGTATAGCAAAGAGTTCTTAGTCTAGAACCCCATATCACAAACAATTTGCCACGCCTACGTCAATGCATGATGGCATAACTCTTGAGAAATTCACAACATCTCGGCAGATAGCTAGGTTTCATCCCCTACCATGGCCTATCCAAGCACTATTTAGGGACTGCCAAAACTCTGATCCTCGAATAAGCTTAGTGGTGTGTCGAGATAAGTGTATATGGATGGTGGCTCACTGTAACATAGGGCCTGCACTGCCTTGGCCCTCTACGGAATTGCCCATCCCCTCATCCCCGAAGGCCCATCTTTAAAACCCCATATCTTATCCAGGCACTAGGTTGGAGGCTCGTATGAGCTGCCACTCCTGTCAACTATCCAACTTACGTGCCTGCCCACACAACGACATAAGGCCCATCATAGCCTTAGCCAACAACATATGCATGACATGCATGTATCACAACATCACATCCACTCAACAACAACCAAACAACATATATATGTGTAGCAACATAACAACGGCAACACAACACCATGTGGGCCCGACCAGCACTACACGTGGCCACAACCACTACCAACACCATGTAGGCCTATTCCAACGTCAAGCATCATCAACAAGTAAGGGCCTATCCAAGTAGCCCATACCTCATGAGAATCCTCACACAACAATTCATTCACAACCAGTGGAGGTCCTATCCAAGCAACCTGCCACCCTAAGGCCTAATCCAAGCAACCCACATCTAATGGGTAAAACCCAAACAACCACACTTACGACAAGTGGAGGTCCTATCCAAACAACCTATCACTCCTTTCGCATTCTCAACCTTAGACTCACACTAGGAGTCTTTCTCAAACATGTCTCACACAACTACACTCTCAAAAATGTTCAACAACAGAACACTACATTCGCTCGGCAACCCATATGCTTGGTCAACGAAGACCTTCCTTATGGAAGACCAACTTCCCCTACAAAGGCTTTTCGCTCAATGACTATGAGTCTCACTCAGCGAATCAGGGTCACTTGCTCAGCAACAACTAGAGTCGCTCAACGAATCTGTTCCAGGGGCTTTTTCCTAATTTCATCTTCTACATTTTGCTCAACGAGTCACCTACTCGCTCAGTGAATAGCCATTCTAGAGAATAGCCAAGATTTGCACACATACTCCTCGCTCAACAAACCTGTTGTTCGCCCAACAACTCAATTGCAATAGAGAGCACCACTCTCTAAGGCTCCAAATTTGCTTAATGAGCTCAGTGTTCACTCAGCGAATTGCTCCCAGAAAATCTGGAATACCCACACTCGCTCAGCGAGCCACACACTCGTTCAGCGAACTACATTTCGCTCAGCGAATCCCTCTTACACTACAGCCATTTCTACCACTCAGGAACACTCGCTCAACAACGTGGTGAGTTGCTCAGCGAATCCTCAACCCGACAGTCTCACTTCAGTCTCAGGGGCACTCTCGCTCAGCGAGGCCCTTAGTCGCTCAGTGACTATCAGATAACAGAAACAGAACTCTCTTCGAAAAATCCCAAAAATCCAAACTTTCTACTCATTCATACCCCAAATCGATCCCACAAAGGTTGAATACGACCACACAACAGGCCACACAACATTCTCAACACATATAACAATCCATACAGCATTTCCAATAGATATCATCCACAAAAATCTAGAAACCCATTTCTAGCAACATTCCAACCAAAACTCAGCCAAATCATACATTTTAGTTTAATTCACAACAACATATACATACTATCACATTCATACAACAGGTATTTAACTAATGTAAGCTTCCCTTACATCTTAAGAGTTCCGAATCCAAATTTGGAGAAGAGGAAGGTGAAAGAAAACGAACTTTTGAGCCAAATCTCTGAGAAATCTACTCTTCTCCGCACACTGACAAGGAATCAAGGCTTGAATCTTTTCTACACTCCTGGTGGTTTTTAGTGAGATGGAGAGAATGAGAGAGTTTGAGAGTAAGGGAGATTAGGGAAATGAAAGAATAAGGGGGGGAAAGTCTTGGGAGAATTTTTCACAAATGAGAGGGAGGAAGGGTTTTGGGTGGTCTTAAACCTCCCCGGGGCCACACAACGGCTTTGGGCCCACTAAAGCCCATAGTTCATCTAACCATTTTCCACTACTCACAACTGGCCCAATTCAACTGTATTTCTCTCAACAACCCATATAATTACCAATAACACACTCACTTTGGCTCAAGAACAACATTTTCCTCAGTTTCCTAAATTTAGACAGGAGTTCCAAAACAACTAACACAAAACAACACTCATGCAAAAACAACTTATTTATTTGTTTTAATCACCAACATCATATATTATATTGCCACTTTTAGTTATTAAACCACTAAATCATACATTAAGAAAACACGATGTTACACATGCCTTGTAGATTTCACCAATTTCCTATGCTAATGCTACAAAATTGTCCTATTGTTTCCATAATCATCTAATTTCCTTGTTAATGTTGCAAAGTTGTACAAATTTCTTCTTCAATTAACCATACTTTAAGAATACCACAAGCAACCTTAGAACACCTTTTGAGTCTATAAATACCATTGCAATAGATAAGAAAAGGGTTCTAGAAAAATTGAAAAGAAAATAAGAGTGTGAAAAGAGAAACACCGAGAAGGAAAAGGATAGAACCAGCCAAAGTAACAAGTGAAGCTACACTCTGGTATATAATTACTGTTATTTTGATTCTTTTGTGTTGGCATGAAACTTATTTTATGTATGTTAAGAATAGAATAAACATAATAGAATTGTAATGCTCAATGTTTCTAAAGTCCTTGTTTACAAAGTATGAATAACTATTACCCTCCATATATGAAACATATATTCACAACATCAATGCCAACTATTCATCTCCATAAAAAGAAAAATGAAATCAAACCAAAATGATTTGCTTAGACAAGCCTGTGAGTGTATCCTCAAGCTTCACATACAGCCTTGCATAGCCAGCCCTTGTGCAAGCATCACCGTCTCAAACCCCGCATTTAGCAAACCGCAACACTACCTTCCTCAACCCAAACCTGTAACACCCATTAATTTAATTATAGTCCGTATTAAATTATATATTTAATTATTACGAGTAAAAAAAATTGACTCTTATAATAAAGAAATTTTAAACTTAACAGAATTTGAAAATGGTAGTAGATATATATATATATATATATATATATATATATATATCATGATTTTGTAGTACATGTCAGTCATAAAAAAAAACTAAATACAGAGAGATAAAAAGTACATCAAAAGATAGACATTACCTAACGCAATATATACATCAAAAAGGTCCTATATAGAGTAGTGTCAATCTACCCTATCCCTCATACAAAAAGAAAGTACTATAAACTAAGTCTACAGATCCTCGTCCGTAGGGTGTCCTCTAACTCATCCCTAGCAACACTAGGTATTTCCATCATCTTCAATAATCGCAATCAAATATACACAGAAGAAAAACAATGGAGTGAAGTGATTTGTTCTAAAATCACTTTAACATGTATGGTAGGAATTCTACCATAAATTATAGATAAAACAAAGTTGACAATAGAGGGAACATATGGTTTATTCTAAGTTATACTCGACTAACCTTAACTTAGTATAGATCCATACTCCCCATTAGTGAGCAATAATTCTCAACAGAACTAGGAAGTGACTAAGAGTACATATACCTCTCTCAACAACATCATATAATACAATCCTCATCATTATTAAGGAACAAAACAACAATTCAGGACGTCCATTTATAGAGGTGTACTCTCACACCAATCCTGGAATATTGAGTAGTTGTCGTTATCGAGCTTGATCAGGATAATATCGTAGCTCACGGGCACTACCCTGGCCATTAAGACCTTCACCACTCAATGCCTACCCCCAAGACCTCCGCAAATGGGTCCTTGCCTTCCATTCCTCTGCATACCAAACTATATCTTCCCTAGCAGAATGTCATGCCACATGTCTACTAACTTATCAATTTTTAACTTTTCAAGCAAAGGTTTTCCTAGTCTGGTTAAATTTGAGCACTAGTATAATCAACATTTTTGTCTTATATTGCAAAATAATAACTTAGTAATCATAATTTAAAATTTTAGCAAAATGACAACTTAGCAATTACTAGAATTTTAGCATAATAACTACTTAGTAATTATAATTTAATTACTAAAATTTTAACAAAATAACAATTTAGTAAGTATAATTAGTTATCCAAATTTGAGCAGAATAACAACTTAATAAGTATGATTTAATTATCTAAATTTGAGAAAAATAACAACTTAATAATTATAATTTAATTATCTAAATTTGAGCAGAATAACAACTTAATAAAAATTAAAGTTTGCATTAATCATTATAACAATATAATAGAACATACTAAACTTATGCATTGAAAAGTTTAGGGAAAAACCTTTCCTACCAATATGCAAGTGACAATAATTTAGAACCAACCTCACTTCCCCCATTACCTCAAAGCCAGGAAGAGAACTTTACTAATTGATGAAAAACTAGTTAAATCTTAGCATAAAAACAAAATAAAATTTTCTTTTAGAAAGAGAAGCTCTCTAATATTTTCAGCTAGCTTGAAAGAGGAAGAGTGATGAAAAATACAGAAAAAGACTCACTGGTACCATGCGCCCTACACTTACTTCTAGGCCTTTGTGTTTAAAGTCAATAGAACCATCACCAGGACCGTTGACAACCAGGTCATCATCATCTTTACTGACATCATTACAGCAATGTCTGGCTGCATGGAAGAAGACGACTAGTTTATTGAAGATTGGGAAAGGGTAATAACCCATGAAACAATCAACCTAGCTCTTTGTGGGTGTCCCGGACCCCAAACAAACAGCAAGGACTTTCTGAAGAAGTTTTTGTACTCCTCCAACATGAAGAGGGATTGGAAACTCCTTTACAACCTTCTGTTGCATATCATCCTTCACGCAAAGGATCAAAGGACAACGTGTCCTCTAGGGATCGCTTTTACTTGTACAGGATGCTCACAGGTCAAAAGGTGAACCTTGCATCTCTAATTCTAAAGAACTAGATATCCTACCCCACCACATCCAAAGAGAGCTGAAAAGAAAAACAAAGGTACCGTATTCCTTATGCCATGCTTTTCACTAAGATCATTATATTAGCTAGTGTAAATGAGTCTGAATGGGAGAAGAAGAAGCATAGTTCAAAGATCAACATGTCCATCATCAGGAAGATAAGGATAGTCCATCTATTTCCTGAATATGTTGCCAAGCATCTAGAGTTGGCTGTGATCAAGGAAGAACCTGCTAATGATTCGGTAGGTATCGCATTTAGAGTTGGATTGTCTATAGATCTATCTACTCACTCTACGTCTACCCAACAACCACAACCACAACTAACCCAACCCCAACAGACAAAAACCCAACAACTTCAAACACAACCCAAACAGACCAAACCCCTCAAACACAAACTATCCATTAAGAGACCATCCCAACAGGAAACAAAACCACAAACACAAGACTAACCTTCTTCCCTACATAAAAAATAAAAACCCCTCACCATTCATCTGAAACCTAAACCTACCCCTCAAATTGATCCAAACAATGCTATTCTCATCAAAGACCTTCTTGCACCTAAAGACCTAGCCATCCTTGAACCCCTATTCGAAAAACAAGTGTCACTTCCTACTGCTCTTGAAGAGTCTATTCTAGCAGACAAAACTAGAAGGTCACAAATACATAAAACAATCAGCCAGCCAAAAACAAAGGCAGATGAGGCAAGGTAGCTAAAGCTTAGTCTAAACAGGCTGAGAAGAAAAAGAAGAGAAATTAGCCGCTGAAGAGGAGGAATAGATTGAGGAAGTAGTACTTCAATCAATTATTGAACACTCCCTGCAAACAATTCATGAAGAGCATGATGAAGAAGAACTATTCAATCAAGAAGAAATCATTGTTGCTTCTAGAGGAAGATTGCTAAGATCCTTTTTATAGGAAGTTCCTCAATCTGTCTCTGTCTCTCAAGTCTTCAAGCATCTGACTATTGATCTATTAGCAAGACCAAGCAATGTACAGTCTGAAAGAACTGTCACATTTTGTCTGCCACAAGTTGAAGCCTCTTCGTCTTGAGGAATGGCAAAACCAATGATAGACAAAGCCTCACTTGACTTATACCTCTTAGTGACATCTCCTTTCGAACAACTTTGACTAGACACAACTCAATATAAAAATCAAGAAACTCAAAGCATTGGTAGATCAAAGGAGTATCAGCCTCTAGAGCCATTTAACCCACAAAATCTTCAAGCACTGATCAATTATGAACTGGGCGAGGACAATAATCTAAAGATGTGGAGGACAATTGTTGAAGAATAATGGCCTTTATTGGTGCGCCATGGGTATACGAAGAAGATGATTTAACAAGGAGAAGTAACCCTTGCTCTTACTTACGAGTCACACATAACTCCATATGTTTGGGAAGAAGGGTACAACACACAATCAGATGCACCTATATTCGTCTTCCCTCCTTCCACCAGATCCAAATTCCTCCCAGGATGCGAAGTTTGGAAACAAAGAGGACTCCTCTACTTCACCTCCCCATTCCTCATCAAGTGCAATTACTCTGAATACTTGATCATGTGCAGAACATACAACTACAAGCCAAAGATCATCTACCCGTTCTGCCATGGCAAGGTCAAAACTTATCCTCTCGCCATTTGTCTTAAAGATAGCCTTGACTTTGAAGAATGGAGGATTGGCAATGATGATTGGGAGTTGGGCAGGGTCATGTACAATTTTCTATGAGAAAAAATGTAGATTACCCCCCAACATGCAATACGTTAGAAAAGGTGTCTAGATCTTGAGCTGGGATCTCCAAGACTAATGGCTGGACAAATGAAGCTCTTACTTAAGCCATGGACGACCTTTCGAATGTACTACCAAAAGAAATTTAACTGTCACAATCTGTCTATGGGCAAAGGCAAAGAACCCAAATTCAAACAAGACCCTAAGAGACATCTCATGATTAGAAGAAGAGATCTCTCCCCTGCAAAGCTGGACGCACTCAAAAGGAAAGAGACTCTATGGAGCGTAGACTGCAAGAGGCTTCAAGATCATGTTGAAGCTCTCAAGCACTTTTCTGGTCTAACTGTTGAGGAGAAGAATACATTGAGCCATCACGCAGCTATTCACCCTAAAGGCCACTTGTAACCCTCCTTTAATTTTAAATATAATTAATATTAATTTAATTATTAAGTCAATTTGATGAAAATCTGAGAATTAAACATAATTTGGAAATATAAGTGAAATGATAAAAACTGCTTATATATATATATATATATATATATATATATATATATATATATATATATATGTGTGTGTGTGTCTGTGTGTGTCTGTGTGTCTGTGTGTATCAAACTGTACATCATGGTATGAGTAATACATAACAGTTAAAAAAATAAAAGTACATAAGAAAACATATACTACCTAGCTCAATATATACATCAAAAAGATCCTATACAGAGTAGTATTTATCTACCTTATCCCTCAAGGAAAATATTATAAATTAGGTCTATAAATCTGGAGGAGTATCCTCTGAATCATCCTCAGCATCATCAGGTACTACCGTAATCTTCAATAATCACAATTAATCATACAAGGAAGAAAAATGATGGAGTGAGGTGATTTGTTCTAAAATTACATCACATGTATGGTCGGAAGTAAAACACAATTAACGAAGGAAGCCTAGGGTTTATTCTAAGTTATACTCCAATAACCTTGACTTGGTATGGATCCATACTTCTCATTAGTGAGTAATAGTTCTTAACAGAACCTAGGAAGTGACTAGGAGTATATATACCTCTGTCAACATCATCACATGGTACAGTCCTCATCATCAATGAGGAATAAATATCAATCAAGAAGTCTATTTATAGAGGTATAGTCTCAACCTAATCTCGGAATGCTGAACAGTTGTCGGAGTTATCAAGCTTAGTCAAGTGAATATCTCAACTCACGGGCACTACCCTAGCCATTGGGACTTCCACCACTCAATGCCTACCCTCAAGACCACCTCAAATGGGTCTTTGCCTTTCATTCCTCAGCGTACCAAATTATAGCTTCCCTAACAGGGTGCTTTACATTACTCATTAATTTACTAATTTCTAAAGGTTCACTTTGGTCTCAAAAATTTGAACACCATTATAATTTCTACTAATATATCTGTCTTATATTACAAAGATTTGATTTATACATATCATTCACATAATTTATAATTCATATTAAAACACATAATTAATAATTCAATAGAAATAAAGACATAAAAATTAAAATAAAAACTAATAATTAAGAAATAAATCATTATAATGGTCAAAAATGTTCATAAAAATAATTTTAAGTCTAAAAAAATTATTAGAATTTTATTATGAATTTTTAGAAATTTTTCAAATTTTTTTGAAATTTAGTATTTTTAAGTAAAATGTGTCCACAAACACTTATAGAACACAATTCGAAGTACTAAATAAGTTTTAAAATTTATGAAATTTTTATAAATGGTCTATTAGTATGTCTAGACCTTACCTGAACGTTAAAAACTTGAACCTAGAGAACCCAAGCCCTAAAACTCAGCTTTGCATGTCCCTAAAGGTGAGTGCTTTCTCTCATGTCCCTCCTTGTCCTTTATGTTGTGTCTTGTTTATCTATTTATCTTTTCCCCTTCTTTATGCCTAAGTTAGGGTTTTGATGAGTTTTGAGGGAATTGTGAGTGAGTGAAGAGTTTTATAGATTAAATTAACTAATTATCAAGTAGAAAAAGTGATTAAGAATCTAATTATTTATTTTGGAGCGTTTAGAAGCCAAAGACAATAAGAAAAATAAATTAAAATATGGGCCTTAGACTTGCTCGGTGGGGTTGGAAACTTGCTAGGCGAACTTTTTTCGAAAACTGGACTCTGCATTGGTGCTGGGCTGGATGCACAACCAATAGGGCATGCTGGGTCCTAGTGCGAATCCGCCGGGTAGGATGCACAACCTGCTGGGCGAGTTCGGTCTGTGCGTGACCATTGGGCAAACCTCCCTATCCTACCGGGCGGATACGACTTTGGTTATTTTGTTTTTTGTGCCTATGAACTCATTTTGTAGTTTTTAATTCATTATTGTTTCTTTTTTATGCCTTGGTAAGTTTATACTTGTGATTGTTATTTACCTTGAGAAGATTGAGTGTGATATGAACTTATGTCAATGTTTCATGATAAAAGCCTATGAAAAGCTGTAAGCATTGTATGTGACCATGCATCATAACATTTGAGTTATGTGATGAGGAAAGTATGTAGGAGTCTAGCTAGTGGAGGCTGTGATGGGTTCTCTAGCCCCAGCCCTGGGGTTATCTAGTTGGGAAAACTCCAATGGTCCATGCTGATCCCATGGAGCCGGGGCATAATGGAAAAACTGGGTAACCTTGACTAATTGTCGGGGGATATCATACTAGTTGAGGGTGAGAGAGTCGAAGGTATCAGTACCGATAACACTTCTTATGGCCATGCATTTACTCCTAGTCTACTTTCCGAAAAGTTTAGGTTGATACCACATGGGCATGAGTGGTAGTTTAGGAACATAGCATGCATATGCATCTTGTTGTAATGTGATATGTTGAAGTGTGCTACGCTGTAATTATGTAAAGCTTGTGTGACCTTCTTCATGAGCGATTGATGTAGTGTGTACACATGTGAAAATGTAATTGTTTCTTGTGATGAAATGTCAAAGTTATGGATTTGCGATCATATTATGCACGTCTGTTGTTCCTGTTTCATCAAACAAAAAGTGGTGTATGTCTAGTTACTAGGCAAAGGATGTGAAATAAATGTATGCTTGTAATTAGGATTGTCTTGCTACCTTATGGATATGTGAAAGGCTAGACCCTAGGATGGTGTTATAAGGGTTATAGTTGGATAATAATAGTTGTGACAGAGATAGAGAAAGGGAAAATTCCCATATGGCGTAATAGAAAGGTATGAGACTAGTAATAGAGAACAAAATGACAGTATTGAGGTAAGTGTTAAGGGAGTGTCAAGGGTATTTTATAATGTTTGTAGCCTTAGACTTGACCCCTAGAGACAACTTTGAATATCCAAAAGAAGAAGAGTAAAATCTAAACATGAAGGATTTAAATACTAGAGAGGGTTTTGGGTAAGAAAATATAAGTAATGAGGATAAGTTCTTAGGTTGAGAATGAGATAGTAAGCTTGTATAACAATTGTAAGAATGATAAAGGAGTTAACATGAAGTGTTAACTGTTGAAAGGTGTGGACTCGACCATAGGTATGGAGAATTATAAGAAACCTAGTGAGGCTAAAGCCATGAGAGATAAGTGATGAAGGTTGTCCGAGTAGAAGAGTCTGACCTAGCCGTAGAACCCTTAGAGCACTCACTGAGACATTATGTCTTACTCCTTTAAGTTTCCCCTTTTTTAGGATACAATGAAGACATGTGTAGATGGAGCTCAAAGTCACATGCAAGAAAATGTAGCCTAGTTTACATTGTGTTTTTGTATTCTTCGTTATATTTTGTACAACACCTTCGGGTGATAGATGAGTTGTATTAGGCATGTATGCTTTTTTTTATTGTATTGTTCATATATAAAATATAATTATATTTATGAGTAGCATTTGCATGTTATTTCTATTTTTTTAAGTTTGTTTTTTTTTTTTTTGTTCTTAGAAATCTAGACCCAATTACGATAATACCCCTTAGGGTGTTACACATGACATCCAAATCCTTTTTGTTTTTTTTTTTACTTAATTAGGGACACATATTGCATTTAGGTGGTGAATCACTTCTTGCTAGGGCTGGAACATGGGGTTCTAGTTGTCCCAAAGATTTCTAGTATAAATTTTACCTGTAATAGGGTTAGCCGATACCGATAAAATCGCCTAAATTTGATTAAATTAACTTTTAATATCAAAATAATTAATTTAAATATAAATCTACACAAATGTATTATTTTTCATCAAAATTATATTTCTAAAAATAAATTTTAATTTTTTATTATTTTTTTTCAAATTATATATGTATATTTTGTATATTTTAAGCTTAAAAATTCATATTAAATCCATTTTAATTCAATAAATGCTCAAATTTTTATGAAAATTCTAAAATTACATATTTTTCCTAGAAATGTACTAAAAATATTATTTTCACCATTTTTGGATGTTAAACCAATACTGAGTTGGTTTATCTAACAACTACCAGTATTTTAGTCATTTTGTACCAAAATTTTAGAAAATTCCCAAAAATTTCTAAATTATAGTTTAATACATTTGACATGATTTTAAACTCAAATTGATATTTTAATATCAATTGAATCTTTTTCTCATGTCAGCCCTTAATATTAAGAAATAAGGACAAAATCATTATTTTCTAATCTCTTCGAACTCCGACTCGAAAAAATTATTAAAAATCACAATTAGATAGTTTTTGATATTCTAAGTTTAACCGTGGGGATCGGAATTTTTAGATTCCTTCTCGATTTGTCAGAATTAAATATAGAATAAATAGAAAAGCAATTAATTAAGTAAAAGTAAATGTGTTACACCACTGGGCACAAGTATCTCCTGTTCCTTCTTCTTCTAATCCACTCCCCTCCAACCAGCTGATCCATAACTCTCCGTGAACCTATATTTTCTTCTTTACCAATGGAACCAATTTTGAAATGTTCCTGTCCATTGGACATTTTTGGTTCTATAGACCTTTTGTCCCCTACGTCTTCAACCTTTGTTTTGTAGAAGAATCAACAGACGAAGAAGACATTGGCTCTGCCTCTACTCAACATCCACCAAATGTTTGCCAAGAAGTCAAATAACCGAAGCAGACTGTTCAATGTCTGGAGGCTGCCCTTATTAAAGAAAGCAAAAAGCGAAAGCTTGTAGAATCATTACTCTCAAAATTGGTAAAACGCTTCAAAGGGGAGCTAGGCTCATCATCCATAGCTACTTCAGATTCAAATTCTTCGAATTAATGATGCCAAAAGGGGGAGAACAACATAAGAAAATAGGGGGAGCACAAACTCAAAAGGAGTATCTCGTATCATATTTTATCTCTATTATTTTGTTTTTATCTACAAACATATGTCTACAATGTTTATAATTAGTTTATGAAGTCATGAAGTTACATTTATTCAATCTTCTTTGGTTGAATCTGAACTATTGTTTTATTGCATGATATTGCGTCTTTCTAAAAGTTCCTTTTGAAAAACATCTGATATATCTTTTATAACTAACAAGCTCTTGCATGGTAAAATGTAGTCTATTAAAGCTTAAGTCATGTAAAAGAAACTATCTTTAAAACATAGTTGTTTGTCATCATCAAAAAGGAGGAGATTGTTAAGACAAAGGATGAATTTATGACCCTCATTTCATTTTGATAATCACAAATAGTCTTATGCTTAATCATCTAATCACTCGCTCTTATTGCATGTTTTCACTATCGTCTATCCACGCATGTTTTATAAAGATGTTATAATAAATAACTCTCGCAAATGATATATATTGATCTTTTTGAAGCTTTGAGAACCTCTTTAGTTTTGGAAAATCACATACCATCTCAAAAAAGAAGACGTCTACGTACCTATATCTGAAGAGGTTTAGCTTTATGCTTAAAAGAAGAAATTTGTGTACAAATGTCAGTATGGAAAGCAAATATGTCTACTGTAACAAGATTGAGTACGTGAAAGGCTATATAAGCAAACTACTTTATCTTATCAGAGTGACAAGTTAATGAAAAGCATTAAATGCAGCATTTAATGCTCCAACAACCATTTTCTTCATCAAACGAAGGATGTCTGTTAAAGCTCTCACAACAAACACTTTGGGAAAATTCTATAAATAGAAGAGAAGACCTTAATTACATTGACAAAACTCTTGGCAAACTTTCCTTTCTCTCAATCTGTAATCTTGAACAAATTTTCTCTTGTAACTCTTTCCTAAGCTTCATTATATATTCGTCTGATAAGACGCTAGCTTAGTGTGATAACTTACCCTCAACCATTTCTTTGTGAAATTGGTGGAAGCCTGAAAAGGCTTTGTATCAAAGAATACTTGGGTTTTTGCTTAGAGAGGCAAGTGAAAGACTACTTGAGTTAAGCTTGAAGAGGCTTGGATAAAAGAATACCTGTAACTTGTTTAAGTTATAGTGGGACTTGGTAGTTTACCAAGAACTGGACGTAGTCTCTAAGGTGAAACGAACCAGTATAAAACTCTGTGTTTCTCTAGTTTACAGCTTCTCTTCGTTTTCACAAAAAAATATATATATATATTTATTGTTTGTCCTTTAGATGAAACACATCTTTGAAAAGGTTTTGCGAAAATTTTTAATAAACAATCCAACCTCCCTTCTTGTGTTATTCCTGTCTTTTACAGTTGCATCAGAAAAGTTCTATAAGAAATATCTTAAACTCCATTTAATACTTAAACCTCATTTCTTGGAGTTTCAACACCTATGTTAATATTCTTTTTAAGCTTAGCTCTCAATGTCTATTAACATCAAACACACTTAAAACTCGATTTAGTAATCCATTTAAGGGTTTCTTTTTATCATTAAACCTCACCTTGCCATGCCATAACCTAGTCTTACAATTGATTATATAAGAATTAAATTGCATCAAAACTAGTTCTGCTCCATATAAAAACGAGGAAAAATTTTATCAAATATCAAATTTAGTAATCATAGATCCAACTTCTAGAAATTAACATATACATAATGTCCAATCACATGCACAGCATAATTTTTAATATCTTCTTAATAACAATAACAAATCAGTAGGTTGAGTACAATGTAAAAGTACATACCGCATATCAAATCACTATCAAAGCTTATTCAATTAGGTAATGACAAACGTAATCATGACATGCATCCATGTATACAAATTTTAGATTACAGAAAAATTAAATATCTAAAAAGACTTAAATTTGGTTCACGTCACAATCTTTACTACAATAAGGTTCCTATATATAACACAATAGTCAGAAGACTCAGAACGTAAAATCAATCAACTACACAAGATTAAGCGTGTTTCAAGTTAAATTTTTTGGAGTAGGAGCCTTAGTATAATAGTTAAGGTAAACAATATGTAAAGTAATAAAATAGTAACTTTTGCTTTGAAAATTTCCCCTTTGAATAGTAACACATCATCACGTTAGGATCTGAACTCTAAACAACTACAAACAAATTCATAAAAATAGTGGCAACAACCAACAATTTTGGAAAAGCGGTAAAATAGTACCACTAGATTCAAATACTATCAATTAACGTTCTTCTCTTTCTAATGGTAATAATTCAAAACCTGAACGTAGGATAAATAAAGGGTTTTAGAAGCCAAAGTATCTCATAAAATAGTAGAGTATCCTAGAACAAACAAAACAATTTAGAATAAGCATCACAAATAAGGAAAGGGGAAGAAGAATTAAGCTATTAACAGGGTCACATTATGCTGGAAAGAGGGAACATGTCTCTATGAGCATCAACAAAGAGAAAGAGGAACCAACGGTATAAGGCCTACACAGAGAGAGAGAGAAAGGAACAATTAATGGTGCTATGGCAAAGAAATAGACCAAAAGATGGAGAGGTTGAAAGTGAGGGAGAAAAGGTTGAGGTGTCAATATGTAAAATGGTTAGTTTTAGCTTAGCCAATGCAAATATATAATTAAATAAGAGAGAAAAAAATTGTCATTCTATTGTTGTTGTGACTTAGCATCAGTTAAGTCAACACTGAATTCTTAACTCTAACATGTTGAATTATTGTAATGGTAGTCATTTTGTTCCTTGAAAAATCATTTCTTTCTACCCAAAACTAGTGACAACTTTTTAGTCCCTAAAAAGTCATTGTTTTCCACCAACTACCTTTATTATTTTTTCATCACAAACTCTATTTGAAACCATACGTGTACCATAAATGAAAATGTCTTTGCTAACATGGAAATATGTTAAGGCTCAACGGTTGGTTTTCAAGGTTCCTATTGTGCAATGATGGAGGTGAGGCAGGGTCGGTGTTGAGATTTTTTGAGTCCGAGGTGAAACATTAGATAAGGCCCCTTATATACAAGTATTGAAAAATATAAATATATATTGCATAAAAAATAAATACATAATTTTATTAAAAATGATATGTTTTATTACATTAAATGAATAACATAGTTTTAACAAATCTCATAAAAATATATCACATTTTTTATTCAATTTACTCATATATTACCGTCTATCATTCAATTTACGTTCCCTCCAAAAAAATTATATACACACAAATATCTATATATAAGGTCACCTCTTAAAAGGAAAAAAAAATTATACACACTATATGTATATATAATTTTTAATAATGATTTTATATAATTTTATTTCTTATAACTCCTCCTTTTTTCTTTTTTTTTTATTTGTCTCTTCGTTTCTCATTACATCTTTTAATACATCTCACATTTTCTCTCTCTCCTCTTCCTACCTCTCTTACTACCCAAGATGGATACACCTTCCAAAAGTATATAACCATTATTTCCAATAATTTTTCAGGTCTCTATTTTTTTTCTAAATGTTTCTTAATAAAGAAGAAATTAAAATATTATTCATTGTTTGAAGTAGAAAATGTATTATTCTTATCACTAGCAGGTTAAAAATTAAATTATGCTTTAACAAAATTTGAGGGTCAATATTATGCTTTTAAAACTTCAAACATGATATATAAATATATAAAAATTTCCTATCAATAGAATTCTTTCCAGGAATTTTAAAAACTGAATATTTTTTCTCCTACTGCAATTAATCTTGTAACTTTTGTTTAATTCATATAATTTTGAGTTTCGTGATATGTGGTCAATTATTGTAAATTTTAGTTGTTGGTTAAATTTCATATATTAATTTTAAAATTATAATTAAATTAATTTTTATATTTAGCTCCCTCAAAGAAAATGTTATAGCTTCGTTGCTAACATCTATCATTCGATGAATATCATCATTTCTTATTAAAGCTTACATAAATTTTTGTTCTTTATTAATATTCTAACTTTTGATTTTAATTCCTTTATAATTTGAATTTTGGTTTGTGTTTATCTTGTTAAAAAAGCAATCACTTTAATTCTATTATCACAGATCCATTACATGTTGATATGTCAATTTGAACTGAAAATCATTCAACATGGACTTATAAATGTAACACATAAAAAAAAAAAAAAAAACTAACGACCAAGAGAGTGATATTTATAATCACATGTCACATTTTAATTTGGATAAGAAAAGAAATATGAAACAAGATAATAATTTTATTTTATTTATAAAACAAAATAAAAAAATTTTAAAAAATTACTATATAATTATATATACTTATTTTTTTTAATTTTTTGGACTCTTTCTTGCCTTGGGTCCTTGGCCATCACCTCTCTAAACTAGGCCCAAGACCTGCCATGACTTGAGGACACAAGTATGACAATGGCTTGACAACTATCCTAATGTTTATCACGGTGTAAAGGACATCTTGACTACATACAACATTTTTTTTATAATATTTCTATGATACTAATTTTTTTCTCTTTGTCTCTTTCCATCACATTAATTACTTTATTCCACGCTTTTTTTTTTCTTTTTTCTTCTCATCTCTCCCTTTATTATACAAAATATTATACATATATGTAATATATATACAATATCTCTTTAATTAATATTAAGTCAATTGTTGATCACAATATCCAATATTATTAAAACTAGACTGGATAGCCAATTTAACTAGCTAGATTGAGGACTAGTCTAGTTATCAGTTTGGACCAGTGTTATTAAACTTAGACTGGACTGGCTGGTCCAACCGGTTCAATCGAAAATCGAACCAATGGCAGATTCGGTCAATTCTTAATATTGCTTAAAATAATATTAATCACCACACCAATGTATAATTTTAATATAAATGTTACAAATTTATTTTATATATGATATTTTCTATAGAAATTTGCATTATTAATATATATTAGTTCATGTGGTTTAATTAGTGACTAACCGGTTCAACCAATGACCCATTAACTAGATACCCTAACCGAGTCGATGACCGGTCCCATTTTGATAACATTGGTTTAGACAACCCAAAGAATTGGCAAAGCAAACAATCAGTCAAACTAGTTAAAAATAGGCTAAAACTGGATAAGAACTCATGTAGAAAATTGGTTTCAATAATTTTTCAAAAAAAATGTTTTAATTTTTTTGAATTTATTATAAAATGTTATTAAAATAAATAAAAGTTCATATACGAGATCTACATATAAAATACTATTATTTAAATATTTATTATTAATTTTATTATTTTATAAGACATGTAATATGACCTCTTACATTTGAAAATTTCACTCAATTTAATTTTTTATAATTTTATATTAATTTATTACTTAATATATTATGTAACTTCAAAAATATATTTCACTATTACTAGTTCAACTTTGGTTCAATTATAATTAAATTAATGAGTTATAAATTAATGCCTACAATAATATAATGATTAATCTAATTTTAAAAACATAGATAATATCAACTAAAGTCAGAATAGGTGAGGAAAAATAAGAAAGTACCACAATTGACCTTTCTTTTCTTATATTGAAAGCATGGTTAAACACTTTGTCTCAATAAAAAATTTGGGTTCAGTATTCTTAAAAAATTATTTATCTGGTCACTTTTTGGTAATTTTATAAGTGAATTTGTACAATTTTATTCTTTTTACGTAATCCATATCAACGGTGTAATGAATTAGATCAATTATTAAAAGGACTCTAACTTGTGACATACAAACTAGGCTTAAATATATTTTAGGTTATTGCAAATATGGCTCTATTTGATTTTAGCCTTTACAAATTTTTGTGTTATTTATAGATCTTTGACATTTTTTTAGTGTTCTTTTTTAGTCCTTACCATTAACTCTAATTAACTAGTACTAACATAACTAACAAAATAAAGAATATTATGAACAATGATTTTTATTATTTTTAATATTGTTCTTACTTTTCAATACACTAATTTATTTTTAACATTAATTCACCAAAAAAAATTACTTTTAACTTTTTTAAATATATATATATATATATATATATATATATATATATATATGTATACATATGTGTATGTATATACATACACATATGTATGTATATACATACACATATGTGTATGTATATATATATATAAAATTTACTTTGATGCTTTTAATTTACTTTTAATATATTAGTTTTGTCTTTAGAGACAAAATCACTACTTGTGATATATTAAAAAATAAATTATATTACAATCAGTCTAAATTAATGAATTAAAACATAAAAATAATATCAAAAATAATATATTAAAAGTAAATTATAAACATCTAAATAAATAAATTATATATATATATATATATATGTACAATGTTAAAAATAAATTAATGAATTGAAAGGTAAGAACAACATTAAAAATAATAAAAATCACTATTCATAATATAATAAAAATGAAAAATAAATTATAAAAGTAAATTATATATAATTATCTTATTTATCTAAAATAATAAATACATTACTTAAATGAATTACACACCTAAAAATAATCTAATTATCTTAATTTAAAATATTCATCATTACCTTAATTATTTTAATTAATATTCTTTATTTTGTTAGTCATGTCAACACTAAATTAAGTAGAGTTAATGATAAAGACTAAAAAAATATCAAGAATCTAAAAATAACAAAAAATTCTACAAGAATTTAAACCAAATAGAGACATATTTGCAAAAACTTGAAATATATTTAAGTCATTAAAGTATGTAAAAATTATTAGATTAGTTTTAAAACCGATAAATGCAATAAATTCAGCATACATAGTAAACTCTTGTTCCATATTTTGAATTTTTTTTTTTTAATAAGCAAATGAAAATCATCAAAAACATTCGAATCAAAACACAAGATGTGCAAGAAATGAAAATAAAAGGCAAAATACATAGTTTTCTGTTTAGCAGCCCCTCCCATAAGCAAATCCAGAGCATCCCAACAATTTGATTTGACTATCAACTTTTGTCCACTTTGGCACTAGTCATACTTTTAGCGTCTTTCTATTATAGGACCCCTGTCGAATCATTACCTTAATTATATATGAATGAAAGATCTGGAACGAAAGGACTTAAACTTTGGCACACGTCACGCACTGTAGCGTCTGAAAAAAAATGTCATTCGATAATGTGTTGTCACATAATAAATGAATTTAACACCCAAACACTTATTATTTTTCAAAATTAAAGTCAAAAGGAAAAGATATACACACACGTGTGTGCGTATATATAAATATAAATAAATAAATATATATATATATATATATATATATATATATATATCCCATAATTTTTGTTAACTGAAAAAAAAAAATTGAACAAGGGAATTAAGCAAAAGCTATGATTCTAAGATGAAGTTAATGGTTTAATGGAAGTTACCCTTTCTTTCTTTTTGATGTTTACTGTAAAGAATAAATGGATTATTTTTTTTTTCAAGCTTATAATTTCAATCCTTGCCAGGCAGCTACTTGGGCATATACAAGATACAGTGAAAAAAAAAAACCTTAACGCAATACGATTTTCCTTATATAACTTAATGCTTGACCTTGATTATTTTAGCCAGGGAAGTTTTCACCAAATATATATTTATTGTGTGTATACAATGACAACAAATTTGAATCTAAGACCTCATATAAATTATCCAAACACTCCTCATCAGACCGATCTAGTGATTTCTAACTCAACGTAGATTGTTCGCTTTGTAATTCATTGTAGATTGTAGATTGTGAAACAGACATTTTAGTGGACTTCTTCATATTGAAATTTTGTCCCTTTAGCTTGCTCTGCTTGTGATTTTGATTCTTCAAATTATTTTTTTTCAAGTTAATTAAGTCTCCTTGTATTAAAATGAAGTAAATTTGGTCTTCTATTTATTTTCTTTTACTTAAAACTCTCAATATATTATTTTATACGTAAATATTAATTTTTTTATTCAAAAGGAGGAGTCGAATTCTGATACTAGAGAGTTTACAACAACTCACGCACACTGCTCAACCAACTGAGTTAAATTCCCTCGGTTGTAAATATTAATTTAAAGGTTTACAATAAAATTGTGATATGAAATAATTTAAAATTTTACAAATAATAAATTTAGTGAAAATTAAAACTGATAAAATTTGAAGGATTTTATAAGATGAGTTATAAGGATTTGAAGAGAAAAACAATTGGATATATTTTTTTATTTTGAGTAGATTTTTGATGTTTTGGTTGATAAGTTTCAAATAGAAAACAATTTAATCGATTTAATTTGTAAAAATTTTAAATAGAAAATGAGGATTTGAGAAGTTTAAGTAGAAGAAAATCAATAAGAGAGCAAAATTTGTTAAATTTTAAAAATAGAAATGTTTAATTAGTTTTAAAAAAAACCTTGAGAAATCAAAATCTATATGATCAAAACTTGATGAACCAAAAATACAATTAAGTCAATTAATATATTCATCAATGTCTACTATCCATTCTCTCAAGTCTCAACCATAATCATTAAACTTTTGGACAACTTTGCCAATTACTATAGACTCACTTCTCTTCTCTTTATGTTTATGAGCCTGGTATTCAAATATTATATTAGACATCAAATTAATTAACAGTTACATCCATTCCAAACTTATTGATGTTTTAGTTTTTCTTTTTTCTTTTAAAACTATTGATGTTTTATTAATTTCAAGTCTCATTAATTATTTTTTCATATATACTCATATTTAAAATAAATAGATTTGATCTTTACGAGAAGTAGTATATCAGCAAGATATTAAGAACACTTCAATAAAAACCAAACCACATTTACTTCTTATATTAAATAAAAATATTTTAGACAAAATAGTAAATATATTAATATTTTACACTTATTAAATATTTTTAATCTGTATAAATATCAATAGTTATATATAACTAAGGTATAGCATAATTTGAGTTAGCTAAGATTAACATAGGCCGCATATATTTTCCTTTTGAATTTTAATGCAACTGCATTTTAAAAACTCAAACTCTATAGTATTAGTTAAATTAAAACACTTATTGACCGACACGTTTAGTGTTACTCTCCTTTCATTTTATATGTTTAAAATACTATGTATCCTTCGTTTACCTACCAAAAAGTTTTTAGAAAAAATGGATCCTCTCAAGTCTCAAGCATCAATCATATGTATCAATGTTGTTCTAGAGGTCACCTTGACCTCCCAAGCTCTTAAGATGGTGAGCAATACCGACTTGGGGACAATCGTTCTAGTGGTTACTCCGGCCACTAGA
Source organism: Spatholobus suberectus (assembly GCA_004329165.1). Lineage (NCBI taxonomy): Eukaryota > Viridiplantae > Streptophyta > Magnoliopsida > Fabales > Fabaceae > Spatholobus > Spatholobus suberectus. Next base: position 57,289,117 of record CM014731.1, on the reverse strand, counting down.
TCTTTAAGTTAGCTCACCTGAGTGATTGACTCAAGGTCCACCTTAACAACCTACAGTGGCACTGACAATCAAGCTTACCTCGGTTAGCCACCTTTATCCCAGCTAAGACAGTCATTACTATCCCAGCTACAACGGCCACGACCATCCCAGTTACGACAGGTAAAACACTTAATGTGGCACCCCAACGTATGCTGCCATGTGGCATCTAAACTACTCTAATGGATTTTCCGCCAAGACGTTCTATATAAAAGACTCCACACACTAAGTACACATAACTCACTCATTTTTCTCCCCACTCCTAAACTCTCACTGACTTAGGCATTAGAGTTCTTGCAGGTGCCACCAACAGAAGTATTCATCACCACCGTAGGAGTTTACCAAAGACCTTGTCGTACTTCCTTGTGCTCTACCTCACAACAAATGTCAAATGGGACCTAATGAAAATAAGCATATGATCAGTTGTTGTTTTTCTGATATATGTGTTGTACGCAACCATGCTTTTTTGCTAGCCCGCTTTTCTTGAGACTTCCTTAATGGTACAACAATCCAATATATTTAGAATTATATTTGAAAGAGATATTATTTTGATGACTTTCGTGAGAGGGAGGTATCATCTAATCATTTCAATTAGGTTTTTTTAAGTTCCTGTTTTGGCGTCAAGTGTGTTTCATGTTTACTTTATGACTATTTTGATACTATGAAAGCAAAGGGGATAGATGATAATAATTTTATCATGCACCCTTCAAGATCTTGGGCTGACATTTCTGTTAGCCTGTTTTTCAAACAACTTATTTTCAAGAAAAATAGCTGAAATGAATAATTTTAAACTGTCCCAAACATATTCACTTTCTCAACTTGAGGCTAAGGAGCAATGTATCCTTTGAGGTCGATCTTTTTACTTTTAAATGCTTAAAATAATAATATTAACAAATATGCTTGTTAAAAAAAAACTATTTTTTAAATGTACAAACAAATTAAAGTTAAAATTTTCATTCCTTTGAATTCTAACTTCCGTTTTCAACATCTCTCCCAATGAATTAACTTTAATATCTTGAAAATTCAACACAGAATTTTGGATTCTACCAAGTTAAATTTCCATATCCTATTTTACATAGTTTATTTTATTTTATTTTATTCAAGTTTTTATACTACTATGTGCATTTAGAGCCTGCTAAAAGTATGTATTGATGTCAAGATTGTTTTGATCACCTTTAATCTTAGTCATTTATTTGAATTATATGGTTGAGATTTGCTCATTTCATCTCTCACAATTGTTATGTTCCACACACACATATACATGAAATTAATATTTGTTTTAATATTAAAGTAAGAATAATTAAGGTAAAAGTATATTACTAATTTTAAGAAATTATTTTTTAATTTCAATTAAGATATAATAATTAAATATTAATTATTAAATTTAATTAATATTGTGTTTCTAATAAAAATATTGTTAATAATTAGACATAACTTACACAATATTCCTGTTATTATATCTTTAATGGAAAGAATTTTTTAAAATTAAAATCAAAAAAAAATTATTTGCATTTAGGTATGTCTTAAGAAAATTGAATAATGTAGCTATGTCATTAATTAAGAAGATTTAATTTTTAAGTTTAATTATACAATTTAATAACTGGTTTTGCATTCCAAAAGAAAGATACATTTTAAATATTTTTTAAAAGATAAGTTTTATGTCCAAAAGTACCCCTAACGTCATTTTTGTCTAAGACTTGTATTGAGCTGACCTGATTGATACTTTGTTGTTGACAGCTGATAAGAACATTTCAAGTTTGCTGCATTAATAAACACAGTTAATAAGATGATTTTTCTAATATTGTGAAGATCGCCAGCCTTGCATCCTGTCCTCCTATTTCTACAAGTACAAAGCACATGCACGCTTTAAACATGACAGAAAACTGAGAGATAAGATGTTCAGTCATATAGCTTTGATAATTGCTACAACACATGCCTTCATCTTTCCACAGTAGTAGTAATGACATCTAACTTTATTGCCATGCATATATATATATATATATATATATATAGCTGGATTGTTAGTTCAGGAGTTAGATCTATTTCTAGGACGGCTATGTTCACTTTTTCTTGTGTGGTTGTAAAACGAGAATATTCATGTTGACATATAAAAATATTAAATTTTAATTTGACTGATAGAGGTAAAAACAATAACCCTTTTATTTATACCCCAGATTTTGATTGAAAATGATAAGTATTTTACCAATATTCGACAAAAATTCACCCTATATATTAAATAAAAACAGTTATTTTGAACAAAAATGTTTTTAGTTATCATTCTTCAATGAGAGCGGTTTTAGAAATTTCTTTAACCTCTTATTTCTTCCAATTTACTATTTTCAATATTTTTAGTTCTAAATTGAATTTTAATATTTTTTTAAAAGAAATTACCATTAATTAAAAATTAACATTGTATTACAATAATTGTTTATTATTATAAATTTAAAATATAATTTATATGTTCAAAAATATTTATTTATTACAAATTTTAATTATAATATAATTTATATATTCAGGAGTATTTATTTAATATAAATTTAAGTTATATAAAATAAATATTCATTCTGTGCAATACACAAGTTAAAACACTAGATTTTAATATGATTGAATTGTTGAGAGCATAATAATATGACATGAGAGTTTGTTACACTTATAAGTTAAGATGCGTCTACAATTATTTTTAGAAATGCTAGCAACACAATGTTTAATGTACTCTTTTTTGTATATTAATAATAAGGTTGGAACTATTTGTTTTGTGGACCTGTATAATTCTCTGGGTGGGTTTCTACTGACAGCCTCAGCATGTCATTAACGTCCTACTTGATAGTATTAAGAGTGCCTTCCTGTTCTACCACTTTGTCAACAACAAAAAAAGAATGCTCTTTTTTGGGTATCCTAAGGTAGCCATTGCTCGGGAGCCAAGGATTAATTCTTCGAGTTAGGTATTGAGATCCATTTAAAGAGCTAATCTCTCTCAACAATTTTTTCTCATACACATGAACCTGAAAATAATATTGAACCCCTAATTACATGCTTAAGGAGTAAGGTTATCTACCAACTATTTTGAGCACTTTTTATATATATTATTGGATGAAATTTATTAAAAATAAAAAAAATCATCAAACCTACTTTTCACTTAATGAGTATCACTCATAATATAGCTTTTGATAAATTTTAAGTAACACTCCTCTTTTTTTTTTTTTTTTGAGTAAATAGGACATGTATTAACAATGTAAAGAATTTTTACATTGTCATTTGATTACAAACTATCATATATAATAAGTTAGTTGACTTTTACAATAATTACCTTAAAAGACATTCAAATAATGATTTCTAATTAATAATATAAAAGTTTTTATACTTAGGGTGCATACAAATTAAATATTTTTTTTATGTGTGTGCAAAACCATTGGTATCTATAAGTTATATTGGTTCCCATTAATTTGAGTCAAGCTAGTATTTGCGGAAATAAAATTCTCCCAACACCTATTTTTCCCATTCATATAATTTAAATTCAATATCTTTAAACAAATCAAATTTCTTATCACTTTTACATTGGTGACGAACGCGCTGGCTTATTTTTCCACGTATTGCACAGTAATCGGAAATACAAATTACTCAAAGAGGCTACTTGAAAATAAATAAATTCCTTCAAAGAGGCAAATAATTCATGCAATTATGAGTGTTAACGTTTTTATTTTGGAATAAACAAAAGATTTTATTTAAGCTAAGCTAAGAGCATAAGTGTGTTTGACAAGTTACTCTTGTAGCTTATAAGTTGGTTTGGCCAAAATAAGTTTGTTTAAGTTTGTTTAGTACACAAACTTATTTTAATATCTTCTAACTTATTTTTATAAGTTATTTTAACTTATAAGTTAATAGTTTTTTTTCATTGTTATCCTTACTAATTTACTTGAAATCCTTTTTTTTTTCAATTTAGAAATTATTTTGCCTACCTTGCTACTCACATTTTGTCTTTCACGTCTTCCTCTCTCATACCCATGTGCATCACAACCAACACTCACGATTAGCTCGTCAATCACTACCGCCACACCACTTGTTGACGATGCGCCACCCCCTTATAATATAAAATTATCAAATCTTCAGCATTCCCTTTTATAATATAAAATTTAAAAATTATTGTCCTGATTTTTAACATGATAAGTTATTAGAGACATATATATACATATATATATATATATATATATATATATATATAATCAAATAACTAAATATGTCATTTTATATTACTTTACATTTATCAACTAGTTTATTAGTTAATATTATTAAATACTTTCAATTTAACCCGCTAACTTATAAGCTTTTAACTTTTCAATTCCTAACTTCTAGTTATAAGCTTTTAGTTAACTTATAAACAAGTTTTGTCAAACACACATTTGACATAAGCACATGAGTGTTAACGTTTTAAGCCAAAGTAGCAGTGAAGGTAGATAAAAGTCGGACAAACACAAAGTTTTTGTTTATACAATGTGGTGTACATATTATACCACTTCAACTGACTGAAATTTATTTTTTAAAAATTGAGACATATAAAAGTTCGTAAATATTATGGCGATAAAATCTTAGGTGTGTACCAACATGGTGTGATATGATTGGTAGATAACCATACCCTTTAAGCATGTGGTTAGGAGTTTGACCCTCAGGTCAGTGTGTATGCAAGAGCATCTATTAAAATAGGTCAGTTCTTTAAATGGATCTTCGTACCTCGAGGGATTAATCTCTAATTGATATTTCCTTCGAGTCACTTGATAGCTGGATTAATCTAAGCCAAGTCCACACAATAATCTGACCGACAAGTACAACCTAATCCAAGTTTATCGAACTCAACAAGCCAGAGTGTTAGGCTGTTAGCACATGCATGTGCATCCGCGGCAACTTTCTTCACCCCACTCTAATAATGTCTCATATCCCGCCATCTGTCTATAAAAATAGAGTAACCACTAATTGAACATACTTATTAAAAAGGTGATAAGATGTTGATAATTACTCAGTTAAAATATATTTGCAACGTTATATTTTAAATTAATGTAAAGGTTTGTTAAAAAACTTGAAACATATAAGCATTTATTTTATTATTAATTCATTCACTTGATACTAAAACTATATATGACGTAAAATTAATTAAAATCGCTTTGTCTATAAAAAAATAGTGTTGCCAACTTGCTTGTAGATCAGCAGACACTTACTTAATTACCCTAGTTCATAATATCGAAGTATAATTTTGTTGTTTAAAATTCGATCATCGACTAGGCTGTAGGTTCACTTTCTAATATAGGTGCTTTAACCTTTTAGTTCAAAATATATATGATAGTTGTTTGATGTTAGTCAATAAATTGTATGCTTGTAATGTAATGTTACTATATCCTTTAAGCTACCTCTTTTATGGTATTAAAGCTCTTTCAGCTAGTCATTTGATCCTTGTTAATTGATGGACCTGAATCCATTGTCATTTCCAAAGTCTTTGCTCTGTGCTAGTTCATTCCCGTAAACCCAAAGACCTTGTTCACTTTAATACCTTTCAACTTTCCACAAAGCTTACTAGAAAAACTATCTTGTTTTTTCTTTTGTAAACTCGAGGTATTTCTTGGTCAGGAGTTAGAAACTAATTCCTCAAAATACTAAGATCCTTATTAAGGGACCAACATTTTTGAATAAATATTTTTCTATATACACAAACTTAAAGATCAAACCCTTGATTACATGTTTAAGATAGTAAGATTATTTATCAACCATATTGTTGGCAACTAAAATTAAAAGGACCTCGGCTAGCAAAAGAGGAGACCTTTTAGCATAAATGCTTGGTAAAAGTGAGTCGAGTCTAGGCCAACTACACCCTAGCCGAATTGGGTGGCTATGTAGAGGTAATTCGACTAGAGGGAAAATCCATTCAGCTAAGTAAGCCTTGACAATACTTTGAAATTCAACTAGCCTTGCTAAAGGGAGGTCTAGCGTGAAAGTAATTTAAGATTTTGTGGGAATGATAGGATTCTCCAGGATTTTGGGAAGATAAAAGATAATGCCTGGTAAATTATAATCTAGCCCACTCTCCCTAAAAAAAAATAGGACGTGGTTAGTAACATATTACAATGCCTAGGGGTGACAGTTAGTGGCAAATTCTAAAAGATATGAGTGGTGAAAGGTGATGCCTGAAAAATAGGGACAATTTCAAGCCACTTTCAGATAAGTGGACCTACCATGATCAGTCAAACCAAGCCTTGATCAACTAGTTCAAGGGTCAGGATCAGTTGAATGGGTAGAGAATGAGTTGAATGGAGTCTTAGCCACTATCTAGGCAGTTATTTAGTAGAAAAACTTGATTAGTTTTAAAAAAACCTTGAGAAATCAAAATCTATATGATCAAAACTTGACGAACCAAAAATACAATTAAGCCAATTAATATATTCATCAATGTTTACTATCCATTCTCTCAAGTCTCAACCATAATCATTAAACTTTTGGACAACTTTGCCAATTATTATAGACCCACTTCTCTTCTCTTTATGTTTATGAGCCTGGTATTCAAATATTATATTAGACATCAAATTAATTAACAATTACGTCCATTCCAAATTTATTGATGTTTTAGTTTTTCTTTTTTATTTTAAAACTATTGATGTTTTATAAATTTCAAGTCTCATTAATTATTTTTGCATACATACTCATATTTAAAATAAATAGATTTGATCTTTACTAGAAGTACTATACCTGCGACCTATTAAGAACTCTTCAATAAAAACCAAACCACATTTACTTCTTATATTAAATAAAAATATTTTAGACTAAATAGTAAATATATTAATATTTTACACTTATTAAATATTTTTAATCTGTATAACTAAGGTATAGTATAATTTGAGTTAGCTAAGATTAACATAGGCGACATATATCTTCCTTTTGAATTTTAATGCAACTGCATTTTAAAAACTCAAACTCTATAGTACTAGTTAAATTAAAACACTTACTGGCCGACATGTTTAGTGTTACTCTCCTTTCATTTTATATGTTTAAAATACTATGTATCCTTCGTTTACCTACCAAAAAGTTTTTAGAAAAAATGGATCCTCTCAAGTCTCAAGCATCAATCATATGTATCAATGTTGTTCTAGAGGTCACCTCGACCTCCCAAGCTCTTAAGATGGTGAGCAATACCGACTTGGGGACAATTGTTTTAGTGGTTACTCTAGCCACCAGATCTTTAAGTCAGCTCACCTGAGGGACCGACTTAAGGTCCACCTTAACAACCAACAGTGGCACTAACAATCAAGCTTACCTCGGTTAGCCACCTTTATCCCAGCTAAGACAATCATTACTATCCCGGCTACAACAGCCACAACCATCCTAGTTACGACAGGTAAAACACTTAATGTGGCACCCTAACACACACTGCCATGTGGCATCTAAACTACTCTAATGGATTTTCCCGCCAAGACACTCTATATAAAGGACTCCACACACCAGGAACACATAGCTTACTCATTTCTCTCCCCACTCCTGAACTCTCGCTAACTTAGGCATTAGAGTTCTTGTAGGTGCTATCACCAGAAGCATTCACCACCACCATAGGAGTTTACCGAAGACCTTGTCGTACTTCCTTGTGCTCTACCTCACAACAAATGTCAAATGGGACCTAATGAAAATAAGCATATGATCAGTTGTGTTTTTCTTATATATGTGTTGTATGCAGCCATGCTTTTCTACTAACCCGCTTTTCTCAAGAGACTTCCTTAATGATACAACAATCCAATATATTTGGAATTATATTTGAAAGAGATATTATTTTGATGACTTTCGTGAGGGTGAGGTATCATTAAATCATTTCAATTAGGATTTTTTAAGTTCTGTTTTGGTGTCAAGTGTGTTTCATGTTTACTTTATAGCTATTTTGATACTGTGAAAGCAAAAGGGATAGATGATAGTAATTTTATCATACATAACCATTTATGATTGGATAATTGTACCCTTTGAGATCTTGGGCTGACCAACATTTCTGTTAGCCAATTTTTCAAACAAGTTATTTTCAAGAAAAATAACTGAAATGAATAATTTTAAATTGTCCCAAGCATATTCGCCTTCTCAACTTGAGGCTAAGGAGTAGTGTATCCTTCAAGGTCGTTCTTTTTACTTTTAAATGCTTAAAATAATAATATTAACGAAATGTTCATCAAAAAAACTATTTTTTAAATGTACAAACAAATTAAAGTTAAAATTTTCATTCCTTTGAATTCTAACTTCCGTTTTCAACATCTCTCCCAAAGAATTAACTTTAATATCTTGAAAATTCAACACAGAGAAAGAGACCTAATTTTGGATTGTACTAAGTTAAATTTCCATATTCTATTTTACGTAGTTTTTTTTTTTTTCAAGTTTTTATACTGCTATGTGCATTAAGAGCCAGCTTAAAGTATGTGTATTGATATCAAGATTGTTTTGATCATCTTTAATCCTAGTCATTTATTTGAATTATACAGTTGAGATTTGCTTATTTCATCTCTCATAATTGATATGCTTCAAGCCATTTTTAGATAAGTGGACCCACTATGATCAGTCAAACCAAGCCTTGATCACCTAATTCAAGGGTCAAGATCACTCAAATGGGTAGAGAATGAGTTGAATGGAGTCTTAGCCATGATCTCGGTAGTTATTGAGCAGAAAAACGTGGTTGCTCTGATTATATCCAATTATACAATATGAATTGGTCATGTACTTCAAGTTTTAGACACACCAATCAATCCAATCAAACCTATTTATCTTTATTTTATCTCATTTTTTTATTACCTTTCATTTATAGTTTTTAGCCTTTGTTGTCCTGCAAATCCAATCCTCATTTCATCTAGATTAAGCGCTTTTTAGTGTAGCTTAGGAACCCATTAGCCGAAAAGCATATTTTTCTTCTCAGTACAAGTCAAATGATCTTATTTTGAAATCGTATTGGAGTAACTAGTCAAGTTATTCGGTTAATTAATCACGCCACAACAATATATGCTGTATCATGTTAGTAAGCTATCTTGTGTGGTGTAATATAAGCAAATTAATTAACTCTCACCATATGAGTCATGATCTTGTTGTCTATATAATTAGGGATGGATACTTGTTCTATCATTCTTAAAGATGGTACAATCATCAAGAACAGGAGGAAAGGTGTTTTGTGGGAATGAAAGGACATAAAAAGGAATCAAGGTGCAGAAGATTGGGGTGTAACAATTATCATTGATGTCAATCTCTAAAATAAATGATAAGTATATTATTATTCACATAAAAATTAAGTAAAATAATATTAAAGAAAATAGTTCATGATTTAATCTCTTGATGACCATAACTCAATATTAGGTAATGTGACTGAGACGTTGGCTAGCATGCGATAGTGACTCAAATCATGCACCATACGTGAGTGGTTTTTTACCGTCAGATGTATGCCACTAATTTTGTGTGGTTGGGATTGGGTTACGTTTAGCCAATTAGTAGGTCATGTTTAGGGTATTTTAATTAAATGAAAGTGCCAACGTGGATTAACTTTACTCTATTTCAAAAATTCTACCGATGTCTGCCTCCTCAATCAAGAACTCGACTCCCCTTCTCTCTTTCCCACCTGCGTCTTCCTCCTCCTTGCGTCTGCCCCCCTCCGACCACTCGTACGTGCATAAGCACGAGTACCGCACCTTTCAGTTCCGTGCGGGGGGCTGTTGCTTCGAGCCCAGGTCCGTCGACGTCATCAACATCGAGCCTGCCTTTTGCGGCTACTATAGGGCCTTCAGCCCCACTTTAAGGCTCCCAGCGCTCGACTGCGGTCTCAACCATTGGTATGTGTCTATTACGAAGACAGTGGATACAAGGAATGATATTTGTGACTACTTATTGGAGGGAGTTAGAAGCGCTAGTCATTGTCAATGGACCTATTGCTGGTAGTAGAATATTGGTGTTTGTGGTTGTTCATTCTTCTATGAAACACTGAATGTGGTGGTTAAGTTAATGTTGGGTGATAATTTCTATCATTTTAGACATAAATTAGACAAGTAAATATGTGATGTGTTGGTATTTACTGCAGTAATAGTTGGTAAGTTGTCTTTGTTTTAATTTGATGATGTTAATTTGGATGTTGGACACGCTCGGTGAGGTTGGAAACCTGATGGGCGGCTTAATTTCGGAAACACGTCTCCGTGTGGACCATGTCAGGCGAGTTCAGTTTCGGCGTCCGCATGCCGAGCAGCACAATAGACCCGCCAGGCGGATACAACAATAAGGATCCTATCCCACTAAAAAATTTGCCTCGCATGATGCATTTTATTTTGAATGCCTAACGTTGTGTGTGTATACTATGTCCTCCAATAATATTAATTAACGCCATTTAACACGTACAGTGGGCATATACATCTTTACAATAATTGTTGTGTCTAATGTTATAATACAAATTATAAAAAGGAAAAGTTATGGGTTCGGTGTGTGACAATAATAATCGCATACCTTGCTACACATAGTAAATTAAACATCGATATATAGGGTACTTAATCCATGGTTCATAAATACAATCAATTGGTCACCCTTATAGAAAAACAAAAAATTTAACCCAACATTTAAATATATTTGTTTAAACATCATACTACAAGTCGTTAGTTGTCATACATGACGCGTTCCAAAACACCGAAAAATAATATGCGCCTTAAATAATGTCTTGCATGTGTACATTAGCAAAATGGAAATGTTGGGTCCAAAAAAAGGCTTATATTACTTTTGTGGGATATCTCAGTGCTGTAATTCACTCATGTGTTGCCAATTCAGTTGAGCGCTATTCATAACCTCCTTTTTTTGCTCGTTGTGGTTACCCATGACCAAACCGAGTGCGACCTTCATTCTAACAAGGTTACCATCAAGCTGCAATTCAAAGAATTTGAGTTTTTATTTATCTTTTGGCAAGAAAAATTATCTATCGGTTAAAAAAAATTAATAAAATTCAATATACATCAATGATCAAATGCATGGTCCATCAGCATAACATTGTTTGCAACCCAAAGGCATTGTTCCATGGTATGTCACCGTTTGCATATAATTCGAACAGTCCAAGATGTTCACCCAATTGGTATTTGGTACTTACCATATATGTCACATAACAAATAAGTGCTTATATGTAATTAATTTTTAGGAAGTATGAAATCAATGAATGTGATCCGGTTACTTTTGCTAAGTTGGAAAAACTTACCACACCATAAAGATTACTCACAAACACATGCTCCATTTGGAGCCAATCCATTACCCACAGTGCAAAGCCACAATTCTCTTATGCCTTCCCCTTAATCCAAAGTTTCAGGTTACTGCAAGCCATTTCTTGTAACTACCTAGACATTCAAAGCTTTGGGTGTAAGTATCAAGTGTCCATATTCACATTGTTACTATTCCACCAATGCTTCTGCCAGTCATTCTAATCTCTTATCAACAAAATTGACCAATTATTTCATTTGTCAGCAAATTTACTTGCCCCAAAAGTCCAGCACACTACAAACCCCATAAACCTATACTTTAAAATTACTCACAAAAATGGTTCTACTAGCCTCCAAAACTACAAAAAATTCCACCCATATTTAAAATTACAGACAACGTCAAATAACTGACCCACAACATCTCAGTTCCATCACTACATTAGGCCAGATTGCAAACCACATCAGCCGTAATTGACCCACATCAACACACAATTTAAAAGCTCAAGAACTCTATTAAGGAAAAAAATTAGTTGACAACAATAGATTCCAAAATAAAACCAATATTACTTCTAGTCAATTACCATTCTCATTCCCCAAATTTAAACAACTACTACATTCTGATATTGATCATCATGTTATCTAACATACAATCATTCAACATTAACAACTATTACTACTAACACTACATTCTGATCACAATCATCATGTTATACAGTACATATAATTGTTAACATTGACAACAAGTCAACAACAATTACTAACCTACAATAATACCAAGGATGATTTTTTAGAGTAATCAGAGTAAAGAATTTTTACACTATCACCCAATTACACCTCACCATATTCATTGACTTTGTTGACTTTCACAATACCTATCTTAAAAGGTCATAATAACAATGATTTTTGGTTGAATGATAATATAAAGTTTTTTACATTGACAATGCATAAAAATTTCACCTGCTCAAGAACCTTAACAGAACTTTTCTCCACAAAGCCGGTCAAATTCTCAATTTTCACAACCATTTTTTATGATACAACTCCTCCAAACCCTTAGTGTAACTCCTAGCCTCCAACCCCATCATTCTGCCGAGCCTCCCCACCTCAAACCCCTCCACGCACTTGTCCATCTCTCGTTGGACCTTGGTGGCCTAGGCCCAGCCGCTCCCCGTCCCTACCGTTGGTCATCGGCAAGCCCCGGAGCTTGCAGTCGAGCGTCGGGAGCCTCGAAGTGGGGCTGAAGGCCCCATAGTAGCTGCGAAAGGCGGGCCCGATGTTGACGATGTCAACGGACCTAGGCTCGAAGCAACGGCCCCTCACGCGGAATTAAAGGCGCGGTACTCATGCTTATGCATGTGTGAATAGTCCGAGAGGGGGCGGATGCGAGGAAGAGGAAGACGCAGGTAGGGAAGAGAGAAGGGGAGTTGAGTTCTCGATAGAAGAGGCAGACATTGGTAGAATTTTTGAAATAGAGTAAAGTTAATCCACGTTGGCATTTTCATTTAACTAAAATACCGTAAACATGACCTACTAACCGACTAAACATAACCCAATCCCAACTGCACAAAATTAGTGGCATACATTTGATGGTAAAAAACCACTCACGCACAGTGCGTGATTTGAGTCACTATTGCACGCTAGCCAGCGTCATGTGACTGAATTGGTCTATCACTCTATTGAGTTTAGGGGTGGAGCTACTGACACTCTTATTTCCTTATTTGTACTCCCTACTAATAATTTATCTACTCTTATAAAAATATGTCCTCATTTTTGAACTAAAACGTTTTCAGGACTATTTTTTTCTCATTAAGTTACGATTTCTCATGCATAGAAAATTTTTAGTTTATTTTTTATTTATAATATTTTATTCCTTTCAAATATTATTATTTAAATTTAATTTTAAGTTTAATTAGATTTTAAATATATATTTTTAATTTTAATATTAATATCAAATTAAAAATATTTTCTTTTAAAATAAACTGATTTTTATATAATATAATATTGTAACCTTAATCGATTTTAATTTGAATTTAAATTTTAAATTTTGATTTTTGACATACCATACTAATAAAGATGATGTGTTTTGATTCAAATAATTTATGTTTAAAATTTCTTCCGCAATTTTAAAAGTCTCATTTTTTTTTATGTGAATTGTGAACCCATAACAAACCCAACATAAGTGACAAATAACTCGATCATTTAAGTATGTAAATTAAGATTCAATTATTACTTTATGTATAAAAATGAATCCATTAAGAAAGATAAATTTGCTTTAATAATCTCTTTACCTTAAAAAAATTAATTTTCATTTATCGACTAAAAAAACCATAATAGGCACAAAAGACCACCATTTCGAAGTAATTAATGGAAACCGTTAGATGTTATGAATTGACATAATTATTATGTATCAATGTCCATCGTAAACAACTGTAATGTAAGACCTCACTAAAAGCAATATATATAAACAGGTAGATAGATATCAATCATGATTGTAAATATATTCTTATTTATATTTTAAAAATATACAATTAATTATAATTAAGCTATATTTAAATTTTTATAACAATATAATTTGTTAACATACTTTTTGTATCAAATCAATGAATTCGAATATATTTACAAATTTCACACACACACACGTGCATAAGCACACATCACTGTCTAACAATCTAATAACATCACTAATCATTGTCCCTTTTGCTAACATATATCTTACTAACATTATCAATATCGCCTGCACCCTAATATGTAATGTCTTACTTTTCTTGATTAAATTTAATTTTGGCTTACTCGAGGACCCACACTTGAGGTGAACTGAGAAGGTATAAAGAATATTCCGTGAAGAGAGGTGAGAGGGGGCGGGGGAAGGAAATAGTAAAGGGGCATGGTAGGATTTGAATACGCGCAAACTTCACGACTATCAATTTAAATGTCTAAAGAAGACAAAAATATTTTTATTTTAAGAATGCAGATATTTTATTTAACTAAATAAATAGTTATTTACTAGTGACTATGGTTAACTAATAGTTATTTACTACGTGTGTGAGTACGTGTATGCTCTACAAGCAATAAGTCATTTAGTGACAATAAAAAATCATGGTTAGAGGACAAAAAATTGTAAGTATAACCCTATAAACCTATTTTAACATACTTTTGTTTTTGTTGTCAATAATTTACTATCCCCATAGTTTTATTTTTGTCATTATAGATTTTAGTGACAATACTTAAAGTTGTCTGAATAGTACTTTAACATGTACCCACAAATTATCCTCCATTAGTATAGGTTTAAGTGACAAATAGCAATTTTTTATAGCTATCATTATGACCTTGTCATTATAAATTTTAGTGACAATATGTTGAGATTGTTAAGAAATGTTGATATATTATCCTAATATTCTCCTGATTTTTTTCCCCTATTTTATTCACTATTAGAAAGATGTTGTTTTAAAATAGATTTTTGGGCAGATTTCAGACCATTTTTAGACAATGTTCTCATGGATTTCATATGGGAAATGAACTATAGACAAAATATATTTTATAATAAAAGTTTTGTTGTAAATTAAAATATTTTGTCCCAATTTTTGCCTAAAAAATTTTCAAATAGATTTTAGATGGAACTTAGGTACAAACAGATCAAGATTTATGATATTGTTTGGGTGAATTTCCAACCAATTAAAAGAAACTAATTTGTTTTTTTATTTTTCATATAAATATTGAACATAATAGATTTCAAACAAGTTTATAAGAAAATAAGACCAATTAATAATAAGATTAAGAAGCTACAAAATCTCATATTGACGATAATCTTCTAGAGTTACAACTTAAGATGTGAAGCAAATAAAAAATTCAATACATTCGCACAAGTAGACAAGTATCTAAAAACACATACAATACATCAAAAAACTCAAGAAATATCTAACACAAACAAACAACTAGTGTGGAATGTAACACCCTAATATCTTTTTCTTATATGTGTGTGTAATGCTTGTTGTGTGTTTATTTAATAAATAGTATTTTGGGAAAATAATGCAAGGAGAGAAAAAGGTGTTTTATAATTAAAATGTTTTTAAAAAGGTTTTTAAAGGTTGTGTTAGTTAGACCTTTTTTGATTGGATTTTAGCCCGCCATATTTCACAACTTAACTTATCTCTAAGACACTTGTAAGGTCTCTTAAACCTAACTCTCTACTCTTTATCTCGTTTTTGTCTTTCTCTTGGAACCTGTGTCGTCATAGCAGTGTAGCCATAGGAGCTATAGCAATAATTGAGAAATCGTAGGATACATCATCGAGTCGCCTTCATCATCATTGCTGAGATTTTGCTTCTCTTGAGGTAAGGGGGAGTGAGACTACCTCGCTCATGTGTGTAACAATAGTTGTGGGTAGAGGAGTTGGCCTTATACCCCACTTGTTTGTGTATCTTTGCTTGTTTGATTGACTATGTGACTGTGAAAGGGAATGCGAATTCCTCAACCCGTGCCTCCTTGCCAACCGATGGCCTTTTTGGGTTCAAATCACTAGGCATAAGATCTTTCCTTCAAGAGAACCATGATTTCTCTATGGCCACGCTTCCTTGTTGCATTATTTGACCCTCTCCTATAAAACCACCAACAATGGCGTATACTATGTTACATTTTTGTTGAGAAGTGCATCACTGTGATTTTAGTTTGTATTCTACTGCTCTCTGTGGCCTTTAGCCTAATACTCATATCTTATGCTCATAATAAGATGGTGGATTTGCTAAATGGCTTCTTCAACGTCTATTTGCCTTTAGGGATCTCTAGTAGCTACATGAATATCTATGACTTTTGCTATGACATCGACAACTACTACTACCATGATTAGGGAACCCTTAGCCTTTAACAAACCTTAAAAGTTTCCCTCGACATACCAATTATTTGATGGCATCTTTATGCTAGATGCAATCATTGGTATAGTGGCCTAAAGATCAATGCAAATGACAATACTTCGTTTAGTTTTGGTATGGCTTCACCCTAACTAGATACAATCATTTAATCCTGACATCCCTAAATTTAATGTTGTAAACTTCATTAAGAATAGAAGATCACAAGGTCATCAAAAGAGTGTAATTCCCATACCTTCTTAGAAAAGGTCAACCCTCTTGACCACCTATACGCTTCTCGCCCTTGAGTGGTCCAACCTTCCTTTGTTTGGTTGGTAAACATTTAATTTGTAAGACCTTCATTTAGTCTTTAAGGTTGATGTATTTTTCCAAATGGACAAGAAACTCTTCCATAGTCCTTGCCTTTTCTTGGTGAGCGAGGAATGGAATGGGGGTTCCTAGTAATATGTCGTCCTTGATCAGGTGGAGTTCGACATCATGCTGTAAGTTGTGCACCTACATGGCTTCCTTGTTGAATAGGGCAATGTACTCCATAATGACTTGTTGGGCTTTTATCTTATAACCATAAGACTTGCCTCAAACTTTGGTTATGCTCTTCTCATGGAGAAGTGAGTAGTGAATTTTCCCTTCAATTTTGCCCAAGTGTCAATAGGCCTCAGTGTGAAGGATTAAAACCACCTTAAGGATATTTTCTTGAGGTTTAATAGAAAACCCTATGTTGAATCCAAACCTTGTTTTAATTATGACAAACCCTCTGGACTTAATGCATAAGTTTGTGAGAGTTGAAAGGATCTAACATTGTTGTTCAAGTGTTTCAAAAAGGTTAAAATTACAGCTTCAAAGTTTTTAAATGGTGACCATATTCTGAAGAAATCAATTGAAGCATCAAACTATCCTAATTAAGAACCATGAGCAAGATTCACTTCAAAGAGGAAGGTCCTGTTGGACCTTTAAAAAGGTGCTCCAGAAGGATACATTAGAAGCAAATAACTTTAGCAAGGTGCAAAAATGTGACAGTTGTATCTGACAAAAAAGGATAGCTATTGTAACTGAAAAAAACAAATACAAATTGCAACAATCCTACCTCTAACGACTGTTTTTTTTTTTTTTTTGTTGATCCTATAAAGAAGAGATTCTACTCCTCACATTAACAAGGAAGCCAATTTTATCAAAAAGAAAAACAAATATAAATAGAAGACATTTCAGTCCTCTATGTGAGGCATTCTAAGAAAAAAAAGAAAGCTTCCATATTTGAAATCTACTCTTTGTGAGATAGTGCCCACTCTTACAATTTGTAATCCAGTTTTGTATAGATATATAGTAGTGTGAAAAGGTGATCCAACTGTAAAAAACCTCTCTATTGGGAGTTAGCTTATGGCTGTGTTCTGTGCAATAAAATCACAAAAAAAACTTGTTGTAATTGTGAAGCATATACCTTTAGACCAATCTAAGGTGTTGAAGAAGAGTGGTGCAATGTGCTACTGTTGTTCTTGGTTGTATTCTATAAAAGGAGAAGTAAGTTTGTTCTTCCCAAGAACCAGAGTGGTTTTGCGATAGAGAAGAACTCGAGGAAGGTTAACTGTATTTTGATTGTAAGCTTGTTGCTGGCTAGTTAGTGAAAAATCTCACAAAGTTATAGGGACTGGATCTAACCCATTGGTAAAAGGTGAACCAGGATAAAACTTGTGTGCTCTCTTTCTTTGACTCCTATCTTTCTTATTCCATTCATTATTCATCCAACTTTAAAAATAAGAATTGTTTCTAAAGTTGAATTATTCAAAAAGGTGCTAGAACCAAGAATCTCTATAAGTTAATTATCAAAGATATCTCTTTAATCAAAACTATTTTGAAATAGCTCAAACCTTTTATTGAGAGTACTTTTCAAATTAAAAATATTTTATAGCTTTCATTAACAAATTATCCATAATTTATCTACAAAAGTGTTTAAAGTTTATTAGAAACAAATTAATAAATTTTTTGAAACCACAATTCAACCCCTTCTTGTGGTATTCTTAATCACTTCAATTGCTATTAGAGCTCAACTCTACGGTTGAGCACACCTAACAGTGTAGGAGAAAGATCCAGGAAGAGTGATGGCTATTCAAAATCCATGTATCTTTATACCAGAAGGATCCTCAACAAACAGACCTCCCGGCTTTGATAGATAAGATTACTACTATTGGAAAGATAGACTGAAGCTTTTCCAAGAATCTTAAGATGTAGACTTATGGGACATTATTGAGTGTAGACTATACAAACCCACCAAAAAGAATGAAGCTGGTGAAGAAGTAGAAAAACCAAAATGGGAATGGACTTAAAAAAAAAACGCAAAGTTTCTTCTTAACTCAAAAGCAAAGTTCTTTCTCACATGTGCACTTAGTAGATATGACAAAGTTGTAGAATGTTAGACTACGCGAGAAATATGGAAAATTCTCCAAACAACACATAAAGGAACTAATCAGGTAAAAGAATCTAAGATTAATATATTAACTCACCAACATGAGATGTTTAAAATGCAAGAACATGAATCTATTAAGGAAATGTTTAATGGATTCACCATAATCATAAATGAGTTAAATGCTTTAGGAAACAAATACACCACTTATGAGAAGATCAAAAAGATTTTGAGAAGTTTACTTAAAATCTAGAGTCCCAAAGTAATTTCCATTCAGGAAGCCAAAAATCTACAGGTAATAGGAATGGATGAGCTTATAGGCTCTCTCAAAGTGCGTGAAAGGAACTAATGGATGAGATACTACCAAAAAGAGGAAATGCAATTGCCTTGAAAGCTGTCCAGAAAGACAAGCAAAGTCAAACCTCAAAAGCTTTAAGCTCAATAACTGAATCAAAAGATGAGGAGGAAAGTGATGATGAACTCTTAGAAGGAGGATATGAGCTAGCCTTCATCTCTAGAAAAATTCAAAGAATGCTAAAGTGGGGAAAGGAAGAAGGAAGGTTCTGTCAAGAAGAGATAAAAAAGAAGAAAGATCTAAGAATCAAATAATATGTTATGAATGCAACAAACCATGACATATTAAACCTGAATGCCCTCAGCTTAAAAAAGAAAACAGAAAAAGTGATCAAAAGAAGAAGGCAATGATGGCTACATAGGATGACTTAGAAGATTCCTCTTCAGATAAGGAACATGAAGAAACTGCTCACATATGTTTAATGGCAAACTCTGACAGAGAACATGTATCTGACCTTGAATTTCTCAATTTTAAAACTTTCAAAGAATTAAAATGTGCCTTTGATAACTTGCTAAAAGATTCTCACACTTTAGCTTAGAATTCTGCTTTCCTGAAAGGACAATTAGTTAAAGCTAAAAAAAATGGGAATTTAAGAAAAAGTAATGAATATTTAAAGAAGATGAATCACTGTCTTCAACAATCTCATTTTAAACTTTCTAAATAGCTAAAGTAGAAGAGAGAATCTACTCCTTTGTTTGTTACATTTGATAAAGCCACTATTGAAAATGAAAATAAAATCCTAAAAGAAAAAGTGGATAAAGTAACAAATGATTTTGCAAGATTTGTAGAAGGAACAAAAAATCTTGATAATCTTATTGGAACACAAAAGAACTTTTTTGACAAACCTGGATTAGGCTACAATGATCATAAATCGGTTTTTCATAAACCTATCAATCCCTAAAAGGTCAAGGGAAGGTGTTTTAACAATAATAGAAGAGGACACAAATCCCCATAATGTTATAAGAGAAATCCAACTTTCCTCAAAAAGGTTACTAACAATAAAGGACCCAATAAAATATGGGTACTTAAGTCATTATTAATCACTGATGTAAGAATGCCTATTGATCAACAACAAAAGATAGCTATGGTTCTTGGATAGTGGATGCTCAAGACATATGACTGGAGACAAAGACAAATTCTTAACATTTGAAAAGAAGGAAAGTGGAGGGTTTATTACTTTTAAAGACAACAGAAAGGCTTTCATCAAAGGAGTAGGAAAAATAGGTAAACCTAACTTTGCTCAGATAGAAAATGTTTATTAAGTTAAAGGTTTAAAACATAATCTTCTTAGCATTAATCAATCATGTGACAATGGCTATGAAGTACAATTTGAACCTATAGCTTGTCTAATTAAGGAAGCGTCAACTGGCAAAGTATTATTTTCTAGGATTAGGATGAAAATTCTGTATTGCATTAGTTTGGACTCATTGACTGATCAATCATGTCTAGCAACATTTGACAATGATAAATTGCTTTGGCACAAAAGAGTAGGACACCTAAACATGAAAACATCTAAGCATGATTTAGTAAAAGGTTTGCCTAAAATCAAATATGAAAAGAATAAGGTCTGTGAGGCATGCATTAAGGGTAAACAAACTAAGTCCAGTTTTGTGCTGGGATGGAATGTTCTGTGCTTTGTCAAGAAATTAAAATGGGAAATTTTCTTTAAGGTACAGGAATGAATCTATCCAAGAATAGTTAGAGCCTTCTATGCTGCTACAAAAATAGATTATGAAAAGATGGCCATCAGCTCTTGCATTAAAAGAACTAAGATTTTGATCTCAAAAAGTATCTTGGCCAATATTTTGAAGGTACCTTTTAATGAGAGTAAGCTGTTTGATAGCTGATGGTTTAATAGTGTTGGGTTAGAAAGGAAAGGTGTCATAAGAGACTTCCTAAAGGCACAAAATATAGAAGTAAAGTCAAATAATTTAAATTCTTTTGGAAGACTAGTGCACTACATGTGTATGCACAGTATCCTCCCTAGAGCTAGAACCTTTGAGAAGGTTATTGATCAAGATCTATTGGTGTTGTTCCACCTATGGTATATGCAGCCCTTAAGCCTACCCTATTTCATCATCAATCACATGATAACAGTAACCGAACCTATCAAAGCCACATCATGTGTTCCTTATGGATGCTTCTAACTAGAATTTTCAAGCACTATGATGTCCCCTTAAAAGATGAGTTGTATGAAGATGACTATGTGCTTTGGGGAGAAAAAAAACTTGAATCAGCTAAAGCTGGAGCCATATCCCTCTATGAAGTGGGCTTGTGAAAGTTCTGATGAGGAGGAAAGCAAAAAGAAAAAGGAAGAGAAAAAGAAAAAGAAGAAAGAGGAGAAAAAGAAAAAGAAGAGAAAGGTAGAGCTTTTTTCTAAAGAACAAGAAGTACTTCTATACTAAGAGGATCTTCTTAGAAGAATAAAATTAAGATGAAGGCAAGACCAAAAGAGCATGAATTACCTTTAGGAGAATATGAGAAAGAAGAAGAGGTTTCTGAAGAAGAAAGGGTTCAACAAGGTGAAAAGTCACCTTCTAAAGAGATAACTGTCACTTAGGGAGAGCAAAATGAAGAAAGTATAAAAGAAATGCTTTTGAGTGATATACAAAAAGAGCCACTTATAGATGTTTTTGTTGAAATTCATACAGAATGTCCAAAAGTAAGAGAACTAGTTATGGAATTAGTTGAAAAGCAAGCAAGTTTAGTATTGGGGGAAAAATAACGAAGTTCTAAAAATAACCCTTCTAAACACATTTCTGTAAAAGAAAAGGATGAACCTGTATAAGGTTTAAACAAGGATGTGGCATATCAAACTATTGTAGAGGTTCTTATTTAGTAGAAACCTAGAGAATCCAGTTTAGGAGAGTCCAAAGAAGTAAATATTGAAGAAGGAGCTAAGAAAGTATTTATGGAGACATTTGATAGAATCTCCCAAGACCAAGATAAGAGTTTGGTGGGTGGTAATCTGAAAGCTGATTTACAGGATTCTAAACACACTTCACCACAAAAGACACATACCATTCCTTCTGTTCAGAATCATCCACTTACACCTTTTACGCAAACTCCCTTTACAAAGGATTCTATTTTTAATATTGAATTGATGCAGAAATTGCTTAGCACTCCTATCTTTGATAGTTCTGCTAGGACTAAATGAAGTCATTCTCTTCCTCGACTATTTCTAAGAAAATCCTTTACATTCTCGATTCCATTTCTTCCTTTATATCCATTACCTCTTAAAGTGGAAACTTTAATACCTGCAAAAACACCTCCAATTACACCTCAACAACCCCCTCAATCTAAGCCTCACTCTTTCCTTAAACAGAAGTCTATTGACCAAAGGCTTAACTCTCTCAAGAAACAAATGAAGAAACTAAAATATGATCAAAAGCTTATTTTTAAGGGAATGGAATTGATTCAAGCAACCCTTGGAAACTTCTTTGACAGGTTTTTGAAGATGAAAGAATGGATTACTGATAAAGTTAGACCTATCATCATCCCTGAGGTTGCACCTATGGCTCATGATCCACCTCTTCCTCCTAATTACAGTCCCTTTTTTCCTCCTCATCATCTGAACATTCCTCCCCTTCAAAGGATTAGGCTTATAGTCTAGTTTCTCTTTTTCATTTTTTTTCTTAATGACAAAAAGGGGAGAATAACTTAGAATGATAATCTTAGAAAACAAATTAGTTAGGATCAGTTTATTATGTTTGCAATTATGATTGCAATATCTTTTGTAATTATTTTGAATCTTTTTGTATTTGATCCTATTATTATTATTATTACTAAATATTATGATCTATTGATTCTGGAAATTATGCAGTGATGCAGTGCTTGGGATTATAGTATATTCTTGATATCATCTTTTTTGATCTATTAGTTGTGAAATAGTTGTAATCAAGAAATACTATATGGTAAATCACCTAAAACACTGACTTATAATGATTATCACAATCATTGCTGGCAAAACAGTTAGAATCAATCATTTTTAAAACCACAATTCAACTCCCTTCTTGTGGTATTCTTAATCACTACACCCTACACAATGTTCATCCCTTTACCCCATATAAAAGAGAAGAGACTCGAAGACATACAAATGTTCATATGGATCCTCAATGTCATTGTAATGCACCATGACTAGCAATTGTTTTGAGTTATTTGGAACAAGGAACATCATGATTTAGTTTGATAATGGTTGGTTGGATACCAAAACCTCGTCATCGTTGATGTATACAACATATGATTGGCGCAATGGTGCGAGATGGAAATGGAAGAGAATGACCTCATCATGACTAATATGAAGGCTCTGAGATGGTGTCACAAGATTCTTAGATATGATATTTGGGTGAAGGTCAAGTAACAGATCATAAGGTTGGGGAATGTGATTCGCATTAATTTGTGAGCCTTTTGCTAAGATTTCAACATGCTGGGCTTCTAATCACTGAATCCTTGAGTTTTGGTTCTTAATTAGTTGAGCCTGCTCGTGAATCAAGTTGATCAATTTTACCTCTCTCAAGAGCATGGCCCTTGAGGGAGATGATGTGGAAGTCCATGATCTTTGTTTTGCCTCTAACGAGTTGGCAAGCAACATTGTTATTCTAATGTTGATGGGAGGTGTTTTCTCGATGTCCACCATTGCCATTAGAGGTTGATGTGGTTAAGTGCAAGCAATTAGCAAAGGGATGAAGAACAATCAAACACAATATTCATCCATAAACAATACCAAATGTTTTTCAAAGGCCAAAGAAGATTTGATCATGTGTTTAACAATGTAGGAAGGAGTGATTGACCCATACAGAAGTCTTCACATGCCAATAATGGTGGGGTCATCTGCTAAGATTCTGACATTCAAATCAGTAAAAATCAAAGACAAAAAATGATGGCAATTGAGTACAAAACATAGCATGCTTGACTGGGGTCTTTATATCTTAATTGACATATTATTATCCATAAATGTTGAATTTTAATTCCAAAATGGTGGGACAAATATCCATTGTCTCATATGAGATTCTAGTTGATTATTATTTAGCACATGCCTACTAATGTGGAGTTTGTTGCATGTGCTTGGATATTGATCCAACCTATTCTTATAGCCTCATAGGCTATTTTAGGATTGCCCCTTGACCTAGAACAACAACAACAACAGTTAAGTAGATATTATCCAAACTATTATATATTTTAATAAATAAAGTGCTATAGTTTATTTAAAAAACACCACAAACAACTAATTTAAGTTTTAAATATTTACTTGATATTAATTTTATCATTAAAGATTTAGAATATTAAGTAATTCTTTCAAAGATAAAAAATAATAATTATTTTTGTGTATTGAAATTATTTTGAAGATGTATTTGGTATCTGAAAATTTTGAAAGATTATATTATTGTCAAGTAAATCTTTTGGAGGATTAAATTAATACTTTGGTCTCAAAAAAATTGTTAAAGTTAAAGTTTTAATTTTTAATATTATTGTAATCATAAAATAAGAATGAAAAATATTAAATATTTAGTTTTAAAAATAAATTACATTTACCTACTTTTATGAATGGATTGATTTATAATATGGGCGCTAAATTTACACTAAATAAATTAGTTGCAGATAAAATAATAAACTTATAATGTTATTATTTGATGTAAAAAAAATGGAATATTTATTTTTATTGCTATTATTTTAATATTTTTTATTAACTGTGGATAACATCATATAATGTGTATTATTGAAATATGATATTACAATATATTTATCATAATATGGTAGTTGTATCATGATATTATAATAACTATTATATTATTAGTAGAAACTAAACAAAAAGAAAAAAGATGAAAAAAAAATTGTGTTTGCAGGAACAATATGGTAATAGTTTACGGGATTTTATTACTATATAGATTACAGGTAAGAAATATTTCTTTATATGTTTAATACATCAGTTGGTTCCTAAATTTTTGGAGAACTTTTAATTAGGTCCTTGAACTAAAAAAATTTGTAATTAGGTCTTTAATCTTTTACAATTTTTGTAATTGAGTCACTGGAGGTAGAGCTATCAAATGGGTCAGGCCAGCCTAGCCCGACCTAGTCTGTTGAGCCAAGTGTCAAAAGTGGGCTGGCCCAAATTCTTAATAGGCTATGTTTTTTTTGGCCTGGCCTAGTGCAACGGGCCAATCGGGCCGGGCCAAAATGGCCCGTGACTATTTTTTTCTTAATTTTTTGTATATTGTACAAAGAAAAAAAACCAAAAAAAATATAATATCAGGCCAATTTTTTTGGGGTTCGACCTGGCCTAGCGGGCTAATCAAGCGAGCCATTTTCGCCCAATTTTTATTAGGCCAAACATTTAATGGCCCAGCCTGGCCTGGCCTGTCAGGCAATCGGGAGAAGCCAATTTTGCCAACTCTAATTGGAGGTAGTAAAACTGTCACAATTTGTAAATTTTCTAACAATTTCAAACCGTCAAAAACTAACTGTAGGGACTTAATTACAAATATTGTAGAAGATTAAAGACCTAATTACAATTTTTTTGTTAATTCAGGGACCTAATTAAAAATTCTCTAAAAATTTAGAGACGAACTGATGTATTAAACCTTATTTATATGAATTAAATTAAAAATAAATGACTAAGGTGTGTTTATTCGTCTATTTATCTATATGTATATAAGTTGCTCCTAATCGTATCTTATTTAATAAACACATCTAAAATAAAAGTCTATGATGTAAGTGTTAATTATTTAAATTTTCAAACTAATATGTATAGTATATAATAAAAGTATATATTATTTTGTATAACCCCATTCCTTTTTTTATCTGTATATTCCATTTTTTTCTGTATAGATTAAATTAAATTTTATTCAAATTTAAATACACTTTTAGCCTTTGAAAACATAATTTATTTTTAATTTTTTTAATTTGTATAAATTTTAAATTTTTAAAAATTCTGTGTTGTCACTAATTATGTTACAATAGGCACCATTCTAAATTGATATGTGATGTGATATATCTAAATACATGTTATATTATCAATAAATAATTAAAAAATATTTATAGGAACTATTTTTTTTTATCTTTTTATTAAAGTCTGTGACAATATTTCTAACTAAATAATAATATATCTACAGGTTTTGAGTTTTTGTAATGACCCACTACCGCTACATAACAACTTTTCTACTTTATCTCTTGAAAGGCTTCTCTTAATAATGATATTAGATTAAGTATTATAAAAATATGTCTTTATTTTTCATCTTCTTCATCTTTAGAGATAATAATAGAGAAAACTATTCATTCCAACCAAAATAATTACATCAATGTATACATCAAGAAATCAAAAGAAAATACATACCCCAACATTATTAAACATTTTTATATTAATAAATATAGGGTACAAAACATTCTCTCTATAGCTGGTCATTCAATACATTCTTTTAATGGAAATAAACAACAAAAGGAATATCAATTCCTCTAAAGGAACAAGAAAGTAATCTTCCATACTTGTTCCATCTCACCACTGGCTAAAATGAAGCTTCATCATCAATTAAGAGAAGTTAAACCTGTCAAAAACTCAACAATCTGCTCCTACGCCAAAGACGTGATCATCACAGGCACGAACCACACATGCAAATAATGCAATGGTAAGTTTACTTGAAATAATAAAACGTATATTTTAAAAGTAAAGTAATAGGAAAATCCCCTCATTCCATATCAATAATCAAATAGAAAATAGCACAACATCAACAACAAGGCATTATCCATACCTCTACTATCACCTCCAATCATAATAGCAACCACAACAATAAATAACCACAATTACCAAGTAATCATAAGAACAACGACAACACTACCATTACCACCACCAACAAGTTACAGACGAAAACTTCATTTATATATAAAATTTCATGATATATAGTCACATTCTTCCTTAGTGATATCAATCACCATACTAATGCATGAAGACACTACTCTCGAAAGATTTCTACATATCGGGTGATCAGTCAGGTCTTATCCCCTACCATGGCCATCTAGCACCATTTAGGGATTGCCAAAACTCTAATCTGTTAGATAAGCCTATGGTTGTCAGGATAAGTGTATGTGGGTGGTGGTATACCGCGACACAAGGCTTGCACTGCCTTGGTCCTGCTGCAAGATTACCCATCCACTTATCCCCTAAGCCCATCCTTTATACCTCACTTTTCATTTAGGCACTAGGTTGGAGGCCCGTTTGAGTCACAGCTTTGTTCACCCCCAACTTCTATGCCTACCCGCATACGGCATGAGGCCCATACAACCTCAGCCAATAACATATGCATGTCAATGCATGTATCACCACAACAATCAACTCAACCACAACCATTCATAATATCCATAGGTACATATATATATCAATATATCATCACAACCATCCACTCAACAACAACAATCAACACATCATACATATGTGTATCAACATATCACCACATGGCCTTCTTAGCACCACCTATGGTCCAACAATCACTACCAACTCTATGCAAGCCCAATCTAGCCTCTTGAATGGTCAACAAGTAAGATATCTCATTATCACCTCATTCTACAACTAGTGGAGGCTTTACTTGAGCAACTTTCCACTCAATTACCATTTTCTAATATTTTATCAAACCAATCCATAACAATAATAAAGAAAACAATAACCAAGTTTGGAATAATAACAACAACATGTGGAAGTCTTATCTAAGCAACCTTTCACGTCAACACATATCCAACAACAACAACTTAACCACAATACACTGCAACAATAACAAAGCTCACACATTCATTTCTCATCAACACCAAACTTCTTAAACAAAGCATACATGACAAATATGTCTTTCTTTTAAAGCTAAACATTTTTCCAATATTTCAAAGGATCACACCTAAACATCAAATCCAAGGTAATCAACTACCTTTCACATTCTTACTTGGATTCAAATCTCACTCAACTAAAATAACAAAAAGAGAACAATTTCGTTTTTTTCTTCAGCATCCCGCCCAGTGGCACATCACTGCCGCCCAGCGACATATTGCCCGAGATCCATTATTTTGGCCTCAGGTTAACCGTCGCCCAGTGGGACAAAGACATCGCCTAGTGACGTTCTTCCAAAAGCCATTTTCTGTGCTCAGGAAGAACCTCACCCGGCTGGAAGGGGCCGTCGCCCGGCGTCACTCGCGATGCGAAGAGTATTTGGGCTTCGATTCTTCAATCCCATGAATTCTAATTGTTATACAATCATTCTAAATCAATTCTAAACACTTTTATTGCATTTCTAACCGATTATACAACAATTTTTAGCCATAAACAACCTCAAATCTCAAAATCCCTTTTTGAAACCCATTTTATATCAAAGCTTCCATACTCAAGATTTCCACCAAAATCAATCCATTCCAAGGCAAGAAATCCACATATCAACGACCACAAACATGAAATCAAACAATAGTAAGCTTCCCTTACCTCAAAAGCTTCCAAACTTGAATTTGGGCTCTTTGAGAGTTTGGTATCCTGAGCCAAAATCTTCCAAAAATCCACCCTCCTATACACAAGAGCAAGGAATCTAGGCCTGATATCTTGCTAAACCCGTGATCACTAAAGAGACTTAGAGAGATTGGGAGAGATGAAGAGAAGAGAGAGAAATTGAAGAGAGAGAAGGAGAATGAGAGAATGAGGGTTCCCCCTTCCTCCTCCTTTTATATCTGAGTTCCACGGAGTTCTCGCACGAACTTTTGGCCAATTGAGGCCTAAATCTCACCCAACCACTCGCCTTGTTCTAAAACTGAATTAACTCAACTGTTTTTCTCTCAACCTGAAATCACTCTCACAACATATCTAGATTGGCTCAAGCACATATCTCAAATCTCCTAAAATCAAATTTGAATTCAAACGGATAATTCACCACTTTCACCACATATAACAAACCATACACAATGACAATTCATTTCTTCCTTTTAATCACCTAGATTACATATTTAAGTTCTTGCTTTTAGTTATTAAAACACTTAATCAGGTATTAGGAAAAACGAGGTGTTACAGTTTTCACTCATCTTCTTAGATAAAGTAGATCTAAGTTCACTATAAATATTTTTAAAACTCAAGGTTTTCCGTGCCTTAAATTGGGAGTTTGGGACGTCATGTCTCTTCCTAAAATTTTTTATGTACTAAAAAAAGATAATAATATATTCTTTTAGTTGAATACAAAGTTTATAATTACTGCTTAGTTTAAATATGAAAAAAATATATTTTAAAGTACAAATAATAAAGAGAACAACTTCATAGTTTTATCATTAAAAATTTTAACTATAATTTTAAATTATATTATGAATATTAAATTATACTTTTATTATTTTATTTTCCTTTTTAACATAAAATTAATGAATAAATATTAAATTACTAAAAAAATTATAATTATGATAAAAAATAATTAAATAGTAAATGCATTAAACAAATTAAGTACAAATTATATATATATATATTTTTAACTATCAAGTTTAATTATTAAACTTAACTCATTTAAGTAAAGTAACAATTTTTTGTCATTGTTTTTGTTGTTAACATGTTTGTTTATGGGGAAATAGAGGAGAAGAAAATAAAAAAGAGAGAGAAAACAAGATAAAATATTGTTTTTTTCATTGTTTGTTTGAGGGAAAAAATAAAAAGGGAAGAATTTTTTTTTTTCTACCAGACTCACAAGAAAAAACCTCCCCTCAAATTGGCATAAAATAGGGGGAAGAAGATCTCACTTTTTCATTTTTTAATTTTAGTTTCTTAAAAATTAAATAAGTTTCTTTATAACATCAAAAATTAAAAGAAAATAATATTAAATAATTTTATGTTCAAAAAATAATGAATTAAAAAAATTATTTTTTGGGTAACATATGTTTTTAATTAATATCAAAATATTTGTATATAATTTATTTAATTATTTCTAATCATTTAAATAAACAAAAAGAAATTATTCTATTTTTTTTTCTATTTCTATCCTTCCAAATATTATTTCTTTACTCTATTTCTTTTATTTTTTTTATTGTTCCTATTTCTTTTTTCTCTTATTTTTCAACATTAATAAACTTAATTTGAATAGTATTTTGTTTTTCACAAATTACAATTCAACTCCATTGGTTTAAACTTCTCTTAGAACCCACTCGGGGCCAGCCTAATGATGAGGATTTGTATAGTATGCACAAGATCCTAAGTTCTAACCTTGTTGCTGTCATTGTATATATATATATATATATATATAAACCCTGTTATAGTGTAACAAAAGAAAAAAAGAATTGTTAAAACTAGGGTTGGGATAAATAGGCCAACTTTAAGGTATGTTCATATTGGCTTGCATTGTTAATAGTTCGGATTGCAAAATGAATGAGCTACATTTTATTAGTTTGCGTTTGTCTTGAGTGGCTCGTAGTTAAACAAACTGGTCTACGGGCCAAACATAAAAAAATAATAATTTGAAAAAAATATAAAATAAACTATAAAACAAAAAATTAACTAAAATGTCTTAATTATATTTTTTCATTTTTCATTTGTGACCAATTACTTGTTAATAATTGATAAAATTTAATAATACAATAAAAAATATTAATAAAGCACAAACCAAATAATTAATAAAAAATCTAAATAATTAAAATAAGACAATAAAAAAGGAGAAAAAAAATCAAAGCAGCTCAAATAAGAACGACCAAACAACTTCTTATATATTTATAATATTTATAAAAAAATAATTAGGAAAATATTTTAAAATTTTGAAATATATAAATTTAATTTAATTAATGTAAAGAATTTAATTCACTCTATTTCTTTAATTTATTTTATCATATATATATATATATATATATATATATATATATATATATATATATATATGTTAAGAAATGTATTTAAAATAACTCTACATTATCGTCTTTTGTCTATTTGATATTTAGTTTAAGAGTACATCAGTTAGTCCCTGAACTTTTATGTAATTTTTTATTAAGTTTCTATATTATAAAAATTTGTAATTGAGTCTTTAATCTTTTAAATTTTTTTTAATTGGGTCCTTGAGGTTAAATTGCTATGAATATTTCATTAACTTGAATGGAATATTTCCTGGTAAGGACTCAACTAAAAAAAATAGTGTAGGCACCTAATTCAAGATTATCTAAAAGTTCAAGAACCTACTCAATAGTTTAATCTTATTTTTATTTTTTATCTTGATTTTACCTTTGTTTTATTTTAGAAAAAATGGAAAATTATAGAAAGGGGCGAAAAACATCTTTCAATATTTAAATGTTGTTGCATTATTATTATGTGATTAAATTGCATTTTTGGTCATTCTATAATTCTCAATCCGCGATTTTGGCCTCCCTATTTTTAATTTCGCAATTTTAGTCCTTCAATTTTTGAAAACCCTGCACTTTAGATCCCTCTATTTTTAATTTTGCAATTTTAGTCCCCTAAATTTTAAAAATCTGTAATTTTGGTCCAACCGTTAAATGCTCATTTGTTGACTGTTAATATCACAACATTGATTGTGACATGACATTAGTCTATTATATATTATTTGCCATGTATTCAGTTTAATGTCACGTCATAGTCAATGTTGATACATTAACAGTCAACAAATGAACATTTAACAATTAGACCAAAATTGCAAATTTTTAAAATTTGGGAGACTAAAATTGTAAAATTAAAAATAGGTGCGAAGTATTTACTGGTTTTGTTAATGATTAATTTTGCCAAAGAATTTGGCTAACCACTTTTAATAAGGTATCTTCTTCGAACTACATTTTTTTTATCCACAAGACTCAAACTCAAGACCTTACTAGACTAACATAATATTAGTAAATTAAAGGTTAAACTATTGAGTAGATCCTTGAATTTTTAGGTAATTTTTAATTAGATTCTTGTATTATATTTTTTAATTGAGTCCTTAATTTTTTAATTTTTTTAAAATTTGATCCTTGGGGAAAATGACAATCAGACAAAAGTTAACCTCAGAGACCCAATTAAACTTTAAAAAAAAATTAAGAACTCAATTACAAATTTTTATAATATAGGAACTTAATTAAAAATTATCTAAAAATTTAGATACCAACTGATATATTATCCCTTAGTTTAACAAGTATTTCTTTATATGTTTTGTTTTTCAGTAAAAATATTAAACATTCAGTAACTCCCTCTGGTTAGAATGACCCAAAATAACACACAGCAAATCAATATTTTAGATTTTTTTTTTCGACACTTCTAAGTGTATATTTCATTTCACGTTTGATTCTCTAGAATTATGTTGAAGTACCAATTAACATGATTTTAGATAAATATTTAGATGTTTGTTTTCACGTTAGAAAATTGATTTTGGCTTTATAATTGATTTTAAATTGAAGCAACTTTACGTAGTTTTTGCGTTGGATCAAAAAATTACACTGAATTTAACTACCAACTTATTTTTAGAACAAAAACATTCAAACATAAAACACATCATTTTAAAAACAATTTTAAACAAAATTAATTTTACAATTCAAAATTAATTTTACCAACACTTACCTAAATACACACTAAATAGATCTCTTTTTATAAAATCTGGGTGAATCATGGGATAAACGGACCGTGCGCGGGCTATAATCCATGTGGCACGCTCTGGTTAGAACCTACTGTTTTTGAATTTTCAGCGAGAAATTAATTTAAAAAAGGAAGAAAGAGGGTGTTGATTGTCCTGGGGTCCATCTGTGACTGTGAAATCTGTTTCTGCTACTTTGATGCTCTCTTGTCTTGTCCATATACGTTTTGAAAGGGATATCTCTGAAGGTGATGGAAGATGACCCCAAAGCAAGAGCTAGTTGAGATTGAAATTCAGGTGGGACCAAAAAATTGACTACTCCGTCACAATCATTCCTCCTTTACTTACCAAAAAATAAAAAATAAAAATCCTCCTCGTCAGTTTAAAGGCAGATGAAATGACATTCTTAAATTTACACTTACTCTTTATCTTTTGTGAATAAAATTTATTCTTTGTACTTTGAACTTTAATAATTTTTCTTTTCAATTCAATTTTCATAATAACAAACCATTCTAAGAGAATTATGTCTAATGGAAGGGGTTAATCTATCACAAAGTGTTAAATCACAATTCAATTTTTCAAATGAAGAAATGTCCATATTTAATATATGAAAGTCCCTCGAGCATGATTATATCTGAAAGAAGATATATTAGAACAACTATTATAGTCTAATTTATGAGTGTTTTTGGATAGAGTTTTTAATTAAGATAAATATTTGATTTTTAACTTATAAAAACTTCTTATAAATTTATATGTATTCATAAAAAATTAATTGGGAAAATACTTTAAATTTTTGAAATATATAAATTAAATTTAATTAATGTAAAAAATTTAATTCATTTTATTTTTTAATTTATTATATATATATATATATATATATATATATATATATATATATATATATATATATATATATATGTAGTATGTATGTATGTATATATATGTTAAGAAATTTATTTAAAATAACTCTATATTACCATATTTTATCTATTTGATATTTGGTTTAACAAGTATTTCTTTATATGTTCTGTTTTTCGGTAAAATTATTAAACATTTAGTAGGTACTCTTTTTTAATAGACGTCATATAAATTACTTAAATTCTCAACACTAGAAAAAAAAAAAGGACTCTAGTTGGTGGTAGTTTTATATATATATATGCTCCATTTTATAAGTACTAGTTTGGATATCCAAAGCGATAATTGCGTTTCAAAAAATAAAATAAAATGGCGTATTGGACATCAATAAGGGTGTTGTGTGCGTAATTTTTTTTATAATTATTTGACATTTTTTAATTAATGAGTAATTTTATTTATTACAATCATAAAATATTTAAAAATATATTTCTATTGTTATTTAAAAAATTATTATACTATCCAAATAAAATTAATTATTTAAATTTATTTTTAAAATATTTTTCCTAATTGCATATAATGTTTTAAGAGAAAATAAGCTATGCACTAACTGTATAAAGGAGTTTTACACTGTCATCCAATCAGAAATCACAATGTATAGTAAGTTTATTGACTTTTACAATAACGACTTTAAAAGTTATACCAATGGTAATTTTTAATTGTTTGACAGTATAAAACTTTTTATTGACAGTGTATGACCATTAAACTCATGTTTTAATATTAATTCTTTTAAAATCATTAATTTCTTTTAAAAATTTAATTTAAATACATTGATAGTGTAAAACATTTTTACACTATCTTCTAATCATAGACTATATGCATAATAAAATTGTTAATTTTTGTAATAACTATTTTAAAAATCATATCTAAAGTGGTTTTTAATTAGTTGACAGTGTAAAAATCTTTACACTAACAATGGATAAAAATTAAACCCTTTTTTAAATTATTTTTCAAAATTAATTCTATAGAAATTAGAGTTAAACCAAACAAATCCTAAATAAATGCGCTTATAATTTTTATTTTTTTTTAAATGTCTACATATACTAAATTAACTGTTTTATATAAAGAATTGAAAATAAAAATATGTATAAATATAAAGATTAATAAAAATATATAAATTAAATAAAAATGAATTGAAGTTATAGGAATTAGAAATTCGATTTAACCAAATGATATTTAAATATGAGTTAGGACATTGCATGCACAAATAAATCTCTACATACACAAGGAATAAATTGTGCGTGCATAATTTTATCGTACATTTTCATAGTTAAAATTTTTAATGGCTTCAAATTTGTACATTATCTCTAATCTAATTCTTCATACTTCTTAATGCCTCCATATCAAGAGAACCAACCGAAAAATAAAAATGTCCTTTTGCTGTTTCGTTTTTTGCCTTAAAATGTCATCTAAACATGTCAATTCAAATCCGACCGTCGGCCCGAGCGTGCTCTCTCAAAGTTCTCTTCTATGCGTTTTTCTAGGTATCTAACAGGCTATACGTTCTCTTTTAACACACTATTATTATTGAATAAAATTCGCGTTATTTTTATCAAGTACTAAATGGAATTTATAAATAAAGGATAGAACTCAAATTATTTAATAAATTCTACATAAATTTACCACAAAAACTATTAAAAAAGTGTTGCTAATATTCTTCTTTCTTTTTAAAAAATGCTATTTAGTAAGGGTATGATTAGATAAAGACATATGATATAACCTACATCACGTCTAAATTAAGCACTTATTTACTAAATAGATTAAAACGAAGTTTTTTTTTTAAATAAAAACTTATTTAGTTAAACAAATCATGCTTTAAGTCATTTAATGAATTTTTTAAACCTAATAGATAAGTTTATTCAAATAAATAAAAATAGTATAATAATAATATTATTTATTATTATATTAATTTTTTATTAAAATATTTTGATATTATATAGTTGTTAGTTTATTTAAATATTTAAACCCACTAGTTTCAATATAAGTGTATAAGTCTATTTAGGGAAAGATTTACCCTTTGTTTGGTGGAGAGGAGAAAAATAAGTAAGAAATAAAAAGGTAAGTATGTTTGGTGGAGAAAAAATGAGAGAAGAGAAAAATAAAAAAGGTGTGAAACCCACTAGTTATTTTTACTTTATTTCTTACCTATTTTCATTTCCTTGTTTATCTTTTTCCTATTTTTATTTATTTCTCTTAAACCAAATACTTTTATTTTTGCTCTATTTCTCACTTATTTCTATTCACCTTTTTTATTTTCATCCACTTTGTTTTTCACTTTTTTTTTTCTTACCAAACAAGCCCTTATAGGTATAATGTTTTACTATAAGTAGGCTTTCAAATTAAACTTTCAAGTCCGACTAAGCTTTTAACAAGGTCAAGTCAAGTCAAGTTTTTTTTTTTTTTTTTAAATACTATATTAAAAGAATAGGTTAAACTCAAGCCTTAGATTGAGAAGTATGACTTATGCCCCGTAAATCCTTGACTAACTCAATCCATATCCTTTAACCTAACTCAAATTTTAACGAATTTGAAATTTAACCCATGAAATTCTCACATGACTGATAGAGGTATTGTATTAAGTCAAAATGAAAAGTAGACTATGAAAACTTGTCATACAAGACACAACTTAGGTCATTCTTTCAAAGGCCAAATATTCAAGTTCCTCAATGAAATTAAAAGAGTTAGGGAAGGACATCTTAACACTTTCAATGATGAATAACATCAAATAGTGAAGCAAATTTAAATAACATGATATTAATCAATCCAAATAAGCAAATCAAAAGTTTTAACAATCCAATCGCAGATCATAACACACTGTTCTAAACTTGAGTTACAGGTTAATTTGAAGTATGAATCTCTGCAACATATTCAAATTTCAATTAGATAATTATTAAGAATTAGCCAACAACCAGTGGCTAAAAATCTAAACTCAATCAACTTAAGCATTTTATCGAACATTTTCAATAGAAACCTAATATACTCTTTCTCTAAGATAAATCAAGATCAATTGATCTATATTCAACAAATCTTGATTAGAACAAATATCTAATTAGTTCTTACACAGTGATATCTCAACTCATGCGTTTCCAATCCAAGAACATAAAGACAACGAGAAAATAAAACACAAATTTAGAAATGAAAATAAGATTAAGATCCCATGGATCAAATTGAAATTCCTTTAAGGGACACTTGAATTAATTATAGAAAATTTTCCTTTCATGGACTTTTAAGCAATATCTTACAAAGAATCTAGAGAACGTAGAAGAAAGAAAATGGGGGGAGAATAGAGAAAAAAGAGGGAATTCTTAAATCAAAAGTTTCAAAACTAATCAAAAGATCAAAGATTTCTACTCGCACTCTATTTCCCTCCTTATACACCATCTTTTCTTATGTAATTTCAATCTTGCGTGGCTTTGTTAGCTTTACATAGACATCTCATTTGTTTGATTTGGTCTTAGAATGAGTATGTTATACCCATTTTATTAGATGTCCACTTATTTGTCCGACACCTCTGCTCTAATTTTAAGGCCAAATTTTACTTCTAAACATTCCACTTGGCCAAAGTTACATCTCATAAAAGTTGTATTCCCATCTCTCCTAGTGTATAAATAACATAAAAATCAAAGACTTATTGCTCAAGTTGTGGCCAAATACAAAAATAATGTAAAAATGTTGTTAAAATGTTGCAAGGCTCAATTTGACTTGGCGTATGTTTGGATACGTGTTTGAAGGGTGATAATCGATTAAAAAATGGGGGAAAAAGGTGAAAATTTTGAAGCTACTATTTGTTACTTTAGTATTAACGTGAATTTTGAAATTGATTTTGTTAAAAGTGAATCTAAACCAAACACATGCTTAATAACTCAAATAAGTGCTAAGACCAATCAATTGGTTTGATTAGTTGGGTCAAGAGTTGGTCAATTGACTAGTTTGAACAATCTGAAAAACAGTGGAACAAAAATTGTTCAAAAGAAGTTAAAACCCGCTAGGTAAGAATCTGTGGCAAAAAATTCAGTTTAAATGTGTATTTTCCGAAAAAAAAATTCTATTTTTTAAAAAAATACTTTAAAATATTTTTTGAATAAGTAAAAGATCATATATGAAGTCTATGTATAAATTATTATTATTATTATTATTTAACTATTTATTATAATTTTTATAATATAGAACTTGAAATATGATACTTTATATAAATTTGAACTTTTATTTATTTTAATCTCATCTATAATTTTATGTTAATTTATTACTTAATATATTATAAAATATTAAAAATATATTTTTAATTATTATTAGTTTAATTATAGTACAACAACATTGTTGTACCAAAAAATAGTACAATCACATTGAACCAATAATGAATCATAAATCAATATGTCCTTACTAATTCAATAATTAACCCGATTTTAAAAACTTTGCGCAAAATACCATATCGAAGAAGTAACAGAAAACAATTTATGTTCTAACTGCTATACATAATATTAAAAATAATTTTAACATATAATTGAGAAGATTTTACTTTTCTGTGTATATATATATATATATATATATATACAAAGAAGTACTATATATAAAAGACCGCTTTCAAAAAAGGCTGCTTTCTATTTGTCTGTTTAATATCATATATACTCTACAGTCTACTGATAATTTTTCAACTACCTGTATAAGGGCAATAGCTATCTCTTCCGTCAATAGGTTGTATTGGCACCCACGAACAATTCCAAACTTGTCCAAAATTTCCTGATTGATCCATATCCTATCGTGTTCCACATGCTCCAACCTAATGATGGTTAATTAAATAAATGGCTAAGCCAAAGAAAATAATTAATTTACCTGCCAAGTATCATATAATTACTTTAAATTTCCATATAACGACCAGCCAAATCTCATGAAGTACTACAAATGCTTCTTTTTTTTTATGGTACAGTTTTATTGTATTTTTTTGGTACAGACTACAAATACTTTTGGCCTCCTCCATTTCCCTTCTAATTAAAATTGGTGCACCTTTCGGCCACTTCCAGCTATTCTCACTGTCCCTCTTCTTTCGTTGCTTCTTCCTCTTCTCAAGGAACATAAAATAATGTTGCAAAATGGTTGGCAAAACTTCGTTCACAAGCATGAGCTGCAATACTTTTTTCACGCCAACTTGTCTTTTTTAGCAGGACAATATATAGCTATTGATTCAATTCAATTTTTATTTTGTTACGAATTCAATTCACTTTTACACGGTTATATAAAGACAATGATATTTATATACTATTTTAGAGAAAACAGACTATGCATTGACAGAAATCACAAATCAACATTTTTTGTAAATTTGTTGACTTTTATAATAAATACTTTAAAAGTCATATCAACGGTGATTTTTGATTGGTTGACAGTATAAAACTTTTTACACTGATAGTACATGACCATTAAACTCCTATTTTTATTACACTATTTTCACATTATTTTTCAAATAATAAAACCAAAACATGCATACATACATAGCGTAAAAATTGATCTAAATAATGATGTGTTGTAATAATAATTTTCCGTTATAAAATGACTAAAAGGATGAGTAAGCATGTAAAAGACATGTTGGATAGAGGGCTCACGCCTCAAGGTATGCAGGGTGTGTATATAACTATATATAATACTCTTTTGCAGAATTTTTTTCCTTTATTCCCCCATAGTTGACTACTGATCTCATTTTTTTCCACATCTAATAAATTAGTGTTTTCTTCTTCCACCACTAAATGGCTGGAGTGGACATCTTTCTTAAATATAATTAATAAGCTCTGAATTTTCTATAATTGAAACAAACTAATTATTATTATTATTATTATTATTATTATTATTTTGTGCTTGTGTAGGAGAAGCCACTAGCACTGGCATTCAAAATATGATTGAAATTAACTGAATTTAGTACTCAGTTGTCGAGTGAGTTAGGTAATAATTGAAAAGGAAGATCGTACGGAATCCTTAAAAGAATATTGATATGCATAAGTAATTTGACAAAAAGAGCATTGACGAGTGCTATGTTATTTTTAAACTAGAATTTGTATGTTTTATTTATATGCTTTATTTCTATGACCCGGTGAAGAAATTAAAGTTGGAAAACTTTTGTACCTTATTAGTTATAGTAACTTGTAAGTTTTCCTTCTCCTCTCAAATGAAGAGTGACTATATATTAATTAATAAACTTATTATTTTTCATGTCATTTTAAATTAAATCCAATTCCAATCGAGAACATCTAAAATATGATGAGAATAGTTCCTTTCATTTTTTTTCCTGTATATATACAAGATTTAAACCTAATAGCTTATTTAAGAGACATCTAATTTGTATCACTTAAATTAATTACTCATTGATATCTTTTTAAATAAATTGACATAATTTGTTTATGTGATTTTTTATATAAATTTTATTTTTATTTTGTAGACAAAATTAAAATATTTTTATGTAATCATGGTTTTAAAATTTTTAGTTAATTTTGAACTCTTATAGTTTTTTGTTTAAAGATAAAATGTTTTATTAAATTAAAATGAATAGTGTAGTATTAAAAGAGGAAACAAATAACAAATTTTATTAAAAAGAATTAGGAGTAAAAATAAATAATAACAATAAGTTATAAATTCAAACATTGTTTAAGTAACATCTAAAAAAAATATTACAAGCTAGTAAGATAAATCTATTAAACATCTCTATTTCAGTCAACAAACTCATAAACTAGGTAAATCTTATAATTTATAAGTTTATTTGATTAGGTTTGACTAGCTAGCTTATAAGTTTACTTGATAAAAATGGAGGTATTTGAGTTTATCTCATTAATTAATTCGTAAAATTTTCAGATGCAATTTGAAATAGAGTCTTACTTTATAACTTATATTTTATTATTTTTTCGTTATTTACTTTCAATAGTTTAATGAAATCCTCCCCAATTGTTACACTACTTGTTTTTATTAAAACAAATGTTTTTAAATGATAAAAGTTCAAAATTAACTAAAATATTTATATTAAAATAACTTAAAAATAATTTTTGTATACAAAACAAAAAATAAAATATATAAAATATCTTTATATGTCATGTTACGTTTATTAACTATTTTGTACATTTAATTTTACTAAATACTTCTAATTTAATAAACTAACTTAATAATTTTTTAATTAAAAATTAACTTTTCAACTTTAGCAAACAGATTCTTAGTCTATCTCTTCACCTCCTTTGTATGAATGACACCATGAATGCATATCGGTTTTGAGACACTTTCCTAAATGAAAATTGTTTCCACATGTACATGTACTTAGGTATCCATGGCGCACAATTATGTTGAGTGATTCTATTAAAATTTTTCATTTTAAAAAAGGAACTAGAAAGTAACATGAACTTTCCAAAAGAAGTGTGATATGTAAATAGAAAATGAATGGACAAGGATGGGGCTCACTGCCCTCTGATTTGTCTCCAATTAGCGCGATCAAGTAATCTCCGAAATCCTTATCTTTACGACTGTGTTATGATGACAACTTTGAATTGCCAATGAGATGACAAATATGTTGCCAAGTGCTAATCTAATCTGAGGGACATAATGATAATGCCTAACTAAATTGCATCACCCGATAAGAAACATAACTATGTACTAGGGACAAGCTGTGAAACATCAAAACTGTTGTTGGTTGGAGATCCACTGCACTGTTAGTGCCATCAACAATGATCCTAATCATGGAAGCCAAGCCCCAGTGTATTTAATTAATTATAATAATATCATCAGATGGTAAACAAAATAAACACACGTTTTCATTTGGAGGAAGTGTACGTTTGATTTAATTTATTTTGAAGAATAACTGTTTATTTTTGTTAATTTTTTTAAAAAAATTGAAAAATAAACAATTACTTTTTCTAAATAATCTCATCTAAACTTACTATAAATCTTCACTTTAATCTTAATATAGAACTTTAATTTCAATATTATATTCACTTGTCATTTTGATCTGGACATCACTGAAACTTAATTTCCTATTTAAATAAGGCAAAAATATATGTTTAGTTTCATGTGTGTGACATATTTTTTTAGTTTTTTTTTTTCTCAATTGAGTCCTTTTATTTTTTATATTTCTGTTTTTCTTTTTTGTTAATTACGGTGGTTTTTGTTTCATGTATTGTTTTTTTAACCTTTATTAAAATTAAGAACTTGATGAAAAGGACATAAATGTAATTAAAAATATAAATAAATAAATTGAGATCTAAAGATAAGACTTGGATTAAACATATAATTTTATTTTTAAAAATGTCATTCACATTAAGTTATTGTGTTTTTAGAAAAGGAAACGAAGAAAAAACTAATGTCTTGACTGATTTAATTATTTTATTTTATCTTCTATTTTTTTATAAATAATTATAAACATATCATTTGAGTTTTTAATTTATTTTATATTTTCAAATAATTATTTGAAAATAATAAAACAAGATTTTATTTTTTCAAATATTTCTTATCTAAATATTTGAAAGCAAGAAATTAAACAAAAAATAAAATAATAATTTTGTAATTATATATGAAAAAGGTAAAAGTAAGAAACATTTTCTTAAATCAAATAAATCCTAACATAAATGATATTTTTCAAAATTAAGGTTTGAAATAAAATTTTAAAAAAATTAACCTAAAATAACCGACACATTTAGTATTAAGAAGTCAAATCATCCTTTTTTAAATCTACCAAAAAAATATTAAAAAAAGAATGATTTGACTTCTTCAAGTCAATACAATTATGTCAATTCAGTTTAAAAAATAAAATAAATAACTATAATTATTGACTAGTATGGTAACATGTGTATTATATATGATAAGTGTTTATTTTTATATAATTAATTTTTTTATAAATAAATATTTTAATATTATGATATAAGTTTTTTAACTATTAAATAATTTTAAAAAAATCTTAAATTAAATTTAGAGATAGAGATAAAAAAATTGAAAGAGATAAGCGGTTAAAAAGGTTGATTAAACAAACAAAAATAAAATAATAGTAGTTCATGATAGTTGAGTGAGAAAATTTTTATCTAGTTGAGAGAGTGAGAAAAGTGGGTTTCTCACTCTTCAAATTATATATTCTCATTTATAATATAGGAGTAAATTAAAGAGTTTAATTTTTATTGCACTGTTAATTAATCAGAAATCATACTAAGTATGACTTTTAAGATAGTTATCATAAAAGTTAACAAACTTCTTGCATGATAATTTGTAATTAGATGATAGTGTAAAATCTCTTCACATTATCCATACATGGATAACTATTTTCTTAATTAAAAAATAGTTTAATTATCATATGAATTTAATAGCTATACATTGTTAGTGTAAAACTATTTGACAATGAAAACCAATTAAATTTCTCTATTCTACCACATTAGATCATATTATTTTAATTTGCATGAGGTCATAGGTTCTAACCTTAGTGCCACCATTGTACACCAAAAGATATCATATTATTTTAATTAAATTAAAAAAAAAAACTAAAAACCTAAAAAGTGGGGAGTTGGGTTTTGAGATGTGGAAGTGGGACAAAGGAGGATGAGTGAAAAAAATGGGGGTGGGGTTTTGAGATAAAGGAGTGAGGTAGAGGAGAGAGGCTAGAGAAAATAATGAGTTGGGTTTTGAGATGAAGGAGTGGGGGCAAAGGAGGGAGATCAGAAAAAATAAGGGGTTGAGATTTTGAAGTGAGAGAATGAAGCAGAGGAAGATGGTTAGAAAAAAAAAAATGAGGGATGGAGGTTTGAGATAGGGGGGCAGAGGAGGGTGGCTGAAAAAATGGGGGTTGGGGTCTTGAGATGGGGGAGTAGGGTAGAGGAGAGTAATCGAAAAAAAAAATCAGAGTTGAGTTTTGAAATGAAGAAATGAGACAAAGGAAAGTACCTAGTAAATGGGAGATTTGGGTTTTGAAATGGAAGAGTGGAGTAGAGGAGGGTAGTCAAAGAAATGAAGAGTTAGATTTTTGAGATGGGGAGTGGAGCAGAAGAGAGTAACTGGAAAAAATGAGGAGTTGATTAACTTTTTCTTTTTTAAAGTTTTTTAATTTAAAATAAATTTTTCAATGATTAATTTGATGTGGTTAAATGGTTAAACTTTATTACAGTGACATTGTATATCTTATTTTCTCTTGTAGTCTTGTTGGGCTATATACTGTCAATATAATAAAGTGTACACTATCAACTAATCATAAATAATCTTTTAGATGACCTTTAGGTAGTTATTATAAAAAATAAATTACATAATAATGTGTGATTAGATGATAACATAAAAATCATTTAAAAATGGTCAGTGCATTTAAATTAAATTCATTTGAAAACAATAATTAAAATATAAATAATTACATAATTTACTCTTTACACACACATATATTTAATTATACTTTTAATCATTAATGTTTTAATTAAAATTATAATTTTTAATTGAGTAAATTACAATGACATTCTTTGAGATTTTTTGAGATTGTACAAAACTCTCTTATTTTTTAATGTTTACAATAACCTCTCTTACATAGATACACAATATAATGTTTTTCAAATAATTAAGAAATGTTAATGTAATATATAAGAAGTATCAGTGCAATATTTTTTAAATAATTAAAGGTGTTAGTGTAAAGATAAAAGAAAGAGAAATATCAAAAAAAATTTAATGAAATCTGAAGGAGCACTAGTGTAATTTACTCTTTTTAATTTATATTTAAAACAAATTAAATTTAACAATAAAGTGAAAGTTTAATATCTTCACAGTTCACATTTTCTTCTTCGTCCGTTTGTTTTACTTATAAAGAAAAGAAAAAAGCCCGTTCCCTTTCTTTCTTCGTAAACGCATC
Organism: Spatholobus suberectus; assembly: GCA_004329165.1. Classification (NCBI taxonomy): domain Eukaryota; kingdom Viridiplantae; phylum Streptophyta; class Magnoliopsida; order Fabales; family Fabaceae; genus Spatholobus; species Spatholobus suberectus. The sequence goes on along the minus strand of CM014731.1, from coordinate 57,244,993 downwards.
TTCTCTCTCCAGTCCCTGCGCGCAAAAAAAAAAAAAAAAAAAACAAAGCACTGCCCACTCCCACCCAACAGCAGAACCCACCCAGCACCAGCAAGCACCACACAACACGCACACAAACACCATAGGGCTTCCTTCCCAATCTCTCTCTCACACTTTCTCTCTCACATTCTCACTGCACCGTTCCTTGGATCTGACTCGGAAGAAACTTATTCTCAGGGACGCGGATCCGGTTCACGATCCGACCCATTTTCCCCCGCCGGGTTGATCCAAATGGGAATGCCCCATAAGCCATGACCCGCGGCGTGGAGGAGGACCACGACGACATCGACCCCTCCCTTTTCCACGACTCCAACGACCGCTTGCTCTCCTCCTGCTCCTGCTCCACCTCCACCTCCGACGACGACACCCCCACTCCCCGAAACGACACCACCACCACCAACGGCAGAAACGACACCTCCAATCCCCAAAACGACGCCACCCATGCCCTCCCCCAATTCCCTTTCCCCACCATGTGCAAGTACGACGCCTGGATCTCCGAACCCTCCTCCCTCTCCGAACGCCGCTCCCGCCTCCTCCGCCAGTTTGGTCTCCCCACTCCACCGCCCTCCGCCGGCGCCGCCATCCCCCGATCGGCCTCCTCCAACCAATGCACCGACACATCCGCCGCCGACGGCGGTGGCGGAATTTCCCGATCGAAATCCGACAACACCGCGGATCGCGGCAACAGGCATTGCAAGTCCTCGGCTGTTCCCATCCGCGACAATGTCAACGGTTTTCTCGTAAATAACAACAACAACAACAATAATAATAATAATAATAATAATAATAATCATAGTCATTGTGTTAATGGTGGTGGTTGTGTTTCCGTGAATAATAGGATTTGTGTGAGTGTGTATGAAGATGGTGGAATTGGGGAGGATAATGATAATGATGAACAAGCGTGTACGATTAGGGATTTGGATAATGGGAAGGAGTTTGTGGTTAAGGAGGATGGGGTGTGGAATGAGGTGAAGGAGGTGGGGACTGGGAGGCATTTGACTATGGAGGAATTCGAGACGACGGTGGGGCATTCGCCGATTGTTCAGGAACTAATGAGGAGGCAGAGTGTGGAGGAAGAAGGTGATGGGGAGGGTGATGATGGTGGTGGTGGTGGTGATGATGAAGGGGATGGTGGCAAGGTGAGGAAGAGAGGAGGGGGGTGGTTTAAGTTTATGGGGTTGAAGGGTGTTGTGGTGGGTCAGAGGGAGAGGCGGAGTGGTGATGAGAGGGATACATCGTCGTCGGAGAAAGGGGGTGGCCGGCGGTCTAGTTCGGCCACAGATGATAGCCAGGATGGTGGTGGTTTGGTTCATGGGGGTGAGAGGGTGAGGGTTAGGCAGTATGGGAAGTCATGTAAGGAGTTTACTGGGGTTTTCAAGAGCCAGGAGATTCAGGCTCATGATGGACCCATTTGGAGCATTAAGTTTAGTTTGGATGGGAGATATCTAGCTAGTGCGGGTGAGGATTGTGTGATCCATGTTTGGCAGGTTGTGGAGGCCGAGAGGAAGGGTGAGCTACTGGTGGAGAAATCGGAAGAGGGGAATTTGAACATGGTGTTTGTTGTGAATGGGTCGCCGGAGCCTTCGTCTCCTGGCGTGGACAATAATTCGGTGAAGAAGAGGAGGGGGAGGTTGTCTGTTAGCAGAAAGCCGGAAACTGTGTTTGCACTCGCTGAAAAACCGGTTTGCTCCTTCAAGGGCCATCTCCATGTTGTGCTTGACCTTTCTTGGTCGAAGTCTCAGGTTAGCTACCATATAGGTGTTATTCTGTAATTCCACTTGTGTGTTCTGTGTCTGAATATACTTGTAAAGTTTTTTATTCACTCATATGTTGGCATTAGTTGGTCTTATGTTCACAAAACTCACATTAAAATTGTTATTAGTTTTTCTATGTTGTCCTGTTAACAGACAAAATCACTCACAGCAACACAGCTGGAGTTTTCTACTTAAAGGTCAAATTATTGAGCTTGGAACGTGTGGCACGGTGTGAGAAATTGATTCTGAGTGCTAACCAAATGAGCACTAAACAGAGGCTCAAGTGAGAAAATGGATCTAATTGAACATAGTTAGATTAAAAGGGGTATAGTAATGCCTACAAAAACCGTTAAAAAGATATTACTCTAAATGATTCTACTGAGAATTTGATTTTTTTGATTGATCCCAATGGTGTCTATTGATTTATTTAGCTGATGTCACCTAGGGGGATAAGACTTGGTTGATGTTATATATAGTACTGTTTTCAATTGGCAGAATAGCATCATGTGACAAAGTGTGGATTCTAAATTGCATTAGAATAAAATATTCAGTGTTAAGAACTTTCTGTTAATATGCAGTTAATGGAACAGAAATTTTGTTATTATTATTTTTGTTTAGTCTTGTTCTGGTTATTATATCATGGAATGTATTTGTGGGCTATCTACTAAAACACTGCTAATTTTTGTAACTCTGGGTTTTGGGATTACTCACTATAGTCATAAGCATAAACTCATAATATTAAAATATGAATTGTAGGAACTAGATAAAGTTCTGTCTCTGTGAGAAGAGTTCTGAATCTATTTTCCCTACTTCCTAGCAAATTGGTACTAAATTTACAATTTTTTCAAATTTATTGTAGTAGATCTTCAATTATTTGTTTTCCTAAGGTTCATTGTTATTCTAGGCCTTCCTTAGAGAGGTATTTGCTGATGAAAAGGTAACTTGTAAAGGACTGGATGACATTATGACAACATGTGTTATGATTTCTTCATAATGGTATCTGTTGGTGATATTTTTTGATAGTGAAATACTCCATAAATATATATCCAATTTTTCCAGGAATTACTATAATGAAAGGGATGTAGAGATAGTGGCTATAACTTAAGGTAAAGGGAATTTAACTTTGCTGCATAAGAAGCAGAAATAATATGTTAAGGTCAGTAACTTGCTTAAGGTGCTGTTATGTTGGGAGGTAAGTTAGTCATGCTTATTTAGATTGTCTGTTTTTGCCGTTATGATGATCCAGTTGGAGTAGTTAAGCAATGATGCCAATTTATCTTGTTTTAAGCTTAATATTTATATCAACTTATCCTTATTCCCTAATCCCTATATAAATTTTAGGGGGTGTTTGCCAAACTTCAAAGGCTGGATTACTAGGTACACTAGCAAGTCTTATTTCTTAAAACTGATTCAAATAAGAGAGCAATGTCAGTTTCCTTTTATTTGTCCTTTTATTTTTTTAAATGAAAAATTACTTTATTTTGTTTCTCTCATTTGAAAACTTAAGAATAAATTGGTTACTTGAATCAAATATTTTTTTATTGTTGGGCTAGTTTGAAACTGAATTTTAGAATGTGTTTGGATGAAGTATTTTCAAATTTCAAATAATTTTAAACCATTATTAAGAATTACAGATATAAAATATGACATTTTGATTACACTCTGCTGTAGAAGTTAGAACAACAATTGAAACTCTTAGAACTTACACGTGGTTGGTACATGGTATCAACAGTGCCAATACAAGAGCTGATGACTTTTTCCTGCAGCGAGTGAATTGCTCAGGAACCTCACTGGGAAATTACTGTCATCGAGCTCACTGCTTTCAGTCCACACTCTTTATCATCTTGGAGGAGTTACCATTGGGCATGAACAGAGAAGAAATTGAGGGGCCAGGCTTTGAAGTATGATTTGTGAGTGAGGAGCAAGAAAATTTTGAGAGATTTGAAAAAATTGTCTCAAAGTTTAAAATTCCCTTTATTTTGCCATAAAATCCTTGGATAATATTCCCCAGAATTTAAAAATCCAAACAAGAATTTATTGAAATGAAATAATCCTTTATAAAGGATTTTAAATTATGTATAAAAAAGAGTTGCAGTATAATTGTTTTATCAAAAGTTCTAAATATATTATTAGACAGATTAAAAAAATTGAAACTTGTTCTAATTTATATTAATTTTTGAAAGCTATTTTTTGAATTTAAACATTTTTTAACCAGTTTCTAATTTGCTAAATTCTCCCCATGTGGTAGTAATGGGATTATGGTTTGAGCACCGTACATGGTGATTTAAATGCGAAAAATAAATTTTAGTGACAGATATTATTGCAAGCTATGAAGATGTCTTTGAAGAGCTTGAATGGTTATTTAGTGTGTGAATATTATACTGAGATCAGCCTATGGTTATCTCTTGCATGTTAGTATAGAGTGTTAGTCTGTTACAAGTTAGTTTTCCAGCTGTCCAGTGACAGCTGTACTTAGCTTAGGTGGTTAGTTCAGTTGTAACCACTTCCAGTGGCTATATAAAGCTGTATGTGTACTATTGTCAAAGTAATGCAACCAATTTTTCTTTTCACCCAATTACTTCTCTAAATTTCTCTCTGAACCATTAACATTTAGAGACTTGATTATTATCTTATATGTGATCTTTAAAATTCAAATATTTGTCATGCTGATGTGCAGTGTGTATTAGAAATATAAACTAAACCATGTATATGTTTATCTTAAATGTTTTTTTATTTGTTTGGTCAGTACTTGCTCTCATCTTCGATGGACAAAACAGTGCGACTATGGCATTTGTCTAGCAAGTCTTGTTTGAAAATTTTTTCACACAGTGACTATGGTGAGCACATACATCTATTAAATCTCGCAATGCTCTCATCTTTGCCTTTCCTTATTCTGAATAGAATTCATAGACTACACTCCTTTGGGCACCATAATATTAAATAAGTGCTAGGGTATGCAATTGTGTTATGAGTTTCTTCGGCTTCTTCTCCAACTAAAATTTGAATAGAAATGCTAGCAATACACTCTCAAACACATGCTTTCAACACATTATCAATTTATTATTGGTTGAAATTTATTAGGACTTATGAAATTATTAGAAAGAGTCATTAAATAAAAAGTGAGATCTACATCATTTTGTGAACTTCTATAAATTTCAACTAATTGTAAAGAATGTGTTGGAAATAATGTATTTGAGACTTGAGAGTGTGTTGCTAGCATTTCTCAAATTTGAATTAGATTAGATTCACAACATGGCCTATATCCCTATACAATCTAATTCTAGACCTAGTCAGCCCGTCTGCATGGATTGAATAATCACATTAATGGACAGAGGCATGGTTTTATCGAAATTCACTGTTGCTGCGTATAGAACTGATTATATAAGAGTTCCTTGACTTCTTTCACTTGTTGTCAATTGTCACTTATATTTAGCAATGAAAGCGTTCCTGTCCCCAAAACCCCAAACCCTTTTTCCCCCATGCTAATTATACCTTTGCTTCAATTTGTTCTCTGTCTGGCACAGTAACTTGCATCCAGTTTAATCCTGTTGATGATAGATACTTCATTAGTGGATCTTTGGATGCTAAGGTTCGCATATGGAGCATTCCTGATCGACAAGTTGTTGATTGGATTGATCTACATGAGATGGTCACTGCTGCTTGTTATACACCTGATGGACAGGTTGGTTCAACATTTATATGCTTCTTTTTCCATATGAAAAGGTTTGATTTTTAGGTCGCAATTAAATAATATTTTCTGGTCTCTGCAGGGTGCACTAGTTGGTTCATACAAGGGTAGCTGCCACTTATATGATACATCTGGTATCATCAGTGAGACTCTCTTTAACTATATATAAAATCTATACACTATTCTGATGATTGCAGGGTACTGATTATTGCTGTCATTATCATTTTTTTTTTCCATTTCTTTCAGAAAATAAGTTGCAACATAAAAGTCAGATAAATTTGCAAAACAGGAAAAAGAGATCGAACCACAAGAAAATTACTGGCTTCCAGGTATTTAATGGCTTAGCTGCTGGGTTGTATTAGATTTCTCCCTCTCTGAAGGGTTAAAATGGAAAAAATAAAATAATGGCAAATAATTGAAGACTTAACTATTGTAAATTTGCTTTGACTGATAAAATGCTTGTTCTTGTTTTTTGTACTGATTTTTATGAACAGTTTGTGCCAGAAAGTTCATCAGAAGTACTCATCACTTCTTCTGATTCTCGGATTCGACTTGTTGATGGCATTGATCTGGTTCATAAATTCAAAGGTAGGTAAGATTAGTTCTATACCGAGTGAATGTATATAAACATTGTTGGGTACCTGATAATAAATTTTACTGCTGCCATGGATAAAACTATTATTAAGATGATAAATGCTCTGAAACATGAAGACGACTTCTTCTGACAAAAATTATGAGAATAAGTGACCAAAAAGTATGTGCATATATGTGTGTCTGCACTTGTGTGTGTGGGTGTAGGGTATGTATTAAGTGAGTGAGACCATGAGAAGAGTTAATCTTCACCATACAATCGCACATCAATGGTCATATTAGGAGCTAAGAATAGAAATTGGAAAGAAAAGAAAGATTTTCTTGAATTGAATGGAAAGAAACAGAAAATAGGAGAGATATCTCTCCTCCAAGGGTTTTCCCCTTCACAAAAGATTTCTTCTTTGAGAAAACTTAAATGCAGTTTCTTAGGTGCTTTTAGTATTGTTCTCCAATTAAAATTAAAGTTTCACCTCGATAATCTGTGTAATAAATGTTGACATTAAATGTTAGCGTAAGTGTCCAAGGTAAAACTCTAATTCTAATTGGAAAATAATACCAAAAGCACCTAATGAACTGTATATAGGTTTTGTCCTTTCTCCTTTCACAAAGAGCAAAGCTCAATTCTCAAATAATACCAGATTGAATGAATCCTTTCTCCTTACATCGTCCTATTTATTTAACTCATTAACCCCTCAACTAAATAATTAATATCCTAAGTGTCTTAACTAACTCCCTAACTCATAACAGGTCAAGACTGATTTTACTTAAAAACCATCTGTGTAAGGCTAAATGATCAAGATTACTTCTCATATTCTCACCTGATATTCTCTGCACACACTTTTCGGTTTGCAATGAAATTCTTTTTTGGTGGGATTTCATATTTTATTTGAATGATAATAGGAAAAGAAAATTGTGGTCATTGCTTGTTCTACTTCTTTGATGGAATGTAAGTTCTCCCAAATATTTCTTTCCATCCTGGTTTCCATCTCAAAGTAAAATGATGCATGTTTTTTTTCCAGGGTTTCGGAATGCAAATAGCCAAATTTCTGCCTGCCTCACAGCAAATGGTAAATATGTTGTCTCAGCAAGTGAGGATTCTCATGTATACATTTGGAAAAATGAAGCTGATTGCAGACCTAGCAGGAGTAAAGGTGTCACTGTAACAAGCGCATATGAACATTTTCACTGTAAAGATGTGTTAGTGGCAATTCCTTGGCCTGGTATGGATGATGCATGGGAGATGCACGATACATATTTTGGAGAAGAACCAGAGCTTGATGATAATGGGGATGAGGTCTCGTCGACCAATCATCCTCCTACCCCCGTGGAGGAAAATTTTGGTTCAGAGGGTTCACAATTTGCTTCAGGTTGCTACAATAGTCCACTTCATGGAACCATTGCAAGTGCAACAGATAGTTATTTTCTTGATAGAATTTCTGCGACATGGCCTGAGGAAAAACTTCTAACTACAAGGGACCGAAGCCCTCGGGCAAGTGTGGATTTATCTAATGGGGTGAATCAAAACATGTCAGCCTGGGGTATGGTGATTGTAACTGCCGGCCTTGAAGGGGAAATTAAAATTTTCCAAAATTTTGGATTGCCACTTGGTATATAAGCGGTGATCGAAAATTCATGCCTATGAGCATGGGAGAATCAGTTGAAGACATCAACTAAGAAAAAGTAAAGGGGTGGGGCTGTTGTGTTGTCGATTTCCACATTCTCTATCAGTTGATGGGGACTTGTACAGAGAGGCTTTGAGTGAGATAGTATAAGGGGAGTTCCATTGCTTCCTTGTTCTTTTGCTTATCGGATGAGATATGTTGATGTTGCCATTCAAGTCAAGCATTTGGGGGGACAAAAAAGAAGAAAAAAATGGGGAAAAAAAGTGAACAACAGAGAAAAGAAAAAGAAGGTACACCTGGAATTTGGAAACCAGTGGATTTATTGTAATGGGAAAATGTAGAGATTAACGGGCATGGGAAACGCTTGTTGAATTACATATGATGATTCTTTTACATTTGTCAATATTAGTCTTGTTGTGTAATTCAATTTCTTGTCCATTGGATTTAATTTCAATAAAACAGCTTGGCTATAAGTGCTAGTGCGACTAGGGCATTTTCATTCTAGAAAATTACCTGTGGAACACATACGAGGGCTTTTGTATAAACAGATCATGAAAACTCGAAACTTGTCTAAAATCTATCAGTTTTCTGTTTAATTTGGCGTATTCATAACCAAGAGAAGATGAAAAATTAAATGTTTCGTGCCTTTGGTGGACATCAACACAATCGTGATAGTGAAAAACTGTGTATATTTCTTAGTGTGGCACATTCCTGTAGCACCAAAAATTCAAAAAATATAGTTAAATCTAGAATACCAACATTTAATTATGCTGGCATATCAAATGCTTTAACTGTCAAAACTACTGTATGCTTCATGTTACTTTAGGATTCTTCTGTTCACTAGTAATAATTCATTTGAACAGAATCGATAAAGGTCACGTGAAGTTTGGGTAAAGCTGATACGAACTTTTTCGGTCTTTGACTAGGTATAAAACTGTGAGACTAACATTCGGGTCGATGACAATGATCAGGTAAAAGTTTCGTTGGTGTAACGATTTCGGGATTTTAACTCTTACATTATAGGTAAAAGTTACCTGAAATTACATTTCACTTCTACTCATCAATCATTGTTGGGTAATTGGGTTGGTAAGTTACGCTGATACCAAGTATGTTATATGTCAATCTCACCTTCCAAGGTACGTTCAACTCCATTCCACTCTCATGGGTAATTACCGTTCACCGTGAGCAAATAGAAATTCAAACACAGCCTTAATTGTTCAATTCCTTATGAATAAAAAGAAAAAGAAAATCACTGGTCATGGTCGTAAACACTAAACAGGCACCAAGTCCGGCTTCGGGGCTTAGCCCAAAATCAACTAGCCCGTAGTTTACTCCAGGCCCAACCTTACACAAGCTCATTGTGCTAATAGGTTTTGGTCATAAATAGGCCCCTCAAGACCACTCCAACAAAGTGGCAAGGTTTTCCCAAGACACAAAATTACATCCAGTTTCTTAGATGTTTTTTGTATTGTTCTTCTATCATAATTGAAATTTCGTTTCGGTAACTTATAACATTTATTACGTGAATTACCAAAGTAAAATCTAATTCTGGTTGAAAACAAAATCGCTAAAGAAATATATCTAATTTTTTTACTTTTCAAAATTTATCGGACCTTCGTTGTGAACATGTGAACAAATATCCTTTCTATCCACGTAACTGACAAAAGAAGGCTTGTCTTCTTTGCCTTCTACTCGAGATGTGCTTCCATTCCCAGTCCCTTTCATCATCCATGTTCACTATTGATACCTGCAACGGATTAAAATATCCCTTCTTTCCCAAGTCCAAGCAGTAAAGTTAATAAAAATATCACAAGAAATCTAAAACTCAAAACCTCATTGGTCGGTTTTAAGTGACCTGGCAGGTGCCCATGCTGCAAACTATCTTATCCTTTCATATCCAAAGCAACACTCCACTCTATAAATTCATTACATTGACATTCCGACTTCAACCAATTCAGTGGAACATTCTAAAACACAAGACCCGGTTTACGTTTTTTTATTTTTTCCAACTTCCATTGTTCCAATGGCTCTCCAGGCTGCTTCCTTGGTTTCTGCTTCTTTCCCTGTTGCTAAAGAGGTTTACTTCATTTTGCACAAGAGCACATCTTGATGTCTACTTTTTCATCTTTTTGTATACTATTCAAAGAGATAACAGAACTGAAGTTTTGGGAAATGCATTTTTGTGTGTGTTTGCAGGGAAAGTCTGGTGTATCTCTCAGGGACACCACAATGTTTGGTCTTTCATTGTCAGAAACTCTCAAATCTGACTTCAGCTCTCCCTCATTGACATGCAAAGTAACTACTGCAACATAAATTTTGCTTGATTATTCCTATGCCATTATATAGTTTCTACATATCTCTGAGGATGTTAATTCAATTCAGCGTAGAGCTTCAGGAGAAATGTCACTAACTCACCTTTTAACATAATCTGCTGAATATGTTCTTTGTTATCATGTGAATGTCATATAAACACACCCTTTGGTATAGTTTTTTAATGATATTAATTTATTCTTTGTTATTTTACGAACTTCATACAAGTCTTATAATCTTATTCTCTATTATTATTGTGTGAATTTCATATAACTCTTACTACTCTCTTAAACTTTATTTAATAATGTGTTGGAAAAAAATGTTACTGACATTCTTCGTAATTTGATTACATTTCACATAAGTTTTCTTCTATTTTCTGTTTTAATTTTCTTGGACTCTGCATGATGTCATGGTTTTTCATGCATAATGTTGGTACTTAGTCAAAACACAAGCATAATCTAATTTCAATTTTACCCTCTCTTTATCAGAGGGAGTTCCAACAAAAATTTGGTCCTGTGAGGGTCCAGTCTGTGGCAACAACTACACCGGGAGTGACGAAGGCTTCACCAGAAGGCAAGAAAACCTTGAGGAAAGGCAGTGTTGTGATCACTGGGGCCTCCTCTGGGTTAGGCCTGGCCACTGCTAAGGCTTTGGCTGAGACAGGAAAGTGGCATGTGATAATGGCCTGCAGGGATTTCCTCAAAGCTGAAAGGGCTGCAAAATCTGCTGGCATTGCTAAGGAAAACTACACCATTATGCATTTGGACCTTGCCTCTCTGGATAGTGTCAAGCAATTTGTGGATAACTTAAGGCGGTCAGGCAGGCCACTAGATGTGCTTGTTTGCAATGCTGCAGTCTACTTGCCAACTGCTAGGGAACCTACATTCACTGCTGAAGGCTTTGAACTCAGTGTTGGAACTAACCATCTTGGGCATTTCCTCCTTTCACGCCTATTGCTCGAGGACTTGAGCAAATCTGATTACCCTTCAAAGCGGTTGATTATTGTTGGCTCAATCACAGGTCTAATTCATAGGATGTTTATCGAAGAGAAATGCTAACAACATACTATTTGATGCATTCATTTCAACACACTATTATTGAATGAAATTCACGTGAGCTCCAGAAAACTCATGTGAAGCTCACTAAATAGTGAAGACTTAAGAGTGTGTTATGCGGCATATTGCTGACATTCCTCTTATTATGAGAAAAATGCTAGCAATATACTGTCTAATACACTCTTCATTATTGGATGAAATTCACCTGAGATCGACAATGTGGAGCATGAGTATGATTCACATGAATTTCACCAATAATAAAGCATGTGTTAGAGAATGCATTGTTAGTAATCCTCTTATTCTGAATCCTTATTTTTATTGAATGTATGTGAGATTTATATTGGTGCTGATGACTCTGTGAATCAAACAGGAAACACCAACACATTGGCTGGAAATGTGCCACCCAAGGCTAACCTTGGTGACTTGAGGGGACTGGCTGGAGGCTTGAATGGGCTAAACACTTCAGCCATGATAGATGGGGGATCCTTTGATGGCGCCAAGGCATATAAGGACAGCAAAGTCTGCAACATGCTCACAATGCAAGAATTCCACAGAAGATACCATGAGGAAACTGGGGTCACATTTGCTTCCCTTTACCCTGGTTGCATTGCCACAACAGGCTTGTTCAGAGATCACATTCCCTTGTTCAGACTTCTCTTCCCTCCTTTCCAAAAGTACATAACCAAAGGCTTTGTCTCAGAAGATGAATCAGGAAAGAGACTTGCACAGGTAATTGGCATAGCAATGACTAATAAGACACTATGGAGATGGTTATATACTTTTGTTGTGTGTTGGAATGTGTTTTTGAAGGATCCTTGTTTCTCATGTTTGAACTGTTTTGTTCTTGTATAGGTTGTGAGTGATCCAAGCCTAACAAAATCAGGTGTTTACTGGAGCTGGAACAAGGAATCTGCTTCATTTGAAAACCAATTGTCCCAAGAGGCCAGTGATGCAGATAAGGCTCGCAAGGTCTGGGAGATTAGTGAGAAACTTGTTGGATTGGCTTAAGTGGCACTGTGGCAGCTTCCAATATCCTTGATTCAGGGACTTTTGTCATGGAGTTCAATAACATCTCAGAAGAGTATAGACCCTCTTCTGATGCGTTTCTTATATGCTTTTTCTAGCTGGTAACTCCTCTTTTCTTGATGACTACTGTCGATGAATCCTTCAACTGTGTGGCCAAGTGCACATGAATTATAGAGAAATAATAACCATGCACATTGACTATAATCAATGTCATTGCCTATCTTTGGTCAGAATCTGGACTGGTGGACTTTTTCCCTCTTCTTTTCTTACATTTTTATTATGTTAATTAGTCTTTTATGTGAACTCCAGAATGAATTGGCTGAAGATATTAATAATTTAAGCATGATTTGGAAAGCGTACCTTGTAACAAGTTTAGCAAAGCAACTCCAGAAAACTAAGTAATTTAAATATAATCTAATATTTAAGCCAAATTAGGATGCTTTGACCTAAAAGGAATAACTCAAGTGGCAAGCAAGTTTGAGTCAATGGTTGATCTTCTTAACGATCTGAATCATCATTAATCTTATTCAAGTACTGAGACAATTTCTTAAAATGAACAATAATGTGGTATTTAACTAGAGAGAAAACCTCCAAAAAGAAATATAAAGTCACAATGCTTTCAATGTAACATTTTTTTTATTTATAAAATTTTATGGGGAGAAAACGGTCTATCAGTTTAAGGCTGAAAAAGTTTTTTGGATTCAGAGAATACTTTCATATTTTTCTCATTTTAAGGTGACGAGTAAAAGACTCAAATTTACGACTTACTCTACTTGACTAACCTCTTGAGGGGACTAAAAAATACATTTTAATAAAACAAATAAAAGATATTAAATGTTAATTAAACTATATATTCATACACTTTTCAAATATTTAAAATTTGAATTCTCTATTATTATACAAATAAATAAATATAATTATCAATGATTGCTTGTTGGAGCGAAAATGCAAAATGCAAATTTAAATAAATTTTAGAAAAATATTTTTTCACTTTTTATGAAGTGTATATTTTGAAAGAGAAGAAAAAGATAGGATGAGAAAAAAACGAGAAAAATAATAAATATAATGAATAATATGGTGAAAAAAAAGAAGAAAGAGATATAATTTAAAATTTATTTTAAAAAGTGATAAGAAATAATAAATGAGTTAGATAATGGTATTGAGAATTTAAGAAATATTAATCCACTATAGTTGGTCTTGTGATGAGAGTTTAATTAGTTTGTGTGGGTCCTAAGTTCAAATTACATTGTTGTTATTGTTCAAAAATAGAATTTAAAAAATATTAATGATGCAATTAAAAAGTAAGTTAGATATTGTGAAATGGCAAAGTCAAAATTTTACATGACAAAATTACTAGAAAATAAAAAACTACTAGACAATATTTTATATATAATATGGACAAAAGTTATTATGAATGATAAATGTGGCATTAAGTAAGTGGAAGTTCCACAAGGTCCCATCGATGTCTTCGTTCATTATACGAAACAAGAGTGTGAAGTCGATCACGAGCATCCCTCTCCATTTCATTTATTTACATTTTTGGACGTAGTGTAGCTCTAGCCATCCATAATGCATAAGTTTTAGGAAAATTATTGCTGTTTTTGCCTTATAAAATGGATTATTTTTTTTGTACAGCCGAAGGGAGATAACTTTTATTGTTCCTTTCAATTTTAAAAAAGTATTATTTTTGAGGCATGTATATAAGTAAAGAGTAAAAATATAAGTAATAAATAAAGATAGAAAAATGATATTATTATTTGTCCACCCAAAATGGGATAGATTGGGGTGGAAAATAAGAGAGATAAGAAGAAAAGAAAAAAAGATAGAGAGAGAAAATGATAGATGTGATAAGTGTTGTGATAAAAAAGAGTGTTAGGAAAAAAAATGGAGTGGAAGTGGGATAAAAGAGAAAGTAGGTGGATAATGAGTATTTGCTCACATTAGACGTGACTTGGATTCGATTATCAGATTTCTCTTCTTAATAGGCGATATGTAAGTTTCACTATAAATCTTTATAGAGGTTGGTGTTCTTCTCTAGTCTTGCAAGGGGCATGCTTTCACCTAATTTAAACTTTTAACTACCAAAAAAATTATTTGATGTGTTCTAATAATGCACTATTATAAAATATACCGATTGATTCTTTTTGATAAATTGAAAGCAAATGTTCTAGTACTAATGTATACATTGATTCAATAATTGATTGAATTATTACTTATTAATATAAAAATGTAGTAAAACTTGATGTTCAATTAACATTACTATAAATTTTAAAACCTACTACATAAGTGCACCATCATGTATAAAGACAAAGATGGAACAGCGACGCGAGAGTTATTGGCTTGAATGGTAGACAAAGGCTACGATGGGACAGGAAAACAGATTAGATGACTTTAAGGAGGGAAAGTCATAGTGACTTTAGTTCATTTTGGATTTTAAGTTGTTGACCACTTATTTAAGTTAATGTCTACTTATATAAGTCACAGGCCACTTATATAACCTGTCACCATAAATGAACTAAAGTCTTTGCGACTTTCGATCCCTAAAGTCAAGGAACTTGCTCCCATGGGACAGCTGGTCATGTCTCCCACCGTGGGCAAGCGTTTTTTATCCGTTAGATTATATGGTTTTAAAATCAATGGGTGAGATTTTTTTTTCTTTTTTCTTTTTTTTTCTTTTTCATTTTTTCTCTCTATCTAAATTTGCCTCGATTTCTCCTCCTTCTCTTTCACCATCCAATCTCTCTCCATCCTTTCAGCTCCACCCACAACCACTACAAGTCTCCACCCCATTGCTCCCAAACTACAGCCACCGGCAAATCCCCATCTCTTTCACCCTTTAAACTCGAACTCGCACTAGATGTCTCACCTTTCTCTGCCATTAGGAAGAAGCTTCTTGCAAATTGGAGAATGAATCCTCAATCAATGTGTAGAGAGATCAAAATTTCTAAAAGCAAAATGAAAATGAAAGCAAGGTTACTTGCTTGAGCTTGGGGGGATTCTTCCTTCAAGATCTGGTCTTATTTACGATTTCATTTTTTGTGTTCATCAATTGTTCTTGAAGGTTAGATGGCTTCTTTTCTAACTCATGGATCCACAAAGCGAAATGAAAATAAAATCAAGATTACTTGCTTGAGTTTAAGGGTTTCTTTCCTCCAAATTAGGTGTAGTTGTTTAGATTTCATCTTTTGCATTCATCAATTTTCTTGAAGGTTTGGGGGCTTTATTACAATCTTCAATGTACTTACATCATTCACCCAAACATCAACGAACAACAAACTGCTTGCACTGATGGATGCATCCTAGGAAACATCATGCCCCGAGCCAACCGACCTTAGTGTGAGCATCAACCTAGATTTCTTCCTATTATAGGTCCTCTTCGTCAACGTGTCATCTATGGTCGTTGTTCGACACTGGACATTGGCATCATATGCCCTAATGTGTATGATGGAGGATTCGTCACCGGCGATGGTTAGTTTCAAAGGGAAGGCGAATACGAGGAAAAGGAAGAAGAAAGAGGAGGGGTAAATTGAAAAAGAGAAATAGAAAGAGAAAAGAAAAGAAAACAGAAAAATTCTAGCCATCGATTTAAAAATGAACATATCTAACAATTTAAAACAAGTTTCCCATCGTGGAAGACATAAGCAAGTGTCCCACGCTAGACTTCGTCTGAATGGTAACCATGTTCAGACAAGAAAATCCAATGTCTCACTAGCTTATTTAGGAGTAAACATGAAAAATGTATAACATACAAGTGAAAAATTTGACAAAATCCTTAACTGTAAGGGAGGGAGGGAGAGGCCATTAGTCAAAGGCAATACCAGTTCTAAAAATTTTAAATTGTAGAGATAGTATTCATATATATAAATTTGTGGGAGCAATACTAATATTATAGTTTTTTTTATTACATTTCAAATTATAGGAACAATTTATAATTATGTATGTGTATATATATTAAGAAAAGTTAAAAGGTTTGTGGAAACAATTGCATTAACAATCATAAACATAGATTTGCCCTTGATGAAGGGTTTTATTTTGGACTAACTTTTGAGGCCTAGACTCTTTTAGCTTAAACACTGGAGTAGTTGTCTATAGAGGCCAAATAGTCTAAACTATCAAAAGAGACCACCAAACAACAAGAGGAGGAAGGCACGAAACACATAAGAAGAATCAAGAATGACTATAAGGAAACTTGAAAATCTTGATTCTTGAGGACAAGCACATATGTACACAACATGTACACATAAAGATTACACAACTCATGAAATGAGATGTTAAGTATAAAAGGATAACAAGGAAGAAGAAAGGTACATGTTCAATCATCTCACACTTCTAGACTCCTACTCATGTAACTTGATTGTCGAAGTCATTGTAGGTATGTACCTACATACTTTCTTTGGAGTAAAACGATTAAGAGGATCATACTGAAGTCATCTTGAGCTACATGAAGGTTCCTTCTCCTAGGCTAGTGCTAAACATGGGTATTACGTGCACGTTTATTTTCATTTTATTTTGGTTTATTTTGTTTGTTAGTAATTGTAAATATGATAGATTTTAATTTTAGTTCCTATAAATCTTTTTAATGATTTTAGTCCTTATAAATTTTAAAAGTTTTAAAAATGATTTTTATCATTATTAATTGATGATGTGACATGTATTTAGACATGTGTCATATGTTATCTCAAAGTAGTCACTGGCATAACATGTTTAAATTATTAAATATATATCACATCATCAATAAATGATGATATAAACCATATAAGAAAAATTAAATTTATAAAGACTAAAACTAACAATTTTTTTTATAGAGATTAAAACTAAAATTCATTATATTTACAAAAACTAAAAACATATTTAAATTTTTTTATTTTTTTGGGCTAATGCTGAGCCCATTCCATCCAATTTGCTTGACTTCCTACTCGAGGTATGCTGTTGACCCTTGCATACTTGTCAACCTTGAAGTTGGCTCCACACATGGCCCCTTCACCGTCTATCCAAGGCGTTGCCTTCAACTTGTTCAATGGATACTCAAAGCTCATCAAACCTCCTTCACTGTGAAACATACACCCTGCATTGCAACACCACCTCGTCATGGATCATGGCCTAGGTCTCTACTATTATTCTTTTACTTTCCTTTTAATGCACTACCACAACAAAAGAAATTCCATATATTAACTGAAAAAAATGGTTAGTTGTTATACTTATTTTTATTGGTATAAACTATTAACTATTATCATAGAAATTGAGTTTGTATTAATAAGTATCATATTAACAATGTATCGATAATATATATTAATTTTCTATCCTAATATACGACACATCATATTATTAGCATATATGTTTATACTAACATATACTTTAATTTTTATTAGACAAAGCTTATACTAAGATTTGTTTTGGGATAATACATCAGTAAGTTCTTGAACTTTTAGGTAATTTTTAATTAAGTTCCTATATTATAAAAATTTGTAATTGAGTCCTTAATCTCTTTTTTTTTTTAATTGGGATCCTGGGGTTAACTTCCATCTGACTGCCGTTTGTCCCAAGAACCAAATTAAAAAAAATTCAAAAGATTAAGGACTCAATTAAAAAAAATAATAATATAAGGATCTAATTAAAAATTGCCTAAAAGTTCAGGGACCTACTCAATAATTTAACTTTTAATATACTAACATTATGTTAGCCAGTAAGGTTTTGGGTTTAAGTCTTGTGAATAAAAAAAGTGGTTGGAAGAAGATACTTTATTAAAAGTGGTTAGCCAAATTCTCTGATAGAGATTAGTCATCAACAAAATCAGTAAATACTTCGCACCTATTTTTAATTTTGCAATTTGTCTCCCAAAATTTAAAAATCTGTAATTTTGGTTTAACCGTTAAATGTTCATCTGTTAACTATTAATGCATCAACGTTAACTATGATGTAGCATTAACCAACTAATGTCACGTCACAATCAACGTTGAGATATTAACAGTTAACAGATAAATATTTAACAGTTAGACCAAAATTGAAAATTTATTTAAAATTTGGGAGACTATAATTGTAGAAATTAAAAAATAAAGGGATCTAAAATTTAATATTTTTAAAAATTGGAGGACTAAAATTACAGAATTAAAAATAAGGAGACCAAGCTCGTAGATTGAGAATTATAGGGGGACCAAAAATGAAATTTAGTCACATAATAATAATGCAATAACATTCGAATATTGAAAGATGCTCTCAACCTCTTACTATAATTTTTCTTTTTTTCTAAAATAAAACAAAGGCAAAATCAAGATAAAAAAATAAAAATAAGATTAAACTATTAGATAGGTTCCTGAATTTTTAGATAATTTTTAATTAGATTCGCATACTATTTTTTTTCAATTGAGTCTTTATTAGAAAATATTCTGTTCAAGTTCACGAAATATTCATAGCAATTTAACCCCAATGACTTAATTAAAAAAAATTAAAAAATTAAAGACTCAGTTATAATTTTTTATAATATAAGAACCTAATTAAAAATTACCTAAAATTTCAAGGACCTATTCATGTATTATTCCCCCTTTTTTTTTTGTAGTGTACTGTTAGAGGATAGTGATTCTATATGTTATAAAGCTTATTGGAAATTCTTTCTAGCCTCCGAAGTACTGTGACTTTGAACAGTTTGAGTAATTGATGGTGGTCCAAATGGTACCTGGTGGAAAGGGAGCAAAGGATTTGGCACACCCCTCTTTTATGACATCTAGATCATCCGAGATTACCACTGATCCATCAGCTGCGATACCCCAATACAGCTTCACTCCACCATCAGAACCCTGCATCCACATTTAATGTCTCTATGAAATACAAGCACTATAAAACCAAAAGAAGGGGGAGGCACACACATTGGTTATGTACTTATGTTGATTTAAGAGAGCTAGATCTTGGAGAATGTCTAAAGGGTCTCACCAATGCTGCAAAGACACTGCCAACCTTGCTGTCATAGACAACAAAGGCAAAGCTGCCATCAAGATCCTTCACGACTTGATCTGCAGGGTATGGACCACGGTCACGAAGTGTCTTATAAGCTTCAATCACAAACATGGCTTCGTTGGTACCCTTTGCCAAACCATACTGCTTGTTGAGTGAGCACGAATTGTTCAAGCTCCCCAAAAAGAGACAATATATATCATCAACCCCACAAAACAACCTGAATTAAGTTGCAACAAGCAAAGTTGGTTTCGTTTATATTCATTTGGTAACAGATAGATTAAGAGAAATACTAAATGGTACGAGACGAATTACACGAAACTTATATATCAATTATTTTTTTATTTGATTTTCAACAGACTTACTTTTTTTTTATCCTTTAATTTATATATTTAATAAATTATTTGCAGCCACGTTTTTTGTATGAAATTTGTACAGTGATATTTCGTACGATATAGCAATGCTTATAAGTTAAAGTGACAATAATTAACATGGTATGGTATAGTTAGTAGATAACCATGCTCTTCAAGCATGCGGTTAGAAGTTCGATTCTTGGGTTTATTTATATGAAATAACATCGGTTGAGAAAGTTAAATAAATTTTAATATTTTGAGGAATTAGTCCCCGATTCTCAGACAGAAGAAATTATTAAGTAGTCTAAGATTATTAAATGTCTATGATCCCAACGAATGTTTATATAACACATGTTTAAATTTTACAATTTACAAAAAAAATTAAAAATATTTAATTACATATCATGTGAAGATCAATAAAAACCATGATAATCTAAGACCACTTAATAATTTCTTGCCCGCTAGATATACCCTTCAAAATAAATAAATTAGTGACAATCTAATGTGAAGGAAAATTACCTTTGATGAACATAGGATGGTGGATCAGGGCGAGCATAAGCCAAAACAGCAGCGTGACCAAAACTCAGAGAGAAAGTGTTATGGGAATGATGGGAAAGAAATTCTCCTAGAGTTTCCTGAGGAATCTTAGGCTTCTTGGTGCCACTGTAAGATGCAGGACTGTTAAGTTCTTCAGGTGGGTGAGCAAACGTCTTGTGAAAAATGGCCAACATTTTAGACCTCACAAAGTGTAAAGAAAATAGGTATGACTATATGGTAATTTGAGAAGAATTTAATAGGGATTGTTATGGAGGGTTAGTGTAGTATTTATATGGTAATTTGAGGTACCAAACATGGAATGAGGACAAAGGGATGAGGGTGGTCGAGGCTGCTGAATCATCAAATTGTGGGCGTGGACAAAATTGTGATAGATAAGATTCACGAGTTCCGAGTTATTCTTATCTTTGCTATTTGTTTCAGAGATAAAATGTCATTATCCCACGAGGTCAGTGTCATCTCATCTCACGCGGAAAGATTTAGTGTAGTTAGAAATTACATCCATTTACGCGGTCTGTACTTTGCAACTGTTGGATGTAAATTGGACAACTTCAATCTTAAATATGTGTTTTAAATATGATTTATTTAAATAAAATGTGAGTCATCCGATCTTCAACCGATAATTATAAATTATCGACTGCATGAATATGTGATTTTACCAACAGCAGAGAATCCAAATCCGTCTCACGTTCCAATGAAGAGTATCATCGGTTGGGTGAATCAGAATAACCTAACCCAAGTCAAGCAAGAGAAATTTGAAATTGTATTAATCCGATTGTTTTAAGTTTTTTTTTTTTTTGGTGAATTTCCGACTGTTTTAAGTTGGGTATAGCATTTAATAGTTTTATATCTGATCGGATTATATATAAAAAAAAAAACTCATTGTAGTATTCAGTATAAAAAATATAAAATTACTTAATTTGATTTAATATATTTATTTCGTAAAATCATTTTGACTCTTGAAATAAGATATTAATATTCATTCAGTTTTTATAATTTTCTAGTTTTTTTTATTTCTATTTTAATTTTTTTCAATTTTATTATTTTAATAATAAATCCAATAACCCGACTGAAAAACCCAAATGTTATCCGATTGATTTAGTTTGTGTTAACATTTAAAATTAAAAAAAAAAAAACCTGATTAGCTCTAAACTGATGATCTTTATTTTTTTATGTTATAAATTTCTTTTCTCTTTTCTCATTAGTCATTATGCAGCGCACAATTTATAAAAGTGAGATTGAAATGTTTTTTTTTAAATTTTACATTGTTATTATGAATATGTTATTATCTTCATATTTAAATTTAAAATAAATCATTTTTTATTTTAAATTATAAAAATTATTATTATTAATTTTAAATTAAATTATATTAATTATTATTATGAGTATATTATTATTCTCTTCTAATTTAAATTCTAATAAATCCTATTATTTTAAAACTATTACTATAATTATACTATTAATTCAAAATTAAATAAAATATTATTTTTATACTAATTTGATTCATTAAAAATATAATAAATCAATTTTAATTTATATAATTAAATAATTATATTTATCCCATAAACTAGCAGGAATTAAAATTCTAGTTGGATTCAAATTCAGAATTCCTCCACGATCGACTCATCCCGTCGTTGCCCCACATATTCCCCCGGTATTTGCCATTTACTGTGGGAGCAACTTACCTTGTGCGGAGACCAAAGTCACTAAATTGAGATAACAACGACCAAATCATTGTCTTCTAGGCCTTATATGATTTTTATTCATTTGAAAGTTCTCTTCCGTGATTGATTTCAGCTTTCTCTTTCAATGGTCGAATGAAATTGCGAATAGAATTATTTCTTTTTTGTTTAAAGGTTTCTTCACACCTTTTTAAGTATGAAATTAATCTTCAACCGAGTCTTTTTTAAGTTAGCACTAAGTTGCAATTATGAGCTTTTCCTTGAGATGCAATAAGATGAAGTGAGATCTTTGTTTACCATCTGAATAATATTTAGCAAAGTGACAAGCTACTGATATAGAGATAAATTCATAATTTGCGCTAATCAATTGCTGATACAATAGCTTATGGCCTATTGCTTTTTCATGCTGTACCTGTTTGGTCTTGTGTTGGACACTCCTTGTGTTCAGCTCAAGTATTTTTATCTTGAATAAATCATTTTGCTTATCAAAAAATAAAAAATAAAAATCAATTACTGAATAAGTAATTCGAATATATATGTTTTGTCATGGTGGCTTTTTGACTTATCCAATTGAGATAAATTTTATAGAAAGTCCACACAGCCACTTTATTTGACATAATCTGTGGGTGCATACTGCGTAACTATGATATTAGAGTCCTGATTATTCTACACCCTTCAAAATTGGGTGGAGAGAAGAAAGAGAAAAAAAGAAGAGAAAAGGTTGAGAGAAAAATAATAAATGTGATAAAAATAATATAAAAAAATGAGATAAAAATAAAATAAAAGAGAAAGTGGATGAATGTTTATATTTTTACTTTATATTTGTCACTTTATTTTGTAAGCTTCAACTTCAAAGTTTGTCACAAGGCAACCTCTTAGGGTTGTGTCAAAAAATGTCTTAGGTGGAATTTACTTTTAGAACTTATTTCAATATGATTCTTTAATTTAATTCTATTTTTCTAGTTTTGAATTATAAAATTATTTATCAACATTTTATTATCTTCAAGTAATTCTATCCTTTCACTCTTAATAAATAATAAGTTCAATCTGTCTTATAACATGAAAGATATCAAATAAGATTAAATAATTTTAATTTTGAAATACTACTTTTAATGATAGTAACAGTTATAGATATTAATATCAATAAATTTTTATATGTATGTATTTTGAAAGAATTTACTCTTTTGATATAATTTTATACTTTTGATGGAGTGTTTATCTCTTGATTTATTTGCACTTTTCGTTTCTCTAGTTTGTCTCACGTGCCATTTTCGTTCCGCTATGCTTGAATCTGTTGTGAAACTCTTCAAATCTGTTGGACAATTCAGAAATGATTTTCCAAATTAGGGCTCGATCCAAATCCGTTGTGTACTTTTAGTCCCCCAAAATCATTTTCTAGCTTAGGATTCTTAATAAAATCATGATAAGAACATTTTAATCAAAACTATTGGTCCAAAATAATAAGAGTATGAAATTAATGATTTTGGTCTAAACAAGAGTATCGAGCATACAAGAGAGAAGAAGTGATAGAAAGGAGGAGATGCTGTCATAAAAGCATCTTAGTTCATTGTACACGCACTGTAAATTTTTACATCACAAAATAACTTGGCTTTACCAACCTGAAGATATAATTTCAAGTTGCAACTGAACACTCATTTATGTATGATCAATTATTAAAGAAGAATAAAAATGCATATCACATGAATTTAAGGGCTCACCATTATTAATTAATCCCCTACATAAACAGGAGAGTGGTAGGACAACTCGATAAAAGGATTGGATGATTCAAATACTTTGCATCGATGGCCCTTTCTTTTTCTTCTACTGTCATAGTTCTTTTAATAGGGCTGCTCTCCATTAATTGAACACAATGGTCCAGGAAGAAAAATAGAAAGAATAAATTAAAGAGTAAATATTGGTGTGCTTGATTATCATGATAACTTGATAAGAATAAATTAAATAATATTTAAATGTAATAATCCTTTTTTATGTGTTCAAAATTAATGTGGAAGAGAGAGATTAAAATATACTCCAATACAAATTATACTATAAAGGACCATCATTATAATAGAATGAACATGTTGTTTACGTAAGTGCTTTTCTACTCTCAAGGTATTAGACCATAATCTTAAAGGGTGTGCTTTTCTATTCTATATTACAATATACAATTAAAGAAAACATTATTTATTAGAGTTGTTTCTAATATATTTCAAATTATTTATAATTTGAAAGAAAATAATTTTTGCATCTTCTAAATTTAAATAATACAAAATCAATTATTAGGAATTAGAGTGACCAAGAGAGAAGCTTAGTTAATAACTAGTGACAAAATTAAAAAGAAACAATAAATCAACAAAGCTTAACGATTCATTTAAGGAGCTACAAGAATTAAATATCTATAAATATCAGAACAAAAGCACCTATGGAAAAAAATTAATATAAAACACTATAGAATAGAGTAGATGTAGGAATGACTTCTAGGGAACAACTTCACAACTGCACAAATAAATTAGGTGATTTCTGAACTTGGAACAAAGTTTTTATCATTCTGAACCTGTACAAGAAATGAGTATAAAAAATAAAATCCATCCAATAAAACTTCATAAATCATATTTGGAGACTGGACAATATAGGCTTATGTTAAAAACACCATTCTTATTAGAAATTCATAGACAGTGATAGTCCTATTGGCATCAAATATAATTGTTCCTTTAACAGTAGGCTCATTTTGTCTTATGCTGATGTGAAAACAACACAGAAGATTAGTAGCCAAAGCGATTTCCCCATGTCGCAACCGGGGTCACGGCGTGACGGCGAAAAAGTATGTTTAAAACAATGGAGTCGCCACCAATATTTATTTAGGAAAACATTGAAAAAACCTTTAAAAGGAAAATGATCTTCGAAAGCAAATTTTGCGTTTGGGAGTCAATTACCTATAGGGAAGGTGTTTGCACCCTACAACATTCATCATAAAGACGATTACCCCTAATTAAATGTGCACAATTAATATAACTTTAAAATTATTTATTTTACCCCTAAGAAATTAAAACATTTTTTGGTGTTTTATTTGCTTATTTATCTATCAAGGAAACTTTGTTAAATTTTATATATATCTATATATTTTTATCTTGAAATGATTAAATTTTTATTATTTTTGAGATTGACAGGAGAGGTATCCTACTCCTACGTATCTTTGGGTACAATGGAGAATCAGACTCACGTAATTCTTTGAGTAGAAAAAGTTTGTGTGTTGATATTTTTTGGTTTTTGGTTTTTGGTTTTCTAAAAGGCTTTCGCGATAACCAAGCAGGAAATGCATCCAAAATAGTTATCGGTACACCTTTTAAGGCTTTTGTAATACCCAAACAGGAAGTGCATCCAAAATGGTTATTACTAAACCTTTATTATAAGACTAAAATTTTATTTAAATGTTTGTTTTAATTTTTAAGATTTTATTTTAAAATATTTTTACAATAACTAAATAGGAAGTGCATCCAAAATGGTTATCATTGCATCTTTTAAGGCTTTTGTAATACCTAAATGGGAAGTGCATCCAAAATGGTTATTACTAAGCCTTTATAATTAGATATAGTAATAAGTTATGTTAAATAAATAAGTAATTTGAGAGATTTAACAAAATAGTGGTGTAAGAAATTATTTGATTTTGCCTAAATAAAATAGATACCGGTTGTAGTTATAGAGATAAATTAAATGGGTAGGTAAATAAATAGACGAAGTAAGATAAAATAGCTAAATTCAAATAAGTATTTTATTTTAGTAAAATATTCTTATTTTCATTTAAGATTTAAACCTAAAATATAAGTCATTTACATAATAAACTAACGTACCATAAAAAAAAGGAGTGCATGTTTTAAATCAAGTTAAAAACGAAAAAGGGGCCAAACTCGTCACATTAATTCTAAGGGGAATAAAACTTTGTTACAAGCCCAAACCCAATTTCCCATATTTGCTAGACCCAATGGGGGCTTAATGGAAACACAAATTGAGACTAGGTAAAAGAAAGAAACCACTGAATATCAAACGAAAGCCACTATGTGGCAAACGTAAATATCAACGCGAGCGACCACGCAAGAAAGAGAAAAAAAAAAAAGAAAAGAAAGGAAGGGGGAACGAGTTTGGCAGGGGGGAACGAACGACGTACTTCCGGCATCGTAATGGCAACGTGATGGAGGATAGGATGCGGAGCGTGATGTTCTGCGGAGAGTTGTCGACGGCGTAGGTTTTGGGGCGACGTGGAGGTTTGGCGGCTGGGATCAAAGCGTTGCGGAGGTGGGCTTAGGGAGAAGGTGGTTCGTGGTGGGCTTTGACGATTTGGGGGTTTTCATGGTAAGGGTTAGCAGCGGTGAAGCGGCACATTTCTGGCGTCGTGATGGCGACACGGCGGAGGATAGGGTTACGCGATCTGAGGGAGGGGTTTTCTTGTTCTATCATAGGGATTTAGCTCTTGGGATGTTTGGATTTAGGTAGCTGTGTTTGCTATTTTGTGGTGACTGAGGCATTATGATTGTTCAGGAACTACTAAATGACATCCTTTAATTCCAATTTCTTTTTATTATCATTAATATATGTTGATTTGAAAACAGAACACAGAGTGCATATTCAAAATTGTTTATCTGTTACTTGCTTGATTTTGATTCAAACTGACTCTTGTTTACCTTTTTCTTTTTTTGATTTTTATTTCATCAAACCAACAGGACATTTAAGGAGACAACGTATGCAATAGGAAGCAACAGAGAAGAAAGATAATCACAGTCAATGGAATTTTAAGATATTCAGAGCATTATTATTGACGAAGGGGGGTTACCTGTGTAAGAGCAAGCCTTCAAATCCTAATTGGAAAACTCAGAAGGATGAGAGGATGAAGAGATGAAAATTGGGGAATTTGTGCTGTGTAGGTTCTCTTGCTTACAGCATTTTGAACTATAGTGCATCCTGAGTGTGTCTGTCCCCCCCAGTGTCTGCCTTTTTCCTCTTTATTTATATTCTAGTTTCTCCTTTGTTGAACGTTATTCCATTGTCTTCTTGCAGGGACAAGAGACAAAAAAAACAGGGGACAAACTCAGGGTGTTAGGTGGCTGCAGGGTGGTGCCTGTAAAGCTATGGTGTCTGGGCTGAGTATGGAAAAAGCAGAAAACATTGCAAAAGAGCCATTGTTGCCAACCCAGAATAGCAAAGCATGCTTCCATTTTGTTTTACGTTCCGTTTCTGTGTTTTTCTTCCTTTTTATTAATTTTTTTTTTGGTTTTGTTGTTATTATTATTCTGTTTGGGCTTGTACTAGCCCAGTATGAATAACAAAAAGAATTAGATTGTGAAATATGATTTTTAAAAAAAAAACAAAATAAAATAAAATAAAAGATAAAAAGGTGGACAAAATTGGGTATTCACACCCCACACAAAGAAACCAACTTGTATATTCATACTTGTATTTTGTTCTCCCTGTTGTTAGGTCCAAGATCACCCAATCCTTGTTCATTTTCTTAGCTGTGAACACAAGTAATTTTTACATGAGCTAGCTAACATCTAGTGAGGAAACAACATGGCATTTTCTAAAAACATCAATCAAGGCACTCTTGTGATAAAATAAAGTTGTTTATTCAAAGGATTATAATTAAAAACCAAAAGAGAACAAAATACATTGAAATTGTAAGATGATTAGAATTTCAAATGTGAAATAACAATCGGAATTTGGAAGAAAAAAAAAGAGTAAAGGCCAAAATAAAGTGAAATTTAAGTGAGAAATAGGAAATAGGTAGGGAGATAAAAGGAGTGAGTGGATTGCGGTTTCAAATCTCTCAAGAAGTAGTCCCTACAACAAGGTTCTACCATAAGCAGAAGCTAGCTGGCGATTTTGAGCTTATTTTTGCATTTGCCTATGTGATTCAACTTCAATTGCATTTGGAATTGGAAAATATTAGCAGCCAAAATTCTCGTTATCCAAAGGATGAAAAATTAAAACATTTTGTACTAGAAAATGAAACATATATAATCATTCCACAAAACTGCATCAAGTAGAGAATAAAAAACAAATCAAGTCGATTAATCATATATATTTCATAAATAGAGTAACACAAGTTGCAAAAATAGTAAGTCACAATCACAAATCTAGAGAACAAACTGAATAGATCTGCATTGCAAAATCAAATAAAATAAGAAAACAAAAGTTTTGTAGCCAATGAGGGTGCTCTCTATAGCTTCCTTAAGCTTGGTGCCAACCTTGAACTTGATGAGGAAGGAGCGAGAAGCAAGAATATAGTCGCAAATGTTAAGAGCTCAATCTCAATCTTGAATTGGTAGTCAAGGATCTGCTTGATAGGGGAGATGATGTGCCATGAGGTGCGATAGGTTTTTCTTCTCCATGACGGTGCAAGTGGAAGCCAGTGAGAAAGGAACATGATTTTTGCTTAAGGCTTTTAGACAAAGGTCTAGATGGTTCGCTTAGCTATTTTGTGATGAAATCTTTTTTTTTTTTTTAAGTTTTTCATTATAAGAAGTGAAAAAGAAATATACAAAAATTAAAGATTTAGAGAGAGCTGACATTAATAAAATGGTTTCTATATAATATGTATTGACTTTTATCGGCAATTTATAATAATTGCCATAATAAATTACCTTTTTACTGGCTAATGATTATTGGTCGTAGAAAAATTGTCTCAAGTAATAAAATACTAGCCATTAACTAATTGCCACTACATAACTGCCACTAAAAGTAAGTTTTGTTGTAGTGTTTATAAACTCGTTGACCCCCACCTCCCTACTACCAACACCCACCTCCCTACTACCAACACACTTCATTTTCTCTTCTTCCTTTCCTAACCCTATCAATTTCTCTCAAAATCTCTCAAGAACCAAAGCTTTCATGGTTCTCCAATTCTATTTGTGACCAAGTCAAGGTAAGTGGAGGCTCTTCTTCTTCCTTTTTCCTTCTCCTTTCACGCAGCCTACACACCACCAGCACCCTCCACCAACTCCTCTTTGGCTCCTCTTGAAAATTTTCCAAATTCTCAAGGGACTTTTGTTATAGAACACTAATTAAAGCTTACGTTGTTTTGATTGTGCAACTAGGAGATTAATTAAAGCATGGATAAGCAAAGCCCTCTCCTTCCTTCTTATGGACAGTCGCAAGTCACTATAGGTAAATAGGTAAAGGCTAGATTAATTTGAATTCCATGAATGACAATAGTCTAGATCATGGTTTTGATGATTTTTGCATTATTAATTTCAATTGTGTGGCTCTTGAGGATTGTGATTATTATGTGTTTGCATGATTAGCCATATAGAACTTAGTTGGGCCTTGTAAGGTGTTCTTGTTGATAGAATTACTTGAAATGCATGCTTAATGTGTAATTAGATGCTTGAAAGTTTGAATTGTAAGATGCTGAATTTTACTACAAAGGAACAACATTTGTATTTGTGTACTGCTCTTTGTGTGATGCAAATTTTCATTTTATTTTTGGTAGAGAGATGCCTTTATATGTCTAGAATGTCTTTGTAAAATTTCATAATTTAATTCTAAGTGATGAATATTTGGAAAAATTTTGATTGACTGTTGTCCTGCCAAAATCCTAATAGAAATCAGCCACGAAAATGTGCTTAATTAAATTCTTACATGATTTTGTAAAAATTGAGAAAATTATATTTAGAAACTATATATATTGAAGGTTAGGACTGCAAAAGATGGTTGCAAGAAAAATTCATTTACTACGTTAAATGCTTGGCAAAAGCAGGGCATTAAAGATGATAGAAAATAGAAAACTTTTCTAAGCATGTAATTAGTGTTCCTAAAGCTTAGCTTTGTGTTTTATAGTATATGGAAGTAATTAGAACTAATGAATTAGTAACCAAAAGATAATATGGGATAAAACAAGTGTATGTTAGTGTTTTTTAATCATGATAAACATTGACCCTAGTAATTGGTGGTAAACTTTGAGTGAATTATATGATTGGTAACCAATGCATGAACTGAATTCTTTAGTTAGTGGACATAGTGTGGTTGCTTGACTCTTAAAGTGTATGATATGGAAGTGTGGTTTGTGCTTGAATTAGCCAAGTCATGATTAGTGTTCTATAGATGATAACATGTGTGAGCTTATTTAAGTAATTGGTAACTTTGACCATTATTTAGAATAAATCCAAGATAATTAAGGTCTATGGAATGGTATAACTAAGTGGTAATTAATTGAGTATTTTGATTTGGAAATTAAGAAGTCTAATAGAACGTATTCTTAAATTAGGAAATATAATTCTCTTATTCAGCATTTAGTGGCATGAATGGTTAATGGTTAATAAACTTGAATTTCAAAATTTACTTATTATGGTTTATTTTGTCCAAGTATGTCTTTCACTATGTGCATACGTCAGTATGATATAATTAGTTTTTAAAGAAATTGTAAGTGAAACAAATGCTAAATTGATGTTTTGATGTATATAAGCCATTCGACCATTGATTCTTGTAACACCTGTTTTTTCTTAATGTGTGATTTAGTGATTTAATAACCAAAAGTGAAAATTTAATATGTGATCTTGATAAATAAGACGAATAAATAAATTATTGTTGTGTGGTTGTTGTTATGTGTTGTTTTTGTCTTCGAATTCCAATCTGAATTTAGGGAACTTGAGGAAATATGCTTGAGCCAAATATAGATGTTGGTGGTGTTCGACTGGGTTGTTGAGTAAACAGCAGTGTTGAGCCAGTTTAGGGTCTTGGGGAATGGCTAGATGGACCATGGGCCTTAGTGAGCCCAAAGCTCGATTGAGGCCTGAGAGAGCTTTAAATCACAAAAAAAAAAAACTCCCTTCCCTCTCATTTTTAGTTGGACCACCAAAGACACTCTCTCAATCTCTCTCAAAACCCATCAAGTGAAAAATAAGATTACTAAATCATCCCATTCCATTTGGTGAGAAGAATTACTTCTCTGAAGATTTGGCTTAAAGGTTCACATCTCTCACATTCTCCTCCTCCCTTAAATTTGATTTTGGAAGCTCCAAGAGGTAAGGGAAGCTTACATATGTTAAATGCTTGTTGTATGAGTGTGGTAGTATGTGTATGTTGTCGTGGATTGAGCTAGAAAATGTGATTTGACTGAGTTGTGTTGAAAATGAGTATTGTTGAACTTGGAATGATTTGTTGTTAAAATGATGTGATTTGTGTGATATCTGTTGAGTATGATGTTGTGGAATATTGTATGGTGTTGTTCGACCTTTGTGGGGTTGATTTGCAGTGTAGGAGAGTGTAAAGTTTGAATCTTTGGGTTTTTCGACGAGAGTTGCTAGCTCTGTCATCTAGTAGTCGCTGAGTGACTAGGCTTTCATTGAGCGAGAATGCCCCTGGGAGTGAAGTGAAGTTGTTGAGTTGTAATTCGCTGAGCGAAGTTCAGTTTGCTAAGCGAGTAGTTATGAAAATCTAAAAATTTTCCAGAAGATCATTCGCTGAGCAAGGATAAGGCTCACTGTGCGAGTATGGGCATTCCAAAATGCTTGGGATTGATTCGCTGAGCTAGTACT
Organism: Spatholobus suberectus; assembly: GCA_004329165.1. Classification (NCBI taxonomy): domain Eukaryota; kingdom Viridiplantae; phylum Streptophyta; class Magnoliopsida; order Fabales; family Fabaceae; genus Spatholobus; species Spatholobus suberectus. The sequence continues at coordinate 57,213,849 of CM014731.1, read as the reverse complement.
AGGCTCACTGAGCGATTTGAGGCCTGGAGAGTTGTTGTTCTCTGTGCAAGTATTTCGCTAAGTGAGCAACGTGTTTGCTGAACGAGGGGCGTGTGTAAGTTTTGGCTGCTCTTTGGAGTGGTTAGTCGCTAAGCGAGAAAGTGACTCACTAAGCGAATTGCCATTGAGAGAAATTGGAGAAAGTCCTTAGAACGAATTCGCTGAGCGACCCTGGTTGTCGTTGAGTGAGAGACTCTAGAGTGGATGTTCGCTGAGCGAGAACTGATAAATCTATATTTATGTATGTCGCAATTGGGGTCGCGGCGGGACGGCGAAAAAGAGTTTTAAAAAAAATAGGGAGTCGCCACCAATATTTATTAAGGAAAAACATTGGAAAAAACTTAAAAAGAAAATGGTCTACAAAATCAGATTTTGGGCTTGGGAGTCAATTACGTGTAGGGAAGGTATTAGCATCCTACAACGTCCGTCATAAAGACGGTTACCTCTAATTGATTAAGCAAATTATTAATGACTTTTAAAATATTCATCTCACCCTAAAATAGTTGCAAGAAGAATTTTATTATTATAAAAAAAATTATTTTATCTTAAATTTCATTATTATTTTTGAGATCGACAGGAGTGGGCTCCTGCTCTTACGTATCTCCCGGTGCAATGGAGAATCAGACTCACGTAGTTTTTCTGGTAGAAAATATTTGTGTGTTGATATATATATATTTTTATTTTTATTAATTTTGAGATTTCTGAGTTGTCACAACTCATACGTCCTAATATAAAATTGACAGAGGTATACACCTAAGCTAATCTATTATTTTACTTTGATTCGATACAAATTTTATTTTAACATTTTATTTTTTTATTTTAGAGTTGAGTTTTAATACATTAAGTTGTACAACTTATGCCTTAAAATCACAATATTAAGAAGATGTTACATCCAATCAATCTCTATTCTCTTCAAGATTTGGTTATTATCATAATTTTTAATTAAATTATAAAATTAGTTTTGATGATTGTGGAACAGTTTTATCTAAAATTGTGTTATTATTACTATTACAATCATTAATTTTCATTCTTATTTTCTTGCGTTTTTTAATTTAGAGAAAAAGTTTTAAGACAACAAATTGTCGCAACTTGTGTCCTTAAACTCTAGAATCAAGAGGATGTCACATTCAATTAATTCTTTCTCTATTGGGTTTTGTTAAAAAAACTTGATTTTATTGATTTTGGTTTTGTTATTTTTATTATTATTATAACTTTATTTTTTTTCAAAGCATTGTTTTAATTTTGTTGATGTTAGTTAGCTAATATATTTGTTTAAGACGATCCTATTAATGCTTCGCAGCTATCTCATTTTTATGGATGGTAAGGTTTATACATACATACATACATACATACATACATACATACATATATATATATATATATATATATATATATATATATATATATATATATATATATATATATTAATCAAAAACCATAGATAATTATTCTCCTTTTTCACTACAAGTTTCAAGTGAAAAAGAATATACAAGCCTAAAAGCACTTTCGATTAAAACCTTCCACGGAGTAAAGCCCAAATGCAATAAGCCATAATAAAACCCAAACTGAATTGGATTGAGTGTCGCTGTAGCGTAACCTAGGATAAAATATTGGAGTGGAGGCTACAAAGGGGTTCAAGTTAGATTTTTCATTAGCCTGTGTGTTGAAAGAAGCTTTAGGAAAGGGGAAGCTGGAACGATGTAGCTTACGGCTCTAATTCCCTGCGCCAAAGTCGATGCGGTGAGCCAGTATTGTGGGCAGCGTCAGTGAAGGTGCACGCATGGCGATGATTAACGATTAGAGATGCGCGGGGTTGGGGTTCATACACAGTGATGTCACAGTTTGCGTGTGAGACGACAGTAGCGGTTGGGGCTTGCGCATGCATCGATCGTGAGGTGATGGGGTTGTTGCCGGCGATGACTCTGATGCGAGCAAGACAACGGGTCCGGCAAGCTGATTGCGTTCATCAAACAGCTAAGGGAGAGAGAGAGCTCACCGACGATATTGTGACGGAGCAACGCCTTTGCGATGTGCCAACGCTGCCGTCGCGGCGACTTGGCGGTACCGACTTAATGCTAACCGCAGCGGCCATTTTTTATTTTTTTGCTTGATCTTTGTTCTTCCCTCTTTGGAATGGGTTTTTTTTTTTGTTTCTTTTGATTTTGGTGGTTTGCGGCAACATTGGAGTTTCGCTCAGGCGAGAAAGAGGGCGCAAATGATGAACCTATTATATATATTTTTTTATTTCTATTTTAATTGGTTCTTTTTTTTAATTACAGGAGTACTTGCACTGGTTTTGTTTTTCATTTACGGAAGATCAAATGCTTGATACACAGTAGAAGGTTTGGTACTTGATGCACTCGTGGGATTGATCTTGATCTAATTTTATTATCTAAACCGTCATTACAGTTGACCACTACATTGTGAAATGTTGATTATGTGCTTGTCTGTGTGTGTTTGTAAAACAGGGGTATCAAAGTGAATAAAATACAATGCGTACTACAAAGCAAGTAGGTAAAGTTTAAAGCTAAATGTTCACCAACCTCTCACTTTTTTTAGCTTGCAGAATGTCGATGTCTGAGATTGAAGAAGCAGCGGAAGGTGGTGCTTGAACGCAGGAGTGTTGACCTTTTTCTCACACCCAGATGCAGCCCATTCTTCCGCTTATCTCAGAATTGGTAACCCTTTGATGTAGTTTCCTTTCCTTCCTCTCTCTATGTGTGGTTTCCAAACATATCATGTAACCCCTTCGCGATTCTTTGTCAGGCCAATTTATAGGCACAAGGAAGCTTTGGGTTCAAATTCACATGAAGGTCCAAAATCCTTTCTGTTTCATCCTTTTTCTTTTCTGGCATCACCTTATTGATCAGAGAAAAATTGCCTTTTCTTTGCAGGGTCAAAATTCAAATCACAGAGGCACAGGCTTGACTTTCCATTGGTATATTTGTTCTGTTTAAGCCTCAATCTTTATTTTTTTTCAATTTCCAAATTCAGCTTCTGTTTGTAGCAAACTCTTAATTGAATTTGTTTTGATTTGAGAAGCTGGCCCGAGGGATGATGCACTTGTTCCTTTCTGCCTTCTGTCAAATTTGTTTTATTCCTTTGTTGTATCTCTGGACCAGCTTGAATTTATGACCTACAGACGAAAGTGTTGCTACAAGCCAGCTGATAGCTGTTACCTTGGAGGCATCAACATTCACCAAGAAGGATAAAGCTACTGTTGCACGATGATGCTGTGTGAATTCAGAGTTCCTTAAAACAAAAAGATGCTGACTTTGTTTTTGTTTTATATATTTTATTTTTTTGTGTATTTTCTGTATAAACTCTATTCGGACTGATAGCAATTGGGCTTTTATGACCCACTCATATTTTCTATTTCTTTGTTTCTTTCCTTCTTTTTTTTTTTTTTTTTTGATTCAAAGCAATTCAATTTAACCTGAAGAGGATAAAAGACCAAACCTGGGCCTATGTTAGCCAAAGTCAAATAACAACAAAAGAGGAGAAAAACAAGGAGAAAATAAAATAAAATAAAATAAAGATAATAATAAATATAAAACTGAAGGAGGAAATAAATAAAAGAGTGGACAAAAACAGGTGTTCACAATGTAGATTTATAAAGCAAGTTCACATGATTTTTGCATTAACTCATTGGAAATTTTTGAGAAAATAGACCATTAATGAAGAATTTTATGTGATGTGTGTTTCTAAGCTTTTTATTTAAAATTACATGAATTGCCTTAATTTTGTTGAATTTTATGTAGGAAGTTAGTTGAGCAAAGAAAAGAAATCCAGTCCACAGGTATAGAGGAGTAATATACTTATCAAGTGGGCTTAAAAGAAGCCTATAAGCACAAGAACTGGCCAAAAAAGAGACTTGAAGCACAAAATGGAGTGTACAAAGTTGCACCCGCCCGGCGGGCCTTGCAGGCTGTCCGGCGGGACTTGCCCTGGAGGTATTCCGCCGGGCAGGTTAGATAGCCAGCCCGGCGTCAAAGCGAAGCGAATTCCGAGAAACCGCCCAGCGGGTTTCCAACCTCGCTGGGCGGGTTCGGGATCCAAGTTTTAATTTTATTTGAATTTTTAATGGACCTAGATTGGGCAGAATAGACTGGGGTTAAGTCTTCTACTTCAAAATTCTGAAATGATATTACAAATAGCAAGGAGCAAAGCACAAAAAGGGGGATCGTTGTCTTATCTTTATTCTTTCCTCAATTCTTCCTTTTTTTGCTTTTTGGCTTCTAGAGAAGGATTCTTGAGGGACAATAGGATACTCAGAGTCAGAGATTGGGGAAAAACCTTTTTCTGTAAAAGATTTCTTCTTCTCTTTCCTTTGATGTATATCTTTAAAATTATGATTTCTCTTCTTGTCATGAGTAGCTAAATTTCTTGTTAGGGTTGTGGTGTACTTAGTGTTTGGAACCCCTAAATGTTTAATTTTAATTGAATTCTTGTTTCTATTCAGTCAATTAGATTGCTTTACTATTTTTATTTTCTTACTTGGAATTGATCATCCCTTGTATGCTTCGAATCAATTAATTGAACGGCGGCTGTACCGTAATTAATTGGTAAACGTGTAAGGTAATCAAATTAGGTTTTGTCGTATGATCAACCTTTATTCCTAATTTCCAATTGGGTTAGATAATTAATTTAATCCTCCTTTTTTATTCCCTATGCCTTCCTAGGGTTTTAATATCTCACATGATCAATTGGGAAATTAACTTAGAAAGGACTATTGCAATTTATGACCAACAATTGACAATAAAATTCGTAGGAAAATATTGGTAATTGACGAATAGTAAGAGGTTCAATTAGAATTAGATGTGAAGGAACTTAAGAGCACGAAGGAAACCACAACCCTGAGCCTATTTTTCTCTAAATTTTTCTCTACTTACCATTGTTTGTTTTACAATTCCTATTTCACGTTTATCATTATTAAATCAACCCAGTACCTATTTAATTTTACCTAAACAATATAGAATCTCTGGAAACTAGTAATCACCATTTAGTCCTTTGGGTTCGATATCTGGACTCACGTCCTTTTATTACTACTGCGATAAGGGTACGCTTGCCCTTGAGCGTATTTTTAGCGCATCAAGAACCTTCGTAGGGGAAAATAGACCCTTTGTAAGGGAGATCTTCGCTGAGCAAGCATATGAACCGCTGAGCAAGCATGGTAGTCTAATGTTGTTTTTAATTAAAATCTTAATTGTGTAAACGTGGTTGAGAAGGACTCATAGCGCAAGTTCAATGTGAGAATTGTTAAGAGTATAGGCAGGGTGGAAGGTTGTTTGCATAGGACCTCCACTAGTTGAAAATGTTGTTGCTTTGAGTTTATTCATGAGGTATGGGCTGCTTGGATAGGACTTTGCCTATTGGCCATGCATAGGGCTAGATTGGGCCTGCATGGGGTTGGTTGTAGTTGTTGGGCCATGGGTGGTGCTATGTGAGCCCACTTGCTGTTGTTATTAAACTTTATTGAATTGTTGATGTTGGATTGATGATGAATAGTGTTGTACCGCATTCATGCATGAGTCTACAGTAGTGATTGCGTTGTGAGCAGGCACGTAAATTGGTTGGTTGATAGGAGCTGTGGCCTAGACGGACCTCCAACCTAGTGTCAGAAAGGTCAATGGGGGTCATTGCACTTAGGACCTGGGAGATAGATAGATAGGCAATTCCACAAGGTGCTAAGGTCGTTGCAAGCCTTGTGTTGTGGTAAGCCACTACCCATGTATATCGATCCTGATTAACCACTTTTTCCTATCCATTGATTAGAGCTATAGTGTTCACCAATAGTAGTGGAAGGCACTATGTTAAGGAACATGTCTATGCTGGTCGCTTAAGTGTGGAAAACCTTTCAAGAGTCGTGTCATCATGCATTGACATAGTAGTGGTGAATTTGTTGTATCATGGGGTTCTGAGTTGTGAACTCCTTACTGTATGATTGTAAGTTTGTATCCATGTGAATGAATGTTGAGAACTGTTGATGACTTCTTTAATGATGTGTTATGTTGTTGGTTTAGTAAGCTTACCCTTGCCTTGTTATTTTGTTGTGGTTGCTCTGTGATAATCACGTCTGTTGGGGTGGGAGCAAATGGCGAGGCTTTAATGGATCCGGCTACCTAGAGTTGAAAGTGGAGCTGCTAGTAGGAGATAGTGTGACGCGAGGAGTCACACCTTCGCTTTTTGGATGTGTATTTTGTTTCATTTCTTTTGATGGGGGTGTATAGGGTGACCAAGCATAGGGAGTGTATTTTGTACCCCTTTCCCTTTGTAGATGTATATTTTATTGATATTGGCATTGGTGTTATCCCCTGGTTCTTTGGTTCTTTAGAAGTTGTAAAGACATGCATGTTGGCTGTAGGAGAGATGCATGGATCTCTTAAGACATGTATACGTGTGTGTGTGTGTGTGTGTGTATACATTTTCATTTTTAATTCCATCATCATAAACCAAATCAATCATTGAGTCAATTCAATTCACTCAAGCATATCACATCATTCATATTTTTGATCACTTATCATAGCCAAAATCATTGTATGTGTGTATGTGTGTGTGTGTGTGTGTGTGTGTGTGTTTATATATATTTATTGTCGCATGAGTTGGTAGAGTACAGTGGAGTGGTGTAGTAGTGACAGTGAGTCGTTATAATTCTTATTGTGTGTATCATGCTTGTTGATCTTTATGGTGATGGATATGGATTGAATAAAGAATGACAATGATTTTGGCCATGATAAGTGAACAAAAATATGAATGATGTGATATGCTTTAGTGAGTTGAATTGACTGAATGATTGATTTGGTTTGTGATGGTGGCATTAAAAATGAAAATGTAATTAAATTGGTGAAAGGTGTGATGTGAATGCTACCTATAAACGGCCAATTGATTGTGATGACAATTTTGATGAAATGAATGGAATTTGTGGAATGGATATGTTGGCTATGGATTCCTTTTATTGATTTATTGTCCATACCTAATGAGAGGTATAATGAAATGTACCAAAATAGATTAGGTTTTGCTAGATTTTTTGGAAAAGTATGAATGTTTGTAATTGAATATATTGTTCTTGTGGATGTTTATACATCATATGCATATATGTTGATGTTGTTAACCATGCACTAATGACATGTGTTCTAGATGAGAAGCCACAGTTTGATACACTGCAAAATGATAGGCAGGAACCCATTTATTGGAGGTCTGGGAGGTATAATATTGAGTGATGAACGTACTAATAACCGAGGTAGCACTCTTGAACTGGGAAAATTGCCTAACCAGCTTGATAACCCCAATAACTGCTCATTATCCCAGGATTAGTTGAGAATATACCTCTATTTGGACTATGAATGTCTCGAGCTAAAAGATTACTTGTTTTTTTTTTTATGATGATGAGGATTGTACCTTGATGTGAGAGAGGTATACGTACTCTCAATTACTTTCCATGGATATTAATGAACACTAAGTGGATTATAAGCTCACTTGCATTGCATTGACATAGTGTCTTAAAAAAACCCTGAAATTAGTGTGGTATATGATGCATCAATTTTAGATGGTAGTAGCACAGACAGACTTGTAGTGCCACTATTTGGATTTATTAAGTAACTTGATAGAAATCATTGATATATAGAAAAGAAACTGATAGGTCATGTATCAAATCTTTGTTTGTGTGCAACATGAGAATGTGATGCATTATGTGTATGTAAAAATTGTGATAATGTGTTATGAGTTGTGAATGTGCTCTCCACTGATTGCTTAATGTTTGATACATGATTTTATAGTTTATTATATGATACAATTATGTTAATGTTTTCCATTTTAATTGTGTGGCATGAACTATGGTTTAGGTGGTCTCTAGGTTTATTTGATTTCTTGGTTTCAATTTGTTGGGTTGTTGCCTCTAATTAATCTGTCCATTCCTTCATCTGTAGATGTTTGGAATGAAGATAGGGAGGGAATTTCTTTTTGGTTTGTATGTGAGTAGGTACACGGCTTAGGAATGCATGGTATTGGTAGAAGAGTTACATTAGTTAGGGGCGCAACATGGATGAAAAGGCTTACAACCCCCAACCAAACTGGTATCAAAGTGATGCGACAAAAGCATAGTTGAAGATGTAGAAGACCTATTCTTGTGGAACAACAATTTTATGGTTTGGTCTTATAACACCAGATGTTGAGATAATCTGGTGTGGTATCAAAACTGGTATTTCCTTGAACTAGTAAATCATTTTCATGTCAAGAGTATGTAGCTACATATTTGTATTACAACAGAGTTTTGATTTGTATTTCATTTTTAGTGGTATTCATTATCATGGTATTTCATTAATGGTTTAGTGGCAGTAACCTTTATTTCGTTTTATTTACAAAGGAAAAAAGGTTTCATAACTTTTCTTATGTTACAATTTGTCTTAAAAGCTTTACAAAAAAAAAAATGTCTACTTAATTTTTGCTACTAAGCTACTAGAGCTCAAGGTTTGAATTATAGAAAGGTTGACAGTTAAGGGTGTTACAGAACACACACTTTATGAAGAGTAATTCTGGAGCAAAAAAATACCTAGAACCCATCACCACACATGTTTATTGACTAAGATATCCTTCCTAAATCATTAGTGCTCTAATTATATCATTAGACACACTAATCCCAATTAATTAGAAACTTTCATTAAATGGCTAAACACTTTACATACACTTTTGGTTAAGCCTTTTTCCTTGGATCCCCTTAGTAAGTTTTCAAATTGTGACACCTTTTGTTGCCTAATAGGCTTGGTTGAAATTCTAGGATCCAAGGAGGGAGGATTCCAAATGTTTCCAAGCTTGTTTTAATGTGTGTTTGAGTTCCCGCACAACTTAAGGCCAAAACCCTAATTTACTAACTCATTTCCCACATTCATCCTCTCACATCAATATTTTCTCCCCTTTTTTTCTCATGGTCTGGTCGAACACTCCCCATGGCCAAGGAGGGCCAATTTTGCCTTCCAATATTGCTTTGAAGCCTCACCAAACTTTATCCTTTTAATTTCATTTTCCCACATAAAATCCTACTTCAAGTGTTATTATCTCTTCATCCTCTTCAATCCAAGGTGAGGTTTCTTTCATTCGTTTCACTTTTCAAACTACAAGAAATTATGGCCTCTTCCTCTCCATCTCATGCTCACTTTCCATTGTTGTTCATGGCTTCAAAGAGTTTTATTGGTGGTGGTTGATGTAAGAAGCCTCATTTTGAAGCATTTTTATCAAGGGATTTAAAGGTTCCTCAAGGGTAATGGAAGCTCTTCTTTTTGGACACAAATCTTCAAGATTTGTTTCTTCACTCACTATGGTTGGTTGGTCTCTTAATGAACAAACTTTTCTCGAAGTGTTCTATGCTTGAAAATGTTGATTTGGATGCATATGTCCTTCTTGAAATGACAAGTTTTGTTCTAGCCATTATTACCATATTTTTCTTCCACTAAATTTTCCTCTTTTTTTGGATGATGATGGTTGGTTATTGGCTATTTTATCATGTTTAAATGATGTTATTTGATGCTTATATTAGTTTGCTATGTTATCTTGTAATTTGGAACCATAAAGATTTGATTTTAACATTTCCATAAGCCATACAATTTAAGAATGGAACTTTGGACCCAAGACTGTATTTTGAGCAATTGGAAAATGGGGATGATGAACTAAATTGCTAGAACCAAGTATTAAACATGAACATAAAACCCTAAAATAACATTTAAGTGGATTAAGACAAAGTTTGGTTAAGAAAACTTAAGAAAAATATGAGTTTTTGGCTAATGTAGGGGCTTGCACGAAATTTTCATATCCTTAGTAGTGAGACTAAATTAATTTTAATGATTAAAAATCATTAATTAAGAGTTAAAAAGCTTAGGAAAAAGATTGGGCTAAAAAGGAACTAATCTAGAGTAGTTTTGGTGATTAATTAGATTATTAGATTAATTAAGGGAAAAATGATAATTTTGACCAAACTAGATTAATATTATGATTAAAATAATTAATTTTAGTTGCAATAAAATTTATTAGGAAAGATTTAAAGAGAAATTAATTTTTTAAATTTAAATAAGTTAATTATGAATATTATAATCAAAATTGGCTAATTAGGAGTAAAAGTGTAATTTTTTTGTAATTAAATTAATTTCATATTTAAAATAATTAATTTAATAATAATTAACTTATTCAATTCAAATTTGAAGGAAGAATTTATTATAGACTTAAAATAAGTTAAGTATAAAGATTCTAAGTAAGTTAAATAAGCCTCAGGACAAAATTGTCTTTTCCAATTAAAGACCTCATAAAATTCAATAAAAATCATATGCTATAAGATAACCATATTTTAGACTACTCAAAAATTTCAAGTTTAAATGCCTTAAGAATCTCTTGGAATAAATTTTTTAGGTTAAGTGCTTATTGTTAGACTTAAGGGCACTTTAAGAATTTCAAAACTTAAATTAATTAATTCTACAATATAAATGAGATATTATAGATCTGAATTTAATTTAATTTATAAACCATTAATTAAAATTTCTAAGTGAAAGCTTAATGAATTTCCCATAAAACTTAATAATACGTGTATTACGCGTAAATGACAATTAACTTGTGTAACGTATAAAATTTACAAAAAACTTTAGAATTTATTCATAATTTGGCTAGACCTTGATTTAGTTGTTGTAAAATGCTTAAAAACTTGTTGAGGACTACATGTGATGTAGTAGTGATATTGAGACCCTTAATGGTCGATTTATGATTGTAGCTTGAAGTTTAAAAACTCAAGTACAGTGTTGCTGTTTTGTCTTCGTATTAAGGTCTAAGTGGTGTTAATGGAATGCTTGTTGTGTGATGATTGTTGATTCCCATGTATTCAATTGCATGTGTCAAGTGGTTTAATAAGTACTGCATTCTCAGGTAGGAAAATGTGGGTACGAGTGAGCAAAGGTTGGGAACCTTGCGAACTTTTGGGCGTGAAATCCTACAAAGAACTAGGTTGATGTACAATCTGTGTCGTATGAACTCGACTAACCCTTCATGAATGTCCTGACACTATGCTACACTACTTATGATTAGATTTTGGTGTGTCTAATGTTTTGACACGTGTTGTTGTTGACCTAAATAGTCAGTGTTGATGATATACCATGATAAAGGACATTATTGGCAGATTGCTCGATGATAAAAATCTCCATAGAGTCAACTATGTCACATACATTACTATTAGACATGTTTGCATTGATTTGTGTGCATTTGATGTTATATACTATTTAGTGCAAAATTTTGTTTAATAATTTATTGTTGGTGTATACTATAATTATCTCTTTCTGCTTAAAGTACATCATTACAAACATACTTGTATGTTATCTTTATTTTATAAGCTTACCTATCTGTGATAATCATGATGTTTGTGTGGTAGGAACAAAATATGCATCGAGAGATTGTCCATGATCCCATCTACGCGAGGTCTATGGCTTCGGTTTGTCGTCAAGATCTCATATTTTGCGAAAGATCCTTTAGAATCCTTTAATTTTTAGAGTTAGAATCTAGTTGACTAGCTTGGGGATTTACTCTCAGTTATATTTTGGTTTTTGTCAATTGCAAAATATTCATCTTTATCCTTTTTGGGTCTATGTCATGTAGTATAATGTTAATTATTGGATTTCCAATCGTGGTTTATAACATTTTGGATATAGTGTATCATTTCCATTGTAATGTATGAATGATTTATTCATTTCTTCTATTTTTACTTATGCATGAAGTTTTATTAAAAAAATTTATGTTATAGTTATTTAATTTGGTTGAATCGATGATTTCACATGATTACCTTGTTTTCCACAATGCAAAAAATTTACACATATTTTTGAAATTAAATTAAATAAATATTTTATTTAAAATTGAATTATTCCACATTTTCCCATTAGTTTCATGTGACATAAGTGGGACGTTACAATATGTTGCACACACACATATTTGAAAAAAAAAATGGAGTGGGTATCTAACCATGACATGCCTATTTTATAGTTTGCAATGATGTTACTCAAATGTTTTTATGCACTATGTTTAATTGTTGCTTCTCTATCTCTCTCTCTCTTACATTTATAGCGATAAAAATTATATATATATATATATATATATATTGATATTATGCTTGTTTTAATGAGGATATCATTATGTATAAATTTAAGGTGTTTTATATATTATTTCATGTAATTAAGTTTCCTTAATTTATTGGTACATAATTTTTTACTTCTTTCCTATTGAGTGATTAATTAATTATACTGGCATATCTATGGGTTTGACCCACCCTATTTGGGCTGAAGTTGAACAAGAATATTAAAAATGGTAAAGTTCTTCCTATCATGTTTTAATGTAGTAGTATTTTAAGAACTTAAACTTGATACCACTACTTAAGTTAGAATAACCCCTACCAGTTATTAATGTTATTTGTAGTTTCTTAATTGCTTCATTTAATTTCTATTTTCTAGTAGCATGATGAGAACAAAGTGAGCTTTATCAACTTTGCCAAAAATTGGGGGGCAGGGGAGTATAACAAAACAACAAATGAAGAAAATTTAATCAATCATAAACAATATATTTATCATGATAATTATAATTTTCCTTCATTCTTATTGTAACAATAAAAATCTACATCTTCATTTTCCATTTCCTTTTAGATACAATAGGACTTCTTTAGAAAAAAAATAATAAAATATGAAATAAAAAAATTCTTTACAAATAAATGAATCTCATAATAATACTATTTACTAGAACCATAAAGTCTAGCCTCTTTTTTGAGAAAAATTTTGAACCATAGTGCAGAGAGTTTTTGATATCTTTTCAAGCCATTTTTGTAATCAACAAAGATCATTCCAAATCGTTTTGTATAACCTGAGGACCATTCAAAATTATCGAATAATGACCACACATAATATCCCTTCACATTCACTCCTTGCCTGTCAAATATAAATAAATAGAAATAGATTAAAAAATATTAAATTGTGTAATGACAAAACACAAAAGCATTTTAGGGTTGTAGAAAACTACTTACCTGATTGCAAATCGAAGATAAAAGAGATGGCGATAATGATAATCAATTCGAAAAGTATCCATCAGAGATTCCTCGACTGATAGTGTTGGGTCATTGAATTCATTTATACCTAGAAGTAAGGAGTGTACAATGTAAACTGTCTAATATCTTTCTTTCAAAGGTTAAAGGAAGAAAAAGAAAAAGGAACCACACATGGTAATGTATGCTATTGAATTCAAGGGAACTATATATGATACGTAAGTAAGAGTTATTTACCATTTTCAGTGATATAAATCAAAGGGTTATTGTACTTTTCCTTGGTATATAACAAAAGATCACGAATTCCTCTTGGATAAACATATAACCAATCAGATGCAATCTGCATAATTATATGTGAGAAAAGGTAAGCTTTATGTATATTTTATCAAATAGATTAAACTTAAAACATTTGCAAGTCTATACGAGGATACACATACCTTTATACCTATTGGTTTTCCATCACGCTCAACTGTAATCAATCATGAGACAAGCCATTGTCAACAATGATCAAATTCAATGTATATAAGCAATTTAGAGAACTAATAAAAAGGTTATAGATTAATTGGTTTCTTACATGCAGGATTGACCAAAGAATCTGTTATGTAGCTAGGTCTAGCTTTGCTTAAATGAGGTGCATCTGAAGCATAAGTTGTGGAGTAATAATTTAGGCCAATAAAATCAAATGAACCAATGAGTAGCCTAGCTTGCTCTGTTGTAAATTTTGGTAATCGTGTTCTCACGAGGGAGCGCATGCTTTTTGGATACTCTCCAGATGTTAATGGATCCATAAACCTGGAATCAAATATCTTTCCAATTTAACTTTCCATTTAAAAGGTCATAGAACCTATATAGACGAAAAAGCAATAAGTTGCCCTTATCCAAGCCTCAATATAAACACCCTTAAAGGCTTGATTCAACTCTTTAAGGCCTCAATAAAAGGAGAAATGCTTAAAGGCATGTGAAAGCTACTTTTTACAAATCATATACAATCCATACATACTCTTTTTTTTTTTTCAATACAACATATGCATGCGCATTTGGTAGATAACTTGAATGTGGAGAGAAAGGAGAGATCTCTTACCATCCATACATGAAATCAATTGCTCTTTCAGTAGCCTTTTGATCATATTTGGTATCTGAGAGTGGCAGAAACCAATTAGCTACTAAGGTTATGCCTATCAAACCCTTTTGAGATACCTGCACATACACATATTCAAATATTTTAGTTTATTATTACTATCTAATTTAAAAAATTAAAATAATGTCCCTATTGATTATTTCTTTTCTTTTTTTTTCCTAATCTCACACTAATTCAAAATAATTAATAGGATAAAGTCTAACAAACTTTTAATTTACAAAGGTTCTCAATATAAGCACTAACTTGGTATTTAGTCTTGTATACACAAACAGTTGTTGCATGAGCAAGAAGTTGGTGGTGAGTAACTAAATAAGGCTCCGTCCCAGAATCTCCACTAGTACAATTTGGATTTGACCAAACAGAACATCGTCCTGGTGCCATTTGTCCACTTGCATAGCCATTCTTGCTATAACTCCATGGCTCATTCAAAGTGACCCAATACTTAACCCTATCACCAAATTCTTTGAAGCAAAGTTCTGCGTAGTCCCGAAAATCCTTACTGAAGATTGATATAGATGTTAACAAAATTATTTTCATATCTAGGTATTGAACATTTTTAAGTTTGTAATAATACTTTGGAATTAAAACTCACACTATGCGAGGACTTAAGAAGCCACCATATTCATCTTCTAATGGTTGTGGAAGATCCCAATGGAAAAGAGTTACAAATGGTTGTATACCTATAATTGTTAATTAGTTATGATTATCGACAACAAGAGAATATGGTAAAAGGTAAAGTAATAAAAACTCGAATCAACTAAAAGTTTGGACCTTACCATTTTCTATTAGCTCGTTGATGAGGTTGTTGTAATAGTTGATTCCTTCTTGATTTATACCTCCACTTAGCTTTCCTTCTGTGGTGGATGTACGGTTTGTAAAAAATTAATTTCAAATGGTTAAATTAATTATGTGAAACATCAAAGTAGATCAAATTTAATCTAAATTATCATCGATCAGTTGACTTACTTGGTAATATTCTGGACCAAGAAATAGAGAATCGGTATGAATCCAAGTTCATATCCGTCATAATCCCAACATCTTCCTATAATATTAATGGACAACAGTAGATATTATTAGATTGCACCGAACAATCATAATAAAATTAAAAGCAACAAACGGTAACCATAAGATTTAATTTGCCCCTTAAGTAATTAGTTTGCTTGATTACCTTTTACCTTTACAGTTCATAAAATAAAATACAATTGTTACTTATTGAAATAAGTGTAATTAAGTAGTAATAATTAATTCGAAAAATTAGAAAAGATATTTTTTAATCCATTATTTATTCGTCAAATACTTACCTTTAATAATTATCAATTCAACATTTTCTTAAATGTACATCATTCTTTAGTTTAGAAGATACAAATTAATACTTTGAAGAACCGTACCTTATATCGGTGATATGCATCAATGGCCACGTCTCCATTTTTTCCGTCCTGTATCTTTTCTGCACATCAATTCAGGATGAACAAATTGTAAATTGTGCTTTCGAAGGCATTAAGTAATTTCTTTTTTGAGATGCGCATTGTAGAACTTGTACTATTATTGGCGTTTATGTGTCAATAAATGTGGTGTTTTCGAGGCCAATTTTTTATTTGATTATTTGATTATTAATCAAACTATACATAAAAGATAACAATTAGCAAAGCATCCCCTTCCCCTTTCTTTCTCTGCTAGCGGAAAGAAAAAACAGAGAAACTGCATATATACCTGGATATTCATGGGTGAAGGTATCCCATATACTTGGTCCCCTACCACCTTCCATTGCTGCACCTTCGAACTATACATATGACAAACACAACATAATCAATACCGTGTCTAATAAGTATAGTGAACTAGTGGACAGAGTAATACAATCAAGATCATATTTACATTGATTTCTAATTGTTGAAAGTATAAAAATCTTTATATTA
Organism: Spatholobus suberectus; assembly: GCA_004329165.1. Taxonomy (NCBI): domain Eukaryota; kingdom Viridiplantae; phylum Streptophyta; class Magnoliopsida; order Fabales; family Fabaceae; genus Spatholobus; species Spatholobus suberectus. The sequence goes on along the minus strand of CM014731.1, from coordinate 57,197,711 downwards.
ACGGTATATGAAAATTAAATTTATATCATAAGAATTTAATTATAATATACTACCAGTTAATTGTTTTTGACATTATTCAATTTTAGTTATACTTTTGTTAATTTTTGTTATGATTAACATTAACAATAAGGGTTAAATATGTTTTTAGTCTTCCAAAAATTGACTTGGTTTGGTTTTAGTTTTCAGAAAAAAATTTCCTTGAATAAAGTTATTCAAATATTAAAAATACTCTAATTAGATTTCTGTGCTAAACTCTGCTTAATTCTTCTGTTAAATGATGGTTACATAAACTTTCAAATAAAGTATTTTATTACCTGAATTGTCCAGTGATAATTTTTAATAAAAAATCAAGTAATTACTTTTGCTTCAAGGTAAAAAAAAATGTAGTTTAGGGTTAAACATGTAATAATTTTATTCAAAAAATATATTACTAATCTAATCTGCACATAACAATTAACATGGACGGCTACATTAGTAAATTAATGGTGACTGTGATGCTATATGATCATTATTTGATAAAAAGGTTAAACAGAGTTTAGTATAGGAGGTCTACTTATGATATTTTTAATATTTGGGGAAATTTATTTAAGAAATTTTTTTTCTGAAAACTAAAACCAAAAAGGTCAATTTTTAGAGAATCAAAAACATATTTAATCTTAAAAATAATATAGAAAGTAATTTTTAATTAGTTGACGATATGAAAATTTTAAAATATAAATGAAAACTAAACTCTAGTATAAATACCTGGTACGATGAGGATCCGGCCCCAAAGATAAAGCCTGGAGGGAAACTGTCCCGATTCATGGAAGCAAAGTCAAGAAGGGGCTCAACTGCAACACTTTGTGTGCAATTAACACTCGATTTGCTAATCACAAAAACAAAAGCAATGAAGCCGAGAAGGAAAAGTCTGTTGCATGCCATATCTGATTATTCTGCTTAATCCGTTAGGTTTTGACACAAATGACTGATGAGTGCCCTTTATATAGGAAACTGGCCAACTAACAAGATTATAATTAATATTATTTGCGGACATTTAGAGACCGAATCCCAAATGTTGAAAATAGTAAGAAAATATTAAAACTTGGTCTCCCTTGACTCGTCCAAACTGAAATTAAACAAATGCGGCGGCACATTTTTATATGGTTCTTCGTAGTTGTTGGTCACTTCGCCACAACCTCCAAGTTCTTAATTTTTTTTTTAATTACCTTTCTTATAGTTGTGCAAACTTTTTTTTTTATCTTTATAGTTAAAAATAATCTGTTTTAGTCTTTATACATGTATGTACTTTTGATAATGGTTTGATTCTTGCTGTCAAGTGTGTCTTAACTTTGTAAACTAAAACCGATCACAAAATAAAAATTAGCAGTGAAAATTCATCACAAATTTTCTGGCAGCTTTTTAACAGCCACAAATTGACATTTTTTAACTTTTTTTATTTAATATGTGGCTGTTTAAAAACTTTCAAAAAATTTGTTTTCATTTTGTGACTGTTTTATTTTGACAGAGTTAATACACACTTGACGACACGGACCAAATTGGTATCCAAAGTAGATGCACAGGAACTAAAATAGATTATTTTTAACTATAGGAACCAAAAGATAAAGTTTGTGCAACTATAAAGACTAAAAAGGTAATTAAACTTTTTTTTTTTTTACCAAATGCATGATCATTTCTTAATTTTTTTACTTTTATTTTTTGAGCTAGCAATTAATAATAATTTTGTATTTATTACTGAAAGAAAAATCTTTGAAATCTCGTTAATCCGTTTTGTTTTTATAATTAGCCTGTGTCATTGATATGCAGGTCGAATAACTCATAAAAATATGCAGAAAATGAAGCCTAGCTGTTACTTCTTTGGTGGCAGCTGTTTGTTCGGTGCCGGTTGGTGTGTTGGTATCATGGTTGTTATGAGTTTGTTGGTAATTTGACTGTGTCTTAGTGGGTATAACTATTTATCAATCTAACGTTTTTCAAAACTTATTTATGAAACTGTTAATTTGTCGTATGTGATGTTATCAATTTTTTTAATGAATATATATTTTAATGTTTTCTTAATATATTACTGAAAAATGCATCAATTTGATTCAATGAATAATGTATCAAATTTGAATTTTGTGAACAGAGAAAATAAAATCTAAAAGAATAGATATACCATTTAGTCAGATTCAAAATAATATATAAATATTGAGAATTTCAGACTAAATCTAGCACAATTTTATTAACCTATCAACTCTATAAGTATTAATGTTAAGGATCATTAAATATAATCAATTTAATGTTTCTAACTATTTAGAGAATAAATATAAAATGCCTTTTTATATAATATTGAATAGCTTTTATATTTTTTATATAATGAGAATATTTTTCAGTTTTGTTTCATTTAGATCAGCCCTAAGGGAAGTCGAATGTAAAATACAATCTCTGTTATGCTAAAAACTCGTTTGTGTACTCTTTTAAAATAGTAATTTTAAGAATATATAAAAATATTATTTATATTTTAGATATTTTATAAAAAGTAGAAATTATATTAGTTACAATTATTAAAAAAAAGTTTAATAATTATTTACTGTCAATGTAAAAAAATTTATACTATCAACCAATTAAAAATCATCATTAGTATGACTTTTAAGATAATTATTACAAAAGTTAATAAATTTACCATACGTAATACTTTAATTGTACTATTAGTGCATAGTCTATTTTTTCTACAAAAAAAAAAACTTTTCATTTGAAAAAGTAGCTATAACTATTAGTTTTTTTAAAGTTACTCAAAATAGTTTCTTTGTTTTTTTTTTTCAAAATCTTAAATAAATACACTAAAATTTTTTTGAACTATTTTTCTAAAAATAAAAGTAATTTTTTAAAAAAGGTTAAATAAACAAATTCGAAACCTGGAATAAGCACCATACTTATAAAATCTCCCCATGGATAAAGTTCACTGTAACTCGTTAGCCGGACAGGGAACCCAATTTGTGATTGTAAAAGAAAATCTTATCTAAAACCAAATTGAAAACTCGACAATTTTTTATTTTTTATTTTTTGTAGACGACAATGTATGTTAATCTAAGTAAAGTTTCAAAATTATTCATTTAAGAAGTGTCTTTACCAAATATCCTCGCAAACAGATTTTAATAAAGTGACAATTTTATATAAGAAGTGTCTTTACCAAAATATCCTCACAAACAGATTTTAATACAATGACAATTTCATATTTATCACCTTCAGCAATTTTCAAAATTCATCAGTCAAGTAAACTAAGAAAAAAATTGATTTCTGTTCTCAGTGAGTTTCTTTTGAAAAAATAAAATTGTTTTACTACTATACGTGTTTCTAATTAACCTTGCGGCATATATTATGTGCTTAAGTACTTTAAACTTAATTTGTCAATTCAACAGTTGACTAGCTATAAGGTAACATGGATTAAATACTCTTATTATCTTGCTTCGTTCCTCTATTTGGTCATCTGAATTTAAATAACATTTGCATATATGATTAATTAAGCCTGCATAGAGAGAGGGAGAGAGAGAGATCAAACCATAGAGGGGGAAAAAAAAAAGAAAAATACTTTATTTGTTTCAAACCGCAGAGAGTCGGAGATAACCGGAATTAGTAGTTTATTCTATTCACACAAAGCAAACGACCATGACCGTGACTATGACTATGCGCGAATCAGTAGTTTATTAGAAAAATACTAATTTTTTAATGCAATCATAAAGGAAAGTTTGTATTTCTTCGTCATTACTCTAAATCACTTTAGTTAAATACGGGTATTACTGCAATATTTATGTTAGATACCGGTGTCAGATGAGTTTTTCAATCGTATATTTGTAACTATAGTTCTATCTAATAAATTTTAAATATTTATTGTGAAATTGATCTTTATTAAATGACCCAAAACCCCAGATAAATGCTAGCTAGTTCAATTTTTGTCCTTTGGAATTAAAGACTAATGCTATAATCAGGACATAAATCACTTAAAATTTTTGGATGCTCGTATTATTTTCTAATATATATATATATATATATATATATATATATGAGTTTAATAGTCATGCATTGATAGTATAAAGTAGTTTTACACTGTCATCTAATCACAAACCACTATTTATTGTAAATTTGTTAACTTTTATAATAAATACTTTAAAAGTCATATTAATGATGATTTTTGATTAGATGACAATGTAAAATTTTTTACCCTGACAGTATATGACCTATTAATCTCTCTCTCTCTCTCTCTCTCTCTCTCTCTCTCTCTCTCTCTCTCTCTCTCTCTCTCTCTCTCTCTCTATATATATATATATATATATATATATATGGTCCAATCCAAATAATGGACAATCTTGAACCGAAGCATGACAAAGTCCATACATGAGTATTGACAAAAGTCAATGATCAGATATAAGATTCTTATAATGTATATATGCAAATAATAGATTATACCTCCATATGGAGTAAAGTTACTCTATCGTTACATTGAAATAGATTGTGGTCTAGCTCTTGAGAGATCTTGGGTCTTGTGCTAGGGAATCCAACCTATTTCAGACTCCTATAAATATAAGTAACATCAATGTAGTAGTAGGTGAGCATTCATTACATGTCATCACTTTGGTAAAATCATTACTTAAATGTTAGAATGTTTTTTGCAATTACTCATCCATTGTTCATGGTACCTTAGCCTTGCCAAAGTATTTCACTATTGTTAGGGGATAACAAATTTCGATCCACATGGAAGTTCATCTCAATCAACATCAACCAAAATTCAACCAAAGTTAGTGGTCATATCTCTCGAATACATCATTGGCACGTTCTGTGAGAATTGAACGCACAATCACATAATTTATAAAGACCATAGGTTTTCACACACCTATGTGAGCCTTGATTTAAGACTTTGGTCCCCATAATTTGAAAACACAAGTCCTACGCATATGTTGTCTTCGATTCAGACTTCAATCCCCATGGTAACTAACTATAAGTACTACATGTCTTTAATTTAGACTTCCTTCCTCATAATATTTAACCATAGGTCTTACAAGTCTTTAATTTTAGACCTTGGTCCCCATGGTATTTAATCGTGAGTCCTACGTGTCTTTATATACTTCAATCCTTATTTAAGTGCATGTCTCAAGCACTAAATCTCCAAGAGTGATCCTAATTATAATTGTCTTTGTAAAAATCTCATCATCACACACTCATCACCTAAAGATTGACTACATATGTTACTTTTGTCTTTTTTAAAACATGTTTTGAATTGTTCACAACAAGAAAATAAAAAAGGATAAGTACATGTTATAATGTGAAATATAGAAAAGAAAAAATATATTATAATATAAAAATTAATGTATGATATGAAAAACTTTAGCATCTAGTTATCCAATCTGTTAAAGCATTAGAAAAGATTTTGGAATCTTGCAAAATTAGTCTTTAAATTGTGAGTTATGTCCACTTGGGAAGCATGCATGCTTGAGCTTCTTTGAAAGAACACGGATACTTTTTGTAGATATTTATTAAGTTTGAGTTCAATTGTCATTCCTGTGAAAGAACATTCTGAATTATGCACTATATTTCTTTGTTTATTGAAATTCAAAATAGTTTGACGAGATAATATTTTACATCGTGATCATGCAAAAGATTACTTTCCAGGTTATTTTTTAGTTTTTCCATTTATGTGATGTAATGAATTTTACATATTCAAGGGCTAATAGTGTGTTCCACCTGGCATTTAACATTTCAGGTGTACAGTTTAACGTGCCAACATAGCCATTCCATTAAATAATCTTAATCATCATTATCGGAAGGACTAATTTGTAATAATCTTATAATTGGGAGACAAATTATATTACACTCAATCTTTTGAGGACAAAATCAACACAAATTACCACTTTCGGGACCAAATTGTATATTTACTCTACAATAAACGTTACCATAGATATAGTGGTTGATAGTAGACAACTAGGAGTGAAAATAGGTTAGGTAGGTTAGGTTAGGTTTTATTGGGCCTGAGCCTAATATTGGTTAAAAAAATTTGGCTTGAGCTTGGTCTGTTTACCTATCATAAGCTTTTCTTAAAAGTCTAGCCTGACCTACATAAAAGCCTAGCCTAACCTACAAGTCTGTTTAAGGGCCTACTTTGTAATAATTTAACACCATGATAGAGGTACGATAATTTATTTAAGAACGTATTTTGCAATAAGACCTTTAAATAGGATATAATTGATCTTTCAATAAACTTATAAGCTTGAGTCTTTTTGTAAGTTAACATGCTTATCATTTAAAAAATAAATAAATGTATAATATTAATACATTATAACAAATTTAATACAATAATAATAACATTAACAATAAATATTTATTTTTGTTTATTTAAATAGGCCATTCTGTTAGCCTAAAAGACTTTTTGAATGGCCTAAACCTAATCTTTTTAACTAAATAGGCTTTAATAAAAGCATAGGCCTAGTCTATTTTCTAAAAAAGCCTAGTCTAGTCTAGGCCTGATGTAGGTTAGGCCATAAGTTCTTGTGGAGCAACCTAACTTATTTCCATCCCTGTAGGCAACAAGTAGGATAGCCACCAAGTGGAAGGTATTGTCATATTAGTCCTTGAATTGAAAGAAATTGGAAAAAAAAAAAAAAAAGTTCCCTGGACTGTCAAATAAGTTTCCAAATTTAACTACTTACTGACATTTTAGTCTCTTTACACGTTTTTTTTTTTTAATTTCAGACTAATATGGTTATCAATTGTACTTTGAAGAATTTTTTTTAATTTTCTTCAATTTAGGGACTAATGTGACATTGTCTTCCAATTTTAGGGATTAAAGTGATTGTTTACTCTAAATAATAACAATAGAAACACGTGTTTGCTGCATGAAAATTGGTTTCTGTTTTTTTTTTCCCCACAAATAGCAAACATTTTGTAGAAAAATGGTACAAGAGATTTGGTTTGAATCTATGGCCCAACGCCCAAGGAAGAAACAAAGAGAAGACAGTATATGTAGGCAATGCAATTCGTATGGAAATTACCACAATCTAGTTTTTGGCTAAGTATTCATTCAATGTGTGTCAGGATGAAAAATGTTTCCGGGTCTGAACTCTGAAGCATGTGACTGACAGAGAGAATTAGATTTCTTCCCTATTCTGATTCACCTGTGAATTGTAACAGATGGAAACAATTTCCACTCTGAGATTCCTAGATTCATGACATTGTTCAAGGAGGTTGTTTCTAGTGCAGTGTTGGACATTGGGAAAAAAGTAACATTAGACCTTTCCTCGGATTTTATTTAGGATGTCTAAATCTGCTTGTTACTGTTGATGTAATAAATATTGGAAAAGAGGTTCTTCTCAGAGTTTGGAACGTGTCTGTGGAAACTGGAAAAATGTGATGCTGATTTGAAGATGGGTTTGGTCTAAAATTGCATATAAAGTTCTTTGGAGAAAGTAAGAGAAGAAAACAAACCAAAAAGTTTCCTTTCTCCCAATCTTTGGTAGTTACTTATTTGAAATATTTGATATGCAGTGAGAAACTACTAGGTTCATTTAGGGGCTTTTAGTTTAGCCACGTTCTTTGTGCAAGAGTCAAGGTTTTCAAAAAAGTCTGCAATTGCAATTTTGGCCTCAACTTCAAGGTTTTTGGGGTCTCCACAAATGCAACACAACCACAATTGTAGCCGCATCGGCCACATTTGTTTGCAATTTCCCACAATATCAAGGACTGGGACGAAACTGTAACTGTCACTGCAATTTAAAACCTTGGCAAGTGTTATTGGTATGTTTCTAGTGCTCAAATCTGGGTATAAATTTTGTTAAATCATTTGAACAGATTGGAAATGGTGGAAGCTTCCTTTTAGGCCCTATTCCCCAAACATCATTTGTTGTATCTAAGTATATTGGAATCAGGAAGGACTACTCAATGCTGATATTTGTTGATGAAACATAACACACTCAGGACTTGTATTCATAGGATTCTGTATCATCAAAGTTAAATGTTGATTATGTACTGTACTGTGACTTCTATTTGTGCAATTTGTAGTTTATCATCAATGAGACCCATATTTTAAGTTCAATGAAGCTGGGCTGGGGCTTTTTGAAGTCTTAGTCATATTTAAGATTTGGTTTGTAATTAGGATACTTCACATTGGAGGAGACTGAACAAGAATCACGACCATTGGCTTTCACACCAACATGGTCTATTGCTACGTTCTTGACAATGTTCGTTGCTGTTTCTTTGCTTGTGGAGCGCGCCCTTCACCGTCTTGCTAGAATTTTTGTTTAGCTTTTGCGTTTTGATGGGTTTTGATGTTTATCTATATTGTGGCAAGAATTGGATGAGCCTGCTGGATCATTTGGCATTTAGCAAACCACAGTTTTTCTAAGACATGGTATCAGACTTGTTACTGAAATTGAGTGGAGGAAGGGTAGGGGGCATGAAAATTTCCTGAAAACTATTTACATGTTGCAAAAAACTTCATTTATAATTATAGGTTTACATCATCTCTGACATAAAGGAATTTATCTGAATGTGCATTGAATGGGCTACAAAGAAGCTCTCTAACTCTATCTTCACAATGTAATCTATGGACTTCTTTCTTTTATTATTTTGGTTGAAGTTTGGTTCTGCCTTGTTCATTTACTTAATATAAAAATTGTAACTTACATAAAACATATAACCTAGAATAAAATTGATTTTGTTTTTTTATTTTGAAGAGGGCTGGGGGAGAGGGGCTCTTAGAGCTTCCCTTCTGCTTAATGCCTCTTGCTTTCCCTGTGATGCCAATAAGTCATCAACAGAAGTGAAAATGAATGTATTTATGAATAAAGTGCCTCTTTATCTCCATTCTCCATCCCTTTTTTGTTGACCAAAATGCCATGTTGCCCTTACTTTTTGTTCACACTAAGCTAAGTTCAGAAGTATCTATGTTGATCAGGTCCGAACAAGCGCATGCTCTATATAGTTTAATCGCACATGTTTAATTTGTTAATTAAACTTGATCACAGTTCTGAAGAACATGGTTTTCTGTGGTTATAGTGGTTGAGGAAAACTAATCAAGAGCCCTTGCTTGCAGTTTTGGAGAAAATGCAAGAAGGTATCATGCGTTAAGTTCTACTGCAATCCTTTTTTATAAACAAATTGATCTGTTGGTGCTTACTAACTTTTCTACAATGAGCTAATTTAATTTTACATTTCTCTTTTCCTATTTATCAACTCTAACAAGTTTGCAATTCTATCGTCAGAGATGCTGCTACTTGGATTTATATCACTTCTATTAATTGCTACCTCAGACATGATGGCAAATATTTGCATTCCATTGAAGTTCTACAATGGTACTTTTGCTCCATGCACTAGATATGAGATTGATAAAGAAATGGAAAAGAATGGCTCAAAAGAGCGTAAATTGTTGACAACTTCCACTTACCCACTTAATTAGGAGAATATTGAATGACATAAATAGAAACTCTTGCAATGAGGTATGACTAATACCTTAAATGTTGTAAATTTGACTATCATTAGCTTTTACTGCTATGAATTAATGTAGGTCAACTTGGAATTTGTTCTGTTACTTAGGGTTGAACCTTTGGTTTCATATGAAGGTCTAGAGCAATTGCACCGCTTCATTTTTGTCATGGCTGTAACACACATATCTTACAGTTGTCTCACAATGTTGTTAGCAATTGTGTAGGTAAGATATTTTCTGTTAGAGTAGACAAGGACTGGTTGCCACACATTTGTCATTGTTGAAAAATGAGCATAATGTAATGTTGTGTTGCAACACGCTTTGGTTTGAATGTTGAATCTTCATGTTCATGTTCTTTTCTATGCTTATACATGGCAACAACGTAGATTACTTCGAGTCATTCTAAATGTGGGAATTGATCCAACCTGTAATTTCTTTGTGCTATCAGGGGAGGATTATCATATTCCTTTCTCACCTTACACAAACCTTAGCAAGATTTTGGTAAACTACTTTCAGTCGACTAATGTCATTACTAAGTTGAAGAGGATGAAAATTAAAGAACTTATCATTAAAATATTGAGAAAAAAAAAAGAAAGAAAGAAAGAAAGATACCACAAAATAACTGTTCAATCAAGACAAGATTGTAGATGCTAACTGAAAGCTATACACAATGTTCAGTTCCTTTAGCTTATTAAACTTTGAACTTTCTTTAGCTTGCACAAGGTAATTGATAGAGTGCTCCATCAACGTTATAGAACTCTGAGACTCTTCACTTCGAGGAACGGTTCAACAGTCAAACTATCATTTTCAATACTTGAGCATATAAGAGAGTCAATCATGTCCTACTCCTATGAAACATCATCATGCATTGTGGTAAACTTAACAAAATTAGTAAGAAATATGGACCTGTCATGTATTACCCATATAAGATGTGTATTATGATTCATCATCATCTTCTTTCCCGGAATGTCATAAATTGAAACACATTTAGATAAGGGTTAAATATGTTTTTGGTCCTCCAAACATATGACAGAATTAGTTTTAATCCCCAGAAAATTTTTTCCTTAAATAAAGTCCTTCAAATATTACAAATATCCTAATTAGATCTATGTGCTAAACTTTGTTTAACTTTTTTATTAAATGATAGTCACTTCAACTTTCAAGTAAAGTATTTTATTACCTGAAGTGTCTAGTAATAATTTTTAATAAAAAATTGTGTAATTACTTTTGCTTAAGGGTTAAAAAAATATGTGATTTAAGGTTAAACATATGATAATTTTATTTTAAAAATATATTATTAATTTGACCTGGACATAACAATTGATATGGACGGCCACATCAGCAAATTAATGGTGACTGTGATGCTAATGTAGTCATCACTTAACAGAAAAGTTAAACAGAGTTTAGCACAGAGATTTAATTAGGATATTTTTAATATTTAAGAGACTTTATTTATAGACAAAATTTTCTAGGGACTAAAACTAATTCTATCATATTTTTGGAGGACTAACAACATATTTAACCCTTTAGATAATTAGATTGTTGCTTCAGTCAAAGTCCAAACTATGTAAAAATGGATTGGTTCCTCAAACATGTGCCAGTGATGTCCTTCCATCTGTCTTATCTTTGTCTGAGATGCATATCCAACTTACTCACTCCTAATCACAGAGGCTGGTTTGGTTCATAGTTTGTGTTAAATGGAAAGCGCAAGGTACCAATCTGCAATCAAACAGTTCTAATATATTAACATAAATCCTTAAATATCTGAAAAAAATACCTTTTTTTCTGACTTGATGTGATTCTCATTTTCATTACTTTTAAGCTGTGCTTTACAAAAAGATAAAAGCTACTATGTTGAATTGTATTGCCATTTTACAGTCAGTCATTGCTTGACATCATCTGCTATGCTTTGTAAATATAGTTGATTTTCAGTGTAAGTGTCAAATGTACCGCTCAGTATTTCAAATTAATTTGAATTTACATTCCATTAAACATAATCATAGGAATATGAATCAATATCATTTAGAAATTCTCAAAATTTGTCATTTTTCCTCGGCAGATAAGTGATCATGTATCTGTATTCTGTAATCCCATTTTGTCCTTTATAATGCAGTTTCCAGATGCTACTTCTATGATTGACTGTAAAAATAATGCAGTTTCCAGTTTCTACTTCTAATGTAAAATCCATATGTAATATAATCTTTGTCAGTTACTTAAAATCCAAATTAATATCCATGTTTTGTTCTGATCCCTCTCTTCTGATTCACTTTACTGAACCTGCCAAGAAATTATGTTGGTACCTATATAATCATACTTTGCTGTGTACTTCTCTTAATTGTGTTAATAAATTAGTATATCATCAAAAAATATAATTGAGATTTCTGCCTTAAACAACAAGGATTTTACACACATTATCATCAGGTAGTGCTGATCTACAATGAAAAATAGCAAGTTTTCTTTGATCTAGATATCATTTCCTTAGTCTTTTTTTTAGACTATGTGAAGCCTTTTATGTTCCTATGTGTCATTTCGTTTAAAAAGACTCTTAATAACCACTGAAGTTTGATTAAATGTACAAAACAATCATTTTCAACATTGAACATTTAGATCTTCCAAAAATGAACTGTTCCATGTTCTATGATACATGGAAACGTGTTCATGTAGTTTATATTAAAGCCATCTTCTGAAGTGGATTGACCATTCTTGTGTTGCAACAGACATGACAAGACACTTGACAATGCAAAGTCAATCAACCTTAGTTATGCTTCATAGATCAAATCCACTGGTCATAAACACTTTATTCAGTTGGGTGGTAATAATAGAACCTCCAATTTATTTCTTCTTTTCCATTTAGTAAAATTTCATTTGTGTTTTCAGCATGTCTATTAAAAAAAAATTGAGTTATATGACTTAGAATGGGCAGTGATATAAGAATGTTTGAAATCAAACAGTGTACAAGGGAGTTTAACAGATTTGTATTCTTAACAAGGGCTAGATTTTTTAATCAAATTTGCTTCTTTTCTAAACAAATTCTGAAGGAGGAGTTCATTGCAATGTTTTATGAAATTGGTTAAAGCATTACAAAATGAATCCTGCATGCAAGTATGATCAGTAAAACAAGATCAAAAGTTGAATGATTATTGTTTTACACGTTTACTTTGATAAAATAGATAAGAAATTAGTTTTTTGGTAATCCAATTACTAAAATAATTCATTGGGGCTAATAGCATGAATCTCTCATAACGTTCAGTATTATTTGAAGCCAAATTTCTCTATATGAATCTTTTTTTGTTAAATTATACATTTTCCTCCTGATTCTGTATATAATGTCTTGTTAGTGTTGTCATCTATTTCTGAGTCAAAAGAGCTTATATTTTTGAAAAAGGCTTTGACTTGTCATCAACATAATACCAAATACAGGTTCTATTTTGAACCAAGTATTCCTTTATATTTTAATTGTAAAGCTATCTAATTTCAAATTTAATTGAATTGCAGAAATGTGTTTTACGACAATTTTGGAATTCTGTGGTTCGCATTGACTATCTTACACTTCGCAAAGGCTTCATCATGGTATCCAATAGAATTTGTCTGAATTCTAAATGTTTCTTATTCAAAAGCAACTTAATATGGTTGTTACCTCATTTTGTACATTCTGGTGACTATGTTTTAATCAAGTTTATGTTGCTAATTTGTTATGTAAACACTTTCCTCACCATATAATATTTGGAGATAAACTATGGCCTACAAGATCACAACTACAAAGTGATTATTGGAGAAACTGAAATGTGCTTGTTGAAAAGTCAGATGCTTCATGAATTTTCCTAATTTCAGCTCTCTTCTTTCTGATTTTATGTTTTTGCTTTATTTTGGTTGAAGTAACAATCCACCATGGTACTTGTATGTCAGGTTTATTGGTAGTATACTAGTATGCACTATGCAGTGTGCATGTGCCACTACGTACTTGTTTACTCAGTCTGTTTTCCTTATTCATGACAGAATCACAACCTCACATTAAAATATGATTTTCACAGCTACATGATTCAATCTATGGAAGAGGAATTCCAAAAGATAGTTGGTGTGAGGTTAGTAATAGTTGAGATTTAGCTGTTACAAATTACAATTTTTGCAGCTTCATGACTAGCACCTTTGGCAGTTATGTTCTGTTCATCCAGCATAATAATATCTGGTGTGCTTTTATGTATTAAGAACAATCTTAATTTCTGGGATGGCAAGTATCTCTATAAATTGTTGAACAAAAGTCATCATTTCATCTACATGAAGTATTTTAAGAGGCAGTTTGAGTAATCATTATAAGGAGGAAAGAATATATGTTGTCTTAATTTTGGCCTCTGAGACACATATAATATATTATCTTTTATATTATTGCTTTTGTTTTTAAAAATTGATTCTCATGCACAAATTGAAAGCTAAAAACGTCTTCTTGGAAAATCTCTTGTAGCGTCCCACTCTGGGGATTTGTTGTTGCTTTCATGCTATTCAACATTAAAGGCATGTTCTCTCTTTTAGCTTCCACTTGAAGTCCTTTTTTCTACTAGATTACCTAAATCTTTTGCATACTATCCAAGCTTACAATAAGTGTCTTTGGTATATAATAGGATCCAATCTCTATTTCTGGATAGCTATCATTCCTATTTCTGTAAGCTAGCTTTGCCATTTCCTACCTTTCTTTTAATTATCCTTCTTTCTTATTTGTATATATCAGTTTCGTTTTCCTTTTTCACAATTTTTAACAGTCATGTGAGCATGACTTGATGAATCAGTAGCATACCAAGTTTATATATATTGCAGTAAATGAATGTGCTATGGTAGGGGGAATTACAGTAGATGGTTATCTAAAATGTTGCCTTGTCTTGAATTTCTAGGATGGGTATATTTTATTCAACTGTGTCATTTTATTTCTATTATTTGTTCTTGTGCAGCTTGCTCTTTTAGTTGGAACAAAGCTATAGCATGTTTTTGCAACCTTGGCACTGGAGAATGCTGAAATAACTGGTTTCTTTTCTGAAGTAAAATTGACACCGCGTGATGAACTTTTCTGGTTTAATAAGCTTGAACTATTGCTTTCCTTGATCCATTTCATTCTCTTCTAGGTTGGCAACAGTTTGTTACACCATGCGCTATTATTGTTGTACTTATATTTATTTTCTTACTAAATTCTGATGCATGCCCATTGGTTTTCTTCTCTGCAGAATGCGTTTGAATTGGCTTTATTCTTTTGTTCTGGGTACCTCCTTCTCCATCTTAAGAAAGAATCATACTTTGTAGTAATAAAGATAACAATTTTAAGTTCTGCCTGAACCATAAATTGTATAAAAGAAATGTGTTTTTCAAAAACAACCGATCCGAAAATGTATAGCAAGAAATCATATTCGAGAGTAATCAAATAAGGTACAACTATATATTTGTGATGAGTTATCATTATCTCCACACAGCAACTTTTGAAGGTTTTGGTTAATGATGGCTACTTTTACTAGTTTACCTTAGATATGATAAATCACTCCATAGAGCATGAAAACAAACCCCAAGAAGAATGATAAATATTTACTTATATCTGTTCCTTCTGCATTTAACCAAAATCACTTTCTCCTTTGCAGTGGCAGTTTGGGTGCAACTCTTGCTTTATTAGGAATCATCCTCGTGTATTTAAGGCTAATCTTGGGGTATGCAGAAACCATTGCAGCCTTAACTAGTTAGTATGTTAAATCGATTCCTTTTAACTCTTCTTGTTTTCAACATGGTAGGTTCGCTGGACAGTTTCTCTGCAGCTATAGTACTTTGCTACTCTATGCACTTGTTACACAGGTAATATATCATTTACAAATGATTGATTTTTTTGCCGGCACCTATTTTGTTAAGAAAAGATTATAAGTTTACCTGAAGTGTTAATTTCTCTGAATGATCAAGCTTCTTTTAATATGGTCTAACTACATGACATTATTCTCATTTTAGATGTGATACTACTAACATATTTGTTACTGCACAAGAGTAAATGACTTCCTTCTTCGGAATAATCTGCAGTGTCACTTGAGAATAGAGTTGCATTAAGTAAATCTTTATTGTACTGAAGGAATTTTGCTGTTTCATGTATGATACAGTAACAGCTTTCCTATTTTTGTTTCAGATGGGAACAAATTATAAGGCTGCATTTATTCCAGAGAGTGTAAGGGAGACAACTGATTACTGGGGGAAGGTAGCCAGGAGAAAGAGAAGGCATGGCATGTTCACTGATGATTTTGAATTACAACCACTAAGAGCAGTATCACCAGCAAATAAAATTTCAAGTAGGGCTGTTACCCCCCACCTTCGACCCTCTGCTTCAGTTTCTTCATCAGCAGCACTCCGTTTTAGAGCAGAAAGAATTCCAAGATCTTCTTCTATGCCAAGAGAAAAATAATGTGCAAAAGAAATGATATCCAAGAAGAAAACAAAACAAGCTGAATGGTACATTGATGAGGTTGAATTTCGTATGATTTTTGAAATTTCAAGTGAAAATTTTTGGCTCCCTTGCTTGACACACTAAATTCCAATTTAGATGGTCTCTGGATCATATAACAAATCTCTTGCCATTACTGATTTATCAGTGGTACAAATGGTAGTGAGGGAGACATTAATGTCCTATTAAATTCAAGTATGGACCAAGTATACAATGCACCTTACTACCTTAGTTTTAATTAACCCCTTTTAAAATGCTATGTGGATTAAACTTGAATAGACACCAAAGAAAATGAAAGCAGTGTTGAGGGTGAAGTCTCGAACCATGTCTGTAGAACTTCAACATCTATAAAGGTGCAGCGCAATAGTGCAGTACCTAGCTATTGTACGTCCACTCAAACTGCTAGAAGTGTAATATGTTCTACTGCTTTATAAATCCATTCTCCACAAAATTGTGAACCTAACATCCAGCCAATACTGTAATAACAATCTCCTTTCTTTATGGTTTCTTTGTGCATTCGACTTGTGGTTTGAATATAGTGCCATTATACAAACTTCTGATAAATACCAAATTCATTGAGGTAATCTAATAATATTCGCATCCAAACAATCATTTTAACCACCTTACACTTGGTAAAAAAAAACCAGTGCTTCTTTCCTTATTTGTTTCATGATTGATACCTTAATCTTTCTTTAATGTTTTTACACTAGCAAAATAAATTTAGAGGAATAATCACTTACTTTTCAAAAGTTTTCTCAGAAAGATGCAAAAATAAGCGATTATTTTTCAAAATAAGTTCAACCATAGTAATACAAGTAATAAGTCAGCACGAAATATCCGTAACCTATATGGCACAAGCTCTTAACTGCAATTGATGCAAGACCCCATGTGTATGGTGGCACATGCTTGTCAACATGCTAGCAACAGCAAGGGAAACTATTTCCAGTAGGCAAAAACAAAATCATGAAAGAACCTACAGTTTAAAGGTAACTTAACAAGTTTATTCGCTAAAATGTTAAAAATGAGGTTGCAAAGCTTATTTCAATCGTTTCCGTAACACATTTGAAATGAAAATGTACTTGATTATTTTCCCACTTGAAAATGCTCAAACCTTAAGAAATTACACTGTTAGCAAATAGACAAAAGATGAACGCAGAAACATTTTACATCATAAGGAGAAACACCTTTCAGAAAATCTGAAGCTCTGCATCTGCTATTTCTACATATTTTTCATAAAATTGTAGCGTAACACAGTTCAGCCATCTCCGCCATTGCTTTCCCCTGACTCCATTGCCCTCAATTCTTCAGCCAGCATCCTCTCCCTGTTCTGTGCTTGTCTTTCTACAGCAACCATATACAGGCCTAGACAATTGTAGTTATCAAAACAAGAAAAATAAGATTGCAATTGAACAAGTTTTCTGTGAGAAAAGGAAGAGACATATTACAAGACTAAGTTACAGTTACAAGTTAGTTCGATAACAAGATCTGGGGAAAGAAGATACCATTGAGAAAAGGTCAAGAATACTTACTGACGGCACTACCAATAGCACAAGCCCAAAGAATTCTCATGGACCACTTGTCCCCAATTATTCCTCTGGTTCCCATGGTAAGTAGTATAGGCCAGAAACTTTGCTCTGAAATGAAGGATAAGATGTGAACATACACAACAAGCTTAGCAAAAGAGAAACTAGCATAATTTGTTGAACTGTCATTTATGTATCCCATCCCATTTGACACAAGCAAAAAAATGCCCCATACTAAAGCTCTAGTCTTTAGGGAAAATACAACAATAATATCTTCCTATTCCTGAAATCCCATATTAGGTGTGTCTCTTTCTAATATGAGAGAATTTGGAGAGCTATACTCATCATCTAGAGAGAGTGGATATCATAAAAGTGTCCAGGGTATGGCCAGGAAGAAAGAAGAGATGTATTGGTGGCTTTTCCTCAATTTCTACCTCACCTTGAAATCCAACTGCAGGTCATTCTTAAATTTACTCTGACTATATGGGCTGGGAAAGATTACAACAAGAATGTAGATCTTATGATAATGAAGGAAGATCTAGTTAAGGCATGGGTGAGGTTTTAATAAACTAGCTCATACCACACGTAGTTTCCATCCCATCCTACACTTAACAGGGTGTGAGATAAGAATTAATCAAGAACAAACCATAGTTGATATCGGGATATATAAATGAATACCACAACTTCGAATGACAAAACTTATGATGAAGCTTACATCGAGATTCCGAGAAAGCCTGAAGTTAGGAAGCTACCTACTATGAATATGTATTCAACTGGTAGTAAGAATAAAGCTAGTGAAAAGTTTTGAAGTAATAACATCATACTCAATAACACCTTTCTTTTCACTAGCTTTATTCTCACTACCAGTTGATCACATATTCATATTTAGTGGTTAAGAGTGTTTTAATCATGTTTTATTTTCATTTTTCCAATTTAGAAAATCAAACAACAATATAACATGATAGAATTTTCTGTTATCACGAAAACTACCAGTTCCATCTCAAAAACATTCAGAGACTTTAATTAGGCTGGTTGCTGAGACTCCTGCAAATCCTTAACTGGACATTGCACCTTTCTTGTCCCATCTCTAATTTCTCAGCAATCCAAGAAAAAAAATGCCATCCCATGTACTCATGTTAGAAACTTCATGAACACTTGGGATACTCTAAGTTACATTTTTCTTTTCTTTATACTTTTGTTTTTTTGAATTTTCATATGAATATAAACGGAAAAACAACGACTAGATAAATGATAAAATAATTTAATAAACAAATGCTAGAATTTAAAACATGGACTCTGTTCTTTAATTTTAGCTCTGTGCTCTTATGCTAATTTGATACCAATTTTTTACATGGAACCATAATTGTGTAGTGTCTTATAATTTATAAAACTTGTAGTATCCCTATGTTCATGTCATATCATATCCATATCTCGTTGTATCTGTGCTTCCATACAAGACCGCTTGATGATTATCTACTCCATAATCTATACATTCCAAGCTGGGCATGCATGGAATACATGCTCCCGCTTGCAGGTGGTTCTTACCACCGTAGCTACCGAAAACCTAGAGTGGCTGACGCATCAGCCAAACTAAATTCATTAACAGTGAAGGACTAGTTCCCATTCCCAGTTCCCACCTAATTATATATTTTTTAATTAATGTCCACTTAGTTACAAAGTGCAAGTGTTAGTTGCTATATACTTTGAACCCTAAAACAAACCTGTCTTACACAGTGTACATAAACACTGAAGCACCTTGAACTATCTAAGAAGTTCATTTTTCTCCAAAACTCATTTTATTAACTATGCTTACTTTGAATACAAAGTAACAAAGTCGTATGATTAGCCAATAAATTCTTCAGAACAGTGCGCAAAGAAGTAATCTTCTGCCTTCACATGCAAATAAAATTTATGCAACAAAAAATGTATTCACAATTGGAAGGATGAGAAATCTACCATCTATAACCAAAAAAGCAAAATACATTCCAAATTTTTAGCAACGAAAATACGACAAAAATGTCATGCAATTTGAATAAAAAATAAGATGAACCCTTTAGATTGAACCTCCAATGATCAACTCAGGAAAATAGAGATAAAAAAAATTCAAAAACCTTAAACCAATTAACATAAGAAAATCTGCAAGACCCGTCTTATTTTGAATCATTTGAAACCATCCCCGCCATTCTCTGAAAAAAGAAAAAGGGAAAAAGAGTGTACCTTGGAACCTTTGCGTTCAATTGCTAAGCTTTGCTCACCGCTGCAACAGACACAGAAATAGCGTTGAGTATCGTTCCCACTTATTTTTTTTGTTTCCTCTTTGGTGCACAACGCATCGTTTTATGTTAATGTGGCAGTTACAAGGTTGTCCACTGGGCTAAAATTAATATCAGGCGGCCCATTTTGGAGTTTCACTAGACAGGCCCATTTATCTAATGAAACCTTCAAGCTCATAAACATTAGACAAATGATATTTACAACCTCCCCCTATTAATAAATGAAATTATTGGCTATGCACTGTACAAGAAGTCATACCTCTTCTTTCAATAGTAAAAGGCACACAAGAGAAGAAACTCGCTTTTCAAAAAAGGCTTTCTTGGATACGCTCAGAGGGGACTTACAGTTCAGGAAAAAAAAATTGCAATGCATAGAATCTAGAATCCGATGCAGTTAAGCTCGAAAGGCAGGGAATTAGTTAATCTAGGGGTTTCAAGTTTTTGGGAAATGCTTAAGGATTCAAAGCAAAATACCACACACTGATAAAATTGTTGGAATAATTTCTAGTGATTCTTATACCCTGACTTCCCCGTAGCCACTTGCTTACGACCTTTTGACCCTCGCTAAACTAAATAAATTTCACATTCACCAATGACTTTTCGTACCGGTTACACTGTCAATTAATCAAAAATTATCGTTGATATGACTTTTAAAGTAATTGATGTAAAAATCAACAAACTTACCATATATCGTAATTTGTAATTGGATGACAATGTAAAATTGTTTTACACTATCAATGCATAGCTTATTTTCTCTTAATAAATACACCTTCTTTTTCTTTTTATAAATTTTCCTAAATATCCTTTATAATTTATTTTACTTTTTCAAATAATTATTGTATCTCTTCAAGGAACCTTTCTATATAGAAACGTTCTTTTTCACTCAAACATATACCTATTTCGAAAAGTAATTTCTGTAACTAAATTTTAATAAAATCAACACATAGTTTTGAAAATTACTTTTTGAAATGGATATATATTTGTTTTAGAAAGTAATTTCTGGTAGTATTACAAAAAATTCACTCATACTGAAAAAAGCAACATCCACTTATTAAAGAAAACACGTTTTGAAAATTTCCTTTTTATGAGAAAATAGATATTAACACCCCCCCCCCCCCCCCCCCCCAAAATACGTATAAGTTCTTACGTAAATCACAAAGTATCACTTTGATGAAACATGCATGATATTATGTATCAAATTTGATGAAAACATCGTATTCAATGTAGGGAATGAAAATTATGGTAAAATTCTATTGTTTTTATAGAGAGAAAAAAAAAGAGAAGGGAGAAAATAGATGTAAAGGGTCTAAAGAATAATGAAGATGGGATGCTAAAATAAGGTTTAAAAAATAATGATGGGATGCAAAAATAAAGTTTAAAGAATAATGAAAATGGAATGCAAAAGTAGGGTTTATGTTATTTTTATATAAAAGGATATTTTAGTAATAGAAAGTGTATATATATATATATATATATATATATATATATATATATTAAAAAAAAGGGTATACTTAGAGGAGTATAAATATCAAAAGCCTAAACATTAACCTAGGCCGGCCTAAACAGGTGTTTAGCCCTGATTGAGTTGGCCCGATATATTTTAAAAAAAAAAAATTAGAGGTGAATTGAAGCAGATTCACTTTTTTGCAAGTGTAATTTTTATTAAGTTGGACTACCTTGATCAAAGGATACTATAACATGAGGGGAATTCTCGTAAGCAATCAATAAAAAATTCAACATCCATTAAAATAACGATGGAGAAAAGACAACAAAATATTTTTACCTAATGTTATCTTGAATTTTTTATTGATTGTGTAGGTGTTCATGCAAGAATTGCTTATAATATCAAGACTTAATTATTCTTTTAGTGCTTTAGTTTTAGATTATGTGCAATTTTAATTTTTTTTAATTTTTATTCAATTAAGTCTTTTTTTTTTAAAACCAAGTAAATTTGGTCTTCTAGCCAATTTCCTTCTATCTAAAACTCTCAAATTTTCAATTTCTATCTAAATATTTGGAGGTTTATGGTAAATTTAGGATATAGAATAATTTTAAATGTCTAAAATTCAGAAATTTTGTGGAACTTAATTAATTAAATTTAGATGATTTATATGAGATTAGGATTTGAAGGGAGAAAATCTTGATTTTTTTTTAGGCAAAAGTTCATGTTTTGTTTAATGATTTTTAAGTAAAAGACGGATTAAAATAATTTAATCAAATTGATTTGTGAAAATCAAGTAGAAAATGAGGATTTGAGGATTTTGGAAAGAGAAAATTGATAGAAAAATCAAATTTACTTAATTTTAAAATTAGAGGAACTTACTTTTCTTAATAAAAAACTTGAGAAAACAAAACCACACATACTCCAATATAAAAGGACTAAAAATGGTCATATGTATAGACAAGGGTTAATTGAAAGAGGCTATATTCACTTTGATGACCTCTCCACCTCAAAAAGAATCAGTCAAGGAATTAGTCTTTGACCATAAATTGAAGAATACCCTTAGGCACACACAAGAAGAACACAAAAGAGTAATATCTATGTACTGTCAATGTAAACAAAATTTATACAGTCAACTAATCGGAAATTATGTTAGTATAACTTTTAAGTTAATTATTATAAAAGTTAACAAACTTATCATATATGTCAATTTGTGATTGCATAACGATAAAAACTCTTTGCATGATCATTACATAACCTACTTACTCTTTGTTTTAAACAGACAAATGAAATGAAGAAACGATCTATGACTATATCAGTACAAGTTACACAAGATTCCTCCCTTAAAGCCTTGCTCCTCTCGCGAAAATGGAATACACAAATTTAAATCAGAATAATTTTTCAAAACAGCATAATTGGAAAGTTGCATTCTTTGGAAAACAAATTTGGATTGTCCTATATCATCCCTAGGCTTAACAAACTAAAATATCTTAGTTGCGCCATCAATGTCTGCTCAAAGTTTCGTGCGCGTATTGCTTAATTTTGGCTTTTGAAGTCGGATATATGCAATTGAAAATAATCAATTTTTAGCTTAGTGAAAAACAACCTGACCTATGAGGAATAAACAAGTTCTCTTTCCCATGCTCTGATAAAAAACATATATGAAGTTCCATACAAAGTGAACATTAATATCATTAAGTTATTTATCATAAAAACATATTTAAATAAGCATTCTGTTTGTTTATCAAATGATTGAACAACCAAGAAAAATTTATTTACGATACTTAATTGACACTCATAAAAAGTATCTAATGACTTTTGAATTCAATACATCCTGTTTAGCAGAAAGATAGATATTCCTTGTTAATTATCAGACAATTATTCACAAATCCTGTGGAAGACTAATAGTTTTCATTTCCCATAAATGACAAAAAAAAAAAAAAGGGATTTTGCAGTGTAAGTTAGGGAACGAACCAATAAGCCTCAACTTCAAAACTTACCTAATTCATTAGAAGATGCACTTTGGAGAAAATATTATAATTATATAGGAAAATGATAATGAATGTGTTTTGTTTGTGCCCATGGCATGCATACATAACCCATTTGTCAAAAGGCAACCCCACCAATCCCACCTTAGTTTAGCATTGCATATAAATATATATACAAGTGATGTAAGAAGAGAACTACGGTGGCAAAAATAAGCACCTTAATAAAAATATCTAATTGTTGTCATATTTAGCAAAATTACACATGGACTTGTTTCATTAGGGTCCTTGCGTGAGTCTCTGCATCTCATTTTGGTCACTGAGGGTCTCAATGAGAAGGGGTGGAGCATACTGGGCTGTCCCTTGGTGCTCTTCAGAATCCTGGCAGAATGAGAGAACTATGGTATCAATTGACATCTCCACAACTGCAAAGAAAAGGGTTGCAACAATGTATCCAAGAACCCAGCAAACCTGCATTCCACAAGATAAGGTTCAGACAATTGTTCAAAATTCACATTTGATGGTGAATTAGTAGACTTTGATTTTGGCAATTATTTTCCAATTTCCACCTCTTGGTCCTTTTAGGTAGCATTTTATCAAGTATGGTAATGTTGAATGTAGGAGTTAATCTCACTGATTGGTGCAACTGCATAACCATGGATTTATGTCCCTTAATGGGAAGAGATATATAAGTTCTGTAAATAGCTATAGGCTGCAACACATGGACTAATGTAGGACCAGAATGGTTCTAAAATATGAATTTCTTTGAAAATTCTACATAATAACAAACCATTTTATCGGAATTAAAAGCTGTTAAGTTCAATAACAGAACACTTAAATAATTTGAAAAAGTCCATCTCTATTAAGAGTAAATAAGAATTTAATGTTCTAATACTGAATTGCCTTTTACTGGTCCTTGCCATCTAGTCACATAACTAGAATATAGAAAACATACCACAACAGGCAAGAGTGGAGATGAGGTCTTGTTATGAGCAGATCTGTACTTGTGTGTGTCCAACATGAGGAAGGCAAACAAAGCACTTGAGAGGCCGACACACAGCTTTCCAAGGAACAAAATGACATCTCCGATCACGTTAAGACGCCCAATCTTTAGAATGTTATTCATGATCAACTCTGTCGCAATAGAAGAAGCGATAAAGAAACTTTTGCCCGTTATAGCAATCTGCAGGTGTCAAGAAGATACTCAAGTTAAAATCAGAAAGTAAAAGAAGAAAAAGTAACAAATTCTATAGAAAATTTTGTCCATTATAGCAATCTTCAGGCATCAAGAAGATAATCGAGAAATTAAAATCAGAGAAAGTCTAAAGCAAGATGCATTGTCCTCGGGAAGGGATGTCAATTAGAAATATTTTAATGCTATAAGTAGGTGGCAGATAAAGACAAGCTAACGTAAATAACTTTCGACTAAGTATATTTATCATCATTCTTTATTCTTTTGTGTAGAACTAAACTAACATTTTCTCTATGCGACCTGCTAGAATACAGCTCCAGGACATGTTTTGCTCCCTATGGTGAAGTCTACCTTACAAAAACACATTCAAAGCAGCAAATGAAATGCAGCCTCTAAGAAACACACCAATCACAATGCATCAAGTATGAGAGAACGGACCTTCACTTCCTTTGGCCCTTACTATACCCCTATTCTTTAAAAGAAGCATTTCACCACAATAACAAAACACACGTCTATCACATGATGCATGCATAAAAAGCCTGCTTTACGGAAGATACTGTAGATTAACAAAATTTACCATGATGTAAGCATTTCGGTTTACTGATTTGATGGTCCATTCAATACACCTGAGAAAACATTGAGAAGATTGGTATGCAGCCTTGCCCAAGCAGCTGTCATGCCCGTGACTTGAGACTTTCAGTTTCCGACGAATAGCTTCAAGCAGAAAGCGAATTGATTCTACAAATGATACAATCAGAGAGCCAAGAGCCACAGACCCAAGACTGTAACGCATAAGCCTCTTCATGGAGGAAAAGACAGAAAGAAATGGAATTTCTGGCTGCATTGAGAAATATGAATCATATTTAACAACATGGATAACAGAGAATTTGATACAACCAAAATGCTTAATTAATCAATGATCAAATTCAATTAAGTCAACCAAGCTAGCACTAGCAGTTTGCAAGTTTGGTCGGAATTTGTTTTTTATGCACCCAAAAATCTGCCTTTAGTCCTTGACACAAGTAGTTAAACCCAATCCTGCACCATATTATTCTTATAATTGATAGAATGAGTCGTATTTGAATAATTTATAATGCTACTTCTTATACTGATCAGGAACCACTTCTGCACTCAAATAATAAACTATGGCCCTGCATAGGCTGGGACTACAAGTTGTTCAATCTAATAAAATTGGAGTTCTATTGACTGCATGAAACAATTACTGAATTCCATAAATTGTGTTATGCATTTTGGACAAGTCATGTGACTTACAGATGTTTCACCACCGGCCCAGTAATAAGAGGCAACAGACCCAGCAATCACTGTTGAGGAGCAAGCTATGAAAAATTGTGTAGCCCAGTAACACCCAAATAGGTGGAAAAGGATGGCAACTCCAATATGTGGTGTATAATGGATACTATAACCACAACAACGATCACAGTTTACCCGTTTTGCCACAAGATCATATGTGCAGCAGTTAGCATTGCAGTTATTCTGAACAACCTGGCCAGAGCTGAACAAATGGAGAGCAGCAGAAATCCAGAACATGTAAAACACTGCAAGGATACCATATGGAATGAGTGGGAAAATAATAACAGCTTGAACTTCTCCTATCACTTTTGCAGCAACCTGTGAACAAAATTTGCATTAAATCAATTAAATTGACTGACTCGGGGTAATGGAAATAATGAAGCATTATAATTTCACAGCTACTAGTGGTTCTACCATATGTGCAACAATTTTGTCAAAAAGTTATGTTTAACATTGTGACAACAGGATGTGCAAACACTACACATTATATAGGGGGAAAAGTCACAAAAGAGTGTATGTGTGTGTGTGTGTATGTGGCGGGCAGAGATCATTCAATAAGCATGAGATATATTATATATCAACACAAAAAAGTGTTATGGTTTGTAAAAAGTACAGTTGTCAGAGAGGAGGAGAAAAGTTTCAGCATTCATTCATTGTTAAATAACAGGAATGACAGGTCAAATCTATATGACCATAGTTGGATAAAGATGTCAGTACTTCCATTGCCAGATGTACAATGAGCAAAATGAGCACTAGCTTTGAAGTATTCTTTTCCCTGCACAGATCTATACACGTATCCCAATTGCTTAGTCCTCAGTAGTGAGTAACACTTTGCTCATAGTGTAAGAGTACTTGATAAGGTCCATAGGTTACATATGATTGCTATCACATATCAATTCAATGAATAAAAATAAACAATGTAATCATAGTTAAATAATTGCATATCATAAAGTGATGCTTGCCTTCAGGACAGATGTTGCCATAAGGATGCGTCGAACAATAGCGATTGATGTAAGAATGGCGACAACCATGATAAAAGTCATAAGTATAGTGACAGCTCGTATATGAGTCAGCTCCTAAAAGTGAAATCTGTTCATTAGATCTACATAAAAAAATCATCAATAGAGAGAGATAGAGAAAACTCAATTAGGATGTTACTTACCCTCCCATATACACTAATGTAAGGGTCATGCTCACCAATGATGGGAGAAATAGAGTCATTTCCAATCCATCCAGCTAAAAATTATGAAGAAAAATTAATTCAGCATTATTAACTGATGTTTGTCCAACAACCAGATAAAAAAACTAAAATATTATTTGGCTACACAATTCAACACAGTAATATCAGAATAGGTATCAACTAGAATCACCAACAAAATATAACTTACAGAAAGAAATGTACAAGATCTAAATAAATAATTCTTCCATCAAAATGCAATCTCCAAGAATAAAACTCAACAATCTAGCATTTTCAATACTCTACATTCCAATATTTCATAAGAAATGCATCCCAATAAGTTGTTGCTTTTTTAAGTAGTATACTGAAAGCTAAATATTTTACCAAAACATGTGTAGAATGAGTCTAGCCAGTGTCTGACCTGGGAATCCATTTTTGTTTTATTGTAAGTTGCAAAACAAAAAAGATCTGTATTAAGTGCATAACAATTGTTTAGCCTTGGTCTTAATACAAAATCCAGCAATGAGGTTTTTTTTTTTTTTCTGCTTGATAGGATATATCAAATAGGATATAAAAGTACAGTTGATACAAGGGCTTCATGTGAACAGTAATCTCAAAAGATAAAAGAGGCCATGCTGCTGGAAAGGAGCAAAGCATTAAATAAATAGAATGGATAAAAAAGGAACAAAAGGACACTAATCAAAAAGGAGTATTCATATTTTATTTCAACATATGTATAAAAACACCGGTATTTGATTAAAAAATAAAATAAAACTGAAACAGCCAAACAGAGTGCCTAACCTTTTACGTAGTAGAACATTGTGACAGATATTATTAGAACATTAAAGAGCACAACTGTTATCCAAGGCATTGCAGCAACAAAATGTCGAATCATCATCAGCCAAATCACAGACAGAAAAAAGGCAAAATCCCTCCACAAACAATCAGCACAGGCCATGCCTTTCCTATGTCAGCCATGTATCTCTGCAAATACAAGCCATCACACATTGAAATTCCACAGCACATAATACATATGAAGCTGAATGGCACAACATAAAAAATATAGTTAAACAAAGTTTGGTATGGGTGCACATTGTAGGAGTATAAATTTGGGAAAAATAGGAGAGGTGGAAATAGATATGGTATCAAGACTCAAGACATAATGCATCTCTACAAGCATCAATAATTTTTACTCCACTAAACTATTAGCATTTTCACTCCAACCAAGAACCTTTCTTTTAAGTATTAACCAGCTGGACAATATGGACAAAGGGAGATGATATTGCAGTCAATGTACTACACAAATCAATTGTCATCTGAAATAGTATGGAGAAAATAGGTATAAGGTCTTTGCCAAGATCTTCTTACTTCCTTCAATTGCTTATCTCTTTTGCTAACAATAACATGCCAATAATACAATATAGTGATATACACACAGATAGAACATCGATTTTGAGTGGTTATGCTTATCATAATACCAATAAAAAAAAGTAGGAAGTTGAAAATTTTTAACCTTTAAGACAGCTGACCGAGAATTAATAGACTTGTGAATAGACTTATCAATAACAATGTCTTCGTTGATGTTAACTCCACCCATCTGCTGCCAATGCTTCAAAGATGTATTTGACGCTCGAGCAATGAATTGGCAACTCCAGTAAACTAGATAAAAATATGCATTAAGAATCACGTACAATAAAAACTCATAATATATAAGCGATTGGCAGTTCTCTACCAACAACAACCCTCCCTCCCCCACAAAAAAAAAAAAAAAAACAGAAAGAAAGCTTAAAATGAATGTTTTTACTACAAGGAGCACACCATGCAACCATGGTCAAAAATCAAATCAATGCATCCACACAACCATTTGCAAGCATACAATAAAATATGAATTTATGAATGCATCAAAATGGAATAGTTTGCTCACCATTTACACTGGGAAATATGACAGGATAACATGGACCCTGAAGCTGAAGAGAGGAGTTTCTCATTTCTGGTGTAAGGAACTCAAAATAATCATAGTTCCTATTAACCCAATCTTTCATCGAAAGACGAATATCTCCTTCAGGATAATCACACACCCAATTAAGAGAATCTTCAGAAGGTGTAGGGCAGTCCAACAAGCATATACTGCGGGCATCAGCCAGTCTGAATTGGCTATCCTTCAATCCACTCTGATAAACCTGATTAGGATTTTGCCAATATCTAAGCTCCAATTCACTAAGGCCAGGGTGTGCATGCTTGTCCCCACACACATTCCCCTTGTAGTCCAATCCATAAGTGAGCCTGGTAAGCCATAGTGCCAGTAATCACAAGTTACACAATGACAACATCCAAAAGGAGAATAAAAGTTATGTACTTCATGCTGCTACACATTTCAAGTGCCACTGCCAGTTCCTGCTTTTAAGTTCTTCAGCATCCAAACAAACAAAAAAAAATTGATCCCCAGTTGAAAAAAAAAAAACCATACTGTGACAGTTGATAGACCCAGTAAGCAAACATTTGCCAAAATCTTGAATCATTTTACCCACATGATATCTTAAATCAGAATTTCATGTAATCTCAACCATGCCTTACACAGAAAACCCATTTACTAAGAAAATGAAATTTATTTATTTTTTTATATATGAATTCTTAATTAAGGAAACTAATCAAAGCCTCAAAATAAAACAGGAAAAGTAGATAATCATGGACTAGAAAAATACATCCATTACAAATTTCACCATAAAAGGACCCCATTGAGAGACAGCACCCCATGTGTTAAACCCTACATTCAAAACCACAACTTGCCAATAGCAGAAACTCCATTCACGGCCCCAACAAAGAAAAAGTTGGAAATTTTAAGATTACTCACCTTAGCGGGTTCCCTTGGTTGAAACCAAAGCTGGAGTTCACAATCATTGCTATCCAAAAAGCTATGAAGATCACAAGAACAGTGATGTCCCTGCATTTCCTGTTGTGCCTTATGATTCCACCCATTTGGGTGACACCATCACTTGATGGGTACCTCCCTATTACTGCACCCAAAGGACCCCTCATTTTTCAAGTGTGTGTCTTCACAAAGCAACAAGCTTTGCTTCAATTTAGCATTCAGAGAGAGCAGAGTGAAGAAGAAGAAGAAGGGGCAGAGCAGAAACAAGAGAGGGGAGCGTGAAAGCCGGTGTGAAAAAGCAAGGGAGTTTAGATTTGGGTTTATATAATAACGAAAAGTTTATGACATGCTAAGACAGAGATTTTCCAAAGTGGCTGTTATTTTAAGTGGATGTTTTGTGGCTTCTCGAAGACAAACAAGACTCGAAGCATGCTACTTGCTAGCTAGTGCTCGGCTTGACTGCATAAGTGTCTCCCACATTACTCCAAAAGAGAGAGAGAGAGAGAGAGAAAGAAAAGAAAGAGATTCCTTAAGGTAAAATGTACATGAAGTGTGAAAGAATGTATTTATTTTTAATTCAAAGTGAATTAATTTATGATTGTTTTAATTTAGATTAGAGTTTAATAGTCATACATTGTTAATATAAAAAGTTGTACACTCAACTAATCAGAAATTACCGGTGATATGATTTTTAAAATATTTATTATAAAAATTAATAAACTTACAATAAATAATAGTCTGTAATTGAACGATAATATAAAATTACTTTACACAGTCAGTTCATATCCTGTTTTCTCTTTAGATTAAGAGTCTTTCACTTATCACATTTTGTTAGTTCCAGAAAAGTTAAATTCTACTAAAATTAATTACAAACTGTGGCACAAAAGAAAAAGATGAAAAGCTAGAGTTAATAAAAAACAAAAAACATGTTTAAGGAAGAATTTGGGTCTTTTAAAGTTATTTTTGAATGGATGAAAAATAGCGGAGTAGAATAGAGTAGAATGGTATTTAGTTTTATTGCTTAGATTATTTAAAATAAGATAGATGAAATTGAACTTGATAAAATATTTTTATTAAATGGTATTCTTTTTCTTTTTAATTTGGAATTAGAAATGGAATAATTTTTTCTTATTTTATTATAGAGATAAAATAATAGTGATAATTTTATTTCACCTCACTCCACTTTAATTCTATTTCAGTCATTATTAAATGTTTAAACATAAAAATATATTTTAGACGAAAAAACGGTAAGTTATTATTATTATTATCGATAAAAAAAAAATGAATGTAAATATTTTTTTATAGTTAGTTATTTTATATATATATACTTATATGTATAATTTATTATCTTTCACCAAAAAAAATGTATAATTTATTATATCTCAATCACTGATATTTTTATTCAATAATTATATTTCTTCACTTTAAAACAAATAAAATAAAATATTTTTAGTTTAGAAGAGCCTAATCTATTAATTTTCTTTTACTTTCCATACTTAACTAACAAAAACATTTAACATCATGTGTTTTCATTTCATTTATATGAATGATATTGTAAAAGCTAAAATTAATTAATTGAATTCACGAGACAATTACATCAAATCATTTTAGTCAACGACAAGTCTAGTTTCTTATTGATCCTAAGATAAATTATATAGCATGACATTGAATCATTGAGTGGTAGCTGGAATTGAAGAAAAAAAAAGGTTGAACAGTCTGGTCCTTTTCTCTTCTAGTACAAAACTGTCTAGCAATCACTTCGTTAGGAAACTCAATCGTTTATAATGCTTAATGTTTAATAATTGTTTCATATTACACAACTAATTTTTTTTACTTTAAATATAGAAAAATCCAAAGCATAAAGAATTACTTTTTGTTAATTATATATCTGTGTGTAAGATTAGTTTTCGTTAGAATTGTACATTTTAACGCACAATGATTTTTATTATTATTTTTCTCAGTAAAGAGTTTGGAGTGAAGAATGAGCCGTTAGCCGAAGCCTGGAGACAAGCCATTATGGGAAGTCCTTAAAAATTATGAAATTTGAGTTAATGTTTAAGTTGGGTGATTTCACCGCCTTGAGACTTAGGAAAGGACAGTGATTAAGTTAAAAATAAAATAAAATTAATATCTGAGTCATATAGACCAATAATGACAGTTGGATGGTCTTTAGCATTATCATCAGACGGACAGAGATTGGTCACTATAATACAAGAGGTTCAAAGGATCATGTATAGATCAAAAATTGCCCACAAGTTGGTGGACCCAGCTGCTCTCTGCGTTTCCTCTTTCCTTCTTTGAAAGGTCTCTTTGCTATACATCTCGTATCTCTTTAGTCTTTACTATTTCTACCTTTTTCTTTTCACCCCTACTTTTTTCCTTGATTGATTCGTCGGTATGAACATTGAACAATTGACATTTCACATTAGACATACACATAGAGTAGCGCTAATCGAGAATTAATTTAATTGCCATATTGTTTCGGACCGATCCCTCCTCCTTGTTTGGATAGAGAGTGAAATAAAAAAAATAATGAAAAAGAATAAAATAGGATTGATAATATATATATATATATATATATATGTTATTTAAAAGGATAAAAATAACAAAGAAGAAAGTGAAAAAAATTTAGATAAATGGAAAAGAGAGTGAAAAGAAATAAACGAATTATATATAGAAATAGGAAAAAAAGAAGTCCGAAAATTTCTCTCTACTTTTTTGGATGAATAGGAAAAAAAGTGTAAAAAAATAAATGAATAGGTCAGGCTTAAGCCTTGAGTTTTTTGAATAGACCGGGCCTATTTAAGCAAAGCCTTGTTCGACTTACCCTATTTTCACCCCTAAATAACTTTCTCCCTTCTTATTTCTCCTCTCAAACAAACAGTGAAAGTCTAGCATTTCTTTCTTATTTCCCTCTTTCCTACTTCCTTCCACTCAATTTCTATCAAAACAAACATAGGGTAAGTTTGGATATGTCCGTTGGAGCTCTTCTTCATTCTTCAAAAAATGTGAACATTGGTGTATTTAATGCAACAATAAATGTTTTCATTAACTTGTAATGTAGGAGATGATAAAGCATTTTTTTTATCTCCCTTCTTCGTATTTTCGTCACATAGTAGGTATACTTTCTTTCTTTTTTTGAATCAACTACTTTGTCACCTATTGCCACGTTGTCTTGTCCCATGCTTTTCATGCCTTTTGGTGTTAGAGAAAGAAGTCTTCTAAATTTGTCTTGTTTTGTTGAGGATGAGACTTTTAATCTTCTCAAAATATGCTTCTAAGCTTATATCCAACAGGTTATACATCCTTGTAAGACTTATCCTATCTAGCATGAAGCTGGAAAAAAAATTGGACAAACAAACCTTAAGATGGGCAAACCTTTTGTACCTAAAATGATATTAACATGCTAGGACAAATAATACACTAAGGATTAGTCTTTATCGCTCATAACATAAACTTATATTTTGTTTATTGCCATTAAAACATAAGGACTTGGATCGTCTTAAATCTAACAACACTTAACAATCATATATAAGAGCTTTCCTCTCACTAAGATTTAAGCTTCAACTATGAAAATCACACACCAACACTAGCAACTAACCCACTGTTGTAGCAAACACCACAAACCTTTGAAGGGTGTAGTTGATTATCTCTTCACTAGTATAACAATGCCATACTTTTAGAGATTATTGGAAGTTAGAACAAGAAGGGTAAAATGTACAGGTTAGACCATTTGGGCAATGAGTTT
Organism: Spatholobus suberectus; assembly: GCA_004329165.1. Lineage (NCBI taxonomy): Eukaryota > Viridiplantae > Streptophyta > Magnoliopsida > Fabales > Fabaceae > Spatholobus > Spatholobus suberectus. The sequence goes on along the minus strand of CM014731.1, from coordinate 57,164,293 downwards.
GCTACTTCTTCCATCTAATAAAGTATGCAAAACCACCTTTGGTGATCTCATTCATTATGTAGGGATTATTGTGGTCCTCAATGCAAAGCTCACAAAAGAAAGACAATTCGATCGATGGCATTTAGTTTAAGCTGCAATGAATTTAGGGTATTCTATGGTAAGTTTTTACCTAATTGGGTATTTCGTTTAACTTTGCTTATGGAGTTGTTCAACCACTTATCATGCCTATACTCTTACTACTAGTAATGGCACTTATCACCATGATGATGACATAAACCATCCTACCCCTAGACACTTTCTTGATTTAGGACTTTATAGTTTTGTATATATATTCATTTTTTAGAGTTAAGTATTCTTTATTTCATAGTTTACATTATTTTACTTTCATTGTATATATTAAATTTGATTTTATTTACAAAATGTAATTGTCATGATGATTGTAATAATTGTAAGCACATTTTGATAACAAGAAAAGAAAAGAAAAAAAAAGATTACACTAAGATGAAAAATAGTTCAGTGACCAACGAAATCCATCATTAAGGTCTCCTTGACAATACAACTTCAATAACAATTAGCAATGAATTTTATAACTAAATCAATTAGCAAGTGAATTAATCATCACTAAAAAGAATCACTTAAAAAATATTTAGCGATCAATTAGAGACTAATTTTGTCATTGAAAACATTAGTGACCTAATCAAGAATCATGCCAAGCAGTGACTAACATGGTCATCAAAAACTACTTGCAATCATCTCTAGTGAGCGATTTTTGTTTTTTAGCGACTAAATTTAATGGTCACTAAATTACAAATGTAGCAACCAGCTCATACATTGTTCGATATGTTTGTTAGCAATTGAAGTTTTAGCTCATAAATATTTCTTTATTATAAATTCAAGTGTAAACTAATTTAGCAATTGAATATACTTGTTTAGCGATTGATTAATCTCGATCACTGTTTTATTTTTTTTCTAATTATGATTAAAAACATGAATATGAAAGCACAACTAAGATTTTTTTTTTCAATTAGATAACTAATGAATTACATAATATTTCATAAAAATCTTCTAAAATATTATACAATTCATTAAGTATATTTGCAGGTATTTTGTAGATATTCAAAACTTCCATCTTACATAACTATTCAATCATTAAGGAATACATGCAATGTCATCATTTATTTCAAGTAGTTCAATCTTTAATAGTTTTAAATTGCTCAGTTTGACCTCATCACCTAATCCTTCAATTCACAGTATTACATCCAACTATATTTCAACTAATGTCCAATCTTCTTTAGATCGCAAATGATAGCTAATAAAAGCATCATTTGAACAAATTAATCTAAACACAAAATTCTCCACATTTGGAAAGTTTAACGAATCTATCTATCTATCTATCTATCTATATATATATATAGGGAGGGATTAAATGATACCAGTGTAACTTACACCAACTATTACACCATTCAATAACTTTTAATTGGATAATTTTATCTTAAAACCTATCGTTGGATTGAAAGTTTCTTTAACATAGATCATATGTACAAAATTTAATATTAATCCAAAATTATTTAATACCTTATTCATATAGATCAAAATGGACGTAATATATACTTTTCAAAATATAGTAAAACGTGAGTCATATGATTACCTTCTTATTATTATTCAATTTTGACAAAATTTGACACAAACAATCTTGGTAATATGAAATTATAATTCAACGGTTGGATTGATAAAAATCATATTCTATTTCAAGTTATTGAATGGTGTAATAGTTGGTGTAAGGGAAGGGATCAAATGACACCAGTGTAACGTACAGCAACTATTATACCATTCAATAACTTGAAATAGAATATGATTTTTATCGATCCAACCGTTGAATTATAATTTCATATTACCAAGATTGTTTGTGTCAAATTTTGTCAAAATTGAATAATAATAAGAAGGTAATCAAATGACTCATGTTTTACTATATTTTGAAAATTATATATTACATCCATTTTGATCTATATGAATAAGTTATTAAATAATTTTGGATTAATATTAAATTTTATACATATGATCTATGTTAAAGAAACTTTCAATCTAATGATGGGTTTTAAGATAATATTATCCAATTAAAAGTTATTGAATGGTGTAATAGTTGGTGTAATTTGATCCCTCCCTTATATATATATATATATATATATATATATATATATAATTAGTATTTTTATATGTAGACTTTGACCTCTTTATTATGTAAATTTTAAATGTGTCATTTGATAAGAAATGACATGTTTTTCAATTGTACTATTAATGCTTCTTAAATTTTTAATATTAGTATCTAGCATATTTATTAGTTTTTATTTTTTCAATATTTCTTAAATTTTATCTCTTCCTTTTTTCTTCACCATCTTACACATTACATTTATCACTTTTTCTCTTCTCATCTTTTCTTCTCTCTCAAAATATATATAATTTAAAATTATGAAAATAATATTTTTCTAAAATTTATTTAAAATTACATTTTTCTTTAACAATTAATCATTGATGATTATATATATTTATTTGTATAACAATAGTAAATTCATATTAAATGACTAAGAAGATAATTTTAGAATTTAATAAGATATTTACTTTACATTAAAATAAATATTAGTCACATAAAAGTGTTAATATTTTTTCATTTTCATTAATATATAAATAAGATATATTAATTTTTTTAATCTTTTAGCTAGAAATGCATTCTGAAAAAAAAAATTCAAGTTAAATAATAAAATAATAAAAATTATGTGCATACATGATGAATGTTTTAAAATAATATCATAATATTTTTGAAATAATTGATACAATTTTTTATTACAATACTATATTTATAAGTTTTGTTATATTTAATATTTTTATTATAAATTTTAATTAAAATATTTGAATAATAATTATTTAATTTAAATTTTAATGTTTAATTAATAGTAAATTTTATTTTTATAGGCCAAATTTTTATAAATTTCTACAAGATAATACATTGACCCGAAACTTGTATAGTAAATGTATGATGAGATAATTTTTAAAATTTTAAATATTTAACTATGGTTGAATTATTTTATTGGATAAAAATTATTTTTAATAAAATAACTAAAACATATGAAAGTTTAAATATTAAAATATAATTAAATTATATGTTATAAACATTAGATTTCCTTAACTACAAATGTTTGAAAATAATTATTTATAAGATATTATTTAGAAGTATAAACTTGTCAAATAGATCGATCGTGAAATAAAATCACTATTATATTATTCAAATTAAACATCATGTAGGGGCATTAATCATAAAATTTAATCAAGTAAAATTATTAGAGAAGTTAATATTACTATGCACATACGATTTTAAATATCGCCATTAATTGCATATATGAAAAGAGGAAACTTTTTATTAGATATTGAGATAAAAATATAATTAATCTAATTTAATACATATATTTTTTATCTTGTGTATTTATTGCACAAATTAAAGGACATTAAATACATATTTTTAAATACATTTAATTGCTTAAAATACAAATATTAAATATTTTAAATCTGATAAATATTTTATTTTTCACTAAAAAATATATTTTTTGTTTAATTAACCTGTACCCTTAAGGCTTGTTTGGTGACCAGGATATGATGGATAGGATAGGATAATTATCCATTGTTTAAGGTTTAGGGTAATTCTATCATGTTGTAATCCATTGTTTGTTGTACCAACATGATATGATACGCTAACCTATCTCTTATCCTATCATATTATTCCAATGTATTTTTTATCTTGGTGGGGAGCTGGGTTAGGAAGCAACAAGATAGAATAGACTCTCTCTCTTTTTCTCTCTCTATGTATATTATGTAATATGTTAAATATTATATATAAATATATAGTTATACTATAATAAATATTATATACAATTATATAAAAAATATAAATTATTATGAAAAATATATATAAGATTTATATAAATATATAATGATATATATATATATATAATATATATATATAGATATATAAATATACATATATATATAATAACAAATATATATAATATATAGTAATATTATATAAATTAATAGATATTACTATATACTATATTTATTATATACATTTTTATTATATATATATATTTATAATTAAATTTAAAGTGTATTATTAATTAAAATAAAAAATTAAATAATTAATATTTAAAAAAATATTTGAATAATAATTATAATTTTAAAAATTATATATATATATTTATAATTTCAAGAAAAGTAACTACATAAATAAAAAATAATATATATACTTTAGATAAAATTATTTTTTTCATAAAAATTAAAATTAAATTAAAAGTTACTTTTTATAAATTATATGTAATTTAACAAAATAGTAATTTGTCATTTGAACATGTTTTATATTTTATTCTATCATTATCTAGTTTGTTATTTGTTGTGCACCAAATATTAGATAAGATTATAGCTTATCATGGTCTTATCATATCCTGTTCTTATCTTATCCTATCATATTCTATCCTGACCACCAAATGGGCCCTTAATATATAAGGTAAAAAATTATTAATAAATTTGGTCAAATAAAAATTACTTGACTTTTATTTATGATAGGAATTTCAAAATCATGTTATGAATCTTTATGTTAAAATATGATATAAAATATTCATTCTAAAGTAATTAATAATTTTAATTTTAATTAAGTATGTTGTAATTAACTAATTATTAATGTTCTTATACTTTACCTTAGCATTTTATATTTATTTATAGACAAGTTATTTTCTCATTATAAATATATGGTTAAATTAATCTGTTGGTCTCTATAGTTTGATAGAGTTTTTAATTAAGTTCTTATAGTTAAAAATACTTTTTAAAAAGTCCTTATAATTTAGAAAGTTTGTAATTAAATCTCTATACACTAATGTCGTTATAACTTCATTAATTTATATTTGATTTAATCGCATTTTTTATCCTTTACGTATCACAATAGTGTGGTTTTAGTCCCCTAACTTTTCTTTCATTACATTTAAGACCCTCCAAAGTTAGTGAATTTTCAAAGAGAAATGCTAGCAACTCTCTCTTAAATACTTTTTACTATTGGTTGAAATTTATTAAAAATCACAAATTTTGGTGGGTCTCACTTTTATTTAATGAGTCTCTCTCCTCATTGTGATTTTCAATAAATTTCAAGTAATAGTAAAGAGAATGTTAAAAAGATAGTGTTGCTAGTATGCCTCATTTCCAAAAATGGGAAAGAAATTGAGATGTTACATGTATAACAATTCATACAACTTTTTTTTATGTCTATCTCTTTTCATCATTATTAAATGTAATCAATGATACGCATGAGAGAGATAGAAGCACAAAAAGTTGTACAAATTATTGTACAAATAACATTTCTCAAATAAATTAATAAAGTGTTGAAGGTGGGAATTGAACCCACCCTTCAAGTTCATCAAGGACACTAAAATCATTAGCCTAATAAATTTATTTGATATGTAAATGAAAATTATATTATATATAACTTAAACAAGAAACTAGAATTGCACATATATTTATTACTATTAAATTAAATAATATTAACATTATATAAACTAATAATATTAAAATTAATATTAATAAATATAAATTAATAATATATACCAGGACCAAAATTACACATATATTTACTACTACTTAATAAACAATATAATATTAAAAAAAAAGCAATAACTTGTACTTTTTAATACTATATATCTTAATTATAACTTAATCACTCTATTTTAAATAATTTTCTCTTTTATAAATTGTGTTGTTTTAACTTTTAGTAGTAGTTAATCACTTTATCTTAATTATAATTTAATCACTCTATTATTTAATTTAGTAGTAGTTAATATATGTGTAATTCTAGTCTCTTGTTTAAGTTATACAAAATAATTTTCATTTATATATCAAATAAATTTATTAGTCTAATGTTTTTATTGTTGTTTGTGGACTATTCCTACCTTCAACACTTCATTAATTTCTTTTTCATTTTTAAAAATCCATTAAATTTGGAAAACTAAAATCGCATAATTGCAAGACCCAAAGGACCAAAAATACAATTAAATCAAATATAAATTAACAGAGTTATAATGACTTTAATGTGTAAGGATTTAATTACGAACTTTTTAAACTATAAGGATTTTTAAAGTGTTTTAACTCCATTAAACTATAGGACCAATTGATTAATTTAACCTAAATATATTTTATATTATATTTCATTATTTTTTTATATTAATATTTTCTCCATTAAATTTTAAAAAATATAATTGAACATGTTTTACATTCTTTTATTATTTTTAAATTAATTTTAGGCTTAAATATACTTTTGGTCCTTTATCTTTTAAAAGATTTATTTTGGTCCTTTAATTATCAAATTTGAGTCAATATTGTTCTTTTGTTGATAGTGATCGTTTTCTATTTTGGGACAAAATTTTGAACCCTTTTTTTATCGATTCAAGGCTTGAAAGTTGTTCCATTAGATTCACCTACATGAAAACTATAGAATCTAACTAATGTTCAAACCAAAATGAGCAATAAACATGGTGAAAAATGCATAAAAAGTGAGTCTCACAAGCGACTAAAAAAGAATTTGGTATTAGATTTTTTAGTTGTCCAGTTACTCATGAGACTCACTCTTTACGAGTTTTTTTTACCATGTTTATGACCCTTTTTAGTTCAAACATTAGTTGGGTTCTATAGTTTTTATGTAGGTAAATTTAACGGAACAAGTTTCAGGTCTTGAATCGATCAAAAAAGGGTTTAAAATTGTGTCCCAAAATCGAAAATGACTATTGTTAACGAAAGGACAATATTGACTCAAATTTGAGAGTTAAAGAACTAAAATGAATTTTTTTAAAAATAAAAGACCAAAACAAATTTTAATAAAAAGATAAAAGACCAAAAATATATTTAAGCCTTAATTTTACCATACAACAAGGAAGAGAAATATTTGACAGTGAGGCCCACACAAAATATTCCTCCCCTTCCCTGCTGCAATTTGATGAATGGTAGTTGGCAGCTTCCCTTCTCTATTTTGCCCCTGTGGACCCGGATCCTCTCCAGTTGAAAAAACTGGAGGGTGTCTAGTTTTTAATCTGTACAATTCAATGCATAGTTTTTATTTAAATTTATTAAATATTAAAATTAAACAAGGACTGAGATTACATTCAGTTTTTTGATAATTGGAGAGAATCCTCTTCCCTCATTTGTCTCCACTGCACGAGCCTTCCTCTGCTCCTATTTTCATTGCTCTCTTCTTTACCCCATTTTGGGTCCAACGAACCATAGCTGTTGTGCTCCGCAAACAAGCGTGTGTTTGGTGTAGTGATGGGGTGAAAGAAAATCATGTCCATTTTCACATTAAATGTAAAGCTATTGAGTACCGCATCAGTGTTTTCACGTTTATTATTACCCGAAAAAAATGTTTTCACGTTTATTCAAGGCCGGTCCAATGATAAGTAAGATCTAAACAAATTTTAAGAGACTTTTTTACTTTAAATAAGAAAGTTATACGTTGAGTTTTTTTATCAATATATGTGACCTTTTTGTTTTATAAAAATTAATAACAAATAATTTTTTATTAATAAGCCTAAAGCTTGAATTTTAATAACTTTTCTCTTGAGCCTTTGAGAGGTTCACCGCACAACCAAACATGCACGATTGTAGCCACATTGTAGCTGCTGCACACACCCATTTTTTGTTCGACCACCATAGCTACAGCGCTCCCAATCGCATCATATTATTGGGCTGGGGTCCTTTTCCAGATTCTGACCATCTCATTGTGAGGTCTAATGTATTTGTACTAATAATTCGGTTCAGTAGAAATACTAACACTAAAGGTGTGTTTGGTTTAGGAAAAAAAAAGTGAAAGAAGAAGGCAGGAAAGAAAAGAAAAGAAAGAAAAAGAAAGAAAAGAAAAAAAGTAAAATGAATTTTAAGTTATTTAGTAGAAATAAAAAAAAAAAAAAGAAAGATAAAAATTTTCTTTTCTCTTTTTTGAATGTAGAAAAACTAGAAAGAAAGAAAAAAATATATATATATAAAATGAATGCTTTTTAGTATTTTTCTTTCTGTCCCTTTCGTTTCCTCTGGGTTTCTCGCGTACCAAACTGTGCATACAAGTTCAAGCTCAGTAACATTAAAATTAATAATTTTAATTAAATAAGAAAACATAAATAGGGAACAACTCTTAAGATTTCTCCAAATAGATAACTAATGAATTACATGATATATCATTAAACTCTTCTAAAATATTTAGATACATTAAACATATTCCGAAGTATTTTGCAGATACTCTGGACTTTCACCTTCCATGGCTGTTTAAACATTAAGGATACATGATGCAATGCCATTATTTATGTCTAGCAGCTAGGACTTCCATAATTTTAAATGGTCATCGTGACCTTACCACCTAATTCTTCGATTCACCGTAAATTACATTCAACATTGCAGCTTCCGATTCGGAGTCCAATCTTCTTTGGATTCCAGCATTGGCCTATAGCGATAAAAATAGCATTTGAATATATCATAGACAATGCTATTTTAGGATCTCGCAGGCAATGTTCTTCCTTGAACACTGAAATGATTGTAAGACAAAAACTGAAGGGAGAAAAAAATATCAATGTTCCTGCAATCGTGAGAAAGGTTTACAATTGTGTTGTAGACCATTTTTTAAAACCTTGGTTATGAGTTAAGAGTTCCCTCTATCTCTTCATCCAGCTCTATATTATCAGCTTTCATACTCTCTAAAATCCCATCTACATCCTTCCCACATCTAACATACATCCTGATCAAGGACAGATACATGTCCCTGTTCATTGAATTCAGAGTCTTCAATGAATTGACAAAATCTTCCACTTCCCCTATATCTTTGTTATTAGTGACCCAACTCAATATGCTGGAAATGATATCAACTTTTGGTCTCCAACGTTTATTCTGGGCTTGCACAGCCACAGCTTCCTTCATGCACTGAAATGCCTTCTCCATGTTCTCCTTGGCCACATACCCAGATGCAATGATGCCCCAACTGTTAGGAGTCGGCGTCTTCCCTTTCGCGACCATGCTTTGGAGCAGTGCTTCTGCCTTCCCAATCAATCCCCTTTGGGAATACCCAATCAGGAGGATGTTAGGCACTCTGAAATCACAAGTGTTACCAGATACCTCCCATTCACCAAGTACTTTTTCAGCTTGATCAAGCTCCCCCAGCTTCACCAAACAACCCAACATGGTTATGTACTCCCTGTTAAGCTGCTTCTTGCAGTTGGCTTTCTGGAGCTTCCAAACTCTCATCATGGCCCCCTTGCTCCCAAGACCTGCATAGTGTGAAATCAGATGGTTGTAGGCAAGCGCGTCGTGCTTGTCTGCCTTTTCCTCACACTTCTTCAGGCACACCAGAGCCTTCTCCTTCAGGCCTGCTTTTATGTAGAACTTGGTCACCATAGAATATGTCATCCAATCTGTGCCAATGTGGGGTTCCATCTCCATCTCCTCCAACAGTTTCTCCACATTTGCGAGGTCCCCTCTTGTGCCGTAAGAGTTTATGCAAATCCTGTAGCTGAAAATGTTTGGAGGAACACCATCCTTCTTCATCTGTGCCAAAACACCAGGGACTTTCTCTAGTTGTTGGGTCTGCGTGTAGAGGCACATTATGTTGTTGTAATTGAGAAAGGAAACAAAACCCATGTCCTTCATCTTCTGCATCTGGGAGAGTGACTTATCAACCAATCCCTCTCTCACATAACAATTCAGAAGAGCACCGTGAACCTTCCACGTTTGGTCTCCATCACTCAAACTCTGAAAATACCTCTCCGCACTCTCCACTCCACGAACACTACCAATGAGGTCTAACTGCACCGCTTGGTCACCCTGTGAAATTGGGCATAGCCCTTTGCTACTCATCCACTCAGAAACCTAAACATATTAATATTGAAGATATCTCAGTAATTGCTACGTAACCAGGAACAAGTGGAACAACTAAAAAAGGAAAACCTTCACTTTAGCCATATTGCATACAATATTTAGTGGAACAAGATTAATATTAGGATTGAAGATATCTCAGTAATTGCAACATAACCAGGAAGGAACAAGTGGAACAGCTAAAAAACAAAAGCCTCACTTTAGTCATATTTGTATACAATATTCATTTTAGCACTTGACTTTCCTGAAAATATAGGTCAAGTTTTCTGTTTTCACTCTTTTTTTTTTGATAAAGTTTTCTGTTTTCACTCTTCACTTTGATATTTTCTAAAGTTTGTATAAAAACAGTAAAAATAAAAAAAAATAAAACGAAACTGCTTTTCATACAAAGCTTTGAAAATAAGAAAACGAGGTTTTTAGTTCTGGAAAATTTTTAAATTTTGATTTTTGTCACGACTTTTAAAACACTAACCTTAGTTTTTATATTTCTTAAATACTCAAACTTTGGTCCTTATATAAAGAAAAAAGTGCTAGTTTTAGAGATTTAAATTTGAATATTTCAAAAAATATAGGGACAAAAAATATTAATTATAAAAGTGAGGAACCAAAACTAAAATTTGAAAAAAAAATTGAGGACTAAAAACACCATTAATCCTAAGAAATAAATGAAAAATAAGGTAACATTTTTATAATTAAAAGTGAAAAAAAAAGTTTAATTTTAATACTATATCGGTGTTAACATTATCAAGCCATTAAAAATCATTAAATTTTTTTAAAGTAATTATTACAACAATTAACAATGTTGTTGCACAGGACAATTTATGATTAAATGTCACAATATATTCTAATTAAATTTAGAGTTTAATAATTATATACTGTTAGTGTAAAAATCACCATTATTATAGTTCGGAATAAATTATATTAATACCTCCTGAAATCTTTTTCAGATTGTACATAATATCTTTTTTTTTCTATCCCTACATTAACTTTTTTAATTGTTTGAAAAAAATTACATCATATATCCTTATAAGAGAAGTTGTTATAAATATTAAAAAAGTAAAGGAATTATGTACAATTTGAGGATGTCAATATAATTTACTCTATGACGTTAAAATAGTTATTATAAAAATCAATAAATTTATCATATACATAGTAGTTTGTGATTGGATGACAATATTCGTGCATAGTCTATTTTCTCTTAAATTTAAATAAAAAATGAAGAAAAAAAATACTTTCTCATACTGTAGCCCTAAATTGAATCCTTAATTTTATTCCCATTAATCCTTTTGAATTTGAACTAAACTTAAGAACTCTAACTTTATACCCGTTAATCCTTTTAAACTTAAGAACTAGGACTAGCATGTACTTTTCATAGGCAAACAATTACTGTATTTTTAATTTTAACTCATTCGCTTTGCTCAGTAACGAAACAGAGAAGTTAAATAACCTGAAGTGCTTGGTTGAGGCGCTTGCGGGTACGGAGGGTCTTGATGATGCGTTGGAGCTGAGGGCCGTTAACGGCGTTACCTTCTTGGATCCACTTGTCGAGAACGGGGACCACGCTGACGGAAGGGTCTCCGAGGGGGCTGATTCGGGAATAGAGGTTTCTTCGGTTCGTCGCGGCTGTGGAGCAGTGGCGCAGAAAAATTGCGGCGAGGTTCCGAGACGCGGAGAATAACGGCATTGCCAAACGAAGACCAACTGTTCGTTGAAATGAAATGGTTGTTAACGCTGCGAGGACTTGGGAAATGGGAACTGGGAAGTAACGAGAAAAAGGAAGGGAGCGAGGTTGCGAACGCTGAACAACAGAGCAAAGCAGCGCGAAAAGCAGGTGCGGGATGTTGTGTTATTGGGCTGGGCTGTGAAGGCCCAGTGCTTCAACCCAGGGAGCTTTCAGCCCGGAATGAGCTCACAGTTTAGGCGCGAAGAGTACTTACCTATGTGTAAAAGAGTAAATCACAATTTATAACCTATAACTATTAATAAAGGTGATACGAGTGGTTTGATTTCCACATTTATTTAGACAATTTTGTTCTTCAACTAATTTTACAAACTGTCTCACTACATTTAATTTCAACCTTTCATACTACTTATTTCTATAACTTTCATTCTCTCTCTTTCTCTTTTATTTTATTTTTATTTTAAAAAAATGTAGAGAGACAGGGAAGTGCCTTGCTTTTTCTTTGTAATAATAAAGACAATATTTCTTTAATTACATATTATAACTGATTTTATTTTTTATTTTCTATTGAATTTTTATTTTCTCTCTTTCTTTTAACTTTCCATTTACCGAAAATTGACTGTAACCAATAAATGTACTTTATATTTTCTATTCAATCTTCTTCTTTTTCTCTTTTTTCCAATATCTTTTTCTGATATCTCTATTTACCAGAAAAATAAAAAAAAAATCACCAAAGCATCGAATTCCTGTCTTGCACTAGTGATTATAATAAAGATTGAATGAATAATACATATACTAATATTGTAAAAAAAATTTATACTATCAGTCAATCATAAATCGGTATGTATAATAAGTTAAGTTTATTAACTTTTATCATTATTATCTTAAAAATTATATTAAAAATAATTTTTAATTGATTGATAGTATAAATTTTTTACATTGACAATACATATCTATTAAATTCATAAAGATTTCTCAACAAAATTCATTATTGCTTTAATACATTTTGAGTTTTTAATTAACTGTAGTTACAGGTAATTTATTCGTGAAAAAGTGTCCTTGTGTAAAATAATGTGTTTTCTTGAGTATGATGATATTTTAATTTAATATATACTAGTAAGTAGTATATTGTAATTTATATGAATATATTTAAATTAGATAATATGTATAAAATATACATTAAAAATATTTAATAAAAGAATTTAAATTATAGAAAAGACACACATAATCAATTTAAATATAAATTCAAAAAACATAGATTCAAAAATAAAAAAATTAAAAAGAAAAGAAAACAGAGAAAATGATAATTAATTATCACATTCGGTTAATTTTTCTTAACATCATTTTCTCATTCTATGTAAATATTGAAATAGCAAACACTTAAGACTCCCAAAAATTGGAGCATTTACAAACACACATTTGACCCTGCTGATGCAGAAGTGCAGAACATATCCTTTGCCCTGCTGCATTATTGAATTCTCTGAAATAATATCAATTAAGAAAAGAAGAAACTGTATGATATGAGAATATATCTTCCACTCCAGCCTTTTAAAAATAGCATGGTTGTGGGCATGTTAATTTGCTGTCTCTCTTTCCAGCACATCATCACAAGCAGCTAAAAGAACTGACTCCGGGATGAAAATGTTTGTCCAAACCTCCAAGTGGAAGGCACCACATTGAGGAACACCAGTGTCTTCCCATCAACCAATGTCATCTTGAATGAGAGTCTCTGGTTTCTGAGATCTGCACTGCTTTGCCAGTTGGCCCCCCAATTCCTATGCATTGGCAACCATGCTCCACTTCTGGATCCTCTGATCCACACAGCCTTCACATCCCCACTCCCACCAACATTGGATATCATCACCATGTTGAAACTGGATTGCCCCTTCAATGTGAACCTCACTCCCCCTCTTCTTTTGCATGCCACCCTTCAGATCAAGTACACAAAAAAAATTAATAATGATCAAATGTACTCACAAGTTGGTTTTTAACCCTCCCCTTCCTTTTGCCATTTTCTTTGATTACAGAAAATGAGTGATGCTGTTTTTTTATTTGCATTATTGCTAATTTGTTTGGCTCTATGGTATAGAGCATATCGCATATTAACATTTTTATTTGCACCTTTAAACCTCAAAATGTAAGCAAGGTAGGCTGATCAAGTAATTGAAGGAAGATCAAGCACGAACTGTAGGTATGCAGATCAATCAAGAAAAACATTAGTTTCATGTCATTTTTTTCGACTCCGTTTAAATACTTTATTAAATAGTCATTCATATCACTTGACACAAAGATAGTAGAAAGTAGTGTTTCACATTCTTGTGAAGTTATATCTCGTTTACATTCATGTAAATGAGCTGTATTGCAAAAATTATGATGACATCAGCTGTAATGGAAAGGGGAAAAAAGAGGAAAAAATGGTAAAAAAAAAAAAAAAAAACTTAAAAACGATTAATTCTTATGAAATAATTTTCTTTTTTAATAACTCCCACAAAGCTTATGAAATAATAATTCTTTTTCAATAATGTAAAGATTGGTTGTAAAAATATGTAAAATAATCATTATATATATTTCAGTTTTAAAAATTGAGTGAGGTTCAAGTTGAATGTTCTAATATTCCTCCACTTTCTATTTCATATTAATTAATTAATCTTGAAACCTAAGATTATATTAATTTTTCTTAATTAAGACATAAAAGTGTCATCAATCAAGCTGGTCTTTTGCATTTTGCCTTAATTGCACATTTTATCACCCATCTTTTATGATTTTATGAATTTTGCTACACAATTATTTTAATTGCACATTTTGCCACTCAATTATTTTAGTTACACATTTTGCCACCAATTTTCAAATTTTGAGTATTTTGTCGCTCCCATTATTTGACTGTTGATGTGACAATTTTGACGGCTTACATGACAAGTTGACTACTGATTGTCATGTTAGCGGTCAAAATTGCCAAGTCAGTAGTCAATTAAAAGGGTGACAAAATGCGCAAAATTTTAAAAGTTAAGTAACAAAATGTGCAATTAAAATAATTGAGTGACAAAATATGAGAAATTTTGAAAGTTGGGTGACAAAATGTGCAATTGAAATAGTTGGGTGGCAAAATTTGCAAAATCATGAAAGATGAGTGGCAAAATGTGTAATTAAGCCTTGCATTTTTTATAGTTTTGTTGTTGGTGGTTAATTTCATGATAGAAGATGGAAGTGTTTTTTACTACCTTCTATAAAGGACAGGAACAATGCCTTCATTGCCTTGCCGTGCAATGCCAAAGAAAGCAGGCATGGACATGTCGAAGTGATGGTGAGGGGGGTCACACCACCCTCCGTGGTTGTTTGGAGGGCAAAAGTTTGTGGCGGTTACTGTCACACTGCGGCTAATAAGGCACCATTTTGGGTCGGCCCTGTAGTCACACATTACTTGGTAGCAAGCACCACAAACCTCACCGTCTCTGAAAAGCATAGTGCTCACCGCCGCAGTGTTCACCCCAAACCCAGCATGAAAGGTATCATCATAGCCACATGCTCCCCCTGAAAATATTGTTACAAATTTCAATGTTTATCCGAAATCTAATGTGAACAATAAATGTTTGCCTCGTGTCAATGGAGAAACTAGAAAAAAGTAATACTATTTTGATGCAAAACAGTAACACTATTTGATATGAACAGCATCATGGAAGTTACTACGGACAACTTTTTAGCTAGTTTTGAGAGGAATAGATATATTAGTGTTGGAGAAAAATACAAGTCTTATTTCAAGAATAATTTTGATTTTTTTACATCTCGCTTCTCTTACATCACTTTATAAGATTCATATTTTCTCTTTTTTCATTACATCATTTATCATAAGGTGCTAACAACCGTCCACCCTAAAATGGGGTGGATTTGGGTGAAAAAATGAAAGAGACAGAAAAAAAGAAAATGATCTTTGGACACCCTTTGAGTGTAGACGTCCAGACAGAGATAAGAAGGAAAAAAGTTAAGTAATTGATATGATTAATATAATACGATATGACAAGGAGAAAAAGATAGAGAAAAAAATAAAGGTGTCAACTGATGTTGTTATTGTTGAGGTGTCCAAAAATTAGCTCTAGAAAAAAAGTAAAAATTAAAAAAAGTAATAAATAATGTAATAAAAAAGAAAAGAAAAAGAAAAAAAGGGGTGCAAGAGAATATTTTTGTTTTAAGAAAAAAGGAACATTACGCAGAGAGAAGAACTTTTTACTTTCACGTGCATTTGCGTGTGAGTTTAATTTCCTATGAAGAAAAAGGGTGAACATATTACTATACATGATGTTTAATGTGGTCGTGGTTATATACATAGATCAAACTAACATGTTCATGCAAGAAATTAAGTGTATAAGTTATATTTTTTACATATTAAAAATGACTTACCGAGGCTGGTGGGATTTTGATTGGCCCCATAGAACGTTGCATGAGCGTTAAGCCAACCGTTATTGGCTTGGACGTGGACTCTAACTGCACTGAGAACAAAGCAAAGATACCAAAGAAAACTCGAAGAAATCACAAGAGGCACCATTTTCTCACCGAACAAGCAACTTTTGCTTTCTTTTTTTCTTTCCTCAAACAAGCAGCTACAAGTGTACTCTACGTATGACCCTTGGAGAAAGTGCCTCGTTTTATAGATAGAACACGCGGTTGTCGGTGATATCTATATTAAATTGGATCCGTTAATTAACGACTTTGATGGGGTTTTGATCTTTAGAAAACGCGTTTCCTTACACTCCGAAGCACGGAGGACATGTACGGTGGGATGGCGGAAATTTGAGACAAGAAGATAAACAAGCACATGCACTGGCCTGTCCTCACAGCAAAGTCTTCAA
The DNA here is from genome assembly GCA_004329165.1 of Spatholobus suberectus. NCBI lineage: Eukaryota > Viridiplantae > Streptophyta > Magnoliopsida > Fabales > Fabaceae > Spatholobus > Spatholobus suberectus. The sequence goes on along the minus strand of CM014731.1, from coordinate 57,147,838 downwards.
ATCCTCTCTCTTTTGTCTAATTAAATAGTCTATGTGTTTTGTGGAGAAATGAACGCCTATTTTCACATTTTGATCTTTTATAAACATCTAAAACATAATAAGAAATATATGATGAACAATTGAGAGAAAACTAAAGTTTAGAGATTTGTTGGTATGCATGTTAGAATAAGAAAATGATAAATTTAATAGAGATAGGCTGACAATTTATATAATATGCAAAAATGTTCATAATATAACAAGAAAACGATGTCACAATAACTTTTACTTCGATATGGGAATATCGCTAATACTGTTTTTGGTTTCATTGAAAAGAAAAAGGAAGAGGTGGGAGAGATAGAAAAATTAAGATAATATATGTTTTCCTTATATTAGTTGGGTTTAATTAACAATGACATTGTTGAGAAAGAATAAAAAAAGAATGCGAATCTTATGCATTTTTATTCTATATAAGTTAGTTAAAAAAATCGTGAAAAAAATTATAGAGATTGCTTTCTTTTTTTTTTTACTTACTTTCTAATAATACTATTGGTCTCCCATCTTCTCTACTTTTTTACACAGCTGTCATATATCTTCCTTTTGATCAAATAATATTATATATATTGTAACAGCTTTAAAATTTATTTGAGTAAATATACTAAAAATATAAAGTAATGAAATACAAGAAATTAAAAATTTTAATATATATTATATTAATTATACAGCTCATATCTATTTTAGGGATATAATTGTTTATTTTAAAAATAATTTTCTTTTCTTTTCTTTCCAAAGATAAGTGGAGATAAAATTTTATTTTTCTTTCTCTTTTATTTTATCCATATTTCTTTTATCCCAAATTACCTAAAAAAATCTATTTTTTTTTTGGAGTAGAAAAAATAATCTATTTATTTTTTCATCACTTTTCTAATCTAAACTTTTCTCTCTGATTTTTATTTTATTTTATTTCTTTCCTAAACCAAACAGAATATCAATAAACTATCTATAAATGAACTATCTATGATCTGTCCTTTGTTGTTGTTGTTTTTTTTTTTTTTTACATATATATAAAATGCAATAATAATATAATATTTAACATTAACTTAATTATATTTTCAAATATACGGTCCGGATTCTTTTTTATTTTTAATAATTGTTGCAACAATAAGTTAGCATTACTATTTACTTTTTAATAAATGAGTTTTCGATTTTGACTTTTCTAATAAGCTTCTTGAATCTTGACAAATTTTAAATAAAAAGACTGTCCATTTTTTTTTTATATCTTTAGCTAGTTAGCACTTCTTTGATGTTTTTTTTTTTTCATATATATTATTCGAAGATTATTTTTCTCTCTAGGTTTTTCATTCTCTTAATTTCGTGGTAAATACCATTTATATGCTAATTTATTTCTGAACTTCGTACAAATGAATAATAATTAACACGTACGTATATATATAATAAATACACATACATGCATTCAACTTGATTCTTCAAAGAAGATGCCTTCAATCATGTACACATGCAAGAAATCAAGTGGTGATTTAATTAAGATGATATTAATGAGCAAAGGATTTGAAATTTTTGCATATGTCTAAACAGAATATTTAGACACCTTTTGTTTTAATTCTTTAAAATTACATCTAATTACTAATAGACGTAATATTCATGTGTTATATGAATTTATTTTTTTTGGGTCGTTAGTTGTACGAATTTATTTGAATATGAAAAAAATAATTTAAATATATAAATAATATGTTAAGAAATAAATTTTTTTTTATCAATTTATATTTTATTATAAATGTTTTATAGTAAATAATATTTTTAAGATAATATGAGTATTTTTTTACTAAGATTAACAATAATAATTGTTAATTATTTTTTAATGAGGTTATAATTTTAAAAAAATGAAATATATCAAACATTAGTTCATTACAACAATAATAATTTCAATTGTAATTCTTGATAATATAATATATAATTAATCGTGCATGACAAATAGAGTTAATATTATTAGTTATTTTTGTTGATCTCGTTTAAGCTTCAGTATTATTTTGTTAATCCTTCATATATGTTAACAATTAATTATTTATCACAATAATATTGTCATTTATAAAGGAGTGATCACTATTCTTTTCTTGATATATATTTTTCATTTTACATATATTGTTTAAAATTTGGATGTGTATTTTGAGTACATCACACAATAGTTTAAATAAAGAGAAAATAGGTTATGTACTGACAGTGTAAAGCAGTTTTATACTGCCATCCAATAACAAATTACCGTCTATGATAAATTTGTTGACTTTTACAATAATTACCTTAAAAGTTATATCGATGATGATTTTTAATTGGTTGACAGTGTAAAATTTTTACACTGACAATGCATGACCATTAATCTCTTAAATAAATATTAGTTTGATACTTTTGTATATATGTTAATATATTTTTTTTCTTATAATGTTAGTACTTTTCTATCACCAACTTGTATAAATTATTTATTAAATTCACATAGCAATAATTTACTTTAGTTAACATTTTCTTATTGTTTCGTTTAAACACATATAGTTAATAATGTCTTTGAATGACTTATCAAAAATTTCAAATTAATCTCTTTTTTAATTGAAAAAGTTTGACTCATGCATGTTTCAACTTAAATTTTGAATAATAATCATTTTATTTAATAAAAACTCTTTTAAAAAACTGGTAAAAATGATCATTTAAAAAAAAAAAAACTAAATGCACATAAGTAGATTTAAGCACGTCCCCCACCCCCTTTTTAAATATCCAATATATATATATATAATCTATTATAAGTCATTTCACTTATTGGGATAATGATATAATATATATTGTTCTAAATAAAAGCAAGAGATATAAGATATAAAATAAAAAACAAACGTATTATCTTAATTAAATAGCAAAAAGTGTGTCTAAAATTACTTTTTAAATTCAATGTAACATTTTTTTTCTCTCAAATGAAAAATGGATTTTTTGTAATATATTTCATTTGGCTTTAATTATTTTATTTTTCAATAAAACACCTAATATTTTGTAAATCAATATTTTCAATTCTATTATTTTACTTATTTTATATAAAATAATATGACTTAATTATTTGGTATATAAAACATCCTATAAATTGAATAACATCTATGATTTTAATTGCTTATTTACTTATCTGTAGTAAAAAAAAATTCAAGTTACTATATTATATGTATAAAATGAAAATACAACGAGTAAAATATATTACATTAAATAAATTCTTCATATATAACAAAATTTGAAATGATTTTATAATTATATTAATATGTATTTGAATTTTGTTATTGTACGATATGTTTATATAGATAGTCAACTTTAAAATAATTCATATTAATTTATTTAAAGCAACAATTAAAGATAGAAATTTATTTATATTTGAATTTTTATTCTTTTTCTTTTTTAAAATATGTTTCCTAATCAAATTTTTTAAACAATAATAAAAATTTATTTTAATGTATATTTAACAATACATTTTTAATTTATATAAATTTATATGAAAAGGCATATGTTTAATAAGCATATATTACATTTATTAAATTTAATAAATATAGTGTTTAATAACATTATTAAATTTAATTATATACTTAAAATATTTTATGAGCAATAATAATTAAAAATAAGAACTATTTTAATATATAGTTAAATTTAAAATAATCCATAACAATTTATTTAAATTTATAATTAAAGATAAAAATTAAGAGATAAATTATTATATATATTATCAATTTATAATTATATTAATATAAATTATCAATAGGAGTTAGGTCTAGTAGAAGGGACTAGTCTCTTATAACGTAGTGAACCAAGATTAGAATTCTCGTTAAAAAAAGTGCCCGCATTTAAATAGTGTTTCACCTAACTTTTTGTGACTTTTCTTCTTCTTAAGAAGAAGCTGAGCCAAATATTCTTTATATAAAAGCTCTTAAAAATATAAATAGCTTATGTTCAAGAAAAAATTATACAAAGAAGGAGATTTTAAAAAAAGCACTTAAGAGGAGCTTTTGATTAGTTTACATGGAGCTTTTTCTAACAAATTCTTGGCTTGAATCCATGCGTCTCCATATTTTTAGATTTTTTTAAAACAAATTAGAAAACATAAACTCTGCTAGTCCATCGCTCCCCAAACCCACGAGACTCTGCTAGTCCGCTAGTTCACATAAACACCACTTTGTATCGATCTAAAGTAGCAACATGTTCATGACCCATCTCGTCTTATCAATTTGGTTTGGTTCGAAGGAACTTTTGACGATTCAGGTTTAAGAAATTAGACCTAGTGTATTTTGAAGATAAATTCGAGTTATACTTTGAGTTGTCCCAACTCGGTCTAATGTCATATATTTTTTTAAAAAGTATATTTTTTCAACAATTATGTATAATAATGCAACTTCTTGACTAAATAAATAAAGTTTTGTCTAACATGATATTATATTTATACTGATATCATTTATCTTAAAATATTATTATAAAATATACCTTAATTGTAGTTGTATACTTATTTAATTCTACGGTTTAACTATGTAGATAATGTTAAGATTAATATATTGATAGGTCTTGAATAGTTCTAAAATACCCGCATAATGGTGGGTGCAACTGGGACAACTAGTGCATGTTTGGTTTTACGTTTGATTTTCCAGAATTACGTTGAAGTACCAGTTAACGTGATTTTAAATAAATATTTCCATGTTTGGTTTTAAGTTAGAAAATTGATTTTGACTCTAGCATTGATTTTAGGTTGAAGCAAATCAAAAAAATTATACTAAATTTGACTATTAACTTGTTTTTAGAATAAAAACATCCAAACATAAATCACATTACTTCAAAATCAATTTTAAGCAAAATCAATTTTACAAAATCAGTTTCATTCAAAATCAATTTTATCAACACTCACTCAAACACACACTAAGAAGATCAATCGCATACGCAGTGTCTAAAAAGCCCACCACCTTTCTATGCTCCAATCCCAAACAGCTTGAAGACCTTTATAGATTCCTACAAGCTCTGCATAAGTAATCTCATGTTGGCCAATGAATCCAACAAAGCCAAACTCCCATTATCCCAAACTATTACGAACAATCCCTCCAAATTCGGCACATTTAGGCTCCCCCAACACACTCCCACCAACATTAAGGGCTACAAAGTCCATGCTAGGAGGGGACCAAGACACCATCCGGGGATAAAAAGCCTCATTCTGGAAAATGCAATTGCACCTTGCTTTCAAAATTAGCCAAAGCCCAACCAAGAAATAGACATTATATTAGTTGTGGGCTCTATTAAACCACGACTTGTAATCAAGAGAGGGTAGCAAAACATTGGAGTCGAAATTCAGGTCTGTCCAACCTTTTTTGGACGTGGGGCAGTCCCTAAGACAGTGCTCCAGGCCACACTTAGAACCTGTATCAGATTGGATAATGCCACGGTTGCCAAGCACGTGAAGGTTAGGGAGAGAATCATGCCCAATAAGCCAAAAGAAGACCTTAATGCATTGAGGAACACTCTTAACTTCCAGATCTATGTGAAGTTCGTTTGCGATAATGCGATATAGAATATTAATATTAATATTATTAATCAATCACAAATCATTGTTGGTATGACTTTTAAGATAATTATTTTAAAAATCAACAAACTTATCATACATGGTGGTTTGTGATTGAATGACGGTATAAAACTACTTTATATTGTTAGTGCATAATTTATTTTCTCCTTTTAATAAGGCTCAGAATAATAATAATTGTGATAAAAAAACACTAAGGCTGTGTTTGAGTTGATAAAAAAAATGAAAAGGAAGAAAATATAATAAAAGGAAATTAATTTCCTTTATCGATCTGACTTATTTAAAATAACTGAGATGGAATAAAACATAATAAAATATCCATTGCATCCAACTACATGTTTCCATAACAAATTCTAATATCAACGTCTAATAGTTTTCATTACAAGTTTAAAGGAAAAAAAAATGTCAAACTTACATTGCACAACCAAAACAAGTGTTTGAAATTTGTTTTCAAGTGGCAGGTCATTTGAGCTTTATTTAAATAATATAACAAATAATAAAAGTTAAAATGACTTAAAATTAATTATTTAAATCATATAAAAATGATTTGAATGCAATGTACTTTTCATTAAATAATATGATTCGTGATCCATTTCATCATGCTTTCTTTGTGTTTTCATCGGGATAAAAAAAAAGAAGAAATTTCAAACAATTTTGCAGTGAGAGGAAAAATTTAAAAGGTTGGAAATGGAAATATTGACTCCAAGCTAATTTCATTATGTGTAATATTAGCCGCACTGTAAAACGTACTTCGGTTGTCATGGTAGATCACAAATTGCTTGTCACAAAACACATGGGGATCATGCAGCAAGTAATAGAGTCACTACAACTCACATGTAATAGAAGCCAAGGCTCGATATTCAGCCTTAGCAAAAGATTGAGCTACCGTATCTAGTTTCTTAGATTTCTCGAGCACCAAAGATTCACTAAGAAAAAAGCAATACTCATTCTTTGACCTCTTTATATTGGGGCAACCCTCTTAATCAGCATCATTGAAGCTAGACAAATGCAAAAGGGATGTATGAGGAAAGAAAATCCTTTTTCTCGAAGTGCCTTTCGAGTACTTTAGCACCCTCATAGTTACTTTATAATGATTAACAGTGGGTTGTGCGAGAAATTGATTTAATTATTGCACAACATAAGAAATATTGGCATGACTAGTGGTAAAGTAAAAGAGTCTACCAGTCAATCTCCAATATTATACTACATTTGAACATGGCTCACTGTCTCCTTTGCTCAATCTTTGATTAAGGATCTTAAGGAGTATTTATTGGTTTATTACCCAAAACACCAACATCAGTCAAGAGATCAAGGCAATATTGGTGTTGACACAAGGATATGCCCCGTGCTGAGTGAGTTGTCTCTAAGCTAATGAAAAACTTCAAAGTCCTAATATCTTTGATTCCAAAGTTCTAGTGCTGTGTGGCCTTTATGGAGCTACTAATATTATGCCATTGACAAATAAATTAGAAAGGTAAGAAAAGAGGTTGTAGTAGATTGCGTAAAGAAAGTATGATCAACCGTAGTTTGTTAAGATTTGTATTTTTAATTCCCAAAGGTACCTCCATGTAGACATCCTCCTTAAGCTCACCATGGAGAAAAACGTTGTTGACATCCAATTGGTGCATAACCAAATTGTTGATTAATGCCAAGGCTAATAGCATTCGAACAATAGTTAGATTTGCCACTAGTGAAAAGTGTCAAAGTAATCTACACCTTCAATTTGGTTGTATCCTTTTGCTACAAAGTGGGCCTTGAATCTCTTTATGGAGCCATATGCTTTTCTTTTGATTTTATAGACTCACTTACTTCTAATAGAGACTACACTAGTAGACTTGTCTATAATTTGCCAAGTTTTATTTGCCTCCAATGCTTTAATTTCATCATCCATAGCTTCAATCCAACATTGGCTTTTAGCCGCTTCAGTATAAGAACTAGGTTCAATCAAGGTAAAGATGGATAAGGAGTAGGGTTTATGTTTGGGCGACAATGAATCATAAGAAAGATAGGAACTATTGTGAAATGGAGATTGCTTAGTGGCAACTAAAGCATTATGGCAATAGTAAATATCTTAAGTATAAGGGTGATTTTTTGGTTTGAGTAGAAGATAAGGCTAATTATGATGAAGTGTTGTTAGAAGTGTTGGCTTGTTCTTCAGTGTTGGTGTTTGTTGATTGCGGCACCACTGGGGGCATAGATTGGGGCATCATAGAGTAAGTGATTGAAGAATTACCCTTAAGGGGATTTGCTAAACTAGTGGGTGTATTTTGCAGATATTGCCAAGAGACTTTCAACTTATATGCGAAAGTAGTGGCACATGCAGGTAAGTTCATAGAGTATTGCATTCCTTGAAATAATGATTTCCTTTGTCTGAATATCATAGACAAAAGAAAACCCTTGACCCTGACCTTATACCCTAGGAATATACACTGACGTGCTTTGTTGTCAAACTCTCCCTTATGAGTGGTGAAAGTGGAAATGTAGCAAAGTGAACCAAACACCTTAAGTGAAGATAAGTATGGTAACTTGCCAAATAAGACTTGGTAAGGGGATATATTATTCAGAACTTGTGTAGGAATTCTGTGCATCAAGAAAATAGCATGATTAATTGCATAATTCCACATTTGTTTGGGCAAAGATGATTGAAACATAAGTGCCCTGCCTATGTTCTAAATTGATTGATGTCTTTTTTCCACTCGATCATTTTGAGTTGGTGTCTCCACACAATTGGTTTGGTAGACTATATCCTTAGTACTATAAAATTCACCTAATGAGAACCCAAGACCATTATCAATCCTAATAGTCATCATTAAATTAAGCATTGACTTGTTTCTTAACCAAAGAAACAAAATTATACAATTGTAACTGAACCTCTTATTTTGTCTTCATCATAACTATCCAAATAAACCTACTATGTCATCAACTATAGTTAGGAAGAATCTATGATTATGTATTGGACTAATAGAGTATGGACCCCAAATATCCATGTGCAATATAGGAGTTCAAAAGCCTAAGAAACTCTACTAATAGAATAAAGAATTTTCTTTTGCTTTGCAAAGTGACAAATGTCTTATATCTCATTTTTATTCATATGTACTTCTAGAAAGTCATTACACAAATTGGCCATTATAGCATAAGAAATATGGCTTAACCGAAAAATGCCATAAAGTAGTTTTAGGAACACAATAAGCATTCACTTAATTTGAACATACATTGCTTACAACATTTTTGCTACAAACCATATCTTCTAGGTAGTAAAGTCCTTCATGTAGTCTAATCGAACCAATCTTCCTCAAAGTAGAATCCTGAATCAAACACTTTTCATCAACAAAAGTGAAACAACACCCTATTGACTTTGTCAATTTATAAATAAATATCAAATTAAAGTTAAACTTTGGTAAGTATAACACATAAGATAGAGTTAAAAATTCTATGACTCTAATTTGACCTGAAATTTTAGTAACTACATCTCCCTATTAGGTAATCTCACTACTAAAGGACATATGATATTATATGAGTGAAACAAATCCAATTGAATGAAAATGTGGTATGTTGGACTAGAATCCATTATCCATTTAAGAGACCTTTCATGAGATTCACACATCAAAATATAAATTATACATTCTTCCTACCTTGTTGAATGATTGGGTCTTTTGCTAGCTCCACTATATACTTGATTCACTATATGTGATCTTGAGAGTCACTCAAAGTGGTTTAGACTGAATGTTGCCTATCTTTGTCAGGACTTCACCATTATGTAAATTAGCCTTCTCAACTACTATATTATTAGTTGTTGAACCACTCTTATAACTTGATCCAAGTGGATATTTGTACTTATAATAATCTCCACTTTGTTAAGGGGGAAACCTATAATGAAATAGTACATACGAATGGTTTAAGCAAAGTAGGATATATAAAAGAATAACAAACTTAAGTTTATAGAGAATTATATATGAAGAATAAAGTGTAATTCTTTAACTCCTGAAGATTAAATTGAAAATATTTAAATCATGCATTAAACAATAATTTTTTTAAAACCTACTAGGGTCGGCTTAATAAGGAATTTGGGTAGTTTGCACAATGTCTTAAGTTCAAATCTTATTACCCTCATTATATACCAAAAAAAACAATAATTTCCTATTGATCCATCATGGATCACTTTTGACATTCTTTGATGAAATCCTTTTCATATTTAATATAATAGAATATTCATTATTAATAATAAAATTATTTATTATTTTCTTTTATTTATTTTTATTTATATATTTTATTTAAATTTAAAAATGCTCATGTTTTATTTAGAAAAATGATTAATTTTTAATTAAATTTAGAGTTTTATTTTGATAATGCATACAATAAAAGTTAACATTAAAGGTTGATGCTAGTTATCAAGATAAAGTTTAAATTATATTTTTTTTATATTTTATAATAATTAAGTAAAACTAAAAAAAATACAAAACATTGAATAAATAAATGAATTTAATTTCTATACACTATTAGTGTAAAAAAATTTACACTATTAATTGATTGAATAAACAAATAAAGATATTTTTTAATTTTAATTTCAAATTTAATTTGATTTAAAATTTAAATCTTGATACATTATATCAAATTAAAGATATTTTTCTTGTTTAGATAAACTAAATTTTAAGATTATTGTAGTCTTAATTTATCTTAACATACTCCTAAATTATAAATTACAATACACAACTTGGAAAATGAGACTCCTACTCTCTTAACTTTTTCAATTAGTTATTGAGAAAATATGCTATATATTGACAATGTAAAATAGTTTTACATTGTCATTCAATCACAAACCACCATGTATAGTAAGTTTGTTAACTTTTACAATAACTATCTTAAAAGTCATACAAACAGTGATTTCAGATTGATTGACAGTATAAATTTTTTTACATTGGTAGTGTATAACCATTAAACTCTTTGTTATTTTCAATATGCTTTTTCACCCATTGTCTCCACAACTAGAAAAAAAAAAATTCTTTTTCAACCACCTCAAATCACCTTCGTTTAATATATTCAATTTCTTAATTACTCATCTCTTTTTAATCTATTCTTTCTCTTATCTCTTTTTCTAAATTTAATTTTAATAATTTTTTAAAACGTGTTGTTAGTAATTAAAAATAACCTTATATCATAATATAAATTATTTAAAATATTATTTACGTATTTAAAAATATTTATTCTATGAAACAAAGTGGTAATTGTTGTTGAAAAAAAAGACCTTATTAAAGTAGTCGTTAGTAAATACTTCCCACTAACATAGTGACAAAAAAAAATATGTGATACACGTACAATAATTTTTACAACAATTTATATAACATTATTTTTTATGTTTATTTCTCTCTATCACTTTATTTATTACATTACAAATTTCTCTCTCTTTTTTCCCTTTCCGTTGTATAATTTGTTATAAATTTTTTTTTTTAAATGCTAATTGTCGTTATAATTTTACCCTAGTTAGTTGGCTTTTACCTCAATTGAAGTTAACAGAATACTCATATATTTACGTATACCCAATCTTGCTAGTTGTCTTGTCGTTGCTACCTTTCTTCGTTGCGACGACAATGGCTTCTATGGGGAAAAGAGGTTTTTCTCCCTCCCTCCCTTTCTTTCTCTCTCTCTGTGTATGTGTCTTTATTTTTATTTTTTTTATCTGTGTATTTGGAAATTTTGATTCATAGTTTTAAATGTTTGTGCTTAATTTGTTGTTTCTTCTATGTTGCCGGCGTAAAATTGTTTAGCATATACTGGTTGAATATTGAGAACATAAACGACGAATTCAAGTTCATAGTTATTAGTCATTAGTTGTTTGTGTATTCCCTCCCCCCCTCAAAACCTAGTGAGAGGTGGGCTTCTATGTTTCTTTCCGTCTTCATTTCTCTTTAGATGAATGTTGGGATAGAATTTAAATTTTGTTTAATTTCCCTAATCTTTTTCTTTTTTGGTGGGTCGGGGGAGGGGGGGGGGGGGGTTGCTTGTTTTCAAACGTTAAAATTTTTCCTTTACATTTTTTGTGTGGTTTTTGTTTGTAAAATTTGGTATTGAATGAAAATTATTAGAGTAATTGTGATTAAGTGCTGTCAAATTTTGTGGTGATGATGGAGGGGGGTTTACTTTTGGTAAATTTTTAAATGTTGAAGCTACTTTTTTATTAGATAGTGTGAAGCATAAGGAACAAAGATGGAGAAGATTGAGCTTAGGCCTTAAGTGGGGATATCTTATTCCCTTTTAAATTTTTGAATGGATCTTCTCATATTTGCTATCTGTTTAATTGCCAAATATTGTTTTGTAAGTACATACACTGGGCATTAAATGACAACAATTTTGCAACAAATTGCATTTTTCAAAGGGACTTTGCTTGCGGCTTCCAGTTAAACACAGTTGGTTAGCAGCTTAACATTAATTTGAAAGGCCTGAGATTTAGTTTTGGTTGTGAAATTCTCTTATCTTTGTTTGTTAATTATTATGTCTTAAGTCTTAACCATTTAAAAAGTCCTTGCTCTAAATAGATTTGTTGAAGGTTTGAATTATTGATAGAGATCACTAGTGTAATTTGATCTATGTAATTGATACTGTCTTGTATTATGCTTTGTTGTTGTTGTTGTTGGTAATTTATTGTAATGTCTTAGAACCATTGCCTTTTTGGTTGTATCTTTGAAGTAGAAGTACCTTTTTGTCTCATCACTACATGTTGATATTATTTGTATGATGTAGATATCTGGTTATAATGAGAATTCACCTATTTGCTTTACTCATTTGAAGATATGGGTTTAAATGAGTATAATATGCAATTGTTCAATTTTATTTCATTTGGTGTTAGATTGTATTCTATCAACAAAAATTAGAGATTTTGGTTTGACCATGTATTTTTCTGTGTGATTTTTATCGATATGTGCATAGTAGTCAATAGTGTGCTATAGAGGAGCAGAGCTGCCCTGGACAACTATAGGATTCATATAATGGAGTAGTTTTCAATAACAGCCATTGCGGCCACCAAAATAGCTGTTATTCGCACACTATAGTGGCACTACGATGATTAGCCTTCAAAAACCAAATTTTACCCTTGGAATACTGTTATTTGGGGTTTTTTTTGGGTAAATATTCCACAAAAAGTTGCCTCTATCTTGGATTCTACTCATTCACACTTTATAAGATTGTTTTTTCATGTGTTGTGCTCCTTCTTCTTCCTTTATACTTCCCAGTTCACATTTTGCCAATATTTTTTATCTAATATGTTACATTCTTTTTCTATTAATTTCACCATCATCTTTCAATTTTGACTTCATTACTGTGTTCTTATTGCTCCTAGATTGATGATGATTGTGTGTGTAAATTGTGACTTATTATTTATCATGAATTTCTTTAATTTTGGGTTTGTTTTTGAGTATTTATATGTGTAGTATATACTATTTAGTTTGTATTGTAACATTTAAAATAGCGCTCATCCCACTTCTCGCCATAGTGTTTTCAGAGTTGGCCATTATGCACCATTATCTGAGATTGATAACTATGGATATGTGCAGTCATATCATATAGCCTTCTTTTCTTTGTCGTATATGTGTGAATTTATGAAGATTGATAGATTAAAACTTTGTCTTTCAACTGGAAGTGTTAAAATGCCAGTTTAGTCAATAGAAAGCCAACAACATTTAGACACTTTGATGGATATTGGTGGCACCTACATCCTGTTTGTGATTTATCAATTGTGGAAGTGATATAGGGTCATTTGTTCTATGGATTTCTTTGCCAAATTGCATTGATGAATGCATGCATCGGATGTGGAACATGAAAATCTTTTCTTGTTATATCTTTTCTAGTCATGGGATGATACCTCATGTTAATGATTATCCATACCTTTAAAAGTTTTGATAACGTGATTGAGATCTAGATTGCCATATCCACTAGGATCGGCCTAGTGGTGGGGAGGTTGGGTAGTATGCATGAGGTCATAGGTTCTAACCTCAGTGCAACTATTATACACAAAAAAAAGGATCTAGATTACCATATTTATGAAACAAGTTACTCTATTGTGTTTCATTGATTGAGTTTCATCTACACATAGCACTACTCTTTCTTCTTTTTGCTTACATTTATCTTTATGGACTTGTAGCGATGGATGTTGAAGAAGCAGAGAATGAAGTTTCAGTTTCTTCTACTATTCTCAATTCGATAGCTTATCGGCAAAATGAAGTTCTTTCTCTAGAAGATCTTGCTTGGGTTGATTCCTGCCTAGTTAAAGATTCTAATATTTCAGAAAGTAATTGGAATCCTTTGAAAAATGCTCTTTTAGAAATTATCAGTTCCCAATCTCAATCTTTTAGCATTGAAGGAGAAGACATACAAATTCCTCCTTACAGTATTAGTTCAGACTGTATTACTGTAGAACTTAAACAGCAACCTTCTATTTCTGACGGGAAATGCTTATCTAAGCCTTCTTTAACTTCTAATGTTAACCCATTATTACGTAAGGTAGTAGAAACAAGCACAGATGAAGTTCTAGATGATGAAAAGACTGGTTCTTTGCCATCTTTCAATCCTTTTCGGCCAACTTATAATGAAGACTTGAAGGAGGATGAAACCATTGATTTTGCTCTTAATTTGGATTCTTCCTTTTATGAGATGGAGCACCTCGTCGAGAATATCTTCAAAATTTGGGATTTAGACATTCCGTCCGAGGAAGGTGAACTGGTTAAACAGTTGGACAAAGCCCTATTAGAGAATTCCTTTCAGACAGTGCCATCATCTTTTAATGATTCAGTGAAGTGGAAGGACATGAAGGAAGGCTCACTTGATGATCTTATTGCTGGCATTGCTAACTTGTCGTTAAATAAAAATGTCTAGTGTTCATTGATTTTTTTACTTCGGTTAAGATTCTTCTATCAATTATGTTTACTTTTAAGTATTAGTCTTAGTATTAGAAGTTCAAAGCCTATCTTGCCTATTATGTTGAGTTTATTTTTATTTGGAACAATGATGAGGCCTTGAATTATCTTTGCAATAGAGGACTCTCCTGTTCTATACAAAACCACTTTGAGTTGTGATCAACAGTTGTGAATAGGGATTGAGTGTTTTTTTTATGACCATGTTTCTAACAGTGAGAAGTTTGGACTTTGGATTGATTGATGGATAACTTACTCTTTTTAAAACACTTCACCAACTCTAATGGTATCCAAGAACATTAAGGACACATTGCCTTTGTATTGAGTTCTTCCATTCAACTATGCTGGAGACTACACTAGCTACACATTTTCTCTTTTCAAGTGCATTGCAGGCACGTACATGGTCTTGGTACATTTTTGTGTACTCGAATATGTACATACAAATAGGTAGGAAGTAGGAGAGAGAGACACAAAAAGATAAGTGTGTTAATTTTTTTTTTCATCATTGAACCTCTATGTATGTCTTTTTTATTCAAACTCTCTTGTACTAAAGAGGACACAAGCGTAGAAATGTGTGTAGGGTACTTTGTGTGATTATTGTACTCATTGAGTACAGTGGATGCATTTGATTAATTTTTTTCCCCTAAAGGCAAAAATAGTTTTTGGGTATGGATTGGGTATCGCATGGAGCCTATAAGACCCTCGTTTGTTTTGGGTTGGAATTCCATTTTCTATTTAAAAAAATACATGTTTTATTTAATGTAAATCTATAATCTATAATTGAAAAACAATGTGGACACATTTCTATTACGTAAGCCTCAAAATTAATTTTATCAAAATCTTATCAACTAAGCTTTAAAACAAACGGATCTTAAGAATAAGAACCCCAATGTCACGTTGGGAACATAACTCATATCCACTCCATTTAGAGATGTTGATAAGACTTGACTAAAACAAACACCGGTGGTCTGTTTGATTTGTTAAAAAATATGATATTGGATAACACAAAAATAATTATTCCATGTTTGATTTGAAAAAGAATCATGGGACAGCACAACTAAAGTGACGATGGGTAGTTGTCACTCCCGCCGCCACCACCTTCATTGCCATCACCATCACCACTGTCTTCGTATTTAGATAATTAATATGAATTGTATTAAGATAAAAGTTGTCCTCTAACTTAAGTGTTTGTCATGTGTTCTTCTTCCTGTATTATATCTTAGTGTGTATCAAACGCACCCTGAGATAAAAGACTTGAAACTTGGACACCAAATGGCCTAGGCTTCTTGAGTTGTGAACTGTTTGGTTATGTATATCTTGCATGATTTAGAACTCCAGTAGCTCAGTTTTAGCTCGACTTGTTGGAACCATAGGTGAACAAATTAGTTATGTATCTTTTAGATTTTGAGTGCAATGGTTAATTTTAGATTTTAGTGAATTTTATTGGCATGATTGTTGGTGGAAAGGAGTTTTACAATTATATTTATTGATGTTTTGACATACTATTTATAGCTGGTGTGGGTTGGGCACATTTTTTTTACTACCTGTCTTTTTGGCTAATTTTGATAGACATGGATTATGTACTGAGATTTGGATGTGCTACATTACCTACGAGGAGGATTCAGCTTTTCTCATGCTTGAGTAGTTAGAAATGAATGTATGCATATGTATAAACTCTTGTGCTTTGTGTAAATGATTAGGTTGTTAGAAAATCTAAAAGTATATGTATGTTTATGTGGGATTGTAAAGAGTATTGTAGCCTGGGAATGTCGAAATTATAGGAGAAACTCTCAAAATTGTGGTAGAAATTGTATGTTTAGACTATTTGTTAATTGGTAATTAATTAGGCTTGCTAGGTTGGCTAGTCCATGTATGTGTTGGTCGTGCCCCCAATTTTGTGTCATGATAGCATTTCACTTTAGGTCATCTCACAATTTCTTGAATTATTTAATTTTTTCTATTATTTTTAGAAGATTTTGAGTTATTTATTATAAATTTTAATTCATTTTGTCCTCAAATAAATAATTTTATTAGAATATTAGAATGGAAGAAGTTATTTGTTTTTTTTTCTGATTTTGGTTAGGATTTCTATTTATTTATTTATTATATTTTAGTGTTTCTACTTTTAGATAATAAAAGAAAGAAGATTAGAGCTCTAATGAATAAAAAAGAAAGCTCAAAATAGAATCTTTAAGAGTCGTGAATTTGTCTCTTTAGTATAAGCTATCTAGCCCACATATAAAAAGATAAGAGAAGAGAGTTTTTATTTTTTATTCCCCCCCCCCCCTCTCATTATCTAATTTGGAATGGTCATATAGGATTTTCCTCTCTCCCTCTCTCGAAACTCTACGGGCACAAAGAGGACGATTAGGATAAAAGTTCACGTGTCTTCAAGCGTCAATAGAGTTCTACATTTCTTCCCCTATAATCTTTATTGTTTTTATTTTTTCTATGTTTAGGTAAACCTTTTTTTGTTAGAGTTAGGTGGATTTCCATGTAACC
Source organism: Spatholobus suberectus (assembly GCA_004329165.1). NCBI lineage: Eukaryota > Viridiplantae > Streptophyta > Magnoliopsida > Fabales > Fabaceae > Spatholobus > Spatholobus suberectus. The sequence goes on along the minus strand of CM014731.1, from coordinate 57,130,870 downwards.
ATGGATACTTGATTTGGGATTTATAATAAAATTTTGTTTTTCTTTTATTTGTGTTTGTGTTCTTTTGACTTAATGCTTTTTAAGACTTGATCAACCTTAGGGAGATTTTAGATCTATTTTGTAAATGAGAATTTACCTTATAGATGTGCTCTAAGATACATACCTAGCAATCTTTTAGGTTAGGAATAGTCACTAAATGCTTGCTATCATCAGGGATTTCAAACCTTAATGCATACATATTTAATTTTACCTATGGAATTAGGGTTGTTAATTAGGGATAAAGGTTTAATCGCCTAAGGAATTAAGATTTAAATAAATTAGAAAATCTAATAGACAAATTAAGAAAACAAATTGAATTAAAAACCAAAATTAGAAATTCTAGGTGAAATAAGATGAACCCTAATCTCAACGTTCCCCAATTGCATTAAACCAATCTTCGTGTTCTTGCATATTAAAATAGAAAATCCCAAAAATTATTTTTTATTGTTTTCTTTAAAGTTCAATTCTTGTTTTTTTTTTTTTTACCAATCAATCATAAATCCTCTTTCTTGGTTCTCATTAAAATTATGTTTGGTAAATTGTGAATCACTTTTCAATCCTTGAGAACTATGCTTGGTCTCTTATCGTTTTAATTAATTCATTACTTGCAATGATCCGATGCATTTGTTGAGGTTTAATTACCCTTTCTTTTTTCACCCCTGTTTCTAAGCACACCCCTCCTAATTTTTTTTATATATTTTTTTTCATTTGTACCTCTCACCTTCTATATGCACCCTACCCCAGCTTAGAAGCTACTATGGTGTTAGATTTGGAAGCTTGGTTGGTTGTGGTGGTCATTGTCGTCATTGCTAGTGAGTAGGTTTTTTATTTTTTTGCACTTTTGTTCAGTGTTTCGAAATTTAAATTTCAGAACTATGTGAAGAGTCATTTGACTTTAGGAAATTAAATCCCAAAATTTTGTAAAAAACATAACTTTTGAAATTTAAATTCTAGAAGTATATTTTGTACATAGTTCTTAAATTTAAATTCGAAAAGTTAAATGTTCCCCACAGTTCTAAAATTTAAATTCTAGAGCACTCTTTTGTACGCAGTATTCCGGAATTTAAATTTTGGAACTCACATAATTTTCTACTATTTAGGAATTTTAATTCCGAAAGTTTTTTTTTTTTTTGGGAGTTTCAAGATTTGAATTCCAAAAGTATTAGTGTTTTTAGTTTTAGAATTTAAATTCCAAAACTATGTAAAATGAAATTCCAACAGCATGTCCACCGTTAGGTCTTTCATCATGAAAGAATACCTAACTTGGATTGCTAAGGAGTTTGATGAAGTGGACATGCTTGTTAAGTGGACAAATAGTGGAGAAGTAAGAAACAATTTTGTACCAATGAATTGTGTTAACTTTGATATCCATTATTGTCTTGCTACGTTTGTTTGTGTTTTAGAATCGTTTGTCTATAAAGATGATGGATGTAGATCCTCTAAACAAGAGTGTTGATTATAGTCACACATTCATTACTACTGAGATAATTGAATGATAAATTATTATTGTTACGAATATATTAATACCATAACTTCGTAATATCTTACAATTCACAAGAATTTTTTTTAGTAATGTTAAAATAATCTTTTAAAATTTCGGTCCAATGCACATTCTGCACATGGTACTATGCGTAAGTCCCCAACGCACGCACGGATTGGTTGACCATTAGCATTTGCAGCATCCAAAGCTCTTTTTTTTTTTTTTTGATATTATTCCAAAGCTCTTCTTTGAGCCTTCCTAATGATTGACAACACATTAAAAGTGGTCCCATTCCAATTAGGACTTCTTGCATTGCAATCCAGAAAATCAACTATCCTATCCGAAATGAACATCGAAGGCAAATAAATGGGGAACGCTCGCTAAACCTGTCTGACGTTTATCAGAAATTATTAGGTAGTTTGAGAGAACTATTTATCTATGATTCTGCGCAATTTCTACGTCACAAATTTAAGTTTTTTAATTTAAAAAAAAAAACTAATAATACTCAATGTATAATGTGAAAATTAGTTGAGATTATAATAATCTTGAACTATCTAATAATTTTTCGATACAATCTCCCAGAATATGTATCCTAGTTTCATCACACTGGTGGCACAAAAGGCAGCGAGGGTTGTTCGACATGCCTCTTGCCTTCCTGCGAACATTTGTAAGGAGACCATCACCAAGGATCTTCCAATACATTGTCGTATCGTAGTACAGATTTGCGAGTTATTTCGTTTATCTAGTCTTAACATATTTTTAGAAAAAAAAAATTGTAAAAAATTTTTAGAAACACAATTTAACCACCCTTCTTAAATATTTAAGTTGGCCTTACAAGAGATAGAAGAAAGTGCATGCCTTTGATTCACTTGAAATATCCATATGATTTCATAAGAAAAGAAAATCAACACTCCTTGAAAGTTGAAAGTAAATAATTTAGTGCCTATAACCAGTTACTGCACCGTAATCACATGACAAAGATCACTAGAGTTTGTATTTGAAGAGGAATTAATTGCAGAGATGTAAAAAAGTAGAAGCATCTGGCTTCCCTCTGTTCCATTTCTGACTGAAATTTTTCACTATTTCTGTAATTAATCTCACAGGAAGATTTCTTATTCATCATTAAGACAGTCATCAAATATAGCCTTGTTCTTCTTCAGAAGTCGCACGGCGTTGGCATTCCTCATGTCCGGGATGCGAATCAAAGCCTTGGCCATACTATGATGGCATGGTTGACCCATTTTCACAAGGTTTTCACAGCAATTCTTAGTCATGTCCACGTCATGTATTAGCTTGTTATATACTTGTTCTCCACATTGAATGCCTAAATTTTCGGCGCACTTAGCCAGAAACTTAGGAGTTCCTGGGTTGGTAAGCAGATCACACCTTTGGAAAATTTTGTCATTTCTTGCTATACGTGTGGTCCAATTTTCTTTTATAAGCTCTGGAGAGTTTTCAAGAATATATACGGTGAGCTTGGTGTGACAAGGATAACCCGTTTGCAAAAGCTTATAACAACAACGTGGAGAAATTGTAGGGTCATCACCACCCTTCAATTTGTCAATGACTTGATTTCCACACTGTGATCCAATATGTTCTGCACATTGAGCCAATGACTCTTCCTCGCTAGCTGAGATTGTAGCTATTGTGGTAGCCAAAAAGAAAGCCACCAAAATAAGATCATTGCCAAGCCTTGCCATGAGACCTGAGAAAAATGTATCAAACTAGAGATTTTTACTAGTTTGATGCAATTGTTCAACTTGGCTTTTGTTTAAATAGTGGAAGCTTAATCGAATCCTCTTATGGGATGCCCGTAACCGAGATTTACGTTAATTTTGCTCCTTGTGTGAAACATAACATTAAAGAATATGTTGCAATTTGTAACAGTTCAAAGGTGGTATGAACTTGAGTTTCAACTTTCTTGAATCTAAAACTGTTTAACTTTCGTCTTACAGTATAGCCTTTACGAGAAGTAATTAAGAGCATGTTTCCATTAGATTGTTTTCGAAGATTATAATCTGATTAATAGTATGCTTTTATGAAAAGTAAATAACATGTTTGGATTCGTTAGATTGTTTTTGAAGATAATGATTAATGAAAAAAAAAAACTGTTAATACTACTATTCAAATGTGTTTTGTAATTTGAATTATAATCAAATAGTATAATCTCGATAAAGAAAATAACTTTAGATAGTAAACGAAATTTTGGAGTTTAAGAGTAAAAGTTAAAAGTTAATTTTTCAGTTAACTCTTTTTTTATTTCCATTTTATTCCTAACAATTTATCAATTTAAATACAAAATTAACTATTACAATAATAACTTCAATATTTTTTTTTATGATTTTATAAGAAAACAACATTTTAGACAATCCAAACGAAATAGATTTTAAAACAACTTTTGACCTAACATTTCAAATATAAAATTTATTTTATATAATTAACTATAATAATAATGATAGAATATAAAAAATTATTGAAGTAATCTATTTTTCCGTATAATATGTTTTAAAACTAATCCAAACACACATTAACCGTCTATCGAATGAGCTTTTAAAATTTTAAAGTAACGAGTTTGTTATTTAGAAAATAAATATTTATAATTTCATATTTCTCATCTTTTTAATATAATTTTTTAATTCAAACTTAATTATATTTTGATAACTTTAATATTACTGTTTTAAATAAAATTATTTTGACAAAACAAATTTTTAATTATTTTAGTTTTTAATTTTGTTCTTTAATTATTTTTTGTTCCAAATTAGCTATCTACATTATTAAATCATTTTTTTTTCCTAAAGTTTATATCTTCTTCAAAGTTTGCTCCGTTATATCATTTCATGTAACAAAACATTATAAGTAAGAGTTAGTTAGAATTAATTCCTTAATATTCTAATAAAAATTTCAAATAAATTATATTAATTAAATAATTTATAGATTTTTTTTAATATCAAAATGTTAATAAAGAATTTAATAACTTAAAAAATTTAATTCAAATGCACTGGTAATATAAAGGATTTCTCTATGTTATTTAATTATGGAATGTAATATATGGTAAAATTGTTAACTTTAGTAATATTTACCTTTTTTATGTGTGAAAGAGGACCAAAAGGCCTAATACAAATATACAAACGAATCCTACGTGGTACAGAGAGCCTCATCCATACCACATCTTTAAGAAACAAATGAGACCCCCCTTTACGAGGGTCTAGCAAGAATATGCAATTTTAAACTTTGTAACTGAGTCAATGAAGCTAAACATTCTACAACAATGCGTAACATCTCCAAATATTAGAAATCGATTTAATTAAATGTTGTATGATTTCTAAAGTAAATAAATAAATATAATCCTATCACTATTATGAACTTAAATTCCATTATGTTATATGCTAATAAGTTTTAACCATGCATATCCATTACTCTTTTTCTTTTGAAAGGCAAAAGACCATGAATATCCATTTTTAAGTGCAATATATGCATGTGATTCATAAATAGGTTGTGTGAAAAAAAGGACGGGAGATAAATTGTATTAATTACTCATTAACGATGTTAGTTATTCTTTTTAATGGTTTTAAGTACTCGTTTAAATATAGGAGTAGGAATTGGCACTAATAACTCGTTTTAATATATTTTTTGTAATAATAATATTTTCATTTAATTTATGAAATATTAATAAAATAATAAATTATATTAATTACATGTAATTAACTTTATTATCATGTATAATAAAGTTAATTATCTATAATTAATTAAGATAATTAAGACCAATATATATTATAAATAGAATTAATTAAGGTAATTATCACTAGTGTATACTTATTTTAATTAAGTTAATTAAGTTTATTTTAAATTAAGGTAATTAAGATATTATTAAAAAGTTATATATATCTTAATGAGAGAGAGAGAGAGAGAGCAGAGTGATGAATATAATTGGTGTGGCCTCATCTGTAATCATAAGGGTGTGTGTGTGAGAGAAAGCATAGCGATTAAAATAAGAAATGACGTTCAAGTTAAAAAAAGTGTGTGCATTTTAAAACACAAATAAAAACTTGAGTTAAGTTTGAAAAAAAAACCGGGGGCGGGGGGGGTGGCGTGGTTGTCTATCCTACTCCAAATAAAAATAAGATTAAATAATCTTATCAAAAATGATTGATACAATTTTTTATGTTGTATCAATCATACATAAAAAATTACATCAATTATTTTTAATTGGGTTGTTTAATTCTATTTTTATTTGGAATAAGTTAGACACACACAAAAAATGAAAAAAAGAGTATGAAATTGTGATGGTTAAAAAAATTGTAGAAAATTAAATTATTTTCAGGCAGTTTGTTGTGATGCTCAATTTTCTTTTTTCCAATTTACAAAGGAGCTAGCTAGAAGCTCAAAGTGACAGCCATGAAAAAAGGAGATAGCAAAAACATCTACTAAAAGAGCAATCTAGATCCACGTTGGGGCATGCTCGAACACATGAGCGCCATCCTCCAACTCAAGGCCACGCTTCGTAAGAAGGTCCGCAACTTGGTTTGCCTCTCGAAATATGCGATTGCAACTGACTAGCTGCTTCAAAACAACAATGCTAATAATATTGTTAATCCAGGACTGGCCTAAGGGTAAAGCTACTAAAGCTCAAGCTTTAGGTTCACCAATGTATAACTTTCTTATTTAAAATAAAAAAGTTACTTTCAAATTTTGATTTAGGTCTCATTCAACATTGGGCCAGTCCTGTATTAACCAAAGAATAACAAGGATGAGTCCTCCCACATCCATCATTAAGCATACAAACAGCTAGCTCTGAATCCAACTCTAGGAATAAGTCTCCTTGGATCCCCCTATCCCAAACCAACTGTAACCTATAGAAGATTGCCTAGAGTTCGGCTTGCACAACTGAACAAGTTCCTAACCGACAAGAATAGGCCAAACTAAAGGCGTTAAAATGATCCCTAAGAACACCCCACAATTGGCCACCTTTTGACGGTCCAAGTTAACCCCAAGAAAAACTTCGGGCCGTTTGGGGTGATTGTGAGTTTTTGATTTTGGTTTTTAAATCCAATTTTCAAAACAAAATGCATTTGGCTAAAATGGAGCTAAAATGGTTTTTAACTCAATTTTAAAACACTTTTACATTCATTTTTAAAACTAAGAAAAAATGTTTTGTGAATCTAACTTTTAGTTTTTAAAAAATACACATTACTACATTTGACAATTGCTCTTTCCATCACCACTAATAACACCGTCACCGCTACTGCTACCACCCCCATCACCACTATGACCATCAGCACCATCATCACTGTCACTGTCATCGTCACCACCACCACTATCGCCACCTTTGCCACCACCATACAAACATACCCTTAAACTAATTTTAATAAAATATATTTTTTTAAAATAAGTTTATTTTGAAATGAAAAATTTGAGAAAAACTAAAATAATTTAAAAAAATTAAAAACTAGTTGCAGTTTTTGAAAATTTTGAAACTCACAATTAAAAACCACCCCAAACGGGCCCTTACTTTTTTAGTGGTTGTTGCCACTCCTCCAAATCATGGGCAATAATTTTTGTTTAAGCATTATTGTATGTTATAAATATTAAATTTTAAATTATACATTATGAATATTAAAATTAAAAGTCTTATTATTTATATGCATTTATATGTTTTAAAATGTATTATCTACAAAATAGAAAAGAAAGTAAATTTATGTGAATATTTTATGGCTTAAAGTTACTATTTGTAAAATTTCTTTTTGGATTTATTTATGATTTCTTTTGCACCATAAATCTTGGGGATTTACTTGTGAAATTTCCTGTGAAATTGTCTTTAGATTTCTTTTCCCAATGAAAATGACTTATGATTTTTTTTTTTTGCAAGAAATTTCTTGAAAACAAAAGTTTTCTACAAAAAATGTTGTTACAATTTTATTTTATTTTATTTGTATTTATTGTGAAAAAATCTATAGGAAATTTCTATGGATTTTGAAATCTGTAGGAAACTAATTATCCATGATCTGAGAATCAAGATTTGCAGCAAAATCATAGATTTTTTTTTTGTTGCAAATTTTTATACAAAATTCATAGGAAAATCTATACATAATTGGAAAATTTCTAGCAGTGATCTTAGTACCCCCATATTAATCAAATTAAACATAAATGTTTCGTTTAGTTTAAATTTTAGTAGAGTTGATTTTAAATGAATTAGGGATCGATTGTGGAAAAGAAGCATTTGACAGCCTAATTTTTAACAAGATCACAAAGCATTGTTGTCAAAAGCTTATGAAAATGGGTCGACCTTGCCAAATTAATATGGTGAAGGCTTTGATTCGCACTCCAGAGGTTTGAGGGATGTCGATGCAATTCAATTTTTGTAGAAGAGCAAGAAAATATTTAATCACTGTTGTAAAGTATAATATGAAATCTTTCAACGAGATTAGTAATAGCTGTAGTTGGAAAATTAATCAGAGAATAAAGAAAAAGGAAACACTATTTTAATCTTTCGACATAATTTCAATCGCTTCATTCCCGTATACAAACTCTAAGCATCTTTGTCATGTATTGATCATACATGCTTTGTAACACTCTTTTAATTTTAAATATAATTTATATTAATTTACTTATTAAGTCAAGTTGATAAAAATGTAAGAATATTTTTTGATTTTATAATAATTTTTTTTAAATTTAACAGAATTTGAAAATAGAAGTGAAATAATAAAATTACTTATATATATATCAAACTGTATATCATGGTTTGAGTAATACATAACAGTAAAAAAACAAAAGTACATCAAAAGATATATAGTACCTAGCGCAATATATACATAAAAAAGATTCTATTTAGAGTAGTATTATCTATCCTATCTCTCAAGGAAAATATTATAAACTAGTCTACAAATCTAGAAGAGTATTCTTTGACTCATCCTCAGCATCATCAGACATTGTTACCATATTCAATAATTGCGATCAATCATACAAGAAAAAAAAATAATGGAGTGAGGTGATTTGTTCTAAAATCACTTTTACATGCATGATAAGGATTAAAACACAATTGACGTAGGGAATTTATGATTTATTCTAAGTTATATTACATTACCCTTGACTTGGCACGGATCTATACTTTCCATTAGTGAGTAATAGTTTTCAACAGAACCTGAGAAGTGACTAGGAGTATATATACCTCATCAACATCATCACATGGAAAAGTCCTCATCATTAATAAGGAACAAATATCAGTCAGGATGTCCATTTACAGAGGTATACTCTCACACCAATCCAGGAATGCTGAGCAGTTGTAGGGGTTATCGAGCTTGGTCAAGTGAATATCCCAGCTCGAGGGTGCCACCCTAGCTATTGGGACCTTCATCATTCGATGCCTACCCTTGAGACCTCCTCAAATGGGTTTCTGCCTTTCATTCCTTAGCATACCAAATTGTAACTTCCCTAGCAGAGTGTCATGCCATTGTATGTTACTTGCTTTACATTACTCATTAAATTATCAATTCCTAACTTCTCAAGCAAATGTTTCCTTGGTCTCATTTAATTTGAGCACCAATACAATCAACATTTATGCCTTATTTTACAGAAATTGCACAATACTAGAATTTTAACAAAATAATAATTTAATAATCATATAACATCTTAGTAGAATAGCGACATAGTAATTATAATTTAATTACTAAAATTTTGGAAAAATAACAACTAAATAAATACATTTTAATTTTCTAAATATGAGCAGAGTAACAGCTTAGCAAGTGTATTTTGATTTTCTAAAATTAAGTAGAGTAACAACTTAGCAATTATAATTTAATAATATAAATTTAAGCAGAGTAGCAAATTAGAAAAAATTAAAGTTAACATCAAACAATATAACAATAATAATAATACAACTTAAACTTAAACGGGTTTACGGGGAAATCCTTTCTACCAACATGCAAAGTGACAATAATTTAGAACCAATCCCATTCCCCTCATTACTCTAAGGTGGTTGATGAAAAGGATGAAATTGTTGATGTAAAGCTCCTAGGAAGAGAACTTTACTAGTTGTTAGAAAACTAGTAAAATTTTAGCATAAAAACAAAGTAAAAGAAAAATTTTCTAGAGATAGAAGCTCTCTAAGAATTTGCCTAGCTTGAGAGAGTGGAGGATGTGTGAAAAATGTCTAAGAAACATGGGTATTTATAGAAGAGAAGGGTGGGTTAGGTGTCCTCAAAATGACATAAGTAATGATGCAATAAAACCTATTTTTAATTTCATTTTAATTAATTTTAGAGACACATAACCCAAATAGGTGGTGAATTGCCTATTTTAGGGTTGGGGACATGCTTCGCTAGTTTCCTCAAGCTTCCATGTGTCAATTTTTATCTGTAAGTGAATTAACCGGTACTAATAAAATCGCCTAAATTTAAAAATTAGCTTTTAATATCAAAATAATGCATTTTAATGAAAAACTAGACAAATACATATTTTTCATCAAAAATAAATTTCTAATAATAAATTTTAATTTTTTGTTAATTTATTTCAAATTATATGTATTTATTTTGTATTTTAAGCTAGAAATTCATAAAAAATCCATTTTAATTGAATAAATGCTAAAATATTTATGAAAATTCTAAAATTAAATATTGCACCCACAAATAAACTAAAATTATCATTTTCATCTTTTCTGGATGTCAAACTAATACCGACTAGGCTTAATAAACACTTAGGGGCATTTGGGTCATTTTACATAGAATTCTAATTTTTTTTCAAAATTATATTTTAATGTATATGACATAATTCCAAGTTCAAATTGACAGTTTAATATCAATTGAATCTTTCTCTTATGTTAGCTTTTAATGTTGAGAAATAGAAACAAGATCATCATTTTCTAATTTCTCTAAGCTTCGGCTTAGAAAAATTATTAAAAATCATGATTAAATAGCTCTTGAAATTCTGAGCGTAATGGTGAGAATTAGAATTTTGAAATTCCTTCCCAATTTTTCATAATTACATTGGTAAATATTAGGAAAAGAATTAAAAAATTGAAATAAGATTATTATATTTTTCACTATTTTTCTTTCAAAATAAAATTTTTATAACGGCAGATACTTAGTATAAAATTTTCAAAATATTTTAAGATCCAAAATTCTCTGGTTAGTTCCTGTAGTCAATTAGGAGTATTTTTGTTATTTTAAAAAAATTGTCTTAATAAATTTCCAAAAAATTTGTAAAATTATTATTAATTATTCTAAGTATATTGATGACTTAAAAATAAATTTTAAATATTTATATCTATTTTTGTCTTATTGATTCTATTATTTGACTTGTTAGGGACTAAACAGTCATTTTACTAATTTCTAGGCTTTGTTTCTCAAAAATTATTAAAAATCTAAATTAAGTACTACTTTTTAATATGAACATAACTGTAGAGATCAAAATTTTGAGATTTCCATCTTGTTCTCTAGAAATAAACACAGAATAATTAAGAAAATAATTTAAAAGACAAAAGTAGGGGTGTTATATGTTTAGGGTGCGTTTGATACACACGAAGGTACAATACAAGGAAAATAGCACAGCAAAAAAGTTTAAGTTATAGGACAATTTTTTTCATGTGCATTGTTTGGTAGATAATGAACAACACAAACAAAATAATGTAAAATTTACTACAATACCCTTTTCATATAAATTGCCTTACGGATCAATTGCCAAGTGGACACTGATCAGCACAAGCAGGATAACCAATTGGAAATCTTACAACAGAAAAGGAAATTGAAAACATAGTTACAATTGATTGAGATAATGCAAATCCTAAAGATGACACACTGCCAGAAGTGGTAGGTGGTTACTTGTAATCCTTCATCCATATTGGGAGTTTCTTCACTCTTTGAGGCCTAACTACTTTGGGCTCAAGTGGGTCCATTGGCCCATTCACTAATGCTGAATCAAGCTCGTATCATTACGCCGTCGTTCAAAGACAACCTCGTCCTCAAGGTTGTAGTTCAAATAATTCAACTCAAAAGTCTCCTTGTCTTCCCATATGGCTTCTAGCTCTGGCAGCCCTTTCCACTGAACAAGTAGTTGTTGCTTGTCACCAACCGGAGACTCATGATACTCCTTCAGCAATTTGGGGCGAAGTTCTATTTCCAAAGGAATGAAAATGCGATCCTGACAATAAAGAAGACCATGGTGGATAGTGAATTGAGGGGGAGACCCTGTCGTGTGCTGAAACTTAGAGAATAAGGCTCGACCAACTGGATGTTGCAGATAAAATTCTCTAAGTTGGTCTAAAAGGAGGGGTTTGCAACATGAAACAGCAACAAAAATAGCCTCGGTGCTTCAAGCACCCTAGATAAGGCGTCTACGACCACATTGCTATGTCCTGGACTGTAAATTATTTCATAGTCGAAGCCTAGCAACTTGGTCAACCACTTATGTTGAGCTGGGGTTTGGATAGTTTAAGATAAGAGACCCCTTAAACTCTAATGATCTATATAAGTACGGATATGCTAACCAAGAAGGTAATGACGCCATTTCTTGATGGCGGAAATGATGGCATACATTTCCCTCTCATAAGTCGATGCAGCTTGTATTCGAGGACAAAGTTTCTTGCTATAGTAAGCAAGAGGGTGCGAACCTTGGGATAAAATTGCACCTATTGTCGACCCGAAAGCATTCGTGGTGACATCGAAGGTGATGGAGAAATCAGGAAGGCCAAGGACAGATAAAGAAATCATGGCATCTTTTAAGGCTTGGAAAGCCAGCTGAGCTTGATCGGTCTAATGAAAAGAATTCTTTTTGAGAAGCTTGGTTAAGACCATCTACAACCGAGTATATTTCTGTGGAGTTCTTAAATGAACCCCACTTGTACACATCACTCATTTTTATTTTTTTAAATTTAAGTACCATTTAAGTACCTCATTCCTCTAATCCAGCAACTCCAAAAAATCTCTTAAATGGACCCCACTAATAACCTCACATTCTTATATTTTATCAATAATTTATTTATTAAGTTATAATTATTTTATTTAAAAAATAAATAAATTATAAAAAATAAGAGATTTATTTGTACTATTTTTTTTGCGAAATATTTTTTTTACGCATACGAAACAAAACTTAAAAAAATAAAAACACAACTAATTTTGACAAATTAAAAACTACCATTATAATAATAAAAATTACATAATTAGTAAGAATTACATAATTAAAATAAAAATTATTTTTGCTAACTATCGCGCTTAAAACATTTCCAAATATGCTCCACAAGGTCTGCTTGAAGTTGATGATGATGTTGCGTATGACGAATAATTGCTCTCCTTTGTAAGTATGGTGCAAGATTCAGATGAGGACCATTACATACATCAGTTGTTGAGACATCATTATCGGGATGATCATACAAATAATCAAAATTACCATCATATATGTGTCGTTCATCTTCCACAATCATGTTATGCAATATGATACATGTATATAATATATGCTTGATTGTATCCATGTGCCAAGCACACATTGGGCCACGTATAATCGCAAATCGAGATTGAAGTACTCCAAACGCCCACTCCGTGTCTTTTCTTGCTGCTTCTTGATGTTGGGCAAATAGTTTTCTTTTATTGCCGTGTGGCATTGGGATGGTCTTGACAAGCGTAGCCCATTCTGGATAAATACCATCTGTCAGATAGTATCCTATGTCATATTGGGTTCCATTTACCATATATTGCACCTTAGGGGCTTGGCCCTCCAAAACATAGTTAAACACAGGAGATTCGTTTAGCACATTGACGTCATTGTTTGAACTTGCAACCCCAAAAAATGCATGCCAAATCCATAAGTCCTGTGATGCCACTGCTTCGAGCATGATTGTGGGTTTTCCATGATCACCACGACAAAATTGACCTTTCCATGCTACTGGACAATTTTTCCATTCCCAATGCATACAATCAATGCTACCTCACATACCTGGAAAACCACATGTCTCCTCCATTTTCAGTAGGTGTTCAATGTCATTGTTGTTTGGCCTTCTTAAGTATTCAGTTCCAAATATCTCGTAGACACCCCTTACAAACTTATTCAAGCATTCTAATGCAGTGCTTTCACCAATTCGCACATAATCATTGACACTATCAGCAGGTGATCCATATGCCAATATACTAATAGCAGCAGTGCATTTTTGTAATGGAGAAAGACCTATTCTACCAGTTGCATCAACTCTCATTAGAAAATACTCATCATGATTGCCAAGGGCTTGTATAATGCGAAGGAATACATCCTTCTCATTCGAAATCTTCGTCGGAATTGCTCCTCTGTGTATACTAGATTAGTGGAAAAGTAGTCATTGAACAATCGAGCATGCCCTTCTTCACGACTCATTTCAATGTGAGTTCGTCTACGCTTACGCGTATTGGCTTGTTGTTGTAGTTGCCTTTCCATTACCAACCTTATGTATTGATCTTCGTAGTCATCATTTATGAAATCTTCAATGATTTCCCACTCAAGGTCTTCTTCACGGGATGAATCACTAGAGTCCATTTGAATGAACACCGTAGAGTTACAGTTTTGAGAGAATTTGAGAAGAAGATGAGACTTATTTGCACAATTGAGTGGTGTGAAAAACTTCTTGAATGTGAACAATATATAAAGAGAGACAATACAACGGCTAGTTTGAATAACGGCTACGTTGAAAAATGGCTAACTTGACCAACGGCTAGTTTGAAATAACAACTAATTTGACCAACGACTAGTTTGAATAACGGCTAATTTGACCAACGACTAGTTTGAATAACAGTTAGTTTGACCAACGACTAGTTTGACTAAGAAATTAATTTGTATTAATTTTTTATAAAATAAAAATTTTAAAATTTAAAACATAACCAACATCATTACATTAAATAATAAAAACTTTAACTAACATCGTTACACAATTCCATATTTTTCTCTAATTTTGTTACACAACTTGCCATGATCTTGTAGTTGTGCAACCGTCATAGTAGATGTATCCTTAAAGAGGACTTGTAACTCAAACTCTTTCTCTTTCATCTTCGCCTCATACTCCAGCTCTTTTTCCCTTATCTTCAACTGGTACTTAAGCTTTTTCTCCTTCATGTTCAATTCTTTTTCCTTCAACTTGTTATGATCATGATTAGCACGTGCCAAATCTTCTATAGCTGAAATTTTGACTTTTGTGTCTCCTTCATTGCAGTGAGATCAATGTAAGCAAAAGATGTTTCATTTGCTTTTGATTTTCCCTTTCTCTTTGCTGCTTTTGTCCCCATTGGACGAACCATATTAGGTGAAGTTGGGTTGTATCCACAACTTGATAGCATTTCTAGATAAGAAGATGACGAATATGCTCCATAAGCAGATCTTTGTTCTCTTACTAGCTCCTTCAATGATGGGTTAGACCACGATACTCATTGTAATTAGCTTTAATTCTTAACCAAAAAGAATCATTTTTTTGATTTACTCCCACAATTGCATCCTTGGAAATGTTTAGCCATGCTTGGATGAGTAGTTTATCTTCCTTTGGGGTGAATCTTGCTCTTTGTTGTTGTTGAGTCAGCTCTTCCCTTTCTTCTTCACCAAGCACAATATTATCCAACCAATTTGAGTGGAAAACAGTGGAGCTTGAGATTCAGACCCAAACTCGGATGCTATTTCTTGATCTTTTCACAGGACTGCCTCCACTAGTACCCATTGAACCTTGATCTATGGTGGGATTAATTGGTGGTGATTGAAACATGGGAAATTGATATGGAAATGGAAACATAGCAAATTGAAAATTGCCCATATTTGGATTATTTTGTGGGTTTGATGAAAGTGGAGGATTTTGAGAATTTGGATTAGTTGGAATTGATAATTTGGCATCAAATTTAACCAAGGATTGAGATTGAATTGGGATCCATTGAAAAAAAACAAATAAAAGAGGAATTTGACAATTCGAAATATGTGAATAAAAAAAAATGAATGAGATAGAAATTTGAAAGAATATGATAACAAGGAAAAAGGAATTTGATGAACAAGAAATATGAGAAATTTCAGAATATTAGTTGTGTGAAAAAAACTTCATGTTAGTCATATTTATATACATGAAAATTTACCATCCAACTATAAAAATTATAACGGTCAACTTCCAACGTCTATAATTTTTAATGTTAATTTTTTTTAACGTTATAACAGTTGCTGTAATTTTTTTCTACTTTTTTACATTAAAAAAATAATAAATAGAGACCACTTTTTCGTTTAAGTGTCGATGCTTCCACAAGTACCCCTGTTCTTATTTGATAGGCACTATAACGGTGCAGTCCTATTGGGAACCGGTGCTTAATAAGTAAGCACCGGCTTTTTTTGTCCGTTGCAGATGCTCTAATGAGGCCCAAATAGGCAATGCGGTTAACTCCAAATTCACACTTGGAATATTTAGCAAAGAGGTGACAATGACCTAAGAGCTCCAAAACTAGTTGTAAATGATGCAAATGGGAGGGCTAATCAATACTACAAACAAGAATGTCATCAAAGAATACCAAGACGAATTTACGAAGGTACTGTCGAAAACGTCATTTATAGTGGCTTGGAGAGTAGAAGGTGCGTTCGTGAGTCCAAACGGCATGACTAGAAATTCAAAGTGCCTATCATAGTGTGAAATTCAGTTCTAAAAATATCCTCTGGTGCCAACAGAATTTGATGATACTTTAAACATATGTCTAGCTTGTAAACGATTATTAAACTGTGAAGTTCATCTACCAATTCTTACATAGTAGGAATCAAAATAGTAGGAATCAAAAACTGATCTTTGACAGTAATGGTGTTTAGGGCGTGGTAGTCAACATAAATATGCCATGTCCCATCTTTTTTTCAAACCAAAAGAACCGGCGAGGAGAACAGATTGGTACATAGGCGTATGGTGCCCTGCCTGAGCATTTCTTGAATCATTTCTGTCATGACAACTTTTTGACATTGTGGGTAACGACATGGTTTAATGTTCATAGGTTTGGATTCGGGGTGTGAGGTGGATATGGTGATCTTGGACTCTGTGTGGAGGGAAGCCTTGGGGAACCTAAAAAATAGAGGCATATCGTTGTACTGTGGAAGATAATGATGGGTGTAAAGAGCTAGTATCTATGGGTAGAGAAGCGGAAGTGGGTGTCGTTTTGGAAGAGTCAAAGGCCGACATCATAATGGTGTGCATCGAATCTATGAAATCAGTGAACAAATATCGACAAAATTAAGAATAAGAAACATGGGCAAGGGTAGTGGAGTGGTACCGACTAGAGAGAGATAGGTTGATTATTGTATGAAAACTGGATGGAAGGTATGGTATAAACGGATAGAAATGCACCCAAAGTTTGTAGCCACTAAACCCCTAAAACCAAACCAGCACAACGGATAGGGAGGATATAAAAAGAGATGTGAAATAGTTGATTGGTGTTAGTAAATTAAATCAAGCCGCAAACTTTGACACCATTGGAAACTTCTCCACCGCCTATTCAGCTGAAATAGTTGACCATCAATTAAGTTTTACTTCAAATATCAAGAATTGTTTAACCTCTACCGCCTATGGCTTATCTTAGTTTTTAAGTTTTATTATTATATTACTATATGCTGCCTATAAAAGGCTATTAATGTACCGCTGTAAACGAATGAAGTCAGTGAATTGAAACTCCAAGAAAAATACTTTCTCTCCTATGCTCTATATGCGTGTGTAGAGTGCAGTAACCTACCTTTCTCTCTCTCTCGTTCTAGTCTTCTGCTGCGTCTATGTATGTGTGGGTTTTTTTTTAATTATTGTATCCATCTGATATCAAATTGGTATTAGAGCTTGAGCTTGGTAGTAGTGTGAGTAAAAAAAAAATATTGAGTATGTGAGGTACAAGAGTGTTCTCACTTTGTCAATTTTTTTTTTTTTGAGTTGATATACTTTTGAGAGAGAGATATGGCTACTAATTACAACATTGTTTGGTCCAATCCCAAGTTAGATGAAAAGTTATATTTTAGCTATTGGGAGATTTTGATTGTCCACACATTTAAGAGCTTACAATATTTGGAGCTTTGTTGAATTGAGATTAACAGAAGGAGCTAATGATACTACTTGAAGGAGAGATCAATTGGCACTGTCACAGATTCATGAAGGTGTAGATTATTCCATTTTTGGCAAAATAGCAAATGCCAAAACAGCCAAGGAAGCATGGGATATTCTGAAGTTGTCATATAAAGGAGTAGAAAAGGTCCATAAATTGAAGCTGCAATCTCTGTGAAAAGAATATGAAAGTTATGAAATGTCCAGTTCTGAATTTGTAGAATAATATTTTTCACGTGTTATAAATCTCGTCAATAAGATGAGAGTGTATGGAAAAGACATACCTGATAGTAAAGTGGTAGAGAAAATTCTACGCACTATGCCGATGAAGTTAGACCACGTGGTGACTACAATAATTGAGTCCCACGACATAGACACCATGACAGTAGTAGAGTTGTAGGGAAGTATTGAAAGCCATGTGAGCAGAATATTGGAGAAGATAGAAAAAGTAAATGAAGAAGCCTTGAAAAGTCAAGTGAATCTCAACAATGATGCTGAATCTAGTCAAAGTGTAGAAGGCAGAGGTCGTGATAATTACAACAGTAGAGGAAGAGGAAACTACAGAGGTAGAGGTCGAGGTAATTACAGAGGAAGAGGACGTGGCAATTTCAATCAAGGAAGAGACAACAATTTCAAATCATTTAGTCAAAGAAGAGGTGGAAATAATTATAGTTCAACCAACTGAGGAAGAGGTCGTGGTAACAACTATCAAGAAAGAACAAATTTTAATTGTTTTTGCTGTGGAAAGTTCAAGCACAAAGTTGCAGATTGTAAATTAATAACGTAGCAGAAAGTCAGTATCAAAATATTGGTGAGAATTTTGTTAACCCACAAAGTTTATTTTTGGCAAGCAATACATTTTCAGAGGATGAAAATATCTAGTATTTGGATATTGGGTGTAGCAATCATATGTGTGGGGAAAAGGAGTTATTTTCTTCTTTAGATGAAATGGTAAAATATATCGTTAAATTCGGAAACAACACAAATATTCCTATTTTGGGAAAAGGCCAAATTACTATCAAGTTGAAGGATGGTTCTCAAAATTTTATCTTTGATGTTTTTTATGCTCCTGGTCTTCATCATAATTTGTTGAGTATAGGACAACTATCAGAGAAGGGTTATAACATGCAGATTCACTATGGTTACTGCATGTTGATTGACAGAAATGGAAGATTCATTACCAAGGTAAAGATGACTCTAACTGCCTATTCCCTTTGACAATTCATCGTGAAAAATTTTCTTGCTTGAGTTCATGTTTCCAAATGAAGATTGGTTGTGGCATATGCGTTTTGAACACTTTCATTTTTTTGGTTTAAATTATTTGTCAAGAAAAGAATATGTTTTTGATTTGCCTGGTATGAATATTCCTGATGGAGTATGTGAGACATGTGCGATTGGAAAGAAGCATAGAGAATCATTTCTAACTGGAAAGTCTTGGAGGGCGAAAAAGCTGTTGGAGATAGTTCATTCAGATCTGTGTACAGTTGAGATACCAACACATGGTGGTAGTAGGTATTTTATTACTTTCATTGATGATTTTAGCAGAAAAACTTGGGTGTACTTTTTGAAGCAGAAATCAGAAGCATGTAATGCCTTCAAGATGTTTGAGGCATTTGTAGAAAAGCAAAGTGGATGCAGAATTAAAGCACTAAGAATAGACAGAGGCCAAGAATACCTCGTGCATATTTCTTTGAGCAGCATGGAATTCAACATCAACTGACAACCAAATACACGCCTCAACAAAATGGAGTTGCTGAAAGGAAGAATAGAACAATCATAAACATGGTGAAATGCATGCTGAAGGCCAAACAAATGCTTAAAGAGTTTTGGGCGGAAGTAGTTGCTACCACTATCTATATTTTGAATAGGTGCCCAACAAAAAGTGTTCGTGACAAAACACCAGAAGAAGCTTAAAGTGGAAGGAGACCATCAATTTGACACCTTAGAGTTTTTGGATGCATAACATATGCTTATGTTCCAGACCAACTTAGGAAGAAACTAGATGACAAAGGTGAAAGGTGTATTTTCATTAGGATACAGTACAAATTTCAAGGCATACAAACTTTACAACCCAAAGACAAAGGTGATTATCAGTCGAGATGTGACGTTTGATGAGAAAGGCATATGGGATTAGTCCTCAAAGTCTCAAAAAGAGCTGATGGTGATTCCTGACAACAATGAAGAAAATAAAAGACAACCAGACCCAACTCTGATGAACCAAAATCATTTAACAGGCCACGAAGGCATCGTCAGCTTCTAACAAGATTGGAGGATTATGTTGTGGGTAATGATAATGACCCATCAGATGAAGAGGCTATCAACTTTGCTTTATTTGCAGATTGTGAGCCAGTGACCTTTGAAGAAGCCTCAAGTGATGAGAATTAGAGAAAAGCCATGAATGATGAGATTCATGCTATTGAGAAGAATGAAACGTGGGAGTTAACATATTTGCCACCAAATAAAAGGCCTATTGGAGTGAAGTGGGTGTACAAGACAAAGTACAAACCCAATGGAGAAATTGACCGCTTTAAAGCAAGGTTGGTTGCAAAAGGATATAAACAAAAGCCAGGTATTGATTACTTTGAGGTATTCACTCCTATTGCAAGATTAGACACTATTCGCACGATTATTTCTCTTTCGGCTCAAAATAATTGGAAGATATATCAAATGGATGTTAAATCCTACTTTTTTGAACGGTATTTTGGAAGAAGAAGTATATGTTGAACAGCCTGTAGGATATGAAACCAGAGGAAAAGAAGACAAAGTCTACAGATTGAGGAAAGCTTTGTATGGCTTGAAGCAGGCACCGAGAGCGTGGTATAAGAAAATTGATTCCTACTTTGTGCAACATGGTTTTGAGAGATGTCCTTTTGAGCACACTTTATATGTTAAATTTATTGATCTTAGAAATATTCTTATAGTGTGTCTATATGTTGATGATCTAATCTTCACTGGCAATAATTCAAGGATGATTGTAGAATTCAGGGAGGCTATGATAAGTTGCCTTGAGATGACTGATTTAGGCCTAATGTCCTACTTTCTTGGCATTGAGGTCATTCAGCAAGATGATGGGATTTTTATCTCTCAAAAGAAATATGCAGGTGATATTTTGAAGAAATTCAAGATGAAGAATTCAAAGCCAATTTCCACACCAGTTGAAGAAAAGCTAAAGCTAACCAAAGAAAGTGAAGGCAAAAGAGTGGATGCAACCTACTACAAAAGTTTGATTGGAAGTATGAGATATTTGACTGCAACTAAACCAGATATAGTCTATGGAGTCAGTTTGCTTAGCAGATTCATGGAAAAGCCTAGTATTTGCCATTTACAAAGAGCTAAGAGAATTCTTAGATATATCAAAGGTATTCTAACTGATGGAATTTTTTATGCTGATAACAATGAGGTAAAGCTTGTTGGATACACAGACAGTGATTGGGCTGGAGATGTAGAAACAAGAAAAAGCACGTCAGGCTATGCATTTCATCTAGGTACTGGTGTAGTATCGTGGTCTTCAAAGAAACAACCAATTGTTGCACTTTCAATGGCTGAAGCAAAATACATAGCAGCAACCAGTTGTGCTACACAAGCAGTATGGCTGAGAAGAATTTTAGAAGTGATGCACCAAAAGCAGAATACTCCCACAGAAATATTTTGCGACAAGTCTATCATTGCATTGAGTAAGAATCCAGTCTTTCATGGACGGTCCAAGCACATTGATATCCAATTTTAAAAGTACGAGAGTTGATAGCTAAAAAAGAAGTGGAGATTAATTATTGTTCAACTGAAGAGCAAGAAGCAGATATTTTTACAAAGCCATTGAAGATTGAGTTATTTTGCAAGTTGAAGAAGATGCTTGGAATGATACAAGCTTGATTTAAGGAGGCAATGTTAGGAAATTAAATCAAGCTGCAAACTTTGACACCATTGGAAACTTCTCCACCGCCTATCCAGCTGAAATAGTTGACCATCAATTAAGTTTTACTTCAAATATCAAGAATTGTTTAACCTCTACTGCCTATAGCTTATCTTAGTTTTTAAGTTTTATTATTATATTACTATATGCTGCCTATAAAAGGCTGTTAATGTACCGCTGTAAAACGAATGAAGTCAGTGAATTGAAACTCTATGCATGTGTGGGTTTTTTTAATTATTGTGTCCATCTGCTATCAGATTGGCAAGGGTGACCAGAACATTATGGCAGCAACCGGTGCATTGAATGGACTCGCCATTACCCACACAAAAGGACTCGGGTCTAGTAATGGGGGGTTGGCAGAGTCAAGGCTGGGCTCATCACACAAAAGGAGAAGAAAATGCTTACGTTGATAGCGATGGCCCAGGTTAAGTTTGTAATCACAATTGAAGCAAAGCCTTTTGGCACGATGCTTATGTATTTCAGCTGACATCAAACGTCGAATGGGTAACGGTGTTGAGGCAGAGGAAGGGGGGCTCAACACCGACGGAGAGCCCAAGTTAGAAGGTGATAGCGGAGCAGGCCAAGGCACTCACGAGAAGGAAGGTTTAGAGTCTAGAACTTTGGCTTCCACGAGCTTAGCAAGGCCCATTGCTTGGAGCAAGGAATGGGCTGCAAGATTGTAAGCTCCCGTTGGATGTCCGAGCAGAGACCGAAAATAAAACAATTGAGCAATAAATTTGCAGACATGCCCATAACCCTATCAGGTAGAGGGGCTGAAGCGCACTCCTCGGGCCTAGTGAAGGAGAAATTATTAGATAGATCAAGACTACTAAGTGTGTATGGTCCCAACTAATATGTTTATAACACATATTTAACTTTTATAATTTACGAAAAAGAATTAATAACACTTAATTACATGTTATATGCAGATTAATAGAGACAATGATAGTCTAAGACCACCTAATAATTTATCCTAGTAAAGGCATCCCATGTGGTGAGTTGGTGGGTGGAATACAACCATTTAAACCACCCAAGTGTTGGCCCTTGCATGAAGAAGGGAATCAAGGTAAGGCGTTGGGGTGGAGGAATCTGAGTAAGCTTGAAATACTGCTCTGCCTGGAAAATCCAGTCTAATGGATTCGAACCATCAAAGGGAAGGAGGTTAACTTTGGCAGCTTTGGTAATAGGAGAGGCAGGAGTAGGATTGGGGTTTGGGGACAATTCAGAAAATTGCTCACGGAAGGTGGCAAACTCAGCAACCATGGTGGAATACTGGCATTCAAGGTGCAGCAGCATATCTTTCATTTGAGTTAGGCACTGGCTGAGCAATTCTTCATTGTTTTTTTTTAAGGTTTGGAAGGCATCGTGGCAAATGAAAGCACCAAATGTTAGTGATGTGACGGACTAATCTCCTTTCGAGTAAGAGTGACTCCAGAGAGAGAAAAAAGGATTAAAAAAATTTCAGGAGATTGGATAAATGCATTTTGCCAATATTATTCAATTGATGGTATATAAAGTTCTAATTCCTTGCGTTATGGATCAATTGCCAAGTGGACTAATCAGCGTAAGCAGGATAACCAATTGGAAATCTTATAACAAAAAGGAAATTGAAAACAGAATTATAATTGATTAAAATAATGCAAATCCTAAAAATAACTCGCTGGTGGAATTGGTAGGTGGTTACTTGTAATCCTATCATCCATATTGCGAGTTTTTCACTCTTTGAGGCCTAGCCGCTTTAGGCTCAAGTGGGTCCATTGGCCCATTCACTAATGCTAAATCGTGGGTACCTACCAACTCGTGCAAAGGATTTCAAAATATGGAGAAGTGTGAACAATGTCAAATGGTTTACTAGTTGAGTTTTATGCTTAAAATTGCTCCCAAACTAAAGCTCGGTTAAGGTAACCAACAGGTGTTGGTTTGCAGAAGTGAAAGTGTACGTCATTAGTTGAATAATTGGAGAAAGTGGAGTTTATGGAAGTGGTAAATATTAGAATATCATGGCCTCTTTTGGCAATGACAAGGTGGAGTCTGAGAGCATGGTGTTCAAGTATGGCCATTTCTTGACAAAAAATGCCATCTTAAGGAACTTGCACGTGGCTTTGAGGAAAATATAAGGTGATGCAAAGGATTAGATATAATGAGGGATGTTCAGATGAAGTTAGTCTTAATAAGATTACCATAAAAAGGAGGGATGACAGTTTTATCAAGAAAATTTTGTAGAAGCCATCTACCACGAATTTTTTAGCTTGACCCCACTGTTTGAGTAAGGAAGAAATACATTTTGGTAGCACAGTTTTGGAGTAAATCTCGACGCTTGTACGTGTCAGTACCAATGCTAGAATTCATTCTAAAATTTTAATGATGATGGACTTTTCAGCCTCAAAATTATCTTAAACAAAACATTAATTTGGAAAACTATAACTTCAAACTCGTGTATATATTCTCACCTACAATTATGCAAAATCTAGCCATCTCTTTTCTTCTTTGCTCCATTCACCAGAGGAACACTCACTTTTTCATTAACAAAGTGGAGAAATACCAAAGGCTTCACCCTCCAAGTTCTTGCTAGGGTGTTGATTCATGGTGTTCTCCTTATTCATGATTATGTCATGTTTTTCTCATTGGAGCCAATTCTCATTGTTCCACCAACACTGGAGTCATTGTCACCGGTGTAAAGAACTTCCCTGGCACCCAAGGCATTGTAATTGGCTTTTTGATCGAGTGAGCATCTTGGTTTGAGGGTAGCTATCATCATTCAAATATACTATGCCTTCTACAGAAATGACTCCAAGTCTCTAATTTTGCAAATGACATGGCCACCAACTGCTGTAAGTTTTATTTTTTTTCTAGTTATCAGGCACAGCAGGGGAGTTCAACAGCCAAATGATTCCAAGGCTTTCTATAATTTCCTTTATACCACTTTAGTCCTTGCAAGGTTCCTCATGGTAGTGATTATAGTGCAAAAAGTTTCACCTCAAAGAGTGAGTATTATATCACTACTACTATGATAATTCTCTTGTTCATCCTACCACTTCTTATTGTTATTGTTGAAGAACAAAAGATTTGGAAGAGGAAACAAGAACACATCAATAGTGAAAACCCTTGTAAGCCTTTGAATATAACTATAGAGATGCAAAATCGAGGGAAGTCTACACAGGCTCCACAAAAGCAAGTTTCCTGTTGGAAAAACATGCTTAGGTCACCAAGTAAAGGTGAGGCACCAAACTTTTGTAAAAGGAATGGAGTACTAGCTACCTATTTATCACAGGATCCTTAAAAAACGTTCGAATCTTGTCAACTTTAGGTAGTGACTGCATATTTTGCTTGATAACAAATCTTTTTCCTTTTAGGTGTCTTATGAAGTCTTTTTAGGGTCTTGGGAGACTTACTACTCAAATTACAATAAACTTTGGTACATTTACTTCCAAACCTATAAAACTATACAAGTTATGAATTTGTCTCCCAAAACAGAATCAGTCAAATATTATGCAGAACATCAAATTAAGGTCTTGGTTTTCTTGCAAAAGTTGAAGCCTTTATCTGTCAAATAATGGGTGAAACACAAATAAATGAGTCTATCTTAATCTTCTAATGAAGTACATAAAGTGTTAATGACAACTAACTAATACTAGTTACTCGCAGAAGAAAATATCAAAAATTGGTATTCTTAACTGAAGTGTTGAGCTTCAGTGCTCTTTAGCTTGAGTTTGGATTTTTTATTGACTCTTTGGCACAACATAGTAATTTAATATCATGAGTTGATCATTGATTTAATAAGTTTTGTTCTTCATTCAACAGGAGATTTGTGTGTGTTTTATGACATCTAGACAAAACATAAGCACTAGTGTTTCTTGTATGAGCATGAATCCCTTGCCTTTTCCTTTACTAAGTTGAACTAAGGTTAATAGCAATATAAATTTCAGTATTCTAGAGGGCAATCAAAATTACATTTTGGGTTATATATCATTAATCACTGCCCATACTTGTTTTACAAATGTTGGTCTTCCTAGTCTCATTAAAATTATAGGAGTTAAAGTTTTTAACTTCCAACTGCTGCATAACTTGAGTGGTAAAAAGACCCAATAGATTCATTACTAGTTTTATTGCCAAATAAGGTCTCCAATAAACCAATATCACTATTTGGTTATTCACTGTCAAAATTGCTCAAAAATAGAAAATAAAGAAAACTTTTGATAGATTTGTTGTAGTGGTGAGTTTCCTAACCCCTCTTGCAAGTCAAGGATCTTTGGAGAAATGGATGTTAGGAGAGACTTTATTGTTTCAAACAGAACTCCCCTCCATGGATTTGAAAATCAAAATAGGATTTAGGGTTAAGTGACAAAGGGAATTGTGGTTTCTCACAAAAAAGGGTATTTTTGTCAAATAAAAAAATAAATAAAGATGTTACTTAACTCTATTTAAATAAGGGGCCAAAAGTAATGCCAAATAACAGAGGGGCATTAGGCGTAATCTAAAAAAACATAAGGGGTGCGAGTGTAATTTATTCTAATAAAAATGCATATTAGTGTTGACCAAAAGTTGATAAGTTAATCATGAAAGGTCAACATTGATGATTATTTTAGCGTCATTCGAGGGTCAACCTTGCTCGCTGACGCTAACATAGTTGACATTAATATGCTTGCATCGAGCAAAAAAGATTGATACTTAAGTTATCTCTAAGAAGAGTTGACACTAGCCTTTTTGTGTGTGTGTGTGTGTCTTGTTTAGTGTCTATTAGGCTGACGCTATTTTTTTTTAAATCTGATTAAGAACCCATCCTTCTTCTTTTCTAATTGTGCTTAAATTCAAGCTATCAATCATAAAGAGAGAGACTTCAAACATTTCAACATACTTCTAAGTAGAATTTAACTCATATTTTTCCCTCCTGTATGTATGGCATATAGCATCCCCAACACATTGAATTCAATTTTGCACTTCTTTTGTTTATGGTGGGGAATGTTGTAGATGAAGACAATATTGTTGTGATTGAGGGCGTCAAGGTTGTTGATGTAGTTGTAGATGGTAGAGGTGGAGGAATCAAAGTCATAGTCAAAGTTTTGATGGCAATATCTTTGATGAAGCTGAGATAGGAGAGGTTAATTGGCCATGAAAGGGTTGATGTAGAGGTCATGGAAGGGGCCAGCATGGTGTCATCCACCTTGGGGTGTTTGGAACACCTTAGGGGGAGTTGTAATAGGAGCTAGGGTTTTTACTTGGTAGTCTCAGTCATCGTTGTTTTGGTCATCTAAGTATTGCTAAAGTAAATGCACAGTGGAGACGTAGAGAAAGGGGTATGGTTTTTAGAAAAGTAATGGTGTGGGAAGTTCTTCTTACAATTGTAGGTAAGGGTGTCCACGGATCGGTTTAGATCAATTTCAAGCCAAAAATTCATCTGATCCAAAGATTAAAACAACTTGTGACTCAGTTCGGTTTAGTTTACTTTCTTAAAAAAATCAGATCCAATCTAATTTGATAAAATCGGTATGAGTTGAATTGGATGACTCGATTTTTGCTAATACATCCTTACATAATTATATTACATCCGAGAACATATTACTATAATATAAATGGTTTTTTGCTAAGGCAAAGAAGTATGGTATTTAAGGAATCATTGAGTAATATTACAGTAATATGGGTTAAGCCAAAGAAGTTCTATTGTAATATAAATGGTTCTTTTAAGGATATTAAAAAAACAAATAAACTCCAAACTTCATTAAGTAGTAAGTATAAAGCCGATATTTTTTATTGTTAAGCCAAAGAAAGTGAAACATTGAAACGTGAAAGTTATAAAGCATAAATGGGTATTGTATACATGTTAACACAGAATAACATGTGTGTAATAAAAAATATTGCTTCATTTTAGATCGGTTTGATTTTGAAAACATCAACCAAAAACTGATTCAAACCAACTGGTTATACAAAAAGATGATCCAAATTTTTTAGAGAAAGTCAGTTTCTATCCATTTTTTTGGTTTTTGTTTTGGATCGATTTGTTTTTTTTTTTATTGGATTGGATGTGAACACCCTTAATAGTAGGATTAAAAGAAGAAAAGGAAGAAAAGGAAGGTTTTCGGCTTCGATTTTAGCACACAAATTAAAAATAATGTCAACTCGTTGACGCTAATTATGTCGGTGTTAACATTGGCACTAAATGTTTGTAGCTTCCAATTGTATACATCTGCATATTAGTTAAGATATATTTATTAAACACTATAATCAAATTAAAATAATTTTAATTTTCATGCATTGGTAATGTAAACATATTTATATTATCAAGCAATCAAAAATCATCCCAGATATGACTTTTAAAGTAGTTATTATAAAAGTCAACAGACTTATTATACATGATAATTTATTATTGAATGATAGTATTCAAAACATTTATACTATTGGTACACCCTAATTAAATTCTTAAGAAAAATATCTTGAATGAAAATTACATAATAAATAATGAATTGTTAACTATTGAAATTATGTAAAGATAATTGCCTAAAATATGTTTTTAGAATTTAATTAGAATGCATTGATAGTGTATAAGTTTTTACATTATCGTCTAATCACAATATATCATGTATAGTAAGATTATTAAGTTTTGGAATAATTATTTTAAAAATCGTAGCTAGGGTTATTTCTAATTAGTTAACATTGTAAAAATCTTTACATTGAGAGTGCATGAAAATTAAACTCATATTTTTATCCTTTAACTTTCTAAGTTATTAACTTGTAAATTTTTTGATATTTTAAAAAGTCTATAAATAATTTAGTTAATATAATTTTAATGAAAGTTGATTTTTTTACAAATAGTAAGGAATTAATTCTAACTAACTCTTACTAATAAAGTTTTGCCACATAAAGTGATAGTATTATTGGAGTTAACTTGGTGAATATATAGACTTTCAGATGAAAAAAAAAAACAATTTAACAATGTAGGTAAATAATTTGGAACAAAAGATAATTGAAGAACAAATTTAAAAACTAAAATAAAAATTAGAGAATGAAAAATATTTTGTCAAAATAATTTTATTCAATACATTAATATTAAAGTTATCAGAATATAATTAAGCGCAAATTAGAAGATTGTAATAAAAAAGATAAAAAGTAAAAGTTATAAATAATTATTTACTAAATAACAAACTCATTATTTTTAAATTTTAAAAGGTCATGCAAGCGACTTTGATGAGTGTTTAGATTAATTGTAAAAAAATATTACTGTTTTTTATAGAAAAACAGATTACTTCAATTAATAATCGATTATTGATACAATTAATTATTATTATTATTAATTATATAAAATAATTTTTACATTTGAATATGTTAGGTCAGTAGTGGTTTTAAGATAATCTATTTCATTTGGATTGTCTAAAAAAATAGTTTTGTTATAAAATTATAAAAAAAAATGAAGCTTTGTAATAGGTAATTTTAAATTAATAAATTGTTAGGAATCGATAAAATGAAAAAAAAAGGGAGTTAACTGAAAAATAAACTTTTAACTTTTAATCATAAACATTAAAATTTTGTTTATTATTTAAAGTTACTTTGTCAATATTATAATATTTTATTATAATTCAAATTACTAAAGTCATTTCAATTTTTTGGTTACACTAAACTCATTTGAATAGTAGTACTAACAGTTTTTTTTCCTTTCTATTAATCAGATATAATCATAAAAAATAATAATCTAATCGACACATGTTCTTTATTACTTTTGATACAAGCTTTACTTTAAGACAAAAGTTAAACAATGATACAAGAAAGTTGAAACTTAAATTGTTTTTTTTTTTTTACTTAAATGCATTTTTTGCCTCCCAAAGTTTCAAAATCTCGTGAATTTTTCTCTCATAATATTTTTTACGAGTTTTACCCCCAAATTTACAAAATATTACAAATTTTTCCTTCACATGGAAAAATCGCCACAATTAAGACAATTTTGTAGCAGTTTTTCCTTTAAGCCGTCACAATTTTCTATGTGAGGACAAAATTCACGATAATTTGTAAATTTACAAAATAAATTATTTGGGAGAAAAATTCGCAAGATTGTGAAACTTTGAGAATAAAAAATGCAATTAGGTTATTATTATTTTTTTTCAATGAAACTTAAACTCACATCATCTATGAACCGTTAAAAATTGCAACGTATTCTTTAATGTTATGTTTCACACAAGAAGAAAAATTAATTTAATCTCAGTTACAGGGCATCTCACAAGAAGATTCAATTTAGCTTGCATTGCAACTATTTAAACAAGCGTCAAGTTGAACAATTGCATCAAACTAGTGAAAATCTCTAATTTGGTACATTTTTCTCAAGTCTCATGGCAAGGCTTAGCAATGATCTTATTTTGGTGGCTTTCTTTTTGGCTACCATAATAGCTACTATCTCACCTACGGAGGGAGAGTCATTGGCTCAATGTGCAGAACATATCGGATCACAATGTGGAAAGCAAGTCATTAACAAATTGAAAGGGGATGATAAGACCATAATTTCCACAGATTGTTGTTATAAGCTTTTACAAATGGGTTATTCTTGTCACGCCAAGCTCACCTTACATATTATTCAAAACAGTACAGAGCCTAAAATTGCAAATGAGACTGAAGTTTTGAATAAAAGTGAAAAAATTTTCCGCATATGTGATCTGCGTACCAAACCAGAGAGTCCCAAACTTCTGGTAAAGTGCTCAGAAAATTTAAGCCCCAAATGTGGAGAACAAGTATACAACAAGCTAATACATGACAAGAACATCACTGAGCATTGTTGTGAAAAGCTTGTGGAAACGGGTAAACAATGCCATGTTAGTATGACGAAGGCTTTGATTCGCCACCCTGACATGAGGAATGTCGATGCAACTCAACTTCTGAAAAAGAGCAAGAAATTATTTAATTATTGTCTTCAAGATGAATAAGAATTGTTTTTTTTACATCTCTGCAATTACTTAGTCTTCGCATACAAACTCAAGTGATATTTATCATGTGATTACGGTGCAGTAACTGATTATATACACTAAATTATTTACTTTCAACTTTCAACTTCCAAGGAGTGTTGATTTTCTTTTCTTAATGAAATCATATGGATCTTTTTAAGTGAACCAAAGGCATGCATTTTCTTCTTTCTCTTGTAAGGCCAACTTTAATAGTGAGCAAGGCTGGTTAAAGTGTGTTTTTGAAATTTTTTTGGCAAAACTTTTTTAGAAATATGTTAAAAACAGATAGACAAGTAATTTGCAAATCTAAACTACGATACACAATGCATTGATGAATGATTGGGTTTAGAGGCTTGTGCCATGGAGATAGATAGCATGGATCCTCTCCAGCCTCTCCAACAATATTTCCTTTCTTACAAAAATCTAGATCATACATTACATTCTCTCACTTTCTTGATTATTGTGTATTGATGAATTGAAAGCTGAGATGTAGCAGGACATTGGCTGGAGGAAATATTGGTTGAAGAGGATCCAAATTTGGAGGTAGAGGGGTCTTCTTGGTGGATTCGAGGTGAACTTTGTGCATGGTGTCAGCAGAATGACATTGTCAGGGATGTCATACTTTGTGACAAACAAGTCTTTTTAGTAGAAAGGTATTATTCTTTTCTTGGATAAATTTAGGTATCTCTTGGCCAAAAAATTAAAGATTAATCTTTTAAGATATTAAGATCTATTTAAAGGGTTGATATTTCTCACACATTGTTATAGATAGGTATTTTTCTTGCAGAACATGTAGGTTATGCAGATACATTGTGTTGGAAATCTTACATCGACTAGTAATCTCACATGTAGATTAATTGTAAAAAATATTACTATCACTTATTTTATAGAAATGGTTATTTTTTAATGGAAATTTATTTTTTCATGAAATATTCAGTAATATATTCTTATTATAAAAAAATTGTTTGTAAATATCATATAAAAAAAAACATTTCATGAATATTGAAAATAGTTTACCAAACATATTTTCAATATCTTCAGTTTTCTAAGAATCTAAAGTTAAGAATATTAAATTCTTATTATTATTATTTTTTTACGAGATCATAGATATCTTCAATATAGGAGGCAATCCTACTAGAGTTGGATAAGACTACTATAGGCGGCAAAACTCTCCCTCCGAATATTTAACCCAATTGCGTGTCCAATGTTCGAACTCAAGACCACTAGCTAGTTAAGTTGAAACAACCTCGTATTAGTTGAACCAAATGTTGAGTAGTAATTCCTAGGTTAGATATGTAAATTAAAAAAAAAAATATATCCAAGAAACATTGATTCCCAAGAATGTTTTTGACTTACGCTTTTCAAAAAATTATTTCCATAGGAGAGGTGAGAATCTAACTTTCCTGAATGAGGAAAAATTTTAATGATATGAAAATACCACAATACCCTTATTAGCTCATCCAATAAACATATAAACTTTTGAAAGCTTAAATATGTTTTTTATTCTTATAAATATGACATCTTTTGCTTGTAGTCCCTATAAGTTTCAAACCTTCTGTTTTTACTCCATATCATCAAATTTCATTACAAAAACATTGATGTGGTTGATGGATAATGACATCACCATGTGCCACATCATCAGGTGATGTCATGTGTCACATCAACAAAAAATGACACATCATCAATGCCATGTTATTCTATTTTCAATTATTTTCTCAAATTAAATATTAAAATAAGATAATTAAAACATTATAGGGACTAAATAGAAAAAGAAAATTATAGATACTAAAAACAAAAAAAATTATATAGACCAAAAGAAAAAAGTGACATATTTGTAGAGTTACTTGAAAAATGTATTTTGGTCTTAAATTAAATATTAATATAAAATAAATGCTTTAATTACAAAAATCTTAAATAATAATAAAATCCAAACTTGTGAGTCTTAAAGACCACTAATTGATTAACTATATGGTTGAATCTCCTTGAAGAGTAGCGTATTACTGTGGTGGGGTGAGGAGAACTCGAAAGTGATGTTGAATCCTTGTGCTATGTAGGTGTGATGGATTTGATGAAGTTCTAGGTCTTGTTGAAATGGTAGTAAAGATGCATTGGGTGATGGTTGGGCTCAAGCGATTGGCTTGAGAAGGAACATGAACATGATTGATATTAGTAGGGTGGTTCAGGTAGCTGGTTATGATGATGAAGAGGTGTATAAGTTGAAGATGAGGATATGATAGTTCATGGACGATCAAAAATAAAGAAAACCATTGGTCTTATGTGTTTCCACAACTGAGGGGGTTTTGGGAAAAGCAAGTGATATTGTTTTTCTTTTTGTTTGAGGTGATAAGTCTTAGTTTGTGTCCTTGTGTTAGGAGCTAGTAGGTGTGTGGTGCTTTAGCTTATATTATGATTGTAGTGGCCCAGTGCTATTGGTTTTGGTTTTAGGCTTGCAGTGATTGAGGGCGTTGTTACTGTAAATTAGGACTTGACCATGGTTGAGTTTGTCTTAATTTCCTACTTTAGGGTGGGTTTACGTTGTCTTTGTTTTTTGGAGGAGATAAAGAATGATAGAGAGTGATGAGAATAAGTGATCTAGTGTATCAAACCTATGAGAGCTTGTTGTGTGGCTTTGAGAGAATAAGTGTTAAGGGTGCTTACATATTGGAATGGATTGATTTTGAAAAGAAAAATCATCTGATCCAATCACTTTGGTTTTCTTAATTCAATATCCAATCGATTTAGTTAAAAAATTAAATTTGATCCAGTCTGATCTAATCTAAAGCGGTTTGGATTGGATCAAGTTTTAGTCTTACTTTTATTTTTCTTTGGGGAAAGTATTAAATAAATAGTAAGATATATAATTGACATAATAAAAAATAATTTAAAATATTAAATATCTCATTTATAAGTCATTATATAACTAATAATAGTATAACTCTTCAAATACATACTATTAAAAATAATTTATACAACTTAATAATTATATTTATGTACCTTTATTTGTATAGTTACTAAAAGATTATCTTTAATTAAATATATTTTTCATAAATAAGCATAAGTTATGTGATAATTTTATAAATATATAATAAATAAAAATATAAACATGAGTAGTGTCATAAATTTATAAATAAAAATATATACGTATGTATAAGTTCAGTTTGGATTGAATTGATTTTCAAAATCAAATCTAAAATCTTATCCAATCCAATAAATTTTTTTGATTTATTTTGTTTTTTGTTTTTTTTTATTTATTCAGTTTTTGATTTTTGAATCAATTTTTCTAATTTTTATTGGATTGGATCAGTTATGAACATCCTATGCTTTGGTCCCCTGAGACTGTGTGAATTTTTGTTTTTATAGAGAAGATCGAGGGACCTTTGTGAGTGGTTGTTGTGGTGTATCAAAGTGGGTGAATGTGTAGTAGGTCATGTGCATATCTGTTGGTTCGAGGGAAGAGAGTATTGGACACAATTTTGCGTATTGGCAGTAAAAGGAGTATTAATAATATACTCTCTAACACATTCCTCTTCTAACATATACTTTATTATTGGTTAAAATTTATTGAAAACTATAAAATTAAGTAAGAGACTCATTAAATAAGATGTGGGACTTACAAAAATTGTGATTTTCTTATAAATTTTAACTAATGGTAGATAGTGTGTTAAAGAGTGTATTGTTCGCATTTCTCTTGGCAGTAATAGGTAGTATAGGATCACTAAATGTCCATGGTCCCAACTTATGTATATATAACACATATTCAAATTTTACAATTTATAAAAAATATGAATAACACTTAATTACATGTCATATAATGATTAATGAAGAGTATAATAGTCAAGAACTATCTAATAATTTCTCATGGTGGGTCAGGTTGCAGTGTTTTGTGCGAGAAAAAAATGGATAAAAGTATGAGACAAAGCTGAAAGCTATATTTAACTAAAACTAGGAATGAGAATGTCGACTTCTCCTTTTTTTTTTTTGTTTTATTTATTTTTCACTTATTACCTTTTTGTATCTATTATCATCTTAACTTTTTTTTTTTGGAGCATTAAGTTTTAACAAATTTGTTTTGTTGTTTTTTTTTTAGAAAAAGGATAAATACAAGAGAGACTTTCTATTTTTTAATTGATACAAAAAGGAAAAAATTGAAGCAAATATAGTAAATAAAAAATGTATTTATTTTTATTTATATATATTGAATATTAAATAGACACCTTAAATATTTCTAGTTATATTTTATGAATTTCTCCTTTTATTTTTAGAACTTTTAGGTCAATGTAAATTAGAACACCACATTAATTTGATTGATTTTGGCATGATATTATATTTACAACAACCCATACTCATTTTTAAATAATAATTTTTTCATGATATTTAAGATTTTTATTTTATATTAATTTAAAATTAAATTTATACATTATATTTAAAGCATAATTTTTTTTGACTTGCAATTATGTCATTTTTTTAATTTGGTTCATGTAAATTATTATTTTAATTTTTAGTCCTTGTAATATATTTTTTTTAATTTTTAGTCCCTATAATATTTATCTTATTTTAGTATTTAATTTAATAAAATAATTAAAAAATAAAATGATGACATGACAGTAATTATGAGACACGTTTTTAATGGATGTGACACTTTTGCTGAAGTAAAGAAAGGAGAAAATTTCAGAATAGTAAAATAATTTTGACAAAATAGATTTTTTTATCTATTTTGTCAAAATAATTTTCTATCTATTTGTTGCTAAATAACTAACTCATTATTTCTAAATCTTAAAAGATCATACAATAAAACAAAATGTTTTTGTTTTTGTTATACACCACAAGTATCCTTAAAAAGAGACAATGATCTTACTTGAGTCGGGTAGGACCACTATGGACAATAAAACTCTTTGTCCGAGTATTCAATGCAATTGCATACTTAAAACTCGAACTTGAGATCACTAGTTGAACTTAAAAAACCTGGTTCTAATTGATCCATGCGTTCAATGGTAGACAGATATTGGGCTTTGAGATTAATTGTTAAAAACATGTTACTTTTTTTTTTTAACGAAAAATAGATTACTTCAATAATTGATTATAAATACAATTGATTATTATTATTATAGTTATTTATATAAAATAAGTTTTATATTTGAATACGTAGGGTCAAAAGTGGTTTTAAGATATTTTGTTTCATTTGGAATGTCTGAAAAATCATTTTGTTGTAAAAACATGAGAGAAATATGAGGTTTTGTAAAAGTTAATTTTGTTAATAAATTGTAAGGGATAAAATGAAAAAGAAAAAGAATTTTGTTAATAAATTTGTTCTCCATTTGAATACTAATACTAACAATTTTTCTTCCTTATTAATCAAATTATAATCTTCTAAATCAATCTAATTAATCAAAACATGCTCTTATGTACTTTTTATAAAAGCATACTATTAATCAGATTATAATTAGGAAAAAATCTAATCAAACATGTTCTTAATTACTTTTCATAAAAGCTATATAGTAAGACGAAAGTTAAACAATTTAGATTCTAGAAACTTGAAACTTAATAACCTATATGTACCTTTAAAAATTGCAATGTATTCTTTAATGTTATGTTTCACACATGCAAGAAGCAAAATTAATGTAATCTCAGTTACGGGCATCCCATAAGAGGATTTGATTAAGCTTGCACTGTTTAAACAAAAGCCAAGTTGAACAATTGCATTAAACTAGTAAAAATCTCTAATTTGGTTCTCAACTCTTAGGGCAAGGCTAAGCAATTATCTTATTTTGGTGGCTTTCTGTTTGGCTACCATGATGGCTACAATGTTAGCTACGGAGGAAGAGTCATTGGCTCAATGTGCAGAATGTAACACCCCAATGTTTTCTTTCTAATTAATACATATTATTATTAGTATTATTATTATTTTCTGTTTTGCTTTGTTTTTAATAAAATGGTATTTTAGAAAAAGAAGAAGATACTAGGCCTTTAAAATGGGATTTTGTAATTAAAATGTCTTTAAAAGTTTTAAGACCCTTGTGTTGGGCTTAGTCTCCATAAGCCCAAGTTAACTTTAAGATCCCCTTAGGTTTTTAAAAATCTAACCATTTTCTTCGTTCCTTTTGCCTCCTGGGAGATATTATGCTGTCAAAGCTGTTGTAGTCAAGAGTGAGGAGCCACAGGAAGTTGTTGTCACATCACTTGCATCCTCTCGCTGGAGGTCATCTTTTTCGAGTAAAGGAAGATTGAGTTATCTCACTCTTAGGTATGGCTTTGATTGAGGGTAGAGAGATTGGCCTTAAACCCTAATTATTTGTGAATTGTATGATTGTGTGTAAAGTGGAATGCACTTTTCCCCAGTCATTGATGTGTTTATAGTAATTTAATTTTTAATTGTGAACATGGATTGACATGATTGTTCTTCCTTTTTCCTTTGTGCCTAAGTTAGAGATTTAATGAGTGTTGAGGGGATTGTTAGTGAGTAAGGAGTTTATAGAATAGATTGACCAATTAAAAAAGTAATAGAAGTGGTTAGGAATTGATTAATTTGTTTTAGAGTGTTAGGAAGCCAAGAAAAATCATTGGTTGCACGTTTTATGAACCCTTAATATCTATAGAAATCGTAGTTGGTGCTAAGCGTAAGAATTTTGGTATTGAGCGTGAGAGAGACAGAGAGTCCTTTAGAGGTTTGGGGTTAAGTACTAAAAATTTGGAGCTTAGCGTAGTGGTGCTAAGTGCTAGAAACTTGGGGTTTAACTCTAGCACTTAGCTTGGGAGAGACAAGGAACTACCCCTGGCCCTCTAAAGGTTTAGCATTCATGCCAAAATTGGCACTAAGCGTGAGTATACTAGTAGATTCCCTATATAAGTGATGTTAAGTGCTAGTTTTTTAACGCTAAGTGTGGACCTTTTGAAGAATTGGTCTGGAAGTAAAGTGAAGTGGCACTAAGTGTGAATGGTCTAGCGCAAAGTGTGACCCTTTGAGACACCAAAGTTGATGTCCTAGCTAAAAGTAAAGAATTGTGAGTTAATGTTATTGCCTTCTATGCTTATTCCTTGATGATTGTTATTACCTTAATGTCTTGTTGGATTTACATCTTATGATTGTTACTTGCCTTGAGAAAATGTGTGTACTGATAACTTATGATAAATACCCTGTGATAGGAACTTGTGAAATTCTATAAGTATTATATATGATCATGCATCATGATATTGAGTCATACGGAGAAGAAAAGTATGTAGCAATTCGACTAGTGGAGGCCGAGATAGGCTGTCTAACCCTAGCCTTAGGGGTGGTATTCGATTGGGAAACTTCAATGGCCCATGCTGATCCCATGGAGCCAGAGCGTACTAGAAAAACTAAGTAATCCTGACTAGTCACTGGAAAATATCACTCTAGTTGAGAGTGCAAAAGTCGAAGGCATCGGTACTGATGATGCTTCTTATGGCTGTGTATGTACTCTTAGATTACTTTTTATGAACTTAGATTGGTATCACATATGCATAAGAAGTAAAAGCTAAGTGTCATTGCATGTGCATTTTATTATTTATTGTTCAATTCTTAAAGATTGGTATTACTTTGAGTGTATGGATCTGTTTGTGTGTTTTCTACTTGTTTTTACTATCACACTTTGAGCATGATGTAAGATGTATCTCACTCCCTTGTTTCCTATGTTTTTTGTTTATGTCTGTCATTTTCTGTTTATGTCTATGATGTAAAGGTGATGTTACACCCTTAACTGTCAACTTTTCTATAACTCAAATTCGAGCTCTAATAGCTCAACAGTAAAAATTAAGGTAGATTTTTTTTTTAAAGCTTTTAAAATGAAAGTGTATCATAATATAAAACATAAAATCATTTCCTTTGTAAAACAAACTAAGGGTTTTTACTATTAAACTATTAGTAAAATAGCAGGATAACGAATATCAATGAAAATGAAATACAATATAAAACTTTACAAATATATAGCTACATATTATTGACACGAAAAGGGTTTACATTTCATTCTAATGACACTACAACACAATCTACTACACAACTGGATACTCCTCCAGATTAGAGTATTACCATTCTACTCTCAAAGGAATACTAGCCTTGACACCACACTAGACCTTTTCGACATCTCGTGTGATAGGACTAAAGTCTAAAATTCTCGCTCTCGAGGAACAAGCCTTCTACATCTTTATACACGCTTTTGTCGTGCCACTTTGATTCTATCCTGGTCAGGGGTTGTAAGACTTCTAATCCTAGTAGAGCTATCAACTAGCATGCTTCCTTTGCCAATACCATGCACTTCTAAGCCATATATATGTTCATATACAAACCAAAAGGCAATTTTCCCCCTATTTTCGTTCCAAACATCCACAAATGAAGGAAGGGATAGATTAATCAAGGGCAAGAACTAGACAATTTGAAATCAAGAAATCAAATAAACTTAGAGACCCACTTAAACCATAGTTCATATTACACAACAAATATGACAAACATTAATATAGTCGTATCTTACAATAAACTATAAAATCATGTATCAAACATCATAACATTCAATAGAGAGCACATTCACAACTCATAACATGTTATCACAACATATGTAATTATCACAGTCATTTCATATACATATTGCATCCCATTCCTATGCTAAGTAATTGTTGGGATTATCTAGCTTGATCAGGCGAATATCCCGGCTTAAGGGCACTACCCTAACCATTGGGATCTTCACCACTCGATACCTTACCCCTAAGACCTCTGTAGGTGGGTCTTTGCCTTTCATTTCTTAGCGTAACAAAATGTGACTTCCCCATCTAGAACATATGCCATTAGTGCATGGTTCATAACATCAATACATAGGTATATAATATATGAACATCCATAAGAATAATATATTCAATTATAAACATTCATACTTTTGCTAGAAAATTTAGTAAAACCTCTTCTATTTTGGTACATTTCATCATACCTCTCACCACGTAGGGAAAACAATTCAACAAAGGGAAACTTGTTCAACATATCAATTCATAGCTTCCATTCATATCATTAATGTTATCATCACAGTCGTTTTCTCATTCATTTTAATTTAATTGGCCATTCATAGATAGCATACCCATCACACATTTCATCTATTCAATCACACTTTCAATAACACTTTAGGTTCAAACAACTACATTATGTTCACCGACTTAAGAGTCCCATCCATGCATTCCATTTAATTAGCTACAAATCATATAACAAGCCAATGCTTATTATGATTAAAAGACACTAACCTATACTTGTTTTGTCCCATATTATCTTTTGATTATCAATTTGATGATTCTAATTACCTACCCATACTATAAAACACAAAGCTAAACTTTAGAAACACTAATTACATCATAGGCAACTTTCTATTTTCTACCATATTGTGATACCCTATTTTTGTTGATCACTTTGGCATAGCAAATGAATTTTTCTTTTGACCGTATTTTGCAATCTTAACCTTCAATATGTCTAGTTTCTAAATATAATTTTTTTCTAATTTTTATAAAGTCATTTAAGGGTTCAATTAAGCACTTTCTCATGACTGGTTTCTATCAAGATTTGATTGAACAATAATTAATCAAAAATTTGGCAAACATTAATCACATGGAATTAAATTATGAAAGGGATATTCTAAACATACAGAGACATCTCTCTACTAAAAATCATGTGAAATTTCCAACCATGCAAAAAGCTATACACGAAAAATAGAGGTTGTTCTACTATAGTAAAAATTTAACAACTTGCAATTTATTCTTTAAGCATTGTGATCAAGCAATTGACATGTATTTCAAGCAATTCCATTATCAAGAACGTTACACAAGGGCCAACTATCCTCTATGCGGCCAATCATGCAAGCACATCACAATTAGAATCCTCAAGTGTCTTACAAATGAAATTGGCAATACCCAATTCATAAAAACTAATATTTAGGCCATTATCATTCTTGAAATCAAATTAATCTAGTCTTTACCACCTTACCCATAATGACCCACGAATGTCCACAAGAAAGGAAGAGAGGGCATTGCTCATTCACGCTTTAATCAAGCTCCTAATTGCACAATCAAGACAAAATAAGTTTTAATTAGTGTTCTATAGCAAAAGCCCCCCTTGAGTATTTGAGAAAATTTCAAGAGGAGACAAAGAGGAGTTGGTGGAGGGTGGTGGTGTGTGTGGGCTGCGTGAAAGGAGAAGGAAAAAGGAAGAATAGGAGCTTTCACTTAACTTGGCTTGGTCACAAATAGAATTAGAGAACCATGGAAGCTTTTATAACACCTGGCCGCTTTTAAGATCGAAGACTGTCCCCACAAACCAACACAAGACTTTTCACCATGCTTTGTCCTCACTTACACGCTTCCTAGGAAACTTCTCAAGAGGTCACCTATCCCAGAATTGCTCCAAGTTAAGCACGCTTAACTACATAGTTCTTAAGTGATAGGCTACCGAAAAGTAGATGCATGTTGTTGGTATAGGTAGCACTTATTAATTCTTTTAAACTATCCTCAACTATACAGTCCCACTCCTACTTGCACAGCCTCTGAATCTCTCTCATTCTGGTGTATATTTGATTTATTTATGTGTCCCTCCTACTAGAAGCCTGCCAAGAGCCACTCCTTGTCCATGCCTTATCTTTTTTGTACTGACGATCGCTCCCCACCCTCGTCAGCGCTCGGGATGTTACAACTTTGGGTCTTAAGAGATTTTGAGAGAAATTAAGAAGGTTTAGAGAAGAATAAGAGAAACAAAGGAGAATAGTGGTGCTAAGGGGGTTGACGGTTTAATTAAACCAAGGGAAAGAAAAATCTAATTTAGAAAAATCTAATTTTTCATCACTTAAGTGTTGACATATGTCACTAAGGTGTCTAGTAATTAAACTTTTGACTGCACTCATTCTAATTTTGGCTTAAAGGACTTACAGAGAGTTAGGGTTAATGACACTAGGCTTAATCTAGTCTTTACTGGGTCACACATCTAAGGTTTCTCTGCAAACAGGGCTAAAATAAACAATTTCATTTTATAAGTCATTTTATGAGTTATTTACAAACTTATTTTTAAAAAACTACTTCAGAGGTTTCAGTTTGAGTTCTCTTTATTCAAATAAGGTCTAGACACATTAAGGAACCTCATGTAATCTTCCTATAATTTTTAAAGCTCGTTTTGTGTTTTGATCGCTTTAAAATTTTTCTATAATCTTAAAGTCACTATAAACTTATGTATGCAAAATTACGAAAAATTGTCAAAAAAAATCCTAAAAATTCATGATAAATTTCTAATCATTTTTCTATGATTAAAAATTATTTTTGTTAAATTTTTTGAGCATTCCATGATTTATTTCGTAATTATCTTTTTTGTTCTAATCTATTAGTTTCAATAAATCAAATTTTATTTGTATAATTACCAAAATTTATTTTTATCTCTTAAGTACCTTTATAATACTGTTCTAAGGGTAGAATATATTTTTCTCAACTTTAGAAATGTTTTTGCTACTTATTTAGACGTTTCTATATAATTCCAATTATTACCTTTATTATTATTAAGTCTAGATATTATTTGTTGTCTTGATATAAGCTAATTCTTTCAAAATTTATAAATCTTTGTCTAGATTTTTAATTACCAACACAAGACAATTAAGCAATTACTAATCATTAGATAATTATTTATGTGAAATTTGAGGATGTTATAGGTGATGTTCAACAGGACCTTAAGGAAGAGTCTTAAAATAGAGGCATTGGCCTTGTTGCAGTTTATTTTACAGTTTTCTTGGATTTTTAAACTATAATAGTAATTTGACATTGGGCTTTGATTGTTGTTGTTTTATGCTTTTAGCTTTGAACTTAAAATTAGTAGTTTTTGCATTTTTAATTGGTTTATTTCCAAAAGCTTGTATGGCTAATTGTGGGCCATCATCTTTTTATTAATTAGTGAAGTATTTTATGAAGTTTAAGTTGATGCGAGTTATCCATGTGATGTCCTTTATCGTGTGAAGAGAAAGATTTAAAATTACTGTGTTTTTCTTTGTAAATGTCAAGCATATTCTATTTTTACAATATTTATTTAATAATTAGTTTTAGGGTAAAGGGTGTCACACAAAACATAATGGATCACACTGTGGAAAGCAAGTCATTAACAAATTGA
The DNA here is from genome assembly GCA_004329165.1 of Spatholobus suberectus. Lineage (NCBI taxonomy): Eukaryota > Viridiplantae > Streptophyta > Magnoliopsida > Fabales > Fabaceae > Spatholobus > Spatholobus suberectus. Next base: position 57,088,366 of record CM014731.1, on the reverse strand, counting down.
AAGGTGGTGATGAGACTATAATTTCCACAAGTTGTTATTATAAGCTTTTACAAACAAGTTATCCTTCTCACACCAAGCTCATCTTATATATTCTTTTAAATAGTACAAAGCTTAAAAATGCAAATTGGACTAAACTTATGGCAAAAAAATGATAAATTTTTCGTAGATGTGATCTGCTTACCAAACTAAGAAGTCCTAAATTTCTAGTTAAGTGCCTAAAAAATTTAAGCTTTAATTATAGAGACCAAGTATATAACAAGCTAATACATGACAAAAACATAACTAAGCATTACTGTTAAAAGCTTGTGAAAATAGGACAACCATGCCATTTGGTATGGTGAAGGCCTTGATTTGCAACTCGAACATGAGAAATGCCAATGTAATTCAACTTCTGAAAAAGAACAAGAAAATATTTGATCACTATCTTCATGTTTAATAAGAAATCTTACTGTGAGATTAATTATAAAAATTATAGTTGTTATGAGGTAAGGCACGAGAAGGGAAGAATAGAATCTCTAATGAACTCTCACTGTGGTGGTTAAGCGCCTCTAGTGGTGGCACTTGCAAAGACTTCAATGCTTAAGTTAGAAAGGGTTCTAAGAGTGAGAAAGTAAGAGAGAATGATGTGTACCTAGTGTACAAAGTCCTTTATATAGAGTGCCTTGGCTGGAAAAGTCATCAGAGTAGTTAAAACACCACATAGGATGTTGCATGGCAGCATGCGTTAGGGTGCCACACCTATAATATTTGTTAAGTATCTTACTCATCGTATTTAGGATAACCTTGATCAGTCGAGGTAACCTTGGTCATTGATACCGCTATAAGCTAATAAGGTGAGCTCTTAAGTTGGCCACTTAAGGCAACCAACTTAAGAATCTGGGGGCCAGGGTAGCTCCCAGAACAATTGCCCGCAATTCAGTATTGCTTGAGGGAAGCAAGACTGGCATAAGAGTCTACGAAGTTAGAATAACCTCTAGAACAGTTGCCTCCAAGTTAGTATTGCTCGGAGGGAGCAATATCAACTTAAAAGTCTAAGATTAGATAATCCTATCTTTCAAATCATTGCCCCCAAGTCAGTATTACTTGAGGAAAACAATGTCAGCTTAGGAGCAAGTTCTTGAGAATAGGTTATCTACCCCCAACTCGGTGTTGTTTCAAATGAAGAGACGTTAATGTACACGTATGTGGTTTCTATTGGCATGTCTTTTTGTTGCCCTCCTTTGATAGATGTGCCGCAAATATGCAGGAACCAACATGCATTGAATGTGCAATAATTTGTAATTTTGAAATTTGAAACCCTTCAAATTTCAAAAGTTCAAATGGTTTCGAAATTCAAACTATTATCGAAACCATTTATGGATTTGGGCTCGATTGAGTTTTCATGTAATAACTTAAAAGCCCATTGCAATTCATTTTACACTTTACCATTTCTGCTTCTTTTGTGCAAGAGCTCTTACTATGATTTTTGGTGAATTTACTTTTCTCTATATTCTCTTTCTTTCAAGCAGGCATTCACTTTCCTTTTTTCTTAAGTAACTTTTGTGCTTTTTCTCTGTTACATTGTGCTTGTTTGCCCATATTTGGTTATTTTTTGCTTTGTTTGTTGAAGATGGCTTGATACAAGCCAAACACTCCATTTTCCAATTGCGATGGTTGCAGTCGCGGTTAGACAAGTTTTGCTGCAAACTGGTTGTTCAAGTCTCCAGCCAACCCTCTGTCTCCATTTGTTGGCCAAAAAATACTTTTCAGTGGTCATGGGAGGCACTAGAGGTCATATGGGTCCTTTGGTTTTCTCGTGGGAGGAAAAGGGGAACTATTTTTGACAACAGGGGCAACTATTGTGGTATGTCTATTGTTCGGGGTAATCAAAGTAAATTGAGAAGGGTTAGAAGGGTAGAATGTCCCATGATAGCTGAACCCTTGGAGCATGCTTCTGTGCCAATCAAGGACCAAATCTGTCCTGAAACAGTTGAAGTATGTCAAAACCACTTGAAGTCGTTAGGATTATCTCATGATCTTGAAGAGGTTTTGGAGTATGCTAAGGCTTGGATAGAATTTCTAGATACAATGTGCATCCAATCTGGTCTCGGTAGCACTTTTAGGGTGGGCAGTTCTATTTTGTCTAAAAAGAGTTAGGGAAAGAAGGATATTGGCTCGGTCAATCGAGATTGCTTCTACTTGACCGCCAGGATTGTTAAATCAACAATTTCTGACTGTTTTTCTAATCTTTTTGATAGGGAAATGGGTAAAAATGCAAGGAACATTAACACTACCCTAGAGGCTTACTTTAAGGCTCTAAATCTAGATGTGGATTGGGTAGACTAGGAGATTACTAGGACCTGGTCTTACTTAAACCAAAATATGTTGACCATCTTACTTAGCCATCTTAGTTTGGCTAGAAATGAAAATGTCGTGGTTTGGGATATAGAGGCCTTAGGGGATGACGAGAGAATGTGTCCCCAAGGGCAAAACAAAAACATTTGGTGCCCTTAGTAAAAGTCAGCTATTTATACCTTAATTTTTTGCCTATGTGTCTCACTTTCTTTGAACACGTCAAGGTTGGACTTCCTTTTATCGAGTTCTAGATCTCAATTTTAAATTTTCTAAACGTTGCTCCATCCCAGCTTCATCCAAATTCTGGGGGTTTCATTGTGGCATTTGAGAATTATGCAGTAGGGAGGGGTTGTTTGTAGTCAATAGTTGTTTAGCTATTACTTTGTCCTAATTTGCCAAACTCTTCGAGGTGTCAGAAATCGACCTCTGTTGAAGACCTTTAAAGACTCTTATAAAGAATACAAAGATAAGTTTTTCTTTTTTCATCCGAGGGCGAAGAGTTGGGATATCCTCTTTGTTGTCCGGGGTGTTGGTGAAAATATGAATGAAACTCGGTTTCCCTTATATGGGTTTGGTCTTATAGCCATTATTGTTTAGATGTGAGGCGATTCCAAACTAAAGAGAGGGAGCTTTCCTTAGAGGACTTGAGAGCTTAAGATCATTTTATGGAACTAACCGAGAGTATTAAAGGTCGAATTCCCTACAAAATACTTATTGATACCTCTCCTACAGAATATTGATGTGCCATATTTTTTTTTTATGTTACTACTTTCTTCTTTAGCCTTACAATTACGTGCTTTAATGCTTACCGACTTTCTTTGCATTGTAGCTGAGATGGCGAAGTCTAGAATGGTCAAGTTTGCTAAGGCTAAGGAGCAAGCACAATTGGCAAGAGGGTAGAAGGAAGGAGCCTTAAGGAAGGACAAAGATAGAAAAAACAAAAAGGGATCGCTGTTAAAAAAGTAAGACCAATAAACTTTTTTTTTCTTCCAACAAGGGTATTATTATTCGTGAGCCGAGTGGGGTTATTGCTAAGATTACGACCATTCGTACTAAGGTTCCTCACCCTTAGGTTGATGCAGTTGTTCATACCAAGGTCCCTTCTATCAACTTTAGTACTGAAAGCATCAAGTTTTCTCATACCAACACTACTGCAAGTGGCGAGCTTCTTCAAGAGCCCCCACATAAAAAACAGAGTTGACCCTCCGACTTCTGATGTTGGTGGAAATATTGCTGCTGAAGAAGTTGAAAAGCAAATCCTTGCTAGTTGTTACTCTATTATAGAGGTGACTATTCTTAAAGAGATCTGAGATTTGCATAATGGTATAAGGGGAATGGATGCTTTATTTTGTGATATGTTTTCAGGGTTCCATCAGTTCACCCTATTGCAGAAGGATTGTGACAAGAAAGATCCAAAGGATTTGCTGGGTGAAAAAGAAGCTTCAATTTCTTGGCTTTAGGAGGCTAAGGAGGGGGCTCACAAAGCTAAAGAAGATGCTAGGAAAAAAATTGCTGAGCTTGAAAGGAAGGTAGCTGAGCTTTAGTGCAGTGTTGCTACTAATCACTTAGAAAGAGGTAGGTTGGAGAGAGTAAAGCAAGAGTTAAAGGTCAAGTTGGCTAGTGTTGAGGCTAAGTGCGTTAAGGTGGAGTTGAAGAACTCAGATCTTAATACCAAATTTCAAGAATTTAAGACCAAGGTGGCAGATTTGGAGGCCAAGGTGGAAGGACTAGAAACCGACTTAACCCATTCCAAGAGTGAGTATCGAAAAATGTGCTGCCAATGGATGGACTCTATTCAAGATTCTTTTGAGAATACCATGGAACAAGTTCACTACCTTCTTGACCAGGGCATAAGCTTAGATGCTACTAAATTGGAATGTGAGATAATAAACAATGTTTGGCATGCATGTGTCAATAGCGAGATGGTGCTTTCTAAGCTGGTTATTCCAAAAGTCGTATCAAGCCCTGATGAGGAGAATGTTGAGGTATCTGTAGAGCAGAATGCCAAGGTTGAAACCACTATCACGGTTGTAATGGAGCCCACTATTGAGGTTGAACAACCAGTCAACATGGTTATTAAGGAGCCTATAGAAGATGTCGCAAAGTGGCTTGCTGACAGTTTCATTTCGACTCCTCAATCAACACCAAAGGTTCAACAACTCGAGGTCATGAATTTAAATGATGATGTTGCTACCGAGGCTATTGCTGCTACCTTGTTAAAGAATGCTTGAAAGGTCGGGATGCCCATTTTATTTATATTACTTGACCTTTAATTTAGCCTAGGTACTTTGAATTTTTTTGCATAATTGTTGAACGAATCACATTGTTTTAGCTTAACACAATTTTGCTTCTAATATTGTTGCTTTCTCTACTTTTTTCTTGTGTTTGTCCTTTTATTCTTCAAAATCTTAATTTCTTATATCTCATTTTCTTCTCGATGTTCTTGATTTTGTGCTTGAGTTATTTTGTCTTGTTGCTTTACTTACCAAAGAATGCCTAGTGTTTTTTGTTGTGCTTTTTTCTTTTGCTTGCCTTTTTATTCATCACAACATAGACTTTCTTTAACTGCTCTAGCTTTATGTTTGGTCTTTGTCTCAAGGTTCGAGATGAGCTGATTTATGCTACGCTTTTGTTCTTGAAATGGTCTTCAATATTTTATCTTTTATGCATTAGATGAGCCTTGTAATTTTCTTACTTTCGCTTGTTGTCTTTATCATCTAGATGAACTTTTTCTTGTTCATCTCAAACTCTGGCTAGATTAAAATCTGTGCACTCAAGATGATGACCTTCCCTCCTTGTACTTTTTGTTGGTTGGATGAACTTTTGTTTGTTTATCTCAAACCCTAGCTGGATTAAAATCCATGTACTCAAGGTGGTGACCTTCCCTCCTTATGCTTTTTATCGCCTCGATAAACTTTTGCTTGTTCATCTCAAATCCTAGCTAGATTAAAATCCACTTGAGGTTACGACCTTCCTACCTTTTTGTCCCCTCGATGAACTTTTGCTTGTTTATCTCAAACCCTAGTTGGATTAAAATCCACGTATTCGAGGTGACGACCATACCGCTTTATGCTTTTTGTCGCCTCAATGAACTTTTGCTTATTCATCTCAAACCCTGGATGGATTAAAATCCATGTACTTAAGGTGATGACCTTCCTGCCATATGTTTTTTGGTCGCCTTGATGAACTTTTGCTTGTTCATCCTAAACTCTGGCTAGATTAAAATCCACGCACTTAAGGTGACGACCTTCCCACCTTATGCTTTTTGTCACCTTGATGAACTTTTGCTTGTCCATCTCAAACCTTAGCTAGATTAAAATCCATATATGCGAAGTGACAACCTTCTCGCCTTATGCTTTTTGTTGCCTCGATGAACTTTTACTTTTCCATCTCAAACCCCAACTTGATTAAAGTCTACGTACTTGAGGTGACGACCTTCTCATGTTGATGCTTAATGCTTTGTCATCTTGATGAATTTTCGCTTGCTCACCTTAAACCCCAGCTGGATTAAAATCCATGTTCTTAGGTTGACGACCTTCCAACGTTGATGCTTAATCATTTCGATGAATTTTTGTTTGTTCATCTTAGACCCTAACTGGATTAAAATCCACTTGCAAGGTAATGATCTTCCAGCTTTGTCTTGTTGCTTTGCTTTATTTGTTTTTGCCTTTTTGTTTTTGACCTATAGTAAATCTCATTTATGAATTAAAATATTATTTACGAATTAAAGCTTACTTAACCTTCCTTATCGCCGTGTTTAGCTGCAATATCAGTGAAGATTGGTTGCATTACACATTTGTAGGATAGGAGTCTCAAGGAGTGTTTCTAGTGAATATGCTCTAATGTCGGTCTTTAAGGTGACTCTGTAAGGGCCTTCCCATTTCTCAGCAAGTTTGCCTTAACCACCATTCTTTCCTCCTATGCCAGCCTGTCGTAACACCAAGTCATTAGGCTCGATCATCCGAGGTATGACTTTTTAATTGTACCTTGTTCCTACCTGTCTCTTTAGCATGGCTTCCTTGATCATGGTAATTTCTCTCCTTTCTTCAGCCGTGTCAAGCTCGGTTTGGATTAGGTCATCATTATCATCTAGCTTCATGTTAGCCACTCTCCATGTCAGCTCCCCAATTTCTACTAGGATCATTGCCTTCACATCGTAAGTAAGGCAGAAAGAGACTTTCCAATGGTAAAGTGAAAGGTTGTGTGGTATGCCCCTAAGACAAGTGGTAGTTTCTCAATGCAACTCCCTTTTGCTTCCTCAAGCTGTCTTCTAAGGCTACGAAGGATAACCTGAGTTGTCGCTTTAGCTTGTCCGTTTTGTCTGAGGATGCTTTATAGACGTAAAATGCAATTTTATCTTTAATCCTACTAAGAAACCTTGAGAATAGTGTGTCATTGTCCAACACTATTACATCCGATATTTCAAACGTGCCAATAATCTACCGGAATACAAAGTTCTCTATGTTCTTATTAGTGATAGTGGTCAGTGCTTCCGCCTTTATCCACTTTGTAAAGGAATCCACTGCCACTACCAAATACTTTATTTAGCCAGGGGCCTTGGGGAACAGTCCAAGTATATCAATCATCCCCTATATAAATGGCCATGAGGATGTGAGCATGTTGAGCTTGGAGCAAGGTGAATATCGAAGTATCTTTGACATCAGTCGCATTTTTTCACAAATTCCATAGCATCACTTTCCAATGTTAATCAATAGTAGTTGACTTAGAGAATCTTCTTTGCTAGAGCTCTCCCCCCAAGATGTTGTCCACAACATCCATTATGCATCTTTGTCAAGACATAGTCAGATTTTGACTTCCTCAGACATCTAAGGAGGGGTTCCTGCTGTACAACTTATTGTTGACAATGCAAAAATGCACAACCGATCTCGCCAACTTCCTTGCTTCTTTCTTGTCTTCCAGGATAACCCCTTCTTATAAATAATTCATGAAGGGTGTCATCCAGCTCGACTTTACCTCCACTACTATGATGAGATTGGGCTTATGAATCATTTGTTGGATGACAAATCTACTATTGCCTAAAGAATTTTTGCTGGCCAATTTGGACAAAATATCTACCTTTGTGTTCTCCTAGGGAATGTATGTGAACTGTATCTTGTTAAAACCCATGATAAGAGTTTTGACCATTGCCAAGTACTTTTATAACATTGGCTCCTTAACATGATATGCTTCATTGATCTATGAAATCACCAATTGTGAATCCCTACATACTCATACTGATTTTGCTGCTATGTTTGACGCCATTATCAAGCCAATTGTAAGAGGTAGGGAATGTGAAAGTTAGTGATTGCTCTAGGAAAACCCCATTTGTGGGCTCTAACAATATCCTGGATCCTCTACACTTCTCATTTGATGACCCGTCTACGAACAATGTCCATGTTGAGTCATGGGATACTGGGTTTGTCGATGTCAACTCGGTGACAAAGTCAGCTAGGATTTGAGCCTTCAACTTTTCCCTAGGTTCATATTGCATCCTATGCTCAAACAGCTCGGTGGCCCAAGATGTCATCTTTCTTGCTAATTTAGGCCTATGTAAGACTTGATGGATAGGTTGGTCTGTTTACACCACAATCTGATGTGATTAAAAGTACAACCTAAGCCGTCTGGTCGCCATAACAAGACCAAACACAATTTTCTCCATCTTAGGATATCACGACTTAGCTCCTTAAAGAGCTTTACTTACGAAATATACTAGCTTTTGTCCTTCCAGCATTTCCTTTATCAACACTGCACTAACAGCTTCGTTGACAACGGTTAGGTATAAATACAACACCTCTCCCGACTTGGGTTTGGTGACTAAAGGCAACAATGATAAAGTTTTCTTCAACTTTGTGAATGCAGCCTCGCATTCCTCTGTCCATTCAAAAGAGTTACCTTTCATTAAAAGCCATAAAAAAGGTAGGGCTTTCTGTACCGACTTTGCCACAAACCTCATCATTATAGCTAGATGCCTATTAAGCATTGAACATCCTTAACATTCTAGGGACTTTTCATTTATAGAATAACTCAGCATTTCTCTGGGTTCAGTTTGATGCTTTTCTCCGATAACATGTACCCCAAAAATTTCCAAGTTGAGACTCTGAATGTACACTTATTAGGATTCAGGCTCATATTGTACTTCCTCAATTAGGCAAAAGTTTCCTCCAAATCATTAAGATGTGCCTCGGGAGTGGCGCTTTTGTCAATCATTTCATCGACATATACTTCTAGATTTTGCCCAATCTGCTTTTTAACTCTATTTATCATTTTTTAATACGTGGCTCCAACATTTTTTTAGCCCAAATGACATCACCTTGTAGCAATAATTTGCTTTTTTTTTTTATCATGAAGGCAGTTTTTCTGGTCTTCAAGGTGAAGTAGTATCTGGTTATATCTAGAGTAAGTATCCGTAAATAAGAAATAACAGAACCCAAATGAAGCATCAACCAACCTGTCAATGTCAGGCAAAGGGTATGAGTCTTTCAGGCAATGCTTATTAAGATTGGAATAGTCAACATATATTCTCCATTTACCGTTCTATTTCTTAACAAGAACCACATTAGAAAGCCAAGTGGCGTACTTGACTTCCCAAATAAAATTGACATTCAAAAGCTCGGTCATTTGCCTTTCGATCTCTTGCAAGCGTTCTGCAGCCATCTTCCTTCGGTGTTAACATGTTAGCCTTATGGAAGGATCCACCTCTAAACAATGACAAATAAAATTAGGATCTATTCCAGGCATGTCTGTTAGGTTTTAGGCAAATAAGTCAATATTGTTCTTTAGTAAGGTTGACAAATCAACCTTTATCTTTTCCTCTAAGTCTTCACAACCTATAAGGCTTTCTTGCCGACCACTATTGGGATGCATTCGCCCTCTTGTTCCGGATAACCAAGAATCTTTCTTTATCTCATTCTAACAATCCAACTCCATCAGCAATGCTTCTCCCCGACAGACGTTAGGTGTATAACCCAATTCCAGGTTGAGGCTAGCTTTGAGAGATTCCTTGTAACATTCTTGGCCATTCTTTGATCACCTTGTAGGGTAATAACCTGCATGTTATCGCTAACAAACTTCGTTGTAAGGTGTGACACAGAGATGAGGGCCCCTAAAGCATTCAACATTGGCCTGCTTAGGATAGCATGGTAGGTAGACATAGTGTCCACCACAATAAACTAAGTAATCACAATTTTCGTAGTAGGCAGCTTCCTAAAGGTAACTTGCAGTTTAATGTAGTCAACTGGTGTAATATGATGTCCTAAGAATCTAAGTAAATCTTCATTGTATGGCATTAATTTAGATTCTGGGATCTTTAGCTTGTTGAAAAGCTTGTAAAACATGATGTAGGCTGAGCTACCAATGTCCACTAGCAACCTATGGACCTCTTTATTGGCCATGAGCATTGCCACAATGATGGGATCATCATGATTTGGCACTATGTCACCATAATTAGAATCGTCAAAGACCAAGGGCGGTGCTATTCTCTTGGTGGGGTTTAGAGCTCAAACCCTAGAGGAAGTCGTTAAGACTTCCTTAGCATACCTTTTTCTGGCATTGTTCGATGGTTTTTTACGAGAAAATTCGCCAACGATGACATAGATAATCTCATGGCTTTGTGCAAAGGAGTGAGTTGGTGACCTCAGATATTGTGGTGATAGACGATGTGGTGAAACATATCGTACGACCTAAACCTCAACATCTCCTCGTAATGACGAAGGTGGTGTATGACTCCTAAGATTGGGCCTTTGTGGCAATCTTCCTCTCCTCGAAAGGTAATATCTTCTCCTTGGACTCCTTGTTCTCTCTCTCTTTATTGGGGAATGTCGAAATTTTATCCTTGACATGCTTATAAATATGCTTAATCTTCCATTCCTTATCAACATTGCAATGATGTCCTTCAAACAATAACACTTTTTAGTATCATACCCCAATGCTTTATAATACCTACAATACTTAGAATGGTCCACTGCATTCTTATTCTTCAAAGGTTTGGGAGCTTTTATTCCTTCTTCTAGAACTCCACGTTGAATACCTAGTTTAAGAACCTCCCCAAGGTATTCAATTGTGTATACTCCTCAAACCATGGTCCTCCTCTATACAAACAACTATCTTCGTGATGCAGTGATTTATCAGCTTTCGATGTTGGATTTTTCTTTTGCACTCCAATCTCAGTGGCTTTCAACTTCCCAGCCTCCAACATGTTCTCGTAGTTAATATTTTTCTTTACTTTCTTTAAAAATTCCTCTATCAAAGTTGGATGAATCTTAGCAATCGAGGTAAAGAAGGGGGAACCCTTCTTTATCCCATCTTTGACCAACATCAAAATAACCTCGCCTAAATTCTCAACCACATTAGCCTCTTGATTAAATTTCCTAATGTAATCCCTTAATAGCTCATTAGCTCCTTAATGGATTCTCCTTAGATCAACCTCCATCTTAGGTTTGGCCCTGCTAGTTGCAAAAGGTGGTTAATTTTAAACTTATCCCTTAGCACGATCCATGAATCAATAGATTGCAGTTTTGGTAACTAGAACCATTTCAATGTTGAACTCTTCAATGAGAGTAGAAATGCTCAGCATGTAAGCAAGGTGGAAACTCCCTTGTAAGACATGGCAAATTTGAACACCAACAAGTGATCATTTAGATTAGTAGATCCGTCATACAACTCCAAAGAAGAAAGCTATTGTAATTGCTTCGGAACCCGCAAGTTAAAAATTTGTGTGCAGAATGGAAGATTAAACAAAATCATCTTATCCTCTTCGCTCGTCCCAATAGTGCAATGTGAGTATCATGCAATTCTTGCACCACATGACTAGGTTGTAGCATCAAGTCTGCCAACCATTTAGTCTAGTCATGATTGTTCTCTATATTTCATTTATTCTCTCTTTCTGCACAAAACTCAACAATGAGCTTCTCTTGTTCCTTTAGAGATTCCCTTTGTTGCTGCATCAATGCAGCCAAATCAACCATGGTAACAAATAATGTAGGAACACCATTAGCAGTAGGTCCTCCGTCGGGAGTAACAGGTGCTTTCATGCCATTGATCGATGGTGGTGGTGGGAGCCATGGCAATGGTGGTGCCACAATAGATTTTTGGTTTCTCGTGCTAACCATCACGAAAATACAAGATCTCCACAGAAAATGGAGGAATCAAAAATTAATCCCCATAGACGATGCCAATTTTGTGATGTAAGGCACAAGAAGGGAAGAATAGGATCTCTGATGAGTTCTCATAGTGGTGGTTGAGCGCCTCTATTAGTGGCACCTACAAGGACTTTGATACTTAAGTCGAATCGAAGAGTGAGAAAATGAGAAAGAGTGATGCATACCTAGTGTAAGAATCCTTTTTATAAAGTGCCTTGGTGGGAAAAGTCGTTAGAGTAATTAAAAAGCCATATAGGATACTGTGTGACAGCGTGCGTTAAGGTGTCACACCTGTTAAATATTTTAAGTGTTTTACTTGTCTTAAGGTAACCTTGGTTGATGCCACTATAAGCTGATAAGGTGTGTGAGCTCTTATGTTAGTTGCTCAAGTGAGTAGAGTTAAGAATTTAGGGGCCGAGGTAACCCCCATAACAGTTGCCCTCAAATCAATATTGCTTAAGGGAAGCAATATCGACTTAAGAGTCTAGGAGGTCAGAATAACCTCCAGAACAATAGTGAAAAAATCATTAAAGATGGAACAAAGGAAGCTAGATGGTTTTTTTTTAAAAAACATATTTGCAATTACTTCTTCTTTAAATTAAAAACTCTAGTTGTGTTTGTTATGTGATTACGGTGCAGTAACTGATTATATGAACCAAATTATTTACTTTCAACTTCCAAGGGATGTTGATTGTCATTTCTTATGAAATCATATAGATCTTTGAAGCGAATCAAAGGCATGCATTTTGTTCTTTCTCTTGTAGGGCTAGCTTTAATACTTTAATTAAATTGTGTTTCTTAAAAAATTTTAGTAAAATATTTCTAAAAATATGTCAAGGCCAAATTTTTATGTGGCACCTTGCAGCACTCTAATAATATTGTTAATTATGATTGTACTGGCCTGAGTCATAGGGTACACTTCTTCCCCAATTTTCCTTCCCAGTGCAATGACCTTAGTCGATGCTTTTAAAGGAACCTCTCATATGCTATATGACAAACAATTCCTTTTAGTAAAACACACAAGAAGCGAAAAAAGAAGTTTTTAGATATTTTGAAATTCTGTCCAATTGAGATGTCCTTGTTCTCACAAAACTAGATATTTAGGATCCAATTGTTATGCAACATGTGTAACATCAGCATGCTTCTAAAGGAAGCAGAGATGTAGAAAGGTATTTTCCTTGCGCATCATGTATGTTATGCACATATATATTGTGACACAGAACATTTATCAACATTTGGATAAAACATACGTAACACTAACCATTTATCAATTGTATTTTCCATAACATATTATGTAATGTGTATCAACATTTGAATAGAACATGTGTAATACTAATCCCAAAATTGAAGTCCAAGTTGATATATTACTTTGTATGATAACACCACTCAAATAATCTCTTAATCTATCACAGAAGCTATACTTCATTTTATTCAAATAATCTCTCTGTTGGAGTGGCTAACTGATGTTTTGCTTCCAACGTTGTTTGTGGTAAAGGTTTCTTGACTCTTTGCAGAACACATGGTCACAGTAAAATCAACATGACGCGCAAGACCCATTAGCCTTCTTCGACCTTGGTCCGATATATGTTTCTTCTTTAAGGCAAAGTCTCCCCACTAGTTGCATATTTGAAATCACCTATTTTTATAAAAATAATTATTTGGCTAAATTACAATTTTAGTCCCCTTATTTTTGAAAATCCGCAATTTTGGTCCTCCCATTTTATTTTAGAGACATTTAGTCCTCCAAATTTCAAAAATTAGGAAAATTGGTCCCTCCGTCAAGTTGGCAGGAATTGATTATTATCTACTAACGTTGACCAACTTAGCTAGCAACTTTTGATCAATGTGGCAATTTTCCATGGATTGTACAGATGCTGAGTAGATTAATGAACAAATTTTATTTAAAATTAAAGTTAAAGCTAATTTAAAATTAAAAAACAATTACAATGACGTTAGCTCTCCAACCCCCAAACATTTGTAACCCTAATCTCCCAAACACAGTTCTACCGCCATACATCGAAGCATCGCAGTGCAAGAGCAGTGGATGGATGGTGCTTTCAAAATGAGTGCATCATCCTTTACCACTGAGTCTAGACCACAAAGACGGCGCGTGGTGTGTCACTGTAACATCGAAGCTTCGTTGGTGACGTCATGGACAGAAGAAAATCCAGGGAGGAGGTTTTTTGGCTATGGGATGTACACAATAAAATATGATAATGGTCCATGTTCCATGTGTAAAGGTTAAGTCAAATTTCAAATTTTTATGTATTTCGTTTTTGTCTATAGGCAACAAGAAGAAGGGGTTGTCAGTTCTTTAAGTGGCATGATCCTCAACTCAATGCTAATGAGAAGAAAATCATTAGAGCACTGATGAAGAAAGTTGAAGAAATGAAGCTTAAAGAAAATGAACTCAAGAAGAACATGAATGATATAAAGATTATTTAGAAGCTGTTACGAATTGTTCTTCTATTTTCTTGGGTTATTATAATCTATGTTATGTTTGTACTTATTGGTAGGAGCATAAGGTGACATGGTTGTGGTGACGAAAATGTTAGTGTGGGTGTGATAGGACCAAATGTTAGCATGGTGGGACCAAATGTATATTTTGTGTTTGGAGGAACTTTTTGTGTTGCACATGTTTGCCAAAGGTGGGCAACAGTGACCACTTTCATGTAATCAGTATAGTAAGTGTTTTTTAATGAAATGTATGCTGACACCTCAGTATTTGTGGTGCCTACTTCTAACTTTCTCATATTTCCAATTTTCGGCTTTGGAGAGAGAATAGTTTTTGTTCTATAACTTAATTTATGCAGAAAATAATCCTTGCATACCACATTCTGTATGTACAAGAATTGGATTTTATGTACTGAATTTTAGAGAAGGGTTAAATGTTAAATAGTGGCAAAGTGTGTGTTATTTGAACTACTAGATTGTTGGTTAGGCTTGGGTACAATGAGGGTGAAACTTTGGCTACTTCCTAATGTTGTGTGACACTTGCAATAGCAGTTACATCAAACAAGTTATCTTTCTTTACTCTTCTTAACACTTTGTCAATTAAATTTTTTGTGAGCAAAGTGCTTGATCCATATAGCCCAACCATGACACTTCCATAGTCTCTTTCATAGCCGTGTTTATTGCTTGCTTTGGATGTAAGAAACAAGCAAGAGTCACAATCCACAATTTGTTGTTGTTGAGTTGTTTCTTTCGTTGGGATTCCAAGCTATGCTTGTCACTAAGATTACATGGTTGTTTGTTTTTTTTTTTCCCGATTGCGAGAGCAGGCCCCAGTAAATAATAATATCTACTTCCTTGATTTGGTGTGTTGTGAAGGACCAAATATCCTAAAATTTAAGTGGAGGTTATATTGAAACAAATAAAGTTGGACTTATAGAAGAGCTTGAAGAATTAAAGTCTGAAACCAATAGCAGAAGCACATATAAAGCAAAAGTCGACATAACCCAATGGCTAAAAGGAAATACCAATTATATACAAGCTGCATGCGTAGTCATATAACATTTTTACATTTGAGAGAAAATTAATGGTTAATTATTGTCACAAAATTCATGTGGTATGTATATTGCTACTGCATAAGAATACAGGGAACATACAACCTATTAAATGTCTTGAGTGTTTAATATGGATTAAAAACCCAACTTCCAATAATTTTAGGTTCAATTTTAAATGAGAAAACTTTATAAAGATACAAGCTTCAGTGAATATTGTCAGCAACAGTAGATTATTCAACCTGGATACATCATTCGAGTTATAAAAACAATATGTCAGTAACCATAAATTAGAATGCACCAGTAACCATAAACCACAATTGCAATTGTCATTTACTATGTAATTATGTTTTGTCCAATATACATAATGGCACTACATAGTGCTAAATCAAAAAAACCATCACCATTTAGCACCAACTATCCATTACTATAAACTTTACCAAAAAATTAGGTACATATTATTGTACCAAAAAACCATCTCCATCCCAAATGTACCCATACAAACTGCTATACAAAAAACCCATCCTAATCCTATATGTCATCTTTAACTACTAGCCATTTGTGATGCTTGAGTCTAAGGTACAAATTCAAATAAGTCAACAGATGTTGCTGTACTTGTAGCATTTGTTGGAGCTACTTCAGGTCTTGGTGTAGCTGTAACAATTGTCTTAGCACTTGCCTCAGCACAATTTGCAATTTTTGATTTCTGGCCATAACCAAAAGGAAAAGGCATTTCAAAATGTAATCAACATAGTATAATAACACAACCATAAGCATAAACATAAACCTTTTTTCCAGCCCCCACTTTAGCACCACAATTCCTCTTCAAATTCTGCAACAGCAATAAAAACAGTATCAAATTCAATTTGTCACGTAGACTTTGAAACAATATCATAGTATTACATTAGTTACCTTATTTCCACCCTTTGGTATCTCCTATCTATACCAGCTTTACCTTTACAGGTCCTTTTATTATGACCTACTTTTCCACATTTTTTACAAGTAACTAAAGGTGATTGCCTTGGTAACCTAATGTTACTTAGGCTCATCATTAGCCTTATTCCTAGCTTTCTTGGGTCTTCCAAGTGCTCTCCTCATACTAGGTGGATTTATAAGGTTAGTTTCCACCATAGGCCATAAGTTTGGGCCATTACAAGGCTGGACAATATATGAATAGGTTGCCAAGAAAGATTTTTCTTGCACAAAAAATAAACATTTCGATCTAACATATCTCAAGCTAACAAATTTGAGAAATATGAGAAAATAACATTACCTATAATGAACAGCCACATAATGTTCAGGACAGTAGTTGTTATGCCACATACATGCAATAGCATGACAATATGGAATACCACTAAGGTCCCACTTTCTGCATACACAACTTTTTTGACTTAGGTTCACCACAAACTTTTAAACATCTTTTGACACTTCAAATAGGGAGAATTGATCATCCCCAACCCAATTTGGATTCCACCCCTCAGCTTCTTTCTTAATTTTCTCAACAATTTGTTGAATCTTAAGGCAAATAGAACCATTATACCTAAGCATCAAATCTCTTAGTCTAACAATTCTCTTTGTGATATAAAACTTCAATCCTTCAAGCAGTGTAATTATTGGTTTATCCCTGTATTTGAGAATTGCTTTGTTGAAAGCCTCACACATATTATTAACCTACAGATCACACTAACTATCTGTACCATAAGCAGACCCAGTCCACATTGGAGTTGGCATCTGCTGTAAATCAGTCCAAGCATTAACATCAACCTCCTTCAATCTTTGCATTACAACTTCGAAATTTACAATAGTTGTAGCTCTAGCTGCTATCCACAACAACTCCTTCATATGAGCTCCTGGATACTTCTTCCTCCAATTTCCACACAAGTGTTTAATGCACAGGCAATGCTAAATGTGTTCTCCAAGTTCTTTTATCGTAGGAACCAGACCTTGTACCAATGGGAATAGAAAAAAAAAATTAGAGAATAGAAATAAATAACAATGTATGAAATGACTACAACAGTTACATAATACATTCCTTTTGCTGGTTAAAAATGATAGTCCACCTTTTTTTTGGTATACTCTCTAAGTCTGAAAAGAAAAGATCCAGAAACCATGTCCATGATTCCTTATTTTCTGCCTCAACTACTGTATATACAATAGGAATCATCTAGTTATTTCCATCTTTCCCAACAGCAGCTAACAATTGACCACTGAAATCATCTTTGAGAAAACACCCATCTAAACCAATTAAAGGTCTACATGTAGTCACAAAGGCAGCCTTGCATGCCTCTAGACAAGTCTATATCACACTTGATCTTCACTGTACTATTTCGGTTACTCCTCATCAATTCCTCACCATATCTTCTCAAGTGAAGATATTGATCACTCGTAGCTCCATGTATCTTTTCAAGTGCCCGTGTCTTGGCCCTTTAGGCTTGATCCATTGTCAACTTCACACCCCATTTTTCTAAGGCAAATGCAATCAACCCCGGTGTCTTCATATGAGGCGTGTGCCTTAGCATTGATATGATTTTTTTTTTAAAGCCATTTTTTCTTTGCTTGTCTATTTCTGGTTGTTCTATAACATATATGCCCATCAATGAAAGTAACCACTTGCCAGTATTGACTTTGCATTGACTTGCTAACCCTCAAATAAAATGGGCATCCTTTCATACACTTAACCACCACTATTTTCGCATCATTCTTCCTAAAGTATACATTTTTCTTATTAACCATACCATATGCTTTAACAACCTCTCTTACAAATTCTTTGTTGCTAAACATCAATCCCACCTCAAACTTAACATTAAACTCGTCTTCAATCATTCTAAACTTTGGAAATTCCATTCTCTCATCATGCTTATCCTTCTCGTCATTACCAAGTGGGGTTTCTAGTTCATCGGATTGACCATCCTCATCATCAAATTCGATCGATGCTGCTGGTTCTTGATTTCTATAATATGTACTAGCTCTTTCACTATCATTGGCATTCAATGCTTCCTCATTAGTGGCATGTGTAGCTGGCAGGGGTGCTGTACAAAATGTTTCTAGGGATAACACACTTGTCCAATCCCAATCTCCTTCAAAGTCACCATTATCCAATGAGACATCCTCACTTTCCACTTCTTCTTTGCCTACATATTCCTCTTTTGAGTCGGTTTCACCTTCAATTTCCCCTTCCACTTTAGCTTTAACTTGTCCATGCACTTCACATTCTACTTCAGCTTCAACTTCTCCATGCATTTCACCTTCTACCTCCACTTCCCCCTGCACTTTCGACTCCTCCCCAACCTGGACCTCACCTCACCATCACCATCCTCGTTGCTCCCAACTTGACCTTTTCCCTCAACCTCATCAATGACAACAACTTCAATTTCTTCTATGTCCTTGAAATCTTTTCCTCTTCCTTTTGGTCTCCCTTCAAATATTAATGGAGTATCAATTAAGTGCTCCACATACACATCAACCACTTCATACCCCTTCACATCTTCAAAAAATTGTAACACATCAACATCACAATTTAGTGGCTTCAACCCTCGACTAAGTGCTAGTTTCGGATGTCGATACCAAAGACATTTAAATTCCACATATCCAATGCTCTTAATTAGCTTTGAGATATCAATGTATGACATCTCATCAACTTCTCATCCCCATTCTAGTTCTTCAGTGGTCCCCTAAACATACAAAGTGAACGGTTCATAAACAAACACCCCACTATGGTGGATGCACAATCTAACCTTCTGTACTATAGTAGGCCTGTAACAAAAGTTTTATTTACAATCAACCTGAACCATATATATATACTGAACAATATTTATAAGCTATTAATAATGAAAACACTAAGATAAATAACAAGTTCAATAAGATATTTAATAAGATACACAGGGAAAGACTATATTGCTCATGCTAATAGGTAAAATTCATTTAAGGTGTACATTCTATCATGAGAATTTTTGACATACCAAAACAGCTACATACTAGTAATGGCAACTTTCTCTTTTAAACAACCAAAAATAAGAAAAAAAACAATTCAGTTCTGTCAACAATTCAGTTTAGTAATGGCAAATACCATCCTCGCACCATATAAAAACCTTTTCACCAACAAAATTACAAAAAATAGAATCCCTAACAATAAAGGACAAAAAGGCCCTAACAATGGACATTTACCAAGAAAAAAAAAACCCCAACCCTAACGTGGACCATATACAGTAAAATACTACATCCATACAAAAACCCATGTGCTGTTGTTAGCTTGAATAGTACATTGGTTCACTGTGTCCCTTAGTCTATGCGTGCAATTCACCTCTAAAAAAGGGTACATTCGAATCCATTGCTAGCAACTACAACAACTCATGCGTCCATAGCGGGACAGCTATGTGTCAATGAGAAAGAAGGACACAAACAAAAACGCGTGTCTACAAGAGGTTGAAAACGAGGAACACCAAAAGGGAAGGAGGAATATGCACGTGGGGTTCAGAATAAAGAAACGAAAACGTCAATTAAGGGGAAATGTGTTTTAAGGCTAGCAAGGGATAACACATGTTTTAACCCTAATTGCTTTATTTATTTATTTTTGTAATTTTATTATTTTTGTTAACTATTTATTTAAATTAATCAATGGCTAAATTTCCATGTGGCTCAAAAGTTGCCAGCTAAGTTGGTCAACGTTAGTAGATAACAGTCAATGCCTACCAACTTGATGGAGGGACCAATTTTCCTAATTTTTGAAATTTGGAGGACTAAATGTCTCTAAAATAAAATGGAGGGACCAAAGTTACAGACTTTCAAAAATGGGGGGACTAAAATTTGCAATTTAGCCTATTTATTTTTAGGCCTAAATATTTTTTTAGCCTCTCAAATTTGAGGTAAGTTTGTTTTTGATCCTTTAAATTTAAAAGTAATTTTTGTAGTTTCCTATATGGAAATAGTTCATTTTTGTCTTTATCGGGATCTAAAAAGATCACAAGATAGGAATCAAAAGTGAATTATTTTCAAATTATGAGATTAAAAAATTACTTTTAAATTTGAGAAAACGAAAACAAACTTAACCTAAATTTGATAGACCAAAAAAAATTTAAACTTTATTTTTAAATGGAAATTTATTTTTCATAAATTATTCATGAATATATTCTTATCATCAAAAAAGTTATTTGGGAATATCATATAAAAATAACCATTTCATGAATATTGAAAACAGTTTGACCAAACATATTTTCAATATTTCTATTTTTTAAGAAATCTAAAGTTAGGAATGTTAATTTCTTATATTTGATATGTAATTAAAAAAAATCTCAAGAAGCATTGATTTTCATCAATGTTTTTGACTCATATTTTTCACAAAATTGTTGCCACAAAAGAAGTGGGAATCCAACTTTCTTAAATTGGAAAAGTTTTAATGATATAAAAAAATCACAATACCCTTATTAACTTGCCCAATAAACTTATATAAATCTTTGAAACACTTCTTATTAAATACAACAAATAATTAAATTTAAGAATAAAAAATACTAATAAATATTTTTAGTATATTTATTATAACCTATCCTCTTTTTTGTGTGTGTGTGTGTGTACCCTCGGAAACAATCAAACAATGGTGCTTCTAGATCGATGATGATGTATTATTTGGATTTATCACATATATGAAGACCATCAGAAGAAGGGTCCAGTCTTGGATTCCCTCACTTCGCGCCCAACACCACCAACTTCTTCTTTGTCATCGCTGAATTCTGGTAATTGAGACACAGTAAACTTAGATGTAGTAGTACTATAGGTGTTGTTGGTACTATTCTTCAATCAAAATTAGAAATTTATCTCGGTAATATGCGTTGACATTTAATGAAATATTTTATTACACTGATTATTGAAGTAAATCTAACAATACCTATAATACTGCATCTAATTAAGTTTTGTACTTCAAACACGCTGCGAGAATCCAATCACAAGAAAGAAGCACAAGAAATTTTATGAGTTAACCACCTTACTTAATGGCTGAAAATTATTGAATCGCCTAAATATATTGCACTTACTCATAAAAGGGTTACGTACTAGCTTTTCATGCATGATTTTAATAAACCTCTTAAGCAACTCGGTGCTTGATCTTATTTACCCCTTGATATTGAATGTAACACTTTCAAGCTGGTCCTAAGTATTCATCTTTCGCTTCAAGCTTGCTTCCTTGTTTATTTACTAACAAGAACAAGGCCGTACATCAATATAGCATTTCAGAAACTGATTTATTTTAACAAAATCTGAAATTTTGATTTAAAAAATCACGTCATCAAGTGACTGATTTGAAAAGTTAAATGGAATATTGACACATTATTTGAAAATGATATGTAAACAGAGTCCTGAGTATAGTTAAATTGAGTTATATGACCATATCATAGAAGATCAATGGTTAAGCCGTTGAGGTGCATGGTAACCTCGTCTCATAACATTATCAGTAAAAACCATAGAAAAAACAAGTTGAAAGACAAAATTGAACTATGAGAACTTGAGGCCACCATAGACTAGAGTTTGGGCAAACTAGAATTACTGCTAGGAGAACAGAGGTACTCCCAGAATCTTCCCTTGCTAGATTTTATATTTTTTTTTAGTTTTCATCAAGGATATCTCCCAACCGACAAGCATAGAGATCACCGAAGAAAATTTTGTCTTCTCCAAAAAAGTCTCCTCCAATGCATGAGCTAGTATATACAACTTTACTCTATGTAGGAGCACAGGCAACATTTAAATGGTTAAATAACCGATTAGCCCAAGCAAATGACTTTCAAAGTTTCAATTTTAAAATTAAACAGTAATTATTATCACAGTAATAATAGAAAAAAAAATTAAGCAAAAGGATCCACTCGTGGATATGTGAATGTCACTGTAAATTCAAGAATCAAGACTCAACATTGGTGATGTACGGATGTACTTAAATTAAGGAAACTAGGTATAGACCCATGCATACTGTCACAAAATTGTACAAACCAACAATTTTTAACGTTGTCTCTCACTCTTGAGGCTTTCATAATGTATAAGAGAGATAGAATGTGAAATAATAATAGTAAAAAAAATTTAAAATTTAAAACTTAGTGTGTACATTGAATGAGTTGGGTATTATTTCAAGTGGTTAATAGATGTTAAGAATGTAGCTACTAACTCACAGTAATTTAAGAATTTTAAAAGTTCTGATCTTTGGCACGCTCTTTCCCATCTTTCTGAGGGTGTGGCTAAGCCTTGGGGGGTTATGGGTGACCATGGTTCTAAATTACGGTTGTGGTCGCTGTTGCGGTTTCATTGAAATTCTTAATATTGCTGGAAATTGCGGGAAAATGCGGTTGATGCGGCCACAATTGCGGTCGTGATGCAGTTGCGGTGAGTCCAAAAACCTTTACGTTGCGGCCGCAATTGCGATTGCGGACCGCAATTTAGAACCATGTGGGTGACTTTAATTGCATCCTTTTTGACCATATGAGAGGAAGTGCGAGTCCACCAACTTCTTTCAGCGAGGTATGCTTTCGTTTCGTAATATGATTCATGATTGCGGGTTACTGGATACTAGTCTTGTTGGCTTTCCTTTGACCCGCGGTCAAGGGGATCTTTACCAGAGGCTTAGTGTGTGTTTGAATTTCCATTCAGTTGAACTGAACATGAATCCACCACTCTCCTTCCTTCTTAGTTTTTGCATTGCAATTGCAAAGTGAGAAACCTCCGTTCAACTGAATTGTAATGAGTTTCAAAACACACCCTTAGTCGTTTGCTGATCAACTCTAGATGGAGGCTTCGCTTCTCAGGGGATTCCATCAGGCATCTGGCTCTCTTGAAATCAAATCATAGACCTCTTTTGTTGCAGTACTCGGATTAGGATGGGGAGAATTGAGGGCGTCGGCCCGTTCGCTTCCTTGCTGCGTAGCTCACTCACCATGAGTTTCCCCAGTTTGATCAGAAGAATTGGAGGCGGTCTTCAAATTGGACGAGTAATATTCAAACTTTTCAGGGGGCTCTTCGGGAATGGGATACCAATGTTTTTGGTCATATATTCAAACAGAAGAAGAAAGTCATGCGTAGATTGGATGGTATTACTAGAGCCTTGCATCGAGGCCCTAACTCTTGTGCGCCTTCAGGATGAGCTCTGGAGGGAATATGAGACTCTTCTCTAGTAGGTGGCTGGAGCTTGGGGACAAGAATACGCATTATTTTCATTCTGGATAAAGCGCAGGCTCGGCTTTCCAATTGGAAAGCTTGTAAGTTATCTCTTGCAAGGAGATTAACTCTTACTAAATCAGTTCTCTCGGCGCTTCCAACCTCTGCTATGCAAACGTGCTCAATTCCTGTAGCTGTCATGGAATTGGAAAAGATGCCTCGTTCTTTTCTTTGGGGGTGTGCAAGTTCTGTTAGGCGTGTTCATCCTACAGCTTAGAATCATGTATGTAAGCCTAAGTGGGAAGGTGGCCTTGGGCTGAGGGCTATGTGTGATGTGAATTATGCTTTTCACATGAAAATATGTTGGGGTCTTTGCACTCAGGGTTCAAAGCTTTGGGTTGAGGTGGTTAGATCAAATACAATTGTGGGGTCCAACCCATTCCTTTAGTGCCTTGTGTCCTCAAATCTTTGTCAAGGTATTTGTAAGGTGTGGGGGCTGTTTTCTAAGCATATTAATGGATGTGGTTACTACCTCGGGTGGCTGGGACGATTACTTCCTTCGAGTACACTTGCCTGCGAATATTTGTAATAAGATTTTTGTTTTGGCCCCTCCATCTGATCATGTCTTGCTGGATACCTTAGCTTGGGAAGGGGAGCCAGTTGTGTGGTTCTTGGTCAAGTCTGCTGTTAGTTTGATGTCACGTGCAAATTCTAATGGTCCTAGCCACCTAGTATTTCGTTTGCTTTGGCATTGGGTGGGCCCAAAAAGAATTAAATTGCTATTGTGGAAAGTTGCGAAGTTGGCCCTTATGACTAACTCCCAGAGCTCGGCACAGATTCTCTCATGATCCCGTTTGTCCTAAATGCTGCAGGAATATTGAAAGAAAAAAATTTAGATATAGTATTTTAGATGCTTTTGATGCTATTCTTTAATTAGAATTGAATATTTATCTTGATAATTCACGTAATAAAATTATGTATTAAAAAATTTTGTAAATTACTAATATGAATTTCTAATTTTGATTAAAGAATAGTACTAATAATACTCACAGTATTATATCTAAGTTTTATCCATATTGAAAAGACAAAACTTAAATACAGTACTTTATCTATTGTTGGCACTGTTTTCTAATTAGAATTAGAAATTCATCTCAGTAATTCACGTAATAAAAGCATGTATTAAAAAAATTTTGTAGATTATCAATATGAATCTCTAATTTTGATTAGAGAATAACACCAATAGTACTTACGGTAGTGTATCTAAGATTTTGTATTCATGCTCTTAGGCTTTGTTTGGTAGAGGTGAAATTGGGGAGAGGAGGAGAGAAAAGAAGAGAATATCACAATTTATCTTTGTTTGTTTGAGTGGAAATTGGTAGCTTGTGTACAAAAAAATTGTGGGTCCCACCAGAATTATAATCGTCGCTGGAAAGAGGAGATTTGAAGGGAAATTGGACAAAAACGTGTACTTGGTCGAAAATAACCTTGCAAAAAAATGACCCAACACCCATTCAACGAAGAGAGGGCGCGGGTCACTTGCATGCAACCAGCCCAACTGTGAGGGTCTTCTTTGCAGTAGCTTCTTCACCTTCCACTACCACCAAGGTCTTCTTTCTTCCTTACGAGGTGCATTTAGCAGGTGCGGCAATTTTTTTTTCTTTCTGAAATTAGTTTTGATTATTATGATTTGGTATTAAATGTGAGTAGATCTAGTTGATTTTCCATTTGAATGAGTTGTCTTTGCACGTATTTGCCCCACATTGAGCTTATTAGCGGCTTCCATGGAGGATTTTGGTCACCGTCGCGCCCTTCAGCCTTTGCTAAAATCAATTTTCAGGTCCTTAAAATCAATTTTATTACAAGTTCTCTGTCTGCCTCTTGAAACCGATTTGCCCCTTGCTGAAGTCGATTTCCCTACTATGTTTGTCTTCGAAATCAATTTCATCATTACTGAAATCGATTTTGGCAACTTCTAGAGGCATATTGTGCTCTCTATCAATGCATCTAATTCAACAAGAAAATGGTTTTGATTTATTGAAATCGATTCCAACTGTCAAAATATATAAAAAAAATCAAAAATAATTGTGATATACATAAAGGGTATAAATGTAATAAGCCAATTGCATTTCTTTTCTTTTCTTTTCTACCAAACAACTTTACACATCTACTTTCTTTCTATTTCTCTTCAACCAAACAACCATAATTTCCACTATATTTCTCACCTATTTCTCTTCTTTTCTCTTCTCTTCTCTTCTCTTTATTTCTTTCCTCTCTACCAAACAAAGCCTTAGAGATTGTGACATGGTTAAGGAGATTTGGCAGTCCTTGGTGCCTATTCAGCACCAATATGGGTTTTTCAACCACAAGCTTCATAGTTGGATTGTTGCCAACCTTCGTGTGTAGGCCACTACGAATCGAAAATGGCCCCTTACTTTTGGAGTAGTGCTCAATTTCTTGTGGCACGCTCAGAATGATCTTGTCTTCAACTGGAGGCAAGTATCTCTCTCGGATTTTCTAGCTCGTATTAGACGTAAAAGTGAGGCTATGGAGAGAACCTTTACTAGCCACTCCTACTTTGTGACCAAGTTCGTCCCCAAGTTGCTATGTCTTGGTCTCCTCTTCCTGTCTCTTGGATTAAATTAAATTCGGATGGTGCTGTCTCTTCTACTTCTAGGAGGGTTGCTTGTGGTGGTGTGCTAAGAGACCACTGTGGAAGGTTTGTTGCTGGTTTCTTTGTGAATCTGGGTGAGTGCTCAATGCTCCAAGCTAAATTGTAGGGCATTGTCTTTGGTGTGAGGTTGGCCTGGCAATGTGGTTATCGCAAAATTGCTATTGAATCTAATTCTTTGTTGGCTATCTGGTTAATTACTAAAGGGTGTTGTGCATCCCACTTGTGCTTTGCTCTTGTGCAAGAGCTCCACCGTTACCAGCATCTGGGTACTTCTTTTAGATAGGCTCACGTTGTTTGAGAGGGGAATTCCGTGGCGGATTGTTTGGCGAAGCATGGCCTTTCGTAATTTTTAGGTCTGAGTATTTTAATTCCTGTCCTACTTTTTGTGCAATTGTTGTAGTAACTGATTTGGTTGCGACTTTGTTTTCTGGGCTTTTTGCCCCTGTTAGACACAAAAAAAAAAGAATATTCCTTCTCTATATGAATAGAAAATGAGAAAGTAAATTAGAAGTTAACACCATAACGAGGCTTTCGTAATGTTTAACAGTTTAAGAGAGAAATGTGAAAGAAAGGAAAAATGTAAAGTTTGAAACTATTATTTATGTATTAAAATAATGTGAAATAATTTTTTGCATATTGTTTGCATATTTATTTCTAACAAAAGTTTAAAGTTTGTGTTTTTTATTGATTCGATAATTTTGATTGAGCCCCAGTTATCCAGTGCTAGTGTGTAGGGGTGTTCATCAACCAATCCAAATCGAATTAAACCGCAGTGACCAAACCGAAAAACTGATAACCGAATTAACTAATAACTAAAAAAACTGAAAACCGAAAAAAATTACATTTTTTAATTGGATTGGATCGGTTTTCGGTTTCCTTAGTGAAAACCGATCCAATCCAAACCGAACCGATCACAGGATCTTTTATATATGAAATTACTATTATTTCCTTTCTGCCAATAGGCCTAAGCCCAGTAGTAAGTCTAACTTCCCTTGTTGAAGTCCAAGTCCAACCCTAAGATTGGAAATATTGTACCCTAGCCTCATGTCGCTCCTCTTCTTCACCTCCAGCCTCCAAGACCCCACTTCCCTATCACCGTGCACGCCTCCTCTGTGTCGTACGTCATCACGTCACGCTGCTCCCCCATCGGACGTCCTCACCTCGAGCCTCCTCCCCGTCATACGTCCTCACGCCGCGCATCCTCCCCGTTGGACGTCCTTTCGCCGCGCCTCCTTGTGCCGCGTTTTCGACTCCTCCCCAAGTCCCCATCACGCCTCCTCTCGCCGCACCTCCTCCGGTCACTCCTTCTCCCCTCGTGACCTTGTCTCTTCCCCATCGTCACATCTCTTCCCGTCGTGCCCCCTTCACTTGTGAGTCGCGACTTGGCCTTCTTCCCAACGTCCTCGTTGTGCCTCCTCTTGTCTCAGTGCTTCGGTGGCTCTCAAGTGTTTGCTGGTGGTGGGTATTTAATTTGATGGGTTTAATTTAGGACTGAAGACATGGGTTTTGGTTCTTGCAAGGAGGGTAGTTTTGAGCTTAAATTATGTTATGCTTTTAGTTTCTTGCACTTTCTGTGGCCTCCCACTTTGCAAGTATCTATGTACATGCATATTGTATTTTTCAGATTATTAATACATAATAATCTCTGGCCTCCCCCTCCACATCCTAAGAATTGTCAGTCTAAATGTTTGTTGTTTTAGTTTTTACAAAATGGATTTTAGTTTTTACTCCTTCCAATTGTACATCTGATTTTAAATTAAAAGTTCCATATTCTGTTTATTCTGTTTGAGAGGATTTATATCTAATTATCTATTATGAAGTTTGAGTAGACTTGAGAAAACTAAACTTTTAATTGTTTTATGCTAAACAGAAAAACTTGAAGCTAATTTGGTTAACTGGTTCTATTCAGTGTTTTCTGAGCATATTTGAGCAGTTATTAAAAATGTTTGAGGTAAGTGTTAAGCTTATTTAATGGAATTTTAATTTAAGATCACCATTTAATGAAATTCTAATTTGCTTGCTTTGTGTATGCAGATAAAAAATATGCAAAATGTTAAGAGAGTGATTGAAACATCTAAACCCATCGTGTTTTCAACTGAAGCTACTATGACAGAAGACATTTCAAACAAGTCAACAAAGCCCAAGAATGACAAAAAGAGGAAGGATGCAAAGACTTTAGTATAAAAAGATGATGGAGGTAAGAGGAAACCCACCAAACCTAGATCTTGGGCATGGGATCATTTTGTTAAAGTGGTTGGTAGTAAGTCATTAGGTGCTAAAGCTAAATGTAAGCGGTGTTCAGCAAGTTATGCATGTGATACACATAAAAATGGAACAAGTAATCTGAAAAATCACTTGTTGAATCAATGCAAAAAAATTCCCAAAGATAGGGATCCTAGTCAAATAATTCTTAGTTTCTAACAAATAAAAAAGGAGGATGGGAAAGGGATTGGTACAACTTTTGCTGCTGTTGCATTTGATATTGAAGCATGTAGACAAGCTCTTGCTAGGATGATTATTGTGGATGAGTTGCCATTCAAGTTTGTTGAAGGGGAAAGATTTCGATATTTCATGAGTTTTTTGCAACCAAAGTTCACAATTCCTAGAAGGATCACTGTGGCTAGGGATTGTTGGAATCTTTACACCAATGAAAAGAATAAGCTGAAAACTATACTTAGTGCTGAAAATCAAAGTGTTTGTTTAACTACTGATTGTTGGAGTTCTGTGCAAAATTTGAACTATCTATGTCTCACTACACATTTCATTGATAGTGAATGGAAATTGCATAAAAGGATACTAAATTTTTGTCAGATCAAGAATCATAAAGGTGAAACTATTGGTAGGAAAATTGGGAAGTTTCTTTTAAGTTGGGGAATCTCTAAAGTTTTCACTATTACAGTTGATAATGCAAGTTCAAATGATGTTGCTATTTCTTACTTGAAAGTTAGAATGGAGGATTGGAATGCTCATCCTTTGAAAGGTGAATATTTGCATGTTAGATGCTGTGCTCATATTTTAAATCTTGTTGTTAATGATGGATTAAAGGAGTTGCATGCTTCAATTAGTAGAATTAGAAATGCTGTTAGATTTGTATGTTCTTCTCCTAGTCGTATGGAAAGGTTTAGAACTTTCATAAAGGATTGTAGGATACAAGACAATTGCATTGTACAATTAGATGTCCCAACTAGATGGAACTCCACTTACCTTATGCTTGAAAGTGCTCTAAAGTTCCAAAGAGCATTTAAAAGGTTGGAAGAGTGAGACACAAAATTTGCATTGTTGGTGGGTGGTATTCCAAAAATTGAGGATTGGGATAATGCATGGGTGTTTGTGAGGTTTCTAAAATTTTTTTATGAAGGCACTAAGAAAGTGTCAGGCTCTTTGTTTGTGACTTCTTCTCAATATTTTCATGAATATTACATGATAGTAAATACCTTGAAGTCTTTGACAAAGAGTGTAGATCCAGTGCTTGTGAGCATGACTGAAAAAATGAAAGTTAAGCATGATAAATATTTGGGGAATATTAGACATATCAACATGATAATTTTTATAGCTATGGTACTTGATCCTCGATACAAGCTGAAATTTGTGCAATGGACTTTTGATAAGCTTTTTGATAAGGTGGATGCTGATTTTTTAATTTTTAAAGTAAAGGAGACTTTCAACAAAATGTACAATAACTATAAAAGTTTTGGAAATGTTGAATCTCAACCTACACAAACTCCTCATGATATTGGAACTTCGGATATATCAATGGTTGATAATTCTTCATTTGCAATGGAGTTGGAGAAAGACATGAATATCAGTGAAAGTATGAATAAAAATGAGGTGGATTTGTATCTCATGGAGACATTGGAAAAGGCAACTCAGAATTTTGATTATCTTGACTTGGTGGAAGGTCAATTCTAGCAAATATCCTACTCTTGAACAAATAGCAAAGGATGTATTGGCTATGCCTGTGTCTACAGTTGCATCAAAATCAGCATTTAGCATTAGGGGTAGAGTTCTTAATACTTACAGGAGTTCCCTTACTCCAAAAACAGTTGAGGCTTTAATTTATACATAAAATTGGTTCCGGTCTACTCCATTAATGACTGATGTTGAAGAACTTGTAGGAGAATTTGAAAAGATGGAGCTAGGTAATATACTTTAATCTAATTACTACTATATTTATTTTAATTTTGTTTTTATCCTTTATTGACAACAAGAAAAGTTTTTATTTTAATTTTTCAAAATTAAATCCAAATACACAACCTATTGAAGATGATTCTGGTGCCGAATCTGATTAATTTTGGTTCTGCTTGCTAGTATATTTTGCCTTGCCTTCATTTTTCTTTGCCCGTTGGTATATTTTGCACCTACTTTTGCCTTCATTTTGGATATTTTGCTGGTTGGTCCTATTGCTTTTCAATCATGTTAGTTATAATCTGCCTTCTTTTTGTTTACACACTGTGTTATGCTATATTGTCTGTTGAACTTGCTTGCTAAGTCTAATATTTTGTACAATTATGGCAAGAATGTTTGCTGTGCATTTTAAGTTCAAAGACAGTGGTTTATTGGTGTTTAATTGGCAGCTTTGCTGGGAAGATTGAAGGAGCTAGGAACTTGTTTGGAAGATGCCATGATTGTTGCCTGTTATTTATTTTGTTAAGAATGTTACTTGTGTATTTTCAATCATGTTGCTACTAGTTATGTATTTGCTACTAGGTATGTATTTTTGTTAAGAGATTTCAAGACAATTTGACATTATTATTACCATTGTTATAAACTATAAATTGGTGTAACTAGCAGGGAAGATGCCATTTGCTCATATTTAATTCCCAATAGTTCAAATTTTATTTTGTAATTGGCAGGGGGATTTCAAGATACCATATGTTCAGATTTTATTCCCAATAGTTTAATTTTTATTTTGTAATTTGTAGGGGATATTTTTAGGTTGTCTACCCCAGGGGTTGAATATAGTTGTTGACAGCATTGCTGAATATAATACGCGTAAACAATATAATAAAGTTGGAATGCATATATTAAAACATATGATTAATATCAAATAAACTTGATTTATACTTTAATTTTGTGGAATAAATTTTCATAAAGGTTGTGTTTTTATTGTGTTAATTATGTAATGAACTCATGCTAAACATGTAGTATTTTGTTGGGACAAAGATTTGAATCTAGTATGATGCATGAAAAGTGGCAATAAGGGCTAGAAATTTAATATTTATAATAAAAAGTAAAGAAAAACAATATATTGTGTGTTGAACCAACACAACTGAGTGTTTAATTGAAAGGCAACTCCTGTAAGAGACACATGACAATGTGAAATTAAAGAATATTTTCTGATCAAGGCATGGTCATGTGATCGTGTGATTCGTGTCTATTGATCGGCACACACCCGTGTCCTCCTAGCTAAAGCTATTAGAACTTTTCCTCAACAACATCTTGTATTTTTCTTTTCAGTTTTGGTTTTATTTATCAATAGTATTTTTTTTTTCCTACTACAAAAAATTATATAGTGATTGAATTTAATTAGAAGGGTAAAAAAAATTATATCATCATTGATTTATAGTGTCTTGAAAAATTGATAACTGATCCAATCCAAACCGAAATAAATCAGATCGGATTGGATCGGATTTGATTTTAAAAGCAAACCGATCAGAGGCAAAGGACAAAACTGAAGGGAGTGGATCGGATGGTTTTTTGTCTCAAAACCGATCAAATCCAATTCGCGAACACCCCTACTAGTGTGTAGCGGTGATGCAACAGGTTAATCCACCGCGTCTTGCTTGGCTATTGACATGACTAGCCAAAATGAGTATAATTGGTTAGTGGGTTGGTTTATTAAAAAATAATAAATATGTTGGCTGACTAAAAACAAAGGAAACAATAAATGTGTTGGCTTAATTAGTGGGTTAGTTTATAAAAAAATAATTAAAAAAATACAAACATATAAACATTATATATAAAATATTTTTAATAAAATTCAGACATGATAAAAAGTCATAAAATAGCACATCAATAGCAATTTAAAGTGGATTATTACTAGGGATGTCAACGGGGCGAGGCGAGTACGAGTAGTAGCTACCTGCTACCCGCCCCGCCCGATAAAATTTATACCCGTACCCACCCCATTACCGGCGCGGGTATCTGTTAAGCAGATACCCGCGGATATTTTTAATATCCGTGGATATCCGCGGGTATTTTTAAAAAATAAAAAAATAACAAATTTATTTTATGTGTTGTGGACAATTATAAAGTGTTGCAAATATCACTTTGAATTTATAAATTAAAGAGTTATAATTTAAAATAATCACTTTAAACATAAATTTTAATTATTCTAACAATTTTTCTAAAAAGAATATAGTTTAAATGCTCACAAATTTATGTTCCTTTTCTCTTGTAATATAATTGTATAAGATTTCTCTCGTAATGAACAATCTTTTTGAAATTTTTGAATAAATTTATGTAATTTTATCTATATTAATATGTAAGGGTATTTAAGTAAATATATAATTGCAGGGTAGCAGGTATCCGCAAGTACGGGTATCATGATATCCGTACCCGCCCTGTTAATAAACGGGTAGCGGGTATACCCGTTTAGAATATCTGCAGGTACCCATTTAAAGTACCCATTTTCCACCCGTGGCAGATTTTATTCGCAGATATCCGCGGGCACGGGTATTTTTGTTATCCCTAATTATTACGAATCAAAGAGTAATACACTATCCACAAAGCCAAAATAAATAAAACAAGAGTTTAATGGTCATACACTGTCAGTGTAAAAAGTTTTACACTGTCATCCAATCAGAAATTAGCATTAATATGACTTTTAAAGTATTTATTATAAAAGTCAACAAACTTACAATAAATGGTAGTTTGTGATTGGATGACAGTGTAAAACTATTTTATACTATCAGTGTATGGCCATTAAACTCATAAAACAAAGGTCTAAACAACTTTTTTAATTTAATAAACGACTTCTACACAGGCAAAATAAATAAAAGCAAATAAATAAATATTAATTATCTTCCAACTTAAAAGAAAAGGGTTGGTGGCAATGGCAGGTTGACCTATCTTGACTTATCCTAACTCATTTTCTTAGCAGATTTTGCTAGATGAGTCAAAATGGATTGAAAAATTAAAAACCTCAAGTTCTTCGATGAAATAAAGGGTTAATTGTCCATTTTACTATGCGGTTAAACATATAATTTGGTCCCAATATGTGTTACGGATTCTTAATTTAGTCACTATACGAAAAAACTTATTAAATTGGTTCTTATATGTGTCACGGATTCTCAATTTGGTCCCTGCCGTTTACAAATTATTAATTTGGTCCCTATACGTGCAGCGCATTCTTAATTTGGTCCTTATATATGCAGCGCATTCTTAATTTGGTCTCTATACTGTAAGGACCAAATTAAGAATGCGTTACACGTATAGGGACCAAATTAAGAATGCGCTGCACATATAGGAACCAAATTAAGAATGCGTTACATGTATTGGGACCAAATTAAGAATGTGTAAATGGTGTCAAGACAGCAGGGACCAAATTGAGAATCTGCTACATGTATAGGGATTGATTTAATAAGTTTTTACATATAGGGACTAAATTGAGAATTTACAACACGTACAGTGACTAAATCATGCATTTAAACTTACTATCCTTACTAGTGTACATAACTCATTCTTTTTCTTTTTTTTCCTTTTAGTGTATAATGACAGCGATGGAGTTTGAATCGAAGACTTCATACAAACTACCAAAACCCCCACAACTAGACCGACTCTAATGAGTTATATAACTCATTCTTAAATACTTATGTGTTTGAGTTGAAGAATTTTTACTTTTGACATATTTTCGATTCATGCATTTTTACCTTTAATATTTAATTTTCTTTGTGTATTTTAAGGATATCTCTTAGTCTATTGCAAGACATTAATAATCCTTTTTAAAACATAGATATTAGCAAATTAAGTTTTACTTCTCCCAACTAAACCTTTTTTATATATGAACATGCTTCAGCACCAAAATAATTATCCATATATAGCTTCCTTATGACTTTGTTGCATATTTATATATTATTTGGTATTTGGCACCAAAAAACATCAGTGAGTGTCCTTTGGATAAACTCACATGGATTCGTCTTTGATTTTCATTAATTTAAACTTCTTTATGAAAGGTCATAATTAATTAACCGAATAAATGTTTTTTAGTCTAGATAAAAATGATTTAGTATATATTGAACTGTATAAAAATCATTAAGATCAGCTTAATAATAACAAATGTAAATAATTTATATGAAATTTTAAGTTTAAATTTTATTATCACTATTATAAAAAGAAAAAATTGAATCGTATCATTTTCATCATAAGTAAGCTCTTTTGAAGTGAGAGTGACGAATGAAGTCTAAAGTAGTTTGTGGGCTAATGTGTTAGGACATAATTTACATTTGAGAAATGTTATTTATACAATAAATTATACAAATTACACGAGTAAGAGAGAGTACAAAATAATATATATATATATATATATATATATATATATATATATAATATACTAATTCCGTTTCTTTTAATTATTGATTTTTTTTTTAAATATTTTTATTTATTTGTCATTTTCAAAGTTCAACATAACATAATTACTTTTTAATCAATTATATCCTTACTTCTCACCTAATTTTTAACTAATTTATACATTTATGACTAATATGCATTTATTATAGAGTAAAAATAAAAAATAAAAAGGTACAATAAAAAACTTCAAAACTATTTTGTATAAAACAAAAAAATTTATTGTATTTTTTGGTCCATGTATAAAATTCTTAAATAATACTTAAAAACAAACGGAGTGGGCAATAAATAATATAATAAAAAAGTAGTAAACAATATAATATAAATTATTATATGAATAATACAACTTTTTACATTCTACAGGACATAAATGAGGTTTAGACACGGGGTGTTGTGAGGGAAATTAATCCAAGGAAATCAGCGTTGGACGATAGTGGGCCATGCCACATTGATTTATTTATTTATTTGCTGAATCCACATTGATTTATTTTGATGCGGTAGACGTTATGTCATCTCAGAATATTACAACTCAACCATAACGCTTTGATTGGTTTAATGAAAATAAATAAAGACAAATAAAAAAAATTAGGACATAAATACTATTTTTTATTATTTATTTATGAGGAGAGATGAGAAAGAAAAAATATTTTTTGAAACTCACATTAAAAAACTCTCTCTCAATAGGGGAAAAGTAGGAGAGAAAGGTTAATTTTTTTTATTATTTTAATTTTCTTACAAACTAAATAAAAAATTTTGAAACATAAAGATAAATCAATAACAAATAATTTTTTGTTAAGAAAAAATAATATAATAAAAATTTAGTTAAACTCAATTTTTATTTAGTATAAAAGACTTTTTTATACAATTCATTTATTTTCACTAACTATTTTACTCATTCAAATAAGTGAAGTAAAAAAATTTCCTTCTTTTTTTTATCTATACCAACAACACATTTTATTTTTTTTACTCTTTCTATTTTACTTTTATCTTTCATATATTTTTTCCTTTTATTTCTTTCCTCTATTTTACTTTTAATTCTAATAAAGTATAAAAGTTATCTCTTTTACGTGTGAAGGGATGAAAAAAGTAAGAATTCTAGTTTAACCCTTTATTTGTTTCACTGGAAAAAAATAAAAAAATACAAAGAATTGAAGAAAAAATAAAAAATTTGAAAATTCGTTTTCAAAGTCAACTTTTTTATCTTTATTTTCTCTTTGACCAAAAAATGAAAATGTATCATTATTTAGATTTTTTTGAGTTTCTCTCTTTTTTATTTTTTTTTTGGCATCTTCTATTTTCTTTTCTCTGATACAAATTGGCCATAAGAATTAAATTGTTAAAGATTATTTTTAAGGACTAAATTGATAAAAGATGTATATAGGGATTAAAATAAGGCCTTAC
Organism: Spatholobus suberectus; assembly: GCA_004329165.1. Classification (NCBI taxonomy): domain Eukaryota; kingdom Viridiplantae; phylum Streptophyta; class Magnoliopsida; order Fabales; family Fabaceae; genus Spatholobus; species Spatholobus suberectus. The sequence continues at coordinate 57,052,631 of CM014731.1, read as the reverse complement.
TTCTAAATTTAATATTGAGAATTCCATTTTGCCTGCTGCGACAGCCGTTTGTTTTATCCTTCTGATTCGTTCCTCACTGCTCAGCAAACTCGTTGCAAGTTGCAACACATCTTCAAAGAACCTGAAACATTTAACGAGCCTTGTATGCAGAAATTCAATTTGAATGGGGAAAGCAATGTTTATAACTTAGTTGAAACATTAACATCTTAAAGAGTTAATTTCAAAATTATGAAAGTGACTTGTGACATTTTATAAATTCTTTTTAACTTATTTCAATATATTTCATGAAAAAACTTACCAAAACAACTTTATTTTTAACTCATTGCAAGAAATTTCACTGCCAAACTTACAAAATAAATTCTTATTTAACAAAAGCTTGAGTTAAGATTAGATTTATTGCCATGAAGAAAAATAGTTTGTGTCATGATATTAAACAAATATGCAGCTAAAGTAGTTGATCTACATCCCAATAGCCAATAACAACTTTACATACCTCAAAAGTTTTTGTTTTTGTTTTTGTTTTTTTTTTACTGCTAATCTAGCAATTGAACACTTCTGTGTTTACATTCATACTTTGATGAAATACATGAAAATGAAAACTACAAGAGTTAACAATACACAAGTTCCAATAAAAATTGATTCAGTACAAAGGAGGGAGCGGAGAGAACATTTTTCATGGTCACATTTGAGGCCTGATTACAATTTAAGAATTCTTCACCCTTGCCTCTTAGAAACTGTTCCATTTGGCTTTTATGTCATTTGGCTTCAGAGCAGACACATAAACTTTCATCTAGTTACATGCATGCCATACTTAATAATCATAAAATAACAAGAACCATAGCATCATAATGATAATATATACTAAAATCTACTATCCACATGATGCACAACCTATAGTAGATCCCTAACAGCGTGAACATCCAGAGCTGCACATAAGTGCCTATACAGTTTGTGAAACAAAATGTCTTCAAAATAAGAGAAGACACAAAATGATACAACATAGGAGAAAGATAGAAAGTCTGTTAAGAGACTTGTCAATCTGCACTTCCTGCCTTCTCATTCTAGGACTCCCACTTCCATTACGAGGGTAAGCAAACAAATTTGCATCTGAGACCCCAAAAATCCTTGTCAAGACCATCTCCCCAAACATACCAATCATAGGATTAAAGAAACTAGTCATAGCAGCACCTCCAAGATAAGGTAATCCATTGGAGCCATAGCTTCCATAAAGGGGAGGGAAGTACTGCTGGTAATGAAATGGTCTTGATTGTGTCTGGAAATAACTTGGATGCAGTTGCTGGCCAGGATGTGAAATCCGTGCACGAGCGGAAGTTAACATAGCATTCAAGTTGTAAGGAGGTGGCCTTTGAGGTATTCCCAGACTCATCTGGAGTTTCTTGGCTTCAGATTCCGAGTTAGATGTTCCACGGCCATAGAGGGGGACTAATGAAGTGTGAGAGATCTCAGATTTACAAACTGGGCATGTTTGCTGCTGGTCTGGTTCAACAGAGGAGCTTTGGACATCAAGCCACTTGTATATGCATGGCCAGCAGTAAAGGTGACCACAGAAAGTGACCACAGGATCATGTGCTGATTCCAGGCAAATATTGCAATCAAAGCAATCATTTTCACTGGTAGAAATTGTTGGCTCTGTTGAAATGGATTTTGATTTTTGCTTTAGTGAGACTTCCCCATTGGAGTCAAAGTATTTAGATTCCATGGAATTTTCTTCCACAATATACACCCTATTATAGATTTCAAAAGTGTCAGAAAGCTGTAATATTATTTTAAACAGAACAGATCTAGAAGTATAACCAGTGAGATCAGAGATCCAGATGAAAACTTAAACTAAAGAAAGATACCTATTGATAATTTACCCCCAATGAGCATGTCACAAAAGCTATTTAATATTTGCAGGCACTTCCAAATATTTGCATTTAACCTAGAAATTTATTATAATGTTCCAATTTGAAGTAACAACTGGGGATCACAAATCATATCTATTCATTTAGAGGAACCAAAGGTTCCTTCAAAATCAAAATCACATACATATTAACAGATTTGGGTTATGCAGCAACGTATTCACAATATTGGTTTCTTAAGAAATGGTCATTCTATGCATATCATTGAAAATTATGCTAAAGTCCCATATCCTCGTATATTACAAATTAATTTATAACATTTCATCATGGTAATCCACAGAACAAATTTATGTATTCATAGATCCTTCCCCAACAACTTGAAAGAGCCACTCCCTCGTTTTGGAATCAACAATAATCTCTAGATCAAAGAAACACCATTTATCAACAATTTTAGTAAAGAACATGCAAGAGAGATAACCCTGCCAACGTTAATTTCCAAAGAACAACCCCAACAAATTTGCCACCCTGACCATAATCGCTTTGGTTATTTCAATTTGCATATACAAAAATAAACATATTTCGTTATTTCACGATTATTCATTACCACCTCCCAGTTTCCCATCCCAGTAACCCAAATTCAACAAAATCTGATGCAGATTCAATCCTCAAAAACAGAGAGCATTGAAAGGAACCTTAAAACGCTACCCCAGATGAAAATCCAATGCATGCAAACCATTTAAGGGGAACATCAAGAAACAAAAGCAAATACCCATGTGAAAAATTCCAATTTCGATCCCAAATGACAGAACAAAATCTAAAATTCTCCTTATTACATGTCACAGCAAGAACAATAACAAACCAATAGATAAGAAAAAACGTACCTTTTTACAACAAAAGAAAATTCAGATGACAATGAACAACGCAATGGATGAAAGAAATCAGGGGCAGAAAGGTAACTTCAAAGGGAAAGAAAATGAAAATAGAAGAAAAGGGTAATGGGGTGTAAGAGAATTGGATTGTGAAGAAAAACAATGGATGAGAGTGAAATGTGGAAGCAGAAGTTGGTGTTGCGGGAAAGAATGAGTGGGAATGCGGTGGTGCCACCCATGTATATATTTAATTTTTTTCACTAACCATTAATCGATAAAAATAAATACTTCGTTTGTTTTAGTTATTTAGTTTTGCAACAAAATTTTTTTTATCAATTATCTTCTTGATTATATCGCCATTTAATTATTAATTATCATTTAAAATATGAAAGACCAGTGATATTAAGACACGCCCAAGGGCGGTGTACCACTGTGGAGTTTGACTTTAGAGAACAATTATTCATAGCTGTTTTGAAAAAGCTTGCTGGGGACACGGTAGGCTACAGCCGTTGTATTATTAAAAACGTGCATTAATGAGTGAATTTTATGCAATTAAAGTATCTATTTTTAAATTTTTTTTTTTTTGATCCTATATTTTAAAATTTTATTATATCCTTGTTATCCCAAAAAAAAAAATTATTATATCCCTTATGCCCATGCTCTATAGTAATATGTTATAAGATGACAGTGTAAACTGTGAAAGGTCTTTATCTGGTTAGTTATTCTAATTAAATTGTATTAAATATTATTACCTCTGATTTTTTATATAAGCAAAAAATAACTAATTTATTAAAATTAATAAAAATAGTTAAATTAATTAATTTTAATTAATAATATCATAAATTTAAAATTTATTCCAAAAATATCCATAAAATTAAATAGTTTAAGTGGTGATTATATTTAATGATACTATTCATAATTCAAGAAATAACTTTATCAATGAGTGTAATTTATATTGTTAATATGTCAATAAAAGTATCTACTTGCATGAGGAATGAATAAATATCTCATTAATAAACTTTACAATAAATTAAGGGTATAAAAGGAAGATAATAATTAATACATCATTTGTTGCTTATATAAATGATCGGAAGTAGCATTATATATATTTATCTTTACAAATGTAATTAGAATATACTAGGGAAAAGAGAGACACTTTATGTCTCTCTTCAATGTTTAAAAAATAAGATCTTGCTAACCAGTGCCCTTAGGACATTGGTTAAGGAATAAATATTTAAAAAGTTTTTATTGAAACTTACATGATAGTTGCATTGGAAATCACATAGGAGTGTTTCCAATAAAGAAAAAGTCTACTTTTGATTCTTAACCAGTGCCTAAGGGCATTGGTTAGCATTTCCCCAAAAAATAAAAAATAAAATAAAAGAAAGAGAGAATGTAGTGGGTAATAAAAAAGTAGTTAAAGGGTAAAATAATAGATAATTTAGAGAAGATTTAAAAATTTTTTTTGTCCCTTTAATTTAGCTTTTTTTGCTTTTAGTCCTTGCAAAAAAAAAAAAATTGGTTTTAGTCCCTACAAATTTCAACCCATTTATTTTTTGTCCGTGTCATTACTCTCTATTACAAAAAAGATGATGTGGCTAATGGACTTGATGATGCCATCATGTCACATTATCATGCCATGTTAGCAAGGGTGCTAAGTCATTAATAATTTACAGGAAATAAAAACAAAACAAAAGTAATTCACAATGACTAAAACTAAAAAGTGACATATTTATAAGGACGAAAAAGATATTTAAGCTTTAAATTAAATATTAAAATAAAATAAAAGCTTAAATATTAAAATACTATCTCTCAAATTTTTCTTGTTTTTAGAAATGGGGTTGGGGTTAGGGTTGGGGTTGGGGATGACCGAGAGATAAATTTTAGCCTTTTGGAACTTGGTCAATAGCCGGGATAATGGGTAGCCTCCAATTATTGATAGGTGAGAGGACCAACACCAAACTATTATCGAGGTGAAGGTCGGGTAGGAAACTCGAAGGATACACAGCTCTTCAGCCTTGAGCATAATAAACAAAGAGACTAAAGGATTAAGATAATACATCAATTATTCTTTTTTTAATGGAGTAATGCGTGGTTGGATTGCACATTTAGATACAAGTTAACATGGATTATCATTTGGGAAGTGTTCGAGCAAGAACCACAACGATGCTTTTAGTGTAGCAAAGGTAGTTTTTGGTAGTTGACATACGACAGATCGAGACAGTGATAGCTACCTACAAGGATTCTAACGCTTAAGTCACTATGTTAGCGAGGTGGGTTTTAGAGAAAAATGAGAGTCTAAATTATACCTAGGGACACAAGTCCCCTGATAAAGCTTGCTTATGGTGGAAAAAATCTATTAGCCAACATGGTAGTTTGTTAGGCTACACATGGCTGAAGTAGCATATGTGGTTGACGTAAGTGAATGGTGCAAGATGTTAAAGTATTATGCATGCTTCAATTAGGTGGTTGCTCTTAGGAATGTTCATATAGCCCAGGTTTCATGTGAGATAAAAAGGTGATGGGCGTCTCATGTCCTATTAAAGACTTATGTGTTTGACTAGTCAACTTTAGGTGGTGGACCGAGCATTGGTCGAGAGTGCAATGATGGAGGCATGATATTACCCCAGAATAAGAGGAAGCATAAGATCTAATGAAAATTTGATAATGACAAGCAACTAGAATGGAAAAAAGGAAGGGAGGGAATGGGGAAATGGAAAAAAGGGAGGGAATAAAGGGTGTGAGAGAGGCAGTGAAGGGTGGAGGAAGTGAGGTTGAAGGAAGATAGAGTGGAGTATTTCTTAACCAACACTTTTGGGAGGAAGTGGCGGAGCTTTAAGGTAAAAAGAAAATGACAAAAAAAGCATAGAGGGAGGAGAAGAAAAGTTTGAAGTCAAAAAGGGGACAAAGACAGAGAGAGATAGTATTTTAAGCTTTTATTTTATTTTAATATTTAATTTAAAGCTTAAATATCTTTTTTCTTCCTTACAAATATGTCACTTTTTAGTTTTAGTCCCTGTAAAATACTTTTATTTTATTTTTAGTCTTGTAAATTATTAACGACATGGCACCCTTGCTAACATGACATGATGATGTCATCATGACATCATCAAGTAATGACCTAGCATGATGATGTCATCAAGTCTGTTAGCCACGCCATCTTTTTGGGTAACAAAGACTAACGGTAGGGACCAAAAACGAACAGGTTGAAATTTGTAAGAACTAAAGCCAAATTTTTTTTTTTGCAAGAACTAAAAGCAAAAATGCACTAAGTTACAGGGTTGAAAAATTTATTTAAGCCTTTAGAGAATAATTAAAGGATATAATAATCCAATAAAAAGTGGAGACCAAAAGAATGTGTCCTCTTTATTATAGTTATAGATAATTTAGAGAATAATTAAAGTGTATAGTAGTCCAATAAAAAGTGGAGACCAAAAAAGGGTATCATCTTTGTTATAACTAGAGGAAAGAGAGGCACGTGCCTCTCCTTATTTTTAAAAAAAAAAATAAAAGAAAAGAAAAAGAGTAGTGGATAGTTTAAAAAGTAGTTAAATAGAAAAATAATAGATAATTTAGAGAATAATTAAAGGGTATGATAGTCCATTAGAAATTGAAGACCAAAGAGATAATCCTCTTTATTATAGTTATAGACTAGACTCTTTATTTTTTAAAAAATAAGAATAGAATAAAAAAGAAAGAGGATGTAATGGATAGTTTAGAGAGAAGTTAAAGGGTAACATAGTAGATAATTTAAAGAATAGTTAAAGGGTATAATAGTCCATTAAAAGTGGACACCAAAAGGGGGTATCCTCTTTATTATAGTTATATATTATAGAAGTTATAGATTAATGATATAATGGTCCATTTGGTGACTAGTGTAACACCCACTATAATAAGACAAGTGTGTAATTAAGTTAATTATTTCTTAATACGATTGTTAAAAAACATTGGCTCGATTTAAAACTTTTTCATATTTACTTTTTGCAAATGTTTAACAAATCAAAAGACATTATATAAAGAACCATGATCATGAAATAAACGTTAACATATAACATATATGCATCAAGACTTTCATACAAGGTCAGATGTTAAGTACATACATAAGGAATACATCAACCAATACATCAAAAGTAATCCTAAATAACCGCCTGTAACTGCACAACAAAAAGATATGTCAGAGCAGTATAAGCCTATACTAAACCACCCCATCCTAAGGGAGCTATAAAAAGTTGCAAGCATAGTCACCATCACTACAAATCCTCAGAGTCTATTACCTTGGTGTCCTTTGAGTCCACCATATCCTCATCCTCATCATTTGAAGATATATGACCATTGGGAAACTACCCAAGACCGTCAAAGTTGCTAACACTACTAACCTCGGAAGAGGAAGAGATCCATCCAAGTTCTCACCCAAATGGTAACAGTGACCGAATGAGGACTCAATAGTATTGGGGGTAAGCGGGGATCACAGGTAGTGGCTCATAGTACTGAAGATAAAGCATAGGAATCACCATGATGTTGATGTCTAAAACATCATCCATCTGGGGAAATGGAGCATCATCCATGTCCATGTCTGCTGGCAAGGGTGGAGATGTGTATGGTCCTCTAACAAATCTATCGGGGGCATTAATAGATAACATCATAGGTAATGTAAGTTGCTGCATAGGTAAGAAAACGTTTGGGATGGGGGATATGAACGTGAAGGTCATATGCCTTTGAAAGGTAGAGAGTACTGGGTAGCTGAGTCATAGATCCAGTGAGCCTGTGGGTTGTATGATATGTGGACATTTTCCATCCAGTGAAACATGTCCATTTACTTATACCACGATCGTATATGAAAAGAAATAGAAAAGAAAGGAGTGAGGTTTTTATAAAAGCGTCATTTGTTTTCTTAACAAGTTACAAACACAGATATCAAACATTCAATTAAGGGAATCCTAAGGTCTAGCCTATGTTATTGTCACTCACTCATAGACCTTTACTTGATGTATAGATCCATACCTATCTCTGATTATTCTCCTTAACCATCAGGAATCATTAGGAAGCGATTAGGAGTTCGTATAATCCCTTACAAGGTATAGACATCTATGTCGTAATCATCATTCTCGAGGAAAGAGCCACATACCCATCAGGGATATATACTCCACCAATCATTGTGATGCTGAGCAGGAATCAAGGTTACCAAGTCGATTTACGTGATTTATCTAGGCTCAGGGCACTAACCTGACCATTGGGATGTTCACAACTTAGTACCTTTATCCTCAAGACCCCAACAATGGTCCTTAGCTTTCATCTCATAATGTACCAAACTATAACTTCCCAGACACAAGCACTCATGCATGCTTCTTAGCATAGTCATAAATCAATCAAGGTTTCCTATGAATTATTTTCTAAGTTTCAAGACATACTTTCTGGATAATTCAGCAGAGTTGCACATTAATTCTTTGCAGAAATTGCATTCATCCATCACATTTATAATAACTTAGAAACAATTCAAATGATAGATATGGTAAAGAGAATGTCAACAATTAAATTGCATTCATAATTCATTCTCATACATACATGCTTTTAGATGTAGTCTCTTAATTTAATTTCTTTTGATTTATCCTTCTCCTTTTCTAATTTTTCAAATTAGACTATTTTAAAGGTAAAGTATTCAATCCATTAAATATAACTAAGATGTAGTGATAAAGTTTAAGAAAAATTCTTTTCTGATGTGGAAGGTCAGACTATGTTACACCACATAGCATACTTAGAGTTTTTCTCTAATTATTTCCTTTTACTAAAATCAAGATTTATATTTTTTCTATTTTGCTAACAAAAACGTGTAGTTTATCTACAAGTGCATGCATTTTATTTTGTCAACAAAAACATTCACTAGAAAAGCTTATTTGAACAAAATTTCATTCCTTAGCCATAAGTTGTCTAAAAATTAGATGTTAAGACAATTCAAATTTATCCAAGAAAAGTTTATTTCTAAAAACTTTTACTAGTTGGGCCAAAAGCCCATTTAATCCAATTGACTCAAAAGCTTTGTTTCTTTAATTGGTTCGCAACATAAAAGTTTGCTTCTTTTAGAAAATTTTTCTCCTAATTTCCTTCTAGTCTTAAGGTTCATTTTTACGAAGTTGAGCTAAATTAAGTATTTGTCAAATTGCTTAAATTACCAAAAGAAACTCATTTTTCCCTAATTTCAAAAGAAACTCATTTTTCCCTAATTTATTAAAAAGGGATGTGAGCCTAATAATGTAAAACAACCAAAAGTTTTCATTTTCATACTTTATCATTTTGGATACTTCATAAAAATTAAAATTTCAACTTTTGTAGAAATTTTATCGAAGTTCCTTGTTAATATTTCTAAGGACTGAAATTGTCCTACCAGCCTAAACCTTAGTCTACTATTTTTATTTCGAGTTAAACTTGCATAATCAATTTGATAAAAAAAAAAATCTTTACTTTATTCATAATGTGCTGAATTGCCCTCTAATGGAAAAAGGCCAAGTTGGTTTGTTTTTCTTTCTAAATTCATTTGAATACAAAAATTTGAAATATTTACTAAGTGGTCTAAAAATTCATTTTATAACTTATAATTATTTCTTAACCAACTTATTCATTTAGGTTGTTTAGTAATTATTTAGGCATAAAAAAAATGCTTATAGCCTTATTGTAGAAAAAGGGGCTGAGAGCCCATTAGTGGAGATAGGTTCCAAAATTTTTTATTCCAAGTGATCTAAGACTATAAAATTGGTTTTAGGTAACTTATATAAGAGTAATCTCAATAATAATTAATCATGGTATAATAATAATTTTGAGGCATAATAAATCATTAACAATAATAGGATGTAAAAAAAATATAAAGGCAACATAAAGAAATAAATAACAAATAAATAAATAAATAAATAATAGAAACATAAAGAAATAAATGACAATAAACTTAAATGGCAAATAATAAATAATAGAGCTTAAGTAAAAAAAATGAAAATAAAGGCAACATAAAGATAAATGGCAAGAATTAAATAAACAATAAAGTAAATGACATTAAGTAAAGTAAGAAGTAAAAATGAACATGGAGTTAAATAAATAAATAAATATGGGTTAGGATCCATTGACACTAGATGCCAAAGTTAGTCAAATTACACTTTCAATAACTTTTGGTAGAATACAAATTAATCGATCTAACCGTTGAGTTTGATGTTCTTGTTAATTAGATTACGTATACAAAATTTCATACAATTCCAAAATTATTTAATAATTCATCACATCACTTTATTTTAACGTATAATATGATATTAAAATATATGTAAATAGTCAATATTAGACTATATCTAACAAAGTCCAAATGGTGTGAAATTTGATATATATGATCATGAAGATAATATCACATAATTCAACGGTTGGATTGGTTAAATTTGCATTCTCCAACTGTTGAATTTGATGTTATTATTAATTAGATTAAGTATACAAAATTTCATATAATTTTAAAATTATTTAATAGTTCAACACATCACTTTATTTTTACGTACAATATGATATTAAAATATATGTAAATATTCAATGTTAGATAACATATCTAAAAAGGTTCAAATGATGTGAAATTTGATATACATGATTAGGAAGATAATATCACACAATTCAATGGTTGGATTAGTTAAATTTGTATTCTACAAAAAGTTATTGAATGTATAATTTGACTAACTTTGACATCTGGTGTCAACGGATCCTGACCCTATATATAACAGTAGGATTAGTATAGTAATATAAGTTTAAGGGATAACCCAACACACACACCCATTAAGAAAACAAAATTAGAAGCTTAAACCTCACTCTCCTTTGCCTCTAAGTGTGGCTTTGTTGTTAGTATTAAGAAGAGGAGAAGAGATTTTAAGGTTTAATAACTAAACTTAAGTGTTGATGGTGCTTTAATGGTGAAGAGGAAAAAAAATAAGAGAGGGAGATGAGAAGGAGGAGTTTGTCCAGTATTTCTAGAGAGAAGGGTTAGATTTTTGAAGAAGAGAAGTGAGAATAGTGTGGTAGTTGGAAGGGTAACTAAACTTAAGTGTTGGTGGTGCTTTAATGGTGAAGAGGAAAAAAAAAATTAAGAGAGGGAGAAAGGGAGATGAGGGGGAGGAGTTTGTCTAGCATTTCCAAAGAGAAGGGTCATATTTTTGAAGAAGAAAAGTGAGAATAGTATAGTGGTTGGAAGGGATATAATATATATATATATATAGGTCAAAAATAGGTCTTTTTAGATTTAAATTTTATACTAAAAATCAATAAAATAATGTATTTGAGTGTACTTTCCCCGTGCAACTAAGGGAGCTATGTCCAACCGAAGCAAGGCATTTGAAAAATTCAAATTTTTATTTTATATAATTATTAGATATTAAAAATAATTAAATATTAATTTATTGCAGTAAAATTAGATAGGGTTTTTGGGTAAGTTTTTGACAAATCTGGTCAAACCACGTCCTCACATTTTTTTTTCAGTCTTATAAAATTTTTTTAGAAATTTCTCATTTATATATTATTGATAATAAAATTTTCACTAACAAAGGTCATTTATTAAGCTAATAAATCAAGTTTTTATTAAATAAATGCAAATTTCAAGTTTTTTACTATTTTTCCCCAAAATAAAATTTTTATAATCACAATATACTCAATATGAATTTTTCAAAATATTTTAAGGTCAAAACGTTTCTGGTTAGCTCCCGTGGTCAACTAAGGGCATTTTGGTCATTTTACAAAACTGTTTCAATAAATTCTAAAAAAAATTAAAATTATTATTAATTATTCTAAACACATTGATGGCTTAAAAATAAATTTTAAACATTTTTAACTATTTTTATCCAATTTCTCAATTATCCAATCCTCTTAGGGCAAAATGATTATTTAACCTTTCCCTAGGTGTCGATCCGAAAAAATTATTAAAAATCTAAACTAACTATTATTCACTAATACGAACATAACTGTGAGAATCAGACTCCTAAGATTCTTATCTAGTTGTATAAAGATAATTATAAAATAATTAGAAAAATAAATTAGTAAGTAAAATTGGGAGTATTACAATTAGGATAAGATAAATTATCCTATCTTGCTATAATTAGATGTTTGGTATACTAATAGGATATGGTTTCTTTATCCTATTGTCTATTTTATTCTATTGGTGCAATATATTTTTTATTTTGATAGAAGAGTTAAGTTAAAAAATAATAGGATAAGATAGTTTCCCTCCTCCCTTCATCGCCACACCTACTATCACTGTCACCGCCATCATTGCCACCACCCTGGGCTGGTCTTAGGCCTAGGCAGAGGGGTGACGACCCAAGACCCAAGGATAGAAGGGGCCCAAAAAAATTATATATATATATAAGGAGGGGTCAAATGACACTAATGTAACTTACACCAACTATTACATCATTCTTGATATAGAATGTGATTTTTATCGATCCAACTATTGAATTATAATTTTATATTATCAAGATTGTTTGTGTCAAATTTTGTCAAAATTGAATAATAATAAGAAGGTAATCAACTGACTCATATTTGACTATATTTTGAAAAGTATATATTATGTCCATTTTGATCTATATGAATAAGGTATCAAATAATTTTGAATTAATATAAAATTTTGTACATATGATCTATGTTAAAAAACTTTCAATCCAAGGATGGGTTTTAAGATAACATTATCCAATTAAAAATTATTGAATGGTGTAATAATTGGTGTAAGTTACACTGGTGTTATTTAACCCCTCCCCTATATATATATATATATATATATATATATATATATATATATGGGGATCAAGTTACTTCAAGAGTAACTCTTGGTTAATTTACTCCATTCGATAACTCTTAGTATAGATTAAATTTTAATGATCCAACCGTTAAATTAAAAGATTTTATTAAGTCTACAAATTTTTATAAACTTTGAAAACTATTTAATACTTCATTACATAAATTCAAATTAATAGATAATATATTTTTCTAAATTATTAGTAAATATCAACTATAAGATTAATTAGCTACAAATATCCGATTTATCTAAAATTCGGTGTACATAATCATTCATATAATATCAAAATATTCAATGATTGGATCATTAAAATTTAATCTATACAAAGAGTTATTGAATGGAGTAACTCAACCAAGAGTTATTCTTGGAATAACTTGATCCCCACTATATATATATATATATATAGTTGTGCAGTAAAAAAATTCTATATTATTTTATGTTATTTTTATAAATAGATTGAAATCATTATTTCTTACCATGTTTCTTTTTCTATATCTAAATAAAAATGTGACATGTGATTATAAATTATTACTCTGTTGATTGTTAGGTGTTTTTTTGTTGTTGTTGTTGATGTATTACATTCATATATTCATGTTAATTATTTATAGCTAATTGTGACATACCAAGACGTAGTAGACATATGATAATGCATAGACTTAAAGTTTTGTTTTGATAAGAAACAAAAACTAAAATTCAAATTATAAAGGACTTTATTCCTACACAAAAATTTAAAATCACTAACTTAGATAGTAAAGTTCTAACTTTTCTCATTCTTTCAATTAGAAATTTTCAACACTTTCTCTCCTTTCCTTGGAAGGTGCATTTCACATACCTTCTTCACAATTAGATAAAAAAATTTCTCTTAATCATCTCAATTAACCTCTATTTATCTTTATGTGTGTGTGTGTGTGTGGGGGGGGGGGGGGTGGGCGCGTGTGCGCCCATGTTTGTACATGTGCATGTGAGTACATGCACACGTTTGTGTGTGTGTGTACGAGTGTAGGTGCACGTGTGTCGTGTGTGCATGCGCATGTGTGTGTTCTTAACGACCTATTTGTTTTAAATTAAAAATAGCCATATATCACAATTAAATTATTTATCAAAAATCTAAAGTATAATTTATATATTTAAAAATATTTATTTATTATGAACTTTAATAATAATATAATTTAAAATTTTAAAAGTATTGATTTATTACAAATTATAATTATATAAAAATTTTAATTTATACAATACACATGTTAAAATACTAGTTAAAACTAAAAGTTAGTATATTAATAAAGAGCAAAAATACATGTAAGATTTAATATGAGACGATAGTATTTTGTCGATAATAAACGATAGCATAAAAATAAATTAAATAAAAAATGTGATATATTTTTTGACATTTATTAAAACTATGTTATTTGTTTAATGTAATAAAACATATCACTTTTAATTAAATTATGTGTCTATTTTTTTTATGTAATATATGTTTATATTTTAGAATGCTTATATATAAAGAGACTAAGGATGGCAAAAAAATCTACGTCCGTAGATAAAATCTGCCACGAGTAAAAAATGGGTACTTTAAAAGGGTACCCGCAAATAGTCTAAACGGGTATATCTGCTACCCGTTTATTAACGGGGCGGGTACGAATATCATGGTACCCGCTACCCGCAATTATATTTTATGTAAATACTCTTATATATTAATATAGATAAAATTATATAAAATTTATACAAAATTTTCAAAACGATTGTTCATTACGAGGAAAATCTTATACAATTATATTATGAGAGAAAATAAACATAAATTTGTGGGCTTTTAAACTATTTTTTTTAGAAAAATTGTTAGAATAATTAAAATCTATATTCAAAGTGATCATTTTAAACAATAACTCTTAAATTTATAAATTCAAAGTAATAATTGCAGTACTTTATGATTATCTACAACACACAAAATAAATTTTTTATTTTTTATTTTTTAGGAAGTATCTACGAATATCTACAGATACCCGTAGATATTAAAAATATCCATGAGTATCCACTTAACGGGTATTCGCTCAGGTGATAGGGGGCACGGGTACTAGTTTTATCTGGCGGGGCGGGTAGCTACTACCTATACCCGTCCCACCCCATTGACATTCCTAAAGGAGACCTTATTTATTATTTCGCCTTAGGCTTATAAAATGTTAGAACTGGCCTTACCACCACCTATGCCGCAACCACTCCTACCATCATCACTATCACCGCCATCATCACGCCACCATTATCACTGCCATCATTATCACCGTTGGCACACCACCATCAACACCATTGCCACCACCACTATTGCCATGTGGTGGCGGTAGTAGTGTTGGTGGTGGGGGCAGGAGTGGAAGTGGTGGTTTTAAATTGTTCTTTTAATATATATATATATATATATATATATATATATATATATATATATAGAGAGAGAGAGAGAGAGAGAGAGAGAGAGAGAGAGAGAGAGAGAGAGTAAACCATAAATTTAGTCTTTGAAGTATCACCTTTTCTCCTAAATAGTCCTTAAACTAATGAAATTATATAAATAGGTCCTAAAGTATTAGAAATCATGTTATAAAGTCCCTTCAAATTAGTCCTTCACCAGGGACTAAATTGATGAATATTCAATACTTTAGAGGCTACTTATGTAATTTTATTAGTTTAAGGACTATTTAGGAGAGAGGGTGATACTTTAGGGACTAAATTGATGGTTTATTCTATATATATATATATGGGTGGAGATCAAGTTATTTTAAGAGTAACTCTTAGTAGAATTATTCCACTCAAAAACTCTTGGTATGTATTAAATTTCTATGATTCAATCGTTGAATTAAAAGATTATATTAAGTAGATCAAGTCTACAAATTTTTATAAAATTTAAAAATTATTTGATACTTCATTTAATATATTCAAATTAATGTATAATATACTTTTCTAAATTATAAATAAATGTCGAGTATAAGATTAACTAGCTATAAATGTCTGATTTACCTTAAAATTGGTGTGCATGATTATTGACATAATATCAAAATATTCAACGGTTAAATCATTAAAATTCAATACATATCAAGAGTTATTGAGTAGAGTAACTCTATCAAGAGTTACTCTTTGACTAACTTGATCCCCACCCTATATATATGTGTGTGTGTGTGTGTGTGTGTGTGTGTGTGTGTGTGTTGAATTTAAAAAATATTATTAATTAAAATATTAAAAATAATAATTATTGTTCAAATATTTTTAACGAAAAATATTTGAATAATATTTATAATTTAAAAAAACTTATAAATTCTTTTAATAATTTTAAAAAAAGTAACTACATAAATAAAAAATAATTTTGTATAATTTACTTTAAAATATATATTTTTATAATTTTTGATAATTTGTACAAATTAAAAATTAAAACTTACTTTTTAGAAAATTATATGTAATTTTAATGAAAGTAATTTTGTCATTTGAACTCAAGTTATATTCTATCCGATCATTATTTGATCCATGTCAAATACAATATAGGATAATAAAATGAAAGAGTAATTTGGTATGCATCAAACGTTGGATAGGATTAGCAATTGTTTATATATTTTTAAAAAAAATTATTTTTTTTTTTTGTAAAATCATGATAATTTTTTTACATTGAAATTTCCTTTTTAAAGATTTTGAATTCGTAAATCTTAATTTTAATTATTTTTAATTTTTTGTATTAAATTTTAAATAGTTATGCTCTAAATTTTAAGTTATTAAATTAAACATATGCGTATAATATAAGGGATGTTTATTAATTTTATATTTATAAAAATAAAACATGTTATTTTGCGTTGATAAAAATGAACAACAAAACAGACTTAAATTTGTTAAAAAAGAAAAAGGAAACAGACTTAAAAAACCTTTACTTTCACCCAAAAAAAAAAAAACCCTTTACTTCCGTGTTATATATTAGTAATAATAAATATTGAATATTAATTGGAAATCTTAAGCTGTAATTTTTTTACAGGCATACTAGACATATAGTTAATTCGGGTAAAGTCAAATAAAATAAAATCACTGTAAATAATAAAGTTCTCTCTAAATTTTTCAAAAGATTTGTCTTTTTTTAATTGAAAACTTTAATTGCCGCTGGTATTGACACTAGGTTTCACAACAGTGTGTGACTTCTAATCCGTGGACAGGAGATTCTGCTGTACATATATTTATCTTTTTCCATATTAAAATTTAAACTAATTAAACTTTCAAGGTATTTAAATATTTAATTTGTTTTTCAAAATATAATATATGATATTTTAAGTTTTATTTTAAAATCTAAAACTTTTTGATTATACATGTATTTTATACATTAAATATATACTTTTATAATTTATTTTTCTTGATTATATTATTTTTAAATTTTTTAATTTTAATTCTATCCAAATTTCAAAATACTCCTAAAGTTAACATATACTTGTGGCTTAGCATTAAAAGGAGTGGTACTGACACTGAAACGTGCAGGTAGGCGCCACAGGTATTTTTATTCTATTGGTGCCTTTATTGTTTGTTTGCGGAGTCAATCAATGGGTTCAAAACCATCTTCAATTGAAGAAATTATAGGCAATGGTGTCCAAGGTACTAGGGTAGGGAAAGCCTCTCCCTTCAACAAGATCCATCCCCTTCAAAGAAAAAAGAAAAAGAATGTTCAAATAGAGAATGAAGAAACAGGATCAAATGCGGTTCAAATTGAATGTTTTAATTGAATACTTTTACTATATTCTTCTTTATGACGTTTAACCATACTACTTTTACTAAAACTTTTTTGTATGCAAATATAATATCGATTGTAAAAAGTAATCATATACTTATAAAATACATGGGAGGAACCAAAGCATCAAATATAGTAATGTTATTTTTTCTTACTATTGTTAATTTAATTTTATCCCTTAAATTTCACTCATTTAAAATAGTTTTTAACCTGCATAATAAACTAGCTTTTTACCTTCTAAACACATAGTAAGGTTTTCTATTTCATATAAGAGTGTGCAATAAGTTGAATTAGTATACTAATCTACAAGTTTTGACTTAATCCTATAAATAGTATATTATATAAAAATTACAAATTGGCCATGGTTACAAAACACGGATTTAATTTACCAAACATGTTAGTCCAAGTGGAACTAGGCTCAAATCTCTTAAGTAAGATCTCAAGTTCGAATCTTATAAATGGAAAAAGGAAAGGTAATTAAGAAAGGAGACTTCACTAAAAGTAGTCAGCCATGTTTTCTGTCAAGAGATTAGTCATTGACAAAAGCTAATAGATACTTCATACCTATAACATGGTTACCCAAAAAACAATGATTTAATTTATAAATTTTATAATATGAAAAAATAACTTATATAATCTTAACTAATTAGAATATATATTTTTTTCAAAAGAACATTAATATTAAAATATTTACTAAATCTTAAAGTCTTTCTCCCACTTATTAGACCTCTATACATTTAATTACTTATTACATAAGACTTTTATAATAGTAACAAATTTATTAATGGCCAGTTGATGGATGAAAGTGGGTCTAAGACAGTTGTCTTACCATATCTACAGCTCTCGTGCATAATGCAAGTGAGCTCAAATTGACATAGTTCAAATTGACAAATTGTTATTCCAATTTAATATTCAACAAGATTGATCCAAAGTAACCAAATGAACCAAAAATTTAAATCCAACCAATTTAACTAATTTAGTTTAATTTGCAAGCTTGTGTCAAACTCAAATCAAATCCAACAAAATTCATGACTCTTGATTTGGGTATTGGCTTGAAGAAATTGATTTAATATAAATGAGAGAAGTGCATTTTTTGATTAAAAAATTAATGGTTGAAAATTGTGATAAAATGAAATATATTCCATATCCAACTCATAGACTCATGCAACCTCCCTTGTTTTTTTATAAAATAAATAACACCCTTGCTATGTGGTTTGAGGACTCTACTTCAAAATTTCACTTAGTAGATTCATTCTTAGACATGGATTCTTTGTAATTACAACAGTAACTACATGAAATCTTAACCATTAAAAATAAATTACATACATTAAATAGTAAAAAAAAAATATTTTAAAAAAATTTGGACCTTTTGATCATAAATGCAGGACCTGCAGTTATTTTTGGACTACAGGGAATCTTGGTCCTTCATTCTCACATTCTAATCTTTGCTTTCGTTCTACCTAGATTGCTCTCGTCATCACGCCCTCATCGCCATATGCCCTAACGTAGCTTCATCATCAATCTACCATCAATAGCCATCACGAGAAGTCATTGTTGTTGTGACTTTAATTCTGCCAACGACGAGTTGTTGTGCACATGCGATTGACTTTCATTATGTTGCGTATGCCTGTGACTTCCCTGTGACAAGGTATTGTGTGTTTAAGGTTCAAAGGGGTATGGAATTTGCCACGAGTTCCACCAACATTGCCAACAATATTTGAATCTACCACAATCACTCTACATGGGTGATAAGCCGACGACAAAGGTGTGACATGTTCCCGATATGAAACCACCAAAGGCCAGGTGTGATACTCAGGGTCCGAAATGGATCCAAACCTATTAAAGGAGGGGCTAGAAAAATAAATAAGAAATAGTAAATAAACATTAAATTATAATAATTAAATACATTATATTGTTTATTTAAGTGGTGAATATTGTTCTTTTTAAGCCTATTTTTACTATTTTCACAGTTAAAAATAATCTCTCAATTATAATAATTGAAACACTAAGTGTTAATCTCAAGACATTAATATATAGTTCTCAAAGAATGAAAGGAGAGGGTGGGTGCGGCAGGGGGTTGTTCCATCCGTCCTTGCTCAGGGTTGGTCCAAATATATATGTAGGTGAAAAGCAAATTATAAGATGACTTTTTAAAAATTGGGTGGGATGAAGTTACTTCTACTTCATTCAATAATTCTTGATATATATTAAATTTCAACGATCAAACTGTTGAATTAAAAGATTTTATTGAGTAAATCAAGTTTACAATTTTTTATAAAATTTGGAAACTATTTGATATTTCATTAAATAAATTTAAATTAACGTTAATATATTTTTCTAAATTATAAGTAAATGACTATTGTAAGATTAACTAATTAAAAATGTCCAATTTACTTAAAATTTTGAATGCATGATTGTTGATATAATATAAAATATTTAACGGTTGAATCATTGAAATTTAATATATATTAAGGGTTATTGAATCAAGTAATTTTACCAAGAGTTACTCATGGAGTAATTTGATAAAGGGCCTATGTTTAGAAATGAAGGATTTTTTTTTCCTTAAGAAAGATTCATAATAAGCTAAGAATTCAATTTTGTAATAAATAATTACTTTTAATTACTATCCATCAATTAATAACTAATAATTTTATTTTGAATTATATTTTATGAAAAATTTCATCCATTAACAATATTTTAAAATTTACTATAAAGATTTTATTAATCTAATATTTTGTTTACTACTACTAATAATAGTAATAATATAATAAATTGAGAGCCTGGGAAAGGAGGAGTCCTACATCATATGCTTTGGTGGCCTTCCCTTTGGGCTGGCTAAGGAGACGCTAGGCAGTTTAGATCTACAACCAACTGCATTTCATGTCTACAACTACCATAGATCAATTTGCTCCAAATTTGCTTTGATACGGATTGTTGAATCCTGATTTTGTTACCAAGAGCTAAAAAAATTGTTGTGTTGCTATGATGTGTTTCTCTTGATTTCATCCCTTTGATTTTGAGTGTACTGTGCTTGTGTTGCTCCTTTTTTTTTTTCTTTTTTTTGGGAATGCTTGTGTTGCTCTTGTGGTGCCATGATTTTCTGATTGTGTGATTGGTAGTAAGATTTTTTAAAAAAAAAAAATTGCTAAACCCAATTAAATAAACTAAACCAACCCATTTTTTATTGAGTTGTGTTGTTTGTTGGGCAAGTGTATACTAATAATAAGTGAAATAATAGGATATTGAAATTCCAAAATATCATATTACAGAGACTATTTAAAAATTGCCAATATTATTGATTCTTTGATTATTGAGACAATCGTGATGTCTATGATTAATTATAAAGAAAATAATGAATAAGCAAAAGATATGAAGGACATATTAAGAAAATTAAGTATTATTTATTTCATGAATAAATGTAATATTTATTTAAAAAATTAAGAAAAATAATTTTACATCTATTAGACTCTACTTCCACCATCACGCAAAAAAAAAGTTATTAAATTAGAATAGAATTTAAATTTCATGAATAAATGTATGATTTATAAAAAACAAAAAAAAAGTGATGATAATGTTAGTGATAAGATGATAGAAAAAATTGTATTGATTATTTTGTACATATGTTAGATTAAAATACTTTTTCAATTGAAAGTCAATTTGAATTATTTTTCAGGTTATGAAATTCTTTTTTTTAAATCCTAAAAATTGAAAATTTTGGATGAGGAGGTGTTGAAAAAATATTATATTAATTTTGAAAAAAATTTAAGTTGTATTGAGTTGATAGTATTGAAGATATTGATTTATTTTTAAAAATGATGATAATAAGTGAAATAAAAGAAATACATGCTTCACTAAGAGCATTTTCAATACAAAAACTCAATTTTGATTCTTAACTCTCTTTTAGTGGTCCCTTATTGCCACATAAGATTTAAGAACATTTACTAATTTTTGCTCCAATGGTAGAATCCAACTTAAGTTCTTAGCTTATTTTTAGTGGGTTTCATTTTATCTCTCTACTCACACAATAATTCTCATTTTAACTTAAAAAAATAATTTTTAATAGTTAAGCAACTTCGGTGATAGTTGCTAATTATATAAGCAACTTCTATAAGAACTCATTTGCTCCAATGATATTTTCAAGTTGCTTAACTTTAAGAACTAACTTAAGCAACTCCACTAGAGATGCTTTAAAAGTGTTAAATTACATCAAAAGATAATATTCTTTTTCAAATACATACATTGCTCCTAAAATATTATTGATAATACTTGTAACTATTGTTATTTACTTAAACTGATTTTTTAAAATTAAAGTTACTCAAATCGTAATTAATATATTAATTATGTTAAATGTTAGATTGATTGAATTTATCATTTTATATATTGGTAATAAATTATTAGAAATATTTAATTATAAAATTTTGATTAATAATTTTATAATCAATTAAAAAAATAAAATAAAAATTTATGAATCGTATTAAATTAAATTTTAAATATAATTTCGCCTGAGACCTGAAAATTTCTAGACGACTCTGACTAAACATGAAGTTGCACAATCCTACATAAAATCAATGTCAAAGTTGTGCATTTCCAAACACGACTTTGCACATTTAGATGCTAGCATGTACATAGCCTTCAAGGATTGTGCATGTTAAATTGGGCAATCTTTCGATTACAAAGTTAAGCTTTAGGCCATACATAGTTCAGAACTTCTAAAATTATGCAATAATCAGGCTTCAGCCTCTCTTGAAAGCATATAATTCAATCGGGGCCTTCTAAGATATTTTTCTAAAATTTTAAGATATTCATATAAATATAAGTGTAATGGATAATTTTATCTTTTTTAATATTATTTTTCTATAAATATTTCTTTACATAAATGTGTATAATACAATTTTTTTTTATCGATATTTCTCAAAAAGCTTTTTAAAATAAAAGTATAAAAATCGGATAACCAGACCTTGTTAATATAAATTTTATTAGCTTAATTCAAATCGAGTTATTAAAATTTTTATTTTACAAACCTATTTCAACTTAATTATTTTTAATCGATGTAACCACCTCGCTTGTAAACATTTCTAGATCCTATTGTAAAATTCTTTTGATTATATGTACTTTTTGTTATGTATTTAGATCTTTTTCTCTTCAAATTGTCTGAGAAAGATTCAATTACTTGTTATTGTAATAATTAAAGGATAGTAGGAACTAGTTTGAAAGTATTTATAATGAAGCTTAATAATTAATTCAAAAAGTAAAGACAGTAACGGCTATTCGTTCAACGTTTGGTACAGATATTCACAAGTTTGCTTCATACCTATCCCATCTCAATTATCTCATGCTTCCATCATTTAACACATGAAAATCATAACAAATAGAAATGGCATTCATCGTGTGATAGTGTTCCACAAAATTGTTTTCACAACTTTTCCGAATTCCAACTGTGATTAGTATGCCGCTTTCAACACCCTCAATTCACCAAAAACATACTAAATACGTGTTAACAGTACAAAATTAACTTCGCTATCAAAGCATTATTATTTTGTTCTTGTGCGAAAACGAAGGTGCTTTATATTAGTTGACATAGTACATATAGAAAACAACATAGGAGCTAATTGAAGGCCATGTTTTAACTAATTTTAATAACATATCTTTTGTTTGCAATAATTCAGCAGATAATGTTAACATGCAATATATTATTAATTTAAAGGTTTTATTAACTAAGATTTTAGGATTAATAATTATTAAGTAAGAAGGCATTTATTTAAAATTAATAACAAATATTTTGCTTAATAAAATATTTTTATTTTTAATGGTTGAAAATCCATCCTAAGAAATAATATTGTTAACAAAGCTCTTTTTCTAGTACATTTTTTCTTGTTTGTAGAATTATGTCTAGGAATTTTAGGATCTTAAGGAAAATTCATATATAAGTGATATAATTTATCAATTTTCATATTACTCTTTTAATTTTTTCAGTTACAAAATGTTTATCCATTTTTTATATACAAATAATTCTAACATTTTTCAATAGATAATATGACTAATTCATCCAACACATTAGTGCATAATTTATCAAAGTTTTTCAATATTATTGTAAATAATATTTCATGTATATTTATGAGTTTAATAGCTATGCACTATCAATATAAAAACCTTTACACTATCAACTAATTAGAAATCATTGTTAGCATGACTTTTAAAGTATTATTATAAAAATTAACAAACTAACTATTTATGGTGGTTTATGATTGGATAACAGTATAAAATTATTTTACACTGTTAGTACATTGCCTATTTTTTCTATATTTATATAATATAATGCTTCTAATAAAGTATTGATTTCTTTTTGATATTTATTTTAATATCTTCAATTCTAAGATTAAGTCAAGACGTCTATATTAACTGAAGAAATTGGTAAACTACTGGAAGTTTTTATTCTAAGATTTCAACACTTCTCTAACTTACTTGATCACTTTAAATATTCACATAGAAAAATGTTAAACACTTAAAATTTTTGAGATAAATAATTATGAAAAAGGAATTATTACATTTATCAATGGATAGAATTATTAAAAATTACACTAATAGTTTAAACATAAGCTTAGAAATTAATATATAGAAATTATTATGTTGATAATAAAATAATTTTGAGATGAGCAAAATTCAATAGAAATAATTTTGTGGGTGGCTCAAGTAATTAGGGGGCTTAGGAAATTTCCTTGATGGCCTAAAGCATTCCACGGTTGGTCACTCATTTGTTGAAATTCATATAAAACGGATTAAATAAAAGGTGAGACCTATTAAATAAGGTGAGAAATCCACATTATTTAATATGATTTTGTCAATCATTTTCATTCAATAATGGTTAAAGAATTAATAAATAGAATTTTTTTTTGAAAAATATAACATTTTATATTATCAATGTATCCTCACTATGATTTTCTTAAAAACTTCTCCATTTATTCAATTTTTATTTGATAAATTGTACATGAATTTTAATTAATATTAAAGAATGTATTAAAAGGAATACATTTTTTGTTTTTTTCCCCCTTATCTGTCAACTTCTAAAAGAAAATTTTGTTTCTATTTATTTGACCATTAGATATTTAAGACGATATTAACTATTATATTATATACCTTTATTTATACTTAATTCTTAAATATTTTAAAAGCTTATTATATATAAAAGAGAAATTATAGTGAAAATTATTTTAGAAAAACTGAAATATAAATTATAAAATAGAATATTAATCAATTATATTATTATAAAAGAAGATTTTATCACATAGACAGATGTGATGTGATAGAGCCACATAAATTCTTTTCCTTTTGAAATGTCACTAAATTATTTTATTTTATTTTTTAATTCATAAAAAATGCATAATTATGATAACTAAGGTGATTATAGCGAGTGTATATTTTGATTAAATTAATCAATTAAATCATTAAATCTTACATAAATTTTCATTTATTTAATACGGTATTCAATTTATTAAATTTTATCAATTTTTTTTTACAATTAGCAATGTTTGAAATTTGAACATTCAAACTTTTCTTTTTTTAAAAAATTTATAAGTAGTATAAATAATTTATTCAATAGAAAGCCTTGCACAATTTCTTGATCTACTGCATCAAGTCCTTTAATATTAACTCCTTTGCAGACATTAATGTTCAAAATAATTGAAAGGTCTAAAAACTACAACTCCTAATTTTTTTATTCATTTTATTTGGTTCATCTTTTTGTTATACATCCCTTTCATAGTAATATACATATTAAAACTATTCTAAACTACCTAAATACATTATAAACAAACACATATGTCATCTATTACTAATTTTTAAAAGAAACTTTGCCCAAGCGTGCTGAATCTCAACAATTGCTTCTTCACCCAATGGTTCTTAATCAGCCAACAATTGCAACATATTTTATATGTATCATTAAACCATAAACAATAAATACTATAATTAATGCAACTTGTTAAAGTAAAATTATTTTACCTCATTCCAAGAATCCACAATTCTTGCTTAGACTATGATTGACATCCATTACATTACGTAATAGCCACACTCAGCCTCCATTTTGTCTATTTCATTACAATTCAATATGAAATTTAATAATACCATGTAATTGTTATAGAAATTAACAAAATGTGCTTTTGAATGTCGAGATTACAAACTACTTACCTTGGGAAAAATCCATTGAAGCTTGCTTGATTATAGCGAGGGTGGCTCTACCCTCCAAATTACTATATGCAAACATAGCATTGATTGAAAAACATATGAATGTAAAGTATCTTATAAGATTAAGACTTATAATACAAAGTAGTACGCAAATATGTTACATATTAAAGCTTACACTTGTACGGTGTTCTACATCTCTTTCATGGGCTTCTTGTGCAATGAATAGAACCACACGGCAACACTATCCCCAGGACAAACGATCATGATTTGCCAATAGGACTTGCATTAGGGAACAATTAGTGACAACAATGACATAATTTAAAAGCAGTTCTTAACTTGTACTTACTAATGGATGACAGGTGCTATGTAAATCCATTTCTTTGATTCATTCATCCATCTGTACTTGCACGTATGGATTCTTCTTTCTTATTCCTTGGCTTATGAATGGATTGATGCTTAAAGAAACCATATATATGTGCACTCCCTCTGTCCATACTTAACCGATGCACATACCCAAAATGTTGAAATAATTGTTAATTATAAATTAATGATACTTAATTAGCTAGTGAACCTATAAATAAAATGTACTTACATCATCCATGACAATATAACTGAGATGTTAAGCATCACATTATCTGATATTATTTCCAAAAATATCGCTCAAGTATATATACAATGGGATAGTATTGTCTCTGCTAAAGACATTGGCATCCCACTACACCTATATAGGCTCATTGTGGTGGTCCTTAGCCAAATCAAACTAGTCCACAATCAGGTCACGTTCAGGTTGCGATCTTTTTTTGGGTGGAACCTCTTTCTTTGGTCCGTTATTATCCTAAACAATAAACATAATTTAATATTAGTAAACACGTTTAGGTTATTTCAATTATTAATAGAAAAAAAACATAAGTAAAGAATATACCTTTGCTGAAAATGGCTTCACAAAACATCTCAGGCATTGAATGAAAGTTTTGAAGGCCTGCCCACAAACTCAACATCAATAGTGAACATAGGGATGTGAGCACCAACATCTCGAACCTATTCAACCATCACCCTCACTAAATCATTCTATATGGCCATGTGGTGTATGGTTGGCCCCCCTCATAAAATCTCCTAATGGCCATTAAGTGGAGAGGATCCTCAATGTACAACTCACACTAATATGGGAAATCGATATGAGTCTTCTCTCCTAATGGATCAGTAACAATAGCAACATAAATCCTTTTTATGTTGACACAGATTACAAAAGGAGTTGCTTGTGGCTCGATTAGAGCAACATGCTGGGAAAGACCCAAAGATTCCAATTGCTTATCAAACTTTCATCTCAGCCTTTCTATAACCTCCTCTATAATATTCTCTGTCAAGCCCTATTTCAACTTATCCACACTTCTTATCTAATTAATGATGCAGTGTGGAAATCACATGAAGGTGGTCCAAAGTAATATCGACTCCCCACATCAACTCCAACAATATGACATGACTAGGGTACTCTAGTCACCCAATGGTAATTGTCAGTGTATCCTGACGTCCATAGGGAACAAAGGAGCCTTATGTGTTTTACTAACCTAAGGAATCCTACAACCAACAATTGAGAAATTTGTAAGCTTGTTGCAATTACAATTCAAACTAAAAATTAACTTACAATCCTATTAGCAATGTCCCATAACTCTTAAGTTGTATAATCGCCCTTCTCTGTCATGTAGGCTTGCTTCTATTTCTAGGCCCTTGTAGTTGGTGATGGAGGATCATGCAAAATTAGATTAGGCTGATTCTTGTGATTGCTTCAACTTCCTCTACATCATTTTCTTCTCAAGCAAGTCACAACCCCCACAAGACAATCTGTGGGGTTGATGTTCTTTTTCTGGATCCCCTGTGCCTTTTTTCTAACATCTTGTGAAAAATAACACACCATTAGTTTTCGTAAAATAATAAAATAAAATATAAATGGCATTTTAAAAAATAATAACCCCAAGTAACCTGCTAGGTAGGATTTAGTCAGCTCTGAACAAACTGTTGCCTCGTGTCCTCATCAAGACTATACTTCGGACAAGGAGATATGTCCTTCTTATCCCTAAATAAGTAGTTGGTGGTGAGGTTTGTCTTAAATTGCTCCACTTTTTAGCCACAAATGAAAGTGTCTTCTTCCTCAAGGTTTCTGTATAAGGAATATCAAAACTGGTCTACATTAAAAATCAAAATTGAAGAGCTAGTGTATAATGATAATATGGTTAAATTTACTTGCATTTCGCCTTCAATTGAGCTAGGACCCTTAGACAACTATTGAATTTACATGCATTTGGCCTTGAAGCTTTGCTAGTTTGAGGATGTAAATGAACTTGAAGCTTATTCTGAGCAACGCGTCTAATGGCCATATCTCTCAATCATGTTGCTTGTCTAGTCTTTTTTTATGTAGACTGTGAAGAAGGGCTGGTAGATGGATCAACCATGTGCCTGTTTATATTGACAAATTAATAACAAAGGTCAATAGCAAGATAAACAATAAATAGATGATAGATTGATGATACACAAACACCATGTGAGTCCTTAAACTAAAGCAATAAATCAAGCAAGCCAACCCATAAGTAGAGTCCAAATAAGGTAGCACACATGCAAATTAGAATTAATAATTTCTAAAGAAAATTCAACAGAGTTCCCTCTATTCTAATGTACTTTCCCATATATTCAATCACAATATCAAAGGTAAACCTGTCAAACAATCCAATTCATAACAAATTCCAAATTTCACGAATTCAATCACTCAAAATTTCCACCAACCAAAGTGGCTCAAATACCATTAAAATTTAGGTCATTTGGTGGTGAAATCACCACCAAACAACCTTAAAATCGTACCAATTCAATTTCTAAGGTAACATTTGTACAAGCAGAAGCAATCAAAATACCAAAAAGGAAGTGTAGAGAAAGTGAGAAAGTTATGAATATTTTAAAATACACACTTCAAGATCAAATTTCATTTATTTTAAGATACACACTTCAAGACTTATGTTCACTCATTCATTGTTAAGACAAAGGACAAATTATAACCTTTAAATGTTTTAAGCAATCGTCTGGTTACTCATTATATTGCATGTTCGCTATCGTCTGATCACCTGATCATGTATCGTATTTATCTTTCTTTAGAAGATTCAGTACCTAACTCCTTTCAGACGAAGTTCTAATGATTTGTACACTGCAAATATGTAAAAGTGTAAACAACCTCGAAATAAATGAAGTCTACGTACCTACTCTCGAGGAAAGTCCACTTTACGCGTAAAAGAAGGAATGTGTGTGCGGATGTCAGTACGGAAAAGCAGATATGTCCACTGCTACAAGATTGAGTATGAGAATGGCTAACATAAGTGGACTGCTTTATCTTATCAAAGTGACAAGTTGGTGAAAGGTATTAAATGCTGCATTTAATGCTTCAACGACTCTTTTTCAACAAACAAAGGATGTCTCCTGCAAGCACTCATAACAGACACTTTTCTGGAGAAGCCTATAAATAGAAGAAGAGACCTTGGTCTCAAATGTTGATCGATTGATAAATCTTTAACTGTTGAAAAGCTCTCATCTTGTGATTTTCATATATGCTGCTTGTAAAAGCTTTCTTTGAACCTCATTGTATATTCGTTTAAGAGGACGTTAAACTAAGTGAGATAACTCACATTCAACCTTTTTCTCTAAAGAAATCGGTAGAAGCCTAAAGAGGCTTTGATTCAAAGAATACTTGGGTTTTTTGCTTGGAGAGGTAAGTTAAAGACTACTTAAGTTGAGCCTAAAGAGGCTTGGTTAGAAGAATACTTGTAACTTGATTAAGTTAGTGGGACTTGGTTGTTACCAAGAATTGGACGTAGTCTCTGGGGTGAGACGAACCAGTATAATTCCTTCATTTTTTTCTGATTATCTTTTTGCATTCGTCTTTCTTTAAATAATGTTTTAAAAATCTTTTGGTTAATCCTTCAGACAATATGTCTTTAAAAAAGGATTTTGCGAAAATTAGCTATTTCTTTGTTTTACAATGTAGTATCAGAGCTCAGCCTCTAAGGGTTAAGTACCTTAACAAGTGATAAAGGAAAAGATCTGTATGGCAAACCTTGAAGGACAGTTCATTCCTGAAGGAGCCTCATTGTCAAGGCCTCTAGCCTTCAAAGGAGAAGATTATGCATACTAGAGAGACAAAATGGAAATGTACATCAAGTCCACTCATTATAACATCTGGAGAATCATAACTCATGGAGATCTTGTTGTAGCAAAGCCAGAAAATGAATACAATCAAGATGACTTCAACATAGTACAAAAAAATGCAAAGGCTAGGTATATTATAACCTGTGCCTTATCCAAAATTGAATATAAAAAATTTTGCAGTTGTAGAACAGCAAAAGAGATGTGGGATGCTATATGCATAACACATGAAGGCACAGAAGATGTTTGTCTCAAAAGAGTAGCAACTCTTCAAAGACACTATGAGGTGTTCACCATGAAGGAGACAGAAACCATTGATGAGATGTTTGGAAGATTTCAAACAATTATCAATGGACTCTAGAGTCTTGGTGTTAAGTTTTCTAAAGCTCAGAACAATCTCAAAATTTTGGATAGTCTTCCAAAAGTATGGGAGCCCAAGACTACAGCCATAGCTGAAGCCAGGGACATGAAGACTTTTACTCTGGATGAGTTATTGGGAGCTTTAAGAGTCCATGAAGTTTATCTCTTTAAAAGAGATAAAATCAAAAATAATGACTTTGTAGCTCTAAAGAGTGGAGAATCGAGTCGAAGAGTAGACAAAAAGACTGAGACGAATGCAGGAATAAAGCCTTGAGGTTCAGTCTGATGAGTGTGAGAGCTCAGACGAAAGCTCTACCTGCTCCACAGACGATGAGATCTTTCTTATAACCAAAAAATTCAAGAAGATGCTAAAAAAGAAAGGAAGATTCAACCAATCCTCTAGAAGAAAAGACAACAAATTCAAGAAGCCTCCTCAAGAAGAAAACAACGAAATTATATGTTTTGAGTGCAAAAAGCTGGACATATAAAGGCTGAGTGCCCCAATATGAAAAGGGGATGGAACTGAAAGAAAAGGAACAAGAAGAAGAATCTTCTAGCTACATGGGAAGATTTGGACAGCAGTAGTAGCAGTTCAAACGATGAAAAGGCTAACATCTGTCTCATGGCAGATACTGAGAAAGTAACATCTGAGGTAAAATTTATCTCTGAAAATAATCTGCATGAGTCTGATAGTTGTGAATTTGAGTCTAATGACGAAGAAGATATGTCATATGACACTCTTCTTGCCAATTCTCACATGATCGCTCTTGAGTATAAGAAATACAAAGAAAAATATTAAGAAGCTATTTTAGAAAATGAAATACTCAAGAAAGATTTAAAGAGAATGCATAAAAGTCAAACCTCAGATCCTGAAAAGACAATACTTCTCTTTGAGGTTGACATACTAAAGAAAGAAGTCATTACTCTGAAACATGATCTGGCTAAATTTGTGTATGGATATTCAAAACTACAATTGATCTTGAAACAGAGAAGACCTCCATCTGACAAATCTGACATAGGCTTTGTAGAAGACAAAGACTCTAAACCATCGTCTTCTAAATCTTATTCAACCTTTTGTAACTTTTGTGGGAACTCCGGACACCCATCTCAAAGGTGTCAACATAAAAGGAAACAAAGGTCAAATAAGACCTTTGGGACTAACACAAAAGGACACAAAAGTATTTGGGTGCCAAAATCTCCAATAATTCCTATTGCAGATATCCTTAATAGAAAAAAAGAGGGATTCGTTCTAGTACCTAGACAGTAGATGCTTACGTCACATGACGGGAGAAAGGTCTATGTTCCTAGACCTCCAACCACATGAAGGAATGGTCTCTTTTG
Organism: Spatholobus suberectus; assembly: GCA_004329165.1. Classification (NCBI taxonomy): domain Eukaryota; kingdom Viridiplantae; phylum Streptophyta; class Magnoliopsida; order Fabales; family Fabaceae; genus Spatholobus; species Spatholobus suberectus. Next base: position 57,021,314 of record CM014731.1, on the reverse strand, counting down.
GAGAAAATGGAAAAGGAAAAATTATTGGTATAGGTAAAGTTGGTGAGCCTCCTCTTCCATCTATAGATAATGTGTTGTGTGTTGAAGGACTAAAGTATAACCTGCTTAGCATAAGTCAATTTTATGATAGTGGGTTTGTTGTAGGGGTATTCACATCCAAACTGATCCAAAAAAAAATTGAAAACCGGTCCAAAAAATCGAAAACCGAAGCAAACTGAAATTTTTTGGATTTCATTGGATGGTTTTAATGGCCAACCGATCGGTTCAATTCGGTTTTCGGATGGTGGCTCTAAAATCAAACCGAACCGAACCGAAATAATAATATTAAATATGTGTGTTAAGCAAATGTTGAATTATTATCATATATGTGTCATGCTAAGAGGGAAGTAGCATTTCTTTTTCCTAAAATTTGTAATACCAAAACTATGTACACTTCTAAATTCGTATATATAGGTAAATGTAAACATATATATTTGAACACGTACTAGCATCTATACAAAATTTGCAATGCCAAAATCACGTACACTTACTAGCTAGTTGTTTAGTTGAACACTTGATGTATTTGGTAGTTGATGCACTGATGAATTAATGTATTTACTAGTTTCCTTATTTTTCTTTTTACATATCTTATTTTTCTCATGTATGAATTTAGAAAATAGGAAATTAAAGAATTCGTAAAAATGATTAGTAAAAACCGAATCAACTGATCCAATCCAAACCGCATTTTTTGGATTGGATCAGATCAAATTTTTTTGTGTAAGCTATCCAAACCGAACCGAACTGCATGGTCTTTTTATGTTTGGATCGGATGACTTTTTGGCTCAAAACCGATCCAACCCGATCTGCGAACACCACTAGTTTATTGTGTCCTTTAACAAGGAATCATGCATAGTCAAAAGAAATGATGAATCTATTCTTTTTTCTGCTAAAAGGCGTAACAATTTGTACAAGATTGAGTTTGAAGATCTAAACAAACAAAATGTCACTTGCTTAATGACCAAAGAAGATAAGAAATGGATTTGGCATAAAAAGCTTAGGCACATCAATTTGAAACACATTTCAAAACTATACAAAAAGGGTTCAGTGAAATGATTGCCTAAGATTTCTTGGAAAACTCATCTTCTTTGTGAAGAATGTTAAAAAGGGAAACAAATTAAAACCTCTTTTAAATCCAAAGATGTTGTTTCCACTTCTAGACCATTAGAATTGTTGTATATGGATTTGTTTAGTCCTACAAAGAATCTTAGTCTTGGCGGCAAAAAGTATGGTTTTGTTATTATTAATGACTATTCTAGATACAAATGGGTTTACTTCCTAACTCGCAAACACGAATCTTTTAATGTGTTTGAAATATTCTATAAATGTGTTCAAAATGAGAAATGTTTCTATATAACTACAATTAGAAATGACCATGCAACTGAATTTGATAATGCTGAGTTCAAATTCTTTTGTGAAAAGAATGGAATTTTCTATAACTTCTCCTCACCGAGAACACATCAACAAAATGGGGTAGTTGAAAGAAAAAATAGAACTCTACAAGAGATGGTTAAAACCATGCTCTGTGAGAATTCAATTCCAAAGTACTTCTGGGTAGAAGCTATAAATACAACATGTTATGTTCAAAACAGAATATTGATCAGACCATTAACAAATAAGACTCCTTATGAATTGTGGAGAGGTAAAAGACCCAACATTTCATACTTTCATCCCTTTGGATGTCAGTGTTACATTCTCAACACTAGAGACCAATTGGGAAATTTGACTCTAAGGTTGATAAAGGTGTTTTTCTAGGATATTCTGATACATCAAAGGCGTTTAGAATATTTAACTCTAGAACTTTTGTTGTAGAAGAATCCATTCATATTAAATTCAACAATACACTAACCCCTAATAGGAGACTATCAGATTTGGAAGATGATCTTGTAGATTGCAGATAGGATCGTCTGATCCAATAAGAACAGAAGAAGTAAAGGAATCAAAAGATATCCATCAACAACAGAAGACTGATGATCAGACGAAATAATCTCACAAGGATTGGAAGTTCATTACCTATCATCCACAAGATCAGATTATTGAAGAACGGATTGAAGGAGTCAAGACAGGGTCATCATTGAAAAATCAAGCATCTTGTGCTCTAGTCTCAAAAATCGAGCCTAAGACTATTGAAGAAGCACTGACAAACAATGATTGGGTGATAGCCATGCAAGAATAACTACATCAATTCACAAGAAATGATGTGTGGATCCTTGTTCCTAAACTAGAACATAAAAGCATCATTGGAACATGATGGGTGTTTCGCAATAAGCTTGATGAAAATGGAAAGGTAATAAATAAAGCAGGGTTAGTAGCACAGGGTTACAATTAACATGAAGGTATTGATTTCACTGAAACTTTTGCTCCTATAACTAGATTAGAAGCTATTAGAATTATGCTTGCCTTTGTTGCTCATAAAAACATTAAACTTTTTCAAATGGATGTTAAAAGTGCCTTCTTAAATGGTTTTATTGAGGAAGAAGTCTATTTTAGGCAACCTCCTAGTTTTGAGGATACAATCTTCTCAAACCACGTGTTTAAACTCAAAAAGGCTTTGTATGGTCTTAAACAAGCACCTCGTGCTTGGTATGACAGACTGAGTAGTTTTCTAATCACAAATGATTTTATGAGAGGCAAAGTAGACACAACTCTCTTTAGAAAATAATCTAACAAAGATTTCATAATAGTTCAAATTTATGTAGATGACATAATTTTTGGAGTTACTAATGAAACTTTATGTAAGGATTTCTCAGATTTGATGCAAAGTGAATTTGAAATGAGCATGATGGGAGAATTAAAATTCTTTTTTAGCTTGCAACTTAAACAAGAGAAGGAAGACATATACATTCATCAACAAAAATACACCAAAGAATTACTCAAAAAGTATAAGATGAATGAATCAAAGCCTATAAGTACACCAATGCATCCGTCTGTAGTCGTGACAAAGGACGAATCAGGTAAACCAGTAGACCAGACTGTCTACAGAGGTATGATTGGCTCACTTCTCTACTTAACTGCTAGCATACCAGATATTATGCATAGCGTCTGCTTATGTGCCAGATTTCAATCTGATCATAGAGAGTCTCATTTGAAAGCTGTTAAATGAATTTTTAGAGAACTTGTTGGTACTTTTAACCTAAGCCTATTCTATGAAAAAAAATAGAAATTTCAGGTTAGTAGGATACTGTGATGCAGACTATGTCGATGATAGAATTGAAAGGAACAGCACAAGTGGTGGATGTCACTTCATCGAACCATGTCTCATATCCTGGACCAGCAAGAAGCAGAACTTAATTACACTTTTTATTGCTGAAGCAGAATATGTATCAGTTGCTAGTTGCTGCTCACAGCTTTTATAGGTAAAATATCAATTTGAAGATTACTCTAGCTTTGAGCATAACATTCCAATGTTATGTGACAATACTAATGCAATCAATTTATCTAAAAACCTTATTTAGCATTCTAAAGCAAAGCATATAGAATAAGACATCATTTTATTATTGATTATGTCCAAAAAGGTGTTTTTGATATTAAATTTATTGATACAGACCATCAATGGGCTAATATCTTTACAAAAGCTTTACCTGAAAAACACTTTAACTTTATCTTAGAAAACTTACACATGAAAGTTTTGCATAAGTAAAACGTCTTACATACATCATATTATTAATTGTTTTGATCTTCGTCCTATGCTTCATCGTCTTACACTTTATTATTATACTCTGTCCTACTAACACGTTTTTCTTTGAATATGGAAAGTTTTTATTTATTCGTCTGACTTTCACCTCATGATTACTCATCGATAACCTCCAAAGCAATGTGCGTCGTTCTTCTCTACCACATCAAGTCATCATAAATGCATGTCTCTTCAGTACTTTCAAACTTCACTTATATTCAAAATAACCGCTCTTTCTTTCCCTTTACATTCTCTGAAACCTTTTCATACTCTTTGCACTAAAACTCTCTCTCGCATTCACTTTTAAAACCTTAATCTTCAAAACCTAGATTTCATGGCTACTCAGAAACAGCTTGTCCCTATGGAGAGATTCCCAGAAAATGACTTTGTGGCTGGAAAATGGGTTGACCTAAAGAAATTGGAAGAATAAAGGTTTCCCCTATGTATGTTTATCAAGAATGTTGGATGGGAATAGTTTGTTTAGAAGCGAACCCACTAGTATCATGCTCCATATGCCTACTTCTAGGCATCTGCATTTGAGGTTGATGGAACCATCATTAGAACCATAGACAACCAGACCATCATCATCTCAACTAACACTATTGCAACTGTGTCTAGCTACAAGGAGGAAGGTGAATTGTTTACTGGGAGAGAGCCATCACCCCAGAAACAGTCAATCTAGCGCTGTATGGGAGTCCCAGACCCTAAACTAACAACAAGGATGTTTTGAAAAGGTTTCTATACTCTTCAAACATAAAGCGGGAATGCAGACTAATCCACAACATCTTCCTACACATTATCCTGCCACGAAAAAGCTTTAAGGATAATGTATCCTCCAAGGACAGATTCTGTATATACAAGATGTTGACGGGTCAGAATGCCAACTTGCCTGCTCTTATCTTGGACAACTGGAGGTCACGCCTCACCAAGTCGAAGGAGAGCTCCAAAGACAAACAGAGGTATCCCATTCCCTACACCATGCTACACTGAGATAATTAAATTGGCTGGTGTCAATAAATCTGGCTGGGAGAAGAAGAAACAAGGTTTTGAGATCGACATGCCCATCATAAGGAAGATGAGGATAGCCTATCTATTTCTTGGATATGTAGCCAAATACCTTGAGTTAGCTCTAATCAAGGAAGAACCTGCTAAAGAAGTGGTTGGAACCGCTTTCCAGGTGGGATCTTCCGCTGATCCTTCTGTTGGTGCTACTTCTGCTCAATCTTCACCACCACAAATGAAACCCTAACCATCTCAACCACAAACTAAATAGACCAAACCCCACAAACCTAAACTACCCATCAAAAAACCATCTCAAAAAGACCCACAACCACAAACACATGACCAATCGTCTTCCCCTCTTTAAAAAACAAAAGAACTTAACTATTCGTCTGAGATCCAAACCAATCCCCCAACCCTACTCAGATGATGACCTTCCCATCAACACCCTATTTACAACCACAAACACAACCATCCATGAACCTCCATCAGAATAGCCACCTCCACCACCTATTGCCATTGAACCATCTGCCTCTTCCAAACCAACCAAACCTTCCAAAAAGTCTTCAAAGTCTAAGAAGATTCTTGAACCCAAAACACAAGCAAAAGGAAAAACAACTCAGGAGAGCCAGAGCCGAATCGAAAAAGGCTGAGAAGAAAATGAAGACAGAAGAGGAGAAGCTTGCTAAGCAAGAGTAAGAGCAGATTGAGGAGGCAGTGCTGCAATCTGTCATTGAGCACTCGCTACAAACATTCCTTAAGGAGCTTGATGAGCAAGAGTTGTTTACTCAAGAGGACATCATCGCTACCTCAAGAGGTAGATTACCTAAATCCCTTCTATGGGAAGTTCCTCAATCTGTTTCTATATCTCAAGTCTTCCAATGTCTTAATGCAGACCTGACGGCTAGACCAAGCAATGATTAGTCTGCAAGAGCTGTTACCTTCAATCTATCGAAAGCTAAAAGCCCATCGTTTGGAGGAGCTAAACCAATGATAGACAAAGCTTCACCTAATCTTTATAGTTCAGAGACTCCTCTATCTGAACACCTTCATAGGTATGCCACATACTTCAAACAACAAGAGCCTCGCAGTGTTGGCAAAACCAAGGAGTACCAGCCTCTAGAGCCGTTCGACCTAGAGATTCTTCAAGCTCTCATCAATTATGAACTGGGAGAAGTAAATAACCTGAGGATGTGGACCACTCTTATTTCTGAAGAATGGTCACTGTTGGTGCACCATGGGTATGCTGAGAAGTTTACTGATGTAGAAGAAGAAGCTACCCCCGCGCTTTCTTACGATCCGCATATCACTCCATACGTTTGGGAGGAAGGGTACAACACACTATTAGACGCACCGATCTTCGTATACCCTATCTCAACTAGAACTAGATTCCCACCTGGATATGAAGTATGGAGACAGCAAGGAATTCTCTGCCACACCTCCCCATTTATGCTCAAGTGCAACTACTCTAAGTATCTGATCATGTGCAAAACCTACAACTACAAGCCCAAGATTATCTATCCGTTCTACCATAGAAAGATCAAGACTTACCCTCTCGCCATTAGTCTAGAAGATAGTCCAGACTTTGAAGAATGGTGGATTGGTGATGATGGTTGGGAGCTAGGGAGGGTAATGTACAATTTTCTGAGGGAGAAAATGCAAATTTCCCTACAGCATGCCATTTGTGAAAGAAGGTGCCTTAATCTTAAGCTAGGCTCGCCTAGACTCATGGCAAGACGAATGCCACTTCTACTAAAGCCATGGACCACCTTCCGTATCTGCTACCAGAAGACGATCCAGTGTCAAAATTTGTCTATTGGAAAGGGCAAAGAGCCCAAATTCAGATGCAACCCTAGATGACACTTGATAATCAAAATGAGAGCACTTTCACCTATGTAGTTGGCTACTCTGAAAGGAAAAGAAACTCTATGAAGTTCAGACCGAAAGAGGTTGCAAGAACATGTTGAAGCTCTTAACCACTTTTCGGGTCTAACTGCGGAAGAGAAGAACATTCTGAGCCATGAAGCTACTATTTGCCCAACCGGTCACTAGGTGCAAGTCTCTCCATCCCCATCATCCTGTATATCCAACCCCAATAACCAGCTTACAATAAATTGCCTCAAAACCTACATCTTCTTCTCCACAGATGGAAACACTTCTGAAGTTTTCCTACCTTTTGGCCACTTTTGGTTCTGTGGTCCCCCTGTTCCCTATGTATTTAATTTGTGTTTTGTAAAAGAACCCACTGAAGACGAAGCCACTAGCTCTGCTCCTGCTTTAGAACCTTTAGACGTTCGACGAGAAGTCAAAGAATTGAAGCAAACTGTACAACGTCTTGAAGCTACTCTAGTGAAGGAAAGTAACAAGCATAAACTAGCGGAAGCTCTACTTACCAAGTTAGTAAAACGCTTCAAGGGTGACCTTGGCTCATCATCTACACCTTCATACTCTGACTCTTCTGATTAATGATGCCAAAAAGGGGGAGAAAAGACAAAGAATAAAAAAGGGGAGAACAGAAGAAAGATCAATCGTAGGGGGAGTACATTTTTTTTGTCTCGTTTTGATATTTACAATACAATGAATATTTACTTATGGATCAGTTTTCAAAGAATTCAATAGTCACTCAGTTATATTTCTTTCTAATACTGCATATGCTTGAGTGAAGTTTTTCTTTGTATAAAAAATGTTTTCCAATTAAAACTTACATTGCAAAATCGCTTTTAATATATGTAAAGATGTTCTATGAAAATTAAAGATGTTTGTCATCGTAAAAAAGGGGGAGATTATTAAGACAAAGGACGAATTTATAACCTTTAAATGTTTTGATAATAACAAACAGTTACAAACAGTCTTTTTAAGCAATTGTCTAGTTACTCGTTATATTGCATGTTCGCTATCGTCTGACCACCTGATCATGTATCGTATTTATCTTTCTTTAGAAGATTCAATACCTAACTCCTTTCAGACGAAGTTCTAATGATCTGTACACTGCAAATATTTAAAAGCATAAACAACCTCGAAATAAATGAAGTCTATGTACCTACTATCGAGGAAAGTCCACTTTACGCATAAAAGAACGAATGTGTGTGCGGATGTCAGTACGGAAAAGCAGATATGTCCACTGCTACAAGATTGAGTACGAGAATGGCTAACATAAGCGGACTGCTTTATCTTATCAAAGTGACAAGTTGATGAAAGGTATTAAATGCTGCATTTAATGCTTCAACGACTCTTTTTCAACAAACAAAGGATGTTTCCTGCAAGCACTCACAATGGACACTTTTCTGGAGAAGCCTATAAATAGAAAAAGAAACCTTAGTCTCAAATGCTGATCGATTGATAAATCTTTAACTGTTGAAAAGCTCTTATCTTGTAATTTTCATATATGTTGCCTATAAAAGCTTTCTTTGAACTTCATTGTATATTCGTCTGATAGAACGTTAAACTAAGTGAGATAATTCACGTTCAACCTTTTTCTCTAAAGAAATCAGTAGAAGCCTAAAGAAGCTTTGATTCAAAGAATACTTGGGTTTTTTGCTTGGAGAGGCAAGTTAAAGACTACTTGGGTTGAGCCTAAAGAGGCTTGGTTAAAAGAATACTTGTAACTAGATTAAGTTAGTGAGACTTGGTTGTTGCCAAGAACTGGACGTAGTCTTTAGGATGAGACAAACCAGTATAATTCCTTCATGTTTTTCTGATTATCTTTCTACATTCGTCTTTCTTTAAATACCGTTTTAAAAATCTTTTGGTTAATCCTTCAGACGATACGTCTTTAAAAAAGGTTTTTGTGAAAATTAACTATAACACAATTCAATCCCCCTTCTTGTGTTATTTCTATGTTTTACATTCATGGTTCATAAAACTTGATTTTTAAATTACGCTAAATCAGGAATCTAAACTAAATTAATTTAGCATCCTAAGGTTACAATTACTAAACTATGGCACTCACAAACATAAAAACTCATCCTAAATACCTAATGACCAAAACGGTCATGGCCCATATAAGTGAAAATGAATAAAGTTTTCATTCATTTAACTTCTTGATTCAATTTGTTTACAATCTCAAATTCTCACTCTTAAATATGACAATTTGATATAAATCAAAGCACAATTAGCATACCCCCAAAGCCAATATAGCCATGGGAACCAACATGGTATCCAAGCCAACTTTGCAATTTTTCAAGTAACCTAAAGGCTTATAATCATCTATCAATTGGTCATAACAGCTCAATAGCAATTAAAACTCAATCAATCCCACTTAAGCTAAAAATGGCCATGGCATTTAATGGGCAAACTAGGCAAACCAAGCAAGAATTCAAATTTTCAACCAACCCCAAAGCATATAATCACCTACAAGCTAACTAATCACAAGTATATCAATTACATGATTCAAAAGGCAATTTAAAGAAACTAAAACAACCCCATCAATAAAGAACCACAACATAGCCATTAACACATGTCTTTACTGTTTATTCGTAGTATACAAGAAAGAGGACAAAGACAACATATTCACAATTCCAATTAATACAATTAGCTTTATAACAAGATGATAATCCATTTCCAAATTCACTAGTAGACAAAAGTCAAGAACCATAGATCATCAAACAAAAACACACATATAACCGGAGAGAAAGTGAGAAACAAAGCGTAATTGGAAGAGGAAGTTGAAGCAAGAGGCTGAAGAGTAACTAGTGGCAGTTTGTTGTTCCCTACAAATGGTGGTAGTAACGATTAAACGAGGAAGAAGGAGAAGAGGAACAATATAAATGGCGGATTACATGGGGAACAAAAATGTACCATCAATGGCAATGACAGCAGAGAGTGGTGACGTCATTGTCGTCGGCGCTGGAAGAATAGTGTGGTGAGGAGTTTAGTTTGGGGAGCTCGAGTTTCGCAAAGAGAAGGGAGGGTTTGGGAAGGTGAGTTGTAGAGAAGGAGGGGACGTGTTTTTAAAACCTTATTATATCGGTTATAAATATAACCCATGTAAAATAGTGCTTTTTACATTGATTATATGTATAAATGATGTAAAACTTGCTATTTTACATCGGTTATACAATAACTAATGTGGAAAACTTCAAAAAATTTACAAAATTACCACTACTTTCTTTTTTACATTGGTTAGTAATTAACTGATGTAAAACGACATTGTAAAAAGCCTTTTTTGCACTAGTGTTTATTATTGTTTTTGTTTTTTATTGTTAATTTTTTCATCCTTTTTTGTCATCTTGTTTCTCTAAGGTAAGCTTATTTTGTTTTTTATTTTCTTGGAATATTTTTCCAAACGTTTTTTTTTTAATATTTAACATTTAAGGTTGGTTGTTGACATTATTTATAACTTTTATATTTGCAATTATTAAGATGAAACAAAATGTTTTAAAAAGATGGAGTTTTATCAAGAAAAAAACAGTCTTATTGTGATGCAAGAATAACCTCTCTCCCCCCCCTCCCCCTCTCTCTTGCTATCCTATTTTGCAAATTCATATATGATAATAAGATAACAATGATAATAGACATAATATTAGGTGTCCATACATTTTAAGGGAATAATTATTTCATTTCTATACTTACTTTTGTCTTGTATCCCTTTATTCAATTCTTTTTACTTCTTCTTTAAATGAGATATCCTCTTTTATATGTGATAGCAAGATAACACTAAAGGTGATGATAGTAACAACAGTGATTGTTATTATTTAAGGAAATAACTAACTCACATCCATAATTGTTACTGAAGATACACTTATTTCATATCACTAATTTTTTTTTTCTCAATGAATGAGATGTCTTTTTGCATTATTCTAACCAAATGTCCACTAAGATATATACATACCCTTGTCAATTTTATCTAATAAACCTTTCTTCTAATTATTAAAATTAAAACACTTTCTAAATGTAAATTAAAATATGAGTAGTTGCAATGTGACGACAATAATGATGCACTAGTAACATGATGTAAGCAATGACGATAACACTAACATGACGAAAGCAATGACGATAATAATAACATGATGAAAGAAGTGTTGATAACAATATCACGATGACTTCAATGACAATAATAATAACATGATGATAATGATGGGAAAAGTTATAATTATGATTATATATACATTTAGATCTTGTAATATAAAAATATCACCTAATATGCACAGAACCTTTTTGATTGATGTACTATGGTTGAGCTTAAATAGGCTAGGGAAAAGAATACTGGTTGTTGGAAATCTTGTGGAGGCTAGAGAAACAATATCTTGTGTAATATAGTGAGAATATTGTGATAAAATCCTACTATGCTAAAAACTGAATGTAGCTAAAGTGATTTATAGGTGAACCAATATAAAAATTCTTTATGCGATATCCTTTCTCTCTTACTATTTTTAGTTTCTATACTTGTTTCACTAGTTTTAGCTTTTGAACTTATTTATGTTTTAAGACAATCATTTTTTAGCAAAACTAAATTTTGAATATGGAATCACTCTATATTCAAGTTACTTATTCAAACTAGAAAGTTTTGATTAAAGTTGAATTGATTTGATCTTTCATAAGTAGATTTATAAGCTTTTGTAACAAGCAACTAACATTTGATAGTTCTCAGGAGCATTTTTTCAACAAATAAATTTGAAAGACTAGCTTCTGAACATTTGTACAATATTTGTTTAAGCTTCTTAAGATTATTCAAGTGTGAGAAATTTTATTTCCTTACTCCTAGCATTCTTCTAATAGCCAAAAAGATTGAGCAATCTATATTAGAAGAAGTTTAAGTTGTGCAAGTTAGAACAAAGTAATCAAAGGGCACAATTGAACCCTTTTTTGTGACTCTATGATCTACTTTAATTGGTATCAAATATCATCCTCTAGGGTTAAGCACACCTAAAAGTGTGAAAGGAAGCAATTGAGGAAGAAGTGATGACTAATACAAGCATTGGATGTTCATTCCAGATAGAGCTTCTAGCAATATACTTCAATGCTTTTGAGGGGAATGACTACTACTACTACTGGAATGACATAATGAAGTACTTCATAGAATTTAAGGATGTGAATATGTGGGATATTATCCAAGGCGATCCTTACATCCCCATGGTTAAAAGTTTGGAAGGAATTTCAGAAGCTAAACTTAAGGCTAAATATACTTCAAAAAGAAGTATAGACATCTTTCATACTAAATTAGTTAGCATTTTAAATAACATTTTGATTGTTTTAAAAATAAATAAAGAAACATTTCATACCTAATTCCATATTTAATTCCACTATGATCATTTTCCTTTTAAAATGAATTATTGACAAAAATAAATTCCATATTAAATTACTTTCATAAATAAATGAACATTCATTTTTGATTCAAAATTAATGTCCATTATAAATTGATCATCCATTTCAAATTTTGGTTCATCAAAATGCTATTAATTTATTTCGAATTGACAAAATTTAACATGCATATTGATTATAAGTTAATAAAACTTGATACCATTTCAATATCATTTTCTTAACTTTCACAAATTTAATTTAAAATTTAAAATTTATTAATTAATTTAATTATGTAATTTAAAATAATATAATTATCTTTGTTTAATATAATATTCATTATTTTAATTAAAATATATACCGATCATAATTACCTTCATTGATTTATATCACAATATATATCAGTCATAATTACCATACTAATAGAATTATGTGCTTTAACATATAAAAATAGCATTTTTTTTATCAATATTTAATAATTACATTTAATAAAAAATAATTATATATAACAATTACATGTAATTATCTTAATTATATATTTAATAATTACATTAATTACATCAATAAAATTTTCTAACAAATTTAATAATACATTAAATAAATATCTAAATTATAAATTATACGTATCATGTGTCTCTCATCTTATTATATGTGTCATGAATTCTATGTGTTACCATTTGCCATAACCTCAGTTTCATGCCCATGTGAGATCAATATGCCCGTGACATATGCAAATATGAAATAGTTTATTAGGTTATGGAAAATTTCAATATTGTTGTTATAATTATAACCAAAAAAACTAATGAAGCACTCATCAACCAAATAATTGGTGTCATAGTTAGTACAAAGAACCTTAGAGATCGAGGTAATAATCAACAAATTATTGGGAATAACATTATCAGCAAACAACTTTAGTTTTGTAGTTATTTGAAAGTTGAGCTTGTATGCACGTCTAGTTGTTCTATAAGAACCCTTACTACTGACTACACTAAAATTCAACATGGAATAAACAAAACCTTCTTTAACCAGTGGTTGGAGCTTATATATTAGAGTATTCTTGACAATTGCATGGATGCGTTCTCCCAATAGAAAAATACAAACGTTAAGAACAATAATATATACAATTAGAAATTTTATTATAATCATATTGTATCATACCGTAGTAGGTTTTGTATTATGAACTTACATTTTGGTCCACAAGGACCATCCCAATAAAATATATCAACTTTTCATTGTTTTTGTTGTTGATGTTGCGAAAATCTAACAACTCTACAACTTTGACAATTACGCACCACGTCTCTTTAGATGTATTCACATCTAAAAAGAAGTCCCATTTAGATGCCATTGATATTGAGGTTATGAAGGCTAACGTTAAAATCAAACCATGAAGGAAGGACGATCAATGTGTTTTTTAGTACGACCAAATTAAACACAAAGCAAATAAAATTTCACATTATTTAAATAGAAACACAGAAGTGTTCAAGAGTTACAATCGATGGACAGGATGTTAATTTTAGGCAGAATATTGTAGGAAAAGTTAATTTGTTTTTATTTAATTTAATTTAAATTGTAAATTTCTATTTGGTCCATCAAAATACTATTAATTTGTTTTTGTAAATAAATTCCATATTAATTTATATTCTATATTTAATTCCATTATGATTATTCACATTTTAAATTGTATTAGTTACAAAAACGAATTTCATACTAAAATTGTTCACTAAAATGCTATTAATTCTTATTAATTGGCCATATTAATTGTTCATATAAAGTTATTAATTATTAATCCATAATAATATGGAATTCTTGTCGATATTAAATTATTTTTGTAAATAAAATCTATATTAATTGTCTATTTGAAATTTGAAATTAATCATCATTTAAGCCATTAATGAAAATTTTCATTTTAAATTGAAGTAGCTACAGAGATCAATTCAACATTAAATTATTTTCATAAATAAATGTCATATTAAATTATTTTCATAAATAATTTTTCATTTTAAAATAATTGTTTAGTATAAATTTATTGCTTATGTGTTCTAGGACATAAAAAATATATTGCTTATGTATAATATGAAATTTTTTACCATTTTAAATTATTTTCATAAATAAAATCCATATTAATTGTCCTTTTGAAATTGAAATTAAACATCATTTAAATTTTTAATAGAAATTTCAATTTTAAATTGAATTAGCTACAAAAATAATATGGAATGAGCAAAAATTTCCTGATTTCAATTTTTAATGAAAAAATATATTTTAAATTAAGCATCATTTTAAATAAAGTAAAATGAATTATTAATTCATAATAATATGAAATTTTTGTAATGCTTTAAATTATTTTTGTAAACAAAATCTATATTAATTGTCCATTTGAAATTTGAAATTAAGCATCATTTAAATTTTTAATAAAAATTTTGATTTTAAATTGAATTAGCTACAAAAATAATATGGAATGAGCAAAAATTGCCTAATTTAATTTTTTAATGAAAATATCATTGAATTAAATTATTTTAAATGATCATTTTAAATAACCTGAATTAAATTATTAACTCATAATAATATAGAATTTTTTGTCCACTTAAAATTATTTTCGTAAATAAAATCTTTATTACTTGTCCATTAATTGTCCATTTGAAATTTGGAATTGATCATCATTGAATTTTTTTTAATGAAAATGCATAGAATTTGGAGAAGAGGACATGTAGAATTTCTATAGTGAAATATCCATTTTAAATTAAGCATCATTTTAAATTGCCTGAACTAAATTTTTAATTCATAATAATAGGAAATTTTTGTCCATATTAAATTATTTTCATTCATAGAATCTATATTAATTGTCTGTTTAAAATTTAAAATTAATCATCATTTAATTTTTTTAATGAAAGTGCACAGAATTTGGAGAAGTGTACAAATAAAATATAAAATATAACTAATGAATGTCAATGCTAAAAGAATTAATATTTATTTTATAGATTATAATTTGATTTAAAGAATATATATATATATATATATATATATATATATATATATATTATATTTAGTATATATGTATAAAATATTTTTCTTAATTTTTCAATTAAAAGAAATAAGAAATTACAAACCAGTTTAATTAAAATAGTAGAAAATTTTATTTTTTACACTCAATTAATTATAAAAAAAATTATTAAATCTTATAAGAAGATATTATTAAAATATTTTTTATTAAAATTTTAATTAGAAAATACAAGAAATTATAAGCCAAATTTAATTAAAATAGTAAAAATAGTTAGTGTTTCCTTTTATTTTTATTTTTATTTAACAATTTTTAAAATTTTATATATATTTTAAGTTAGTCAGATATCAAGTTTATTTTGAATTGTTTCCTTAAAATAAATTGATTTATATTTATAGCAATGTTGTGCAATTACCATTTTTATCATATATAATATTTATTCCGATTCTCTAATATTTCATGTCTTAATTGTTTATAAATTATGTCATAATTATCCATAAATTAATTTGCATGCAAGTGAATATGAGGTTTCCGTGTACGCATAAAAAGGAGAGAAACGCTCTAATGTTGCCAAATAGGATGCGATTTCGTGTAGAATTGTTTCAAAAGTTGACACGTGGAGTGTAACACCCTTACCTTTATTTAATTATTTGTTTTATTTATTTATTCTATATTTAAAAAAAATTCATTGGGCATTAAAATTTCGATTTGAGTTTAAAATCATGTCATATGTATTAAAATATAATTTTGAAAATTTTCTAGGAATTTTCCAAAATTCCTGTACAAAATGACCAAAATACCTCTAGTTGTCAAATATCCAACTCAGTATTGGTGTGATATCCAAAAATGGTAAAAATAATATTTTTAGTATATTTCTAGGTAAAATATATAATTTCATAATTTTCATAAAAATTTGAGCATTTATTGAATTAAAATGGATTTAATATGAATTTTCTAAGCTTAATATATATAAAATATATATTTATAATTCGAAAATAATAGATAAAAATAAAAATTATTTTTAGAATTTATTTTTGATGAAAAATAATACATTTGTTCAGACTTATATTTAAATTAACTATTTTGATATTAAAAGTTAATTTATTCAAGTTTAAGTGATTTTATCGGTACCGACTAATCCAATAATAGATAAAATTTGCACTGAAAAATGTTGGGACAACTGCTATCCCACGTTGCTGCTCTACCAAGAGGTGATTCATCACCTATATCAATATGTGTCCCTAATAAAAGAAATTAAAATTAAAATTTTGACATCATTGATGATCTCATCAATGGACACCTAAGCCCATTTTTTTCCCTATAAATAGCCATGAATTTGAACTAAACTCCTCACTCCTCTTCTCCTAAAAACTTCCATAAGTCTCTATAGAAAATCTCTCTCTCTTTAGAAAAATTTTCTTTTACTTTGTTGTTTGGCTAAAATTCTACTAGTTTTTCATTAACTAGTAAAAATCGTCTTTCTAGAAACTCTGCACCAACAACTTCACCAACTTTTTGAGGTAATGGGGGGAGTGGGGTTAGTTCTAAATTTCAACTACTTTGCATGTTGGTAGGAAGGGTTTTCTCCTAAACCCGTTTAGGCTTTAGTTTTATTATTAATATTGCTGTTATATTGTTTGATGTGAAACTTTAAATTTTGCTAAGTCATTATTTTGCTCAAATTTAAATTATTAAATTATATTTGCTAAGCTGTTACTTTGCTCAATTTTAGAAAATTAAAATGCACTGGCTAAGCTGTTACCCTGCTCACTTTTAGAAAATTAAAATGCATTTGCTAAGATGTTACTCTGCTCAATTTTAGATAATTAAAATACTCTTATTAAGTAGTTATGCTGCTCAATTTTAGACAACTATAGTATAATTATTAAATTGTTATACTGCTCAAATTCAAACAACTATAATACAATTATTAAGTTGTTATGCTATCCAAATTTAAATAAAATATTTTTAGCTGTTATAATATATAATTAAATTTTTATATTGTCAAATTTTAGTAATACTCAATTAGTTTAGTAAAATTAGTATAAGAAATAAACTATAAATCTCATAATATGAGATTAGGTACAAAAATTATTTTATGAACTATTTATGAATTTATTTTTAGAAAACTGCTGTAGAAATTTCAGTTTAAGTTGTTATCGTTCAGGTAAGGTCTAAACACACTAATAAACCATTTGTAAAAATTTCATAAATTTTAAAGCTTATTTAGTACTTCTAATTGTGCTCTACAAGTGTCTGTGGATACATTTTTTTTAAAAGTACTAAATTTCTAAAAATTCTAAAAATTCATGATAAAATTCTAATTATTTTTCTAAGCTTAAAAATTATTTTTATGAAATTTTTGACCATTCTATGATTTATTTCTTAATTATCAGTCTTTATTTTAATTTGTATGTCTTTATTTTATCAAATTATTGATTATGTACTTTAATTTGAATTATGAATTATGTGAATGATATGTATGGATCAAATCTCTGTAATATAAGACAGAGATAGTAGTAGAAATTGTACTGGTGCTCAAATTTTTGAGACTGAAGTGAACCTTTAAAAATTAATAGATTAGTGAGTAATGTAAAGCAAGGGACATGCAGTGGCATGACACCCTATTAAGGAAGCTACAGTTTGGTACGTTGACGAATGAAAGACAGGGACCCATTTGGGGAGATCTCGGGGGTAGGCATCGGGTGGTGAAAGTCCTAATAGCCAAGGTAGCGCCCGTGAGCTGGGATATTCTCCTGACCAAGCTCGATAACCTCGACAACTGCTCAACATTCCGAAATTGGTTTGAAAGTATATCTCTATAAATGGATGTCTTGACTGATATTTGTTCCTCATTGATGATGAGGACTGTATCATGTGATGATGTTGATGAGGTATATGTACTCCCAGTCACTTCCGAGGTTCTGTTGAGAACTATTACTCACTAATGGGAAGTATGGATCCATACCAAGTCAGGGGTAGTGTAGTATAACTTAGAATAAACCCTAGGTTCCCTTCATTAATTATATTTAAATTCCTACCATACATGTGAAAGTGATTTAGAACAAATCACCTCACTCCATTATTTTTGTTATGCATGTTCAATCGTGATTATTGAAGATGACGACAATGCCTGATGTTGCTGAGGACGAGTTAGAGGATACTCCTCAAGATTTAAAGACCTAGTTTATAACATTTTCTTAAGGGATATGGTAGATAAATATTGCTCTGTATAGGATCTTTTTATGTATATATTGAGTTAGGTAGTATATGTCTTTTAATGTACTTTTGTTTTCTCTTTGACTATTATGTATTATTCAAACCATGATGTACAGTTGGATATATATATATATATATATATATATATATATATATATATATATATATATATATATATACATAAGCAGTTTTTATCATTTCACTTCTATTTTCAAATTTTGTTCAATTTAGAAATTTTTCTATTAAAAAAAATTATTCACATTTTCATCAACTTAAAGTAATAATTAAATTAATATAAATTATATTTAGAATTAAAGGAGTGTTACATGGAGCTTTCTTTTTATAGATTATTTTCGAATGTATATATAATAGATAATAGATAAATCATTTTTCTTCTGAATATAAAATATAAATTACCTTTTTATGCTGTATTAATTACATTAAATCATAAATGATGTATACTTTCAAAGAAAATAAACTATGCATTGACAATGTAAAATAGTTTTATATTGTAATGCAATCATGAACCACTTTTTTTGGTATGTTTGTTGACTTTTACAATAACTATCTTAAAAATCATACCAACGATGATTTCTAATTGATTGATAGTGTAAAAGTTTTTACACCAACAATGCATAACTATTAAACTCATACTTTTATATAATTTTGTATTAAAAACCATTCAAATTTATACTAAAAATCAAAACGATTCATATCTAAATTATCACAATCAAACTATAATGCTTATACAAAACAAGTAATTAATTATAAATTAAAAAACAAATAAATCATAGGTAAATCTCCCATTATATTAGAATTAATTGTATATCTATCAAATTTAAATTAAATAGTCTAATACAATAGTAATAATAATAATAATCTATTGTAACAATTTTATTTTTCAGGTCTCATATTACATATCACTACCATATTCATTCTTTCTTTTCTAAGAATAAATTTATCATCTTTTCAGTAACCAATAAAAGAATACTTTAATAAGTTAATAATTTATATATCACTGAAGATTATATTCAGATAAAAAATATTACATAATAAAATTAAAACTTTCAATTAGTTTAATTTTTTTGAAATGATATGCTTAATAAATAATTAGTTTCAATATAAGACAAAAATTCAACAAAACATATACTTATTCAACAATAATTAATATAAATATAAACAATAGTAATGTTGAAATAACTTATTCAACATTATATTTGCAATGTATACTTATTTAAGATTAATTTATTTAGTAAATTAATTTTAAAAGTATCTTTGATAAAATAACTTTAATATTAATAATTTTCTTTCTATATAAAATTAGCTTAATAATATATTTTGATTTTATCTACAGTAAAAATATGGTTTTAAAATTTAAGGACAAAGGAACTTTAAGGAAAGAAAGTACTGCATGTAGCATATATCTAATGAATTGATTGCCAACTAGGGAAACAATATGGCACAACAGACTCGATTCTATCGTTTGTCCAAACACATTTATTGCTACGCCACCCTTAATTTATCCCTCACGCAAGGTTGTCCAACAGCGACATTTCACCTAAAGGATGCTTTTTATAAAAGAAAAACAACAGTAAACCCTCATGTTCACCTTAGTCACATTATAAATCAACATTATGTATTTATTATTATTTATTTGAAACTTTTTTATATTTGCTTTAAATAGATTTGTTCACATGTCATCTTGTATACAGCTGGCCTATTTAGTAGGCTCAAATATCCCCTGGCGTCCAATGTTGATTGTAATTGGTTTTAATTTGAAGTGGGGAGTGATTCATCATGATGAATAAGTCTATTAGAGGGGGGTGTTTAAACCTTTAGGTGGTTTGGGCCATGATAAGCTTGTCTGGGCCGGTGGCAAGGCCACTTACAAGAACTTAGACGGTCAAATTAACAAGAATTTTAAGAGTTCTCGTATTTTATATTTGTTGGGGCCGAAGTTGATGGCTACTCAAATTAGGCAGTTACCTATTCATAGGTTATGGTTTGGTATAGAAACTGGAGGACTGCCAGATGTCCGTGAACCCCTTCCCGATTCATGGTCAGGAAATGGTTGGGCGGTCCTTTCTTAAAGCTTGTTTGGTAGCAACGAAATATGGGAGAGGAGCGAGGAAGAGAATGGAAGCAAAGAGAAATAAGAAAATTTGGTGCATTTGGTGCAGTGGAAATGCGACAAATTTTTTAAAAAAAAATAAGTAGCCCCACACGAAAAATCGTCCACGCAAAAGTGCGACGATTTGCAAAGAAATCGTACAAATGTGTTACATATTTTTCGGAAAGGGTATTCCAAAGCACTATGTTAAAAGCTTTTGGAAAAATGGATTTTGGTAAAACCAAAATCCATTTGCAATGTTATGAATAAAGTAGTGAAACAGAACTAAAATCGATTTAGGTGAGTAAAAATCGATTTTGTTGTGTTGGGGTTAGAAAACCGATTTTGTTAACTCAAAATCAATTTGGCAATGTGAACCACAAGAAAATCAACTTGATGTGAGGAAAAATCGATTTGATATAATCTAATTGCAAAATTGATTTTGGTTGACTCAAAAATCGATTTGCATGTAATATGAGATATTTTAAATACAAGTATGATCAAGTGTTATATGCCCAACCAAAATCAATTTTGTCTTTACCATAATCGATTTTGGTATAGAGAAAACCAATTATGCTTTTGTTATATATATATATATATAGGTCAGGATCCGTTGACACCAGGTGTCAAAGTTAGTCAAATTACACCTTCAATAACTTTTTGTTGAATCCAAATTTAATCAATTCAATCGTTGAATTTGATGTTCTTATTAATTAGATCAAGTATACAAAATTTTATACAATTCCAAAATTATTTAGTAGTTCATCTCGTCACTTTATTTTAACGTATAATATGTTATTAAAATATATGTAAATATTCAATATTAGATAACATATCTAAAAAAGTCCAAAGTGTATAAAAATTGATATACGTGATCATGAAAATAATATCTCATAATTCAAAGGTTGGATTGGCTAAATTTGCATTCTACAAAAAGTTATTAAAGATGTAATTTGACTAACTTTGACACCTGCTGTCAACGGATCCTGACCCTATATATATATATATATATATTATTAAAAATAATATTATTAATAATAATAAAAATAATTTTAATAATAATAAAAAAAAAATAAAAAAAAAAATAAATGATGCAATGGAATCATCAAAATCGATTTTCATGACCCCAAATCGATTTAACTGAAAAAAATATTAACAAAACATGTGTTTAAACACATAAGGATATAATGATAATAATTCAATTTTCTTTCTTTTCTTTTCTTTCAAACCAAACTACCCCACACATTTATTTCCACTCTATTTCTCTTCAACCAAACAACCTTAATTTCTACTCTATTTCTCTTCTCTTCTTTTCTCACCTCTTCCCTCCCTTTCTCTTCTTTTTTTTCACCTCCTACCAAACAAGGCCTTAGTATGATCACCAGAGAGATTGATCACTAGAGAGATGTAATGGATGAAAGGTTACATTTTTGAAAAGAATGCTTTTCAGTCATGACAAAACATTTTTCCAAGGGAGGTGCAAATGACATTGAATTAGGGGTGTGCAAAAAGTGGATACATCAAAAAACTGATCCAAACCAAACTGAACCGCTTTGTAAAAAACGGTTTGGTTAACCAAACCGTTTTTTAAAAAGTAGTTCGGTTTGAATTTCTTTTAAAACGGGTTGGTTTTTTGGATTCGGACCAAATCGATTCGGTTCAGTTATCTATTTTATACTCATATATACATCGGTTTTTCAAAGAATCGAACTAGACTAAACTAATCTGTTTCATGAAAAATGGATTGGGTAAACAAACCGTTTTTAAAAAAGCGGCTCAATTCGATTTTTTTCGAATATGAATCGGTTTTTTAAATTTGGATCGGTTTGGTTTTAGAGCGATTCAAATCAATTTGAATTTTGTGCACACCCCTACATTGAATGTGATGTATCTAGCTGAGCTCAAGGAGTCAATGCCCTTGATTTCACATCGGTAGTTGCTTTTTGCATCCCTTTCATGTTTTTTGTAATTTTTTTTTTCAAAAATACCTTTTTTCTAAAAATGAAGTTGCAGAATTTATTTTGATAATGGATAAATATTTCAAAAATTAATTTTTAAAATATATTAAATACATTTTTGTTTGCACTTACATCTTACAATCATATCTTCTATATGTAAACACAATCTTCTTTATTGTTTTGAACATGTATTAGTTGACACTAGCTAATTCTATTTGTACATATATGTGCATCTTTTTTATTTTTGGTTAAATTATTTATATCATTTTTAAGAACTATTGATAGATGAGCGAAAATCTATTCCAAAATCTTTTCATCTTTTTTCATTAATCATCTTCCTTTTAGTTGTGTTTGATTGTAAATGTGTTATCTTTTTTTTCAAAAAGAGTTTACTTTACAATGAAAAAAAATCAATCTGACATGCGATTCAGCTTATGCAAACCTTCGATTATAAAGACTAGGCAAATAAAACAAATTTTAAATATCTTAATTCATTTCAATTTATTCTCTTGATTGTGCATTTTTTTTTAAGTAGGTGTTTACAATTAAGAATGAAACATTAATAGATGAATTTCTAAAATTAGAGATTGAAACAAATAATGTACAAGATTTGAGAATATAATTTACTCATAAATTAAGAAAATATTGTCCATTAAGTGTTAAAACTTTGTTTAAGTAAGACTTTGCCAAAAGATATAGAATCTCTACAAAGGTGATACATAGTTGGATTATATCAGAAAGAATAAATGTTATATTGTTGCGGTAAATAATGTTTCAATGTGAAGATCATAATAAATTTCTTGTAGTAAGTTTATAATGCAAAGTTCAAAAAAAAAAAAAAATTCACATCTAAAACTAACCTATCAAGTGATAAAGTAAAATTATATTTCAATATACTTTTTAATCAATTTTTTTTAAAATATTTCACTGATTTACTTACGCTATGATATCTAGTTGGGAATTAAGTAGAGGAAAGAATTTATCTTATACTATAAGAAAATGGCTTGTTCTCTTTAACTCACAAACAAGGGGAAAAGAATGCCCCTCATTCCTCCACTTGAAACATCCAAATAAGGGAAATTGACTCTTGCTTCATCCCTTCCCATCTTTTCTCCTTGGATAAAAATAACTAATTAAAAATAACTACACACAGTATTCAGCTTATGTTGTTATTCACTTTATATTTTTATTTACCTTTATTTTCCTACTAATATCATTTGAAGGCGTGTCGTTTTTTATACCAGACACTTGATTTTCAGGGGTGAATTTCCACTTGATTTTCCACATTTGAACTGCAAATTTCCGTTAGAGAGAAACAGACAACGGGTGAATTTCATAATTTAGAAATTGAGGAACCCGCACGTCTTCATTATCTTTCTCTAGCTAACCCTGCAATTCAACTGCGTACGATCCAAATCCAATTTTGCACAAATTTGGCTCTCGAAGCATAAATGGACTTGTCAATAAAAATCTACCAAAAAATTAATTTAAATGAACAATTTCAAAAGATGAAACGACCAAAAAGCAAAACCCGTTGTAAATAAATTATGCCTAGGAAAAGAAATATTGATTAAATAAACAATGCCTGCTTATATTGGCTCTGCCTGTCTGACATGACGGTGGAAAACCTAAATTATTCCTAATGTTACCGCTTACCCCTTTTTCCGAAAAACGAAAATACATTACTATATGACATGACATAATTATAGCTATTATGAAAAACAGTTAGCTTTTTAATGGAAACGTAACATTCAATAAATTTACTAGTTAACTATTAATTATTAACGTAATAATTAAAATTTGTCTATAATTTTATAAAAATATTCTTATTTTGGTATTATTTTATATATATATATAATCATATATTTTTTTCTAAATCCTTATAAAAGTGGGACCCTGCCTCGGGCAGGCTGTGACCATGTATTGTCAAGAGGCTATTCGTTCAGGAAAAGGATTTGTAGTCACTTAAGAACAATACAAACTGATTACCCATTTTATGTCTAGTCTATTCTGAGAACAATCAACGTAAAAATAAAAAAGGGGTGGTGTCACAGGCAGACGCTGGCAAGGGAAACATCCAAACAACCAATAAGTATGATGGTGTTTGTATGTACCAAACCCTATGGGACAAATGAGAATGCTAAGCCAAATTTCAATATTGCAATAGTTAAACCTTATTTCCCTTAAAAGCTTAGTGTTGTTCTAAATCAACATAAAACCGACCCTCTAACAAGTCAACAATGAATGCAGCTGAGCTACTCAATCCCTCCAAAAACGGAAGATAACAATACTATTTGAGACATCCACTGGCTAAATAGCAAATTTGAAAGAGAAGCTAAAAGCTTAATCCCATCTCACCATCCTAAGGCAAAACTTAAGGTCAAGAAGACAATAAAAAAGATGCATGTATTTCGCATCAACCAAATGCACCAAAGAATTTAGTGTTACAACTCCCGACAGTCCATATAGGACCAAATTTAAAATTTTAAATGCAGTTTTTCAGGTGATTTTAGTGTTGTTCTCCAATCAAGATTTGAGTTTCACCTCAATAATCTATGTTGGTTTTTAATATAAACCTTTATTACACAGATTATCAAAGTAAAATTTCAATTTTGATTAGAGAACACCAAAAACACCTAATGAACTGCATCTAAATTTTATCCATCCATATATCCAGGAGACCTAACAAATTTAATTTGAATTATCTAATTTGTTTTATACACCGATACCCCACATGTGGCCAGTGTTAAATGTAAATTGAAAAGAAACAGAAGCCAGACAAATATGTAAAATCAGTTTAAAGGAAAATTCACTTAGCATATTGGTAACTAGAATAATCTAAAAACAGAAAATAAGGTTGCATCCGATAACTATACAGGAGCATAAATGAGTATTTGAGTAAACAAATTACCGAAACTTGAGACATGGGCTTAGAAGTAACGAAGCTAATAGGAAAAACAGCTTTATCCAGCGAAGGCCTTCTTTACTTACCACCTCATAAGAATTTTTCTATGCTGGTGGTCAATGTTGACTTGGGCACAGCACCAATAACTGTATCTTTCTTCTCACCATTCTTGAAGATTATAACAGTTGGGATGCTTCGAATCCCATATCGAGTAGCGGTTGAAGGGCTCTCATCAGTGTTAAGTTTGTAACATTTGAGCTTCCCAGCATATTGTTTTGCTAGCTCATCAATTATAGGGTGAATCATTCGGCAGGGACCACACCATGGAGCCCAGAATTCAACCAAAACAGCAGATTCAGATTCAAGGACAAGCGATTGCCAATTCGCATCAGTAATAGGAGACACTGCAATATACAATAAAGAAATGATTTCATTCCTACTAGTATTTCTCTCAACCAAAAAAAAACAAAATTTCAATTAGTATTTTTCTCAAATAAGCAAAATTTCTCCGGAAGTGTACAGAAAGAGATCATTAGAATCCACATGAATTTGATTACAATGATGCAGTGCTGAAATGGAGAACATGCACAACAGAAAAAAAAAATGGCACATTGAAAACTAAACACAACTAAAAACACAAACAAGCATGCTTATGTTGATTAATAAGAAAAAAATACCTAGCCAAAAACTAAATCTTATTAGGTTTATTTAATCAATGCACAGGAAATATACAGAGGTCAAAACATAGGTACAATACCTTAGGTGAAACAAAACTAGGTATAGAACGTCAGTACTGATTACCAAAATAAAACACTAATTTTGATTGACAAATAATATGTAACAAACTTAAAGTACTGCACTTAAGTTTTGTCCACACACGAAAACTGAGGATCTTGATCACGACAGAGCATGTCACTTCACACCAACAAAAAAAACAAAGCTATTGATGCTTCATTAATAAACTTAACATTGAAAATGGATCTGCCAATGCCATACATCAATGAACAATGCAAAGGAAATACAAAGGACAAAACTTAGGTACAAACTTGAAATAAAAGTTAGTATAAAAGGTTGGCACTAATTATCAAGATAGAACTCTACTTTTAATCAGAGAATAGTACCCAATGCATTTAAATTATGCACATAAATTTTGTCCATACAAAAATTATAGATCAAGAGCTTGACACTTCACACCAACAAAAACCAAAGCCATTGACAACTCAACCCCACAACGTAAACATACTCGAATGACCCCTTCTCCCTTCTCATAATGAGAATGTATATAACCCTATTCCAGTTTATTTTGGTATGGAATGAACTTAAGGTGAGGACTGCCCAAACCTTATAAGCACTACTTAAGCGGTTAGGCCATATCACTAGGCGATTTGGGACTCAACACACATACCCCTCACACCCAGCACAACGAAGATACTAGAGGTTGCAATGAAGGCAGACCAAAGAGACCGCAATTAAGACACCATTCCAACAAAACTCTACACTGAAAATGGATATGTCAATGCCGTACATTAATGATCAATGCATCATCAACTCCGTGCGGGGGTTACCACGAGAAAAAGCCAAAGCAACAATTGACTCTAGTGCAATTCAAACACTCTAAAACAAAAGAATACTTTCAATAGGACGAATTTCTCCCATCCAAAATCCGCCATTTTATTACATCATGGTTATAAAAGTTCACATTAATCCGAGATCAGTCCATACCCTACCTAAACGTCTTAATATTAATGCATTCTATACTTTCTCAAACAAAGCGAATTATCAAATATCAATCACTTAATTAAAAAATAATTACCCTGTATTTGTTTTAGTTGAAATAGAGTAGAAAGAAATGAGAAGAAAGGAAATAAGAAAAAAATACTACATTTCCACTATTTGTTTGACAGGAGAAATAAAAAAGAAGAAAATTATTTTTGTGGAACCCACGAAAAAATATTTTCCCCCACTTTAGAAATGAAATTGGATGAAAATGATTCCTCTCATTTTTTATTTTTTGTTTATTTTTTTTAAAAAAATATGAATTAAATTTTTTTTTAAAAATAATAAACATATGTTAACAAAAAAAACATTATATTAAAAAATTACAATTTTTTTAGTTATTACAAAAATATTTTTTTATATAATTTATTTATTTCTTTCTATTTTCTTTTTCATTCATTCAAACAAATGAAAAAATATTCTCCCACTTCCTCTCTTCCTATTTCTATTCATGCAAACAATATATATTTTCCATTCTATTTCTCTTCCATTTCTATCAATCCTATTTTATTCCTTTCCATTTCTTTCTTCTCTATTTCACTCCTCATCCAAACAATGCATTAGTTACATTTCAACAATTGATATACCTGTCGAGCGGTGTTAGTCCAAGTTTTCATTTTTTAACATCAGAAATTCAACAATACGCAACAAAATCCAACATTATTTTACTTAATTTAATTTATTGCAACGAAAATACAAGCCACCGAAAAAAATAAAAAGTTAAATATATTTTCAGTGTCTGAAAATACAACAATTTTTTTTTTCTATTTCAGTCTCTGTAAAAAATTTAAAATCACATCCAGTTAGTCGCTGTTAAAAACGAACAAAATTTTTATCCAAAAAAATATAATTTTACGAATAAAAAATATATTTAAGCAAAAATAAGGGGAAATAAATAAATAAAAGCTGACCATCGACGGCGGTATTCTGAGCCTCGCACACGACGCGCGCGGCGCGTGAAGCGATTCTGGGAGTGGGGGACGCGACGAAGCGCGTGGCGGCGGCGGGCCTGAGTCTGAGGCCGGCGTGGTGCGGCAGCTTAGCGGAGGTGCGGCGGGCGGCGACGGGGGAGAAGGCGGCGAAGGGGAGAGGAACGACGGCGAGGGATTCGAAGAGTGTGGCCATTGTGGAGTGGAAGGTGCGATCTGGGTGTTGCGACTTGCGATGAGGAGTTGGGTTTGGATATTGTGGCGAAAGAAAGAAGGAAGAGAAAAAAGGGGTGTATTCTTGTGTGGATGTGGATGAGGTGGGACTCGTGTAGTAATGTTTTTCTCCAATGGATCCACGCCATGTCACCACTCCTAAATACTAGTGCAACTCTCAAGTTGCAACTTGTGGTTGGGAATAAATGAGAATTTCTTTTTTAGGTACTTTATTTTTAAGAATAAAACATTGTGCGGGATTGTTTGTTTGGGTTAAATTGGGTGATTTGTTTTTTTTTTGTAATAAAACGTACTTTTAGTCTATTAAAATATATTGAAATTGAAATTTGGTTACAGTTACTATAAAAATTTAATATATTTGTAGTTTCTACACTTACAAAAAAAAAAAGATATGACTCTAATCTTTTGTCAGAGATTAAAAATGTAATTTTATTAAAATTTAGAAAATAAGAAATTATTCAAATTTTATAACTTATAAGACTAAAACCAAATTTTAAGATATTTCAACGACAAAAACGTATTTTATCCTCTCTTTTTTTTATCATGGGTATCTATTGTTAATTGAAACTTGATCAATATGTTCAAGAGATTGAATTATTCATTCTTCATTATTTCTTTAGGAATTATTTTTATTTTATTAAATTAATTTCAATTAAATATTTAATTTTATTTTTTATTTATAATATTTTATTGTTTTTAAATATTTTGTAAATTTTAATTTTAATTTAATGTAATTTAAATTTTAAATTTTGATACATTATATTAAATTGAAAGAATATATATTTTTTCGAATAAAAGCAATTTTAAATTCTCTATTATTTTTTAGGAATTATTTTTATTTTATTAAATTATATGATTTTTTGAATTGAATATTTTATTTTATTTTTTATTTATAATATTTTATTTTTTTAAAATAATTTTAAATTTAATTTAATTTAAATTTTGAATTTTGATATATTATATTAGTTGAAAATATATTTATTGTTTTCAAATAAAATTATTTTAATTTTAAAAAATCATAGTTTGAATTTAAATTTTGAATTTTGAATTTTAATATATCATAATAATAAAGATGATATATCTTGATTTTAATAATTTATTTCCATAATTTTTTATCAAATTTAAAATTTATCTATTTAATCTATTCATATTTAATATAATAAAATATTCAATAATACATGTTTTCATTATTAATAATGAAAACATATATTATTTTCTTCAGTTTATTATTATTTATGAAAAAGATAAATAGAAAATATAAGGAAGGTTCAATTGTGTTTTGTTATCTTTTAAAAACAATTTGCTAGATCAAAAGATTGTTTTAAAAAACTTTTAAAAGATGATATAAATAAAAGTTAGTCTTTGGACAAATGAATATCATTTTAGGCCTAAAACAATATAGAGAAAAGATCATAAAAGAAAACTATTATTTTTCAAAAAAAAAAAAAACTTCACAATTTAATCATTTCTTCTACTAGAAAACACGACTTTTTTTGTGTGTAACTAAAAAACTATTAGTTCATCCTACACACCCAAAATTACGTTTAGTCCTTGATATTTAGCCAAGATTTTTACTGAAATGATTGAATGATACAAACATATTATTGATTATCATTTGCTAAGTATTCTTTTACAAGTTTAAACAAATTTTCTTTTAATTAAGTCTTGTCAAGTTTCACATATCTTTTTCCAAGGCTAGTCCTGACATTTCATAGGCCACACGCGAAATAATAGATTAGGGCCCCTTATATATAAATATTTTAAAATATAAACACATATTTTATAAAATAAGTCAAAAGTTCACAATAGAAAGTATTGCATCAAGTACACAAGGATAATGGGTAAAAAAACTTATGCACATACCACAATACCAACAAGCCCTGTTTGGGTTATTAAGTGCCAAGCAAAATCAAGTGAATTGCAGTTACAAACTCATGGTCTCACAATCACAAAAAGGAACTAAGAAGGTCTAGTTGATGCACAGAGTCAAGCACTAGCAGTAGACATACAAATATACAATTGGCTTTGAATTCCAAATTCTATTTGGCTTATATTAGTACTAATCACCTTCTTCCCCTAACTGTATCAATATATCAGTAAGACAATAATTCAATATCACTGTATCACCCTCTTCTTCTTCTTAGCTTTGACATTATTAGCTATTGTCTATACTTTCTAATTTTCATGTCCTTTAATATATAAAAATATTCTCGTTGCCATAAACTTACAAAATAGTGGAGGTTCCTTTAATGTTTTGGTGGAAATTGAATGCTTAGATCAGTTGAAAATTTTAAAGTTTGAGATTAGCCAATTAGATATTGAATGGCAGAAGTTGAAAAGTCAAGCATGGATTTGTAAAATAAAATTTCTAAAAATATCAATGCTAACTTTTGAGGGGGGGGGGGGGGGGGGGGGGGCGCTCCTAATTAGGGGCCCTGAGCCATCACACTTCTAAATAATGCTCAGGTTTGGCCTTGTCTTTTTCTTTTTGAAAAGAGAAAGATTACGACTATCATCTTTTGATATTTTATATAAGCAAAGAAAAATAATCGTTCTAACTCTCACTAAAAGATATACAATAAATTCACTTAGAAAGAATGTAAGTTAGGTAGCTAGGATTTGAGGTTGAGTTAATGTGATTTCAAAGTAGATAGTATCATTGAATTCTTCATTCTCTTTATTCATACTTAATCTTCTTAAGTGGCAATAAAGACCTTTAGTTGAAGAAATTTTTTCTAAAAGTATGAACGTTGAATACATTAATTGCCTATTTAATGATTTTGAATTGCCATATTTTCATATTATAAGTGTTGTTTCCATTTCTCTGAGTTTTTTCTATTTTTGAATGTGACAAGCTAACTCTAGGTAAAAGTTTATACCCCTATGTTTTCTTTTATGTTAGACATGGTATTCAAGACTGTTGTGCTTTTAAAGTTTGACTTTTATGTTCCGTCTCATTCTATTTAACCATAGATGGATGTCTAATGATCATATGTTGATTTAGGCTTTAAAGTTGCTATCAAATTATCATAAGATGATAGATTCTTCATATTGTAGTCACATATGATTTCATGAAGATCCTCATGAGATTATATATTTTTTAATCAAATAGATTTCTACTTTTTGATCCCTATACACTTAGAGTGAACACATTAACATTTAACATTCTTATTCATTTAATTTTTTTTTTGTTGTTCATTAAAATTGTATGTGTAGGGTTGAATCAATTTTTCCTCAATAACCTCCTCCCTTTAAGATAATGATAAACAACCTTAAATTGATGAATAAGGTCTAACACTATTCTGGTCAATCTTAAGAAATATGATTTGTTTAGATATTCTCTTTACTTTTAAGACATTTTTAACAACTTATCAACATAGGCAAAGCACAATGTTTGGCACAATATACATTAGATATTCTTATAAAGAAAGATACACATCAGTCTATTAAATCATTAGATGAATAGATCATATAAGAACACACACACACACACACACGCATACATATAAAAACATACATATATATTAGATTATTAGAGCAAAAGATTAATTGTATTTGCTAAGACGATGCAATGCATGCAATGATGTTATGTCTTATTTCTATAGTCTTATGTTTTATTTATGTCATTTGTTTGATAGCATAAAAAATGTCATCACAAACTATCACCTAAATAGGGAAAAATGATGTCTAAAACTAGCCCTAATTTCTTGATAAAAAAAAATGAAATATCAACCAAAAGCTCAACCAATTTGGACTGAGTGTCTTTTACTATCTAGTGTAGTATTCCAATTTGAGCATGAATACTAGGCTCAACAAGTTGAGCAGGAACAATTTCTTCATGTTTAGGTTCATCGACAATATAGTCTTGAATTACATGGTTTTCATTAGATGAAATAGGAAAAAGGGGATGGAAAAGAAAAGAAAGAAAATGTTTAAAAAAAGAATGAGATGCATAAACAAAATATATAAAGAGAGACAATGTTAGAGGATGAAAAGGTGGAATAGATGATGATGAAGGTAGAGACGATGAAAAATTTGGACAAAAGGGAAAAACAAATTTTCTTTTGAAATCTTTATTTTAGGAGGTGTCATGAAAGATGTTTGAAACTTAGAAAAGATAAAAAGAAAAGGGTAGGAAAATAAGAGAATATACAAAAAGATGAAGGGGAAAAACTATGAAAAACAAAAAATGTTCAAAAAATGGTTAAGAGGATATTTTTTTAAAAACATGAAAAACAAAGGATATAAAAAAAACATGTGAATTGCTCTTGGACAGTTGGAATACTTTGATTTTCCTTTGTAGTTATGCCTAATCTAGATGATTACCAAGTCATCCTAATTACATGATCCATTAAATTTAGTTGAGCATCCTTTTTTGTTGCTTTGATCCTGACTAAAAAAGTCTTCAAGAACTAGGCAAATAATTTGCAAATAGGGGATATTGAAAAAGACAAATGCAAAACACAAAAAAGAGATTGTTTTTTGTTATCTTTTAAAATTAATTTGATAGATAAAAAAAAATTGTTTAGAAAATCTTTAAAAGGCAATGTAAAGAAAGGTTTAGGGAATATTGAAAAAGACAAATGTAAAACACAAAAAGAGGGATTAAATTGTGTTTCGTTAGCTTTTAAAATTAATTTGATAGATAATTTTTTTTTGTTTAGAATATCTTTAAAAGATGATGTAAAGAAAGGTTTGTCTTAAGACGAATGCATATCGTCTTAAGTATGTGACCATAACCCAATCCTTCCCTTTACAAGTAAGTTTATAGTTGGTGACCTTCAATATATGACCATTGATCGACCAAAGTTGTCCTTCTCTATAAACCTAGGGGAGAAAGGCTAAAAAACCACTTAGTGCTTGTTTGGCCCACATAATTGGGTATAGAACTGGGGTTAAGAATTAGACTTGGACTGTGGAATTGTAATTATGACATTTGAAAGTTCAGTTAAAATTGGAATCATAATTCTTTAGTCAAACTCCATGAAATTCTATTATAACTAAAAGTAAAATTCCTAATACCTAACCTCGATCCTTAAAATTACAATTCCTAACATCATACTACACTTTGAAAATTGCATTACATATTTTTGTCATTCCTGTCACCACCACTACAACCATTGCCACTCTTACCACCATTGCTATCTCAACTCTCCATTGTCCTTATCGTTGATTATCATTGTTGTTGCTACTATCATCATTGTTTGACAACCTTTCACTACACCATCATTACCCTTATTGTCACTGCCACTACCATCATCATTGATGCCCCACCACCACCAGTACTCTACCACCAATTGTCACCGTCACCATTACCACCACCAATTACCATTGTCATTGCCACCTGCATGATCATTACTACCATCATCATTGATTATCGTCACCACCACTCCTTCACCATTATCACTACCATCACCCTTACTACTACCGCTACCACTAATATCAATTGTTGCTTTCACCTCCACACTTCCTTGCTCCATAATCATCACCATAATTATTACTACCATGTGGATTATTTTTTTTATTCAAATCCAATGTAATCTTACACATAACTATTCCAAAATTAGTTAAAGGTATCTAAGTAGATTGAAATTCAACTTAAAATTATAATTTTGCACTCTTATTCTTTACACAATCAAACATAAAAATTATGATTTCAAACCAATTCTAATTTTGACAAAATTGAAATTATAATTATAATCTAAACTAAAATTCTAATTCTATGCACCAAACAAACCTTAGTAGTATAGAATTTAGTTAGCCTAGTAATTAAGGAAATGTACTTTGTTTAATTA
This sequence comes from Spatholobus suberectus, assembly GCA_004329165.1. Lineage (NCBI taxonomy): Eukaryota > Viridiplantae > Streptophyta > Magnoliopsida > Fabales > Fabaceae > Spatholobus > Spatholobus suberectus. The sequence goes on along the minus strand of CM014731.1, from coordinate 56,987,449 downwards.
TTTAATTCAAACTTTAACCAAATCACTAAAAATTGATTTCCTTAAATAATGGAGGCTAGCGAGACATAACGTGAAAATGTTACGTTAAGAAAGAAAAAAAGATACAATACAAAAATTAACAAAAAAAAAATACAAAAATTAATAAACCTTACACAAATAATAATATATAAGCTATAATTATTTAAGTTTAATAGTCATGCGCTGTTAGTGTAAAGTTTTACATTGTCAACCAATTGAAATTCACCGCTGGTATGACTTCTAAAGTATTTATTATTAAAGTCAACAAACTTACAATAAATGGTAGTTTGTAATTGGATGAGAGTATAAAACCATTTTACATTGTTAGTGCATGACCTATTTTTTTCTAATTATTTCATATATTTCTCTTCCATAGCATACTAAGAACTAAAATGTGAGGAACTTTAATCCCCTTAAAATTGCTTATTCAAGAATATAATATCAAATTTGCATAAAAATTAAAAATTGCCTTCATCACTACATTAGGCAAAAGAAAATATTAGGTATTTTAAAAAATATAAGTTCATTTTTTTAATATTATTAGTTTTTACAACATTTTCTGAATTGTATAATACAAGGACTATATAGATAAACTTATCTAGAAGAGTTTATAGGAGAAGAGTTTATTTAAAAACTCTATTTTAAATTACTCCTTGAAAAATACTAGCAACATTCTCTCTAATACTCTTTTTCTAACGCTCTCTTTACTATTAACTGAAATTTATTAAAACCACAAATTTTGATAGATTTTACTCTTCATTTAATGAATTTCTCTCTTAATTTAGAGGTAGAACTCACCAAAATGAGTTGTTTTCAATAAATTTCAATCAATAATAAAAAAATATTAAAAAAATGTTGCTAACATTCCTCAAGCTCCTTTTAGATAAGCTAATTTGATGTTTGGATGATATATAGCTTCTTTATAAGCTTTGTAAGTGATAGGAACTTCTGAAATTTAACTTCTTTATAAGCTCTTCTAAGAGCTTTTGAAAAAGTCAAAAATTAATAAAAGTTATGAATCCAAACACTACTTCTAGGTAATAACAAACTTATGTCAATATATAAGCTCTCAAAAGTTCTTCTAACCTGAATCCAAATAGACACATAGTCTTAATACTCTTATTGTCTTAACCACATGAATTTTGAGCAACGCCAATGCTCTCTAAACTACTATAAATCTCCTTCATGATGTGTTATTTATGTTGACCTTCACTACTGATAAGATACGTCCCATTGAAATTCTTTTCTAAGATACATATACAGCTCGCATTATATGTGTGGCTAAAATTTTCACTCTCTGCAAATTTATATTATATTAATACTTGTACATGAAACCGAGAAACCTAGTCATACTGCCAATGATAAACAATAACATACATAATACATTATAAATAAGAGAAAACAGACAATGCATTGCCAGTATAAAATAATTTTACACTATCATCCAATCACAAACTACCATTTATTATAAGTTTGTTGACTTTTATAATAAATACTTTAAAAGTCATATCAATGATGATTTCTGATTTGTTGACAATGTAAAATTTTTTACACTAACAGTACATGATCATTAAATTCTATAAATAATAACATGTGTACTATGTTGAAAGCAATAATATTTATTATACTACAAGAAAAAAATTAAAAAAAAACCCTTTTCCATCTGTGATGTGATGTGCTAATGATTAATTTGCATATGGTTTCACTGCCGTATCTGAGAGTTCAAGACAAGTTCCTCTCGCGCATTAGAGATTCTATCTTTTCAACATCTTCAGGAGCATCAACACCATGAGCCTCGTGATCAACTTTTATCACCTATAGCAGAAAAAGAAACATCTTTACAAAGTGCACAACAATGATATAAACAATTTATCCCAAATCAGGTCAGACTATTAAAGTCCCGGTCATCAACTACGAGCATCAGTGAATAATAATTTTTCAGTAATTAGCAGTAGTAATAATCTTAAGTCTTGACGTAAATGTTACTTAAATTTAGAGCATTAAACACTCATTTTTTATAATAATAAATTAAAGTGGAACCATGCGATTCTTTTATTTCACATTTTTATGTGAATTCCTATTCCTATCACTCAAAGAGAACCTGTAAGTAACTCCATTACTGTTGTGTAGAAAGGACTGGCAATGAATGTACCAAATGAACAAAAATTAATTCGACACTCAAACCGGTTTCTTAAATGACTTGTTGGCTCGAAACAAGAATGTCAAGCACCAAGTCTTTGGTTCGAAGCTAGCAGAGCAAAAAGACACTCAACTAGTTAATTAGCTTGAACAACTTGGTTTATGATCCAAAGTCCAAAGGAGTTAAACTTGAGTTAAAAATTAAGCTTGTTAATTAAATGAGCTGAACTTGAGTTAACTATATTTTAATTCATTTTGTTCATGAACTAACTTAATGATATATATATATATATATATATTAAGAAGCATATTAAATGAGAAATGAAAGTGTAGGAAGAATAAATTTGGTCCATACAGTTATAATGGATGATCAAGATTAGATTTAAGTCATTTAACTAAAATAATTTTCATCAATATATAATAAATGCATGAGTATAGTTCATGATATTTATCTAAATTATGTTCACTTTTGGTTCATGTAACTCAGCTTGCCAGCTAAATCAAACAATTTGTGAACCTATATTGAGCTGAACTTGAGATAAAAAAATGGTTCATGTAAAACTCAACTTGAGTTCAAATTGAATCAATTCTTACGGACTCGAGTCGAGTTAAGTTTGACTCAACTCATTTCCAGTTGCGGTAGAAAACATCCAAGTACACAGTACACCTCAAAACCAAGTTTTGGATGCAATAATAAGTGAACTATGCCACTCGAGAAGGATTTCAAAATTACTGCAGTGCAGAGGAACATGACAGTAATAATGAAAACATCTGTTAGGAAACCCCCTATTAAGAGGGTCTATGTTAAGGAGAAATTGGGGACTAGCAGGGACCAAGCCCTGAGGCCTTGTAACAGTATAACAGAAAGTCTGTTATGGTAGTTAGTATAACAAATATAAATAGAAAGAGGGGACAAGGGAAAGGTATTGGATTGGTGAAGTTGTTAGAGAAAGGGCTAAGTTTCTTGAGTTACTTGGAGGATTTATATTGTTCTATTTATATTTATATTTATATTTATAATTGATTATATGATAAGGATCTAAGCACTTAGGAAACCCACCCTTAAAAGCTAGTTGTTAAGAGGAGAGAACCAAGCCACTTAAATACTCCATTGAGCATCCCATACTACTCGATGTGGGACTTAGGCATCCCATAATATCTAATTCCCTATCATAGCACCGCCCTTAAGAGCCGAAGTCTTGGCAGCTCACACTTTATGACACTTTACTGGTGGCATTTCACTCAACTTCTTTGTTAGTCAAAACCTTCCACCAGTCAGAAATCTTCGTAGGTAGCTCTTTCCAAGACATTGACAATCAGTTCTGATACTAACTGATAAGCATCTAAGCATTTGGGAAACCCACCTTAAAAGCTAGCTGCTAAGGGAGGAGAACCAAACCCACTTAAATACTCCATCGAGCATCCCATATTACTCGATGTAAGACTTGGGCACCCCATAATACCTAAGTCCCTATCATTATACTAAAACATACTTTTTGTAATACTGTTATAATGTTACAACACCTCAGGGGCTTGATCCCCTGCTCCCCTATTTCTCCTAACATAGACCCTCTTATTGGGGGGTTTCCTAACATCTTACCGACTAGGGCTGTCAGTCTGTCACCAAGTGTTCAGTTCAATAGTCAGACGATTTTATTAGAGAATCTGAATCTACGATGGTTTTGGACCACTCACATCTAATGGCAAGTAGGCAATCAGACCTTCTACTTGGATTTGAAGGCTATTTGATCATCATTAAGAATTATATAAGGTCAATTTAGAATAATCAAGTAAAAAACTTGCAAGTCAGTGGGATAAAGATAAAATAACCAGGGCTTATATAAATAACTTACGTACCTTCATCTTGTAGCCATTCTCAAGGACTTTAAGCTGTTCCAAATCCTCCTCGAGTTGCAATGGAGTAGGTTGAAGATCAGGGTATATCTTTAGAAACTTTGCATCATAGCTCTGACAAATGTGTTGACAGAAAACTATTATTAACTTACAATGAAGCAGATAATGGTAACAGACAATGAACAACAAGCAATGATTGTTATCATATTCATGGCCAATTAACAAGAACTTAACATTAGTACCTGAATCCCAAGATGAAGCAAATACGGGAACTGCTGATTGACCTTCCCTGACCTATAGTATGTATGCAAGCATTTATCCAGTTTTACAAAAATATGTAAAACAATTTCACAAGATATTTAGTGAATGAAGGAACAATTAAGATTGAAAATCTGAACTTTAAATTATTTCTAACTTACTTGTTGAATGGGATTAATCCTCGTGAAAAATAGATGGCATAACCACGATTATCTATCACACATTTCACTCTATTTGGATCATGTGCATCTTCAGGCTTTAAAGATGTGACTGCAGTGCTGAACACTGCATCTGGAGCTGCCTGTAAGGATCAGGAATCGGGATAGATAGTATAAGGGAATAATGTAAATCCAATAATCAGAGATATATAGTAATATTTCCTTTTGGCCATAAAGTTACAATACTTCAATGTGAAGACATTCAAGATAACCTGATGCTACATCAAATGAGTGATTTGGAACAATCGATTCACCATTTTGTTCAGAATAAAAATGCACAATAATGATCACAGCCTAAAGCAGGCAGTCATTAATATTTTTGCCAATGGAACAATGTTTTCATTTTCCGTGGTATGAAAAGAATAAATTTACGAAGCAAAAAAAAAAAAAAAAAAACACTTACCTGCAAAGCTTTCACAACACCATCTATTATCTCAGGTTCAATAAGTGGCTCATCACCCTGAATGTTGACAACAATATCATATTTTTTCCCAAGCTTCTGTAGGGCTTCATTGCAGCGCTCAGTACCTATCTAGCAAAATAAAGAGTATGAAACATTGAGAAGAAAAAAGCTTCGAATGCCTACAATACAATAAGCCACTAATTTGCTTACCATTTCTGCACGATTCTGATGTCATTATAACATCAGCTCCAAATTTTCGACAGCAATCAGCAATCTTTTCATCATCAGTTGCCACAACTAGAACCAGAGAAAATTATCAGTCAGACATCAAAGAAGCTAGCTAGATGTGCACATGCATGTAGACATCTACCAAATTGAAAAACTGTTTATCACTTTATTTTCTTGAATATGAAGCACCAGATGATATGCATACGGAATGCACTAAAATCTACCTATATTACAATCCAAACAAAATCATGATGCTCTTGAGTTAGTTTGAGTAGAAATTCAGAAAAGAAAGCAATGCAAAGGTGTTAGAGCTTGAAAACATTTGAGGATTTCTTGCCTTCAAAAGACCGTAAGAGGTTTTACATGCATTAGCAAATGAAGAACCAGTAAAAACTGAAATGAAATATAAAGCCATTTACTTGTCCATTTCCAGGATGTGTTTGTGCATAAATTGTGTGTCTGTTCAATACCCCTCAAAAGTAACACATATTGGACATGCATATGAAAACAGAATTTAAACTTCAGTTTACTCTCTAAGCAAAAGTCACCATATATCTAATTTAGGATCTATGTAGCCATGTGCAACAAATAAGATGTGAATCTTAATTTCGCTTAGAGGCATATATTTTATATAATAACACTTTTAGAGATCAACCTAAGACAAAGTTATATATTAAAGCTAATAATGCCAGATTGGAGGAAGATCATGTGGATAGACCTACCAACATGATCCAATGTAGCAGCTAGCTTTGCCCTTTCCCATGTTCTCTGTAAAATTCAGCCCAAATAGGTGAAATACATCATAATTTGGCCATTAGAGACGATAAGTTAAAAGAAATAGGTGCAGGGAATAGTTTACTATGATGCCAACAAGTCAGCAGAAAATTTCTAATGAACTATATATTGTACAAACAAAGTATTAGCAAGTTGTGAGAGAAATGTACAAGTGATGCAAGTGCAATAGTTGACAGATGTATAAAAATGTTTCATATTTGCTCGTTAAAATCAACTTATGCATCTCGACTTTTGGAGAAGTTAGACGAGAGAGCCTTTATAAAAGTTGAAATATATATGTTAATTTTAACTTATGAGAGAAATTTAGTTCATTTTACCTTCTTGTTTTTTTTATCCTATAAATACTTACTGAAAAGTTTATCCAAACATGGTTTAACTCAATGAGGCTCAACATAGCACAAAATTGGCACTCTTACGCGGGTTCACACTAAACATACTTATTTTAATTAGTAGCAGAGAAGAGTTAACCATAGTAGCTCTGCAGTTATCAATAGTGTTGATTAGCCTATTGATTATTATTAAAATTAATGAAAGCTAAGCTATGGATCAAAGATGAAGGAAACTATACATCCTGCAAAGTAAGGTCCAAATTTGTCTGAACTTACACAAAAATGTCATAGTCTTAACCCATTACCCACCAAAACTTCAACACATAGTTCCTTATTTTTTTAAAACACACTCCAAAGCAACTAGAAGGAAAAGGAATTACATTCCAAATTTTCTACATCAAAATAGAAAGCCGATTGATTGAACCACTGACATGTGAACTGACTGGACATATTAGTCGAACAATGAAAAAGGAAGCAACTTTCTCAAAAGACAAAAGCAAAAGGGTGCCATACTCACATATTTTTATTTTTAAAGTAATCTTCACTTTCAATTCACTTGAAAAAGCTATCACCAAGCATGTCCTTTCTTTTAAGATCCAGAGTCCGTACTATGCCAGCATTAAAGTTTAGGCAATTATTATTATTATTAATTGATTCTTTACCCTCGTTTAGATTTTATTCATTCCGCAGCATTGATATGAAAGCTAAATAAAAATTATTCAAGAGAATTCACAAAAATTCAGTTTCAACTTTATAATAATAATATTAATAATAAGGTTTAATTACATTTTTTTTTTCCTATAGTTGTGTAAACTTTATTTTTTGATGTCTAGAGTTAAAAATAATTTGTTTTAATTTTTATATTTGCACTTTTGATATTAGTTTGGTTCTTGTCATTTTAAACCCTCTCAAATTGAATAAAAAACATCAAAAAATGTTTCTTGTGACAATTTTATTTTACAAAATTAAAACACCAAACTGATATCAAATGTGTATGTACAAACTAAAACAGAAGTCTGTACAACTATATAAAGACAAAAAAATAATTAAACCTAACAATAATAACTCAAGTTGAGTCTTTTTGTCAGAGATTACAGCTAACCAGAAACAATCCTGTTCGAGTAGAGTAATATTACTATAGTAAAATTTCCCCCCCTTTTGAGTATTTAATCCAATCGGATACCGAGAACTTGAATGAGCCGCGAATAATAAAAATTGTTGAAAGAATAAGACATAATTTAAAGGAAAAAATTTTCAGGAAAAGAGAGAGAGAGAGAGAGAGTTACGGGGAAGTGTAGAGGGTAGAGGGGTGGACCTGGATCATGGGCTTGCCAAGGATTTGAACGAGAGGCTTTCCCTGGAACCGCGATGAAGCAAATCGGGCGGGTATGATGCCCACGACCCGGCTCCGAAACTTGTTGAATCGGGTCATGTAGGCGCGTGCACCCACTGCCGCAGCAATCGCCACTCCAGCCACAATGCCATGGATGATCCACACCTTCGCGTTGCTCGAAGAATCAAACGACGACGAAGAAGATGACGACGACGACGATGACGATGATGAAGGTGAGGAACAAATTGCCATGGCCCAAAGAAGAGGAATAATGAGAAAAAAAGGCGAGAGCGTTGTTTCGGAAGTGTTGACCCAAACGAAGGATGAATGAACTCAGTGACACTGCCGAATTTTGGACCACGAACGTTAGATCTATCTGCCTTGCCTTGAAAAATTACGTTCACGTGTTTTCTTTTCTGGCAGGATAATTCTTTTTGACTCTATGTAATTTCGTTTAAATATGCTTTTAGGTTTTATAAAAATAAGTAAGTTTTGATTTTAATTCTTATAAAAAAAAATTCTTTTTTTTTAAAAAAAATTTGAAATATCTAGTTTTTCCCATAAAATAAATGAATTTTAATTTTTGGTTTTTATAAAACATTTTTTTTATTTATCTAAAATCTAAAATAACTATTTTTAGTCTTTAAAGTTCATTTAAGATAGATGAATAACATTTATTTTAAGGATTTAGAAATATCACATGCTGACACAGTACTATAAACACTAGTAAATATCACTTGATATAGTCACTTAACCTTCTATTAAACACATAAGCAATTAACATGAATCACATAATAGTAGAGACCAAAAATAATAATTTTATTTGTTTGAGGATGAAAATCAATAAATTTTTTTTATAAGAATTAAAATCAAAACTCATTCATTTTATAAGGACTAAAAATATGTTTAAACTTTGTAATTTTTACTATATTATAATGGAATTTGTCATTTTTTTTATTTTCGTAAATTAATAAGTTATCTTTTTACTTTTTAATTTTGAACAAAATAACTCTGTAAGTATTGAAATCGGCGTGAGTTTTTTTTATTATTATTGAAATATTTAGATTAGAAAAAGGCATGTTTCCTACTAACGTCAGAAAAGACTACTAGCCTTAACAATAATCTATAATAGAATTTACATATCAATAGAATTACACGGTCAATAAAGACTACTAACTTCAACAAGGATCTATAATAAAATTTACATACCAATAGAAGGATTTACTCGACTCATGAATGAATTTTGGTTTAGGATAAAATATAGATGTAATTATTTTTGTTATCGTTTTCTGGATCAAAATTAAAATTTTAGCTTAATAATTAACATTGATTTTTAACGTCAATTTTGTTAGGTGACTTATTAAAGTGAAATGTTAATTTTAATTAAAAATTAATATTAAAATACGGTGTTTAAATTTTATTTATTCTAATTTTTACTCTTAAAGTGCCACGCTTTGGCACGTTTAATGATAAAAAAAGCTTGTTGTTTTAAATTTTAGAGCTGCAAAAATCAGGGTTTAGTAGAAGTAAAAATATATATATTTTTATATTAAATGTGTTTCGAAGGACAATTATTTCTTGTGGTAGATATAATTGAAGACAGATAGATTAATTTTATTATTGATGTGGCCTACATATAAATATCTGCTCATTATTCACATAATTTTCATCATTATCATTTATTTTTTTTATTATTTTCTTTATATTATTTTATTTATCAATGTAAATAGAAATATGTACGCAATATGGGAGTTGCGTATTATGTCTAAATAAGATTAGTTTAAAGATAAAAACCCACCCCAATCAATCTGGTTTTATTATATCCTTTGAGGATTAAGCCAGGTGGACCCGTAACTGTGGCCAACAGAATTTGGCTATATTAAGGTTTCAAAGGTTAGGATTGGATAATACAGGTGTTTCTCCGCGTCCTACCAAATCTACCAATCACAGCCACAATAAATATATAGATATTTATGTATAAACAATATGCAGGAACGGTCTCAGACATGAAGGGAAGGGGCCGGTTATAAAATTTTTCATCTAATAAATATAGGGTTTAATAGTCATGTCAATGTAAAAAGTTTTATACGGTCAATCAATTAAAAATTACCATTAACATGATTTTTGAAGTATTTATTATAAAAGTCAACAAACTTATAATAAATAGTAGTTTGTAATTAAGCTTTACACTGTCAATGCATAAGCTTTTTTCTCATAAATATATATATGTATTTATATAAAATATTCATAATTATATATTTCAAAACATTATTTACATTAATAATCTATCAAAATATCTCTTTTGCGTATCACAAAAATGATTTATAATGGCATATATACTAAAATTTTTAGCAATTTTCGTTTTAAAATAAATATTTGTCTAAACAAAATTTAGTATAACAAATATTATTTCAACATACTGAATATAATTTTAACTAAAGAAAAATAAGTAAATTATAGATGCTATTTCTTTTTAGAGAAATGTTAACAACACTTTCTCAAACACTTTTTTTCTGACACTCTTTCAACTATTGGTTGAAATTTATTGGAAATCACAAATTTTTGTGGATTCTACTTCTAAATTAGGAGAGAAACTCATTAAATGAGAAGTAAAACCCACTAAAATTTGTGATTTGCAATAAATTTCAGCCAACAGCTGAGAGAGTGTTATCGGCATTCCTCTTCTTTTTATATTCAAGCGAAAAATATTTTTTCCCCAATCTCAATATCACTATAATCAAAAAATATCTATATCTATAACTATAATAAAGAGAATACTCTCTTTTGGTCTTTACTTTTTATTAGACTATTATACCCTTTAATTACTCTTTAAATTATCAACTACTTTTAACATGTTTGGATTGGTGGTGAGTTGAACTCACCATGATTTTCAAAGCAACTATTAGTTGCTTTTGTGGTGAACTCGCCATGATTTTAGCCTCACCATGGTTTTCTAAAGTCAATCCAAACATATTGTTTACCCTTTAATTACTTTCTAAACTACCTACTATACCTATCTTTCTCTTTTATTTTATTTTAAAAAAATAAAGAGAGGCACTCTGTGCCTCTCTTTCCCTTAGTCACTATAATAAAAAAAAATAAGGTAGAAAATATATTTATTTATAAGGAAAATTAAATATATATTTTGTATAGATCCAAAATTAAATATATATTTCCAAAATCACATATCATCAAGAATCTTCATGAATTTATAATAAATTTTGGTATATATGTTAACCATAATTTTTTTTAAAAATATACTATTAGTTATGTTCCAAAAATCTACTAAATCAGAATTGATTAGGTTACTTGTCAAATTATCTTTTTATGAAATAATAGTCAACGACCATTAAAGAAAAAAAATACTTTCAAATTGTTGAAAACTAGGAGAAGAAAAATTCCATGTCGTGGCAATGGTCATTATCCTAGAAAAAATTCCAGTTTACACATCGTGTTTAGAATTGTGCACTTGAGGTCAAAAAGCACATTAAAACCTCACAAACAATGAAGATAAGACAGATAAGAGGAGAAAAACAAAGAGAATATACAAAGAATTGTAATAGAAAAAGAAAATATTTGTTGGTGACATGATGTGTCTCAAAACTCAAGATGTTAATCCTTTATATTAGTACTCATAAGATTACTCCATTTACAAAGGTTAACAAATAGCTTTTAATTATCAAATCAACATAAATTAAAGACTAATCAAGTCATTTGATTGCAAATGCAATCATTTATAGCCTTTAAAATAGAAATAAAAAATTATAAACGAAAAATACTATTAGAAAGAAAAATAAATGATTATTGAATATTTAGTCTTAAAAAAAAGAATACAATTATTTTCACAATGAAAATTATAAAAAAAGAAAATAAAATATTTATCTACAAAAGAAAAAACAATATCATTATCTTTATCTTTATAATGAAAGCTATAAAAAAATAAAATATTGTAAAAAAAAAAAACTTAAATACTATTATCTCTAAAATTAAACTCCATCAAATTAAAATAACTACTCTAATATTAAAAATGTTAATACCAATATGGTGTGGTATAGCTAGCAGATAATTATGTCCTTTAAGCATGTAGTCAAGGGTTCGATCCCATATCTGTGCATATGAAAAAAATCTGTTAGGAGAGATTAACCTTTTAAATGGATCTTCGTGCCTCGAATGATTAGTCTTTGGCTCTTGAATAGGAATATCCTAGGCAAAAAAAATGTTAATAAAAAAAGTTAAAGGGGCCAAGACCCCCCAATTACCAACATACATCCGTCCATAACAATATGTTATATATATATATATATATATATATATATATATATATATATAGGGAACGTATCAAGTAAGATGACATTTTTTATGTGAGAATAAGAATAATAGATATTAACCATTAGATCTTGTCATGAATGGTCAAAATTAAAACATACAAAGTCATGTGAGTTTTTTAAAAAATCGCATGACTTTTTAAGTGGTTACATGACATTGAATCTTGACCCTTCATGTATGGTTGTATGGCCAAGATTAACTCCTCTCACTTTCATATAAAAATGACCTTCTCACTAGATATGTCCCATATATATATATATATATATATATATATAATTTAATATCTTTAAATATAATAATAAGTAAAAATTTAATAAAAAGGTAGTACGGAAAAAATTTAAATCATTTTTTACCTGTTAAAAGTCATTAAGAAAAAGAATGAAAATATCTATATTCTATTATTAAATGCACAAAAATTTACGTGATCTTTTGCCATTATCTCGACATCAAAATCACACTTGTCTTACGCATTAACAATTTTTACATGGGCATAGAATTTATACGCATAAACAAAAAGCTTGTGAAAATAGTAGAGATGTGCAATTTTTTCTTGGCTTTACTTTCCTAGGCGGATGGATAGGCTATTTGCATGATTTAAATCCATAATTTTCATATCAAAAGACAACATTGTTGTCAATTTTATCAAAACTCATCGTCTAGAATTTGCAAACTATAATCATTTAAAAAAATTAAATATATTAAAATAATAATGAAAAAAAAAATGTGTTAAAGTTATTCTGATATTATGCTAAACGTTTGATTGATTGTATGTATAAATACTATATTTATACAAGAATCACTATTTCTACATTCTTTGTCAAATTCTTATTGGTTTACTATTCTTGTGGTTTGTTGAAATAACCCTAACCTTGTGTTTGGCAGAGGAATTTTAAGAGGGTAATTCATTTTTATAGGGAATTTAAAATATTTTGTGATGAAATATGTTGTTTGGATACGAAATTTAGTAAAAAATTGAAATTCTAGTAATTTATAAAAGTATTTTCATTACCTAAAATTGTAGAATTTCAAATTTTACCAAAAAAGTAAGAATTTGAAATTCTTCATACTCATTTTCTTTTACCTCTCTGTCTATATTCTCTCTCCTCTCTCCCTCTTTGTCCTCTTTCTTTCTTCTCTCTCTCTCTCTCCCTCTCTCTTCTTTCTCTCTCCTTTCCCTCTCTCCTTTTTTTGTTCTCTATTTCTCCATGGCCTCTATCTTTTATCTCTCTTCACTCTCTTTCTTCTCTTCTCTCCTCCTTCTCTTTGTCCTCTGTCTCGTCTCCCTCTCCTTTCTCTCCCATCTCTCCCTTTTTTCTTTTCTCTTTATCAATATTAATGTAAAAAGTATCAATATTGATATTTTTGAATTATTAAATATTATTTAATAGTAAAATTATTTGTGAATTATTAAATATTTAAAAATTAACTAATGTTTATTTTTGGAAAAGTTTAATATTAAAATTTCAAATTTTAAATATATATTTAAAAATTAAATTTTGTATATGATGGAAATTAAAATGTCATATCCAAACTTAGAATTTGAAATTTAAAAAATTTGAATTGATATATCCAAACAGAGCATTTAATAAATAAAGGAAATTTAAATTAAAGCAATTCAAATTTCAAACATTTCAAATTCTTTGAAATTTTAAAATTCCTCATCTAAACACAACCTAAGGGAAATTACCTTGATCTTTACATTTTAATCATTAGAGTGCGGATAATAAAAGCATATATGATTACATTATTCAAGAATTCAGTGAATACAATCAAGCACTATTTCTAAGTAATACTATTATATACATATCAAAGGGCACATCCCTTAGATATGGTCCCTATGCAAAGGAATATAGCGAAAACATTATTGTCTTTCAAAAACTAGCCTAGGAATATTTAAATATACAAACATCAAAATCTTCTAAGTTGCTTCATCTCCTTTACTCACTTGTTTAATTTGGAATATGGAAACTAAACTAATGAGACAATGTCTCAATGAGTGCCATAAACATGAAACAATGTATGCCTTATGAATGCACCATTGATAAGACTTTACTTAAACACTTGCATAATCATAAGCATAACTTAAACATTTATTTTGACATGCTTAACTTTCATTTTTTCTCTCTCTTTTTTATCCTATAGCAAAGTATTGGGCTCAAACTTTCAAGGAGTGTTCTCCTTGTCCTTATGTCGTGACCTCTTACTTATATACTCTGCCGGTCTGAGGGATTTAGCCATTAGCCTTTGGGAAATGAGAAGTGATGAAACCTCGCCCATTCACCCAAAGAGGGCACCTTAGTCTTATGCATGCCTTTCTTTTATTAAAACATGGATATATCACTACCTTGTACTTATATACCCCTTTAGTCCGAGGGGCCTTTTCATTTAAAACCTTTAGCCATCTTTTGGTATCTAGAAGGTCTATTACCCTTTTTCCTCCATAGGACACTCTTCATACATGGACATCAAGTACATCATATCCTCTGGCAGTCATTTATCACATAGAAATAATAGACATATGATTGGAAGTGAAGTAAATATAGCATGTTGTTCTAGGGGTCTTTTGCTTAGCGAAGGTGTGGGCTCACTCAATGAGTGAGACCCTTTCACTTAGCGCTATAACACCCCTATTTTTACCCATATAATTATTTTTCTAATTATTCTGTATTTATTTCTCGAAAACTAGATGGAAATCTCAAAAATTTGATCCTTATAGTTACGTTTTTATCAGTGAATAGTACTTAGTTTAGAATTTTTAATAATTTTTGGGCAACATAACCTAAAAATTGGTAAAATGACTCTTTTGTCCCTAAAAATTCAGATAACATAATTAATAAATAAAAATAGTTAGAAGTGTTTACAAATTGCTTTTAATTTATCAATATACTCATAATAAATAATAATAATTTTACAAATTTTTCAGAAATTTATTGAAATAATTTTTGTGAAATGACAAAAATACCCCTGATCAATTATAGGAACAACCAGAGACTTTTAGACTTCAAAATATTTTGAAAATTTTACACTAAGTATATTTCATTATAAAAATTTTATTTTGAAAGAAAAATAGTGAAAAATATAATAATCCTAATTCAATTTTTTTCAATGTTTTTTTAATATTTGACAATTTAATTCTGAAAGTCGAGAAGAAATTTCAAATTTTTGATTCCCACCATTGCGCTCAGAATTTCAAGAGCTATCTAATCATGAATTTTAATAATTTTTTGAGCCAAAGCCCAAAGAAATTAGAAAATGACCATTTTGTTCTTGTTTCTCAACATTAAGAGTTGACATAAGAAAAAGATTCAATTGACATTAAAAGGACAATTTGAGCTAAATTATGTCATATATATTAAAATATAATTTTTTCTGAAATTTCTGTAAACCTAGTTAGTATTGGTTTGACATCCAGAAACGGTGAAAATGGTAAATTCAGTTTATTTATAGGTGAAATATTTAGTTTAGAATTTTCATAAAAATTTTGGTATTTATTGAATTAAAATAGATTTTTTATGAATTTTCTAGTTTAAAAATACAAAATAAATACATATAATTTGAAATAAATTAATAAAAATTAAAATTAATTATTAGAAATTTATTTCTGATGAAAATAATGTATTTGTCTAGTTTCACATTAAAATGCATTATTTTGATATTAAAAGTTAATTTTTTAAGTTTAGACGATTTTATCGATATTGGTTAATTTAATTACAGAAAAAATTTACATTAAGGAGCTCGAGGACAACTTATATAGCACGTCCTAAACCTAAGGGGGGGTTGATTCACCACCTATTTTGCATATTTATCCCCTAAATTAATTAAAAATAAAAATAGCATTTATGACATATTGGATGATGTCATCATTAAAGACACCTAAGTCCCTTCAATTCTCTATAAATTGGCCCCAAAATTCAGATTTCTCATATCATCACTCTAGCCTAGCCGAAATGCAATGGAGAGTATCTCTCTCTAAAAATATTTTTTCTTACTCTATTAATATGCTTAAATTTTACTAGTTTTTATCAACTAGTAAAATTCTCTTCCTAGAAGCTTAGAACCACCACTACCATCAACTTTTCTCTTTTTCATCAACCATCTTTGAGGTAATAGGGGAAGTGGAGTTGGAAGGATTTTTCCCTAAACTCGTTTAGGTTTAAGTTTTATTATTATTGTTGTTATACTATTTGATGTTAAATTTTAATTTTTGCTAAGTTGTTACTCTGCTCAAATTTAAATTCTTAAATTATAATTACTAAGTTGTTATTTTGCTCAAATTTAAATTATTAAATTATACTTGCTAAGTTGTTACTCTACTCAAATTTAGAAAATTAAATATATTTATTTAGTTGTTATTCTGCCAAAATTTTAGTAATTAAATAATAATTACTACATCATTATTTTGCCAAAATTTTAATAATCACTAATTTATTTTTTTGCTAAAATTTTATGCGATTACTAATTTGTTATTCTGTTAAAATTTTGGTATTGTGTAATTTCTGCAATATAAGGCAAAAATGTTAATCGTTGTAACACCCTAAAAGGTATTACCGTAACTAAGCCTAGATTTCTAACAACGAAAAAAAACTTAAAAGCATAGAAACAACATGCAGATTCTACTCATAAATATAATTGGGTTTTATATATGAATAATACAATAAAATACTATACATGCCTAATAAAACTTACCTATCATCCAAAGGTATACAAAAAGTAAAATAGAATACAAAAATACAATGTAAACTAGGTTATGTCTTTTTGCACGTGACTTCAAGCTCTATTTGCATATGTCTTCACTTGTATCCTAAGAAAGGAAAAACTTAAAGGAGTGAGACATAATGTCTCAATGAGTACTCTAAGGACTCTATGGCTAGGTCAGAACTTCTACTCGAACAACCTTCATCACTTATCTCTCATGGCTTTAGTCTCACTAAGTCTCTCATAATTATCCATACCTATAGTTGAGTCTACACCTTTCAATAGTCAATACTTTCTGTTAACTCCTCTTTCATTCTCACAACTATTATACAAGCTTACTATCTCATTCTCAACCTAAGAACTCATCCTCATTATTTATATTTACTTACCCAAAACCCACTCTAGTATTTAAACTCTTCATGTTTAGATTTTACTCTTCTTCCTTTTGATATTTAAGTTGTCCTCTAGGGGTCAAGTTTAAGGCTACGGATATTCTAAAATACTCTTGACACTCCCTTAACATTTACCTTGATACTCTCAATTTGTTCCCTTTTACTTGTCTTATGCCTTTTTATCACTCCGTGTGGGAATTCACCCTTTCTTTATCTCATTCACAACTATTTTATCCAACTAGAACTCCCATAATACTATTCTAGGGTCTAGCCTCTCACATATACTTAAGGTAACAAGGACAATCCTAATTACAAACATACGTTTATTTCACATCCTTTGCCTAGTAACTAATATAATACCCTAAGAGATATTATCGTAACTAGGTCTAGATATCTAAGAACAGAAAAAGAAAGATTTAAAAACATAGAAACAACATGTTGAAGTGACTCATAAATGTAATTATGTTCATATAAAAATAATACTATAAAATACCATACATGCCTAATACACCTCATCTATCACCCAAAGGTGTTGTACAAAACATAAAGAGGAATACAAGAAAACAATATAAACTAGACTACATCTTCTTGCACGTGACTCCGAGCTCCATCTGTACATGTCTTCACCTGTATCCTAAAATAGGGGAAACTTACAGGAGTGAGACATAATGTCTCAGTGAGTGCTCTAAGGACTCTACGGCTGGGTTAAACACTTCTATTCGAACAACCTTCATCACTTATCTCTCATGGCTTTAGCCTCACTAGGTCTCTCATAATTCTCCATACCTATGGTCGAGTCTACACCTTTCAACAGTCAATACTTCCTGTTAACTGCTTTCTCATTCTCACAACTATTATATTGGTTTACTATCTCATTCTTAACCTAAGAACTCATCCTCATTACTTATATTTTCTTACCGAAAAC
The DNA here is from genome assembly GCA_004329165.1 of Spatholobus suberectus. Lineage (NCBI taxonomy): Eukaryota > Viridiplantae > Streptophyta > Magnoliopsida > Fabales > Fabaceae > Spatholobus > Spatholobus suberectus. Next base: position 56,969,536 of record CM014731.1, on the reverse strand, counting down.
CCTCTTTAGTATTTAAACCCTTGTTTAGAATTTACTCTTCCTCCTTTTAATATTCAAAGTTGTCTCTAGGGGTCAAGTCTAGTGTAACGACCCACTGTCGCCACAATACTACAAACAATCTTGCTAAAAATACACCTTGTCCACTTATCAGGTGAATAAATATCAAATCATAACATATCTATATATAACTCATACACATCAACTGAGAGATCCACCTATCTCTCCTAGTTCCATACATGCACATCTGTTCAACCCAAATCATCGTACATACATAATAAATAGGATAATACCAGCCCATATTAACAATATCAAAATATACATCACCAAGGAAGAGGGATACAAAAACTCACTCCCTATAGCTGGTCACTCTATACAATCCCATCAAAAGAATATAATACAAAACAACACATCCAAAAAGAAACAAAAAGAGTTTCCAGAAAGCTCCACCCAAAAAGGGCCTCCAAAAGTCTCCATATGAGACCTTCTCCATTAGCTCTAAGACGCTGGATCTATAGATGTCTCTCCCTTTGCTCCCACGCCAAAATGACGTGATCATCACAGTCACAGCAACACAACAACAGCAACAAGACATCCAACCAACAGCAATACAAGGCAAGGATAAACTTACGAAACAAAAATCAACATATAATATTTAATCCAACATAATCAAAATCATTATTCACATCAATATGGAAACCAAATCATCAAATAAATGGGTCTGCATACATTACAGTATATCACGCACAACATCACATACTATGCTGTCAACCCCATATGTTAATGTATGAATGACACGACTCTCGAGAGATTTTCTACATTTCGGGCGATCAGCCAGGTCTTATCCCTTACCATGGCCATCTAGCACCATTCAGGGATTGCCAAAACTTTGATCAGTTGGATAAGCTTATGGTTGTCAAGATAAGTGTATGTGGGTGGTGGTATATCGCGACACAAGGCCTGCACTGCCTTAGCCCCCTACAGGGTCTACCCATCCATTTATCCCCTAGGTCAAGTTTTAAAACCCCACTTCTTATCCAAGCACTAGGTTAAAGGCTTATTTGAGTACCAACTGTAGTCACTATCCACCTTACATGCCTGCTCGCACACGGCTTGAGGCTTACACAACCTCAGCCAACAACATATGCATGCTAATGCATGTATCACCACAAAAACCAACTCTACCAAACAATCATTATATATATATATATATATATATATATATATATATATATATATATATCAACATATCAACACAACCATCAACTCAACCACAACAGTCATCATATCATATATATGCATCAACATAACACCACGTGGCCTACTTAGCACCACCTGTGGTCCAACAGTCACCATCAACCCCATGCACGCCCAATTCAGCCTCTTGCATGGTCAATAGGTAAGGCCCTATCCAAGCAGCCCACCTCATGAGAAACCTCATACAATAATATCATACACATCAAGTGGAGGTCCTATCTAAGCAACCATCCACTTCACAACCAATCCAACAATCAACTACGATTTGAAAACCAAAACCTTCTTTGAAAACCATTTGGAAGATTAGCAAATCTTGAAATTCATAAAATTTCACAATTTGAGATGAAAACTTTAAAATATGAAATAATACATTCAGTTTTGGAATAATAGATTATGTACTGTAGCAACAGATTATGTATTGTAGCAAAAATGCATTAGATTTCATTTTTCAGCAGAGATAATCAATTATGGGCTTCCATAATCGATTATTTCCAAAGCAAAACCAGAATTTTTTTTTGAACAGTAGATAATTGATTATCCAACTGCATAATCGATTATTTCCGAAACCAAATCACGAAAACAGTTTCTGAAACTCCAGATACATAATTGATTATCTACGAAGATTTTCAAAAAAATGCGATTCTCTTCGAAGAAAACTCAACTTTTTTAACCAAATAACATAGATTTTCAAGTCAATGGTGTTCTAACAACCTCAATCCACCTCAACCAAGTTAATACAAATCAAATCATACAATCAATTCAACATTTCATCACAAAATTGTCAATTTCTCATCCAAATCTCAAAATTTCTCCCCAAAAACCCATTTTCACCCAAAGCCAACAAAATGGCAACATCCACAGAGATTTAATCGACTGTAAGGCAAGAAATCAACATACCAACAGTTATTAACACAAAACAACCGATTTGTAAGCTTCCCTTACCTCTAAAAGTTCCTGAATATGAATTTAGGTTCCTTGAGAATTCGGTGTTCTTGAGCCTAATCTAGCTAAGATCGTTCCTTTCCTTACCACAATCAGTAAGTCGGGCTTGAAAATCTTCTAACACACTTATCAACTTTAGATTTCTAGAAAGAGAATTGAAGAGAGAGAAAGTGTAGAGAGAGAAAGAAATGAGAGAATGAAGGGGAAAACCCCTTTTCTTTCCTTATATACATCCGACCTCCTTGGAGCTCTCACATAGACTTTTGGCCAACTGAGGCCCAAACCTCACTAAGCCACTTTCTTTATCTCAAAACTAGTCTAACTTAACTATTTTCTTTCAAAAACCCAAAATCACGCTCACAACATATCCAAATTGGCTCAAGCACATATTTCAAATTTCCTAAATTCAAATCCAAATTTCAAACTAACAACTCACAACCATCATCACATACAACATACCATACATAGCAACAATTCATTTATTTCTTTTAATCACTTAAATTACATATCAAATTTCCACTTTAGTTATTAAACCACTTAATCATGCATTAAGAAAAACACGGTATTACATCTAAGACTACAAACATTCTAAAATACCCTTGACACTCCCTTAACACTTACCTTGATACCTTTCATTTTGTTCTCTATTACTAGTCTCATACTTTTCTATTACGTTGTATAGGAATTCACCCTTTCTCTACCTCTGTCACAACTATTATTATCCAACTATAATCCTTATAACACTATCCTAGGGTCTAGCCTCTCACATACTCATAAGGTAGCAAGACAAACCTAATTACAAGCATATATTTATTTCACATCCTTTGCCTAGTAGCTAGACATACACCACATTTTGTTTTGTGAAACAGGAACAATAGACGTGCATAATATGATCGCATATCCATAACTTTGACATTTCATCACAAGAAACAATTACATTTTCACATGTAGACACATTACATCAATCGTTCATGAACAAGGTCACACAGATTTCACATAGTTATAACATAACACACTTCAAAATATCACAATGTAATAGGATATATATGCATGCTATGTTCTTAAACTACTACTCATGCACATGTGGTACCAACCTAAACTTTTCAGAAAGTAAACTAGGAGTAAATGCAGGCCATAAGAAGTGTCATCGGTACCGATGCCTTCGACTTTCGCACCCTCAACTAGCATGATATCCCTCGGTGACTAGTCAGGGTTATCTAGTTTTGCCAGTATGCCCTAGCTCTATGGGATCAACATAGACCATTGGAGTTTTCCCAACTGGATAACCTCCAAGGCTAAGGTTAGACAACCCATCACGACCTCCACCAGCCAGATTCCTACATACTTTTCTCATCACATAACTCAAATGTTATGATGCATGGTCACATATAATGCTTACAATTTTTTTATAAACTTTTATCATGAAACATTGGCACAATTTCATATCACACTCAAATTTTTTCAAGGTAAATAACAATCATACAATATAAACTCAATAAGGCATAAGAAAACAAACAACAATGAGTTAAAAACTACAAAAAGAAGTTCATAAACACAAAGAACAAAATAGTGAAAGTCGTATCTGCCCGGCAAGACAGAAGTCCCGCCTGGCGGTCCAACGAACCCGCCCAGCAGGTTTGCGCCCCTAGTGCCAACGTGGAATCCAGTTTTTGAAGAAAAGTCGCCCAACATCGATCTAATCCCGCCGAGCGGATTTGAGGCACTAATTTTAACTTATTTTTTTCTTATTGTCTTTGGTTTCTAAATGCTCCAAAATACATAATTAGATTCTTAATCACTCTTCTACATTGATAATTGGTCAATCTAATCTATAAATTCCTTATTCCCTCACAATCCCCTCAAAACCCATCAAATTCCTAACTTAGGCATACAGAGGCAAAAGATAAATAGATGAACAAGAACAACATAAAGAACAAGGAAGGACACAGGGGAGAGCACTCACCTTTATGAGCATGCAAAGTTGAGTTCTAGGGTTTGGGTTCTCCGGTTTCTATTCCTCCTCTTTCTCTTTCTCTTCTTCCTTTTCTCCTCATACTCTCTCTACCTTCTTTCTTCTTCTATTTTGTGACGGCTAAACTGGGTTCTCCTTTCTTATTCCCTTGTCATAATATGTGAGTGAGTATGTAGCTTAGTGGGCTTTAGTCCTTTATTGGGTCCTAGATGCTCTTTTGGGTTCTATGATAATATTTCTATTAATTTCTAATGCTAAGGTGTTAATAACAATAACAACAATAATAATAATAATACGATAACAACACCATAACAAAGAATTAATAATAATAATAACAACAACAACAATAAATATAATAACAACAACAAACACAATAACAATAACAATAACAATAATAATAACAATAAAAATAACAATAACAACAACAACAACAACAATAATAATAATAATAATAATAACAACAACAACAACAACAACAATAATAATAATAACAATAATAACAATAACAATAACAACAACAAGAACAATAACAATATAACAACAACAACAACAACAATAACAATAACAATAATAATAATAATAATAACAACAACAACAACAACAACAATAAATATAATAATAATAATAGCAACAACAACAACAATAAATATAATAATGATAGGAACAATCATAAGAACAATAAGTGATCTAATAACAATAATTCTTAAAACATCTTTTGTCTAATAACACATGGAAAGGGTCCTAATAAGAGTTACCTTGTGGTTTATTTCTAGTATTTGAAATTTAGGGTGTTACAACTAGACATACACCTCGTTTTGTTTTATCAAACAGGAACAATACATGTGCATAATATGATCACATATCCATAACTTTAACACTTCATCACAAGACAATTACATCTTCACATGTGTACACATTACATCAATCACTCATGAACAAGGTCACATAGATTTCACATAGTTAGAATGTAACACACTTCAACATATCACACTACAGCAGGATTCATATGCATGCTATGTTCCTAAATCACTACTCATGTACATGTGGTACCAACTTAAACTTGTCGAAAAGTAGACTAGGAGTAAATACACGGCCATAAGAAGTGTCATCGGTACCAATGCCTTCAGCTTTTGCACTCTCAACTAGTATGATATCCTCGGTGACTAGTCAGGGTTACCTAGTTTTGCCGGTACGTTCTGGCTCCATGGGATCAGCATGGACCATTGGAGTTTTTCCAACCGGATACCACCCCAAGGCTAGGGTTAGACAATCCATCATAGTCTCTACTGGCCAGATTTCTACATACTTTCCTTCATCACATGATTGAAATGTTATGATGCATGGTCACATACAATGCTTACAGTTTTTCATAGACTTTTGTCATGAAACATTAACACAAATTCATATCACACTCAGTGTTCTTAAGGTAAATAATAGTCACAAAGTATAAACTCAACAAGACATAAAAAAAGAAGCAATAATGAGTTAAAGATTGCAAAAGGGAGTTCATAAGCGTAAAAGGGAATAGCCAAGGTCGTACACGCCCGGCGGGTTGTGCATCCTACTTGGCAGGTCTGTGTGCTTGGCTACTAACGTAGTGGCCCGGCATCAACATGGAGTTCGGTTTTCGAAAAAAAAGTCACCCAGTGGTTATCTAACCTTACTGAGCGAATCCGAGGTATGAATTTTAATTTCTTTTTCCTATTGTCTTTAGCTTCTAAATACTCTAAAACAAATAATTAAATTCTTACTCACTTCTTCTACCTTAATAATTGGTCAATCTAATCTATAAACTCTTCACTCACTCATAATCCCCCCAAAACCCATCAAATCCTTAAGTTAGGCATAAAGAGGGGGAAAAGGTAAATAGATAAACAAGACACAACATAAAGGGCAAGGAAGGACACGTGAGAGAGCACTTACCTTTAGGGACATGCAAAACTGAGTTCTAGGGCTTGAGTTCTCCGATTTCTATTCCTTCTCTTTCTCTTCCTCTTCTTCTTGCTTTTCTCTTCATTCTCTTTAACTTTTTTCTTCTTCTATTTTGTGACGACTAAACCTAACTCTCCTTTTCTATTCCCTTCTTATAACATGTAGGTGGGTATGTAGCTTAGTGGACTTTAGTCTCCTATTGGGCCTTAAATGCTCTTTTGAGTTCTATTATCATGTTCTTACTAATTTCTAACACTAAGGTAATAATAATAATAATAATAATAATAATAATAATAATAATAATAATAATAATAATAATAACAACAACAACAACAACAACAACAACAACAACAACAATAATAAGAGATATAATAACAATAACTCTTAAGGTGTTTTCTATCTAATAACACATGGAAAGGGTTCTAATAAGAGCTACCTCATGGTTTATTTCTAGTACCTGAAATTTGGGGTGTTACAATTATACTAATGCTCACATTAAATGAGACTAGGAAAACCTCTGCTTGAGAATTTAGGAAGTGATAAATTAGTGAGTAATGTAAAGCGAATGACATGCTATAGCATGACACCTTATTTGAGAAGCTACAGTTTCGTATGCCGAGGAATGAAAGGCAAGAGCCTACTTGCGGAGGTTTTAGGGGTAGGCATCAAGTGGTGAAAGTCCCAATGGCTAGGATAGTGCATTCGAGCCAGGATATTCGCCTGACTAAGATCGATAACCCTGATAACTACTCAACATTCCAAGATTAGTTTGAAAGTATATCTCTATAATGGATATCCTAACTACTATTTTTCTCAATGACAATGATGATTGTACCATGTGATGATATTGATGAGGTATATGTACTCCCAATCACTTCCTAAGTTCTGTTGAGAACTATTACCTATTAATGGAGAGTATGGATCCATACCAAGTCAATGATAGTATAACATAGAATAAACTTTAAGTTCCTTTATATTGTCAACTATGTTTTATTTGTATTTTATGGTAGATTTCCTACCATACATGTGAAAGTGATTTTAGAACAAATCACTTCACTCCATTATTTTCTTTTGTATATTTGATCACGATTATTGAAGATGACAGTAATATCTAAGGATGCTGAAGACAAGTTAAAGGATACTCATTTAGATTTGTAGGACCTTTTATGGTAGATTTTCTTGAGGGATAGGGTAAATTAACACTACTTTGTATATGACCTTTTAATGTATATATTAGGTTAGACAGTTTTTATCTTTTCATGTACTTTTGATTTTTGTGTGTGACTATTATGTACTACCAAATTATAATGTATAGTTTTACAACATATAAATATACAGTCTTATCTTTCATCTTTTTAGAAAATTTCTATTATTAAAATTGAAAAAAATTTACTCGTATTTTCATCAATCCAAACTTAATTACTAATTAAGTAATTAAATAAATACGAGTTATGTTCAATGTGGACGAGTGTCACATTTAGTGGCATTAGAACAGTTCTTTCCTGTCAAAGCTTAGGGGTATGGCCTTGACCTTCTTTGTGATGTGTGTTCTTTCATTTACTGTTGACAATCATAAATGCAAGATAACTTGTTTGTTCTTATATCCTCTGTTGAGAAACAAAAATATAAGGTAAGTTTAGATTATGTAGTACTATGTGAAGATAAATGTAAGACATTCAAAACAGCTTGCAATAGAAGAACTACAAAGAGTGGGCTATGCACTCAGTTCGAAGACTTTGTTTAGAGTAAACCTAATGTTAGTTGTGAGTTTGGTAGAAGTGATTAGTGCATGTCTAGATAGTTTTTGACTAGGAAAGACTTGGTACTTAAGAGTGTCTATTGTGACCTATTTCTCTTTCTTAGGAATCTATCTGATGTACTATTTCACAAAATTGCTTTTACTCACCTGACATATGGTTTTATTCAAAGCAATAAACTAAGACATTGATTCTCTTTTTTAGATAATGGCTAGAAGACCACGACAAGATGCTACCCAACAAATACTCAAAAGGATGGCCATTGTTCTTGAAAACATGAACCAAGGTCAAAATGTTGAACCAATAGAATACAAAGGACTTACCTGATTTCCTAAGAATGATCCACCCACCTTTAAAGGTGGATTTGATCTTGATGGCGCCCAAAACTGGATTGCAGAGATTGAGAAAATCTTTACTGCAATGGCAAGCACTGATGCACACAAAGTAACATATGTTACCTTCATGTTATTTGGAGAAGTTGAGCATTGGTGGAGGTATGTCAGATAATAAGAAGAGGCTAAAGAAAGATTAATCACCTGGGAAATATTTTGCCAAAAGTTTTTGGGAAAATATTTTTCAAAAGATTTAAGACGAAGGAAGGAAATAGAATTTCTTGAGTTGAAGTAAGGCAACATGTCTATTGGGGAGTATACTACCAAATTTGATGAACTGTCAAAATACTACCCTTATTTCCAAGAAGGAGTTGATGAAGGATCACGATGCTCAAAATTCAAAACGAATTACAACTTGAAATCAAGCAAGCTGTAGGATATATAGAGATCACGCAATTTTTAACTCTCGTAAATCGATGCAGAATTTATGAAGATGACGCCAAAGCAAGGCACGCATAATGAAAGGATACTAGTTTTTAGCAAGACAAACGAAAGGAATTCTACGATAAGAAGGAACCTTACTACGTTGCATCTCGATTTCCTAAAGATACTTTCAAATGGAACTCTCGATTTGTTGTTAAAAACTTGAGTACCAATCCAAACCACTTCATTAAATGTTTTCACTATGGGGAACCTCATTCTTCAAGAGAGTGTGATTAAAGGGCAGTCGCTTGTTTTAATTATGGGAAGCCAGGACACTTCAATAAGGATTGCTCAAAACCGAGAAGGATATTGAAGATGAAAGATGGAACTTATACAACAATGATTCTAAAGACAAGAAGACCAAAGACTAGAGGAAAAGTACTTAATATAAGTGATGTTAAGGCTACTTAAATAAATCTTTGATTATGCTATTATTCTAGAGAGGGTCATCCTTTTATTTTAGACTTATCGTTAACCAAGTATCTAAACATTTTATGTTGTGTAAAACTTTGTTTTTCAGAATAACAATATTACCTTCTAAATTTGTTGATTTACCATTTCTCATTATTCTTTAGATCATATTATTTTGTTTCTCAAAAATAAATTCATTTTCTAGTTAATCTGATTGCTGCTATTCTCTTTCTTCAAAACCCATTTGACATAATTTGTCCCAATATATCGATGAGGATGAGAATTATTTTAGATCCCTTCTCTTAATATAACCTGATCATTTTCTTCAATGATTCCAGAATTATACAACCTTTATATGATTTGTATCTCTTAATATGTCATTTAAACGATAATAGTAAAATTATCTGATATTTGAACCATTTGTTCTATTGTCAGCATCAAATTAAATTATTCAACTATACTTTAGTTGAATATTCTCCCAATAATCACTTTGGTTTATTAAGAGTTGATTATTTATCATTCCTTATCGACCAAATCAATTATTTGATTTCAATTCTAAAATCCAATAATATTTTCTTTTTTTTATCAAATTAGATAGTATCGTTGAGATTCTATCAGTTGTTCCTAAATATTATCATTCAAATTTATCTTGAGACTCTCAAATATATATTCCTTCCTTAATCCTTATAATCGTTTCTTCTCCTATTAGAAATATCTTGGTAATAATAATTGATTTCAAACTAAATCTTTTGTATTCTATGTTTAATCTTCTCACACACCAGTATAATTGATCGTGGTGTTGATTATTTCACTAACAGTCTCCAAAATTCATAATACTTTTCCAACCACTTATCTTGACTTGGGTGAGTTATTGTATTAATTCACTATATCATACCTTGACTTTGGAACCTTGATCTCTAGAAAATTCTTCTTATGTTTTGAAGTATAATTTGAATAATCAAAATTCTTTTCCTAGGACCAAGGTTATGATTTGTTAAATTTCCTATTATGTTAGATTTCTAACTATTGAACAAAAATCCTTGATTGTGCCTTATCTACTATAGATGACTTCATTTCAATATAATTTTGAGTTTGGCCAGCTCAAAGCTACATTGAATACTAAAAAAGTAGGAGGTGATAATGATTGATCAACTTATGGATTGAATTAACCTATGGTTAATCACCATATGTTTCCAAATTAATTACAACAACTTTCATTTGAAAATCAAATCACAAAGTTGCAACCTACAAAGGTGATAATACTAGAAGACGACTTTGGATTCAATCAAGATCTGACATAGATAAAGAAACAAGAGAAAAGTTGTATATCGTAATCTTGTTTTCTTTATCAAATATTTTGATTTTGTTTGTTTAGCCAAAATAAATGAAAAGAGTTGTATCCCTAACTTTTTACATAATTAGTGAATTTAGGGGACGAAATTCTCAAAAAGAGGGAAGTAATGTAACACCCCCATTTTTATCGCTCAAATTATTTTCTTAATTATTCCATATTTATTTCTAGAAAACCAAATGTGAATTTCAAAAATTTGATCCCTATGGTTACGTTTGTATTAGTGAGTAGTACTTAGTTTAGATTTTTGATAATTCTTGGGGAACGAAGTCCAAAAATTGATAAAATGACTGTTTTGTCCCTAAAAAGTCAAATAATAGAATTAATAAATAAAAATAGTTAGAAGTGTTTATAAATTATTTTTAAGTTATCAATATACTTAAAATAAATAATAATAATTTTAGAAATTTTTTGAAATAATTTTTATGAAATGACAAAAATATCCTTGGTTGATTGCGGGAACCAACCAGAGACTTTTTGAGTTCAAAACATTTTGGAAATTTTATACTAAGTATATTTTATTACAAGAATTTTATCTTGAAAGAAAAATAGTGAAAAATTATAATTCCCCCTATTGCGTTCAAAATATCAAGAGCTATCTAATCATGAAATTTAATAATTTTTTCAAGTTGGAACTCGAAAAAATTAGAAAATAATATTTTTGTTCCTATTTCTCAACATTAAAGACTGATATAAGAAAAAGATTCAATTGACATTAGAATGAAAATTTAAGTTTGGGATCATGTCATATATATTAAAATATAATTTTTGGTAATTTTTGAAAATTCTTGTGTAAAATAACCAAAATGTTCCTAGGTGTCTGTAAGCCTTGCCAGTATTGGTTTTACATCTAGAAATAGTGAAAATGGTAATTTAAGTTTATTTATAGGTAAAATATTTAATTTTATTATTTTTATAAAAATTTTGGTATTTATTGAATTAAAATGGAATTTTTATGAATTTTGTAGCTTAAAAATACAAAATAAATACATATAATTTGAAATAAATTAATAAAAATTAAAATTAACTATCAAAAATTTATTTTTGATGAAAAATAATGTATTTGTCCATTTTCATATTAAAATGTATTATTTTGATATTAAAAGCTAATTTTTCAAGTTTAGACAATTTTATTAGTACTAGTTAATTTAATTACAAATAAAATTTACATTGAGGAGCATAAAGACAACTCATATAGCACATCCCAAACCTAAGGGGGGCTAATTCACCACCTATTTTGCATATTCATCCCCTAAATTAATTAAAAATAAAATAAAAATAGCATTTATGACATATTGGATGATGTCATCTTTCAAGACACCTAAGCCCTTTCAATTCTCTATAAATAGGCCCCAAAATTTTAGATTTCTCACATCCTCCTCTCACTGTAACCTAGCCGAAACACATTGGAGAGCTTCCCTCTCTAAAAATAATTTTTTACTTACTGTATTAGTATACTTAAATTTTACTAGTTTTCATCAACTAGTAAAATTCTCTTCCTTGGAGCTTGGAACCACCACTACCATTAACTTTTCTCCTCTTCATCAACCATCTTTGAGGTAATGGGGGGAATGCGGTTGGTTCTAAATTATTGTCACTTTGCATGTTGGTAGGAAGGGTTTTCCCCTAAATCCGTTTAAGCTTAAGTTTTATTATTATTATTGTTAAACTGTTTGATGTTAAACTTTAATTTTTGCTATGTTGTTACCCTGCTCAAATTTAAATTATTAAATTATAATTACTAAGTTATTACTCTGCTCAAATTTAATTTATTAAATTATAATTACTAAGTTATTACTCTGCTCAGATTTAAATTATTAAATTGTACTTGTTAAGTTGTTACTCTACTCAAATTTAGAAAATGAAAATATATTTATTTAGTTGTTATTCTACCAAAATTTTGGTAATTAAATTATAATTACTATGTTATTATTTTGCTAAAATTTTATGTGATTACTAATTTGTTATTCTATTAAAATTTTGGTATTGTGCAATTTTTGCAATATAAGGGAGAAATGTTGATTGTACTGAAATTAAATGAAACTAGGAAAATCTCTGTTTGAGAATTTAGGAAGTGATAAATTAGTGAGTAATGTAAAATGAGTGACATGCTGTGGCATGACACCCTATTAGGGAAGCTACAATTTGATACATTGAGGAATGAAAGGCAGGGACCCACTTGTAGGGGTCTTGGGGGTAGGCATCGAGTGATGAAGGTTCCAATGACCAAGGTAGTGCCCTTGAGTCGGGATATTCACCTGACCAAGCTCGATAACCCCGATAACTGCTTAGCATTCTAGGATTGGTTTGAGAGTATACCTCTATAAATGGATATCCTGACTGTTATTTTCCTCAATGATGATGAGGACTGTACCATATGATGATGTTGATGAGGTATATGTACTTCCAGTCACTTTCCTGGTTCTGTTGAAAACTATTACCCACTAATTGAGAGTATGGATCCATACCGTGTCAATGATAGTATAACATAGAATAAACTTTAGGTTCTTTTATATTGTCAACTGTATTTTATGGTATATTTCCTATCATACACGTGGAAGTGATTTTAGAACAAATCACCTCACTCCATTATTTTCTTTTTGTACATTTGATCATGATTATTAAAGATGATAATAATATCCAGTGATGCAAAAGACGAGTCAAAGGATATTCCTCTAGATTTATAAACTTAGTTTACAATATTTTCCTTAAGGGATAATGTAGATTAACATTGCTCTGTGTAGGACCTTTCTAATGCATATACTAGGTTAGGCGGTATCTATCTTTTGATGTACTTTCGATTTTTTTTTATGACTCTTATGTACTACCAAATTACAATGTACAGTTTTACGACATATAAATATACAATGTTATCTTTCATCTTTTAAAAATTTTCTATTATTAAAATTGAAAAAAATTTACCCGTATTTTCATCAACTCTATTCACATAAACTCATGAATCGTGCAAATCACAACAAAATCCCAATTTTCCAAGAGTAAGGTTCAAGAATTCAAAACCCTAATCCATCAGCAACAAAATCAAGATCAAAGGGGGTTAAGGGAAGCACTCACCAAGAGTCTTAAGAGTGATTGAGTGTGCGAGTGTCACTTGTTCCTTCTACTCCTCCTTTTTCTTTTCTTTTTTATTCTCTCCTTCTCCTTTATAAAGTGAAGTGTGTGTATGAATGTGGTGGGGATGGGCTTTTGGGGACTTAGGAAGGTTTGGGCCTCTAATGGGCCTTGTGTGTATGCTAACTCACTAATCCTATCCCTGATCCATTACTTACCCCGAATGTAGAGTATGATTCTATATTATACAAAGTATTCATACAACAAATATAAAAAGATATTTAATTCACTTATCAAATTTCACATATTATTATTGTTATTATTATTATTATTATTATTATTATTATTATTATTATTATTATTATTATTATTATTTTCCTGCTTTGAGGATGTTACATTTCTCCCCTCTATATAAAATTTTCATCCTCGAAAATTGTGACTTGTGACATACCTAAGGCAAAAAGCTGCGAATGAATTGATCTCATCTCATCCTCTTTCTCCTAAGTGGCCTCCTCAAAGGCAAGCCCTTCCTAGACGACCTTAACCAAAGGAATGATCTTGTTCTTGAGTGATTTCACACTACAGTTGACAATCCAAACAGGTTTAGACTCAAAGGTAAGATTAGACCTCAACTGCACTAACTAAGTCCAAATGACGTGAGAAGGATCCTCAACATACTTGCTAAGCTAGGAGACATGGAATACATTGTGAAGATTTCACAAGGATGGAGGTAATGCAATCCAATAGGCCACAAGCCTGACTTTTTGAAGAATTTGGAAAGGAACAATAATAAGGATTCAATTTCTTGGCCCTAAAGGCCCTTCCAATGCCGATGGTAGGGGATACCCTTAACAACACATGGTCACCTTCCTCAAACTCTAGAGGTTTCCTTCTTTGGTCGACATAACTCTTTTGCCTACTTTGAGCCACTTGCAACTTATCCTTAATCATTTAGATTTTCCACTCAACTCATACCAACACAAAGGTGTCCTACACTTCCTGTCATACAATGTTTCATAGGGTGCCATATCAATGCTTAAGTGAAAATTGTTGCTGTAAGAAAACTCTATCAAAGGTAGGTACCTATCCCAACTACCCTGCTCCTCCAAAACATAAGCCCTAAGCATATCTTCTAAGGTCTGTATAGTCCTTTCACTTTAATCGTCTAACTATAAGTGGTACTAAAACTCAGTTGGGTACCCAACATTTGGTGGAGTGCCTTCCAAAATGTAGAGGTAAACTTAGGATCTCTATATGAAACTATGTTCATTGGCACAACATGCAATCTCACTATCTCTTGAAGGTAAAGCTTGGCCAATCTTTTCAATGAAAAAGTGGCCTTGATAGATGAAAAGTGAGCAGACTTAGTGAGTATATCCATTATCACCTAGATGACATTAAATCCTACTTGGGTCCTAGGTAGACCCACTACAAAGTCCATGGAAACACTCTCCAACTTCCACTCTAGGATTTCTAAAGGTTACAGCAAGCCAAATGGCTTTTAGTGCTCAATCTTGACTTGCTGACAGACTAGACACTTAATTGCAAACTCTGTTATATCCTTTTTCATGCCTGGTCACTAGAACATCCTCTTGAGATCTTGGCACATCTTGATAGCCCTATGATGCACCGAGAATCCACTCCTGTGGACTTCTCCTAGGATTTAATCCATTATTTTTAGGGACACACACTCTTCCTTGGAAAAAAAAATGGTCTCATCTTCAGCTTTGAAGAATCCAAGGTGGTTTCTCCAAGCTTGCAAATTTGCATTTGCCCTCTAAGCCTTTCTAATCTGACCTCTCAATTCACATGAAGCCTCAATCCTATGCAACTCTATACTATGATCATGCAAGATCATATTTAGATTGAGATTCCTGAACTCCTGTACCAACTGTATCTTATGCACCATCATAGAAGACATGTGTAGAGATTTCCTATTCACGACATCAACCATTACATTGGTTTTACCTGCATGGTACTTCAATTTGAAGTCATAGTCCTTTAAGAACGCCATCCATCTCTTTTGTCTCATCATGTTAAACTCTTTTTGGTTAAACAAATATTGTAAGCTCTTACGGTCATTATACATTAAAAACTAGACACCATATAATTGATGTCTCCATAACTTAAGGGCAAAAACTACAACCACTAGCTTAAGGTCATGGGTAAGGTAACTATCCTTATGTGGTCTTAACTGTCTCAAGGTATAAGCCACCACCCTTTTGTCCTACATGAAGATACATCTTAATCTTTTACCTACCACGTCATTGTACGCGTCAGAGCTCCATAAAGGGTCAGGAATAATTGACACTGGGGGTGAAAGTTACCTCTCAAGTTCCTAAAAACTCTTCTCACATATGTCATCCTAAATAAAAGGTTATCCTTTCTTAGTTAATCTAGTCAAAGGCAAGGCTACTTGAGAAAACCCCTTAATGAACCTTCTATAATAACTTGCTAATCCCAAGAAACTCCTAATTTGGGTTATGGTCTTTGTTCTCTCTCAATTCAACACTGCCTCAACCTTACTAAGATCAATAACTACTCCTTCCTGGGATATCACATGCCCTAGAAAGTTCACCTTTCTCAATCAGAACTTGCATTTCTCAAGTTTTGTAAACAACCTCTTCTCCTTAAGGACGTACAGAACAATCCTAAGGATGCTCTTCTATGGTATGGGGATATACTAAGATGTCATTTGTGAAAATTACAACAAATTTAATCTAGGAAAGGTAAAAAAATCCTATTCATATAATCCATGGACACTATAGGAGCGTTGGTTAGTCCAAATGGCATAACCAAATACTCATAGTGTCCATATCAATTTCTAAAAGCTGTCTTGGGAATATCCTCTAGCGTAATCCTAATCTAGTGATATCTTGAACTATGATCAATCTTAGAGAAAACTGAAGCTCCTTTAAATAGGTCCAATAAATCATCTATCCTAGGGAGTGGGTATTTGCTCTTAACCGTCACCCAATTAAGTTGTCTATAGTCTACACATAATCTCATGCTTCTATCTTTCTTCTTTACTAGATGAACAGGTGCACCCCAAGGGAAAATACTAGTTCTAATGAACTGATGGGATATCAAATCTTTCAATTGGCTATTTAGTTCACTAAGCTCTAGAAGTGACATCCTATAAGGTGCTGTGGAAATTGGCCCCACCCCGAGAACCAACTCTATAGAAAACTCCACTTCTCTTTTAGGAAGTAAGGAGGTGACTTCATTAGGAAACACATCCTTAAACTCTCTAACAATAGGGATAGTTGCAAGTTCTAGTTTTACCTTTATTTTTGAGGAAATCAACAAAAGAAAAACTTGGCCCCCTTCCACTATGCTTTGGGAGATTTGGGACACACCAGAGAAAAGAAGAAGATTTGGCTTTAACATAAAGAAAGCATCATAGGGAAATTCTAAAAAACGATCAAAACAATTTAGCACAACTTGGTTGGCAGAAAGCTAATGCGTTCCAAGAAAAACATATAATCCAAAGGTAAACAGATCAAATTCACAAGGAAGAGTCTATCTTGAATAACAAGGAGACAGTCTATACAAATATGAGAAGTGGAAATACAATCTTTAGCAAGAGTATATACATTGAATAAGACAGGAAAGGGTGTGAAAGACAATTTCAAATGGCATGCACAAGCATAGGAAACAAAGAAATGGGTTGCCCTTGAATCATATAAAATAATCAAAGGTTCTTGGCTTAAGAAATAGATACCTTGAATCAAGTTGTTGACCCCTTTCACTTTCTCCCCACTCAGGGTGTAAACCTTCCCTTTGGTTTGGGGTGCCTATTTAGATGCTCTTCCTTTCTTCAATAATGGATAGTCTTTAGCAAAGTGCCCTTATTGTTGCCATTTGAAGCAGACATTTTGGTTGGACAAGCATGCCTTGTTGTGAGCCTTTCCACAATTAGGGCATCCTTCCACCTTAGGATTTTTAGGGGTCATCACCTTTTTTCCTTTGTAACCTTTTCTCTTGAAGTTTTCCTTAGGGACAAACTTTTCCTCTTCCTTCTTCCTCTTGTAGGTTTTCTCTTGTAGGTTCCTGTCCACTATCAAACATTTGTTGACCAAGGTGGAGTAGTCCCTGATCTTTAAAGCCCCAACCACATTCTGAATTTCAGGTTTTAAGCCTTGTTCAAACTTGATTGACTTCTAAGCCTTAGTAGGTTAGTGTTAGAGGGTATTGGAAGAATTTGGACAACTCTTCAAACTTGGCCATATATTGATCAACAGTCATACTACCTTACTATAGTTGGAGGAATTCCACCTCTTTCTAGTTCCAAATGCTTTGTGGAAAGTTTTTTTCTAGAAAGGTGACCTTGAAGTTCTCCTAAATGATAGGAGTCCTCAAGTTCACCATCCTTTCCTTGGTACCTCTCCACCAGTTTTTGGCCTCGTCCTTCAGCATGAACGTGGAGCAGAAGACCTTCTACTGCTTTATGCACAGCGCCACTCCGAAGATCTACTCCATTTCATTGAGCCAGGATTCAGTACTTGAGGGATCATATTGCCCCTTAAAAAATGGAGAAAGATTTTGACGAAACTTAGAGAATCCTAAGTTTTGGACTCCAGTCCCAACGTTGGTGGTGTTAAATGATCCTCTTAAAGACCCCCTTAGTACCTAATTGATGAGATTATTGGTCGTTGCTATTTGTTTTCTCATGGCATTGGCCATTATCTCTATGGCTAGCATCTCAAGGGTATGTTGGTATCTTGATGGTCTTACTCTTCCCACCATCCTCTCTACTTATATTGCACCACATATTAAGTTGATCAGGTTCAATACATAGTAACCAAGTAAAGCAGAATTCATTGCAAGAATAAAAAAGATAGTGAATTACTCAAACTAGCACACATTATCCACAATCCAAAGGATTGAACTGCTCTGATACCAAAATGCAACACCCTAAGGGAAATTACCTTGAGCTTTCCATTTTAATCAACAGAATGCAGATAATACAAACATATATGATTACATTACTCAAGAATTAAGTGAATATAATCATGCACTGTTCCTAAGTAATACTACCATATACATATCAAAGGGCACATCCTTTAGATGGGGTCCTTATATAAAGGAATGTAGCCAAAACATTGTCTCTTAAAAACTAGCCTAGGAAGATTTGAATATACAAACATCAATATCTTCTAAGTCGCTTCATCTCCTTTGCTCACCTGTTCAATCTGGAACATGGAAACTAAACTAATGAAATAATGTCTGTAACGCCATGTTTTCTTAATGTATGCTTTAGTGCTTTAATAACAAAAAGTGGAAATATAATATATGATATTAGTGATTAAAACGAATAAAATAAGTTGTTGTTGTATGGGTGTTGTTTTGTGTTGGTTGTTTTGGAATTCTTGTCTGAATTTAAGGAACTAGAGAAACAATAGTATTGGGCCTGATGTGAGGTTTGGAGAGCGAATAGATGAACCATGGGCTTTAGTGGGCCTGAAGCCTTTATGAGGCCCAAGGAATGTTTTTAAGTCACTAAAACCCATTCTCCCCTATTTCTCTTCTCTCACTCTCTCAAAACTCTTTCATTATCTCAATCTCACTTAAACTCACCAAGAGTGTAGAAGGAATTCAAGCCTTAATCCTTTGTCCATGTGTTGAGAAGAGTGGATTTCTCGAAGGTTTCGCTTAAGAGTTCATTTTCTCCACATTCTCCTCTT
Source organism: Spatholobus suberectus (assembly GCA_004329165.1). Lineage (NCBI taxonomy): Eukaryota > Viridiplantae > Streptophyta > Magnoliopsida > Fabales > Fabaceae > Spatholobus > Spatholobus suberectus. Next base: position 56,950,346 of record CM014731.1, on the reverse strand, counting down.
TCTCCAAATTTCGAATTTGGAAGTTACAAGAGGCAAAGGAAGCTTACTTTTGTTGAGTATATGTTGTATAAACGTGGTAGTGTGTGTATGTTGCTGTGGTTTGTGTTTGAGAGCATGATTTGGCTGAGTTTTGTGGCAATGTGTTGGAAATGGATCTTCTTGATTTTTGTGGTTGATTCTTATTGAGGTTTTGTATGGATTGTTGAATATGTTGTTGTGAGCTTTTGTGTGGTTGTATTCCACCTTTGTGGAGTCGATTCGGGGTATGAATGAGTAGAAAGTTTGGATTTTTGGCTTTTTCAACGATAGTTGCTGGTTCTGTCATCTGATAGTCGTTAAGCAACTACGAGTCTTGCTAAGCAAGAATGCTCCTAAGACTGAGGTGAGGTTGTCGGGTTGAGAATTCGCTGAGTGACCCATTGCGTTACTGAGTAAGTGTTCTTGAATCATGGTGATAGTTGTAGTGCAAGAGGAATTCAATGAGCGACTGTTCATGGAAATCTGGAAATTTTCCAAAAGAATGTTTGCTGAGCAAGTACGTGGCTCACTGAACGAATGTAGGCATTCTAGAATGCTTGGAACCAATTCGCTGAGCGAATTAGGGCCCTAGAATGTTGCTGCTCTTGGTTGCAAGAGGTTCGCTGAGCGAGGAGTGTGTTCAGGTTCTGGCTGTTCTCTGGAATGGCTATTCCTTGAGCGAGTAGGTGACTTGTTGAGCAAAATGTGGTCGATAGAAATTTGGGGAAAGTCCCTGGAACGAATTTGCTAAGCGACCTTAGTTATCGCTAAGCAAAAGACTTTGGAGACAGGATATTTGCTGAGCGAGACTCATGGTCATTGAGCGAGAACCTTCGTAGGGGAAAGTTGGTCCTCTGTAAGGAAGGTCTTTGCTGAGCAAGCATGTGGGTCGTTGAGCGAATGTAGTGTTCTGTTATTGATCAATTTTGAAAGTGTAGTGTTGTGAAACATGGTTGAGAAGGACACCTAGTGTGAGTCTAAGGTTGAAAATGTGGGAAGAGTGGTAGGTTGCTTGGATAAGAACTCCACCTGTCGTAAGTGTTGTCGTTTAAGTTTTACCCATGGGATGTGGGCTGCTTGGATAGGGCCCTGGAGTGGCAAGTTGCTTAGATAGGACCTTCACTTGTTATGAATAAATTGTTGTGTGAGGCTTCTCATGAGGTATGGGCTGCTTGGATAGGGCCTTACCTATTGACCATGCTTGAGGCTGCATGGGACTTGCATGGTGTTGGTAGTGGTTATGGACATGTGTGGTGCTGGTCGGGCCCACATGGCATTGTGTCGCTGTTGTTGTGTTACTACACATATATATGTTGATTGGTTGTTGTTGAATAGGTGTGGTGTTGTGATACATGCATTTCATGCATATGTTGTTGGTTGAGGCTGTGTGATGGGCCTCTTGTCGTAGTGCAGGTAGACACGTAAGTTGGATGGTTGATAGGAGTTGCGGCTCAGATGGGCCTCTAACCTAGTGCTTAAATAAGACATGGGGTCTTAAAGATAGGCCTTTTGGGATGAGTGGATAAGAGATTCCATAGGGGACCAAGGTAATGCAAATCTTGTGTCGCAGTGAGCCACCACCCATATACACTTATCCTAACACATCACTAAGCTTGTCCATAGATCAGAGTTTTGGCAATCCCTGATGAGTGCTGGATCTTCATGGTAGGGGATAAGACTTGGTTGATCGCTCGACTTATTGTGAATCTCTTGAGAGTCGTGTCATCATGCATTGACATAGTTGTTGTGGAATTATTGTAATGTGGGGTTCTGAGTTGGGAATCCCTCACTGTATGAATGAATGTCGTATGTACATGTGTGTGGATGTTGAGAATTCTTGACGTATGATGGTGTGCTATATGCTTGAGATTGAATGTTGATGAATTTAATAATCATATGATATATCTTTGTTTTCGTAAGCTTACCCTTGCCTTATTTTGTTATCATCGGTTGCCCTGTCACTGTTGTTGTGTTGGTGTGACTGTGATGATTACGTCTTATGGTGTAGGAGCGAATGGTGATGCTTCAGTGGACCCGACTTCTCAGAGTTGAGGATGGAGCTGCAAGCTGGAGATGTATGGCTTGTGGAGTCAAGCTTTTGTTCCTTTTGTTGTGTATTTCGTTTCATTCTTTTGATGGGGTTGTATAGTGTGGCTAGCCATAGGGAGTGCGTTTTGTATCCCCTCCCCTGTTGATGGATTTGTATATTTGATTCTTTTGATATGGCCTGGTGTTATTCCCCCCGTTCTTTAATATTTGTATCAGTTGTAAAAACAGTTATGTTGGCAATAGTAGAGATGAATGAATCTCTCAGCACGTGTGCGTTTCGTGTATATATATATATGCCATGATTTTATTTATGTTTATATGCCAAGAGTAAGAGTAGTAGGGTTGTTCAGTAGCGACAATTAGGTCGTTACAATGTCTCAGTGAGTGCTATAAACATGCAACGATGTAGATATGCCTCATGAATGCACCATTGATATAAGACTTTTATTTAAACACTTGCACAATCATAAACATAACTTAAACGTTTATTTTGACATGCTTAAATTTCATCTTTTCCTCTTTTTCTATCCTATGGCAAAGTATTGAGCTCTAACTTTCAAGGAGCATCCGTCTCATCCTTATGCCATGACCTGTTACTTATATACCTCTCCGGTTCGAGGGGTTTAGCCACTAGTCTTTGGGGAATGAGAACTGACACAATCTCGCCCATTCACCTATAGTAATCCAATGAAGAAAATTTGATAACTACCTGGAACAACAATAATCTATTGGAAAATGTTGTATGGGAAGAACAAATAGAATAAGATTAGGAAGAATTAGTATTTAATAAGCAATATGCTAAAAAGAACAAAAAAGTATCCTGAGATAAGCATTCCACACTCACATACACATAAGTTAAAAAAATAAAAATAGAAAATATAATGTCATTAACATATTACCTATAGAAATTGTTAGATTTTATTAAAGTTTATATAGAGGAGATGCAAGCCATGATTGCGACTGGAAGAGAATATTTGTAAGACACGATAATGAAAAGTGTCATTTGCTTGGTAAGGAAGCATCATAGTTCTTTATTACATAAATGAAACAACCCAAAAAATAAAAGAACAAAGAAAAATCTAGAAGGGCATTTTACCTTAGGGTTTCAGACTATTTCAATTAGATATGAGTGTTTACCCCTTGGCAAGTGCATCAAATTGCATTAATAGCAAGGGTGAATAAGAGTATCGTTCCCACAAAGACTTGACTCAATTTTTAGCAATTCTTAGTTTTACCACTATTTAGACGATTAAATGGAATTTTTAATCTACCTTTAAGCATGCAAATTTAAACTTTAATATTAAAATTGTAAAACAAACAATTTTTTCTTTTTTTATTTAATTTTAGAAAACAATAAAATTAAAAAGGATTCTTGCAAATATGAAAACTTTTGGGGGTTCAGTTAACCTAGATATCCATCTCATGCTCTAAAAGATTATCTATTCAAATTTCGAGTTTTAATGTTAAAAAAAGTCTACATAATTACTTATGATTCAATCCTTCAAACCACAAGCCTAATTTCCACAATCAACCCCTAATCCCTTAAGCAGTTCAATTCAAAAATTGCATTGAGAATAAGAGCTCTATTTTTCTCTAATGAAGCAAATCTCATTCTTGAAATATGTCTCATTAGGTACTTGATTTCATTTCAGAATTCAACTAGTATTTTCCAATTACCAATCGAACTCTTAAATCATTCAAAGGTTGATCAGGCCAAAGAAAGCATTAAACATAGAAATTAAATACTAACATAAAACTTTGGAATTCAAATAGAAACAGAGTATAACATTTACATTGAGATATCAATCTAGCTAACCTACACCCCAACAACTAAGAAACTAGCCACTCATAATCATCTTACAATCCCCAAATGAAATTCCTTGTGTTCTTGATCTTGAAAGCCTTTGGAATAGGTCTCCAACCTTTTTAGCTCCTCTTCACTTCGTAGTAGAGTCCTTAGGAAATGATCAGTCCCCTCAATTATTCTGAAAAGTCACTTTAAATAAGGAAGACTTCTCATTAATGCGCACTTAGCGCTTTGCTTTGTGTGCTGGGTGCCTTTTAATCACTAATTCGAGGGGTCTCTGGTAGGTGGGCACTAAGCCCTTTGAGGTGGGCGCTTAGCCGTATGACTAGTAACCTATCTAGCCATTGCATGCTTAGCCTTCTGAAATTGGGGTTAAGCCTTCACACTTAACTTCGATTTTCCTTGACAAAATTAGGCTGGACCTTCAACTCATTAGGTTCTCATCTTGGGCTATCCACAAAGTTGTTATTGGGCTTTTAATCTACACAAAATAACATAAAAATAAGTAAAAACAATTTATATTCACAAAATAAAGACAAGTTAATTTTATTAACTTAATTCACTCAAAATATAACTCAAACTTAACATTTTATAAAAACTTAACCATAAAAGCTTATAAATTATAAACAACTTTTATCATCTAACAATGAGTTGTAACACTTCTACCTTAATTTTTAATTATTTTTCTAATATTTGATGATTTATTTCTAAAAAATCAGGAAAGAATTTTAAAATTTTGTTCGCTACGGTTGAATTTAGAATTTCAAGAGCTATCTAATCGTGATTTTTAATAATTTTTCCGAGTTGGAGCCTAAAGAAATTAAAAAATGACAATTTTGCCCTTATTTCTCAACATTAAAGACTAACATAAGAAAAGGTTTGAACTTAGAATCATGCTATATGTATTAAAATATAATTTTTGAAATTCTCTGAGAATTTTGTAGAATTTCGGTGTAAAATGACCAAAATGGCCTTAGGTGTCTAATAGATCAAACTAGTATTGGTTTGACATTTAGAAATCGTGAAAATATTATTCTTAATTCATTTTTAGGTAAAATATGTAATTTTATAATTTTTCGTTAAAATTTGGGTATTTATTGAATTAAAATGGATTTAAAATAAATTTTCTAGCTTTAGAATATAAAATAAATCAGTAAAAGTTTGAAAATAATTAATAAAAATTAAAATTTATTTTTTTATGAAAAATAATATATTTGTTCAGATTTACAATTAAATTCAATATTTTGATATTAAAAGTTAATTTATTCAAGTTTAAGCAATTTTATCAATATCGGCTACTCAATTACAGATAAAATTTACATAAGGGAGCTTAGGAACAGCTTATGCAACATGTCCCCAACCCTAGTAGGGGTGATTCACCACATATTTGGTTTATGTGTCCCTAAATTAGATTAAAAAGAAAATAAAAATAGGTTTTTATTACATAATACATGACATCATTTGTGGACACCTAAGCTCCTTCAATCTTCTAAAAATACCTAAGTTTTTGGGTAGATTTTGACCATCCCTCTCCATTCCTTGGCTGGCTCAAATATTTAGAAAGCTTCTCTCTCTAATTTTTTTTACTTTGTTTTTATACTAAAACTTTACTAGTTTTCATCAACTAGTAAAATTCTCTTCCTAGGTAGCTTGGAACCAACATTACCATCAACCTTTTCCCCATTTGAGCTACTTTAAGAGGTAATGGGAGGAGTGGGGTTGGTTCTAAATTATTGCTACTTTTCATATTGGTAGGAAAGGTTTTCCCCTAAACCTTTCAATGCATAAGTTTAGTATGTTCTATTATATTGTTATAATGTTTAATGCTAAACTTTAATTTTATTAAGTTATTACTTTGCTCAAATTTAGATAATTAAACTAAAATTATTAAGTTGTTATTCTGTTTAAATTTAGATAATTAAATCATACTTATTAAATTGTTACTCTGTTCAAATTTATATAACTAAATGATGCTTACTAAATTATTATTCTACTAAAATTTTTATAATTAAATTACAAATACTAAGTTGTTATTACTTTATGATTATTAAATTGTTATTTTGCAAAAATTTTGATTGTTACTAAATTACTATTGTGCAATTTCTGTATTATAAGACACAAATGTTGATTATACTCGTGCTCAAATTAAATGAGACTAAAGAGAACCTTTGTTTGAGAAGTTAGAAATTGATAAGCTAGTGACTAATGTAAAGCAAGTGACACGCAGTTGCATGACACCCTGCTAAGAAAGCTACAATTTGGTACGCTGAGGAATGAAAGGTAGAGACCCATTTACGAAGGTCTTGGGGTAGGCATCGAGTGGTGAAGGTCCCAATGGTCAGGGTAGTGCCTGTGAGCCTGGATATTCCCCTAACCAAGCTCGGTAACCTTGACAACTATTTAGCATTTCAGGATTGGTGTGAAAGTATACTTCTATAAATGGATGTCCTAAACTATTGTTTTATTCCTCAATGATCATGAAGACTATACCACATGATGTTGTTAAGAGAAAGATATATACTTCCAGTCACTTTCCGGTTTTGTTGAGAACTATTACTCACTAATGGGGATTATGGATCCATACCAAGTTAAGGTTAGACAAGTATAACTTAGAATAAACCATAGGTTTCCTTTTATTGTCAATTGTGTTTTATCTGTATTTTATGATATATTTCTTACCATACATGTGAAAGTGATTTTAGAATAAATCACCTCACTCCATTATTTTCTTCCATGCATGTTTGATCATGATTATTGATGACAGTAACGCCCACTAATGCTAAGGACTAGTTGGAAGATACTCCTATAGATGAGGACCTGTAGAGCTAGTTTTATAGTATTTTATAAGAGATTGGATAGATTGACACTGCTCTATATAGGACATTATATATATATATATATATATATATAGTCTTTATCTTTCATTTTTTTATTACCATTTTCAAACTCTGTTAAATTTAGAAAATTTCTATTATAAAATCGAGAAAATTTTACTCATATTTTCATCAACCTAACTTAATAATTTATTAATTAATTAACTTAATATGAGTTATAATTAATGTGAACGGGTGTCATAGGAGCACCCCATAACACTCTACTATTCAAGAACCAAAGATGAAAAGCCATCAATGAACAAGGTTAATGGAAGGGAGACAAAGCATTATGCCTTTGAAACCATTAGTCTCCATAGAAAATAAAAATTAAAAAAAATGAAGAAACTAGTTACCTAAGCTTTAAGACGTAGCCCTTGTGAGGATTTGTGTCACAAAAGACATAGATGGAATGCAACAGAGGTAATGCGGTGAAGGAAAAAATGTGTGTTTAAAAAAGAGAAGATAAAATTATAAGCTGATTTTGGGAAGGGAAGATAATTATGTGTCATAACACAACACAACCTCAAGTGAGTGATATACATTCAAATTTGAAAAAGTTAAGGATTAATATTATTGAAACAACAGAGATATGTATGGTTGATTTTAGGAGAAGATAAATGAACCATTGTTTAGGAAAAGATAAAAAAAGGAGCCAAGTTTGGAAAATGGGGGACAATTAAATTGAAATTTGAGGGAATTTCAAAAGACAAAAAGAGAAGTAATTCGTGTGAGAGTGTGGCAACTCTGCGTAGCTGGAGCGTGAGCTTCGCAGAAGTAGAAGAGAAGAGAATTTAAATGAGAATGAATGTGAGAAGGAGTGAGGATAGTGGAGTGGAGTCTTTAAAGAACAGATAGCTTTTTCATTTTTATATATATAGTGGTGCTACATTTACAATAATTATGAGATGACATATTTAAATGTATTTTGTAACATGCCAAATTTCAAGTATTAGAAATAAACCATGAGGTAGCTCTTATTAGGACCCTTCCCATGTGTTATTAGATAAAAGACACCTTAAGAGTTATTGTTATTATATTTATTATTATTATTGTTCCTATTATTGTTAATATTATATTTATTGTTGTTGTTGCTATTTTTATTATTATTATTATTATTATTATTATTATTATTAATTCTGTGCTATGGTGTTGTTATTATATCATTATTATTGTTATTATTACCCTAATGTTAGAAATTAGTAGGAATGTTATAATAGAACCCAAAAGAGCATCTATGGCCTAATAGAGGACTAAAGCCCGCTAAGCCACATACCACTCACATGTTATAAGAAGGAAATAAAGAAGGAGAGTTAGGTTTAGTCGTCACAAAATAGAAGAAGAAAGAAGTTAGAGAGAATGAGGAGAAAAGGAAGAAGAAGAGGAAGAGAAAGAGAAGGATTAGGAGCCGGAGAACCCAAGTCCTAAAACTCAGCTTTGCGTGTCCCTAAAGGTGAGTGCTCTCTTTCGTGTCCTTTATGTTATGTCTTGTTTATCTATTTACCTTTTCCCCCTCTCTATGCCTAAGTTAGGGTTTTGATGGGTTTTGAAGAGATTGTGAGTGAGTGAAGAGTTTATAGATTAGATTGACTAATTATCAAGGTAGAAGAAATAATTAAGAATTTAATTATTTGTTTTGGAGTATTTAGAAGCTAAAGACAATAGGAAAAAGAAATTAAAATTTGTACCTCGGATCTGCCTGACAGGGTTAAATAGCTGCTAGACGACTTTTTTTCAAAAACTGGACTCCGCGTTAGCGCTAGGAGTGTGGATCTACCGGGCAGGATGGACAACCCACCTAGCGGGTTGGGTCTTGGCATAACTGTCGGGCAGCCCTCCTGGCCCGTCAAGCGTGTACAACTTTGGCTATTCCCTTTTTGCGCCTGTGAACTCCCTTTTGCAGTCTTTAATTCATTATTGCTTTCTTTTTTATGCCTTGTTGAGTTTATACTTTGTGATTGTTATTTACTTTGAGAAAACTGAGTGTGATATAAATTTGTGTCAATGTTTCATGATAAAAGCCTATGAAAAGCTGTGAGCATTGTATCTGACCGTGCATAAAAACATTTGAGTTATGTGATTAAGGAAAGTATGTAGGAATTTGGCTGGTGGAAGCCATGATGGGTTGTCTAACCCTAGCCTTGGGGGCGGTATCTGATTAGGAAACTCTAATGGTCTATGCTGATCCCATGGAGTCGGGGCGTACTGGCAAAAGTGGGTAACCCTTGCTAGTCACTGAAGGATATCATATTAGTTGAGGGTGCAAAAGCCAAAGACATCGGTACTGATGACGCTTCTTATGGCTGTGCATTTACTCCTAGTCTACTTTCCAACAAGTTTAAGTTAGTACCACATGTGTATGAGTAGTGATCTAGGAACATAGCATGCATATGCATCCTGTTGTAGTGTGATATGTTGAAGTGTGTTATGTTCTAACTGTGTAAAATCTATGTGACCTGGTTCATGAGCGATTGATGTAATGTGTACATGTGATTATATTATGCATGTATGTTATTCTTGTTTGATGAAAGAAAACAAGGTGTATGTCTAGTTGCTAGGCAAAGAATGTGAAATAAATTTATACTTGTAATTAGTTAGGATTGTCTTTGCTACCATAAGGATATGTGAGGGGCTAGACTTTAGGATAATGTTATGAGAGTTCTAGTTGGACAATAATAGTTGTAACTGAGATAGAGAAAGGGTGAATTCCCACATGGCGTAATAGAAAGGTATAAGACAAGTGAGAGAGAACAAAATGAGAGAATTAAGGTAAGTGTTAAAGAAGTGTCAAGAGTATTTTAGAATGTATGTAGCCTTAGACTTGACCCCTAGGGGAAAACTTTAACTATCAAAAGGAAGAAGAGTAAGATCTAAACATGAAGGGTTTAAATACTAGAAAGAGTTTTGGGTAAGAAAGTATAAGTAATTAGGATGAGTTCTTAGATTGAGAATAAGATAGTAAGCTTGTATAACAGTTGTGAGAATGAGAGAAGGATTAACAAAAAGTATTGACTATTGAAAAGTGTAGACCCGACCATAGGTATAGATAATTATAAGAGACCTAGTGAGGTTAAAGCCATTATATTTATTTTAATTAAATGGTTGCTTGCGTTATTATTATTATGCTACTGTTTCACAGTGATTTCAATTGAATTTCAATCAATTGCTATTAATTGTTATATGGGTTTAATTGCTATAATAATTGTTAATTGCTATAATAATTATTGATTGCTTATGCTACCATTATATAATATTTCCTAATTTGCTTATGCTATATAAATTTCAATTTTTTTTGAAATTAAAATTGAAAGTGAATTTCAATTATTATAATTTGGAATTTCAAATTTCTCCATTAAATCTATGATATACGACCCTTTTTATTTGCACATTTATGCTAGACATAAAAGAAAAATTGTAATGCTTTCATATTTGTATATGTGTGATGCGATTTTTGGTTTATATTAAGGCAATTAATTTGAATGTCCAATGTACAACCCATCAAATGGGTATATTACACTTTGGGCAATGAAATGCCTCATGATGGGTATAAAACCATTGATCGAGAATTAAAAGAAAAATTAAGCCTACTCTTGCATTTGGCATTATTTGAAAAGCTTTGGCTAAGAATATTATATGATATGGAAACATAAATTCCAATAGTTTGAATTTAATCATGATTGTTTTTTGACGTAAATTCCCATTAATGTTTTTGGTAGCTTCCTACACATGAATAGATATATGTTAAAGGAATTGTTTCACATGCTAAATTACTGTGTGGATTACGTATTTTGGAGTAACTATAGCATCCTATACAACATAATAAAGGAATTATTACTTGGCCCCATAGGGAAGTAATAGTTAATCAAGATTATTAAATGGACTAAATGTCATGATAGAGTATTTCTATACCCATAGACATGATCTATTTATTATGATGTTTGTTGTCCATATATAAAGTCTATAAATTCTATGCATGATTTGCACCTCTGCCTATAGGAAGGTTTGAATTTACTTGTTCAATTTTTATTTGTAGCATTAATTTATGTAATCGTGTATTGTAGTTATTTTTAGTAATTTGCTTGAGTCTCATATTCCTTTGTTGATTGGTGATAACTATTGGAAAGAACACATTCTCTTGACCTTCAGGCATATGGAATTGGACTTAGCACTTTGTGTGGATGAACCATCTATCCCTACAAAAGGTAGTGCTCAAGAAGAAAAGGAAAACTGTGAGTGGTGGGTTCGATCAAATTGCTTAAGTTTGATGCTTATAAAGTCTTATATAAGCAAAAGCATAAAGGGATCCTTTCGTGATTGTGATAAGGTTAAGGCTTATATGAAGGCTATTAAGGAGCAATTTGTTAGCTTTGATAAGTCCATGGCCAACACACTAATGAAGAAGCTTTCAAGCATGAAGGATGACAAGAGTAAGGGTGTGCATGAACACATCAAGGAGATGAGGGATACTTTTGCTAAACTTGAGTCCCTAAAAGTTGAAATTTCTAAATAATTTCTTGTCCATTTCATTCTTAAGTCACTTTATATGGAATATGGTCCTTTTAAAACTTCTTATAACACTCATAAAGATAAGTGGTTGATCAATGAATTATTGACCATGTGTGTTCAAAAGGAAGAGTGATTGGAGCATAAGGCACTTGAAAGTGCTCATATGGTGACTTATAGTATAGAAAATGGGAGAAAAGGCAATGGTATTGCTGGAGTCTACAAGATTGTCCAAATGAAGCAAAATGGGAAAAAGATGAATTACTTTTTTTGTAAAAAGGTGGGGCATATGAAGAAAGATTGTCTCAAACACAAGAATTGACTCAAAAAGAAAGGTAATTTTGCCTTTACTTGTTTTGAATCAAATTTTATTAAAACTCCTAGAAATATTTGGTAGATTGATTTAGGTTCTACAATTCACATTGCTAATAATGTGCAAGGCTTTCTAAACATGTAGAATCTAATGTGAAGTGAACAAATTATCTATGTGGGAAATCAGATGAGTTCACATGTGGAGGCTATTGAAACTTTTGAACTTGTTTTGAATTCTAGTTTTTGCTTGTTATTGGAAAATACTATCTATGTTCCTTCTTTTTCTAAAACTTGGTTTCTGTTTCTAGGCTTACATGTATTGGCTTTTTTGTGATGTTTCTTTTGAATTGCTTAAAGATAATAAAGTTGTTGGTTGTGGTTTTTAGTTGAAAATTTATTTAAGCTTTCATTAAATCTTGTTTTTGAAACAAGTTTCATAGCCTTACATACCAACATTGGTACTAATGAAGTATTGTAGATGAAATTCATTTATGCTTTGGCATAAGCGTTACTTAAAAGATTAGTAAAGAAAGAAATTTTTAGGAATCCTAATTTTATTGATTTTATTACTTGTATAGAATGCATAAAGGGAAAGCATACTAACAAGACTACTAAAGGTGCCTAAAGTAGTGAACTTCTTGAAATTATTCATACATATATTTGTGGACTTTTTCCCACACCTTGTTTAAATGGTCAGAAATATTTTATTTCATTTATCGATGACCACTCAAGATTTATGTATCTCTATCTTCTACATGAAAAATTCGAAGCACTTGACGCTTTTAAAGTTTTTAAAGCTGAAGTAGAGAAACAAAAGGAAAAGAATATAAAGATTGTAAGATCTGAGAGAAATGGAAACTATTATGGTATATACATAGAAAAAGGACAACAAATCGATCCATTTGCAAAGTTTCTTATAAAGGAGGGTATTATTGCCCAATATACTATGGTGGGTACACCACAACAAAGTGGTATTATCAATAGAAGAAATAACACGCTTATGGAAATGGTTAGGAGCATGATTAGTAGCTTAAAGGTATTACTTATGTCCTTATGGAGTAAAGCTTTGAAAGCAACCATGTATATATTAAACAGGGTACCATCTAAGGCCGTTCCAAAAACACCCTTTGAAATTTGGAATGGATGAAAACAAAGTTTAAGATATTTACACGTATAGGGTTGTCTAGTTGAAGTTAGGATTTATAATCCAAACATTGGAAAATTGGACTCACAAACCACTAGTGGAAATTTTATTGGATATTCTAATAACTTTAAAGGCTATAGGTTTTATTATCATTCTCACATTCCTAAAAGAGTTGAAGCTAGAAATGCAAAGTTTCTTGAAAATCATGAAGTCAGTGGGAGTGGAAACACTCATCAAGTGGAATTTGAAGAAATAAAGGAATTACCTATGATACCTTTAAAAGTAATAGAGTTGATCAATATTCAAAATAGTCAATATGATACTATTGAACATCAACCAATTCATCAAGAACCACATGTCAAGGATATACCCCATGAGGAACCAACTAGCATAGAACTTATTGATCAATAACCATTAGAAATAAAGAGATCTATAGGAACTAAAATGACAAGAATTTCTAGTGAATATATTGTGTACCTTCAATAATTTGACTTTGATATCAAACTTAAGGATAATCCTACTACGTTTTCACAAGCCATGAGTAAAGACAATTTTAATTTATGGTGTGAAGCCATGAAAGATGAAATCGAATCTATGACTAAAAATCAAGTTTGGGATCTAGTAGAATTACCAAAAGGGGTATCTTCAGTAGGTTGTAAATGGGTCTTTAAAACTAAAAGAGACTTAACAAGAAATGTCAAAAAATATAAAGTAAGACTTGTAGCCAAAGACTTTACTAAAAAAACAAAGGTATTGATTATCATGAAACCTTCTCTTCAGTTTCAAAGAAAGATTCATTTAGGATAATCATGGCCTTAGTAGCTCATTTTGATCTAGAACAACATTAAATGGATGTTAAAACGACATTCCTAAATGGGGATCTTGAAGAAGAAGTGTATGTCTCAACCTATGAGATTTGAAAGCGAAAAATGTAATCACTTAGTTTGTAAGCTGAAAAGGTCTATATATGGACTAAAACAAACATCTTGCCTATGGTATATAAAGTTTCACAATGTCATTTCCAAATATGGCTTTGAGGAAAACATAGTAGATCAATATATATACCTTAAAGTTAGTAGGAGTAAATATATCCTTTTAGTCCTATATGTAGATTATATTTTGCTTGCAAGTAGTGACTTAGGTCTTTTGCATGGTACCAAAATTTTCCTTTCACAAAACTTTGATATGAAGGATATGGGTGAAGCCTCCTTTGTCATTAGCATAGAGATTCATAAAGATAGATCTCTAAGGACTTTGGGATTATCTTAAAAGGCTACACCAAAAAGATTTGAAAAGATTTAATATGCATAATTGTTCTTCAACTATTGCACCTATAGTTGAAGGGGAAAAATTTAGTCTTAATCAATGTCTGCAAATAATATTGGAACAAGAAGATATGAAAAGTATTCTTTATGCTTTAGCAGTAGAAAGTCTTATGTATGCTCAAATTAGCACTAGGCCTAATATTGTATTCACAGTAGGAATGCTAGGAAGATATCAAAGTAATCAAAGCATTGTACATTGGAAGACAACAAAAAGGGTTATGAGATACCTCTAAGGGACTAAGGATTACAAGTTAACATACAAGCACTTTGATGCTTTAGAAAAAAAAAAGGATATACAGATTTTGAATTTTATTGGATGTATGGACTCAAAAAAGTTTACTTTGGGCTATATTTTCTTTTTAGCCAAAGAAGTTATCTCTTGAAGAAGCAAAAAGCAAACAACTATTACATCATCTATTATGAAAGTAGAATTCATTGGTTGCTACGAAGCTACATCATAGGCTAAATGGTTCAAGAACTTTATTTTTGCTCTTAAAGTTGTAAACTCTATCGAAAGACCATTAAAAATCATTTGTGGTGATTCAGTTGTGATATTCTTCTCAAAGAATAACAAGAATGGAAGCCAAAGTAAGCATATATGAAAGAACAAAGAACACACAAAAAGGGGGGTTTGAATTGTGCGTTCTAAAAACTTTTTAACCAAATAAAACAGAGTTAGTATAAATGATTAATTAAGGCGTATATATGGATAAGGGAAAGAAAGCACACAGAGGATTTTATATTGGTTCACTCAACTTGAGCTATATCTAGTCCCTTCATCCTGAAGGTTTTTTACTAACCAACCTATTGGTTACAAGCAAGTATTTTTCTTTGCCTTTTTAGGCTTTATAAAGCAACCAACCCAGATCACTTAACCACCCAAGTATCCTTTAATTACCAAGCCTCTCCAGGCTTTCACAATGTGAAATAGTTGTTTAAGTAAGATCAACTCACCATATGAGGATATGAAAGTTTAAGAGTAGTACAAGAACTTTTCTGCACAAAGAAAAAGAATTTGATAAATTCTCAGAGTCATCTAAGCAACACAAAATTCGTCTCAATTCTCACACATTTCTTCTCTTCTAAACTAATATATATATATATATATATATATATATATATATATATATATATATAGCCTTTTAGAAGATAGCCATTGAGGTTCCAGGCTTCAATCTTTAAGAGAGGGAATTCCAATGCTTCTTCTACATGTATAGGCATATATTAAGTTTATAGCAGAGATAGAAAAGTAACTTTTGTTTTGCACTAAAATAGAAGGTGCAATTCTATGTTTCAGAGCTGTTTTTTTGAACATTCGTTATTCGATTTGACAGCTTGATAAGTTGACTTTCTTTTTCTACAAAGTTCTGCTTATTTGTAAAAACATCCTGTCTTTTCATTAAATGCTCAGACATTTGAACATTAGATCATTTTAAGAAAGTAAAGCACTAATCTCACTATATACGTGAATACGTAGAGTTAAAGCATTTTAATACTTAGTCGTCAAAGAAAACTTATCATATGGACGAGTATCATGCAAGAACTCATCAAACACTTACTATATACTGGCGCTTTAGGACGCCAGATATCATAAATGCATTGGACACTTAAAATATAATAAGTTATTGTTATCTTCTAAACTTGAGGGACGTGACGCTTCATACGTCTTTGGTTCCAACAATCTCCCCATTTTTGATAATGACAAACTTTATTAAATTTTTAAGTTTTATGAGCAAATATATATCATGAAGGCATAAAAAGAGACCAAGTATACTTACAATCATACTCCCCCTGAGTCTAATATTTTTATCAAAGCAAACAATACTTAAAACACATTAGAACCTCAACGCAAACAATACTTAAACATAGGTATATGGAGCAAGTATAGATGATTAAAATTTGTGCTTGTATTTATATATGTAAAAACAAAAAAAGACTTAAAAAGAATCCTTCTAATATTTCTCCCCCTTTTGACATCAACAAAAAAAATGGAGAAATAAACATGATAATCATTGCAGAGCAAAAAGGGGTGGAAATGGAGATGGGAGAGGGGCGTGAAGAATTTCTTGTTGGTTTTGAAGAATTTGTTGTATGAGGGTCATGATGGGTTGAAATTGAGTAGCTACGTAGGTTTGGATGGTGGGGTCCACAGGAGGGAGTGGAGGAGGGGCAAGGAAGGAAGTAAGAAGCCTGGTGGAGGTTTGGGAAGCAGGGGTTGTTAGAGGTGAAGCTGTTGGTAAAGGTGGGTGAGGTGGAGTTAGTGGTGTGGCATTAGATGGAGGAGGTGGAGCGTTCAAAACTTAAGAGAAGGAATATTTACTTGATGCGGACATGGATGTCAATATCAATGAAAAGTGGAATCACAAGGGTGAGGCGGCTTGATGAATTGTGGACTAGTCACAGTAGCCAAAATCACATAGAGAATGGAGGTTTCAATCCCAATTAGTGGACGCACATCAGCTAGACGGACAAAGGCAGCAAAAGTGTCATGTTAAGACAAAGGATGAATTTATGACCCTCTTTTTATTTTGATAATAACAAACAGTTTTATGAACAATTGTCTGATTGCTCACTTTTATTGCATAACTTCATTATTGTCTGTTCACACATTCTGTTAAAGATTCACAATAACTAACTTCATCAAACAATGCTTTTTTGATTTGTTAGCTCTATAGTTTTGAAAAGGCAAAAAACACCTCAAAAGAAAATATGTCTACGTACCTATCCTCGATAAGAGTTTACTTTACGCACAAAAGAAAGAATTTGTATACATATGTCAATATGGAAAGCAAATATGCCCACTGCAACAAGGTTGAGTACGAGAAAGGCAAGATAAACAAACTACTTTATCTTATCAAAGTGACTGGTTGGTGAAAGGCATTAAATGCTGCATTTAATGCTCCAACGACTCTTTTCTGCTTTTATAACGCCAAACGAAGGATGTCTCCATTAGCACTTGCAACAGACACTTTTGGGAGAACCCTATAAATAGAAGAGAAGACCTTAGTCACAATGGCAGAACTCTTAAAAATTTTTCTCTCTCAATATGTAATTTCTGAATACATTGCTTGTAAGTACTTTCCTGAGCTTTAGCGTACATTCGTCTAATAAGACGTTAGCTTAAGTGTGATAACATACACTTAACCATTTCTTTGTGAAAATGGTGGAAGCCTGAAGAGGCTTTGAATCAAAGAATACTTGGGTTTTTGCTTGCAGAGGCAAGTGAAAGACTACTTAGGTTGAGTCTGAAGAGGCTTAAATAAAAGAATACTTGTAACTTGTTTAAGTTATAGTGGGACTTGGTTGTTTGCCAAGAATTGGACATAGTCTCTAGGGTGAGTCGAACAGTATAAATCTATGTTTCTTTGGCTTAACTGTTTCTCCTTATTTTCACGAACTTCTTTTGAAAATCTATATCTTTTGTCCATCAAACGAAACGTTTTTGAAAAGGTTTTGCAAAATTTCTTAATAACACAATTCAACCCCTTTTCTTGTATTTTACATGTCAGAAAAGTGAAAGACACGAGCTAGATGCTGCGTGCACTTACAGTTCTACATAGTTGGAGTTTCTGCCTTGTTGTCTGCAAATAGTCCACTACTAGGCCCTTGTTGCTAGTAGGTCCACATGTTTTGATGCCAGAAACGTTCATCAACATTTGTGTCCATATCTTGTACCAATCTTCGAGACGCGTACCAATCCAAAGTAATCTGGTCATGTTGTTGAAATTCAACTTTGGATGGTAGTGGCAAAGAAGGGGGCTTCATCAACAACTTCACCTTTTCTTGTTGAAGTCCAAGGTAGGCAACCTTGGGCAGATCATGTCTGGTTGAATGCGAACAACTATTTTGTAGGAAACATGCTGCGATGGAGGAATAAACAATTGACACTTCAGGTCCACAGAGCTCTTGGTGGATGCACAGTACATTTGCTTATGTGGTGTTGGGAAGAATCCAGCTTCAACAGGGTCCAGAGGCCTAAACTTCAAAATAGCAGGCCTAATATGAACAATTCTTTCTGGCATGCCTTGCTGTTTCTTCTTCTTTGCATCTTCAAGATCCTCTAATGGAGGTACTCTAAGTTGAAGTACTTTAGGAGGATATATGTTAAAGCGCTATGTAGTGAAGATCTTAGGATACCTTTTTCTGATAAAATGCTTTAGGGGTAGATTTTCAATAGCACCAAGAGGCAGAGCCAAATATTCCTTGGACGGTTGATGTGTGTAATCGTCCATAAAAGGTTCAAAAGAGACCAAAGAGTAATCAAACCCATACTTTGGTTCAGGGTAGGGTTCTAGACACAGGATAATTGCATTGTCGTCCATAAGATTTTGCTTATTTTGCTCTTCAAACAAAAGTCTCCATTTTCTCTTTACTAAGGCCCAGTTCTCAGCTCATCCAGAGAATGCTGAAGAGACATCAAGGTTTATACCAGTCATCGGGCCAGCAATAGAAATTGGTATATGCCTAGGCTTATACCATTCTTTGTATGGAAGCTTCTTCTGTTTGGGCGGCTTAACAGACAAGTACAATTTCACTAAACCATGAATGGAAATGGTGCATACATAACCTTCATCACCAGGCAACAACATGTCTAGTTCAAGTGCAGTGTAGATGAGTGTGTACCAGGAGGGATAGTCAGATGGTAATGGTTCGTGTGTGATGGGTTTGCCAGAACTATCCAATAGTTGATTACCATCAGAGTCTAGTATAGGAGTTCCTTTGGCAATGGTGTTTGGTCTAGAGTGAGAAAGGGCGGTTTGTGTTTAGGCTTATGTTTGGGCTTCAACAAGGTCAACAATCATAGATTCTACAAACTCTTGTCTAGAAACAGTTGCAAAATCAAGGTCTGAAGCAAAATACTTACTTCTTTTGCTCGTATCAGACACTGTCTCGATTTGAGATGTCCTTTTGCAAGGAGCAGTAACACTGACTAGAAGTGCTTCATCCTCAAGTGCAGAAAATACGACTATGACATTTTTTGTTTCTTTAATAGAATTGCAATAGATTTGCCATCCTTATCATCAGAGTCTTGTTACAGCCTGAGTTTTCTCTTGGCAGGTGGTGCAAGTAGGAGAGCAACAGGAAGAGCAACCTTGGACACTAGTGCTTGCTGTGTCTTGGATCTTGTCACTCTAGACGCTGGGGGTTGTTTGGACGATCTCCCTTTGGACGGTTGCCATTTAGATGTGATTGGGCTTGATACGGAAATAGGGTGGATGAATAGAGCTTCATCGTCCACCTGTTCTTCTTATGGTGCAACTTGTTCTTCTGCAGGTTATGGTAGTTTTTTTGTAGGTTCTTCCTTCACTTCCTGAGACTTGGAAGCCTTTTCAATGGGTTTTAGAACAAACCCAACCCAACCTTCATTTGGCTTATATTGTTTCGTCCAAAATGTAGTTGGGTAAATCTGAGACCACCACCCAATTTTCTGATCTCTGCTTACTCAACCATTGTTAGTTGCAAGAATTCATGGAAAACATGCAGCATCCAAAAAATTATTTTCAGAAGTGTTGAGTAGGTGATTAGATTGGTTTTCTGTCTTCCTTTCATTATTATGAAAACATTGCTCAAAATCAGATGAGGAAGGTTAAACTGTTGCCCCGTAATCATATGAAAGATGGAAAAACGGTGTAGAAAAGTCACATTATCTTTGGACCCGACTTTATGAAGAATGCCTTTGTTAAGAAACTACTGGAAGACATTTCCTTCCTTCATCAGCTTACTATAGTCAACATGTCCTTCAGCATCAAGACCTATCAACATTCCATCCATAGTGTCATGACCTCCATAGTTGTCTTCCCAACTATTTTTGATGTAGAAGCCAACATGTTCACAGCCAATAACCTGTGTAATGCTTCCAAGGTCTATGGTGATTTGCACCCCCAGAATAGTGCCAACTACACTGTTGCCTACGAACTTAGCAGTTCTCTAGAATCGTCTGATGAGCTCTGGGTAGATTATGTCATTAGGCAGAAGTAGTTGAGGATTCCGCACCTGAGGAGATTGTCCTTTACTTTGACGCCCATCTCATCAAGAGCATCAATGTTGAATCTATTTTTGATGAGGACTATAGCATTGCTATGATCAGAACTTTCCACTCTAGTGGTAGCTTTCATGGAGTTGTCTACCTTTTCACTCATCATGGTTGCAAGGTTGAGAAGAAGGAGATTAGGGTTTTGAAAGATTTTAGAGGCGAAGAAGGAAAAGCAATATCAGAGTGAGAGAGCAGATTAGGGTTCTGAGTTTTGAAGAGTTAAGCCTTTGAGTTTTTGGGAAGTAATTGAAAGGTTTTTGTGTTTTGGCAGTATATCAAATTTTGAGAGAAGAGAGAGAAAATGCGCAATAAATGTGTGGTTTAGATGAAAGACGTGCGTGCATTTCTTGATGTCAGTTGCGACGTAGATGTGACTCAGATAAGGAATAAAACATTTATTTCAAATCATTGTTAGAAAAAAAAAACGTGATGAATGAAAATATAAATACTCTGAATGTGAACAATTATTATGAGTTATAATGGACGCAACAAAAAATGGATGCATGCATAACAGCGATGATATGAGTATGGACGCTTTACGACTTTGGACGGTTAAGGCACATAAAAGAAATCTATTCCTTTATAAATTCCCGACCAACATGATCTCGAATATGGACAAGTTTATCTTTATAAAGTGGTTTGTAAATATGTTTGCTAGTTGATTTTTAGTGCTAATAAACTAAATATCAATAACCTATTTTTGGACACAATATCTTATAAAGTGATGTTTAATTATATGCTTTGCTCTAGAATGTAATATGGGATTTTTTAGAGAGATTTATGGCAACAGTATTATCACAAAGGATATGGATTTTACTCTCATAGATACTGTAGTATTCTAATTGATGCTTGATCCACAAAAGCTATAAATAACAGGATGCTGATGATATGTATTCCACTTCTGCTATGGATAAGACAATTGCTCCTTGCCTTTTGCTCGTCCAAGAGACAAGATTGCCACCAATGAAGTGACATCCTCCACTAGTGCTTTTTCGTTCTATTTTGTCTCCAGCATAATCGGCATCACAGAATCCAACTAACCTGTATTCTTTATTTGACTTAAAATACAAACCAAGGTTAATGGTTCCTTTCAAGTATCTAAATATTCTTTTAATAGCGGTGAGATAAATTTAACTAGGATTAGATTGAAAGTAAGCACAAAGACATACGTTAAATATAATATTTGGTCTGAACGTTGTAAGGTACAATAAAGATTCAATCATACCTCTCTACATGGTTTCGTCTACCTTTTGGATGTGTTGTCTAGTCCAAGCACAGACAGTTGTATGCGCGTATATCGAGTTTGTAGCAGAAATAGAAAAGTAACTTTTGTTTTGCACTAAAATAGAAGGTGTAGTTTTGCGTTTCGGAGCTATTTTTCTGAACATTCCTTATTCAATCTGATAGCTTGATAAGTTGACTTCCTTTTTCTACAAAGTTCTACTTATTTGTAAAAACATCCTATCTTTCATTAAATGCTCAGACATTTGAACGTTAGATCATTTTAAGAAAGTAAAGCACTAATCTCATTGTATAGGTGAATACGCAGAGTTAAAGCATTTTAATACTTAGTCGTTAAAGAAAACTTATCATATGGACGAGTATTATACAAGAACTCATCGAACACTTGCTACATACTGGCGCGTTAGACGCCAGATATTATAAACACGTTGGATGCTTGAAAGGCCTTTTTCAATAGAAACCCAAGAAAACTTAAAATATAATAAGTTATTGTTATCTTCAAAACTTGAGGGACTAGATGCTTTGTATGTCTTTGGTTCCAACAATATAGATATTAAGTTTTTAGTTGTAAGAGAAGACATCAAGATAGAGTTAGTATCTACAGAGTACATAGACACAAAATCCATGATTATTGATCCACTAATGAAAGGATTGCAAGCTAAGGTGTTTCAGAATCATGTAATTCATATGGGTCTTACTAGTTTATATTAATATTTATCCTTTCATGTGCACGTTAAAGTTTGTCATGAAAGGATTTGATTCGAATCAATTAAGTTAGGACCCTATATTCACTTAGAAAAGATTGTGCATTGTAATACATGGAAGAAAATGTTTGATCTAAATATAACTGCCATGATTCATGTATAATAATTTTTAGTGACAATATCAAGTTGACTAGTTATGGCCATATTTTTACTATCAAAATAAAGATTATCATTAATAATAATTAAGCCAAGTGGGAGAATATTGGAATACAACATTAAAATGACTCAATTATTGTCAATATTAAAAATTTAATTAAGGAGTTGTTACAATTTTGTATTATTGACTCTTAATGGAAGAGCCAATATAAGGGCAATTACGTTTTTTTAATTCATGAGTTGTCTCTTGCCTTACCTATAAGAAACATGTCATGCTCCATTGTACACATTTCAGAAAAAGCTAAGGCTACAAGAACTCTTTATCTTCTTTCTCTTTTTCTTTCTTTGCTTTATTGTGAGTTTAAGGTGTTCAACTTTTGCTTATGATAACAATTGCTGCAAATGGAGGTAAATTTTCGCAGTATACTCCCTTTATAGTTTTTCTATATTTAAGAGTTCATATTTACTCTTGCTTTATATTTGTTCTGGAGGTTACTTAGACCGACTTAGTCTCTTAAGCCGACGATGCTTCTCCAAGCATCACCGACTTAGGGGCAACTGTTTTGGAGGTTACTCGGACCTATGGCTCTAAGTCGACCTCATGCCACCTATTCCGGTTTTAATATCCTCGATCGGGTATCCCGACTCATGTTTCCCTGCTATCCCATATCAACTCTACTTCGATCTCGGCACGACACTGAATGCACCTAAAGGCAAGGAATGCGTGTAGTTGGGCACCCAAACGTATGCTGCCACGTGGCACCAGCTCTAACAGAATTTCCCTCCAAAACGCCTTATATAAAGGACTCCACACCCATCAGATACACACGCTCTCTCTCATACTCACTCATACTCAGACCCATACTGACTTAAGCATTGGAGTCCTTGCAGGTGCCACCATCGGAGATGCTAGCAACCACCGTGGGAGCTCACCGGAGACGTATTCTTGTGTTCACCACACAACAATATCAAACACCAATAATAAAATAAATGAATATAATTTGATTTTCATAGTAAAGATCCAACACAAATTACTTTTTTTGGTATAGAAATTAAAGTATGAAAGGATTTTTCATTTCAACAATTGACTCGAAGACTAGTGAAGAATTCCTCTTGGTATTGTTACCGAACCTCTATTTTGAGAGGCATAAATGTAAATTACTCTCTAATTTAATTTTATTAACTCTCGTATTATTAAATAAAAAAGAATTAAATACATTTTATATTTTTAAAACATTAAATATATTTATTTTTTATTTAATACTTAAATTATAAAGAATAATGTGATATCTTTTATTATATTTTATACTGATTTCGTATTACTCTATAAAGTAAATATTAAATGAAAAAATAAACATATTTAATATCTTAGAAGTATAAGGTATATTTTGAAAAAATTGTCCAAAAAAACTAAGACTTATAATTATTCCTTAGATTTTTCTAACCAGTATTTTAAGAGGACATGTTAAGAAATAAATAATAATATTTTTTGTTAAAAATTATATTAGAAATGTATTAAAAATTACGATAAGATATATTAATAATAACTTTTTAATAAAAAAATTCACTTTTATTTCATTAATTAGTGACTTTAAGACCCTAATTAATGTTTACTTTATTCCTTTATAAAATATTTAAGAAGATTAATAAGATAACATAATAGTCAAAGCCGGTGCTTTGTGTTGATCCTGAACTGGCTGAACAGTTTCCTCTTTCTATGTGTACATTAATGCTGTACAAATTAAACAAAATGAAGACAAATGTCTTTTTGCGCGTAGCACAGCTTGCCAAAATGAAACCTTTAAAATAAAAAAAATAAAAATATTTTTCTATCCTCTGTCTAGTTAAGAAAACAAAAATAAAATGTTTTATTAAAAAATATATTTATTATATGAAAATATAAAAATTATTTAATATGAACCTTTTAAAGCAATTAAAAGCATTTAAGACAACATATTTATTTGAATTTAATTACAATGTAATTATTTATATTATCACTCAATCACATATTGACCATTTTTTTTGGTTTTAAAAGGAAGAGTACAACAAATCATGTGTTGACATGTATGATAAGTTTAACAACTTTATAATAATTATTTTAAAAGTCATAATTAAAATAATTTCTAATCGGTTGACTTAGTAAAAATCTTTACACTTACACTACATAAAATTAAACTATTTATAATTTTAATTTTTTTTATATTTTAATTTTTACATACATCTTGCACTTGCTTATGTAACTTTTTTTTTTTAATACATAAAAGTTTAGATGAGTTATGCTTTAAGAGCTCGTTAGATTCAAGGCAGGTTTTACGATTCAAATAGTACTTATTAAAGTACTTACAAATTATCAATCAACAAGGTTTTCAGGAACAGAATTCAAATTTACATCCTTGTACGTGGGACCAATCTTCGTTGTACTCTTGTCTTTTTTCTTCACATTGTACGTTTCATTTATTATTATATTTCTTCTTTCTCATCGCAAGCCAATGTCTCATAAACCAATGTCTCCATTGTATCCAAAAAAAAAACAACCATGCCAAGCTTTCAAACCTGTGCTCAAACAATCACGCCATGGACCACAACAACAACAACAGGGTGTCAAGAATTCATGCATTCTCATCACCAGCGCCATCTTCCCCTCCCATGCTTTCCTTCATTGCAGCTCTCGCCACCGCAACGCTAATCTTCATGTGCCTCTATGTTTTCTCAGCCATTGTTTCTACGGTCATTATTGTAGTCCTTTACATCATCACCATCTTCCTTTGTAGGTTTATGCATGATATGCGTGAATTGAGAGAAAGAACCTCTTTTCATGCCCAAACCCCACAAAATAACCAAAGGGTAGTGAGAATTTTCAATAAGCTTTTCTGGGTTGTTGAGGAAAAAAAGGGGAGCCAGAGGCAACAAGTTAAGAAGCTGCTAGGATCTATTGTGTGTTTTGGAAACCAAGCAATGGCATCATTATGTGACAATGAATGTGCAATTTGCTTGGAGGATTTCAAGAAGGGAGAAGAATGCCTCATTTTTTCAGTTTGTGGCCATACTTTCCATTGTGATTGTATCAACTATTGGTTACAGGAAAAGCCTAGTTGCCCAATTTGTCGTCATTATGTTCCATCATCGGCCCCCCATTGAGCACCAAATCTAGAAGCATGGAATTCTTGGAGAATTTAGTTTAGTGTTTGGCTGTGATTGTTGGAACATATGGTTGTGAAATCATAGTTAAAAATAATGGGTTAAACTACTCGCTTTGTCCCTATAGTTATCTTCATTTTAAGTTTTTTAGTTCTTATATGACAAAACTATAAGTTTTAGTCTTTATACAATTTTTTATAACAATTTATCACTATTAGGAAGTTTTTGTAACTATTTCATATCACCAAAAAATTTCCCCCATCTGCCATGGTCTCGAAATCTAGAAGCATGAAATTCCTGAAGAATTCAGTTTGGTGTTTGGTAGTGATTATTGGAACAAATATTTTTGTAAAGTCATAGTTAAAAAATAATGTTTATAGGTTGCACGGTTTAAAAACTATGAAAATGAGTTAATGACAAAGTTCTTTCTTGTTCTTAATCTCCCATTTTCTTCTCTTCCTGCTTTTGCCCTCGTTGAGGATTAATTAGTTTACACAAATTAACAGAAAAAGAAATAATTCAATTTTTAATTTCTCCACATAATGTTCAACTATTATCAAATAGGATGTTTAAAAATGGTCAACTCTTATTAAATATTTATTTAAATATATTATATACTGACAATAGATATAAATTAAACTCATTAATATCACAAGCAGTAGAATAAAAATGACATGCTTAAAATCCAAAAATCTTAATAAGATGATCATATAGCATGGAGTAGCAATTAATGCATGCTTGAAGAAGATCTCTATTATAATAAGTTGGCATGATTAAATTTATGTAGATGCTTAAATTAAATGATCAAGATTTTACTAAAGCATGTAGTATTACTGCTTTGGAAGCATGAGCTAAGAATAATTAGACAATCCACTTATTGTAACATGTGTCCTACTTGTAAAACAGTAATTATAATTTTTTCCTTAATTTTTTGTCATTGCCATCACAAAGGTACCTCCTCGTTTAGAATACAGGTGAATACGCAATGTTCAGATGCAATATTAGGTAAGATTATTTATCCCTTTAAGATTTTCAAATCTTTGGTTGAAGGGAGAGAGGCAAAAAGACGCAAATAGACAAGAAAAAAATATGTATAAAGAAGCATAGAGTTTAGTCTAAAATAATTAGGTTCAAATACCTATTATCTATTATAATTATAATATCAGTATTATATATAAAGAGAATTGTGTAGTATTTTTGCGAGACGAATTTTGGTTTTGCCATTCATCAACGCTCGACCCAAGTTTTAATTATATTATTAATTATTAATACTTCTTAAATTCCCAGTACCATTATCCATCACATTAACAAGTTTTTATTTATTTCATTCTTAAATGTTTCTTAGATTTTTCTTCTTTTATCTTTTCATTACATTACTTATTATGTCTATTATTTTTAGTTTTTTTCCCTTTTCTTATATCTTATTCTTCTCTATCAAATCATATACACTACAAAAATGTAAAAAAAGAATAATTTTTTTAAAATTAATTTAGGATTACGTTTTGCTTCAACAATTAATCGTTGATAATTACTTTTATTTATTTTATAATAATAGCAAATTCATATTTAAATAATAAAAATATAATTTAAGAATTTAACCAGATATCACCTTACACTAAAATAAATATTAATCACATAAATATATTAATATTTATTTTTAATTTTGATTGAATATATAATTAGATATATTTATTCTTTTTATTAATATTTTTTGAAAAATTAATTATCAAGTTAAATAACAAAAAATATATGCATACATGACAAATGTTAACATCCTTTAAACAATTGATTTTTTTATTACAATAGAATATATGTTTATAAATTTTATTATCTTTAACCTTATTTTTACTGTAAGGTCTCAAAACATTTATTCCTTATTTTTTATTTTTAATGTGAATTTTAAGGGATTAAATTATAAAAAAATATAAACTTAAAAATTCTGTTATAATAGGATTTTAGAAAATTCTAATGGTAGCAACTTAGACTAATTTAATTTATTTAGTTGTTAAAAGTAAAATTTTGTTTTAAAAATTTTAGAGTTTTAAGTTGTGAAAATTTTGAGCCTTAGAAAATCTATTTATTTATATAGAAAAATGAGAATCTAAATTGGTTGTGCCTTACCTTGAAAGAGTATATTTTATTAATTATTTTAATGTATGAAAGGTTGAATATATTTGGAATTTGAAAATCACAATTAAATTCCAACCCAATGTGTATGTTAACTGTGACTTTCTCTCTGGGCTGATACCCACACACCCCTTAGGGCCAATGGCTAAAAAAATCATGGGAGCTTCTTTTCGCACCTTTTTTTTTTTTTTTCAAAATTTTGAAATTATTTTATACATTTTGAAAACTAATTTAAAACAAAAAAGAAAAACAAGAGTTCAAAAAAAAGTACAAAAAATAATCACCAAAATTCATTTAGTTTTTTTAACTTAGAGATTAATTCTCTAAAAGGATTATGATCCATTTAAAAATTAATTTTTCTTGACAAATATTCTTCCATATATAAACTTAAAAATAGCACTCATGTTAAGGACATGGTTATTTACTTCACGTAACACAATCACACGAATGACAACAGATTAGCCCATTATTTTCCAGTACATCAATTTTGGACACGTGTAATGGGCTACACATGACTGTTGGTGGGTTGGCATGATTAGGGATGGAGGCGGAGCGAGCATGGGTAGTAACTATCAGCTACCTACCTTGTTGGATAGAAACCTTCCCTGTGCTTGCCCCATTACTTGCAAGTTTTTTTAATATCCAAGGGTATCCGTGGACATCCATGGATACTTTCTAAAAAATAAAAAATAAAAATAAAGAGAAAACAAAATTACCATGATACCCATGCTCATCCCATTAATAAATGGGTAGCAGACATATTAGTTTAAACTATCTGCAAATACCTATTAACACTACCCATTTTTTAATATCCACTGGTGAATTTTATCCACGGATATCTACGAACACAAATTTTTGTCATTCCTAGACATGACTCAAGACTTACTAAGTTACTATTATTGAAGTAT
Organism: Spatholobus suberectus; assembly: GCA_004329165.1. Classification (NCBI taxonomy): domain Eukaryota; kingdom Viridiplantae; phylum Streptophyta; class Magnoliopsida; order Fabales; family Fabaceae; genus Spatholobus; species Spatholobus suberectus. The sequence continues at coordinate 56,922,009 of CM014731.1, read as the reverse complement.
CTTGGTATTAGTGTTGCTATTATTTTGAGCACAGGTCCTCTCTAACTATAAAAAGTTGGAGAGTGTACAGTTTTCTTTTCATTTCAAACTTGTCGCTTTTCTTTTCATTTGCGTAATTTTGCAAGGTTAAACGAGCCAATTCAAAAAGAAAAAGAAAAATTGAATTAGGGAAGACACTAAGATTGAAGTAAAATGAAAATGATATTTTGACACCTGAGTTATAAGGACACCCAATTGACACCCACAAAAGACAATTTTTTTTACTGACTCAACTGCAATACAAAATAGATTACGGAGGGTGAAACTCTTTTGAAAATTAAAGCATGAAAATATCTCTCTTCCTTTCTCTTGAAAATAAAAACACATAATGTCTAAAGATTTGAATAGAGCTTGAGAATGTAGGAAAGAAGAATTATGGATGCAATTGGTCCTTCTAAAATGGGAAGGCACAAATTTTGATCTTTCATCCATCCTTTTATCCTCCCACACTAGTGTTGGCCAATAGAGTAAAACAAGTGGATCCACCACCCCTTCAATGCCCACATTGACTCCAATGGGCACATCTATGTTAGAGGCTTTGAATACATGAAGTGTATGGGCATATAGTACCTCGAAGCTCTTCCTCTTGTCAAGGCCATCTCTTTTGTTTGTCTACATAGATTTCTTCCCCGACGATGAGATTGGTGAGCATGACGATGCTCATAAAGTTTATGCAATTTGAGTTCTTCCAACAAATGAATGTGGGTATAGTGCTTGATGAAGGGCTGACTTCCTTGGATGAGCATTATAGTGCTAGAAAAGTTGGTGCAATCTGAGATTGTCTCATGCTTTATGATAACTCTATCATGGAAAATCTACTGGAAAGCATTAAAAGTTTAATCAACAAAATATCAGTCATTAACTACTATTTTAGTTGTGGTTAAACACATAAATGTCTCCAATGTTGTTTAAACATTTTTGAGAGTATATTTGGATTGTGATTGTTTTTTTAAGCTTTTGCACTTGTTTATAATGTCTTTGGGTTGTGTAATTACTTATCAAAAAGTTCATTTGAATTTAAGACCATGCCTTATGTAGGGAAATACATTATCTTGATAGCTTTCAATGGTATTGAAATTTGCATACTATGAATTGTAATCTTTTTTGCTATTCTTCATTTCAATTGGTTTTATTTATTGAATATGGAGAGTGTTAAGACAAATGACGAATTTATAACCCTCAAATATTTTGATAATAACAAATAGTTAATAAGTATGTTTTTATGCAATCATCTAGTCATTCATATTATGTTCACAAGCAAGCATTTGATATTTTAAGCCCATATCGTCTTTATCTTTCTGTTGGATAAATTCAGTAACTAACAACTTACAGATGATGATCTATGTAATCTGCACATCAATCAAAACATAAACTACCTCAGTATGTATGAAGCCTACATACCTACTCTCGAGAAAAGACATCTTAATGCTAAAAAGATGGAATGTGCTTGCGGATGTCAGAACGGAAAAACAAATATGACTACTGCAACAAGATTAAGTACGAGAATGGTAAAGATAGGCAGACTGCTTTATCTTATCAAAGTGACAAGTTGGTGATAAGCATTAAATACTTCATTTAATGCTTCAACAACTCTCTTCAACAGACGAAGGTTGTCTCCTGAAAGCACTCACAATGGATACTTTTGGAGAAGCCTATATATAGAAGAAGAGACCTTAATCTTAGTGACTGACGAAATCATAAAATCTTTAACTGTTGGAAAGCTTTCATTGTGTAATCTTCATATTCTCTGCGTGTAAAACTTTATTTGTTCTTCCTTGTATATTTGTCTGGTAGGATGTTAAACCCAGTGAGGTAACTCACGTTCAACCTTTTCTTTAAGAAATTGGTAGAAGCTTGAAGAGGCTTTGATTCAAAAGAATACTTGGGCTTTTGCTTGGAGAGGCAAGTTAAAGACTACTTGGGTTAAGCCTGAAGAGGCTTGTTGAAATAATACTTGTAACTTGGATAAGTTAGTGGAACTTCGTTATTGTCAAGAACTGGATGTAGTCTCTAGGGTGAGATGAACAAGTATATCTCCTATATGCATTTCAGTTTCGTTTTTCAGCACTCGTCTTTCTTTCAAAACGTTTTTGAAAAACTCTTTTGTTTAAATCCTTCAGACAATAAGTCTCTAAAAGAAAAGGAATTGCAAAAATTTGCTATAACATAATTCAACTCCCCCTTATTGTGTTATCTCTATGTTTTACAGAGTGTTTAAAATGATGATTATTAAGATCATTTTATTTTTGTGATTCTAGCCTTCATTTTTTTAACATGTTATCACCCTAACAATAGATTATTATATGATATTTTTCAAATTACCATAATTAACCAAACGTTACTCAAATTTAACTAGATTTATATGAGGTATTAACCACACTTGTCTATAATTGTATTCATTGTTGCTTGAAAATTTGGTATAGTGATTCTCAAATGTCCTTAATAAAGTTTTCATATATTGTATCTTTAAAAAACTGATGTCAAGTTAGATAAAGTAGCAAATGAAAACTCAACTAACCACTAGAAGCCCATAATTAACATGATATTTACCTTCAATTGGCCATTTGATATGACTAACAAATGACATTCAATGAATGACTTATTATTTTCTTTGATGACATGGCACTGTTGTAAGTGAAACCCTTGCCATCTAAGTAGGTTGTATCAAACATAATTTATATCGTACAAAAGTCATTATATGATATTTATCATATTTACACAATTAACAAAATATTACACAGACTTAACCAGTTTTGAATGAGTTATTAACCATATGTATCTATAACTATTAATTTCTCATTGCATCTCAAGTTGGTCATTTTTACTTAAAAAATTAATTTGTATAATATTTCTCAAATGTTCGTCATAAAGTCTCATGGTGCATCTTTGAAATATTGTGTTAAGTTAACTTAATATAGTAAATGAAAACTCAATTCATTGCTAGAAGCCCATAATTAACCTAATATTTACCTCTAGTTAACCATTTGATATGACTAAAAAAAGTCATTCAGTGAATGACTTATTGTTTTCTTCATTGACAGAACACTATTGTAAGTGAAACCCCTACCATCTAAGTAGGTTGTATTGAACATAATCTCTATCCTACAAAAGTTATTATATGATATTTATTATATTTGCACAATTAACAAAATATTACATAGACTTAACCAGATTTGCAAGAGCTATTAACCACATGTATATATAACTATGAATTTTTTGTTCTTTCTCAAGCTTATCATTATTACTTAAAAGTTTTGTATAATGTTTCCCAATTGTCCTTAATAAAGTGTGCTTATAATGCATCTTTGAAAGTCTAACTTAAGGTCAAATTAGTAGTGTAAAACACATAAATAATACAGGAAGGGGGGTTGAATGGTGTTACACCAAATTTTCACGAAAACCTTTCTAAGAACGGTTCGTTTGAAGTATTAAACAATATATTTTTGAAAGATTTTTAAATAAAGACGAAGAAAATATGTAAGCCAAAGAAACACAAAAAGTTTATACTGGTTTGTCCCTCCCAGAGACTACGTCTAGTTCTTGGCAATAACCAAGTCTCACTAACTTAAACAAGTTACAAGTATTCTTTTAACCAAGTCTCTTCAGGCTCAAACCAAGTAGTCTTTAACTTGCTTCTCCAAGCAAAATTTGAATCAAAGCCTTTTCAAGCTTCTACCAATTTCTTAAAGAAATAGTTGATCATGCTTAAGCTAGCGTCTTATCAGACGAATATACAATAGAGCAGCGAGAGGCATTTACAAAAGAAATGTATTTAGAAATTATAAATTGAGAGAATTTTTTAACAGTTTCATGCACTATCAAAATCTATCAGCCATTTAAACTGAGGTCTCTTCTATTTATAGGATTCTCTAAATAGTGTCCGTTGTGAGTGTCATTGGATACATCTTTTGTCTGACATTGTAAAAGCAGAAAAGAGTCGTTGGAGCATTAAATGCAGCATTTAATGTCTTTCACCAACCAGTCACTCTGATAAGATAAAGCAGTCTACTTATCTAGCCTTTCTCGTACTCAATCTAGCAGTAGTGGGCATATTTACTTTCTGTATTGACAACCACACACACAATTCTTCTTTTATGTGTAAGTGGTCTTTTCTCGAGAGTAGGTACGTAGGCTTCTATACTTTTGAGGTTATTTACACTTTTACAAACTTGTAAAGCACAGAATGTTTAAAACATCGTCTAAATAAAGTTAGTTATTGATTCTATAGAGATAAAGAAAGACGATGAATAACACGCGATTAGATGATAGGGATAAAGGCAATACAAAACGAGTCACCAGACGTTTGATTTAAAATGACTTTTTGAGACTGTTTGTTATTATCAAAATAAATGAGGGTCATAAATTCGTCCTTTGTCTTAACAAGTAGTAAATGAAAACTCAATTAACCACGATAATCCCACAGTTAACCTGATATTTACTTTAACTTAACCATTTGATATGACTAAATAATAACATCCATTGGTTGACCTATTATTCTCTCATATGATAGGATATTAGTGTAGGTGAAGCACGTACCATGTGAACAATTTTTATCAAACATGGTTAACCATTTACATTAAGTTAACGAGCTCTTTATAAGCAATTAACCATAATTGTCTATAAATAAATTTTCCATTGAATATCAAGTAGGTCATTTTTTGCATAAAATTTGTCAATTATCCTTAATATTAATAAAGGATACGTACGGTGTGACTTTAGAAGTATAACATCATGCAAATCAACATACTTAAATGTAAACGACATTAACTGGGTAAAAAACATGTTTAACCTATTATTGTCCTTTAATTACCCATTTTATATAATTGAATAGTGACATGCTAAATGACTAACTATAGTCTCACATATTAAGATATTATGGTAGGTGAAGCACTTTCTATGTGAACGGGCTTTATCAAACACGGTTTCCATCACACTGAGGCATTATAACATATTTTTATGACCATTGGCCAAACTGTACACTAAATTAATAAATTTCTTTATAAATACTAACCACAAGTGTTTATAACTAAATTTTTTATTGCATCTCAAGTTAGTCATTATTAGTAAAAATTTTTATATGAAATTAGCCACTTATCCATACAAAAGGATGCTTATGATACAACTTTAAGACTGATTAGTGACCAGATGTGACCTATTATTTACCATAAATTAACCATTTTATATGACTAAATAGTGACATCACCGAATGACCAATTTTAGCCTCAAATGAGGATACTTTTGTATGTGAAACACTATTAAGTTGTGAGCATGCTTTATTGAACATGTTTTTCATTGCACTCAATCATTATATCGTATTTTATTACATTAAACCAATTTACCAAATTTTACACTTAATTAACCAACTTTGTATGACCGATTAACCATATTTGTCTATAATTAAAAATTTCAAATGTGATGTTGCTCATTATTAGTTAAATTTTTTTGTATAAAATTTCTCAATTATTCATAGAAAAATGATGCTAATAATGCAACTTTGACATTATAATATTAATTAGTTATAATTTATGTAATACAAATTAACCATGTAAAGATCATTATTAACCTATGTGAACACCCAATTTTATCCGAATAATTGTAGCTTAAAATAAATAAATAAATAAATAAAATAATAATAATAATAATGGGTTAAGTATGTTTATCTTTTATTCTTGTTGGGCTAAAAATGTCTTGGTCTGTAACTAATTTCTTGTTAAATTAAAAATTTTAAACCCATGACCATACATATTCATTCATAATGGTATTTTAAAAGTTCATTATGATCATAGAAAATGAATACAAGATAACGAATAATAATAATAATAATGAAAGGAAGAGAAGAGTCAAAAGGGAAATAGTTACAAAACTCATATTAAAGATGAGGTTATAAATAGAGAAAAGAAAATGAAGGGATAGAGGAAACGTTAGGAATTGGTATTGAATTTGGGCTTACAAATAAGGGAAGGAGGTTGCTGAATGAAGGAAGAGGGGGAAAAAGGGAAATCAAGAGGAAGGAATAGAAGGAGGAGAGACGGAGGTTGCAAATTGAGGGGGAGGAGCGCTATCGGAGTGAGAGAGGAAAGCGGAAGAAAAAGAGAACATTCGAACAAATCAGAGGAAGGGTCATTGTTTTCGTTCCTGTTCATATTCGCGTCATTCTCACGTCGCTCAATTATTATTCCCTTCGTTGGTAAAGCTTGAAGGTATTCTCCTCTGTTCCTTCTCGTTCTCTTTGATCTCATATGTAGAACCAATTGCGTTAGAATCTGAATAAACAAGTATTCGGTTAATATTTCACGTATGAATCTTGATTTACCTTATCACCGATCCATTTCAAAGTTGCAATCACAGATCTACTTTATTGTAATAGTGTTATTCTATCCTCTGATAGTTTGAATACTGTGTTCTGTTTGAATGTTATCCTCATATTTCTTTCACCTTCACTACACTCGTCACACAAACTATTACAGTAATACACGCATTCAGTTTCGTATAGCAATCGCTCCTTAGTGTTGAATTTCTTCTTCATCTATATACTCAATAACAGGCACCACACAGAGAAATACAAATCCTTATAATTGTGCTTTCATTCAAAAATTTTAGAAAATAAGACCAAAAATAATAAATAAGAATAATAAGCAAAACGGCGCTCAGATTCATTGCCTCCATATCGCGAAGCTGAGTCGAGGTTCTTCAGACTTTCTTTCAATTCTTGTCACCGCTAGGAACGGATCTATAATTCCACCATTTTCGCTAACCTTCGCGCCTTTACTTCATTGCTGTCATGAACCACCATGTCAAAACCGGAGAAGCGACGCATCCGCCACCACGGGCTCCGGCTTGAAACCGCCAAGCCACCGATTCCGATGACAACATCGCACCACCACGACGAGGTTTGCCGCCGACCATCAGCATTATCATCCTCCCATGGTTGAGAGAATTCAAAGAAGAGCAACTTCCATTCTCCCTCATCATTGGTTGGGTCAGAAATAATGATCCAGATCGATGCCGCCGCTATACGAAAGCTCCGCTGGGGTCTTAGAAATTGTCTTGAAATTGGAAATGAAGAAGCACAGGGGGTTTACAGGGGGTTTACCCCCTCGCCCCAGCTTCACGTTCGATGGTGGGCCTGGCCCATTCACACGAGGGCGTTAAGGATAGAAAAAGGGCACAGACCCCTCCTTACCACATATCCGTGTTTTTTGAAAAAGAAAAGACGAGATCCTGACATATTTTACTTGTTGCTGTACCTGTAAGCATAAATTTAGGCATGCGGCTAAAAGACAAATGAAAAGGATGTGGTTATATATTAGGTAATATAAGTAGTGAAGGCTTCGTTTTTTTTTTATAAAAAAATAGAGTTTAATAATTAAAATACTTTAGTTGCTGGCAATCAAGAAATAACGTTGTCACTTGTTTACTAAAAGTTTCCGAATCAGCTTTTGACTTTTGTTTTCAATAGAATTTTATTTTCAATAGGAATTAATTAATGATTTGTTAACTAATAAATTTTCTTTAAATAAATACTTAAACTTGATAATGCCCACCTAGGATGCACTTCTTATTTGGATATTATTAAAGTTTTGATGATAATCATTTAAGATGCATTTCTTATTTGATTATTATTCTTTTTTAAAATAATAATAATAATAATATTAATCAATAATAAAATGTATTTTAACAAAGGTTTTAATGATAGTCGCTTTGGATGCACTTCTTATTTGACTATTATAAAAAACCTTAAAAGGTATATTGATAATCACTTTGGATGCACTTTCAATTTGGTTATTGAGTATGTCTTTACCATACTAAAAATAAAACAAAATAATAATAAATAATAATAATAATAAAACCAATCAACCAACAAAACATTTTTTTATCAAAGAACTACGTGAGTTTGATTCTTCATTGCACCTGAGGATACGTATGAGCAGGAGCTCACCCCTGTCGATCTCAAAAAATAAAAAAATTAATTCTTTTCAAAATAAATATTTTCTAAAATTTTGTGTAAATATTTTTTAGGGGAAAAATAAATATTTTTGAAGCTATCTAGTTTCACACATTTAATTAGGGGTAACTGTCTTTATGACAGACGTCATAGGGTGTTAACACCTTCCCTACATGTAATCGATTCCCGAACCCATTTTTGGTTTCATAGACCACATCCATTTTTTAGGATTTTTCCATATTTTTCCTTAATAAATTATGGTGGCAACTCCTCTGTTTTTGATATTATTTTCGGCATCTCGTCGTGACCCTGGTTGTGACAACCTACTATTTATTTTTAATTAACCATATCATTAAATAGTGACATCATTAACAAATTGTAGTAAAAAATGCCATGATACAATTGTAGGTGATACACTTACCATGTAAACATGTTTTATCTTAGTGGGTTTTGTATTACACTTAATCATTATATCATATTTTATTATATTAACTAATTGACCAAATTTTATATTGAATTAACCAATTCTGTATGACTACTTAATCATATTTGTCTATAATTAAATTTTTTAGATATCAAGTTGGTCATTATTAGTTAAATTTTTTGTATGAAAATTTTTAATTATTTACAGAAAAAGGATAATAACGGTGTAGCTTTAATAGTATAATGTCAATTTTTTGGTAGGTCAATTAGTTATAGTTAATGTAACTTAAATTAACAATATAAAGCACATTATTAACCTACTATTTACCTTCAATTAACTATATAATCAAACAATGACATCTACTAAATGACAAATTGTAAACAAACAAATGAGGATACTATTGTAAATTAAACACTTACCATGTGAACATGTTTTATCTTGGTGGGTTTTTCAAATTGAGATAATTAACTAAATTTTACATTGAATTGACCAACTTTGTATATGTACTTAACCATGATTATATAAAATTGAATTTACCATTGTAGCTCAACATCACTTGTAACAGAACATTCATTCACATTGGACATTAATCATATTATCAATAATAATCAATATCTAGTAAGATGAAGATTAATTGGCCATATTACAACAAAGAAATTAGTTTGTTAACAAGTAGAAATAAGGTCTTTTCACTCAAATTTGTGATAAAACTGTAAAATTAGTTAAATACTATATTAAGTATAGGTGCTTCTCTTCTTTTTTCTACTTGTGGTTTGTTACAATCTAATCTAGTGCTCTCATTGCCTGCAAGACAAAGTAATTCTATTATCATGTCAATTTCTTCACAATTATCTCATAATTAAATAACATATGAATCTATGATTATATACCATAAATTAATTTATCAAATCTAAATGTGCAAGATTATGGATGATACAAAGATGAATTGTATGCATGTACCAATGTCAAGAATCACCTCATAGTAGCCAACGTCAAGTCTTGGGGAAGCTTAGCATCCATCAATACCTTTTGTCAAGCAGTTTTAGCATAAAGGACCCATCAACAAACTTATTTACACATTATAGATGTAAAAATAAGTTGCTTCTTTCATGGTCTATACATAGCAGTATTCTTATACATTAATTCACTGATTGCAGTTACATAGACTTTTGAAAATTAGGCATTAGGCATATTGGACAAACTACACTCGAAAATGTTGCTATTTTTTTGGTTTTCTCTTAGGTGTTGCACACTTGATACATTATGGGAAATCATATTAAGGATAAAGATTTGTCTTCTACTTACAAAGCTTTGGTTGCTACCCTTGTAAATTTTGAGTAAAGCAAATATTTACTATTTTTTTTTCTAGATCATGGAAAAGGTTTCATAGCACTACTCTACTAAATTTCTCCCTTATTTCTCCCTAGACAATACCATTAAAATTTCTTTGTTGGGGCTTTCCTTCTACTTTTGATTTTTTACCTTTCATGTTAAGATCGTGAATTGCTCTTGAAATAAAAGGAGTGCATGTGTGTATGTCAACAATGTTGTGCTTATGTAGTTATATTTCTTGTTGTCTTTTAGCACCCTTTCCTCCCACTAAAATTACTCACTCAAACCTAGACCAATACTCAATTATTGAAACATCTGTCGGGTAATGATCCAATCCCATCTTTATTTTTTCTTATAAAGTAATATACTAGTGAGTAGTAACTATTGTTAGATAAGTTATTCTCTTCAAAATTGAAAATGAAACCTCTAAAATCTTAAATACTTCCAAAGTAAAATAGTTCTTGGTAATTGACACTATGCATGTATCACCATCGACATAAGTTATCATTATTCTAATGTTAATAATGTTCTTAATATTATAATTAAAACTAAGATATTTACATAAGAAAAATTTTAACTACAAAAACACAGGTTCAATACATGGTGTAATGGTGTTGAAGAGGTGGAACATGATTAAATGGTGGTCCTATTAATGATTAGTTAAAGTCATAGATGTTGTGATTAGTATCATTAGTTTGTGATTGGACTCATAACTTCCCACATTAGATGACTCAATTCCAATGCTTATACCAACTTCAACTTCAAACCTTTTGCAACCTTCTCAAACCTGCATAACCTAAAGAGACCTCATAACAAACAAAACTCTCCATGTTCTTTACTTCAAGTCCCTCATCCTATCCTTCACCTACCTTTCTAACCAAATCTTAACACAAGTAAACAATCAAAACACTCACCATTGTAAACATATTAACCTCTAAACCTATCCTTACCATTTCATTAAATATCCCCACAACCTTCAATCCTCCTTGATGCTGCTCGCGTGCCACAATCATCGCATCCCACTAAACTTTTTCCTTGCCCCCACCCTCCCCTATCTCCCTAAACATCCTTCTCACTTCATTTGAAAGCCTTTCCTACCATAACACGCGAGTACCACATTATTCATCGAAGCATAACAATCATACCCACACATCACCACAAAATAATGCAGCTACCTCACTAATCCAACATCTTCACAACACATGGTGATCACATCAAATAGTGTGAACCTATCAAGGTCCAAACCAAGCTCTCTAACTTCCTCAAAGAGCCTCAATGCAAGTTCACACTCACCCTTATCAGCATAAGCAAATATAAGGGTGTTGTAAGAGACTATGATTGGTTAGAGAATTTTATCAAACACTTGGTGGGCAAGGTGGATAAGGGAGTGAGCAGGGTACTAATATGAAAGTAAGGGAAAACTAATGAATCACAACATGGTGAATCACAATAAAAATGTGATAAATTAGATATCATTAAAGAAATGGAAAAATGATAGTGAATAAAACGAGAAAAAGGGGAAATGACACATTGATATTTAGACATATTCTAACATATGTTTGTCACGTTTGTTCTCTATTGTTAAAGTATACCATTTGTCTAAGAAGAAAGAGAAAATGTCAATGGAGGAGAATTAAAAATAGGAAATAACAAAGTCAAGGAAATCGATGACAATGCAATTGTACACATTGAGCGGAGGAGGAGAAGAAATACAAAAAAGAGAGAAGGAGGAACTAAACCTGAAAGATGCAACCTTGCTTTGTTGAATTTTTACTCTATTGAGATCAGTGGGACAAGACGAAAAGAAGAAGAATGATAGTCGAGATTCACCCAATTTTTTCTTTCTTTCTCCCAATTTTCCTCTAATATTACAATTGTCCTTTTTCAAATAATAAATGATGCACGTAGGCAGGTGACTCATTTCATTGTCCAAGTAAGTAGGTGTTTAAAAGGTGTTTGATACTGTTGGGGTGTCAACGTATCAGTACTCGAAGTAAAATTCAACACTAGATGATTTATAATCCAACATTCACATACACAACAAAGACAACTCTAATTCATCTGAAATCGATGACTAATACCAAAAAATCAAATTGAACAAGAAAACCAAAAAAAACTCTCCATTTCTTGGGATAAGTCTTCTTCTTCCCCTTGGGTTTCTCTTCTTCGTCGTCCTCATCCTTAAAGTTGTCAAAATCAAAATCGTCGAACTCGTCATCATCAAGATAAAGTTTATCATCCATATCCACATCCTTATTGTCAAAATCATGGTCATCCACGTCCCTTTTAAAAGCACCACGTGGCGACCTTGCAGTGCCCATTTACCGAGTAAGCGTGCCTGAGAACGAAATAGTGGAGGGTTTGAAGAGGGACTTTATTTAAGAATGTGGACAAATAAACTTCTAGAAGTTTAATTTCATAATGTGTAACAAATAGACTTCCAAAAATTTAAATACTAAATATACAAACCGATTTCCACAATTTAAATTCCAAAACAATGAAATCAAATTTGTGTATAAAGACATTAGTGGAATAAAAATCGTCAAAAAAACAAAAATATAGAAGATGCAAAAAGCAATCACCTCAAGTAAATTGGTACCAAGATCTTTTCTTCCAGACGTTGGAGTTTAGAAACACCATTGAGCTTGAAGAATTCGTAGCCCATGCTTCCTACCAATCTACTTGGAGTGATATTGGTGTAAAATTGAAGGGAGTAGAAATTCAAAAAAAAGAAGAAGAGATTATTTGGTTGAGATGAAATAATGAGAAAAGAAATAAAAAAATTGACGGATCCCACGATGATATGCAAAGAAACAATGAAGAAATTTGGATACAACTAAAATTTAATTGATTAAATACAATGTTTAATCGATTAAATTTCCCTTCATCCAATGTTTAAATTTAATCAATTAAATACAATGCTTAATTGATTAAATACAATGTTTATTCGGTTAAATATAATGCTTAATTGATTAAATACAATGTTTAAAAATGATATTTTTATTTCTAATATAATTTTTTTCCTCTCCTTCCATCTAAACCCAAAAACTTCATAATATTATTTCTTTTTAATTTCTCTTTCCTATTTTATCCACAGCTTTCCTCGTTAACAAACGGACTTAAATCACCTATCCCCAGAACTTGTCTTATTTCTCTGTCCCTCCAATCATCTTATGCCATCTCAATTAGAAAAACACGTAAGCTTATTCAGTTTTAACGTCATTGCGGATTAATTGCAACGCGTCTTTCGCGATCTGCACCCTCCCACCAGCAACCCCTCCTTCTCCTCCTCTGATTCCATCTGGAGCCACTCCTCCACTGACCACCCCCCCAACATCCTGTTGTCCCTTGTGTGCTGTGACACTACTTCATGAGATCATCCAAGTGATTTCACTTCTACATCTGAGATCTTCTTGCAGATTTATGATTAAATTGCTTTAATGAATAAACATAGAACCAGTAGAGGAATAAGACAAGGAAAAATTAAGATTGAACTGTGGGTCTTGCACCTAAAGGGGGAATTGATCATAAATCAAGAACAAAGGATTTCATTGAGAACCATGGGAGGGTGAGGGGGTGGAAGGAAAGGGGAAGAAGGGAAGACGAGGGAGAAGGAGGGGTCAATGGTGGGGAGGATCGGGTGAGGTGGGTGCAAATCGTGGAAGGAGCATGAAGTTAACGACGTTAAAACGTTTCTCTTTTTGGTACAAACGTGAAAACGTTTCTAAAATGTGAAAATAATTATATTTAATTTTTTAATTGAGTTGGCAAAACATGATTAGAGGGATAGGCAATAAGACAGGGTTTGGAGACAGGTGGTTTAAGTCCCTAACAAACAGAGTAGACAATTTTCGGCCTCCCACGTGCACACATAACGGAAACAGAAGTGGTGGGTGCTCACGGTTTTGCCCAACGTATTAGCCTTGCGAAGAAGCGAAAGAAAAGATGGTTGGGTGCTTCACGCTGAATTCTAGCAGCACAATGACCCTCCCGTGCATTTTATTCGTTAACGGGTCACCCCATTTGTTGCATGCAGTTTCAAGGCTGAAATATTGATTCATTTGTGGAAAAATGAAAGGTGGGTGGGATTTCTCTGATTTTGGGTGTTCTAGCTATAATAAAACTGATATTTGATAAGATACCACGCGTCAAATATATTTTGAACATTGCTTGTGAAGTATATATTCGTTTATGTCCCATAAATTTATCCGTTGTTGATTGAAAACCAGAAACCGATATTCAAAAGAAAAGACTTCTTGACTACAGTATTGACTTCGGAATCTTTTTATGTTTTGTGATAATTGTATTGAGAAGCCTTCAAAGTTATAAGCATATAGTAATTGGAACAAAGGGTTAATCAGGAACTTCTTTCTTTGGCTTGGGAAAACTAACGTCTAGAGAATAGCAATTAGAAGGAGAGTATCAACAGTTTCACTCGCGATTACAGATTCCCTCAAACAGCATGACATTCTATGGTGGAAAGAGAAAAGAAGAAGCTCGTATTCAACAGACGTTTAAATCATTGGTTAGACACATGCCTAATGTGCTACATGATCCTTGGGGGGTTGGCATGATTCAGGACTTACTATTGAAGCATCTTGGTATCGATGATAACGATATTTTGATTACGGTACACAATTTATGCATGTTGCAGATAAACATATGGATTAAGTTTTCAGAGATGGTTCCTGACATTGAATTTGGGTACAACATCAGAGTTGCTTTAGATATTGGCTGAGTGGTACATTAGATTTTTTGAGATGAATTTGATTTTGCCATTTGTCAACACTCGACATGTACAAGTTTTAATTATATTAACACATCTTGAATTCTCAATACCATTATACATCGTGTTTATTACTTTTTTTTTTAATCTCATTCTCAATTTTTTTTAAATTTTATTTGAGTAAAACGTTGCAAGGATCTTAAACGAACCAATTCAAAAAACAAAAAAATGAACTAGGGAAGACGCAAAGATTGAAGTAAAATTCACCACTAGAAGATTTATAATCCAACATTCACATACACAACAAAGACAACTCTAATTCATCCGAAACCGATGACAGATACCGAGAAATCAACCCGAACAAGAAAATTAAAAAAATAAAAAAGGTCACCATTTCTTGGGATAAGTCTTCTTCTTCCCCTTGGGCTTCTCTTCTTCCTCGTCCTCGTCCTCAAACTCGTCAAAATCGGTATCACCGAACTCGTCGTCGTCGAGATCGAGCTTATCGTCCATATCCACATCCTCGTCGTCAAAATCGCCGTCATCGTCGTCATCATCGTCGTCCCTTCTCGAAGCGCCACGTGGCGACCTCGCAGTGCCCATTTGCCGAGAGAGCGTGCCCGGGAACGAAACGGCGGAGGGTTCGAAGAGGGAGAGCGAGGGGGATTCGGGTCGGGCAACCGGGGCAATGGGTCGGGTCAGAGCCAAAGTTGGGTTGCGGTAGAAACGTAGTGGGAGGTACAGGTTTGGCTTCAGTTTCAGCAGCGTTCTCGTTGCCATTTTCCGCACCGAGTGATGTTTCTCTGTGAACTCTGTTTTGTTGGTGGTGAGTGAAGGGAAGGTGGCTACTGGCTAGTTTGTATATAGAGCGGAGAAGGGGAAGGGGTTTAGGGTTTTAGGAATGTCGTGGCGCAGCGGTGGGAGGACACGTGTCTTTATTATTTTTTTTGTTGAAAAGAAGGTTCTGGAGGTGTGGATGAATTTGTGAAATGAACAACTAGTGGTGGACAATTGGCTTTGGACGGGAGTAAAAAGTGCAAAAGGATTGGCCCAAAAACACAGAGGCCAAAAAAGGGATGGAAATTTTTAAAATTAATATCTTTGAGAAATCTTGGAGCTTTGGTGTAATGAAGAGAAGAGGAGAGGAGATTTTTTTTTTTGAATTTTTGAAAATATAGATGGTTTGGTTCAATGGAAATAGGTGAGAAATTTTTAAAAATTTGTTGGGTTTCACTATTTATTTTTATTTTATTTCTTGTCTACTTTCATTCATCTTTCTATCTTTTTTATTTCTTATTTATTTCTCTCATACCAAATAATCTAAAATTTCAAATTATTTTTTATTTATTTTTCACTTCTTAACTTATTTCTTATCTAATTTTTTTTTTATTTATTTCTCTCATCTCTACCAAAAAAACCTGAAGTGATTGTTAAGAAAGAAATACTACTTTTTTAAGGTGGTAAAGTTGTTTTTCCCAATTAGTAGAGATTATTTGTATTACAAGAATATTTATCATGATTAAAAGTTAATTGTAGCTTTGTTATTATTTTTAACATTCTTCTCATTTATATAAATGAAAATTATGGGAAAATGATAGAAATATAAAAAGACTTTTTGATAAAGATCATATGTATCTTCCACATCCTTTCGAGACTACTTCCTCAATAAATATTTTGACAAACAATTGGTTCATTTCTCTCATAACAATGACAATATTTTAAATTTTACAAAAAGTTCACACCTTTTTAAACATATATTAGATTGTTTGCTTTATTTTTTTTAACAATATGTAATATATTAAAATTAAAATATATTCTAACTAAAATAATTTTATTGATGTAACATATGGGTCTAAATCTAGTTCATTCAATATTTGCAAAAGTACGACCATTCGACCGATAATTTACTTATCTAAATAATCTACAATAAAATGAAGATATGGAAAGAAAAAATCGATATTTAACAAAAATATTTAGAGCATGTTGCAGCTAAAAATATCCCTCCCTTATTCTGAGCAAAGTGCATAAAAACAACCGTTATGTCACCAACGGGCTGGGTTAATTCAAATGCTTGTGTTCAATTTGGTTCTTATATAAAATATATTTTTAATTTAGTCTTCGTTGTTTATCCCGATTATAATTCCGTCAAGAATTAATCGTTTAAAGTAATTACAAAATTGTCACGTGACTCTGACATTTATTTAACTTGTCATGTTAAATTAAATTTTTGTTCTTATAAGACGTAAATTTTTAGTTTTGTCCATGCACAAAAGTGATACTGATTTGAAAAGTGCCAAATCATGGATGAAGTTATTTTATACAACAACCATTTACCAGAGGATTTTTTTTTTTTTCACATAACCTTTCATTCAAGTTGGTTCAAGTTATTCTCAAAATAAAAAAAATGTTGGTTCAAGTTGGTTCTAAACTTTTAATCAAGGAAGAGATGCGTAATTGTGAGTTGTGAGACAAAACTGTACTAAATAATATGACTCGCAGTAACAACAGAAGGAACGTTTATTAATTTTGGTTGTGCCTACTTATATTAATGGTTAAAAAATTGATAATTTTTTTTATTAAAAATCAGTGGGGTTACTTTTTTGCTGAAAGCAAGGTATCTCCACATCTAGAAGCGTGAGACTAATCTATTGAAGAACTAGAGTACTAGTTAAGGAGTAGCTCTTCTCCTCACAAGTATTGCTCTATTTGCATAGTCAAAAATTGAACTCTGTCATATACTTAAAAAACCCAAGTTACTAGGCATTTGTGCCACGCCATGTGGATAAATCAGTGAGGTTATTGAAAATATTAAATGTCACACATAATTAATAAAACCTTTTTTCTTTTAATTCCTTATCTATTATCCTTAGGGTATGTTTGATAAAAGAGAAAATTTTTCATGCCTAAAAATCATAAATCCCAAAAATCATGATTTCTAATAATAACTAAAATTTGTTTGGTTGATCATAAATATTCTTGAAAATTTTTATATTTGTTACTTGAGAATTAAATATTTTTACGTTTAGTTTCAATAAAATTTTTCAAAACTTTAATCATTTATTATCACATTAATTAAATGAGTTAATGAAGACAACATGATATTTTTACTACAGTAAAACTTTTCTCTCAATTCAGGAAAGTTAAATTCCCATCTCTCCCATTGGAAACAATTTCATGAGAAATATAAGTAAAAAAGATTTTAGAAAAACAATGTTTCCTGTAAATGTTATTTTTTAAAAATAACTAAACATAAAAAATAAATATTTTCAACTTCAAATTTTTAGGAAACTAAAAACTTTCCTCATATCAAACTCCCCCTAAAGTGTAATGGTTACAAAATCTTATTGATTTTGATATCTCGATTCCAAAAAATAACAACAACAACAAATATTTGATGCTGCAATGAATTTGAAACCATAAATAATCCTAGAGAGAGAGATAACTTCAGCATTCGGAGACTCATCTCAATCTAATTCTTCCTTGACATAAAACAATCCTTGTGGGCTTTTGAATCCAGGATTCAACATTTATAACTGAGTCTACACATCATTAATAGTAGCAACATGCCAAATTATAGAGTGAAAATCATTGATAAAAAACAGAAATGTTACAAATTTTGTTGCTCATAGATGTGGAAAAAGATACGCCAAAGGGTGAGTCATTCTGTTTTCTCAGCATCAGCATGTAGCATACTACATTTCTTTGGGTCTATGCTTCAGTCACCACAGGCACCTTTTCATATTCTTCTATACCCTTGATTCTCCAAGAAAGAAAGCTGCAACCACCAAATCGTTGTTGCAAATGGACAATTACAGCAAACATAAGACTTAGCAAAGGAATGATTATATCCCAAGCAGTGGAGTAGTAGTCTGCAATCTCATCCTCATATAAAGATGAACCATCAATATACAAGAGCCTCAAAGAGATCATATGCATGGGGAAGCACTCTAACCAAACTGATTCCAAAGTAAAATGAACAAGAAAGAGCTTTTCCCTTGGAATTCCAGAACAAATTAAGCAAAATTTGAGGCAAGAGAAAGCCATCTAGTACCAAACCTGAATAAGATTTCAAGTCCTCCCAAAATGAGTGTTGTTGTGAAATGCTAGATGAAGACACCACATCACCATGCAAAGTATTGTTTTGGTGTACAAGCAAAGCAATCAAGAACCCTGCTGCATATAAGGGCAAAATCACATACAAAACCTTCTTCTCAGCAATCCAAAGGTCCTTTTGCTTTGTATCAGCCTTTCTTGCTGACCATGTTAGCTGCAGGAGACGGAGTTGCAACAAGAAAGCTACCATTACAATTAGCCTTACAGCAATTTCATTTACTTCAAGCCATTCATTTCCAAGCAAAATGCTTTTCTTATCATGATTTCGTGCAAAAAGGGCTTCAAAGTTCAGAACAAGGGGTACCATATTTCCCAAAGTAAGAATCAACAACATGACAAAGGAGATTAAGGGAAGCATATCAGGATTTCTTTTCACATGGTAGAGTTGCAAACCCACAAAAACACATGCTAGTGTGGTGCAAACCAGAATCATTATGACCTCCATATCTACTTTCCGTAAGATCTGTGATGCTTCTGCTGTGTAAAATGCAGCTGAAGTCACATCCAACTGCTTGAAGTAAAGAGGATCTGAATTTTCGCGCACGCTTTCTATACTTCCTTTAATGTAACCTCCATTGTTCTTTGCATCAAGTCGTGGGAACTGAAACTTGACTATAACCTCACAGTCCAGAGTGTTTGTTGACGGTATTTGGTTCTTTGAGCCAAGGTTTCTGCAACCTACCATACATAAGCTTCCAGCTTCAGCATCATAAATTCCTTCAGCTGAAACATTCATTGTTTCAGTCATATTTGTTGTTGTATTTAACATGGACTTCTCTTCACCAAACTTGGCATTAGGTATTAGATTGATGCTGATTTTGTAGCTAACATTGTACAAGCCAGTGCTGCTAGAGTTTGGAGAAATGAATGGGAGTGTAGTAGCTGGAATTAGAAGGAAAGGTTTCATCTAAGTTCAACTCTTGGATCTGATCATTAACAACCAATGGAACAGAATAACCCCACTGCAACTCTCCTCTTAGAGATTCTAACTGACATGTCAAATCTCATGTCAGAAGAATAAACATCTGGATACTTTATTCCCTTGTTCTTCAAAGGCTCTTGTCTTGGGAACATCTTTCTCACCTTGTCAAGTTGGCTATACTCATACTTTATGCCAGAAATTTCTATTCTTTGGTACTGAAAACTTTTTAAAATCATCCTCTTGAAATAACCTGAATCCCCTACAGTTTTGTTGCTCCAAATTTGGCCCTCAATGCTACTTGCATCTTTGATTGACCAAATCTTTGGAAACCTCAAGCTCATTCTTGTTGAGCAATCACGCACATGAACACTAGCCATTGATTCTTCCATTCCCAAGAAATGGCAACCAACTATACACAGTTGGTTCTTTTCCTCATCCCACCACCCCTCTCCAACTAATGTAGCATTAGGATTGAAAGACCATCTAGCACCACTACTGCCAAACCCAATCAATACTCTCACGCTTTGCTTAACATCTGAACAAACCAATTCTTTCAAAGACACAACATAAGGCAATTGGTTTGCATCCCCCCCAATAGGACTGCAATTCTTTGCAGAACTGCACTCACTTTGGTATTGCAAATCATATTTACCATTAATCATTGGATAAATGTTTGAGCAAAAACTAGCCGGATTAACGGATAATCCCGGTACAACTTCACCTTCATCAGAATACTCATTTTTTGCTTCTTTAGTATCCAAACTATATTCATAATCCATTTTTGGAAAAATAAACACAGAAATGGGTTCAAAATAACTGACCTCATGCTTAGGACTCAAGCTCTCCAAGCTTCCAGAAACCAAGGTAGAAATAGTATTACTCGAATTGACAACATTGTAAAGCTTGAGAACAACCTCCAAACGTTGCATGCTATAGCCAGCTCCTGATCCAACCATGCAAAGCTTCCCTGAAGATTCTGACCAGAACCCATCAAGCATAAACGTTAATGAACTTGGAAAACGCTTACGGTTCTTCAATCTTTTGCCACGTGTGGAGTTTCCCACACGGTAATAGGAGCTGGCACTTCTTACTATCAAGGTAGCTCCAACTTTGAGTATGCCAAAGACATCAGTTTCATACACACTCCTGATTCGAAGGGTAACTTGTTTCTGTCTCAGTTTCTGGAGGGTGTCAGCACCAACAATTGTGTCACCACCAAGGTAGTAACCAACTTGGAATCGACCATGCGGGAAGTCTTTGAACCTGGACTCATTGGGGGTTGAGTTTGGAACCATAGAAGCACAGTGATCTGTGTAAGTGAGTTGAGAAGCATAAGAGAAAGTGTTGAGAGTGGAGAAAAGAAACAATGGCATTAGGAGAAATGACAATGCTAGAGAGTCCATGATCAGGGTAACCAAATTTCTCTGTAGAAGAAAGGTGAGTGGAACTATGGACTAATGAAAATCTTTTTATAGGACTTAGAATGTGAGCATGTATACGTGCATTGATGTTAGAGCATTTTCTTGCATCCAACTATATAATATATCAATTATGTAAGGTATTATTTCTTTCAAATCTGGAAACAAATTTCGTTCAGCTTAAACGTGAAGAAATATCTACTTATTATTTATTTTTTTAAATCTTTCTTTATAGATAAATTAAACTAAACACATATTAGTATAAACAATCAAAGATAACTCATCTCGAGTATTGTGATGTAAAATCAGACTGCATGTTGATGACTGCAATTGATTTTCCATATCTACTTAATTTGTATTTTATTGAGTTACCCTGCTGCCAGGGTGCTTCCTTTCTTCTTCTTTTTTCTTTTTTCAAAGGCTTGATGAGATCAAGTGAACGATTTTTGACTCTGGACATTCGTAACGTAAGCCATGACGTCAACCAACGGTTTTATGAGCCATTCCCATTTCCCAACAATAAAAGAAGACGGTGCTAGCTGAAGCTACCAAGGGATCCGGAATAGGCCCCGAAGATTTCTCAATTATTTTTTCCATTCTTTGCAAACATTATAGTCTAACAAGTAAACTAAAATGAATAATTAATGTTTTTATTGTATAAATATAAGAATTATAAAAGAACAGTGCTATCTGAAATTGTGATGATAAGTTAAATTGGTTCCTGATATTAATAAAAAAGACAAAATGATTTCTAAAATTATAAATCATCAATCAATTTAGTCTCTAAAATTAATAAAATACCAAAATAGAAGAACTAAATTAATTGGTGATTTATAATTATAAAGATCATTTTATTAATTTCTGGAACCAATATAATCAATCTTTACAATTTTAAGAACTAAATTAATAATTTATTTTTTTAAATAAACTTATTGTCGGTCACAAAATTGGAAGATGAAGTTGTATACCAAATATTTAAATATCGTTTGATTTGTTCGTTGGAACGATATAACCATGTCTGTGATATCGGCTTACATGATTTACAAAATTCTAAGTTTTTTTTTTCTTGATATAGTAGCTTAATTCATTTTTTGTTTTTGTTTTTTGTAAGCTTTGAAGCATGTTCTGGACTACTCTTTGTAGCATTGGGTCCAATTTGACAAATAAGCTAATGCGGAGGCCAATGATCCAGACCATTCTTTGAACTAGAGGTGAACAAAGGAATGGTTGAGAGGTTTATCTTTGTCTTTATCCGACCTGAAATTTTAAACGGATCATTTATTCAAACTCGAACTTAACCCAATCAAGACTTGAAAATATATGAGACAAGACCGGGTCAACCTAACTTTCTAACACAATATATCAATTTTAACATTATGTATAGTTAAAACATAAAATAAAATAAATATATAACTAAATTAGGGTATATTTTACAATATATATTTTTAAATAAATAATATCATCATAAATATAATATCATGTTATATAAAATCTTATCTATTAAATCAAAAAGTTTTATTATTAATACACAGTTATTCAAAAAACTTAAACTTTTTAAGATAATATAAGACACCAAACCGGATTGGGATAACTCAAAGCATAACCTAAATCCGTCCTCAAAATTCATCAAGTCTAATTTCAAAACCTAAACCCATTAAAATCACCTCGGGCTAGGTTGGGTTAGCAAGTTGGATTAGGTCATGCTCACCCTACTTTGAACCATAGTGATATAATTCGCAATACTGCTTGGTACGTGGTATGGGTACGGGTATGCAATACGTGACCTTACAAAGTATTGGCATGCTTCGGTACGCTTGTCAAGAAAAGCACTCTTAAAAGTATTAGTTAATTTATTTTTATAAGTGATTTTATTATTTTTGAATTTAAATTTTCAATTGTCCACGTAAATCTTATCAAAAAAGTGTTGGACAATTATAGAAAAGAAATGAGTGACTCTTTAATTTATAAAAATAAATGAATAATTTATTGGAAGTAGCATTAGACCACCCACGCCTTTAAAAAACCTACATCTTTAAAAATCAACCTTTCATCTTACTCTTTAATTTATAAAATAAATAATTTATTGAAAGCAGTACCAGGCCAAAGTCCATGACATCTTATCTTCTTTTTAACCTTCTTATCTCGTATACAACTTCTCTATTCAAAAAGCACCCTTCTTTTCCTCAATCGCATTTG
Source organism: Spatholobus suberectus (assembly GCA_004329165.1). Lineage (NCBI taxonomy): Eukaryota > Viridiplantae > Streptophyta > Magnoliopsida > Fabales > Fabaceae > Spatholobus > Spatholobus suberectus. Next base: position 56,898,894 of record CM014731.1, on the reverse strand, counting down.
CCAAACCCTATCCTCTCCAACCACCACTTTTCTCACCTCTCTTTCCAACCCTAATTTGATTCCATCTTCTACAACATTCTTCATTTTGACCTTGACAACCTCAAATCGCCCATCCTTCTCAACCATCCTCAAGGCTTGAAGAAAAGGCCTAACGACATCCCTGCCATGCTCAATGTCTCTAATGATGTTATCTCGTTTCTACCTCTCAAAACTACACCTCTGTTGCTTTCATGAATTCATACAGAATTATAGAGAACCAATTTGCAAAAGTACAGTGAATTGGTATGTTAATTCGCAGTTCGCGAGGGTGGGGTGTGAATTATGTGACTATGCTTTGAACATATAGCATGTACTATCAAAAATCTTCTAGCACGAGATAAATGTAATATCCATTCATATTAAATACAATTCATATTAATTACTTATTAAGTTTAAGTAAATGAAAATGCATGTAAATTTTTTTTGTTTTTATAATAGAAAATTTTCAAACATAACAGAATTTGAAAATGGCAGTAAAAGATGAAAGATTATACTATCTCTCTCTCTCTCTCTCTCTCTCTCTCTCTATATATATATATATATATATATATATATATATATATATATATATATGTCGTAAAATTATACATCATGGTTTGATAATACATGATAGTCATAAAATACGAAAAACTAAAAATACATCAAAAGATAGATACTATCTAACCCAATATATACATTGAAAAGGTCCTATACAAACAGTGTCAATCTATCACTATCCCTCATACAAAAAGAAAAATACTATAATATAGGTTGTCAAATCTTTGCCCATTGAAGTGTCCTATGACTCGTACTCAGCATCATGGAGCGTTAGCGTTGTCTTTAATAATCACAATCAATCATATATAGAAGAAGATAATGGAGTGAGGTGTTTTGTTCTAAAATCACTTTTACATGTATGATAAGAAGTCCACCATAAAATAAAGATAAAACAAAGTTGACAATAGAAGGGAACCTAGAGCTTATTCTAAGTTGTATCAAACTACTCCTCTAGGTATAGATTCATACTTTCTATTAATGGATAATAGTTCTTAACAAAACTTGGAAAGTACTGGGAGTACATATACCTCTTTCAACATCTTCATATAGTATAGTCTTTATTATCATTAAGGAAAATAACAGTCAAGATATCCATTTATAAAGGTATACTCTTAAACCAATCCCAAAATACTAAGCAGTTGATGGGATTATTGAACTTGGTCAGGCAAATATCCCGGCTCAAGCGAGCTACCCTAATCAATGGGACCTTCATCACTAGTTGCCTATCTCCAAGACCTCAGCAAGTGGATCCTTTTCTTTCATTCCTCAACATACCAAACTGTAGCTTCTCTAGCAAGGTGTCAAGTCACTTCTCAAACAAGATTTCCCTGGTCTCATTTAATTTGAGTACTAGTACAATTAACGTTTCTGCCTTATATTGCAGAAATTACATGATAATATCAAAATTAGGTAGTATAACTACTTACCAAAATTTTAGTAGAATAACAATTTGGTAATCACAATTTAATTACCAAAATTTTAGTAGAATAATGACTTAATAATCAAAATATTATTACTAAAATTTTAGCATAATAATAACTTAATAATTATAATTTAATTATCTAAATTTGGGTAGAACAATAACTTAGTAATTATAATTTAGTAATCAAAATTTGAGCAGAGTAATAACTTAGCAATTATAATTTAGTAATCAAAATATGAGTAGAGTAACAACTTAATAAAAATTAAAGTTTAGCATCAAACATAATAATGTAATGGTAATGGTAATTTAACTTATACATAAACAGGTTGAGGGAAAAACCCTTCTTACCAACACGCAAAGTGACAATAATTTAGAACTAACCCCACTCCTACCATTATGTCTAAGGTGGTTGATGAAGAGGATGAAATTATTGGTGCAAAGTTGTTAAGAAGAGAACTTTACTAGTTTATGGAAAACTAGTGAAATCTTTAGCATAAACACAAAATAAAAAAAAATTTCTAGAAAGAGAAGCTCTCTAATTTTTTTCAGCCAGCTAGAGAGAGGAAGAGGCACTGAAAAATGGTCCAAAACTATGGCTATTTATAGAGGAGGAGAAGGGGTTAGGTATCCACTTGCTTACATAAGCCATTATGTCATAATTCTTAATTTTATTTAATTTTAATTTGATTTTGGGGATACATACACCAAGTTAGACTGATGAATCATATATTCTTAGGGTTTGGACGTGGAATAGTAAGCTATCCATCTCCCTTGTGTCAATTTTACCTGTAGGTAAATTAGCCAATATTGATAAAATCGCCTAAACATGAAAAAACTGACTTTTAATATCAAAAAAATACAGTTAAGTGCAAAACTGGGAAAATACTTTATTTTTCATCAAAAATAAATTTCTAATAATTAATTTTAATTTTTATTAATTTATTTCAAATTTTATATATTTATTTTGTATTTTTAAGTTAGAAAATTCATATTAATTCCATTTTAATTCAATAAATATAAAAATTTTATAAAAATTCTAAAATTAAATATTTTACCTATAAATGAACTGGGATTATCATTTTCACCATTTTCTAGATGTCAAACCAATACAAGTTGGCTTATTCGACACCTAGCGGTATTTTGGTCATATTATACAAAAATTTTATAAAATTTCCAGAAAACACCCAAAATTATATTTTAATATATATGACATGATTTCAAGTTCAAATTAAAATTTTAATGTCAAGTGAATCTTTTTCTCATGTCAGTCCTTGATGTTGAGAAATAAGGATAAAGCCATCATTTTCTATTTTCTCTGGGCTCCAACTCAAAAAATTATTAAAATCAAGATTAAATAGCTTTTGAAATTTTAAGCATAATGGTAGAGATCAAAATTTTGAAATTCTTTCCTAATTTTTTAGAATTAAATCATCAAATGTTAGAAAAATAGTTGAAAAAAATTGAAATATGGTTATTATATTTTTCACTATTTTTCTTTCAATATAAAATTTTTATAATGGAATATACTTAGTATAAAATTTTCAAAATATTTTGAGGTCAAAAAGTCTCTGGTTGGTTTCTGTAGTCAACTAGGGGTATTTTTGTCTTTTCAAAATCATCTTAATAAATTTTTGAAAATTTTCTAAAATTATTATTAATTATTCTAAATATATTGATGACTTAAAAATAAATTTTAAATACTTCTATCTATTTTTGTCTATTAATTCTATTATCTGGCTTTTTAGAGACGAAACAATCATTTTCCCTATTTTCGAGCTCCATTCCCCATAATTATTAAAAGTTTAAACTAAGTACTACTCACTAATACGAATGTAACCATAGGGATCAAATTTTTGAGATTCTCATCCGGTTCTCTAGAAATAAATAATGATTAGAAAAAATAGTTTAATAGGCAAAAGTAAGGGTGTTATAATAAACCATAATATAGACATGAAACATATAATTAGAGCCATGATTTTGTTAAAGGTAGAAATTTTGTTATGATTTTCCAAAAAGACATTTCTCATGTTACCTCACAGGGAGAACACTATGGCAAACGAATTTAGGAATAATATAAATAGACTTCTTAGGATCTAAGGTATTTTCTCTAACTTTTACCATACATTTGTATCTTACATATACTGATTTGAATGTCAAAGTCCTTACAAGTACACCATTGACATTTGACTTATGCATGTTAAAGGATATTCTGTTTGAATATTCCATCTCCAAGAACTGATGGTGAACAAAAAGCATATTACCTATTGTTTTGGTATGCCAAAAAGTCCCACTTTACTTAAAAATCGAGGTCAAGAGTAGTTTATAAACACTCTCTTCCCTTAACTCATCGAGGCGCCTTTTTCAGGACAAAACTATAACAGCCTACCGAGTGCCAAAACAAACGATATCTTAGATGCAGTGACCTTAACGATGCCAGCAGACTTAAAGTTAGAACATTGGCACTAAAACGAGGTTCTAGGTCATTTTTGCCCCTTGTTTGTTAGTTTTAACTTTTTATTTTTTGGCTTAAAAACACCTTTTAAGATAAAAATTATTTAAGGAATGCTAGCGTCACTCTCTTTAACACTCTTTACTATTGGTAGAAATTTATTGGAAATCACAAATTTTGGTGGGTCCCACCTTTCATTTAATGAATCTCTCTCCTGATTTAGAAATGAGACCCACCAAAATTTGTAATTTCCAATATACTTTAGCCAATAATAAAGAGAGTGTTAGAAATAGAGTGTTAGAGAGAGTGATGTTAGCATTCCTCAAATTATTCGGTAAACAAAATCAAAAACTTTAATTTTGTTTAAAAATAGTTATTTATTCCAATAAAAAGTTCTTTTAAAAAATAAAAAGCATTAGTCAAACCAATTTAATTTACATAAAATTATTTTAATGATAATAAAAATAAATAAAATATTAAATTATATATTTAAAATTTTAATTTTTAAAATTGTCAAAAATTATTTTGATAATAATTTATTTTAGTAATAATTTGCAAATTGTGTGTGTGTGTGTGTGTGTGTGTGTGTGTGTGTATGTATATGTATATGCACATGTATATATGTATGTATTGATATAAAACATTAATCAATATTGGAGAATGAAGTCCCCATCACATGGGATGAAGAAAAGTAAAGTATATATAAGTGAGGTGATTGTGTCCAAAAAAATGTCTAGACATTTTTGGACTAATTCCCACACTTTTATACAACTCACTAAACCTACACTCCTCACATTGGGCTTGTGTATAAAATCTAAAATGATATTAGAGCCCAATGTCTAACAAGCCATATTGATCCAAAAAAAAACTAAAAACTAAAAAAATGTGAATTGGGCCTCTGAAACTCAAGTAAAAGGAGCACAAGCCCAAATAAGAGGCCTCTGAGGCTCTCTTGAGTACAAGCCCAGGAGAGAAAAAAAGTCACAATTGGGCCAATAAAAAAACCTAACTAACCCAATTGGACTTGAGGGGGAGTGTTGGAGAATAAAGTTTCACATCACATGGGATGAAGAAAAGTAAAGTGTATATAAGTGAGGTGGTTGTGTCCAAAAAATGTCTAGACATTTTTGGACCAACTTCCACACTTTTACACAATCCATTAAACCTACACTCCTCACATTGGGCCTATGTATAAAAATCCAAAAAATAAATTTAAATGTTAATTACAAATAATAAAATATTTAACTTATTCTATAATATTTTTTTAATAATATCTTTGATGAAATAAAAAATAAAAATTTCATTACAATCAAACAATAAAAAACAAGCAAAGTAATAAAGAAAACAACTTTGAAGAAGGTATAGAGGACCACATAATTAAAAAATCTCCCAAAAATTAAAAAAATATAGCTATATAAAAAAGCATAAGTATGCAACAAAGTAATAAAAAAATAACATAAATTATAGATAGACAGGATTTGAAGGTCCAACATAAAAAAACTCTACATAAGCTCCCCACAAACTCTTCCAATTAGTTTTTCTAAAAGCTCCTTATTCTCATGATATATTCTAAAAAAATAAACTACTTTTTTTTTAAGAGCTTTTATGTAAAGAGTGTTTGACCCAACTTTTTCTTTTAAAGAGAAGAAAAACAAAAAATAAGCCAAACCAAACACTATCTTACTCTTTTGTATCCATTTTAATGCAGACACTAATGATAAATATATTTAGTGAGCCAAACAAAATCATTAACTGGAAGATAAAGTTTTATAGAAAAAGAAATACCATTTTGTACCCAACGCAAATTTTTCACGAATTTTCACAAAATCGCATGGGTCTTGTCACCTGTGTTTCAAAAACTGATACTTCCCTTTTATCATGGTATTTATGATTATATTATATTATCTAATATAATTATATGTAAACCAACGTTAATGAGTGAAGGCTACACAAAAATATTTTATAATTTTATTAAGAACATTATTTGAACTTGAATAATATTAATACATTATATGTACGAATATAAGACTTCAAATAAATAAATTATTATAAAATGTACTTCACTCAAAAGAAAATTAATTTTATGTCAAATAATAAAAATTATTAATATTTTTTCGATTGTTTAGTGACAGTTTTTTCCACTCTTATTATTAATTTGTTATTATTTTAAAAAGTCAAAATTTTCAAATTATCACTGTAAGATATAAAAAAATAAAATAAAATTCTAATGCCAAGGAGCCACTTACCTAATTCACATCATAAGTTGAGGACAAACATCATATATCGTTATCACTTATCTCTCTTATCTTAATTCTTTCAAGCTCATTCTCATTCAAGTCATGCCATATTTTTTAAGTGGAAATAATTTTATTTTTTATAAAATTGTGTTGTTTTAATTTTTTATTTTTTCTTTGCATATTTTAAAGACTAAAATAAGATATTATTATCAATAAAATAACTTTTTGTATATATTTCACTAAAAAAGTATATTTATATCATACATTTCTAATTAACATTTTTTTGATATATTTATATCATAACTAATATATTTAAATTTTTCTGGAAGTTTATTAATTTATACTAATTTATATATATTAGTGAACTCTAAGGGTGGGAATTCAAACTCCATTTACGCTGGCAAATATATATTATAAAACTATATTTATTAATATTAATTTTCATATTATTAATATCCAATAAATATATAGTAATTTATATTTATTAATATTAATTTTAATATTATTAGTTTATATAATGTTAATATTATTTAATTTTGTACTGGTAAAATATATGTGCAATTCTGGTCTCCCATTTAAGTTATTACATATAATATAAATTTTATTTGTATACCAAATAAAGTTATTAGTCCTGTGGTTTTAGTGTTATTGGTAGACGTTGAAGGTGGGGGTTTGATTCCGACCTTTAATACCTTTATTAATTTCTTTTTTATTTTTGCATACCACATACACTCTAACTTAATTATAAATAAGAAGAAAGTTAGGAGACTGAAAATACAATTAAGTTAAGTACAAATTAACAGAATTATAACATTGTTAATGTGTAGGAATTTAATTACAAACTTTTTAAACTAGAAGGACTTTTTTAAAGTGTTTTTAACTATAAGGACTTAATTAAAAACTTTAAAAAACTATAGAGACCTATAGATTAATTTAACCTTATATTTATCTGTGGAGTAATACTAACATTTTAAATTCTTGTGGTAAAAGTATAAATATATTAAAACTGGTTGCAACTTCCTATAACAGGTATTTTACAGTCCCCATTGATGAGGAAATTTAACATGTACCCATGCTAAAGCTCACCCGGAACAATTTGCCAACAGTATAAAATGCAACTAGTTTATTGATAATTCTTGTACAGACAGGTAGCAATATACATCCCAAACATATTATTAAACAATCTCTTTGGTTTCTCCCCACATGCTCCATATCTTTAGGAGGGAGTTCTCTCAGGAATTTGCAAAGGAACTGGACAACTCCTTTGTTAGAAATGATCTTTCGTTAGTTTCCTTTTTCGTTGCTTCAATTGTTTTATGACATTCACTGTCCTACTTCGTATTCCTCTCTCTCTGGATGAAAACTTCTCATCCTTTGTATATATATAAATTAGAATAATTATCTTGAACAAAAGTATTTTTAACTATTATTCTTCAACGATAGCATGTTTAGTTGTTATTTTTCAACAAGAGCGTTTTTAAGAATTTTTTCACTCCTTTTTTCTTTCAATCTATCTTTTCAATATCTTTAGCTTTAAATTAAATTTCAATATTTTTTTAAAAAATTATCAATAATTATAATTTAACACTGTATTATAATAATTATTTATTATAAATTTAAAATATAATTTGTATGTTCTAAAATATTTATTTATTACAAATTTTGATTATAATATAATTTATATATTCAAAAGTTTTATTTATTATAAATCTAAGTTATATAAAATAAATATTTATCTTGTATAATGAATAGGTTAAAATACTATTATCAATAAAAAAAAATCTGAAAATTGAATGTTACTAAAATTTTGTAAAGATTCTGACTAACAGATAAGGAATTGGTTAGTAGATACAGTGAGCTGTTAAAATAACTAAATAAACAAATTTTCAGAAAGAAAAGAAAAAGTACAACAGAGGAGGAGGAAACCTCTTAAAAGGTGAAAACAACTGAAAATAGAGAACCAGCAGGCTAAAATAAAAAACAAAAGCTGTCCATTTTCTTTTTATTAGAGTAATAGCAATTCCCTTGAAGAAACCATAAGCAAAGCTAGAGCTGCTATAAAATATTTATATCCCACCATAGTGAATGAAAAGGAAAGGCGAAATGATCCTTTGAAAATACTCTCGCAACCAACTTCGCCACATAAATGCATAAACTGCAAACTACTATAAAATCTTCATAGAACATATCACTGGAAACAGCTCCAAGGTAGAAGGATACACCCAATTTTCACCCCCTAACAGATTATTTCATAAGAATAGTCACCCTCCGAATGCAACGTAAGTGGACTATTGAGTAGTTATAGTGTTAGGACTTGGGAAGATCATTCTTTATATTTGTTCTGGAGGTTACTCGGACCTACCGCTCTAAGTCGGCTCCCACTTCACCTACCCCGGCTAGCACAACCGTAGGTACCCCGGCTTGGAAATCCTTGTTATCTCAGACCAACTCCACCTCTATCCCGGCACGGCATAAAAAGCGCCAACGGCAAGGAACACATGTAATAAGGCACCTAAACACATGTTGCCACGTGACACCTAGTTCTAACAAAATTTTCCTCCAAAACACACTATATAAAGAATTCTATACCTATCAGGTACACATGCTCTCTCTCATATTTACTTACACTTGAATCCTTATTGATTTAAGCATCGGAGTCTTTGCAAGTACCACTACTAGAGACGTCACAACCATTGTGAGAGCTCACCGGAGATGCACTCTTGTGTTCACCACACAACATTGGCGCCATATGTGGAAATCATTTTCTGATTCTCTTCATTTCCTTTGTTTTTTCATTAATCTGAAGATCGTGATGGTTAGCACAAGAAACCGCAAGTCTACTGTGGCACCTTTGCCACCGAAGCTTCCACCACCGTCGCCTAAGGATGGCGAAGCTGCTTTTGCCACTCCTAAGGTGGCTCCTAGCGCGAATGCTATTCCAGCTCTGTCAATCACCATGGCGGACCTTGCTATGCTGCTACAGCAACAGAGAGAGGTGCTGAAGGAGCAGGAGAAGATCATTGCTAAACTCCGGGCGGAGAAAGACAACAAGAAGGTTATGAAAAACACTTACGACCATACTAAGAGGTTTGCTGCATCCGCTCTGAAACCTACGCCGGAGATGCATGATGCGCACATGGTGACACCCTCATGACCGCAACGACCAACATGGTGAGACAAAGGCATTGTCGGAGACTAAAACAGCCAGATAGCAAAAAAACCCCCCGAGCAGTTGCCACGACTGCCGCGAGCAGAAGACGAAACATTATATCTACATGGGTCCATCTTCGACGAAACAAGACACAATATGGTACAGGAAAAATGATAATACAAAAGAAGTACTTAAAGCGAAAACAAAATGAGAACGTTACCTTAGTATATGAAATGACCAGTGAAGGAGAATAATCGAGGTAAACAGCAAGCTTTATACTTCTCGCCAGAGGAGGAGGACGCAAGAGGCAGAAAGAATTCTCACGAAGAAGAAAGAAAGTCTTAGCAGGGGAATGAGGTAAGCGTACTGAAACTGTGAGAGCCTAAGCTTATATTGAATGGGCCCGTAACCAAGTTAGGCCCATATCCATAAATTTGAAAGAGTAATAATCCAAACAACAGCCAAAATCTCTCGGAATTCGAAGCGCTACGAAGTTTAAGATATCGAATTATTATGCATTTAATGCGCCTCGACCACCCCAAAGATATGGTGCAACTATCTGAAAAATAAAAAGACACTTGAACCTTTCGGCTCCAAAGTTGGCAAGCCTTTTTTAGTGGAAAGTCTTACCGACTTGGGGGCAATATCATCCCGGACCCTCTTTTAGACTCTTAAGCCGATGATACTTGTTGTAAGCATCACCGGCTTGGGGGCAACTATTCTGGACGTTACTTGAACCTACAGCTCTAAGTCAGCTCCTACTTCACCTATCCCGGCTAGCACGATCATGGATACCCCGGCTTGGAAATCCTTGCTATCTCAGACCAACTCCACCACTATCCTGGCATGGCATGAAAAGCGCCAACGGCAAGGAACGCATGTAATAACGCACCCAAACACACGTTGCCATGTGACACCTAGCTCTAACAAAATTTTCCTCCAAAACACACTATATAAAGAATTCTATACCTATCAGGTACACATGCTCTCTCTCATATTTACTTACACTTGAATCCTTACTGACTTAAGCATCGGAGTCCTTGCAGATACCACCACCGGAGACGTCACAACCACTGTGAGAGCTCACCGGAGACGCACTCTTGTGTTCACCACACAACAATATTTTAAGCCAGAGAGGATGATTTCAGCAACCTGAAAAAGCATGAGCATAACCTTTAGAATTCTTTCATCCAGTTTTCACCCCTGCCAGCACTTCAGTTCCATTTAACGAGCACTGCCATTGTCTTTACGAGCAACTTTTTTCTTCTCTACATTGCTTGTTATTTCAGTAGAAATTTCCTTGCTTTTATATTACATCACTACATATAGTCGTTAAAAATAAGTCAGGTGCCTACTAGTATGATTAATGTTCATCTGATTTTTTTTCAAATGAAACAAACTGTATCATCATAATACAAAATCAATCCCAAAAGTTATGAGAGAAAGGCTTCCTGTCAAAACCTCGTTGCCACCTTTTTATCACCAAAGTAGTCTTATCCCTTTTCTTTTTACACTTTTTGAAGAATTCAATTTGGAAACAACTCTAATGTACAGAATACTCATTAGATGAGAAAAAAGGCAAGAATAAAGGCTTAAATAGGACGGAAAAAAAGGAACAGTATCTTAAGAGTAGGCAAAAAACTAAACCGAAATAGGTAAGTAAACATTAGATGCATGCAAGCAATTACAACAAATCTTTTTTTTTCCCTTTTGCACAGCTTGTGCAACATTATTGCACCGACAAATTAGAATTTGTATCAAGTACTAACATGCATAAAACTAGTACTTTAACGTGCATGGTACAAAATAAATATTTATTTTATATAACAAAAATGTATAATAAATAAATATTCCTGAAAATATAATATAAATTATATTATAATTACAATTCGTAATAACTAAATATTTTTGAACATATAAATTACATTTTAAGCATATAATATATAATTTATATTGTGATGCAATATTATTTTAATTATTGATAATTTTTTTAAAAAATATTGAAATTCAATTTAGAATTAAATATATTAAAATGATAGATTAAAAGATATGAGAGGTTAAAAAAATTCTTAAAATCACTCTAGTTGAAGAATAACAGCTAAAAACGTTTTCGTTAAAGAATAACAACTAAAAACACTATCATATTTCCCTAAGCGAGAATCAATAGCATGACAGAGGAGATTAAGGGAAGCATGTCAGGATTCCTTTTCACATGGAAGAGTTGTAAAGCCACAAAAACACATGCTAGCGTGGTACACACTCATAAAGATCTCCACATCTACTTTTCTTAATATTTGTTTTGCTTCTCTTGAGTAATATGCAAGAAGTCAGGTTCAAGGGATTGAAGTAAAGAGGATCTGAATTTTTGTCCGTGCTTTCAATACTTCCTGTAATATAGGCTCCATCATTCTTTGCCTTTACCTGTTGGAACTGAAACTTGACTATAATCTCACAATCCACAGAATCTGTTGTTGCTATTTGGTTCTGTGAACCAAGATTCCTGCAACCTACCATACATAAGCTTCCAGCTTCAGCATCATAAATTCCCTTGACAGAAACATTAATATCTACCTCAGTTGCATTTGTTGTTGCATTTAACGAAGATTTCTCTTCACTTAACTTTGCATCAGGTGTTAGAGTGAAGCTGATTTTGTAGCTAACATTGTACAAGCCAGCACTGCTGGAGTTTGTAGAAATAAATGGTTGTGTGTGGCTGGACTTGGAATCAAAATTTTCATTTGAGTACAGCTTTTGGATCTGATTATCAACAACAAATGGAACAGAAGAACCCCAGGCAACTCTCTGGGCCATAGTATTCAACTCCCATGTCAGTTCTCATGTCAGAGAATAAACATCTGGATTCCTAATTCCCTTGTTCTTCAGAGGTTTTTGTCTTTGGGCACATCTTTCTGACTTTGTCAAGTTGGCTGTACTCATACTTTATGCCACAAACTCTATTTCTTTTGTCCTGATGACTTCTTACAATCATCCGCTTGAAATAACCTGAATCACCCACAGATTTGTTGCTTACAATGCTACTTGCATCATTCATTGACCAAATTTTTGGAAACCTCAAACTCATTCTTGTTGAGCAATCACCCACATGAGCACTAGCCACTGGTTCCTCCATGCCCAAGAAACGACAAGCATTTATACACAATTGGTTCTTTCTGTCATCCCACCACCCTTCTCAACTAAGGTATCAGTAGGATTGAAAGACCATCGGTAGCCAGAATCATAATTGCCAAACCCAAGCAATACTTTCACTCTTTGCTTAACATCGGAACAAATCAATGCATTCAGTGACACAACATAAGGCGGTTGGTTGGCATCCCCCCAATAGGACTGCAATTCTTTGCAGAATAGCATTCACTTTGGTGTTGTAAATCATAGTTATCATTAATCATTGAAAAGAGGTTTGAGCAAAATCTAACTGGATTAATGTGAGAAAACCCGGTGCTACTTCACCTTCGTTAGCATACTTAATTTTTGTTTCTTTAGCATCCAAAGTATATTAATAATCCGTTGTTGGAAATATAAACAGCGAAATGGGTTCAAAATAACTGACCTCAAGCTCAGAACTCATGCTTTCCAAGCTTCCAGTAACCAAAGTAGAAATAGTACTCCTCGAATTGACAACATTGTAAAGCCTGAGAACAACCTCCAAGTGTTGCGGTTGCGGTTGCGGGCTATCACCAGTTTCTGTTCAAACCATACAAAGCCTCCCTGAAGATTCTAACCAGAACCCATCAAGCCTAAACGTTACAAAACGTGGGAAACGATCGTATCCAAATGTTTGCATCTCTGAAGTTTCTATCATGGGCACGGTTATACCAAGTGGCACTTCGTATTATCTAATCAACCTTGCTTCAATGTTGAGGATGCCAGCAACCTCAGTTTCGTACACATTCTTGATTTGAAGGGTTACAGTGCCAACACCAAGCTGGTAACTGTTAAATGTTTTTATAAATTTCGTGGGCTACAACTAATTGTAACATTTTGCTTTGTTAAAAAAAAAGTTAATATTATGATTTATTTGATGATACTTAAATTCACTTTTAATGTAATTAATTGTTTTGCTGTCATGACGACATTCAGTTGTTCTTTAGGTTTGTTCTATTAAAAACTTAGAATTTAGAGTGTGTAATTAAGCAAAGAAAAACTTGGTTTTTAGGTTCTGAAAGGTCGTACAATGCACAGACAATCCTTACCATTATTGGTTATATCTTCAACAAGTATATATCATAAAGATTATGTGTTCTAAATTCATTTAAAATATGTATTGTTCTTGATATGTTATTTTATATTTCTTACAGTAACCACGTTGGAGTTGACCATGTGGGAACACTTTGAACTTGGACTCGGTGGGGTTTGAGTTTGGAACCACAGAAGCACAGTGATCCGTGTAAGAGACATGAGAAGCATAGGATAAGAAAGTGTTAGGGGAGAAGGGGGTGAAGATAAACCATGGCATGAAGAAAAATGACAATGCTAGAGAGTTCATGATTAGGGTAACCAAATTTCTTTCAAGAAGAAAGATGGAGTGAAACTAAAGATTCTTGAAAATCTTTTATAGGAGTTGGGAGAGAATGTGAACATAGGCATTAATGATAGAGTTTGATAAACAAGCAATTTTGTATTGTGAATTAATAAAAATCATTATTAGTATGATTTTACGATATTTATTATTATTATTATTTTTGTATACAATGACTTCATGCTTACATTTCAAATTCTTTCATTATTAGGTTGACCCTAATGATTAAATGATATTTATTATAAAAATTAACAAACTTAACATACATTTGTTTGTGATTAAATGATAATTTAAAAGACTTGTTACACTCTTGATGTTTGCATTATTAATTATTAATAATACTCTAATAAACGATTCTTTGGCGAACTATGACTATTGTAATGAATTTTTATTATAATATTTTGATATTATATATTTGCTAATTTATTTAAAGACTTAAATATGCTAGTTTACATATGAGTTTAAACTCATTTCTCTAGTTAGAATTATGATTATAAAATTATTTAAAAGTTTTATTATAAAGTTGGTTTTTTAAATAGACTTTTAAGTTTATTTTAAGTCTCGATCGTCATAATTGTAAAACATGAGATCTTAAAAAAATTGCCTTTATCACGTAAAAAGATTAATTTCAGACTTTAAATTTGAGAATTAGACCAAGCTAAGAATTTAGAAAATCTAGTCTCTTCCAATCCATTTTCACTTTTAAAATTACTTTATCTATTTGATATGTTTTTTTTGTTATGAGATGCTATGCCAGCTTGCTGAGATCAAAGTCAAGGGGAACCATTTTTTACTCTGGGTAGTTGACATTGTTAGTAAGCCATGACATCGTCATCAACCGAGGTTTCATGTGCCATTTCCCTTTCTCAACAATAAAACAGTAAAAAAAACAAAAAAGCGTATTTATACACAATACCCAAAAAGTACTTGGCATAGGGCTGTTTTTTCATAAGACAATGCTTAAAACAGTAAAACACTATCTTAACATTCCCAAAACGCTATCTAAATGACAGTTTTAGCTAAAGCTTCCTTATGGAAGTGCTATTTGATTATTTTGGTTTTTCTAATATTTTTCTTGTTGTTTTCATATTTTCCAAATGGAATATCATATCAGAACCTATTTTTAAAGACAATGTAAACATTATAAGCTTAGAATTTTTCTATAAAAAAATGTAGTTCAGACAAAAGTTTTGCTGGAAAGCGTTATTTTGTGTTGCAATTTGAATAGTGCTATCCAAAAGTTCAGTATTTTTTTTAATAAGACTTCCATCCAAAAGTGCTATTTAAGTTCTGTTTCTGGATCTATTTTTGGCGTAGTGAGAATTTCTTTTATACAAAGATGTATACAACAAAGAGAGACAAAAAGGAAGGAAAAAGAAGTGCGTGATAAAATAAGTAATGTAATGAAAAAGATCAAGATAAAAAAATAATATTATAAGAAGTATTATAGAAAATTATTGTATAAATAATATACTTTTATAAAAATTAAGATGGCTATAGCCAAGCTAACAGAGGACCTGGTAGAGGCACTGTTGACTTTAGATTCTCAATTATTTATATTGTTATTTGAAAACATTGAGTTTTAATAAGTAAACTAAAATATATAGTTAATCTCCTTTTATTGTATGGATATAAGAATTGAAAAAATAACAGGGCCATGCCAGCTTGTTGAGATCAAAATCAAGGGAAACCATTTTAACTCTCGACAGTTGACATTATTAGAACTAGTGCATGTACCCGTGCATTGCACGGATAAAATATGGGTAAGGTTAAAATAATTCGTATTAATTTAAAAAATATAAATATGAAAAATTTAAAACATAATAAGTATATATTAATATCAGAAGGAAAATAAATAGATAAATAAATAAAAACATAATATTAAAAAAATAAAAATTACATCATTAGATGTCACTAAATTTGAGAAAAGATATTAGAAGGAAATTAAAAAAATACAAAAAAAAATTAACAGCAATTATAATTCTAAATCTATCAAATGTCACCATATTTATAAATAAAAATGATAAAAACATATTACTAAAATATTACCAATAATTTTTTAAAAGATAAAAACATATTACTAAATGTTACCAATATTTTATCTAATCTAATATTACTAATATTTTATCTAATCTAATATTTCTAATATCTTATCTAATCTAATATTTTGATAAAAAAAGTAATAAAGTATTCTATTTAATATTCTGATGCACATAAAAGAAAGATTATTTTAATAAATTATTAACTTGTTTAAGTAATTAATAAAAGAAAGATTACTTTAACTAATGAAATAAATAAAATATAAAAAGAAGTGTAAGAAGAAGATAGGAAAATATAAAAAAAATATAAAATTCTAATCACCCATATTTATTTAATAAAATATTTATTTGTTTAAGTAATCAATACAAGAAAGATTATCTTAATTAATAAAATATATAAAATATAAAAAGATATGTAAGAAGAAGATAAGAAAAAGGAAATCTAATATGTTGATAAAAAAAGTAATAAAATACTTTATTTAATATTCTGATGCATGTAAAAAAAAATTATTTTAGTAAAATATTAATTTGTTTAAGTAATTAATAAAAGAAAGAATACTTTAACTATTTTATATATTAGTAAAATATATAAAATATAAAAACATATGTAAGAAGAAGATAAGAAAATGTAAAAAGAAAATATAAAATTTTGATCACCATAATTATTTAATAAAGTATTAATTTATTTAAGTAATTAATAAAAATATTACTTTAACTAATAAAATATATAAAATGTAAAAATATATTTAAGAAGAAGATAAGAAAATATAACAGATATAACTAAAATGTTACTAATATGTTATCTAATCTAATATTACTAATATTTTATATAGTCTAATATTACTAATGTCTTATTTAATCTAATATTCAGATAAAAAAAGTAATAAATATTTTATTTAATATACTGATAAAAAAATATCAAAATTTTTATCTAATATTTTAATAGGATAAAAGAAGTAATTAAAATTGTGAATTACCATTTTTTTAAAAAGATAAAAACATATTACTAAAATATTACCAATATTTTATCTAATGTTATATTACTAATATTTTATCTAATCTAATATTTCTAATATCTTATCCAATCTAATATGAGTTTAATGGCTATGCACTGTCAGTGTAAAAAGTTTTACACTGTCAACCAATAGGAAATCACCATTGATATGACTTTTAGAGTGTTTATTATAAAAGTCAACAAACTTACAATAAATGGTGGTTTGTGATTGGATGACAGTGTAAAACTACTTTACACTGTCAATGCATGAACTTTTTTCTCATCTAATATTTTGATAAAAAAGTAATAAAATATTTGATTTAATATTTCGATAAAAAAAATATCAAAGATAAAGTATATACTTTACACAATATATAATGATATTTTAAGAGTTTAATAGTCACATATTGTCAATATAAAAAGTTTTACATTGTTAATCAATCAGAAATCACCATTGATATGATTTTTAAAATATTTATTATAAAAGTTAACAAACTTACATTAAATGGTAGTTTGTGATTGGATGACAGTGTAAAACTATTTTACACTATCAATGCATGACCTGTTTTCTCATATTTTAATTATATTTTTTTACTATTGTTATGTACCACGAAAATATAATTTTGTAAATATCTTTATTTAGTGGTTAATTTCACATTGATATCTTTTAAAAATTTATACACCATGTAAATGTATCTGACTATACATTGATATATCGTAATCCTCTATTTATTTTATAAATATAAAAAAAAATTGGGTCTTATCTAGATATTTATAACAATAAGAATATGAATTTTATATTAAAGGTAAGTATTACAAAAATCACAAAAAATCCCTAGCATATCTTTTAAATTTGTTTTCATTTAATTAAATCCTCAATTTAATGTGATTTTAATATTTTAAATTTGAATTACTTATCTTTAATCATTAAATGGTAATAATTTTTGCTAATTTCAAAATTTAATTTTTGAAACTTTCCATTTAAAAATCAAATTACAATATTATCCCTAATTTTGAGTGGAATTTTTTAGTTTTGGTTGACTCTTTGGGAGAGAAAAATTCGCAAATATATTTGCTTTAAGTAATAGAAGAAAGATAAAAGAAATATTAATAAATATAATATTTTCATCCGTAATTAATGTAAACTATAAAAATTTTAACGTTAATGCTCTAACTAAAGTAATTAGTGATCTAAACACGTTAGTAATATTAGTAATGTAATATTCGAATAAAAAAGCAATAAAATATTTTATTTAAAATTTTGGTAAAAATAGAAAAAAAATTATTTAACATTTTCATAAGATAAAAGAAGTAATTAAAATTGCGAATTACCGGTTTTTTAAAGATAAAAACATATTACTAAAATACTATCAATATTTTATCTAATCTAATATTACTAATATTTTATTTGATCTAATATTCATAATATCTTATCTAATTTAATATTCTATTAAAAAATAAAAAATATTTTATTTAATATTCTAATAAAAAATATCAAAAATAAAATATATCTTTTAAATAATATATAATGATATTTTAATTATTTTTGTGCACCACGTAAATATAATTTTGGAAATATCTTTATTTAGTGGTCAATTTTACATTTATATATTTTAAAAACTTATGCACCGCGTAAATGTATCTAATTATACATTGATATATTGTCATCTCCTATTTATTTTGTAAATGTCTAATTTTTTTGTTCTTATCTGAATTATTATAACAATAAGAATATGTATTTTATATTAAAATTAATATTATGAAAATCACAAAAAAATCCCCATTATACCTTTTAATTTGTTTTCATTTAATATCAATTTATTTCCATTTAATTATATCCTTATTAGGTTATAATTTTCCAAAATTTCCTTTAAATTTGTTTCTATTTAATATCAATTTGTTTCCATTTAAAGTACTTATGCATCTTTAACTTTAACCTTGTTGTTCTAAATAACGTAATTATAAACAAATCGCTAATTTTAACATAATTATAGCCAAATCTTTAATTACTCTAAATAATAATAATAATAATAATAATGTAATAATAATAATAACAATGATAATAATAATTACAATAATAAATTAATATTTTAATCTATTATGTAAATAAATAAAATTATTTAATAGGGCCATATGATTATAACATTATTGCTATATAGCATAATTTTCTAAAATTCTATTTATTACTATTTGTACGTATAATATATATATAGTTTTCTTAATTATTTTCAAAATCAAGGATAAACTAACAAGTATTTTTTATTTTTTCAAAAATTGTATACTTCATCAGTAATTTTTAACTTACATTCATCCTAATTTTGTCCTAAGTAGAAATCAATAAATAATTTTTGCTTAAACAATAATTTTTTACTTACATTCTAGTATTTATGACAATAATCTAATATGCGTTTCAAGGAGCAAATTTATTATTATTATATATTTTATGTATACTTTGGGAAGATTTGGTGTATAATTTTTAAGTATAATTTTTAAATTAACTTGTAAGTATAATTATAATAAATTAAAATAATTATATCAAGCATATATTATTATTACATTAATTGGTTAAATTAAATTTTAAATAAATTTTGATTTTATATAATATGATAATTAATTTATTAAATTTTATAGAGTATTTTTTTTATAACTATGGTAACTTTTTGTTTATTATCACCATTTTATAACAACTTACTATAAATATATGTTATAATGATAACAAGTTATTATATTACCTTAAATACTAACATAATGAATAATAATCAATTATATAATAATAATAATAATTATTATTATTATTATTATTATCTATTATCATTATTATTATTATTATTATATTATATAAATGAAGGTTTTGCCACGTATGCAAATGCCACGTCACAACACCACATTGACTTTTTCCTACCAAAATATTACTAAAATTTGTTATTCTATTTTTAATTCATAAAAATAGATAATTATAATAATTAAAGTAATTACAATGAGTATATATTCTGATTTGAAATAATTAAGGTAATTATGATCATTATATATGTGCACAAAAAAAAAATCATATATATGTTTTAATTAAAATAGTTAAGATTATTTTAAATTAAGATAATTAGATTATTTTTAATTAATTAGAATAATTATGACTAATATATATTATTTTAAAATTTTCTCCCTATATATTTAGAATTTTAAAATATTTGTATAGTGTTACATATTTTGTCAATAAATTATATTAAAATAATAGCAAAAAATCACTTGATAATAATTAGTTACGATAAAAAAATATATTACAAACAACCTAGGAAAATGTTATTTTTGATCTAGAGTATTTAAATTTCAAATATGATAAAATTAATATTATTATTATCATAATAATAATAATAATAATAATGATGATGATGATGATGATGATGATGATGATAATATAAAAGAAGGTTTTCTCAAGTATGCAAATGTCACATGATAGTATCATAGTGATTTTTTCCTGCCAAAATATTACTGAAATTTTTTATTTTCATAATTATTCATAAAAATACATAATTAAGTAGTATATATTGTAATTTCAAATAATTAAGGTAATTATGATCATCCTATATATGTTTTAGTTAAAATAGTTAAGATTATTTTAAATTTAGATAATTATATTATTTTAAACTAATTAAATAATTATTATCAATATATATTATTTTAAAACTTTCTCTATATATATTTTGAATTTTAAAATATTTGTATAGTATTACAATTTTTGTCAATAAATTAAATTAAAATAATATAAAAAATTCACTTGATAGTAATTAGATATGATAAAATTATATTACAAACAACCTAGAAATTTTTTATCTAGGATCTAGAGTATCTAAGTTTCAAATATTATTAAAATTGGTACTTTAAATTTTTTTAATTTATGAAAATACATGTTACATTACATATATTTACATACATACATAACTATAATAATTAAGATAATTACAAACAATATAAAATGATTACGACTAATATATTATAAATTATTTCTGTTTTTATTTCATTTGGGTTCTTTCTATCTTTATATACCAATAAATCAAAATTGAAGGTGTCTTATATGTCTATCTTTTTTTTTGTTTCCTTCCTCCTTCCAATCTATTTAGGTCAAAATATTGTGATACTGAAAAGGGTTAGTTCTCAATTTATTGCGTTGGCATTATAAGTTGACGTTTTTATTCTTCTCCCATTTTATCTAATATATGAAATTCTTCCTTCTTTGTGTTTATGGCATATTTTGTTGTCATTGGAAAAGGTAAGCAATTAGTTTATTTTATTGTTCTCAAATTTTTTATTATTGTTTTTGTGTTTTGTTTTAACTTTTGAGATTTTGAGATGTTCTACCACTTTTTTTTATTGCTTTCTTAAGCCATTTTAAAATTTATGTTTTTTGTGTTCAATTTATGTTTTTTATAAAATTGTTCAGTCTTTATATTCAAGACATATTTTACTCACAGAGAATAAGGTAAGCATCGAATCTATTTCATTGTTCTTCATTTCTTTTCTTATTTTTTGTGGGTTTTATTTTTTCAATTTTTGTGGTAATTTCTTGCTTTTCCAATTGCATTTTTAAACTTTTTAAAATTTATATCTTTTGTCCCCAATTGGTAATGTGCTTTTCAATTAGTTTAGAGATTTCTTTTACAGTCTTTAATTTTTTGGTCTAAATATTTTACAATTTGGTTATATTTTTAATTGAAAATCTATCACTTTTAAATAAAAATATTTTTTTTAAGAATGTTTATGTTGCTTGTGTTTTTGTCTAATCCAAAAGTTTTTTTAAACCATTACTAATATATGTGTTTTAAACCTTATGGATTCTCACTCGATAGTTGTGGATTCAATTTATATATTTGGTACATGTTCAATTATAGTAATGTTGTACCATGTATATGAAGAGAGTTTAGGTACTATTTTTAACAATGGTATATCTTGATATTTGATATAGTGTATTTTATTTTGAATTTGTTCATAATAGTGGATTTGATTGTCACAATCTTACTAATGCATTGTATTTGTTTTTGTAGCTTTTGCTTGTAGTATTTTTTTTTTTTACATTGTCTCATCTACATTCCACATTTGCTTAATGGATGAAAGGGAGAAGAGTTGTTCTACTTAAATTTCAAATAAAGATATATGGGACCAAGACATATATTCCATATATGTCACTTATTAATATATAGATCTCAATAGATAAAATGTAATTTTATCCAATGATTAAAAAATCTACATGAAAACATATTGAGATTTAGAGGTACTACTTAATCATATAAAAATAAAATTTTACATTAAAATATATTAATATTTAAGTCTTACATGCTAATAAAAAAAATTAGAGCAAAATATATCATACAAAAATTAATATTTTACATCAAAGCATATTAATATATAAACAAAAGTTACTAATATTTAAATTTTAAAGAAAAAAAATACCACTAAGATATTAAATATTTTACATAAAAATATATTAATATCTATTTTATTATGATAGAAACTTCAATTTAGTTAAATATTTAGTTTCAATTATAACAAAATTTAAAAAATACTGAAAAAATTAATGACACTTTGAAATTAATAATGAAATTATAATTATATTTATACCTATTTTTTAAATAAAAATATATAGATATATATTAATTAAAGCTACTATTTTTTCTTATTTGTTAATTCATAAAAATACATAATTATATTAGTGAAGGTAATTACAACCAGTATATATTTTGATCTGAATTAATTAAGATAATTATGACTAACTTATATAATTTAGATATACATTAATTGATAATATTAATATATATTTTGATTCAAATTTATAATATATTTAAATTAGGATTACTTTTAAAAGGTAAATAATATTATAATCTTTTCCACATAGAATACTTTTATATTTTTTAATTATTTTTTTCAATTTTAACATTCTATAATTATCATACTTAAATATCATACATTGATTCATTAATTTATGCTTAAAATATCACACTTAAATTATAAACTAATATAAATAAAGTAAAAATATCAATCCATAAATAATAATAACATATAATATTTGAAAAAAAATACTTGACATTTTTTAATATTTATTAATTTATTATAAATATTTATTGTTACTATTATTATATGAATTAATATAGATTATGCGTATTTATTTTGCATTATATTTTAACCTTTATATATTACTATTATTACTATTATGAATCATTTAATTTATAATAAATGTTTTACTAATGCATGTAATAAATTCAAAATTAAATAGAATTAAATTAAACTTAAAAATCACGCAAAAATTATCACCTAATTTATAAATACTCACAAAACTTTGCTGAAGTCTTTTATCTTTTCATCAAACAAAAATGTTTGTTTTTTCTTCTTCTTTGAAAATGGATATTTAAATTGATATACAAAGTTATTCTAATACAAATCAAATTTAGAAGTCAGTGCTTAATGCTTATTATAAAAAAAAGTTAATTGTCAAATAAAGCTCATATATATACATATATACATACATATATACATATATACATATATAATGCATGCATTTATGCATATAATCATGAATTCAATTCTAACTAACATACTTAAAGGACTCAATTATTTTTGTGAAGAGTACTAGCAACACACTATCTAATAGACTCTTCTTAATACATATCCTACTATTGGGAAAAATTTATTAAAAACTAGAAAATCAGGATAAAGACTCATTAAATACGAAGTAGGACCCAAAAAATTTGTGATTTTAATAAATTTAAACCAATAGTAAAAAAGTATGTTGCTAACATTTCTCATTTTTTATACATAAGGTTGAAAATGTTTCATGAAAATTGACCTACAAATGAATTAAACCAATTCAAAATTATTAGAGAAAAATTATTCTGTAAACATCATTTTATTATTAATATCTCTTATTAAAATTATGTATATATTTAAGTTACATACAAATGTAAATATATTTATAAAAATAATATTTTCTAAAAATTCATTTATATAAATTAAAATGATATAAGACATATATAAATATTGAATTTAAATATATATTGATATTTATAATTATTTTATATATATTTTAAATATTTATATACATATTTATTATCACAAATTTATAAAAAGTTAATCAAAATGATTAATAAATATATGAAAAATTATAATAATATAAAAAAATTATAAATTATATAGTATAAACTTAATACCCATGCAAGACACAGGTTATTATGCTAGTTATTTAAATAATATTAAAAATTATCGTTGTATGTAATATTATATATAATTGATATACAATTATATACAATTTAAATTTAACAAAATAAAATTATATACAATTATAGCAAACTAGGGTCTACCAAACAGTGAGAGATTTGGGTAGTGTATACAAAATTCTAAGTTCAAATCTTATTGATGTCATTCATTAATAAAAAAAAAGAAGACAATTATAGCTTACATAGATAAATGTTGCATCGATTGAGTTACCAACATAGTTCTTTTTAAAGAACTATTCGTTTATTGCATCTTAACAGCCAAATCATACAATTGACCATTGACCATTGACCTACAACTCATACGATTGACTGTTGACCTATACCATAAATTTTCATTTTTTGAACAGTAGTTTCATGGACCTTTGCATTGTTCTAATATAATTTATATATAGTTCAGACAAACTATTTAGTCTATATAAACAAATATTTTTATGTTTTACTAACATATAGTACACAAAGAAGCATTAAGAATAAAGCTCATTGTTATTGATACTACAGTTGTTAGAGATGGCTAAGCTTGCTTTCGCACAGATTGCCTTTATCCTTATCATTTTAGGTTTGCTAATTTCACAGTTTCTAATTTCTTAACATCCATCAATGTAGGCTGCAAAACTTTTCATTGTTCAACAATTTGTCCTATCCTTGCCTTTTTGTATTTTTCAGTTATTTCAAGGACAAGTGAAGCGGCTGAACCGAAAAAATGTCAGAAAGTGCTACAATCGAGTAACTGCAATCTCCTAAAATGCAAACAGGATTGCATCCTCTTGTATAGAAACTTCCGAGGCTTCGGAGAGTGCATTGGCAATGGACCTTACCAATGTGTTTGCTTCTATGATTGTTTTGCCAACAAGTTTGAAGCTCAATCAACACCAGATTTGATGTAAACTTAGGGTGTGATAATATGTACTCTGTTATGGAGGGTGAGAGATACAGAGGGTGAGAGAGGGAAGGCTATTGGAAGTTAATAAGTGCATGGCTACCTCAATAAGCACTAGCTTTATGGCCCATTTGATTTGAGTAAATAACTTAATAAAGCATTTATTGAATAACTGTGAATCATATAAGCGTTAATATAAAAGTTGTTTTTATAATCAAAAACAAAATAAAGTAAAATTATTTTCATATAAATTATAAGTTAATTTCATAAGCTATAAGATAAATCTAAACAAATTATTCCAAATGAACTCTTAATGTAAGATTAGGATGTGATGATTTTTAGTTAGAGGGAGGGAGGGAGAGTTGTTGAAAGTTATGAAGTGTATGACTTCCACGTGTGGGCTTTTCACTAAATGTTAATCTGGAAACAAATTATCACGTGGAGGTACTTTTGAAACTATTTTATCATTGGGGTTTCTTCATTAAGAGAAAGAAAAGACACCTTTTTATGCCTGGGACTCAAACTTGGACCCTAGGAGGTAAATAGAATAGATGATTTCACAAATATATTCCACCCTTTGACTTGATGTATTATCCTATAAATCAATTAGGCCATTCACAGTCTTCCAGAATGATATAAACAAAAGTAATATCGTCATTAGGAAAGAACAAATTAAATGAGAAATTATGTTTGCTGACCAACACACCCTTAATTAAGAAAAGAAATCACCATCACAGCTAATGATTTTTTGAGGTGGAAGAAATCACCATCACTTATGTACCCAACCTGCCTACTACATACAAATTTTATGAGAAATCCAAGATATGGTTTCTCTTCAAAACACTAAGGTTCATGCAATTACATGTATCTAGGTTAAGTGTGCAATCTTATTCCCGTCATAATTAAAATTCATTGTGTGGCAATCACCAATTCAAATACAGTATTGAACAATATTGCTACTTGGATTCAGTTGCAAGCTAGGTGGCAAATACTCTCAAAGACCATGCATACTAACTAACCTGAATGTGCCTTTTAGGGAACATCTGTAGGTAAATGGGTTTAAAATGAATGAAAGGAACTCAGGATGTTTAAAGTTCCACATTAACCAAACTAGTGATGGTACCTAATGGCTGATAGTTAACAACATCTAGCATAAGAACAAGGATAAGATCAAGCAACTTACCTCCTCAACAGTAAACAAAACTAGATCCAACTAGGAGTGGCAAAACAATCCATTTATCCATCATATCCATCCAATTCATCCACAAGTAAATCCAACCAATCCATCCATTACATTAATAATAATAATAATAATAATAATAATGGGTTGGATCTAATCCATCCTTTTAATTTTATGGATGGTTAGTAATCCATCCACTATATTTTGAAAATCTATTGGATTACATTAAATAAAAAAATAAAATCCGTTGGCTAAAAAAATTTAAAAAGACAAAGGCATCTTTTGCTTAGCTTTAGGCAAGGCATCTTTAGCTCGGCTTCGACTAAGGCATCTTTGGCTTGACTTTGACTAGGGCATCTTCGGCTCAACCTCGGCCAGGACATCTTCGACTCGACTAAGGCATCTTTG
Source organism: Spatholobus suberectus (assembly GCA_004329165.1). Taxonomy (NCBI): domain Eukaryota; kingdom Viridiplantae; phylum Streptophyta; class Magnoliopsida; order Fabales; family Fabaceae; genus Spatholobus; species Spatholobus suberectus. The sequence continues at coordinate 56,872,265 of CM014731.1, read as the reverse complement.
ACTCGGCCAAGGCATCTTCAACTCAACGTCAGCTATGACATCTTAGGCTTGGCTTTAGCTAGGGCATTTTCGGCTCGACCTCGGCCAAGACATCTTTGGCTCAACTTTAGCTAGGGCATCTTCGACTTGACCTTGGCTAGGACATCTTTGGCTTGGTTAAGGCATCTTTAACTCAGCTAGGACATCTTTAGCTCGGCTTCGGCCATGACATCGTCGGCTCGACTTTAGCCGAGCATTTTCGACTTAATCTCAGCCAAGACATCTTTAGCTCGGCCAAGGCATCTTCAACTCAACCAGGACATCTTTGTCTTGGCTTTAGCCAAGACATCTTCAGCTAAGGCATTTTTGGCTCAACTTTGACTAGGGCATCTTTGAGTCAACCTCGACCATGGCATCTCTGGCTTAGCCTTCGCTAGGATAGCTTTGGCTCGACCAAGGCATCTTTGGCTTGACCTCGGTTAAGGCATTTTCAGCTTAACCTTGGCCAGAGCATCTTTAACTCGGCTTTGGTTAGGGCATCTTTGGCTCAACATCGGGTAGGACATCTTCAACTCAATCTCGGCCATGACATCTTTGGCTAGGTCATTGCATCTTTGTCTCGGCCGGGGCATCTTCAACTCTGATTCAGCTAGGGTATCTTCGACTCGGTCTCAGTTGGGGCATTTACGACTCGGCCTCGACCAGGGTATTTTTGGCTCGACTTCAAGCAGGGCATCTTCAACTTAGCCTCGACTAGGACATCTTTGGCTCGACTTCAACCAGGGCATCCTCAGATCAGCCTCAGCCAGCACATCTTCGGCCAGAGTATCTTCATCTTGGCTTTGACCATAATGTCTTTAACTCGATTTCGACCAAAGTATTTTCTACTCGATTCCGGCCAAAGTATTTTCTACTCAATTCGGGCCAAAGTATTGTGTGACATGATTTTTTTACATGAATGAAAAAGTGAGTGGGGAGTGGTTTGTTATGGAGAGAGAGTAGGGGGGAGAGAGAGAGAGAGAGAATATTTTAAAATAAAAATTATTTAATTTTTAAAATATATTATTTTTGTGGATGGATTGGATATCCATCCGTTAAAAAATTGTTAATGGATGGATTGGATTGGATTTTATTAGATGGATTATATTTTTTAAATGAATTTTTAACGGATCAAAATAGATTAATGAATTATTTTTATCCAGTCCATTATAATTTGTCTAAGAATTTATCCGATCCATCTGTTTGCCACTCCTAGATCCAACCATGCAAAGCCTCCCAATTAAACTTGGAAAAGAGAATTCCATTCTCATGTCCAAAAAATCCCTTCCAGAATAACATAACTTGACAGAATTATTGCTGCCTCAATCTTGAATACACCCTCAGGGCAAGCCTGGACCTAGTCTGGAGGGGCAATGGCCCAAGGCCCATAGTTAGAAGGGACCCTAAAAAATTAAAAAAGTCTATATAGTTATGTATTTTTTTTATATTATTTTATGTTATTTTCATGAATAGATTGAAATTAGTGTCCCATTTTGTGTCTCTTTCATTCAAATAAAATGTAACATGTGATTAAAAATTTTTACTCTTTATATTAACAAAAAAGAAGAGAAAATATCACTCTTTTGGTTGTTAGATTTTTTTTGGGTGTGTTAAATTCATAAATTTATGTTAAATGAATTTTCAGCTAATTGTGTCATATCAGCATGTAATGGACTTACACAAATAGACTTATAGTGTTTTTTTTTAACAAGATAAGAAACACAAATCAAAACTCAAATTATAAAGGGATTAAAACTAAAAGTTAGTATATTAATAAAAAAAAATATATGTAAGCTTTAATACGAAATGATGATATTTTGTCGGTAGTAGACGATAATGACGAATCTAAAGCATTTTCTTCGAGGGAGCTAAATATAAAAATTAAGTTAAATTGTAATTTTAAAATTAGTATATTAAATTTAAAAAACAACTAAAAAATTCATAATAATTCACCACATATCATGCAAACCAAAATTATATAAATTAAACAACATATACAATACCATAACTTTGTAGTGAGAGAAAAGAGATTTGGTTTTTAAAATTAATGGTTGCAATTTTACTGATAGGAATCTTTATGATATTTAGATATCATGTTTAAAGTTTTAAAAACATAATTGACCTTCACATTTCGTTAAAGCAAAATTTAATTTTTAACTTGAGAATAATAAGAATAATGCATTCTGTGTTTCAAGCAATGAAATAATATTTCTTTAATTTCTATTTTATTAAGAAACATCTAGGAAAAAATAGAGAAGCCTTAAAAATTATTGAAAATGATGTTTGTATGCTTTCTGGGAGGTGTCTCCATCTTTAGTGGTAAGAGAGATAGGAAGAAGAGAGGGAGAAAATATGAGATGTGATGAGAAAGGAAGAGAGAAATAAAAAAATAAATTGAAAAGGAGTTATAAGAACTAAAATTGTATAAAATCATTGTTGAAAAATTATATATACATATTGTGTATATATGTTTTTTCTTTTAAAGGGTGGCCTTATATATAGATATTTGTGTGTGTAATTTTTTTGGGAGGAGGGGGGGGGGGGGGGGGGTGTGGGAATTAAATGATAGATGATAACATGTCTAAATTAAATAAAACTGTGATACTTTTTTTAAAAAAAATTGTTAAAATTATGTTATTCACTTAATGTAAGTATCATTTTTAATGAAATTACATGTCTATATTTTTTGCGATATATATTTACATCTTTGAATATTTATATATAAGGAGTCTTTATCTATCATTTTGTCCTATACTTATAAAATGTCAGGACCGACCTTGTACGCCTTTAGCCTTAGTTCTGTAGCTTATGTCTGATACAGTGATGCAGCTATAAAACTTGATTCTTTCCAAAACTAGAGGAGTTTTGGGGACAGTCGTGGCTTCAAAATCAACATACCATGTTAATGACTAACCCTAAATTAAGGAGAATCAGAAAGAAAGTGGTGTGTTCAATAGCTATAGTGATCTATGATTTAGGGACTATCAAAGCACAATGATGTTAAATGAATTTGTGGACATGGAGAATGGTAGAATGTTTGGATCCATGGTAATAACAAATACTAGCAATTCTTTGAAGTGTCCATAACCATTCTCATGAGTTTCTCAAAATGAACAGAAGACGGTTCCCTGGCAATTTAAGCTACACGTAGCAGTTAAATGTCATATTAAAGGGGGTGTATTGGATTGGGATTTTAAAAGACTATTTTGGACATAAAAAAGTCTTGTGAATTTTAAAAGACTATGCAAGAATGTAATGACTTATAAATTTTTTTTAAAAGACTTGTATAATCAAGATTTATAAACTTTTGCTTGAAATTGCTGATCCATAAGCACATGCCATTGTTATCTAAACAATAGGGAGTGCCCAAGAACAAATAGATAAAACACTTCACTATGAGAAAAAAAAAGTTCAAACTTCCTCATAATTTTAATTAGGAAACATGCATGAAATCTACATAACCGATGTTACAGAGCACACTATTTTATTCAAAGCTAAAACAAAGTCCTATAATTTATGTTGGAATTAGTATGCAAGTGTGTGATTGGCATTGGTAATGCACAGGGTTTTTTTTTATACATTTTTGACTCTTTTTGATGATGTACATAATGAATTCGTCCAAACAAGTTGACAAAGACAAATGAAAAGGTCTTTTACCTAATTACAAAGAAGGTGTGTAGGATTAGAAGAAAGAGATTACTAAGTACAGTGCCAAGGTCATACCACCTTCAATGAAAAGAGAATGAATTATGGATGATGGGAGAAAGAAAAGTCTGGCAACGGTAGAAAAAAAAAAAAGGAAAGAAAGAGTAGAAAATTGTTAAGGGTTTACTTGAGATTGTTGGATGGGTGTAGTATTTATACATCTTACAGAATAATTACACGAAATCTACCTTACAAAACAATCCATCGGAATTTGTATTTTTTAATACCAAAAGACTTTTTATAAATCATAAAATATCTCAATTGAATACCACCAAATTTTGTTATCTTCTTAAAAGTATCTTGATAATCTTGATTAAATATCACAAGATTTATTTATATTACTTAAAAGTCTTGATTAAATACCACAAGACTTTTTTTATCACAAAAAAGTCTTTTAAAATTCTTTAAAATCTTAGTCCAATGCACTTCCTAAATAATGAATGATCTATATAGATCGAGGTAAGGTAGAGATTATATATTCAGTTCTCATGAAAACCACAAATATAGCTTATTCTACCTCTTTTTGTCAATATAGAGCCGCAAAACCTCTTTATAATACCACTTAAAAATAATAGACTATGAAATACATCAGTGAGAATAAGATGGGTTCACCCGGGCCAAATCATAAACTTTGTTAACCTATGCAAAAGGTAGCAATGGAAGGAAAACTGACCCTAGGTGGTATAATGATTATAATAGTACACCATACTACCACAAGTCTCAGGAAGGTAAATTCTGCAACAGAAGACCACCTTTCTTTTTCTTAACCGTTCTAATAAAGCACACTACACATACTACGTACTTGTACTTATTCTTCCAAAAAATTGGATCCACAAACATGCTGTTTGTCTACTTAATTAAAATTTAGATTTTAAATATTTATTCTACTGTCACTTATTCCATTTCCATTCTGGCTAGACAAAATTTAGATGCAATCCCGTAGCTGCTTCTAGTATTGTTTTCAAATTAGAATTAAAGTTTTCTCTTCACATAATAAAGTAAATGACACATGTCATTTACATAGAGGCTCAGATAACACATGTTATTATTTGGTGCTTCATAAATATTAGGTTCGGTTACATACCATAATTATAATCATTATAATCATTGCATTAAAGCGTTTTAAATAGCTATATTAATTTGAATTTAAAAATTCTATTAAATACGTACCTTTTATATAACTACATTAATTATAATTAAAATTCTATTGGCCATTTGACTTAATTATTTGTTAATAACTAATGAGAATAATCCACTCTATATATTAAATTAGAACTTCTATCTCTCACGAGAGCATTTTTAGCTATTATTCTTTAACGAGAGCGTTTTTAGCAGTCATTCTTCAATGAGAGTGTTTTTAGGGATTTCCTTAACCTCTCATATCTTTTAATCAATCATTTTCAATATCTTTATATCTATATTAAATTTTAATATCTTTTAAAATAAATTATCAGTAATTAGAATTACCTTGTATCACAATATAAACTATATATTATAAATTTATAATATAATCTATATGCTCAAAAATATTTATTTATTACTAATTTATTATAATATAATTTATATTATATATTCAAAAGTATTTATATATTATAAATTTATGTTATATGAAATAAATATTTATTTTTCATGATGCACATGTTAAGATACTAATTATACTGTAAATCAATTAGAGTTAGCCTAATGGTGATGAATAATTTACACAAAGTTTTAAGTTCAAATCTTATTATTGTCATTTTACACTTCTAAAATACAAATAAGAAAGATGCTTTGTGCACCAATGAACAAAAGTTTAACTTCTCTATTATAAAAGTCATCATATTTATCCACCCTATATATTAAATTAGAATTTCTATCTCTTACGAGAGTGTTTTTAGCTATTATTCTTTAACAATGGCGTTTTTAGCTGTAATTATTCAACGAGAGTGTTTTTAGGGATTTCTTTGATCTCTCATATCATTTAATCTATCATTTTCAATATTTTTAGTTCTAAATTATATTTTACTATTTTTTAAAACAAATTATCAATAATTAGAATGACATTGCATCACATTATAAACTATATACTATAAATTTATAATATATAATCTATATGTTCAAAAATATTTATTTATTACATGCACCCTATATATTAAATTAGAATTTCTATCTCTCACAAGAGGATTTTAAGCTATTATTCTTTAACGAGAGCGTTTTTAGTCAGTCATTCTTCAACTAGAGTGTTTTTAGGGATTTATTTAACCTCTCACATCTTTTAATCTATCATTTTTAATATATTTAGTTCTAAATTAAATTTTAATATTTTTTAAAATAAATTATCAATAATTAAATGACATTAATTTACATGTTCAAAAATATTTATTTATTATGAATTTTAATTATAATATAATTTATATTATATATTCAGAAGTATTTATATATTATAAATTTATGTTATATGAAATAAATATTTATTTTGTGCAATGCACATGTTAAGATACTAATTATATTGTAAATCAATTAGAGTTAGCCTAATGGTGAAGAATAATTTACATAAAGTCTTAAGTTTGAATCTTATTGTTGTTATTGTACACTTAAAAAATGCTAAAAAGAAAGATGCTTTGTGCACCAATGAACCAAAATTTAGCTTCTCTATCATAAAAGTCACCATATTTATACATCCTATATGTTAAAGTAGAACTTTTATCTCTCACAAGAGTATTTTTAGTTAGCATTCTTTAACAAGAGCATTTTTAGCCATCATTCTTCAACGAGAGCGTTTTTAGGGATTTCTTTGACCTTTCATATCTTTTAATCCATCATTTTCAATATCTTTAGTTCTAAATTATATTTTGAATATTTTAAAAATAAATTATCAATAATTAGAATGACATTGTATCACAATAGAAACTATATATTATAAATTAATGATATAATCTATATGTTCAAAAGTATTTATTTATTACAAATTTTAATTATAATACAATTTATATTATATATTCAAAAGTATTTATATATTATAATTTATGTTATATAAAATAAATATTTATTCTGTGCAATGCACATGTTAAGATACTAATTATACCATAAATCAATTAGAATTAGCCTAATGGTGAAGAATAATTTGCACAAATTCTTAAACTCGAATCTTATTGTTGTAATTGTACACTTAAAAAATACTAAAAAGAAAGATGCTTTGTTCACCAATGAACAAAAATTTAACTTCTCTATCATAAAAGTCACCATATTTGTCCGCCCTATATATTAAATTAGAACTTCTATCTCTCACGAGAGCGTATTTAGCTATCATTCTTTAATGAGAGCGTTTTTAACAGTCATTCTTTAACGAGAGTGTTTTTAGGGATTTCTTTAACCTCTTATATCTTTTAATCTATCATTTTCAATATCTTTAAATCTATATTAAATTTTAATATTTTTTAAAATAAATTATCAGTAATTAGAATGATCTTGTATCACAATATAAACTATATATTATAAATTTATAATATGATCTATATGCTCCAAAATATTTATTTATTACAAATTTTAATTATAATATAATTTATATTATATATTCAAAAGTATTTATTTATTATAAATTTATGTTATATAAAATAAATTTTTATTTTGTGCAATACATAGCTTAATAATTATACTAAAAATCTGTTAGAGTTAGCCTAACGGTGAAAAATAGCTGAATTATTATTCTTTTTACGATAAAAGGGTTTGGTGCAATCGTTATTTTATATCATATTGTAAACTTTTTTACCATTCATGATTTTTAATATGATTATTTTATTTATATATTTAGCTTGTTTTTATTTTTATAGTTTATTTTAATTTATTGTTTAATATATTTAATAATATTAAAATGTATCTAATTTGAATTAATTTAATTACTATTAAATCTTTTACGATAATTAATTATAATCATAAAATTTACATAATAGATTTGAGCCTTGCAATACATGGGTTAAAATGCTAGTTATAAATAAATTTGAGAATCCATTCACAAGTTTGGATTACACATGGCAAATCAAGAATAAATTTCAAGGTTTGGATGACACATGTCATTTACATAGAAGTTCAAATAACACATGCTGTTATTTGGTGTTTCGTAAATATTGGGTTCAGTTACATACCATAATTATAATATTTATAATTCTTGCATTAAAGAGTTTTAAGTAACTATATTTGAATTTTGAATTAAAAAATTCTATTAAATACGTACCTTTTAAATAACTACGTTAATTATAATTAAAAATTCTATTGGTCATTTGACTTAATTATTTGTTAATAACTAATGAGAATAATTATAAATAAATTTGAGAATCCATTCATAGGTTTGGATTACACGTGGCGAATCAAGAATAAATTTCAAGGTTTAGATGACACATGTCATTTACATAGAGGTTCGGATAACACATGCCGTTATTTGGTGCTTCGTAAATATTAGGTTCAGTTACATACCATCATTATAATCATTATAATTATTACATTAAAGAGTTTTAAATAGCTATATTTGAATTTTGAATTTAAAAATTCTATTAAATACCTACCTTTTAAATAACTATCTTAATTATAATTAAAAATTCTATTAGTCATTTGACTTAATTATTTGTTAATAACTAATGAGAATAATATATATAGTTTCCTTAATTATTTTCAAAATCAAGGACAAACTAACGAGTATTTTTTATTTTCTCAAAACCTATATACTTCATAAGTAATTTTTTATTAACATTCACCCTAATTTTGTCCTAAATAGAAATCATTATAAATAAATTTAAAAATCCATTCACAGGTTTGGATTACACGTTATGAATCAAGAGTAAATTTCAAGGTTTGGATGACATGTGTCATTTACACAGAGGTTCAGATAACACATGTCATTCTTTGGTGCTTTGTAAATATTTGGTTTGGTTGCATACCATAATTATAATCATTATAATTATTACATTAATGAGTTTTAAATAGCTATCTTTGAATTTTGAATTTAAAAATTCTATTAAATACCTACCTTTTAAATAACTACCTTAATTATAAATAAAATTTCTATTGATCATTTGACTTAATTATTTGTTAATAACTAATAAGAATAACATATATAGTTTCCTTAAATATTTTCAACATTAAGGAAAAATAAATGAGTATTTTTTATTTTTTCAAAAATTGTATGCATCATCAGTAATTAAGGTAATTATGATCATCATATATATGTTTTAGTTTAAATAGTTAAGATTATTTTAAATTTAGATAATTAGATTATTTTATACTTATTAGAATAATTATTATCAATATATATTATTTTAAAACTTTCTCTATATATATTTTGAATTTTAAAATATTAGTATAGTATTACGATTTTTGTCAATCAATTAAATTAAAATAATACAAAAAAATTCACTTGATAATAATTTATTACCATAAAATTATATTACAGACAACCTAGAAAATTTTTATCTAGGATCTAGAGTATTTAAGTTTTGAATATTATTAAAATTGGTACTTTAATTTTTTTTATTTTATGAAAATACATATTACATATACATACATACATAACTATAATAATTAAGATAATTACAAACAATATAAAATGATTACGACTAATATATTATAAATTATTTATGTTTTTATTTCATTTGGGTTCTTTCTATCTTTATATACCAATAAATCAAAATTGAAGGCATCCCATATGTCTATCTTTTTTTGTTTCCTTCCTTCTTCCAATCTGTTTAGGGCAAAATATTGTGATACTGAAAGGGGTTAGTTCTCAATTTATTGTGTTGGCATTATAAATTGACGTTTTTATTCTTCTCCCATTTTATCTAATATATAGAATTCTTCCTTCTTTGTGTTTAGGGTATTTTTTGTTGTCATTGGAAAAGGTAAGCAATTAGTTTATTTTATTGTTCTCAAATTTTTTATTATTGTTTTTGTGTTTTGTTTTAACTTTTGAGATTTTGAGATTTTTTCCCACTTTTTTTTATTGCATTCTTAAACCATTCTAAAATTTATGTTTTTTGTTTTCAATTTATGTTTTTTATGAAATTGTTCATTCTTTATATTTAGGACATATTTTACTCACGGAGAATAAGGTAAGCATTGAATCTATTTCATTGTTCTTCATTTCTTTTCTTATTTTTTGTGGGCTTTTTTTTTCAATTTTTGTGGTAATTTCCTGCTTTTCCAATTGCATTTTTAAACTTTTTAAAATTTATATCTTTTGTCCCCAATTGGTAATGTGGTTTTCAATTAGTTTAGAGATTTCTTTTACGCTTTTAATTTTTTGGTCTAAATATTTTACAATTTGGTTATATTTTTAATTGAAAATCTATCACTTTTAAATAAAATTATTTTTTTAAAAATGTTTATGTTGCTTGTGTTTTTGTCTAATCCAAAATTCTTTTTAAACCATTACTAATATATGTGTTTTAAACCTTATGGATTCTCACTCGATAAGTTGTGGATTCAATTTATATATTTGGTACATGTTCAATTATAGTAATGTTGTACCATGTATATGAAGAGAGTTCAGGTATTATTTTTAATAATGGTATATCTTGATATTTAATATAGTGTATTTAATTTTGAATTTGTTCATAATAGTGGGTTTGATTGTCACAATCTTAATAATGCATTGTATTTGTTTTTGTAGCTTTTGCTTGTAGTATTTTTTCATGACATTGTCTCATTTACTTCCCACATTTGCTTAATGGATGAAAGGGAGAAGAGTTGTTCTACTTAAATTTCAAATAAAGATATATGGGACCAAGATATAGATTCCTTATATGTCACTTATTAATATATAGATCTCAATAGTTAAAATGTATTTTTATGCAATGATTAAAAAATCTACATGAAAACATATTAAAATTTAGAGGTACTACTTAATCATATAAAAATAAAATTTTACATTAAAATATATTAATATTTAAGTCTTAGATGCTAATAAAAAAAATTAGAGCAAAAATATATCATGCAAAAATTAATATTTTACATCAAAGCATATTAATATATAAATAAAAATTACTAATATTTAAATTTTAAAGTAAAAAAATACCACTAAGATATTAAATATTTTACATAAAAATGTGTTAATATCTAAAAACGTATTTTAAAATGTTTGTATAGTGTTACATATTTTGTCAATAAATTATATTAAAATAATACAAAAAAATCACTTGATAATAATTAGTTATGATAAAAAATATATTACAGACAACCTAGGAAATTTTTTTTTTGATCTAGAGTATTTAAATTTCAAATATGATAAAATTAACATTATTATCATTATAATAATAATAAGAATATAAAAGAAGGTTTTCTCAAGTATGCAAATGTCACATGATAGTATCATATTGATTTTTTCCTGCCAAAATATTACTGAAATTTTTTATTTTCATAATTATACATAAAAATACATAATTAAGGAGTATATATATTCTAATTTGAAATAATTAAGGTAATTATAATCATCATATATATGTTTTAGCTAAAATAGTTAAGATTATTTTAAATTTAGATAATTAGATTATTTTAAACTAATTAAAATAATTATTATCAATATATATTATTTTAAAACTTTCTCTATATATATTTTGAATTTTACAATATTAGTATAGTATTACGATTTTTGTCAATCAATTAAATTAAAATAATACAAAAAAATTCACTTGATAATAATTTATTACCATAAAATTATATTACAGACAACCTAGAAAATTTTTATCTAGGATCTAGAGTATTTAAGTTTTGAATATTATTAAAATTGGTACTTTAATTTTTTTTATTTTATGAAAATACATATTACATATACATATATACATAACTATAAAAATTAAGGTAATTACAAAAATTATAAAATGACTATGACGAATATATTAGAAATTGTTTCTATTTTTATTTCATTTGGGTTCTTTCTATTTTTATATACCAATAAATAAAAATTGAAGGCATCCCATATATCCATCTTTTTCATTTCCTTCCTTCTTCTAATCTGTTTAGGGCAACATATTGTGACACTAAAAAGGGTTAGTTCTTAATTTCTTGCATTGGCATTATAAATTGACATTTTTATTCTTCTCCTATTTTATCTAATATATATAATTCTTCCTTCTTTGTGTCTAGGGAATATTTTGGTGCCGTTGAAAAAGGTAAGCAATTAGTCCATTTTATTATTCTCAAACTTTTATTATTGTTTTTGTGTTTTGTTTTAGCTTTTTGGGTGATCTCCCACTTTTTTGTTTTTTAATTTCATTCTTAAACCATTGAAACTCCATTGTTTGTATTTAGGACATTTTGCTCACGAAGAATCAGGTAGGCATTGAATCTATTTCATTTTGCTCTTCATTTCTTTTCTAATTTATGAATTTTTTTCTTTTTGTGTTTAGGGCATATTTTGTTGCCATTGAAAAAGATAAGCAATTAGTCTATTTTATTGTTCTCAAAATTTTATATGGGTTTTTGTGTTTTGTTTTTCACTTTTGGGGTGACCTCCCACTTTTTTTTATATTGCATTCTTAAACCATTTTAAAATTTATGTTTTTTGTTTCCAAATTATTTTTTTTTATAAAATTCTTCATTCTTTGTATTTAGAACATATTTTGCCCATGAAGATCGCCCACAAAGAATAAGATAAACATTGAATTTCTTTCATTTTTTTTATTTATTTTCTTATTTTTTATGAATCTATTCCTTCTTTCTGTTTAGGGCATATTTTGTTGTCATTGGAAAAGGTAAGCAATTAGTTTATTTTGTTGTTCTCAAATTTTTTATTATTGTTTTTGTGTTTTGTTGTAACTTTTGAGATGTTTTCCCACTCTTTTTTATTGCATTCTTAAACAATTCTAAAATTTATGTTTTTTTTTTTCAATTTATGTTTTTTATGAAATCGTTCATTCTTTATATTCAAGATTTATTTTACTCACGAAGAATAAGGTAAGCATTGAATCTATTTATTGTTCTTCATTTCTTTTCTTATTTTTTGTGGTTTTTTTTTTTTCAATTTTTGTGGTAATTTCCTACTTTTCCAATTTCATTTTAAACTTTTTAAAATTTATGTCTTTTGTCTCCAATTGGTAATGTGGTTCTCAATTAGTTTAGAGGTTTCTTTTACGCTTTTAATTTTTTGTTCTAAATATTTTACAATTTGATTATATTTTTAATTGAAAATCTGTCACTTTTAAATAAACATGTTTTTAAAAATGTTTATGTTGCTCGTATTTTTGTCTAATCCAAAAGCCTTTTTAAACCATTACTAAGATATGTGTTTTAAATCTTATGGATTCTCACTCGATAAGTTGTGGATTCAATTTATATATTTGGTACATGTTTATTATAGTAATGTTGTACCATATTTATGAAGAGAGTTCAGGTATTACTTTTAACAATGATATATCTTGATATTCAATATAGTGTATTTTATTTTGAATTTGTTCATAATAGTGGATTTGATTATCACAATCTTACTAATGCATTGTATTTGTTTTTGTAGCTTTTGCTTGTAGTATTTTTTTTATGACATTGTCTCATCTACGTTCCACATTTGCTTAATGGATGAAAGGGAGAAGAGTTGTTTAACTTAAATTTCAAATAAAGATATATTGGAGCAAGATATAGATTCCATATGTGTCACTTATTAATATATAGATCTCAATAGTTAAAATGTATTTTTATACAATGATTAAAAAATCCACATGAAAACATATTAAGATTTAGAGATAATACTTAATCATATAAAAATAAAAATTGTACATTAAAATATATTAATATTTAAATCTTAGATGAGAATAAAAAAATTAGAGCAGAAATATATCATACAAAAATTAATATTTTACATTAAAGCATATTAATATATAAATAAAAGTTACTAATATTTAAATTTTAAAGTAAAAAATTACCACTAAGATATTAAATATTTTACATAAAAATATGTTAATATCTATCCTATTATTATAGAAACTTCAATTTAGTTAAATATTTAGTTTCAATTATAACAAAATTTAAAAAATACTGAAAAAATTAATGACACTTTGAAATTAATAATGAAATTATAATTATATTTATACCTATTTTTTAAATAAAAATATATAGATATATATTAATTAAAGCTACTATTTTTTCTTATTTGTTAATTCATAAAAATACATAATTATATTAGTGAAGGTAATTACAACCAGTATATATTTTGATCTGAATTAATTAAGATAATTATGACTAACTTATATAATGTAGATATACATTAATTGATAATATTAATATATATTTTGATTCAAATTTATAATATATTTAAATTAAGATTACTTTTAAAAGGTAAATAATATTATAATCTTTTCCACATAGAATACTTTTATATTTTTTAATTATTTTTTTCAATTTTAACATTCTATAATTATCATACTTAAATATCATACATTGATTCATTAATTTATGCTTAAAATATCACACTTAAATTATAAACTAATATAAATAAAGTAAAAATATCAATCCATAAATAAATAATAACATATAATATTTGAAAAAAAATACCTGACATTTTTTAATATTTATTAATTTATTATAAATATTTATTGTTACTATTATTATATGAATTAATATAGATTATGCATATTTATTTTGCATTATATTTTAACCTTTATATATTACTATTATTACTATTATGAATCATTTAATTTATAATAAATGTTTTACTAATGCATGTAATAAATTCAAAATTAAATAGAATTAAATTAAACTTAAAAATCACGCAAAAATTATCACCTAATTTATAAATACTCACAAAACTTTGCTGAAGTCTTTTATCTTTTCATCAAACAAAATGTTTGTTTTTTCTTCTTCTTTGAAATATAATGGATATTTAAATTGATATACAAAGCTATTCTAATACAAATTAAATTTAGAAGTCAGTGCTTAATGCTTATTATAAAAAAAAGTTAATTGTCAAATAAAGCTCATATATATACATATATACATACATACATATATACATATATACATATATAATGCATGCATTCATGCATATAATCATGAATTCAATTCTAACTAACATACTTAAAGGACTCAATTATTTTGTGAAGAGTACTAGCAAAACACTATCTAATAGACTCTTCTTAATACATATCCTACTATTGGCAAAAATTTATTAAAAACTAGAAAATCAGGATAAAGACTCATTAAATACGAAGTAGGACCCAAAAAATTTGTGATTTTAATAAATTTAAACCAATAGTAAAAAGTATGTTGCTAACATTTCTCATTTTTTATACATAAGGTTGAAAATGTTTCATGAAAATTGACCTACAAATGAATTAAACCAATTCAAAATTATTAGAGAAAAATTATTTTGTAAACATCATTTTATTATTAATATCTCTTATAAAATTATGTATATATTTAAGTTACATACAAATGTAAATATATTTATAAAAATAATATTTTCTAAAAATTCATTTATATAAATTAAAATGATATAAGACATGTATAAATATTGAATTTAAATATATATTGATATTTATAATTATTTTATATATATTTTAAATATTTATATACATATTTATTATCACAAATTTATAAAAAGTTAATCAAAATGATTAATAAATATATGAAAAATTATAATAATATAAAAAAATTATAAATTATATAGTATAAACTTAATACCCATGCAAGGCACAGGTTATTATGCTAGTTATTTAAATAATATTAAAAATTATCGTTGTATGTAATATTATATATAATTGATATACAATTATATACAATTTATATTTAACAAAATAAAATTATATACAATTATAGCAAACTAGGGTCAACCAAACAGTGAGAGATTTGGGTAGTGTATACAAAATTCTAAGTTCAAATCTTATTGATGTCATTCATTAATAAAAAAAAGAAGACAATTATAGCTTACATAGATAAATGTTGCATCAATTGAGTTACCAACATAGTTCTTTTTAAAGAACTATTCGTTTATTGCATCTTAACAGCCAAATCATACAATTGACCATTGACCATTGACCTACAACTCATACGATTGACTGTTGACCTATACCATAAATTTTCATTTTTTGAACAGTAGTTTCGTGGACCTTTGCATTGTTCTAATATAATTTATATATAGTTCAGACAAACTATTTAGTCTATATAAACAAATATTTTTATGTTTTACTAACATATATAGTACACAAAGAAGCATTAAGAATAAAGCTCATTGTTATTGATACTACAGTTGTTAGAGATGGCTAAGCTTGCTTTCGCACAGATTGCCTTTATCCTTATCATTTTAGGTTTGCTAATTTCACAGTTTCTAATTTCTTAACATCCATCAATGTAGGCTGCAAAACTTTTCATTGTTCAACAATTTGTCCTATCCTTGCTTTTTTGTATTTTTCAGTTATTTCAAGGACAAGTGAAGCGGCTGAACCGAAAAAATGTCAGAAAGTGCTACAATCGAGTAACTGCAATCTCCTAAAATGCAAACAGGATTGCATCCTCTTGTATAGAAACTTCCGAGGCTTCGGAGAGTGCATTGGCAATGAACCTTACCAATGTGTTTGCTTCTATGATTGTTTTGCCGACAAGTTTGGAGCGCAATCAACACCAGATTTGATGTAAACTTAGGGTGTGATAATATGTACTCTGTTATGGAGGGTGAGAGATACAGAGGGTGAGAGAGGGAAGGCTATTGGAAGTTAATAAGTGCATGGCTACCTCAATAAGCACTAGCTTTATGGCCCATTTGATTTGAGTAAATAACTTAATAAAGCATTTATTGAATAACTGTGTATCATATAAGCGTTAATATAAAAGTTGTTTTTATAATCGAAAACAAAATAAAGTAAAATTATTTTCATATAAATTATAAGTTAATTTCATAAGCTATAAGATAAATCTAAACAAATTCTTCCAAATGAACTCTTAATGTAAGATTAGGATGTGATGATTTTTAGTTAGAGGGAGGGAGGGAGAGTTGTTGAAAGTTATGAAGTGTATGACTTCCACGTGTGGGCTTTTCACTAAATGTTAATTTGGAAACAAATTATCTCGTGGAGGTACTTTTGAAACTATTTTATCATTTGGGGTTTCTTCATTAAGAGAAAGAAAAGGCACCTTTTTCTGGCTGGGACTCAAACTTGGACCCTAGGAGGTAAATAGAATAGATGATTTCACAAATATATTCCACCCTTTGACTTGATGTATTATCCTATAAATCAATTAGGCCTTTCACAATCTTCCAGAATGATATAAACAAAAGTAATATCGTCATTAGCAAAGAACAAATTAAATGAGAAATTATGTTTGCTGACCAACACACCCTTAATTAAGAAAAGAAATCACCATCACTTATGTACCCAACCTGCCTACTGTATACAAATTTTATGAGAAATCCAAGATATGGTTTCTCTTCAAAACACTAAGGTTCATGCAATTTGTAACGATTTACTATCGCTACATATCACCGATTTAACAATCACTATGGAAAAGATTCAATTTTAAATTTTTGAAATCTCTTATTAATTTATTTAATGAAAATGTGTATAAATTTTCAATTTCCAAAATGAAAACATCTAAAAGTTTCAACACATGAGCATATGATATATTGGATAATACGCATAAGTAGCACAATAACGGAAATACAATACGATGCCTTGTGGCACTACAACCTCATAGGTAGAAGATGTAATTATCTCAAAATAAAGCATACATGGCCATTAAGTACAACTCAAAAGAGATAATATATCAAAAAAGGGGTGCGGGAAAGTCTACTATGTGACATCTATTCCTTAACTGGCCACAACTATATCTTACTCCTATCAAGGACGGTGAGGAGAGGTGGAAGAAGCATCCTCATTAGTCTTTCTAGCCTTGTCAGAAACCCATCTGTGGGTGCCACCCTCCACGGAACAAGCACCTATACTCAGATGCATGTCCAACAGCCTTAGAAGGGCGTGATGGGGTACACCAATCCTCTCTAAGCAACTCACGAAAGTCTATTATCATGGAAACAAAAATGGAAGAAACCATAACACCTATCGAAACATGACGGATAACTAGCACTCCACTAAAATGTGCCTCTTGGCCCTCCCGGTCAATCACTTAGCCACCATCTCGGCTTCTCATAGTTGGCACGACCTTGATGCTAAAAGGCCTCGCTTTGCGTCGACTGGCCATCTACTCCCGTGAGCAAAATGTCACGATCATCGTAGTCAAACACAAACATGCAAGGGTAAGCTTATAAACAAATAATTAGTCATAACATACCATGACGTTCCACACATCTATGAGAAGACAAACAACGAATATACACAGCAATTTACATGAATACTACAGTAAAAGTAGATATAGTCTCAAGTCAATATGATATGGTTGTGCAATGCATGTAGATGCGACTCCATGGAGATTTCCAACAACTTTGAGTGATCATCCAGACGTATCCCTTAACGTGGTACATCAACAACACCCTTCATAGGGCAAGAAGGCGACATGTGCCTAAAACCAACTGGGGGATTATAGGTACTGATCTTGGATCGACTGCGGCTTTGTCAGGATATGCGTGTGTGGGTAGCCGCCACCACAACTCGGGTTTGCAATGATCCCGGTCACTTGTGGAATTGCACATCTGTATATCCTCAAGGATACGCTAGGTACCTCCACTAGCCATCCCAACACTTGTCAAGCGTTCCTCAACGACTAATGCATGAATGCATGTCAACAAAACAATATTTAATCCAAGTCAGGACCCAACAACGTTCCCGCATAGATTCTCCTTTCTGTGGATTAGACATATCAACAATATGTCTGTCACCTTTATAGGCCGGGCCTTTCCACGAGATACTAAGCATAACCATCACCTTGTTCTCCAGGTCTTATATGACAAAATCCCTTAGGATTTTCCAACAATTATTTTTTTCTTAGTATTTCTGACGTTCACCATATGTGTCAAATAATTTGCGTCACATAGTTTTAAGACAATTATTAAATATTATCTTAATCATCAAGGGTATTAAATATTATATTTATTTTAATTGCTTACACCACCTAAGGATTTAAAATTTTATGATACCTCTTTATTCCATTCTATTGGTCTTGGTATTTTTCTCTTTTAATTAGTTAATAAATTATTATTATTATTATTATAAAACTAACGCTATATGTTTTCATTTTCTCAACAAATATATATATAACTATAAACAAAAGCTTAAAGTGTGTATATATATATATATATATATAGGGACAGGATCTGTTGACACTAGGTGTAAGAGTTAGTCAAATTACACCTTCAATAACTTTTTGTATGATGCAAATTTAACCAATCCAACCGTTGAATTTGATGTTCTTATTAATTAGATTAAGTATGCAAAATTTCATACAATTCTAAAACTATTTAATAGTTCATTAAATCACTTTATTTTAACGTACAATATGATATTAAAATATATGTAAATATTCAATATTTGATAACATATTTAGAAAAGTCCAAATAATGTGAAATTTGATATACATAATCATAAAGATAATATCATCAAATTCAACGGTTAGCTTGGTTAAATTTGTATTATACAAAAAGTTATTGAAGCTGTAATTTGACTAATTCTTATACCTGGTGTCAACGGATCCTACCTCATATATATATATATATATATATATATATATATATATTTCTCCATAATTACTAAAATCATAAATAAAAGTCTAAGAATTATTTCTCAACAAAAAAATAAAATAAAAATAAAATTATAATATTAAATCTATTTTTTTTTTGGAATTAAAGTTTTTCTCCTAAAACCAATTTATTTCCATCTTATCTCAAAACTTTATTAATCTGATTTATTCCTCATGTTCTCCCTTTCTATAGTTCATTAAATTTTATCTACACCTATATAGTCCAAACACTAACTCCTAATTCACTGTATAAAGTAAAAGACACCGTAATGTTCTCGTAAAAAAAAAAAGGGTCGAGTACATTATGGACATTGATTTGACGTAAAGATTTAGACTTTAATAATAAATCTTTAACCTTTATCCTAATTAATTAAATTTCAGATTTACCTAGTCCTAAAACAGTGATTATATCCCAAGTTACTACATTCCTAATCAAAGGAGTTCTACAATTTTTTTTAATTTTTTTTTTTGACTAACGACTCAAAGGTTTTAGGCACTAGCGGGTGACTTTGCTAGATCCTAAGAGCAAAACTCTGTCCCTAAATTTCCAAGTGCAGAAATTTGTGAATAAAAAAAAAATTAAAACATATTCCTATGCATAACCATATAGTTCAAAATTTTCATGTAACATAGGGGTCAAAGAGAGGCCAAATGAAATTTCTACAAGTATTTAACTACATCATTAATTCAAATAATCATATATCATAACAAGACTTACATAAAATTATATTTCCTTCACACCAAACAACAGCTACAATAACTTATACTGTGACATTTTTCATGATGCATAGCAAAGAAAAGCATAAGATTTCTAAGCCAAAAAAAATGAGCAAACATATTCCAACAGCAACCCAACAATAGCAACCATTAAAGATCCAACAACAAACCAACTAGCATCTCAATATTTTCTTTCCAGCATTTACTAGCAGAAGAAAAGAAAACAAACAAAGAGTAAGCTCCCTTACTTGATGAAGATCAATGGAAGAAGAAATGATCACAAAGTAGGTTGGATCTACTCTAATCTCCCAAGTTCCAGCTAGCTTGCAAGGAGGAAGGGCTTATCCCTTTCTTTCTTTTTTCTTTTTCTCCCAGTTTCACTTTGCTGAAAGGTAGGGTGTCTCTGTTTCCACCTTTCTCTCCCCACGTTAGCACTTAAACAAAAAATGTAGAGGCTTCGGTCTGAAGGTTTATTTAAGGGGGAGGGGTCTATTTTTTTTTTGGTTGACTAAGAAAAAAAGCAGAAAGCATGCAGTGGTTTTGAAACCATCGTGCAACTGTGGTTCGGCTGTTTACGTATATTAATAGACATTGGTAAGAGATTGAACAATTGGGTAAATAAGAGTGGCCTTATGTATAGTGTACGAACAGTGGTTATAAAATTAGACACTGGGTAAAAGAGAAATTAGGTGTGGCCGGTCAAGTAATGTCATTTTTGGGAGATTTAGCTTTCGGAAATTTTACTAGAATTAGTTAAGGTGATTTACTAAAAGTGGGAGATATGGTTTAACCAAAATTGGTAAATCAAAAATTAATTTACCTTGAAATAGGTGCTAATTATCTTGGAAAAATGTGTTCATGACACATTAGGATTGGTTCATGATAAATTTCTAATTACTTGTTCAGTTACACAGTGTAATTTTACACTAATAGTGTACAATTAAATTATAGTTTAATTAGAACTTCATTGACAAACTCATCACATAAACTCATACAAGGTATTTTTAATTAAATTTTATCAATAAAACTAAATTTAAATTTTCTCTTGTAATTAATTTCAATCACTTTTTAAGTCACAGGTAAAAAAATAATGTAGTGTTACAAATCTCCCCAACAAGAAAAATTTCGTCCTCGAAATTTCACTTACCTGGGAAAAGGTCTGGATATTGTTTGCGCATCTTGCTCTCAAGCTCCCACGTAGCATCTCCTGTGGTGTCACTCCACACAACTTTCACTAGACTAACGTCTTTTCCCCTGAGTTGTTTTGTTCTTTGATCCTTAACCCTCACTGGGTGAGCCTCATAGGTCAGGTTCTCTCATATTTGTACTGTATAAGGCTCTATGACATGTGTGGGGTCATGGGTGTATTTTCTCAATTGAGAGACATGAAAGACATTGTGGAGATTTGACAAAGGAGGTAAGGCTATTTGATAGGCAATAGGGCCTACACGGCGAAGAATCTGGTAAGGTCTTATGAACTTAGGAGTGAGTTTCTTGGATTTTATCGCCCTACCTACCCTAGTCGTAGGTGTGACTCGCAAGAAGACATGATCACCTTCCTCAAACTCAAGAGGTCTCCTTTGCTTATTAGCGTATGATTTTTGACAACTTTGGGTAGTGCTCATATTTTCCTGAATCTTCTTGATCTTTTCCATCGTTTGCTGTACAAGCTCGGGCCCAACAAAACGATGCTCACCATCTTGGTACCAACACAGAGGTGTCCTACACCTCCTACCATACAAGGCCTCAAACGGTGCCATCCCAATACTCGCATGAAAACTATTATTGTAGGTGAACTCTACCAGAGGCAGAATTCATCCTAACTACTGAGGTGATCCAAAACACATGCCCTCAAAAGATCTTCCAACGATTGGATCGTCCTTTCTAACTAACCATTTGTCTGTGTGTGATAGGCGAAACTAAGCCTCAACTTCATTCCTAATGCATGGTGCAGACTCTGCCAAAATCTCGACGTGAATGTTGGGTCTCTATCGGATATAATGCTGGAAGGTACTTCATGCAAACGTATAATCTCCTTTATGTACAACTGAGTTAATCTCTCCAAAGGGTACCTGATATAATAGGTAAGAAGTGAGCACACTTTGTCAACCTATCAACAATGACCTAAATAGCATCAAATCCCCTTGTTGTCTTAGGCAAACTTACAACAAAGTCCATAGTGATGCTATCCCATTTCCACTCAGGAATCTCCATTGTTTGCAACAAACTTCTAGGTCTTTGGTGCTCCACCTTGGCTTTCTGACAAGTCAAACAAGCTGCAACACACTCTGCTACATTCCCCTTCATACTTGACCACCAAAACATCTTCTTTAGATCTTGATACATCTTGGTCGTACCTGGGTGTAGACTAAGTCTACTCTTATGACCTTCGTCCAAAATGAGTTGTCGAACTTTCGGGTCTTAAGGTACACAGATCCTATCCTTAAATCTCATGATGCCATCAACTCTTAAACTGAAATCCACTGCTTTGTCAGTCCCCAACAACTCCTTCATCTTACACAAATTGGGATCTAACAACTGTTTTTCCTTGATGGTCTCAAGGAAATCACTTGCTACAGTGATCATCCCTAATTTGATGTGATCACGTGCCATCTCCACACAAAGGTTGAGGTCTTTAAACTTCTTTATAAGCTCTAACTCTTTCACCATCAAAGCCGACATATGCACTGCCTTCCTACTAAGAGCGTCCGCCACAACGTTTGTCTTTCTTGGATGATACATCAATTGAAAATCATAATCCTTCAAGAACTCTATCCAACGCCTCTATCTCATGTTAAGCTCTTTCTGATCAAATAGGTACTTCAAACTCTTGTGATCACTGAATATGTCGAACTTAGCTCCATAAAGATAATGTCTCCAAATCTTCAAGGCAAACACCACTGCTACTAACTCTAGGTCATGTGTAGGGTAATTCCTCTCGTGAGTCTTCAACTGTCGTGAAGCATACGCCACAACTTTCCTCTGTTGCATCAACACACATCCTAAACCCTGATATGAAGCATCACAGTAAACCTCGAAAGGCTCACTAGTATCTGGTAAAATCAAAACTGGCGATGTGGTCAACTTTTGCTTCAATTATTGGAAACTCTGCTCACAGTCATCAGTCCATGCAAAAGGTCTGTCCTTGTGGGTAAGTTGTGTCAACGGTGCAACTATCCTTGAGAAACCTTCTATGAACCTCCGATAGTAACTGGCTAACCCAACAAAGCTCTGTATTTTTGTAACCGTCTTCGGACGTTCCCATTGTAACACGGTCTCCACCTTTGTCAGATCTACGGCAATCCCACTTGCTGATATCACATGCCCCAAGAAATTTACTTCATCCAACCAAAACTCACACTTTGACAGCTTTGCATATAATTGCTTTTCCTTCAAGATCTCTAACACCGCTCTTAGATGCCCCTCATGCTCCTCATGTGTACGAGAGTAGACTAGAATGTCATCGATGAACACAACAACAAACTTGTCTAGGAAAGGATGAAAGATCCTATTCATATAATCCATGAATACAGCGGGAGCATTCATCACTCCAAAAGGCATCACAACGTACTCATAATGCCTATACTGAGTTCGAAAAGCCGTCTTTGGTATATCTTCATCTCTAACCTGTATCTGGTGATACCCAGATCGTAGATCAATCTTGGAGAAAACTGTGGCTCTTCTTAGCTGGTCCATCAAGTCATCTATCCTTGGCAACAGATACTTGTTCTTGATCGTGATCTTGTTCAATTGGCGGTAGTCCACACATAACCTCGATCCACCATCTTTCTTTTTCACCAATAACACTAGCGCTCCCTAAGGGAAACACTAGGCCTGATCATCCGTTTTCCAAGAAGTTCCTCCACTTGTTTCTTAAGCTCAGCCAACTCTGTAGGTGTCATCTGGTATGGTGCTATCGACACTAGTCCCACTCTAGGGACCAAGTCTATGGCGAACTCAATCTCTCGATAGGGGAGGCAAGCTGCGTATATCCTCAGGAAAGACTTCAGGAAAATCCCTGACTACTGCCATAGAGTCTAAGTCCAAGTCACTTTTGACTTCCAGGAATGATAAGATCATGTATCCTTAGGCTCCTTGTTCCAAAGAAGCTTGCGCTTGGTTGGCAGTGATAAATCCAGTATCCTCGGGGTTTGGGAAGATAAGGGTTTTTCTAGCAGAATCTATAAGGATATGGTAGGAAGATATCCAATCCATGCCTAGTATGACATCTAGGTCAGAAAGAGGAAGACAAATCAAGTTCACTTTATAATGGCATCTGTTGACTGAAATGGGACAGTTAACATAGACAACCGAGGTTGCTACAAGAGTAGTAGTAGGGGTAGAAACAAGTAAGTCAAAAGATAAAGGACACGTAGGTAGTCTTAATCTATCCACACAGTCATAAGAAATAAAAGAATGGGTAGCACCTAAATCAAATAGTACAAATAAGAGATTACCAGCTATGTCGCACTTTCCCACTATTAGGTCTTCAGATTTGGAGGCTTCAACTCCATTCTTGGCAAAGACACAACCTGTCGCAGTTGGCCTTGTAGCTTTCACTATGTTGATTATAGGTTCGATCTTCGGTTGTGATGGACACTCCTTTGAAAAGTGCCTAGGCTTCTGGCATCTGAAGCAGACATTGCCCTTCTGAGGGCACTCATTGGCATAATGGGGCTTTCCACACTTGTAACATCTGATTCCCTGTCCTCCAATCTGAGGTGTGGTAGGGTAGCTCCTAGTTGCTTGGCCTCTCTATTGTTGTTGAGGCTTGTGGTGCCTCTGCTGATCCTATAGTCTATTATACGGTTTCTTTTGATGTTGTCCCTTCTTGGATCCAGATGATCCAACTCCATGAGTCTTTATAACTCTACTACTGCTTCCTTTTAGCCTCTTTACGGTCTTGCATTTTTCTACCAGTATGTGGAACTCTTTGATTTCCATAGGAACAATCATCCTTTTCAGGTCATGTCTAAGTCCCTCCTCAAACTTGTGACATCTCCAGTCCTCTGATGTCACCTGGGTGTAAAATCTGGATAAGTACTCGAATCTCGTCGCATACTCGTTAGCAGTCATACTACCTTGGTAAAGTCTCAAGAACTCCATCTCCTTTGCATGGCGTGCACTGGCTGGGAAATACTTCCTTAGGAAATGCTCTCTAAAATTGAGCCAAGTGATGGCTTCCCCATGCGCCTCCATCATCTGCTACGCTCCCTGCCACCAATACTCTACCTCTCCAACTAGCATATATGTGGCATAAGTCAACTTCCAATCAGTTGAGGCAATCTGTCGCTCGAAAAATCTTCTCCATCTCCCGAATCTAGAGTTCTGTTGCGTCTGGGTCGGTCTCCCCTCTAAACTATGGAGGGTTGTTCCTCTTAAACTCAACAAATCCTTCGAATTTAGGATGTACAGGGGCTAGAGCTACGCCTTGTTGTGCCATAGTAGCCTAGTGCTGCTAAGCCATAGTGGCCTGCTATTGAGCCATCATTGTAGCCATAGCTTCTAAGGTATGAGCTATCTGGGTAAGATCAGGAGAAGGCTAGGCATGGTTAGATGGAGGTTGGCCTCGACCACGTCCCCTGATCGCCATCCCATAAAGTTAAACAACATCAGAAGCAAACATCAATAACATACCATCAATCATTAATATTTCCCTTCGAAAATAATATACGAAAGTCCTTCAACTTAAACATCAACAATTATTTCCTTACGAAAATAATTCTACATCACACAACAAGAGACATAACAGATCTATTCCCTATAGGTTCGTTCCCACAAGACACAGCCAGCTCTGATACCACTAATGTAACGATCTACTATTGCTACATATCACCAATTTAACAATCACTACAAAAAAAATTCAATTTAAAAATTTTGAAATCTCTTATTAATTTATTTAACAAAAATGTGTGTAAATTTTCAATTTCCAAAATGAAAACATCTAAAAGTTTCAACACATGAGCATATGATATACAGGATAATACGCATAAGTAGCACAATAATGGAAATACAATATGGTGCCTTATGGCACTACAACCTCATAGGTAGAAGATGTAATTATCTCAAAATAAAGCATACATGGCCATTAAGTACAACTCAAAAGAGATAATACATAAAAAAAAGGGAGCAGGAAAGTCTACTATGTGACATTTACTCCCTAGTTGGCCACAACTATATCCTACTTTTATTAGGGACGGTGGGGAGAGGTGGAAGAAGCATCCTCATCAATCTCTCTGGCCTTGTCAGAAACCCATCAGTGGGTGCCGCCCTCCACAGAACAAGGGCCTATACTCAGATGCACGTCTAACAGCCCTAGAAAGGCGTGATGGGGTACGCCAATCCTCTTTAAGCAACTCACGAAAGTCCACTATCATGCAAACAGAAACGAAAGAAACCATAACACCTATTGGAACATGACGGATAACTAGCACTCCACTAAAACGTACCTCTTGGGCCTCCCAGTCAATCACCTAGCCACCATCTCAGCCTTTCACAGTTGGCACGAGCTCGATGCTAAAATGTCCCGTTTGGCGTCGACTGATCATCTACTCCCATAAGCGAAATGCCACGATCATCGTAGTCAAACACAAACATGCAAGGGTAAGCTTATAAACAAATAATTAATCATAACATACCATGACGTTCCACACATCTCTGAGAAGACAAACAATGAATATACACAGTAATTTTCATGAATACTATAGTAAAAGTAGATATAGTCTCAAGTCAATATGATATGGTCATGCAATGCATGCAGACGCAACTCCATGGAGATTTCCAACTTTGAGTGATCATCCAGACATATCCCTTAACGTGGTACAACAACACCCTTCATAGGGCAAGAAGGCGGCACGTGCCTAAAACCAACTGGGGGATTACTGGTACTGATCTTGGATCGACTGTGGCTTCATCAGATATGCGTATGCGGGTAGTTGCCACCATGACTCGGGTTTGCAATGATCCTGGTCACTTGTGGAATTGCACATCCGTATATCCTCAAGGATACCCTAGGTGCCTCCACTAGCCATCCCAACGCTGGTCAAGCGTTCCTCAACGACTCATGCATGAATGCATGTCAACAAAATAGTATTTAATCCAAGTTAGGACCTAACAATGTTCCCGCTTAGATTCTCCTTTCTGTGGATTAGACATATCAACAATATGTCTGCCGCCTTTGCAAGCCAAGCCTTTCCACAAGATACTAAGCATAACCATCACATTGTTCTCAAGGTCTTATATGACAAAATCCCTTAGGATTTTCCAACAATTATTTTTTTCTTAGTATTTATGACGTTCACCATATGTGTCAAATAATTTGTGTCATCACAGTTTTAAGACAATTATTAAATATTATCTTAATCATCAAGGGTATTAAATATTATATTTATTTTAATTGCTTACACCACCTAAGGATTTAAAATTTTAAGATGCCTCTTCATTCCATTCTATTGGTCTTGGTATTTTTCTCTTTTAATTAGTTAATAAATTATTACTATTATTATAAAACTAACGCCATATGTTTACGTTTTCTCAACAAATATATATATAACTATAAACAAAAGCTTAAAGTGTATATATCTATCTATCTATATATATATATATATATATATATATATATCTCCATAATTACTAAAATCATAAATAAAAGTCTAAGAATTATTTCTCAACAAAAAAACAATTAAAATAAAATTATAATATTAAATCTAATTTTTTTTTGGAATTAAAGTTTTTCTCCTAAAACCAATTTATTTCCATCTTATCTCAAAACTTTATTAATCTGATTTATTCCTCATGTTCTCCCTTTCTATAGTTCATTAAATTTTATCTACACCTATATAGTCCAAACACTAACTCCTAATTCACTGTATAAAGTAAAAGACAATGTAATGTTCTCATAAAAAAAAAAGGGTCGAGTACATTATGGACATTGATTTGACGTAAAGATTTAGACTTTAATAATAAATCTTTAACCTTTATCCTAATTAATTAAATTTCAGATTTACCTAGTCCTAAAACAGTGATTATATCCCAAGTTACTACATTCCTAATCAAAGGAGTTCTACAATTTTTTTTTAATTTTTTTTTTTGACTAACGACTCAAAGGTTTTAGGCACTAGCGGGGTGACTTTGCTAGATCCTAACAGCAAAACTCTGTCCCTAAATTTCCAAGTGCAGCAATTTGTGAATGAAAAAAAAAATTAAAACATATTCCTATGCATAACCATATAGTTCAAAATTTTCATGTAACATAGGGGTCAAAGAGAGGCCAAATGAAATTTCTACAAGTATTTAACTACATCATTAATTCAAATAATCATATATCATAACAAGACTTACATAAAATTATATTTCCTTCACACCAAACAACAGCTACAATAACTTATACTGTGACATTTTTCATGATGCATAGTAAAGAAAAGCATAAGATTTCTAAGCCAAAAAAAATGAGCAAACATATTCCAACAGCACCAACATAGCAACCATTAAAGATCCAACAACAAACCAACTAGCATCTCAATATTTTCTTTCCAGCATTTACTAGCAGAAGAAAAGAAAACAAACAAAGAGTAAGCTCCCTTACTTGATGAAGATCAATGGAAGAAGAAATGATCACAAAGTAGGTTGGATCTACTCTAATTTCCCAAGTTCCAGCTAGCTTGCAAGGAGAAAGGGCTTATCCCTTTCTCTTTTCTTCTTTTTCTCACAGTTTCACTTTGCTGAAAGGTAGGGTGTCTCTGTTTCCACCTTTCTCTCCCCACGTTAGCACTTAAACAAAAAGTGTAGAGGCTTC
Source organism: Spatholobus suberectus (assembly GCA_004329165.1). Classification (NCBI taxonomy): domain Eukaryota; kingdom Viridiplantae; phylum Streptophyta; class Magnoliopsida; order Fabales; family Fabaceae; genus Spatholobus; species Spatholobus suberectus. Next base: position 56,843,395 of record CM014731.1, on the reverse strand, counting down.
GGTCTGAAGGTTTATTTAAGGGGGGGGGGGGGGGGGTGATCTTTTTTTTTTTTGGTCGACTAAGAAAAAAAGCAGAAAGCATGCAGTGGTTTTGAAACCAACATGCAACAGGGGTTCGGCTGTTTACGTATATTAATAGACATCGGTAAGAGATTGAACAATAGGGTAAATAAGAGTGGCCTTATATATAGTGTACGAACGGTGGTTATAAAATTAGACACTGGGTAAAAGAGAAATTAGGTGTGGCCGGTCAAGTAATGTCATTTCTGGGAGATTTAGCTTTTGAAAATTTTACTAGAATTAGTTAAGGTGATTTACTAAAAATGGGAGATATGGTTTAACTAAAATTGGTAAATCAAAAATTAATTTACCTTGAAATAGGTGCTAATTATCTTGGAAAAATGTGTTAATGACACATTAGGATTGGTTCATGATAAATTTCTGACTACTTGTTTAGTTACACAGTGTAATTTTATATTAATAGTGTACAATTAAATTATAGTTTAATTAGAACTTCATCGAAAATTCATCACATAAACTCATACAAGGTATTTTTAATTAAATTTTCTCAATAAAACTAAATTTAAATTTTCTCTTGTAATTAATTTCAATCACTTTTTAAGTCACAGGTAAAAAAAAATAAAAAATGCAGTGTTACACAATTACATGTATCTAAGTTAAGTGTGCAATCTTATTCCCGTCATAATTAAAATTCATTGTGTGGCAATCACTAATTCAAATACAGTATTGAACAATATTGCTATTTGGATTTAGCTGCAAGCTAGGTGGCAAATACTCTCAAAGACCATGCATACTAACTAACCTGAATGTGCCTTTTAGGGAACATCTGTAGGTAAATTGGTTTAAAATGAATGAAAGGAACTCAGGAAGTTTAAAGTTCCACTTTAACCAAACTAGTATGGCACCTGATGGCTGATAGTTAACAACATCTAGCATAAGAACAAGGATAACATCAAGCAACTTACCTCCTCGACAGTAAACAAAACTAGATCCAACTAGGAGTGGCAAAACAATCTATTTATCCATCATATCCATCCAATTCATCCACAAGTAAATCCATCCAATCCATCTATTATAATAATAATAATAATAATAATAATAATAATAATAATAATAATAATAATAATAATAATAATGATAATAATAAATAATAATAATAATAATAATAATAATAATAATAATGGATTGGATCCAATCCATCCATTTAATTTTATGGATGGTTAGTAATCCATCTACTATATTTTCAAAATCTATTAGATTACATTAAATAAAAAAACTAAAATCCGTTGGCTAAAAAAATAAAAAAGACAAAGGCATCTTTTGCTTAGCTTTAGGCAAGGCATCTTTAGCTCGGCTTCGACTAAGACATCTTTGGCTTGACTTTGACCAGGGCATCTTCTACTCAGCCTCGACCAGGACATCTTCGACTCGACTAAGGCATCTTTGACTTGGTCAAGGCATCTTCAACTCAACTTCAGCTATGACATCTTAGGCTTGGCTTCAACTAGGGCATTTTCGGCTCGACCTCGGCCAAGACATCTTCGGCTTAACTTTAGCTAGGGCATCTTTGACTTGACCTTGGCCAGGACATCTTTGGCTCGGTCAAGGCATCTTTAACTCGACTAGGACATCTTTAGCTCGGCTTCAGCCACAACATCGGCGGCTCAACTTCAACTCGAGCATTTTCGACTCAATCTCGGCCAAGACATCTTTAGCTCGGCTAAGGCATCTTCGACTCAACCATGACATCTTTGTCTTGGCTTCGGCCACGACTTCTTCAGCAAAGGCAGTTTTGGTTCAACTTTGACTAAGGCATCTTCGACTTAGCCTCGACTACGGCATTTCTAGCTTAGCCTCCGCCAGGATAGCTTTGGCTCGGCCAAGGCATCTTTGACCCAGTTTCGGCCAGGGCTTCTTTGGCTTGGCCTTCGACTCAACCTCAACCAAGGCATCTTCGGCTCGGCCTCGGTTAGGGCATTTTCAGCTCGACCTCGGCCAGAGCATCTTCGACTCAGCTTCGGTCAAGGCATCTTTGGCTCAACTTCGACTAGGACATCTTCAACTCAACCTCGATCAGGACTTCTTTGGCTTGGTTATGGCATCTGTGGCTCGGGCAGGGCATCTTTAACTCGAATTCAGCTAGGGCATCTTTGATTCGGCCTCAGCCAGGGCATTTACGGCTCGGCTTCAACCAAGGCATTTTTGGCTCGACTTGAACCAGGGCATATTCAACTTAGCCTCGACTAGGACATCTTTGGCTCAGCTTCAGCCAAGGTATCCTCAGATCAGCCTCAACCAACACATCTTCGGCCAGAGTATCTTCATCTCGGCTTCAACCATAGTATCTTTAACTCAATTTCAACCAAAGTATTTTCTACTCAATTCTGGCCAAAGTATTATCTACTTGATTTGGGCCAAAGTATTGTGTGACATGATTTTTTTACGAGAATGAAAAAGTGAGTGGGGAGTGGTTTGTTATGGAGAGAAAGTAGGGAGGGAGAGAGAGAGAGTAGGAGAGAGAGAGTATATTTTAAAATAAAAATTATTTAATTTTTAAAATATATTATTTTTGTGGATGGATTGGATATCCATCCTTTAAAAATTGTTAATGGATGAATTTGATTGGATTTTATTAGATGGATCATGGATGGATTAGATTTTTTGAATGAATTTTTAATGGATCAAAATGGATTAATGGACTATTTTTATCCAATCCATTATAATTCGACTAAGAATTTATTCGATCCATCTATTTGCCACTCCTAGATCCAACCATGCAAAGCCTCCCAATTAAACTTGGAAAAAAGAATTCCATTCTCATGTCCAAAAAATCCCTTCCAGAATAACATAACTTGACAGAATTATTTTTGCCTCAATCTTGAATACACCCTTAGGGCCAAGCCTAGACCTAGTCTAGAGGGGTGATGGCCTAAGGCCCATAGCTAGAAAGGACCCAAAAAATTAAAAAAGTCTATATAGTTATGTATTTTTTTTATATTATTTTATGTTATTTTCATGAATAGATTGAAATTAGTGTCCCATTTTATGTCTCTTTTCATTCAAATAAAAAAGTAACATGTGATTAGAAAATATTACTCTTTATATTAACAAAAAAGAAGAGAAAATATCACTCTTTTGATTGTTAGATTTTTTGTGTGTGTTAAATTCATAAATTTATGTTAAATGAATTTTTAGCTAATTGTGTCATATCAACATGCAATGGACTTATGCAAATAGACTTATAGTGTTTTTTTTAACAAGATAAGAAACACAAATCAAAACTCAAATTATAAAGGAATTAAAATTAAAAGTTAGTATATTAATAAAAAACAAAAATATATGTAAGCTTTAATATGAAATGATGATATTTTGTCGGTAGTAGACGATAAGCACGAAGCTAAAGCATTTTCTTCAAGGGAGCTAAATAAAAAAATTAAATTAAATTATAATTTTAAAATTAATATATTAAATTTTAAACAACTAAAAAATTCATAATAATTCACCACATATCATGAAAACCAAAATTATATAAATTAAACAAAATATACTATACTATAACTTTGTAGCGAGAGAAAAGATTTCGTTTTTAAAATTAATGGTTGTAATTTTACTGATAGGAAATCTTTATTATATTTAGATATCATGTTTAAAGTTTTAAAAATATAATTGACCTTTAAATTTTGTTAAAGCCAAATTTAATTTTTAACTTGAGAATAATAAGAATAATGCATTCTCTGTTTCAAATAATGAAATAATATTTCTTTATTTTCCTTTTTATTAAGAAACATCTAGGAAAAAATAGAGAAGCCTTAAAAAAATTATTGAAAATGATGTTCATATGCTTTTTTGGAGGTGTATCCATCCTAAGTGATAAGAGAGATAGGAAGAAGAGAGGGAGAAAATATGAGATATAATATGAGACGTGATGAGAAAGGAAGAGAGAAATAAAAAGAAAAAGAAAACTGAAAAGGAGTTATAAGAAATAAAATTGTATAAAATCATTGGTGAAAAATTATATATACATATTGTGTATATATATTTTTTCTTTTAAAGGGTGGCCTTAGATATAGATATTTATGTGTGTAATTGTTTTTGGGAGGGGGTGGTGGTGGGAATTAAATGATAGATGATAACATAACTAAATTAAATAAAAAATATGATACTTTTTTTTAAAAAAATTGTTAAAATTATGTTATTCACTTAATGTAAGTATCATTTTTAATGAAATTACATGTCCATATTTTTGGTGATATATATTTACATTTTTCAATACTTATATATATAAGGGGTCCTTATCTATCATTTTGTCCTATACCTATAAAATGTCAGGACCGAACTTGTACACCTTTAGCCTTAGTTCTGTAGCTTATGTCTGATACAGTGATGCAGCTATAAAACTTGATTCTTTCCAGAAACTAGAGGAGTTTTGGGGACAGTCCTGGCTTCAAAATCAACATACTGTGTTAATGACTAACCCTAAATTAATGAGAATCAGAAAGTGGTGTGTTGAATAGCTGTAGTGATGTATGATTTAGGGACTATCAAAGCACTATGATGTTAAATGAATTCGTGGACATGGAGAATGGTAGAAAGTTTGGATACATGGTAATAACAAATACTAGCAATTCTTTGAAGTGCCCATAACCATTCTCCTGAGTTTCTCAAAATGAAAAGAAGACGGTTCCCTAGCAATTTAAGCTACACGTAGCAGTTAAATGTCATATTAAAGGGGGTGTATTGGATTGAGATTTAAAAGACTATTTTGGTATAAAAAATTCTTGTGAATTTTAAAAGACTATGCAAGAATGCAATGACTTATAATTTTTTTTTTAAAAGACTTTTATAATCAAGAGTTAATAGTTTGAATTTTAATGGATTTATAATATAAGAATTTATGAGATTTGAAAAGACTTAATAAGCTTTTCAGATTTGAAAGGACCTCATGAACTTTTAGAAAACATTCAAAGTTACAAGAGTTAATGAAAAACATAATAAAAAAATGATAAGGTTTGGATAAAAAAAAGGTAAAACCAATACAATTTTTTTAATCTTTCAATAGTTAATTGATTCTAATTTCATGTCTTACTAATTTTGTCAAAATAAAAACATTTGCTTTTTAATACATAGAACAAATTATTACCTATCGAAAGTTCCTTTTAATACCTGAATTACATAACAAGTCATAGTTCATAGTGTTTGCTTGAAACTGCTGATCCATAAGCACTTGCCATTGTTATCTAAACAATAGGGAGTGTCCAAGAACAAATAGATAAAGCACTTCACTATGAGAAGAAAAAAAAGTTCAAACTTCCTAATAATTTAATTAGGAAACATGTATGAAATCCACATCACCCATATTACAGAACACACTATTTTATTCAAAGCTAAAACAAAGTCCTATAATTTATGTTGGAATTAGTGTACGAATATGTGATTGGCATTGGTGATGCACAAGGTTTTTTTATGCATTTTTGACTCTTTTTGGTGTTGTACATAATGAATTCATCTAAACAAGTTGACAAATACAAATGGAAAGGTCTTTTACCTAATTGCAAAGAAGGTGTGTAGGATTAGAAGAAAGAGATTATCAAGTATAGTGTCAACATCATACCACCTTCAATGAAAAGAGAATGAATTATGGATGATGGGAGAAAGAAAAGTCTGCAACGGTAGAAAAAAAAAAAAAAGGAAAGAAAGAGTAAAAAATTCTTAAGGGTTTACTTGAGATTGTTGGATGGGTGTAGTATGTATACATCTTACTGAATAATCACACGAAATCTACCTTACAAAACAATCCATCAGAATTTGTATTTTTTAATACCAAAAGACTTTTTATAAATCATAAAATATATCAATTGAATACCACCAAATTTTGTTATCTTCTTAAAAGTATCTTGATAATCTTGATTAAATATCACAAGATTTATTTATACTACTTAAAAGTCTTGATTAAATACCACAATACTTTTTTATCACAAAAAAATCTTTTAAAATTCTTTAAAATCTTAGTCCAATGTACTTCCTAAATAATGAATGTTCTATATAGATCGACGTAAGGTAGAGATCATATATTCATTTCTCATGAAAACCACAAATATAGCTTATTCTACCTCTTTCTGTCAATATAGAGCCGCAAAACCTCTTTATAATACCACTTAAAAATAATAGACTATGAAATTTGTAAACCGGTTCTTTGTTAACAAATCATGAACTTTGTTAACCTAGGCAAAAGGTAGCAGTGGAAGGAAAACTGACCCTAGCTAGTATAATGATTATGATAGTACACCATACCGCTACACGCTCAGGAAGGAAAATTCTGCAACAGAAGACCACTTTTCTTTTTCTTAACCATTCTACTAAAGCACACTATACATACTTACTACGTACTTGTACTTATTCTTCCAAAAAAATGGATCCACAAACAAGCTGTTTATCTACTTAATTAAAATTTAGATTTTAAATATTTATTCTATTATCACTTGATTCCATTTCCATTCTTGCTAGACAAAATTTAGATGCAATCCCGTAGCCGCTTCTAGTATTGTTTTCAAATTAGAATTAAAGTTTTCTCTTCACATAATAAAGGTTTAGGTTAACATAAGTTACTAGTATAGAACTCCAATTCTGATTAGAGAATACAACTGAAAGTATTTAAGAAACTATTTCTAAGTTTTCTATTTCCTACCTATATCAGAAAATCTTATTACAGTAATGAATGAATTTTTTCGAAGTCAAAAATTAAAACGATGACAGAGACTAAAATAGTTGACCTAAACAATCTCAAAAACAAGTACAAGAGCTTTAGTTTATCCGAGAAAAAAAAGAAAGAAAAAAGAAATTCATCCAACTTCACCATAAACACATCATTGGAAGTACTAACGCAATCACTATATGGTCAAGGTTTTCAGGATCTCCACAGTTAGTATCACCATGGCTGCATCAGTCGCATTTCTATAATTTCTCTCAATATCAAGGATTGCAACCTACCTACAACCGTAATTTAAAACCTTGCTCACTCTAACAACTACCAATAAGACAACAGTGACTCAAAAGAAGAAACTAAAATTAATAGTGCCAAACTACAAAACAAAGTGAAGCATTATCTCCTCTTTTTTTTTGTAATTTTTATACAACGACCATACACTGAAATGCATTGTGTGAGCGATTTTGACAATCATGTAATCCACGTGGCACTATACTAGAAAGGGGTGCAGGTGCGGAGCCTATAAACAATGCGTCCTTTGGAGGAGTTGTAGCGGCTAACCTCGACATTGACTATGTTGCCGGAGAGGATCTGAATGTAGTTTTTTCGGATTTTGCCGAGGATATAGAATAAAATTATGTTATATAATTAAAATTTATAATAACAAAATTAACATAAAAAATTAATAACTATGTTCCTACACTTGCTCCAAGCTCAGAATCAAAAAACCAATGCAACCTATAATGAACCAAATCAAAAATCACTAACTCACGAGTGTGTTTCAAACTGTTCAAAGAGCACACGAAGTTAGCTTCCCCTTCCACGAGTGCTCGAGCTCCAACAATAGCAATGGCAGCCTCTTGCGCGAGCTCCAACAACAGCAACAATATCCAATGCAAGGACAAGCTTCGAACGATGGAGGTTCTTTGCTTGAGGAGCTTCGAATAGGGTAAAAAACAGTGGAAGTATTTCGAAAATGGGATAGAAAACAGTGGATGTGCTTCGAAAATGGTCAAGGGATATAGGTGAGGAAAGAAAACTTCAAGTAAAATATGTTTGGACAGGCAAAAATGAACAGGCGCATACACACAAATTGTAAAAGAAGGCACTTTTTAAATCGGTTCAGCTCAAACCAATTTAAAAATTGGCCTCGTATTGTCTATTTTAAATTCAAAATAATGTTTTCAGACCCGTTGAACTTGAACCGATTTAAAAGAGTTTGATCAAATTTCAAAAATGCGACCATGTTCTTATTCTAAACCAGTTTATTTTGAACCGAATTAAATTCATGTTTTAAAAACTGTTTTCTGCAGTTGTGTAGCTTCAGGAGTCGGAGTTGCAAACGGAAAGTTGCAATTTCTATTAGCCTTACAGCAATTTCATTTAGCTCAAGCCATTCATTTGCAAGCAAAATGTTTTTCTTTGCCTGATTTTGTGCAAAAAGGGAATGAAATTTCAGAACAAGAGAGATCATATTTCCCAAAGTGAGAATCAATAGCATGACAAAGGAGATTAAGGGAAGCATGTCAGGATTCCTTTTCACATGGAATAGTTGTAAAGCCACGAAAACACATGCTATCATGGTACACACCAGAATCATATCTCCACACCTACTTTTCTTAAGATTTATTTTACTTATCGAGTAATATGCAAGAAGTCAGGTTCAAGGGATAGAAGTAAAGAGGATCAGAATTTTTGTGCGTGCTTTCAATACTTCCTGTAATATAAGCTCCATCGTTCTTTGCCTTTAGCTGTTGGAACTGAAAATTGACTATAATCTCACAATTCACAGAATCTGTTGTTGGTATTTGGTTCTGCGAACCAAGATTCCTGCAACCTACCATACACAAGCTTCCGGCTTCAGCATCATAAATTCCCTTGGTGGAAACATTAATTTCTACCTCAGTTGCATTTTAACAAAGACTTCTCTTCACTTAACTTTGCATCAGGTGTTAGAGTGAAGCTGATTTGGTAGCTGACATTGTACAAGCCAGCACGGCTGGAGTTTGTATAAATAAATGGTTGTGTGTGGCTGGACTTAGAAACAAAATTATCATATGAGTACAGCTTTTGGATCTGATCATCAACAACAAATGGAATAGAAGAAACCCAGGCAACTATCTGGGCCATAGTATTCAACACCCATGTCAATTCTCGTGTCAGAAGAATAAACATCTGGATACCTTATTCCCTTGTTCTTCAGAGGTTTTTGTCTTGGGCACATCTTTCTGACTTTGTCAAGTTGGCTGTACTCATACTTTATGCCACAAACTCTATTTCTTTTGTCCTGATGACTTCTTACAATCATCCTGTTGAAATAACCTGAATCCCCCACACATTTGTTGCTCCAAATTTGGCCCACAATGCTGCTTGCACCATTCATTGACCAAAATTTTGGAAACTTCAAGCTCATTCCTGTTGAGCAATCACCCACATGAGCACTAGCCACTGGTTCCTCCATGCCCAAGAAACGACAAGCGTTTATACACAATTGGTTCTTTCTGTCATCCCACCACCCTTCTCCAAGTAAGGAATCATTAGGATTGAAAGACCATCGGTAGCCAGAATCATAATTGCCAAACCCAATCAATACTTTCACTCTTTGCTTAACATCTGAACAAATCAATGCTTTCAGTGACACAACATAAGGCAGTTGGTTGGCATCCCCCCAATAGGACTGCAATTCTTTGCAAAATAGCACTCACTTTGGTATTGCAAATCATAGTTATCATTAATCATTGAAAAGAGGTTTGAGCAAACTCTAACTGGATTAATGTGAGAAAACCCGGTGCTACTTCACCTTCGTCAGCATACTAATTTTTTGTTTCTTTAGCATCCAAAGTGTATTCATAATCCGTTGTTGGAAATATAAACAGCGAAATGGTTTCAAAATAACTGACCTCATGCTCAGAACTCATGCTCTCCAAGCTTCCAGTAACCAAAGTAGAAATAGTACTCCTCGAATTGACAACATTGTAAAGCTTGGGAACAACCTCCAAGCGTTGCAGTTGCGGGCTGTCACCAGTTTCTCTTACAACCATACAAAACTTCCCTGAAGATTCTGATCAGAACCCATCAAGCCTAAACGTTACAAAGCGTGGGAAACGATCGTATCCAAATGTTTGCATCTCTGAAGCTTCTATCATGGGCACGGTAATACCACGTGGCACTTCGTATTATCTAATCAACCTTGCTTCAACGTTGAGGATGCCAGCAACGTCAGTTTGGTACACATTCCTGATTTGAAGGGTTACAATGCCACCACCAAGGTGGTAACTGTTAGAATTTTTTTATAAATTCCTGTGAATTACAATTAACTGTGACATTTTGTTTTGCCAAGAAAAGAACTAATATCATGATCTATTTGATGATACTTAAACCTACTTATAATGTGATTAATTGTTAATGGGCTTTAAACACCTAATACTAATTCATGTGGAAAACAATGTGAGCCTAATCATTAGACCTATAATGGAAGGTGCTTAGGGTTAATAAGTAGCGTGATTAGGTTTCCTTTGCCGCCACGATGATATTCAGTTGCTCTCTAGGTTTATTCCATTGAAAACTTAGAATTTGGAGTGTGCGATCAGGCAAAGGAAGGCTTGGTCTTTAGGTTTTGAGAGGTCGTACAACACACAAACATTCTTTACCATTATTGGCTATGTCTTCAACAAGTAAATATCATAAAAATTATGTGTGTTCTAAATTTATATAAAATATGTATTGCTCTTGGTATGTTATTTTATATTTATTACGGTAAGAGTTGACCGTGTGGGAAGACTTTGAACTTGGACTCGTTGGGGATTGAGTTTGGAACCACAGAAGCACGGTGATCCGTGTAAGAGACATGAGAAGCATAGGATGAGAAAGTGTTAGGGGAGAAGGTGGTGAAGATAAACAATGGCATTAAGAAAGATGACAATGCTAGAGAGTTCATGATCAGGATAACCAAATTTCTTTCAAGAAGAAAGATGGAGTGGAACTAAAGATTCTTGAAAATCTTTTATAGGAGTTGGGAGACAATGTGAACATAGGCATTAATGATAGAGTTTGATAAACAAGCACTGTGTAAAAAAATTTGTATTGTGAATTAATAAAAAATCATTATTAGTATGATTTTATGATATTTATTATTATTTTTTTGTATACAATGACTTCATGCATACATTTCAAATTCTTTAATTATTAGGTTGACCCTAATGATTAAATAATATTTATTATAAAAATTAACAAACTTAACATACATTTGTTTGTGATTAAATGATAATTTAAAAGACTTTTTACACTTTGATGTTTGCATTATTAATTCTTAATAATACTCTAATAAACAATTCTTTGGCAAACCATTATTATTGTAGTGAGTTTTTATTATAATATTTTGATATTATATATTTGCTAATTTATTTAAAGACTTAAATATACTAGTTTACATATAAGTTTAAACTCATTTATCTAGTTAGAATTATGATTATTAAATTATTTAAAAGTTTATTATAAAGTTGGTTTTTAAATAGACTTTAAGTTTATTTTAAGTCTCGATCGTCATAATTGTAAAACATGTGATCCTAAAAAAATTGCCTTTATCATGTAAAAAGATTAAATTCAGACTTTAAATTTGAGAATTAGACCAAGCTAAGAATTCAGAAAATCTAGCCTCTTCCAATCCATTTTCACTTTTAAAATTACTCTATCTATTTGATACGCTTTTCTTATTATGAGATGCTATGCCAGCTTGCTGAGATCAAAGTCAAGGAGACCCATTTTTTACTCTGGGTAGTTGACATTATTAGTAAGCCATGACGTCGTCATCAACCGAGGTTCCATGTGCCATTTCCATTTCTCAACAATAAAACAGTAAAAAAAAAAAGAAGCGTATTTATACACACTACCCAAAAAGTACTTAGCATAGGGCTCTTTTTTTATAAGATAATGCTTAAAAACAGTAAAACACTATCTTAACATGCCCAAAACGCTATCTAAATAACAGTTTTAGCTAAAGCTTCTTTATGGAAGTGCTATTTGATTATTTTGGTTTTTCTAATATTTTTCTTGTTGTTTTCATATTGTCCAAATGGAATATCATATGTAAACATTATAAGCTTAGAATTTTTCTATTCAAAAATGTAATTCAGACAACAGTTTTGCTGGAAAGCGTTATTTTGTGTTGGAATTTGAATAGTGCTATCCAAAAGTTCAGTAGTTTTTTTTTAATAACACTTCCATCCAAAAGTGGTATTTATGTTCAGTTTCTGGATCTATTTTTGGCGAAGTGAGAATTTCTTTAATACAAAAATGTATACAACAAAGAGAGCAAAAATGAAGGAAAAAGAAGTGCGTGATAAAATAAGTAATGTAATGAAAAAGATCAAGATAAAAAAATAATATTATAAGAAGTATTATAGAAAATTATTGTATAAATAATATACTTTTATAAAAATTAAGATGGCTATAGCCAAGCTAACAGAGGACCTGGTAGAGGCACTGTTGACTTTAGATTCTCAATTATTTATATTGTTATTTGAAAACATTGAGTTTTAACAAGTAAACTAAAATATATAGTTATTCTCCTTTTATTGTATGGATATAAGAATTGAAAAAATAACGGCTATGCCAGCTTGTTGAGATCAAAATCAAGGGAAACCATTTTAACTCTCGACAGTTGACATTATTAGAACTAGTGCATGTACCCGTGCAATGCACGGATAAAATATTGGTAAGATTAAAATAATTTGTATTAATTTAAAAAATATAAATATGAAAAATTTAAAATATAATAAGTATATACTAATATCAGAAGGAAAATAAATAAATAAATAAAAATAGAATATTAAAAAAATAAAAATTACATCATTAGATGTCACCAAATTTAGGAAAAGATATTAGAAGGAAATTAAAAAATACAAAAAAAAAAATTAACAGCAATTATAATTCTAAATCTATCAAATGTCACCATATTTATAAATATAAAAGATAAAAACATATTACTAAAATATTACCAATAATTTTTTAAAAGATAAAAACACATTACTAAATGTTACCAATATTTTATCTAATCTAATATTACTAATATTACTAATATTTTATCTAATCTAATATTTCTAATATCTTATCTAATCTAATATTTTGATAAAAAAAAGTAATAAAATATTCTATTTAATATTCTGATGCATGTAAAAGAAAGATTAGTTTAATAAAATATTAACTTGTTTAAGCAATTAATAAAAGAAAGATTACTTTAACTAATGAAATATATAAAATATAAAAAGATGTGTATGGAATTCTTCCTTCTTTGTGTTTAGGGCATATTTTGTTGTCATTGGAAAAGGTAAGCAATTAGTTTATTTTATTGTTATCAAATTTTTTATTTTATTTTTGTGTTTTGTTTTAACTTTTGAGATTTTGAGATGTTCTACCACTTTTTTTTTATTGCATTCTTAAACCATTTTAAAATTTATATTTTTTGTTTTCAATTTATGTTTTTTATGAAATTGTTCATTCTTTATATTCAGGACATATTTTACTCACGAAGAATAAGGTAAGCATTAAATCTATTTCATTGTTCTTCATTTCTTTTCATATTTTTTGTGGTTTTTTTTTTTCAATTTTTGTGGTAATTTCCTGCTTTTCCAATTGCATTTTTAAACTTTTTAAAATTTATATCTTTTGTCCCCAATTGGTAATGTGGTTTTCAATTAGTTTAGAGATTTTTTTTACGCTTTCAATTTTTTGGTCTAAATATTTTACAATTTGGTTATATTTTTAATTGAAAATTTGTCATTTTTAAATAAAAATACTTTTTTTAAAATGTTTATGTTGCTTGTGTTTTTGTCTAATCCAAGTCTTTTAAACCATTACTAATATATGTGTTTTAAATGTTATGGATTCTCACTCGATAAGTTGTGGATTCAATTTATATATTTGGTACATGTTCAATTATAGTAATGTTGTACCATGTATATGAAGAGAGTTCAGGTACTATTTTTAACAATGGTATATCTTGCTATTTGATATAGTGTATTTTATTTTGAATTTGTTCATAGTAGTGGGTTTGACTGTCACAATCTTACTAAGACATTGTATTTGTTTTTGTAGCTTTTGCTTGAAGTATTTTTTCCTAACATTGTCTCATCTACATTCCACATTTGCTTAATGGATGAAAGGGAGAAGAGTTGTTCTACTTAAATTTCAAATAAAGATATATAGGACCAAGATATAGATTCCATATATGTCACTTATTAATATATAGATCTCAATAGTTAAAATGTATTTTTATGCAATGATTAAAAAATCTACATGAAAACATATTAAAATTTAGAGGTACTACATAATCATATAAAAATAAAAATTTTACATTAAAATATATTAATATTTAAGTCTTAGATGCTAATAAAAAAAATTAGAGCAAAATATATCATAGAAAAATTAATATTTTACATCAAAGCATATTAACATATAAATAAAAGTTACTAATATTTAAATTTTAAAGTATAAAATACCACTAAGATATTAAATATTTTACATAAAAATATATTAATATCTATTTTATTATGATAGAAACTTCAATTTAGTTAAATATTTAGTTTCAATTATAACAAAATTTAAAAAATACTGAAAAAATTAATGACACTTTGAAATTAATAATGAAATTATAATTATATTTATACCTATTTTTAAATAAAAATATATAGATATATATTAATTAAAGCTACTATTTTTTCTTATTTGTTAATTCATAAAAATAAATAATTATATTAATGAAGGTAATTACAACCAATATATATTTTGATCTAAATTAATTAAGATAATTATGACTAACATATATAATTTAGATTTACATTAATTGATAATATTAATATATATTTTGCTTCAAATTTATAATATATTTAAATTAAGATTACTTTTAAAAGGTAAATAATATTATAATATTTTCCACATAGAATACTTTATATTTTTTTAATTATTTTTTTCAATTTCAACATTCTATAATTATCATACCTAAATATCATACATTGATTCATTAATTTATGCTTAAAATATCACACTTAAAATATAAACTAATATAAATAAAGTAAAAATATCAATCCATAAATAAAAATAATATATACTATTTGAAAAAAAATACCTGACATTTTTTAATATTTATTAATTTATTATAAATATTTATTGTTACTATGATTATATGAATTAATATAGATTATGCGTGTTTATTTTGCGTTATATTTTAACCTTTCTATATTACTATTATTACTATTATGAATCATTTAATTTATAATAAATGTTTTACTAATGCATGTAATAAATTCAAAATTAAATTGAATTAAATTAAACTTAAAAATCATACAATAATTATCACCTAATTTATAAATACTCACAAAACTTTGCTCAAGTCTTTTATCTTTTCATCAAATAAAAATGTTTGTTCTTTCTTCTTCTTTGAAATATAATGAATGTTTAAATTGATATACAAAGTCATTCTAATACAAATTAAATTTAGAAGTCAATGCTTAATGCTTATCATAAAAAAACAGTGAATTGTCAAAAAAGCTCATATATATATATATATAATGCATGCATTCATGCATATAATCATGAATTCAATTCTAACTAACATACTTAAAGGACTTAATTATTTTTGTGAAGAGTACTAGCAACACACTATCTAATACACTCTTTTGAATACATATCCTACTATTGTTAAAAATTTATTAAAAACTAGAAAATCAAGATAAAGACTCATTAAATAAGAAGTAGGACCCAAGAAATTTGTGATTTTTAATAAATTTTAGCTAATAGTAAAAAGTGTGTTGTTAACATTTCTTATTTTTTATACATAAGGGTGATAATGTTACATGAAAATTGAACTACAAATGAATTAAACCAATTCAAAATTATTAGAGAAAAATTATTCTATAAACATCATTTTATTATTAATATCTCTTATTAAAATTAGGTATATATTTAAGTTACATACAAATGTAAACATATTTATAAAAATAATATTTTCTAAAAATCATTTTTATAAATTAAAATGATATAAGACATGTATAAATATTGAATTTAAATATATATTAATATTTATAATTATTTTATATATTTTTAAATATTTATATACATATTTATTATCACAAATTTATAAAAAATTAAGCAAAATAATTAATAATATATGAAAAATCATAATAATATAAAAAATTTGTAAATGCTATAGTATAAACTTAATACCCGTGCAAGGCACGAGTTTTTACGCTAGTTATTTAAATAATATTAAAAATTATCATTGTATGTAATATTATATATAATTGATATACAAATTAAAATTAACAAAATAAAATTATATACAATTATAGCAAACTAGGGTCAACCAAACAGTGAGAGATTTGGGTAGTGTATACAAAATTCTAAGTTCAAATCTTATTGATGTCATTCATTAATAAAAAAAAGAAGACAATTATAGCTTACATAGATAAATGTTGCATCAATTGAGTTACCAACATAGTTCTTTTTAAAGAACTATTCGTTTATTGCATCTTAACAGCCAAATCATACAATTGACCATTGACCATTGACCTACAACTCATACGATTGACTGTTGACCTATACCATAAATTTTCATTTTTTGAACAGTAGTTTCGTGGACCTTTGCATTGTTCTAATATAATTTATATATAGTTCAGACAAACTATTTAGTCTATATAAACAAATATTTTTATGTTTTACTAACATATATAGTACACAAAGAAGCATTAAGAATAAAGCTCATTGTTATTGATACTACAGTTGTTAGAGATGGCTAAGCTTGCTTTCGCACAGATTGCCTTTATCCTTATCATTTTAGGTTTCCTAATTTCACAGTTTCTAATTTCTTAACATCCATCAATGTAGGCTGCAAAACTTTTCATTGTTCAACAATTTGTCCTATCCTTGCTTTTTTGTATTTTTCAGTTATTTCAAGGACAGGTGAAGCGGCTGAACCGAAAAAATGTCAGAAAGTGCTACAATCGAGTAACTGCAATCTCCTAAAATGCAAACAGGATTGCATCCTCTTGTATAGAAACTTCCGAGGCTTCGGAGAGTGCATTGGCAATGGACCTTACCAATGTGTTTGCTTCTATGATTGTTTTGCCGACAAGTTTGGAGCGCAATCAACACCAGATTTGATGTAAACTTAGGGTGTGATAATATGTACTCTGTTATGGAGAGTGAGAGATACAGAGGGTGAGAGACGGAAGGCTATTGGAAGTTAATAAGTGCATGGCTACCTCAATAAGCACTAGCTTTATGGCCCATTAGTAAATAACTTAATAAAGCATTTATTGAATAACTGTGTATCATATAAGCGTTAATATAAAAGTTGTTTTGATAATCGAAAACAAAATAAAGTAAAATTATTTTCATATAAATTATAAGTTAATTTCATAAGCTATAAGATAAATCTAAACAAATTCTTCCAAATGAACTCTTAATGTAAGATTAGGATGTGATGATTTTTAGTTAGAGGGAGGGAGGGAGAGTTGTTGAAAGTTATGAAGTGTATCACTTCCACGTGTGGGCTTTTCACTAAATGTTAATTTGGAAACAAATTATCACGTGGAGGTACTTTTGAAACTATTTTATCATTTGGGGTTTCTTCATTAAGAGAAAGAAAAGGCACCTTTTTCTGGCTGGGACTCAAACTTGGACCCTAGGAGGTAAATAGAATAGATGATTTCACAAATATATTCCACCCTTTGACTTGATATATTATCCTATAAATCAATTAGGCCTTTCACAATCTTCCAGAATGATATAAACAAAAGTAATATCGTCATTAGCAAAGAGCAAATTAAATGAGAAATTATGTTTGCTGACCAACACACCCCTAATTAAGAAAAGAAATCACCATCACAGATAATGATTTTCTGAGGTGGAAGAAATCACCATCACTTATGTACCCAACCTGCCTACTGCATACAAATTTTATGAGAAATCCAAGATATGGTTTCTCTTCTAAACACTAAGGTTCATGCAATTTGTAACGATTCACTGTCGCTACATATCACCGATTTAACAATCACTATGGAAAAGATTCAATTTTAAATTTTTGAAATCTCTTATTAATTTATTTAATGAAAATGTGTATAAATTTTTCAATTTCCAAAATGAAAACATCTAAAAGTTTCAACATGTGAGCATATGATATACTGGATAATACGCATAAGTAGCACAATAACAGAAATACAATACGATGCCTTATGGCACTACAACCTCATAGGTAGAAGATGTAATTATCTCAAAATAAAGCATACATGGCCATTAAGTACAACTCAAAAGAGATAATATATCAAAAAAGGGGTGCAGGAAAGTCTACTATGTGACATCTATTCCTTAGCTAGCCACAACTATATCTTACTCCTATCAAGGACAGTGAGGAGAGGTGGAAGAAGCATCTCATTAGTCTTTCTAGCCTTGTCAGAAACCCATCTGTGGGTGCCGCCCTCCACGGAACAAGCGCCTATACTCAGATGCATGTCCAACAGCCTTAGAAGGGCGTGATGGGGTACACCAATCCTCTCTAAGCAACTCACAAAAGTCCATTATCATGGAAACAGAAATGGAAGAAACCATAACACCTATCGAAACATGACGGATAACTAGCACTCCACTAAAATGTGCCTCTTGGCCCTCTCGGTCAATCACTTAGCCACCATCTCAGCTTCTCAGAGTTGGCACGAGCTTGATGCTAAAAGGCCTCGTTTTGCGTCGACTTGCCATCTACTCCCTGAGCGAAATGTCACGATCATCGTAGTCAAACACAAACATGCAAGGGTAAGCTTATAAACAAATAATTAGTCATAACATACCATGACGTTCCACACATCTCTGAGAAGACAAACAACGAATATACACAGCAATTTACATGAATACTATAGTAAAAGTAGATATAGTCTCAAGTCAATATGATATGGTCGTGCAATGCATATAGATGCGACTCCATGGAGATTTCCAACAACTTTGAGTGATCATCCAGACGTATCCCTTAACGTGGTACATCAACAACACCCTTCATAGGGCAAGAAGGCGACATGTGCCTAAAACCAACTGGGGGATTACAGGTACTGATCTTGGATCGACTGCGGCTTTGTTAGGATATGTGTGTGTGGGTAGCCGCCACCACGACTCGGGTTTGCAATGATCCCGGTCACTTGTGGAATTGCACATCTGTATATCCTCAAGGATACGCTAGGTACCTCTACTAGCCATCCCAACACTTGTCAAGCGTTCCTCAACGACTAATGCATGAATGCATGTCAACAAAACAATATTTAATCCAAGTTAGGACCCAACAACGTTCCCGCGTAGATTCTCCTTTCTGTGGATTATACATATCAACAATATGTCTGTCACCTTTACAGGCTGGGCCTTTCCACGAGATACTAAGCATAACCATCACCTTGTTCTCCAGGTCTTATATGAAAAAATCCCTTAGGATTTTCCAACAATTATTTTTTTCTTAGTATTTCTGACGTTCACCATATGTGTCAAATAATTTGTGTCATCATAGTTTTAAGACAATTATTAAATATTATCTTAATCATCAAGGGTATTAAATATTATATTTATTTTAATTGCTTACACCACCTAAGGATTTAAAATTTTATGATACCTCTTTATTCCATTCTATTGGTCTTGGTATTTTTCTCTTTTAATTAGTTAATAAATTATTATTATTATTATTATAAAACTAACGCTATATGTTTTCATTTTCTCAACAAATATATATATAACTATAAAGAAAAGCTTAAAGTGTATATATATATATATATATAGGGACAGGATCCGTTGACACCAGGTGTAAGAGTTAGTCAAATTACACCTTCAATAACTTTTTGTATGATGCAAATTTAACCAATCCAACCGTTGAATTTGATGTTCTTATTAATTAGATTAAGTATGCAAAATTTCATACAATTCTAAAACTATTTAATAGTTCATTAAATCACTTTATTTTAACGTACAATATGATATTAAAATATATGTAAATATTCAATATTTGATAACATATTTAGAAAAGTCCAAATAATGTGAAATTTGATATATATAATCATAAAGATAATGTTATCAAATTCAACGGTTAGATTGGTTAAATTTGTATTATACAAAAAGTTATTGAAGTGTAATTTGACTAATTCTTATACCTGGTGTCAACGGATCCTACCCCATATATATATATATATATATATATATATATATATATATATATATATATTTCTCCATAATTACTAAAATCATAAATAAAAGTCTAAGAATTATTTCTCAACAAAAAAATAAAATAAAAATAAAATTATAATATTAAATCTTTTTTTTTTGGAATTAAAGTTTTTCTCCTAAAACCAATTTATTTCCATTTTATCTCAAAACTTTATTAATCTGATTTATTCCTCATGTTCTCCCTTTCTATAGTTCATTAAATTTTATCTACACCTATATAGTCCAAACACTAACTCCTAATTCACTGTATAAAGTAACAGACACCGTAATGTTCTCGTAAAAAAAAAAGGGTCGAGTACATTATGGACATTGATTTGACGTAAAGATTTAGACTTTAATAATAAATCTTTAACCTTTATCCTAATTAATTAAATTTCAGATTTACCTAGTCCTAAAACAGTGATTATATCCCAAGTTACTACATTCCTAATCAAAGGAGTTCTACAATTTTTTTTAATTTTTTTTTTTGACTAACGACTCAAAGGTTTTAGGCACTAGCGGGTGACTTTGCTAGATCCTAACAGCAAAACTCTGTCCCTAAATTTCCAAGTGCAGAAATTTGTGAATAAAAAAAAAATTAAAACATATTCCTATGCATAACCATATAGTTCAAAATTTTCATGTAACATAGGGGTCAAAGAGAGGCCAAATGAAATTTCTACAAGTATTTAACTACATCATTAATTCAAATAATCATATATCATAACAAGACTTACATAAAATTATATTTCCTTCACACCAAACAACAGCTACAATAACTTATACTGTGACATTTTTCATGATGCATAGCAAAGAAAAACATAAGATTTCTAAGCCAAAAAAAAATGAGCAAACATATTCCAACAGCAACCCAACAATAGCAACCATTAAAGATCCAACAACAAACCAACTAGCATCTCAATATTTTCTTTCCAGCATTTACTAGCAGAAGAAAAGAAAACAAACAAAGAGTAAGCTTCCTTACTTGATGAAGATCAATGGAAGAAGAAATGATCAAAAAGTAGGTTGGATCTACTCTAATCTCCCAAGTTCCAGCTAGCTTGCAAGGAGGAAGGGCTTATCCCTTTCTTTCTTTTTTCTTTTTCTCACAGTTTCACTTTGCTGAAAGGTAGTGTGTCTCTGTTTCCACCTTTCTCGCCCCACGTTAGCACTTAAACAAAAAATGTAGAGGCTTCGGTCTGAAGGTTTATTTAAAGGAGAGGGGTCTATTTTTTTTTTGGTTGACTAGGAAAAAAAGCAGAAAGCATGCAGTGGTTTTGAAACCATCGTGCAACAGTGGTTCGGCTGTTTACGTATATTAATAGACATTGGTAAGAGATTGAACAATTGGGTAAATAAGAGTGGCCTTATGTATAGTGTACGAACAGTGGTTATAAAATTAGACACTGGGTAAAAGAGAAATTAGGTGTGGCCAGTCAAGTAATGTCATTTTTGGGAGATTTAGCTTTTGAAAATTTTACTAGAATTAGTTAAGGTGATTTACTAAAAGTGGAAGATATGGTTTAACCAAAATTGGTAAATCAAAAATTAATTTACCTTGAAATAGGTGCTAATTATCTTGGAAAAATGTGTTCATGACACATTAGGATTGGTTCATGATAAATTTCTAATTACTTGTTCAGTTACGCAGTGTAATTTTACACTAATAGTGTACAATTAAATTATAGTTTAATTAGAACTTCATTGACAAACTCATCACATAAACTCATACAAGCTATTTTTAATTAAATTTTATCAATAAAACTAAATTTAAATTTTCTCTTGTAATTAATTTCAATCACTTTTTAAGTCACAAGTAAAAAAATAATGTAGTGTTACAATTCTCTCCAACAAGAAAAATTTCGTCCTCGAAATTTCACTTACCTGGGAAGAGGTCTGGATATTGTTTGCGCATCTTGCTCTCAAGCTCCCACGTAGCATCTCCTGTGGTGTCACTCCACACAACTTTCACTAGACTAACGTCTTTTCCCCTGAGTTGTTTTGTTCTTTGATCCTTAACCCTCACTGGGTGAGCCTCATAGGTCAGGTTCTCTCGTATTTGTACTGTATCAGGCTCTATGACATGTGTGGGGTCATGGGTGTATTTTCTCAATTGAGAGACATGAAAGACATTGCGGAGATTTGATAAAGGGGGTAAGGCTATTTGATAGGCAATAGGGCCTACACGACGAAGAATCTGGTAAGGTCCAATGAACTTAGGAGTGAGTTTCTTGGATTTTATCGCCCTACCTACCCTAGTTGTAGGTGTGACTCGCAAGAAGACATGATCACCTTCCTCAAACTCAAGAGGTCTCCTTTGCTTATTAGCGTATGATTTTTGACAACTTTGGGTAGTGCTCATATTTTCCTGAATCTTCTTGATCTTTTCTGCCGTTTGCTGTACAAGCTCGGGCCTAACAAAACAATGCTCACCATCTTGGTACCAACACAGAGGTGTCCTACACCTCCTACCATACAAGGCCTCGAACGGTGCCATCCCAATACTCACATGAAAACTATTATTGTAGGTGAACTCTACCAGAGGCAGAATTCATCCTAACTACTGAGGTGATCCAAAACACATGCCCTCAAAAGATCTTCCAACGATTGGATCGTCTTTTCTAACTAACCATTTGTCTATGTGTGATAGGTGAAACTAAGCCTCAACTTCGTTCCTAATGCATGGTGCAGACTCTGCCAAAATCTCGACGTGAATGTTGGGTCTCTATCGGATATGATGTTGGAAGGTACTTCATGCAAATGTATAATCTCCTTTATGTACAATTGAGTTAATCTCTCCAAAGGGTACCTGATATTAATAGGTAAGAAGTGAGCACACTTTGTCAACCTATCAACAATGACCCAAATAGCATCAAATCCCCTTGCTGTCTTAGGCAAACTTACAACAAAGTCCATAGTGATGCTATCCCATTTCCACTCAAGAATCTCCATAGTCTGCAACAAACCTCTAGGTCTTTGGTGCTCCACCTTGGCTTTCTGACAAGTCAGACAAGCTACAACATACTCTGCTACATTCCCCTTCATACTTGACCACCAAAACATCTTCTTTAGATCTTGATACATCTTGGTTGTACCTAGGTGTAGACTAAGTCTACTCTTATGACCTTCGTCCAAAATGAGTTGTCGAACTTTCGGGTCTTGAGGTACATAGATCTTATCCTTAAATCTCATGATGCCATCAACTCTTAAACTGAAATCCACTGCTTTGTCAGTCCCCAACAACTCCTTCGTCTTGCACAAATTGGGATCCAACAACTGTTTTTCCATGATGGTCTCAAGGAAATCACTTGCTACAGTGATCATCCCTAATTTGATGTGATCGCGTGCCATCTCCACACAAAGGTTGAGGTCTCTAAACTTCTTTATAAGCTGTAACTCTTTCACCATCAAAGCCGACATATGCACTGCCTTCCTACTAAGAGCGTCCGCCACAACGTTTGTCTTTCTTGGATGATACATCAATTGAAAATCATAATCCTTCAAGAACTCCATCCAACGCCTCTATCTCATGTTAAGCTCTTTCTGATCAAACAGGTACTTCAAACTCTTGTGATCACTGAATATGTCGAACTTAGCTCCATAAAGATAATGTCTCCAAATCTTCAAGGCAAACACCACTGTTACCAACTCTAGGTCATGTGTAGGGTAATTCCTCTCGTGAGTCTTCAACTATCGTGAAGCATACGCCACAACCTTCCTCTATTGCATCAACACACATCCTAAACCCTGATGTGAAGCATCACAGTAAATCTCGAAAGGCTCACTAGTATCTGGTAAAATCAAAACTGGCGATGTGGTCAACTTTTGCTTCAATTATTGGAAACTCTGCTCACAGTCATCAGTCCATGCAAAAGGTCTGTCCTTGCGGGTAAGTTGTGTCAACGGTGCAACTATCCTTGAGAAACCTTCTATGAACCTCTGATAGTAACCGGCTAACCCAACAAAGCTTCGTATTTTTGTAACCATCTTTGGACGTTCCCATTGTAGCACGGTCTCCACCTTTGTTAGATCTACGGCAATCCCACTTGCTGATATCACATGCCCTAAGAACTTTACTTCATCCAACCAAAACTCACACTTTGACAGCTTTGCATATAATTGCTTTTCCTTCAAGATCTCTAACATCGCTCTTAGATGCTCCTCATGTGTACGAGAGTAGACTAGAATGTCATCGATGAACACAACAACAAACTTGTCTAGGAAAGGATGAAAGATCCTATTCATATAATCCATGAATACAGCGGGAGCATTCGTCACTCCAAAAGGCATCACAACGTACTCATAATGCCTATACTGAGTTCAAAAAGCCGTCTTTGGTATATCTTCATCTCTAACCCGTATTTGGTGATACCTAGATCGTAGATCAATCTTGGAGAAAACTGTGGCTCTTCTTAGTTGGTCCATCAAGTTATCTATCCTTGGCAACAGATACTTGTTCTTGATCGTGATCTTGTTCAATTGGAGGTAGTCCACACAGAACCTCGATCCACCATATTTCTTTTTCACCAATAACACTAGCGCTCCCTAAGGGAAACACTAGGCCTGATCATTCATTTTCCAAGAAGTTCCTCCACTTGTTTCTTAAGCTCAGCCAACTCTGTAGGTGCCATCTGGTATGGTGCTATCGACACTAGTCCCACTCTAGGGACCAAGTCTATGGCGAACTCAATCTCTCGATGGGGAGGCAAGCCGAGTATATCCTCAGGAAAGACTTTAGGAAAATCCCTGACTACTGCCATAGGGTCTAAGTCCAACTCACTCTTGACTTCCAAGAATGATAAGATCATGTATCCTTGGGCTCCTTGTTCCAAAGAAGCTTGCGCTTGGTTGGCAGTGATAAATCCAGTATCCTCGGGATTTGGGAAGATAAGGGTTTTTCTAGCACAATCTATAAGGATATGGTAGGAAGATATCCAATCCATGCCTAGTATGACATCTAGGTCAGAAAGAGGAAGACAAATCAAGTTCACTTTATAATGGCGTCTGTTGACTGAAATGGGACAGTTAACACAGACAACCGAGGTTGCTACAAGAGTAGTAGTAGGGGTAGAAACAAGTAAGTCAAAAGATAAAGGACATGTAGGTAGTCTTAATCTATCCACACAGTCATAAGAAATAAAAGAATGGATAGCACCTAAATCAAATAGTACAGATAAGAGATTACCAGTTATGTCGCACTCTCCCACTATTAGGTCTTCAGATTTGGAGGCTTCAACTCCATTCTTGGCAAAGACACAACCTGTCGTAGTTAGCCTTGTAGCTTTCACTATGTTGATTGTAGGGTCGATCTTCGGTTGTGATGTACACTCCTTTGAAAAGTGCCTAGGCTTTTGGCATCTGAAGCAGACATTGCCCTTTTGAGGGCACTCATTGGCATAATGGGGCTTTCCACACTTGTAACATCTGATTCCCTGT
The DNA here is from genome assembly GCA_004329165.1 of Spatholobus suberectus. Classification (NCBI taxonomy): domain Eukaryota; kingdom Viridiplantae; phylum Streptophyta; class Magnoliopsida; order Fabales; family Fabaceae; genus Spatholobus; species Spatholobus suberectus. The sequence goes on along the minus strand of CM014731.1, from coordinate 56,818,011 downwards.
CCTCCAATCTGAGGTGTGGTAGGGTAGCTCCTAGTTACTGAGCCTCTCTATTGTTGTTGAGGCTTGTGGTGCCTCTGCTGATCCTGTAGTCTATTATACGGTTTCTTTTGATGTTGTCCCTTCTTGGATCCAGATGATCCAACTCCATGAGTCTTTATAACTCTACTATTGCTTCCCTTTAGCCTCTTTACGGTCTTGCATTTTTCTACCAGTATGTGGAACTATCTAATTTCCATAGGAACAATCATCCTTTTCAGCTCATGTCTAAGTCCCTGCTCAAACTTATGACATCTCCAGTCCTCTGATGTCACCTGGGTGTAAAATCTGGATAAGTACTCGAATCTCGTCGCATACTCGTTAGCAGTCATACTACCTTGGTAAAGTCTCAAGAACTCTATCTCCTTTGCATGGCGTGCACTGGCTGGGAAATACTTCCTTAGGAAATGCTCTCTAAAATTGAGCCAAGTGATGGCTTCCCCATGCGCCTCCATCATCTGCTACGCTCCCTACCACCAATACTCTACCTCTCCAACTAGCATATATGTGGCATAAGTCAACTTCCGGTCGTTGAGGCAATCTGTCACTCGAAAAATCTTCTCCATCTCCCGAATCCAGAGTTCTGTTGCGTCTGGGTCGGTCTCCCCTCTAAACTATGGAGGGTTGTTCCTCTTAAACTCAACAAATCCTTGGAATTCAGGATGTACAGGGGCTAGAGCTACGCCTTGCTATGCCATAGTAGCCTAGTGCTGCTAAGCCATAGTGGCCTACTGTTGAGCCATCATTGTAGCCATAGCTTCTAAGGTACGAGCTATCTGGGTAAGATCAGGAGAAGGCTGGGCATGGTTAGACGGAGGTTGGCCTCGACCACGTCCCTTCATCGCCATCCTATAAAGTTAAACAACATCAGAAGCAAACATCAATAACATACCATCAATCATTAATATTTCCCTTCGAAAATAATACACGAAAGTCCTTCAACTTAAACATCAACAATTATTTCCTTACGAAAATAATTCCACATCACACAACAAGAGACATAACAGACCTATTCCCTATAGGTTCAGTTCCCACAAGACACAGCCAGCTTTGATACCACTAATGTAACGATCTGCTATTGCTACATATCACTGATTTAACAATCACTACGGAAAAAATTCAATTTAAAAATTTTGAAATCTCTTATTAATTTATTTAACAAAAATGTGTGTAAATTTTCAATTTCCAAAATGAAAACATCTAAAAGTTTCAACACATGAGCATATGATATACAGGATAATACGCATAAGTAGCACAATAATGGAAATACAATATGGTGCCTTATGGCACTACAACCTCATAGGTAGAAGATGTAATTATCTCAAAATAAAGCATACATGGCCATTAAGTACAACTCAAAAGAGATAATACATAAAAAAAAGGGAGCAGGAAAGTCTACTATGTGACATCTACTCCCTAGTTGGCCACAACTATATCCTACTCCTATTAGGGACGGTGGGGAGAGGTGGAAGAAGCATCCTCATCAGTCTCTCTGGCCTTGTCAGAAACCCATCCGTGGGTGCCACCCTCCACAGAATAAGCGCCTATACTCAGATGCACGTCCAATAGCCCTAGAAAGGCGTGATGGGGTACGCCAATCCTCTTTAAGCAACTCACGAAAGTCCACTATCATGCAAACAGAAATGGAAGAAACCATAACACCTATTGGAACATGACGGATAACTAGCACTCCACTAAAACGTGCCTCTTTGGGCCTCCCAGTCAATCACCTAGCCACCATCTCGGCCTCTCATAGTTGGCACGAGCTCGATGCTAAAATGTCCCGTTTGGCGTCGACTGACCATCTACTCCCATAAGCGAAATGCCACGATCATCGTAGTCAAACACAAACATGCAAGGGTAAGCTTATAAACAAATAATTAATCATAACATACCATGACGTTCCACACATCTCTAAGAAGACAAACAATGAATATACACAGTAATTTTCATGAATATTATAGTAAAAGTAGATATAGTCTCAAGTCAATATGATATGGTCATGCAATGCATGCAGACGCAACTCCATGGAGATTTCCAACTTTGAGTGATCATCCAGACATATCCCTTAACTGTGGTACAACAACACCCTTCATAGGGCAAGAAGGCGGTACATGCCTAAAACCAACTGGGGGATTACTGGTACTGATCTTGGATCGACTGTGGCTTCATCAGAATATGCGTATGCGGGTAGTTGCCACCACGACTCGGGTTTGCAATGATCCTAGTCACTTGTGGAATTGCACATCCGTATATCCTCAAGGATACCCTAGGTGCCTCCACTAGTCATCCCAACGCTTGTCAAGCGTTCCTCAATGACTCATGCATGAACGCATGTCAACAAAACAGTATTTAATCCAAGTCAAGACCTAACAATGTTCCCGCTTAGATTCTCCTTTCTGTGGATTAGACATATCAACAATATGTTTGCCGCCTTTGCAAGCCAAGCCTTTCCACGAGATACTAAGCATAACCATCACATTGTTCTCAAGGTCTTATATGACAAAATCTCTTAGGATTTTCCAACAATTATTTTTTTCTTAGTATTTCCTACGTTCACCATATGTGTCGAATAATTTGTGTCATTACAGTTTTAAGACAATTATTAAATATTATCTTAATCATCAAGGGTATTAAATATTATATTTATTTTAATTGCTTACACCACCTAAGGATTTAAAATTTTATGATGCCTCTTCATTCCATTCTATTGGTCTTGGTATTTTTCTCTTTTAATTAGTTAATAAATTATTATTATTATTATAAAACTAACGCCATATGTTTACGTTTTCTCAACAAATATATATATAACTATAAACAAAAGCTTAAAGTGTATATATATATATATATATCTCCATAATTACTAAAATCATAAATAAAAGTCTAAGAATTATTTCTCAACAAAAAAAAAATTAAAATAAAATTATAATATTAAATCTAATTTTTTTTTGGAATTAAAGTTTTTCTCCTAAAACCAATTTATTTCCATTTTATCTCAAAACTTTATTAATCTGATTTATTCCTCATGTTCTCCCTTTCTATAGTTCATTAAATTTTATCTACACCTATATAGTCCAAACACTAACTCCTAATTCACTGTATAAAGTAACAGACACCGTAATGTTCTCGTAAAAAAAAAAAGGGTCGAGTACATTATGGACATTGATTTGACGTAAAGATTTAGACTTTAATAATAAATCTTTAACCTTTATCCTAATTAATTAAATTTCAGATTTACCTAGTCCTAAAACAGTGATTATATCCCAAGTTACTACATTCCTAATCAAAGGAGTTCTACAATTTTATTTTTATTTTTTTTTTGACTAACGACTCAAAGGTTTTAGGCACTAGCGGGTGACTTTGCTAGATCCTAACAGCAAAACTCTGTCCCTAAATTTCCAAGTGCAGCAATTTGTGAATGAAAAAAAAATTAAAACATATACCTATGCATAACCATATAGTTCAAAATTTTCATGTAACATAGGGGGTCAAAGAGAGGCCAAATGAGATTTCTACAAGTATTTAACTACATCATTAATTCAAATAATCATATATCATAACAAGACTTACATAAAATTATATTTCCTTCACACCAAACAACAGCTACAATAACTTATACTGTGACATTTTTCATGATGCATAGTAAAAAAAAGCATAAGATTTCTAAGCCAAAAAAAAATGAGCAAACATATTCCAACAGCAACCCAACAATAGCAACCATTAAAGATCCAACAACAAACTAACTAGCATCTCAATATTTTCTTTCCAGCATTTACTAGCAGAAGAAAAGAAAACAAACAAAGAGTAAGCTCCCTTACTTGATGAAGATCAATGGAAGAAGAAATGATCACAAAGTAGGTTGGATCTACTCTAATTTCCCAAGTTCCAGCTAGCTTGCAAGGAGAAAGGGCTTATCCCTTTCTCTTTTCTTCTTTTTCTCACAGTTTCACTTTGCTGAAAGGTAGGGTGTCTCTGTTTCCACCTTTCTCTCCCCACGTTAGCACTTAAACAAAAAATGTAGAGGCTTCGGTCCGAAGGTTTATTTAAAGGGGAGGGGTCTATTTTTTTTTTTTGGTCGACTAAGAAAAAAAGCAGAAAGCATGCAGTGGTTTTGAAACCAACATGCAACAGGGGTTCGGCTGTTTACGTATATTAATAGACATCGGTAAGAGATTGAACAATTGGGTAAATAAGAGTGGCCTTATATATAGTGTACGAACGGGGTTATAAAATTAGACACTGGGTAAAAGAGAAATTAGGTGTGGCCGGTCAAGTAATGTCATTTCTGGGAGATTTAGCTTTTGAAAATTTTACTAGAATTAGTTAAGGTGATTTACTAAAAATGGGAGATATGGTTTAACTAAAATTGGTAAATGAAAAATTAATTTACCTTGAAATAGGTGTTAATTATCTTGGAAAAATGTGTTAATGACACATTAGGATTGGTTCATGATTAATTTTTGACTACTTGTTTAGTTACACAGTGTAATTTTACTCTAATAGTGTACAATTAAATTATAGTTTAATTAGAACTTTATTGAAAATTCATCGCATAAACTCATACAAGCTATTTTTAATTAAATTTTCTCAATAAAACTAAATTTAAATTTTCTCTTGTAATTAATTTCAATCACTTTTTAAGTCACAGGTAAAAAAAAAAAATGCAGTGTTACACAATTACATGTATCTAAGTTAAGTGTGCAATCTTATTCCCGTCATAATTAAAATTCATTGTGTGGCAATCACTAATTCAAATACAGTATTGAACAATATTGCTATTTGGATTGAGCTGCAAGCTCGGTGGCAAATACTCTCAAAGACCATGCATACTAACTAACCTGAATGTGCCTTTTAGGGAACATCTGTAGGTAAATTGGTTTAAAATGAATGAAAGGAACTCAGGAAGTTTAAAGTTCCACTTTAACCAAACTAGTATGGTACCTGATGGCTGATAGTTAACAACATCTAGCATAAGAACAAGGATAACATCAAGCAACATACCTCCTCGACAATAAACAAAACTAGATCCAACTAGGAGTGGCAAAACAATCCATTTATCCATCATATCCATTCAATTCATCCATAAGTAAATCTATTCAATCCATCTATAATAATAATAATAATAATAATAATAATAATAATAATAATAATAATAATAATAATAATAATAATAAATAAATAATAATAATAATAATAATAATAATAATAATAATAATGGATTGGATCCAATCCATCCATTTAATTTTATGGATGGTTAGTAATCCATCTACTATATTTTTAAAATCTATTGGATTACATTAAATAAAAAAACTAAAATCCATTGGCTAAAAAAAATAAAAAAGACAAAGGCATCTTTTGCTTAGCTTTAGGCAAAGCATCTTTAGCTCGGCTTCGACTAAGACATCTTTGGCTTGACTTTGACCAGGGCATCTTTTGCTCAGCCTCGGCCAGGACATCTTCGACTCGACTAAGGCATCTTTGACTCGGCCAAGGCATCTTCAACTTAACTTCAACTATGACATCTTAGGCTTGGCTTCAGCTAGGGCATTTTTGGCTAGACCTCGGCCAAGACATCTTCGGCTCAACTTTAGCTAGGGCATCTTTGACTTGACCTTGGCCAGGACATCTTTGGCTCGGTCAAGGCATCTTTAACTCGACTAGGACATCTTTAGCTCGACTTCAGCCACAACATCGGCGACTCAACTTCAACTCGAGCATTTTCGACTCAATCTCGGCCAAGACATCTTTAGCTCAGCTAAGGCATCTTCGACTCGACCATGACATCTTTGTCTTGGCTTCGGCCACGACTTCTTCAGCAAAGGCATTTTTGGTTCAACTTTGACTAAGGCATCTTCGACTTAGCCTTAACTACGGCATCTCTGGCTTAGCCTCTGCCAGGATAGCTTTGGCTCGACCAAGGCATCTTTGACCCAGTTTCGGCCAGGGCTTCTTTGGCTTGGCCTTCGACTCAACCTCGACCAAGGCATCTTCGGCTCGGCCTCGATTAGGGCATTTTCAACTCGACCTCGGCCAGAGCATCTTCAACTCAGCTTCGGTCAGGGCATCTTTGGCTCAACTTCGGCTAGGACATCTTCAACTCAACCTCAATCAGGACTTCTTTGGCTTGGTCATGGCATCTGTGGCTCGAGCAGGGCATCTTTAACTCGAATTCAGCTAGGGCATCTTTGATTCGGCCTCAGCCAGGGAATTTACGGCTCGGCTTCGACCAAGGCATTTTTGGCTAGACTTGAACTAGGGCATCTTCAACTTAGACTCGACTAGGACATCTTTGGCTCAGCTTCAGCCAAGGCATCCTCAGATCAGCCTCAACCAGCACATCTTCAGCCAGAGTATCTTCATCTCGGCTTCAACCATAGTATCTTTAACTCAATTTCAACCAAAGTATTTTCTACTCAATTCCGGCCAAAGTATTATCTACTTGATTTAGGCCAAAGTATTGTGTGACATGATTTTTTTACGAGAATGAAAAAGTTAGTGGGGAGTGGTTTGTTATGGAGAGAAAGTAGGGAGAGAGAGAGAGAGAGAGTAGGAGAGAGAATATTTTAAAATAAAAATTATTTAATTTTTAAAATATATTATTTTTGTGGATGGATTGGATATCCATCCGTTAAAAAATTGTTAATGCATGGATAAGATTGGATTTTATTAGATGGATCATGGATGGATTAGATTTTTTAAATGAATTTTTAATGGATCAAAATGGATTAATGAATTATTTTTATCCAGTCCATTATAATTCGTCTAAGAATTTATCCGATCCATCTGTTTGCCACTCCTAGATCCAACCATGCAAAGCCTCCCAATTAAATTTGGAAAAAAGAATTCCATTCTCATGTCCAAAAAATCCCTTCCAGAATAACATAACTTGACAGAATTATTTTTGCCTCAATCTTGAATACACCCTCAGGGCCGAGCCTGGACCTAGTCTAGAGGGGTGATGGCCTAAGGGCCATAGTTAGAAGGGATCCAAAAAATTAAAAAGTCTATATAGTTATGTATTTTTTTTTATATTATATTATGTTATTTTCATGAATAGATTGAAATTAGTGTCCCATTTTATGTCTCTTTTCATTCAAATAAAAATGTAACATGTGATTAGAAAATATTACTCTTTATATTAACAAAAAAGAAGAGAAAATATCACTCTTTTGATTGTTAGATTTTGTGTGTGTTAAATTCATAAATTTATGTTAAATGAATTTTCAGCTAATTGTGTCATATTAACATGCAATGGACTTATGCAAATAGACTTATAGCGTTTTTTTTTAACAAGATAAGAAACACAAATCAAAACTCAAATTATAAAGGAATTAAAATTAAAAGTTAGTATATTAACAAAAAACAAAAATATATGTAAGCTTTAATATGAAATGATGATATTTTGTTGGTAGTAGACGATAAGCACGAAGCTAAAGCATTTTCTTAGAGGGAGCTAAATAAAAAAATTAAATTAAATTATAATTTTAAAATTAATATATTAAATTTTAAAAACAACTAAAAAATTCATAATAATTCACCACATATCATGAAAACCAAAATTATATAAATTAAACAAAATATACAATACTATAACTTTGTAGCGAGAGAAAATAGATTTCATTTTTAAAATTAATGGTTGTAATTTTACTGATAGGAAATCTTTATTATATTTAGATATCATGTTTAAAGTTTTAAAAACATAATTGACCTTTAAATTTTGTTAAAGCAAAATTTCATTTTTAACTTGAGAATAATAAGAATAATACATTCTGTGTTTCAAACAATGAAATAATATTTCTTTAATTTCTTTTTTATTAAGAAATATCTAGTAAAAAATAGAGAAGCCTTAAAAAATTATTGAAAATGATGTTTGTATGCTTTCTGGGAGGTTTATCCATCTTTAGTGGTAAGAGAGATAGGAAGAAGAGAGGTAGAAAATATGAGATATAATATGAGATGTGATGAGAAAGGAAGAGTTAAATAAAAAAAAAGAAAAAGAAAATTGAAAAGTAGTTATAAGAAATAAAATTGTATAAAATCATTGTTGAAAAATTATATATACATATTGTGTATATGGGGTGATCTCCCACTTTTTCGTTTTTTCAATTTCATTCTTAAACCATTGAAACTCCATTCTTTGTATTTAGGACATTTTGGTCACAAAGAATCAGGTAAGCATTGAATCTATTTCATTTTGCTCTTTATTTCTTTTTTGATTTATGATTTTTTTTTCTTTTTTGTGTTTAGGGCATATTTTATTGCCATTGAAAAAGATAAGCAATTAGTCTATTTTATTTTTCTCAAAATTTTTATATGGGTTTTTGTGTTTTGTTTTTTACTTTTGGGGTGATCTCCCACTTTTTTTATATTGCATTCTTAAACCATTTTAAAATTTATGTTTTTTGTTTCCAAATTATTTTTTTTATAAACTTCTTCATTTTTTGTATTCAAGACATATTTCGCCCACGAAGATCGCCCACAAAGAATAAGATAAACATTGAATTTCTTTCATTTATTTATTTATTTATTTATTTTTTATGAAATTCTTCCTTCTTTGTGTTTAGGGCATATTTCGTTGTCATTGGAAAAGGTAAGCAATTAGTTTATTTTGTTGTTCTCAAATTTTTTATTATTGTTTTTGTGTTTTGTCGTAACTGTTGAGATATTTTCGCACTTTTTTTTATTGCATTCTTAAACCATTCTAAAATTTATGTTTTTTGTTTTCAATTTATGTTTTTTATGAAATCATTCGTTCTTTATATTCAGGATATATTTTACTCATGAAGTATAAGGTAAGCATTGAATCTATTTATTGTTCTTCATTTCTTTTCTTATTTTTTGTGGGTTTTTTTTTCAATTTTTTTGGTAATTTCCTACTTTTCCAATTTCATTTTTAAACTTTTTAAAATTTATGTCTTTTGTCTCCAATTGGTAATGTGGTTTTCAATTTGTTTAGTGGTTTCTTTTATGCTTTTAATTTTTTGGTATAAATATTTTACAATTTGGTTATATTTTTAATTGAAAATCTGTCACTTTTAAATAAATATTTTTTTAAAAATGTTTATGTTGCTCGTATTTTTGTCTAATCCAAATACCTTTTTAAACCATTACTAAGATATGTGTTTTAAACCTTATGGATTCTCACTTGATAAGTTGTGGATTCAAATTTATATATTTGGTACATGTTCAATTATAGTAATGTTGTACTATATTTATGAACAGAGTTCAGGTATTACTTTTAACAATGATATATCTTGATATTCAATATGTATTTTATTTTGAATTTGTTCATAATAGTGGATTTGATTGTCACAATCTTACTAATGCATTGTATTTGTTTTTGTAGCTTTTGCTTGTAGTATTTTTTTTTTTATGACATTGTCTCATCTACATTCCACATTTGCTTAATGGATGAAAGGGAGAAGAGTTGTTCAACTTAAATTTCAAATAAAGATATATTGGAGCAAGATATATATTCCATATGTGTCACTTATTAATATATAGATCTCAATAGTTAAAATGTATTTTTATACAATGATAAAAAAATCCACATGAAAACATATTAAGATTTAGAGATAATACTTAATCATATAAAAATAAAAATTGTACATTAAAATATAGTAATACTTAAGTCTTAGATGCGAATAAAAAAAATTAGAGCAGAAATATATCATACAAAAATTAATATTTTACATCAAAGCATATTAATATATAAATAAAAGTTACTAATATTTAAATTTTAAAGTAAAAAATTACTACTAAGATATTAATATTTTACATAAAAATATGTTAATATCTATTTTATTATGATAGAAACTTCAATTTAGTTAAATATTTAGTTTCAATTATAACAAAATTTAAAAAATACTGAAAAAGTTAATGACACTTTGAAATTAATAATGAAATTATAATTATATTTATACCTATTTTTTAAATAAAAATATATAAATATATATTAATTTAAGTTACTATTTTTTTGTTATTTATTAATTCACAAAATACATAATTATATTAATGAAGGTAATTACAACCAGTATATATTTTGATCTGAATTAATTAAGTTAATTATGACTAACATATATAATTAATTTAGATATACATTAATTGATAATATTAATATATATTTTGATTCAAATTTATAGTATATTTAAATTAAAATTACTTTTAAAAGGTAAATAATATTATAATCTTTTCCACATAGAATACTTTTATATTTTTAAATATTTTTTAAGATTTTAACATTCTATAATTATCATACTTAAATATCATACATTAATTCATTAATTTATGCTTAAAACATCACACTTAAATTATAAACTAATATAAATAAAGTAAAAATATCAATCCATAAATAAAAAATAACATATAATATTTGAAAAAAATATCTAACATTTTTTATATTTATTAATTTATTATAAATATTTATTGTTACTATTATTATATGAATTAATATAGATTATGCTTATTTATTTTGCATTATATTTTAACCTTTATATATTGTTATTGTTACTATTATGAATCATTTAATTTATAATAAATGTTTTACTAATGTAATATATTCAAAATTAAATTGAATTAAATTAAACCTAAAAATCATACAAAAATTATCACCTAATTTATAAATACTCACAAAACTTTGCTAAAGTCTTTTATCTTTTCATCAAACAAAAATGTTTGTTTTTTCTTCTTCTTTGAAATATAATGGATATTTAGATTGATATACAAATCGATTCTAATACAAATTAAATTTAGAAGTCAGTGCTTAATGCTTAATTATAAAAAAAAGTTATTTGTCAAATAAAGCTCATATATATATATATATATATATATATATAATGCATGCATTCATGCATATAATCATGAACTCAATTCTAACTAACATACTTAAAGGACTTAATTATTTTTGTGAAGAGTACTAGCAACACACTATCTAATAGACTCTTTTTAATACATATCCTACTATTGGTAAAAATTTATTAAAAACTAGAAAATCTGGATAAAGACTCATTAAATAAGAAATAGGACCCAAGAAATTTGTGATTTTAATAAATTTTAACCAATAGTAAAAGTATGTTGCTAACATTTCTCATTTTTTATACATAAGGTTGAAAATGTTTCATGAAAATTGAACTACAAATGAATTAAACCAATTCAAAATTATTAGAGAAAAATTATTCTGTAAACATCATTTTATTATCAATATCTCTTATTAAGATTATGTATATATTTAAGTTACATACAAATGTAAATATATTTATAAAAATAATATTTTCTAAAAATTCATTTATATAAATTAAAATGATATAAGAATGTATAAATATTGAATTAAATATATATTGATATTTATAATTATATTATATATATTTTAAACATTTATATACATATTTATTATCACTAATTTATAAAAATTAATCAAAATAATTAATAAATATATGAAAAATTATAATAATATAAAAATTTTGAAAATTATATAGTATAAACTTAATACCCATGCAAAGCACAGGTTATTATGCTAATTATTTAAATAATATTAAAAATTATCATTGTATGTAATATTATATATAATTGATATACAATTATATACAATTTAAAATTAACAAAATAAAATTATATACAATTATAGCAAACTAGGGTCAACCTAACAGTGAGAGATTTGGGTAGTGTATACAAAATTCTTAGTTCAAATCTTATTGATGTCATTCATCATTAAAAAAAGAAGAAGAAGAAGACAATTATAGCATACATAGATAAATGTTGCATTAATTGAGTTACCAACGTAGTTCTTTTTAAAGAACTATTCGTTTATTGCATCTTAACAGCCAAATCATACAATTGACCATTGACCATTGACCTACAACTCATACGATTGACTGTTGACCTATACCATAAATTTTCATTTTTTGAACAGTAGTTTCATGGACCTTTGCATTGTTCTACTATTATTTATATATAGTTCAGACAAACTATTTAGTCTATATAAACAAATATTTTTATGTTTTACTAACATATATAGTACACAAAGAAACATTAAGAATAAAGCTCATTGTTATTGATACTACAGTTGTTAGAGATGGCTAAGCTTGCTTTCGCACAGATTGCCTTTATCCTTATCATTTTAGGTTTCCTAATTTCACAGTTTCTAATTTCTTAACATCCATCAATGTACGCTGCAAAACTTTTCATTGTTCAACAATTTGTCCTAACCTTGGTTTTTTGTATTTTTCAGTTATTTCAAGGACAAGTGAAGCGGCTGAACCGAAAAAATGTCAGAAAGTGCTACAATCGAGTAACTGCAATCTCCTAAAATGCAAACAGGATTGCATCCTCATGTATAGAAACTTCCGAGGCTTCGGAGAGTGCATTGGCAATGAACCTTACCAATGTGTTTGCTTCTATGATTGTTTTGCCGACAAGTTTGGAGCGCAATCAACACCAGATTTGATGTAAACTTAGGGTGTGATAATATGTACTCTGTTATGGAGGGTGAGAGATACAGAGGATGAGAGAGGGAAGGCTATTGGAAGTTAATAAGTGCATGGCTACCTCAATAAGCACTAGCTTTATGGCCATTTGATTTGAGTAAATAACTTAATAAAGCATTTATTGAATAACTGTGTATCATATAAGCGTTAATATAAAAGTTGTTTTTATAATAAAAAATAAAATAAATTTAAATTATTTTCATATAAATTATAAGTTAATTTCATAAGCTATCTTAAAGATCTTATTGAAATAAGTCAAAAACAATTTATGGACATATTATAAGTTATTTTCACAAGTTCGTTCCAAACATTTATACAATTAGTTATGTCATAAGATAAATCTAAACAAATTCTTCCAAATGAACTCTTAAAAGATTAGGATGCGATGATTTTTAGTTAGAGGGATGGAGGGAGAGTTGTTGAAAGTTATGAAGTGTATGACTTCCACATGTGGGCTTTTGACTAAATGTTAATTTGGAAACAAATTATCATGTGGAGGTACTTTTGAAAATATTTTATTATTTGGGGTTTCTTCATTAAGAGAAAGAAAAGGCACCTATTTCTGGCTGGGACTTAAACTTGGACCCTAGGAGGTAAATAGAACATATGATTTCACAAATTCCACCTTTTGACTTGATATATTATCCTATAAATCAATTAGGCCCTTCACAGTCTTCCACATTGATATAAACAAAAATAATATCGTCATCAGCAAAGAACAAATTAAATGAGAAATTATGTTTGCTGACCAACATACCCTTAATTAAGAAAAGAGACTCATTCTGAATTACAGGGATGATAACCCCTCCACACACATATAAAAAAGATAAGATGGTGGGTCACCTTGTCTCAACACCCTTTATAGCTTAAAAAGAAAAGACTCACCTAGCACGTCATTCACCACGATAGCTAGTATAAAAAACCAACGTACCAAAGATCATAAGTAAAGAAAGAGATTTCTCATTGAATCTTGATTTCTTGACAAAAGCCTCCAGGAAAAACCCTTTCTTCCCTATCACATGTCTTGCTCATAATGTACTACTCTTATGCCCAGCTAATGATTTTCTGAGGTGGAAGAAATCACCATCACTTATGTACCCAACCTGCCTATTGCATACAAATTTTATGAGAAATCCAAGATATGGTTTCTCTTTAGAACATTGAGGTTCATATAATTACATGTATCTAGGTTAAGTGTGCAATCTTATTCCTGTCATAATTAAAATTCAATGTGTGACAATCACCAATTCAAATACAGTACTGAATAGTAATGCTACTTGGACTTAGCTATAAGCTAGGTGGCAAATACTCTCAAAGACCATGCACACTAACTAACCTGAATGTGCTTTTTAGGGAACATTCGTAGGTAAATGGGTTTAAAATGAATGAAAGGAACTCAGGAAGTTTAAAGTTCCACATTAACCAATTTAGTGATGGTACCTGATGGCTGATAGTTAACAGCATCTAACATAAGAACAAGGATAAGATTAAGCAACTTACCTCCTCGGCAATAAACAAAACCAAATCCAACTAGGAGGGCAAAACAATCCATTTATCTATCATTCATCCAATTCATCCACAAGTAAATCCATCCAATCTATCCATTACATCATAATAATTGGATCCAATCCATCCATTTAATTTTATGAATGGTTAGTAATCCATCCACTATTTTTTTCAAAATCCATTGGATTATATTAAATAAAAAAATAAAATCCATTGGATAAAAAAAATTAAAAAGACAAAGGCATCTTTAGCTTAGCTTTGGCCAGGACATCTTCAGCTCAGCTTCGACTAAGGCATTTTTGGGTCGACTCTGACCAGGCCATCTTTGGCTTAGCCTCGGCTAGGACATCTTCAACTCAGTTAAGGCATCTTTGACTTGGCCAGGGCATCTTTGACTCGGCCAGGGCATCTTCGACTCAACTTTAATTATGACATCTTAGGCTCAACTTTAGCTAGAGCATTTTCGGCTTGACCTTGGCCAAGACATCTTTGGCTCGACTTTGGCCTAGGCATCTTCAACTTGACCTTGCCTAGGACATCTTTGGCTAGGTCAAGGCATCTTTAACTCAGCTAGGACATCTTTAGCTTGGCTTCGGCCACGACATCGTCGACTTGACTTCAACCCGAGCATCTTCGACTTAACCTTTGCCAAGACATCTTTAACTCGGCCAAGGCATCTTCGACTCGACCAGGACATCTTCTTCTCGGTTTCGGCCACAATATCATCAGCCAAGGCATTTTTGGCTTGACTTCGACTAGGGCATCTTCGACTCGGCCTTAGCCAGGGCATCGTTAGCTCAGCCTCCACCAAGATAACTTCGGCTCGGCTACGGCATCTTTGACTCAGTTTCGGCTAGGGCATCTTCGACTTGGCCTTTGACTCGACCTCAACCAAGGCATCTTCGGCTCGGCCTTAGTTAGGGCATTTTTAGCTTAGCCTCGACCAGGGCATCTTCGGCTCGGCCTCGGTTAGGGCATCTTCGGCTTGGCTTTGGCTAGGGCATTTTTTGAAAGAGCAAGAATCGTACAAAAAAGGGGTTGAATTGTGCGTTAAAAATTTTTTCAAATAAAAAACAAGTTCGAAAACATTTCAAGCAAAGGATAGAGAAGAACAATAACACAGAGAATATATATTGGTTTACTCAACCTTGAGCTACGTTTAGTCCCTTCATCTAGAAGTTATACACTAACCAACCTTAGGTTACACAAGTATTATTCACATTCTTTTTAGGCTTTACAACGTAATCACCCCAAATTGCTTATTAACCTAAGTATTCTTTCTCCCTAAGCCTTTCCAGGCTTTCACAATAGATATAGTTGTTTTAAAAAAATTAACTCACAAAGTGAGGATATAAAAGCTTAAGCACAAACCAGTATTGTATCAGAGAGTTTTTTTAACTATCATTCAGTGGACACATAAATGAACAATTTCACAGTCAACGTTTGTAAGTTTTTTGCTTGATTCATCATGTCTATATTTTTCTTCTTCTTCCTTGGTATATATAGTCTTCAATGAGAAAAATTTATTGAAGATGACTTAGCTTCAATCTTCAAGAAAGAGGTGCAGGCATCAAGTTTCTAGATAGGTCAGAAAAAGTAGCTTTTGAGCTTGCACCAAAACAGAAGTTGCAGGACTGTGTTAGCGGTTTGCTTTTCTGATCATACTTCTTTTGACTTGGCAGCTTGATAGGTTGACTTCCTTTTTTTTTTTGTGTAGTTGTGCTTTTGTATTAGAATGTTTCTTTTTATCAGTTAATGCTTAAAAAAAATATGAATGTTAGATCATAAAAAGGTAAGGCATCAGTTTTGAGGTTTGCATGTATACACTGGACGAGTATTTTAAAAAAAATGCTTAGCTGTTTACAGGAGCTTACGTCTGGATGTGTTTAGTATGAGTGTTTAATGCTTAAGACACACAGTCTATAAATGAGACTTACTTTTGGACGGTTTTCATATGTAGGTATATCAGACGCTTGTCAAGATTGGCGTGTTGGACACCATGAGTTTGGATGCTGTAAATACGTTAATCTTAAACAGAAACTTAAATTTTAATAAGTTTGTTATCTTCAAAACTTTGAGGGACTAAACGCTTCAACATCTTTGGTTTCAACATTTTTGGCTTAACTTCAGCCAAGACATCTTTAGCTTAGTCTCGGCTAAGATATCTTTGGCTCAGCCATGGCATCTTTGGCTTGACCAGGGTATCTTTGACTCAGCTTCAACCAGGGCATCTTTGACTTGACCTCGACTAGGGCATTTACGGCTCGACCTTAACCAGGGCATTTTTGGTTTGGCTTTAGTTGGGGTACCTTTGGCTCAACTTCAACTAGGGCATCTTCAACTTTGGCTCAGCTAAGACATCTTTGCCTCGGCTTCAATTAAGGCATCTTCGGATTGACCTCGGCCAGCACATCTTCAGTTAGAGTATCTTCATCTCAACTTTGACCATAATATCTCTATTAAATTTAAAAAACAACTAAAAAATTCATAATAATTTGCCATATATCACGAAAACCAAAATTATATAAATTAAACAAAATATATAATACTATAACTTTGTAGCGAGAGAAAAGAGATTTAGTATTTAAAATAAATGGTTGCAATTCTAACGATAGGAAATCTTTATTATATTTAGATATCATGTTTAATGTTTTAAAAACATAATTGACCTTCAAATTTTGTTAAAGTAAAATTTAATTTTTAACTTGAGAATATAAGAATAATGCATTCTCTATTTCAAACAATGAAATAATATTTCTTTAATTTCTTTTAGAAACAACTAGGAAAAAATAGAGAAGCCTTAAAAAATTATTGAAAATTATGTTTGTATGCTTTTTGGGAGGTGTATCCATCTTAAGTGGTAAGAGAGATAGGAAGATGAGAGGGAGAAAATGTGACATGTAATATGAGATGTGATGAGAAAGGAAGAGAGAAATAGAAAGAAAAAAAATTGAAAAGGAGTTATAAGAAATAAAATTGTATAAATCATTGTTAAAAAATTATATATACATATTGTGTAAATATGTTTTTTCTTTTAAAGGGTGGCCTTATATATAGATATTTGTGTGTATAATTTGTTTTTTTGGTTGGGGAGGGGGGGCAGATTAAATGATAGATAATAACATGACTAAATTAAATATAAAATATGATACTTTTTAAAAAAAAAATTGTTAAAATTATGTTATTCACTTAATGTAAGTATTATTTTTAATGAAATTACATGTCTATTTTTTTGCGATATATATTTACATTTTTGAATACTTATATATAAGGGGTCCTTATCTATCATGTCGCCCTATACCTATAAAATGTTAGGATTGACCTTGTACACCTTTAGCCTTAGTTTTGTAGCTTATGTCTAATATAGTGATGCAGCTATAAAAAATGATTCTTTCCAGAAACTAGTGGAGTTTTGGGGACAGTCCTGGCTTCAAAATTGATGTACCATGTTAATGACTAACCCTAAATTAATGTGAATCAGAAAGTGACGTGTTCAATAGCTATAGTGATGTATGATTTAGGGACTATCAAAGCACAATGATGTTAAATGAATTTGTGGACATGGAGAATGGTAGAATGTTTGAATGCATGGTAATAACAGATACCAACAATTCTTTGAAGTGTCCATAACCATTCTCCTGAGTTTCTGAAAATGAACAGAAGACAGTTTCCTACAATTTTAGCTACACGTAGTAGTTAAATTTCATATTAAAGGTGCCGAATTGGATTGAGATTTTAAAAGACTATTTTGGCATAAAAAAGTCTTGTAAATTTTAAAAGACTATGCAGGAATGTAATGACTTATAAGATTTTTTTTTAAAAGACTTTTATAATCAAGATTTAATAGTTTGAATTTTAATGGATTTATAATATAAGAATTTATGAGATTTGAAAAGACTTTATAGACTTTTAAGATTTGAAAGAACCTCATGAATTTTTAGAAAATATTCAAAGTTACAAGAGTTAATGAAAAAAAAATGATAAGGTTTGGATAAAAAAAAAAAGGTAAAAGCAATATAATTTTTTTAATCTTTTAATAGCTAATTGATTCTAACTTCATGTCCTACTAATTTTGTCAAAATAAAAACATTTGTTTTCTAATACATAGAGCAAATTATTACCTATTAGAGGTTCCTTTTAATACCTAATTTATATAACAAGTCATAGTTCATAGTGTTTGCTTGAAACTGCTAATCCATAAGTACATGCCATTGTTATCTAAACAATAGTGAGTGTCCAAGAACAAATAGATAAAGCACTTCATTATGAGAAGAAAAAAAAAAGGTTTGAACTTCCTAATAATTTTAATTAGGAAACATGCATGAAATCCACATAACCCATGTTACAGAATACACTATTTTATTTGTAGCTAAAATTAATTTATGTTGGAATTAGTGTGTGAGTATGTGATTGACATTGGTGATGCACGGTTTTTTTTTATGCATTTTTGACTCTTTTTGGCAATGTACACAATGACTTCGTATAAACAAGTTGACAAAGACAAATGAAAAGGTTTTTTACCTAATTGCAAAGAAGGTGTGCAGGATTAGAAGAAAGAGATTACCAAGTATAGTGTCAGTGTTCATACCACCTTCAATGAATGAATTATGTATGATAGGAGAAAGAAAAGTCTGGCAACGGTAGAAAAAGAAGGAATGAGAGAGTAGAAAATTCTTAAGGGTTTGCATGAGATTGTTGGATAGGTGTGGTATTTATACATCCTACTAAATAGTCACACGAAATTTACCTTACAAAACAATCCATCGAAATTTGTATGTTTTTTAATACCAAAAGACTTTTTATAAATCGTAAAATATCTCAATTGAATACCACCAAATTTTGTTACCTTCTTAAAAGTATCTTGATAATCCTAATTAAATATCACAAGATTTATTTATATTACTAAAAAGTCTCAATTAAATATTACAAGACTTTTTTATCACAAAAAAATCTTTTAAAATTCTTTAAAATCTTAATCCAATGCACTTCCTAAATAGTGAATGATCAATATAGATCGAGGTAAAGGTAGAGATCATATATTCAGTTCTCTTGAAACCCACAAATATAGCTTATTCTACCTCTTTCTGCAAATATAGAGCCGCAAAACCTCTTTATAATACCACTTAAAAATAATAGACTATGAAATACATCAGCGAGAATGAGATGGGTTCACCCGGGCCAAATCATAATTCATAACTTTGTTAACCCAGGCAAAAGGTAGCAGTGGAAGGAAAACTGACCCTAGCTAGTATAATGATTATGATAGTACACCATACCGCTACACGCTCAGGAAGGAAAATTCTGCAACAGAAGACCACTTTTCTTTTTCTTAACCATTCTACTAAAGCACACTATACATACTTACTACGTACTTGTACTTATTCTTCCAAAAAAATGGATCCACAAACAAGCTGTTTATCTACTTAATTAAAATTTAGATTTTAAATATTTATTCTATTATCACTTGATTCCATTTCCATTCTTGCTAGACAAAATTTAGATGCAATCCCGTAGCCGCTTCTAGTATTGTTTTCAAATTAGAATTAAAGTTTTCTCTTCACATAATAAAGGTTTACATTAAAGGTTAACATAAGTTACTAGTATAGAACTCCAATTCTGATTAGAGAATACAACTGAAAGTATTTAAGAAACTATTTCTAAGTTTTCTATTTCCTACCTATATCATAAAATCTTATTACAGTTATGAATGAATTTTTTCGAAGTCAAAAATTAAAACGATAAGACAGACTAAAATGATTGACCTAAACTATCTCAAAAATAAGAACAGAAGCTTTAGTTTATCCGAGAAAAAAAAAGAAAGAAAAAAGAAATTCATCCAATTTCACCATAAACACACTATTGGAGGTACTAACGCACTCACTATGTGATCAAAGTTTTCAGGATCTCTGCAGTTAGTATCACCATGGCTGCATTAGCCTCATTTTTCTGTGATTTCTCTTAATATCAAGGATTGCAACCTACCTGCAACCGTAATTTCAAACCTTGCTCACTCTAACAACAACCAATAAGACCACAGTGACTCAAAAGAAGAAACTGAAATTAATAGCGCCAAACCACAAAATGAAGCATTATCTCTTTTTTGTTGTTGTAATTTTTATACAACAATCATACACTGAAATATAGTAGAAGATTATGTTATGTAATTAAAATTTATAATAAATAATTTTTTAATATATAAATTATATTATAACTATAATTCATAGTAAATACGTATTTTTTATTATATAAATTATATTTTAGACTTACAATAAATAATTTTAAGTTGTAATATAAAATTATTTTTAACTTTTGACAGTTTTTTTAAATTATTAAATTTAATTTAAATATAAAAATAAAATATGATAGATTGAAAATAGGGATGAAATAAGCTAGACTGCCAAATAGGGGCCTACGGCCTTGCCTACGTTAGGCTAGGCCAAATCAGGTTTTTTTATTAAATAAACTAGGCTAAGACTTTTATAAAAACTTATTTGTTTAAAAAATCAGGCTTTAGGGTATTTAAAAAGTCTTTAAGACCTAATAGGCTGGCCTATTTAAGTAAGTATAAATAATAATCTTTTGTTAGCATTATTATCATATTAATTTTTTTATAGTGTATTAAAGTTATATATTTATTTACCTTTTTAAATATTAAGCATTTTACCCACATAAAGAATCAAACTTATAACCTTATTAAAGAATAAATCTATGTCCTATTTAGAGGCCTTATATCAAAATAAACTTCTAAACAAATTATTAGGAATGTCATATTAGACTTTGTTAGAGATATGATTCTATGTAAATAGGGAAATAAGGAAACTTGTATGATAGAGATACGATTCTCTGTAAATATGAAAATATGGAAACCTGTATAGCTGAAAATTAGGGATCACATTAGATATCCTTTCCCATTGTTATATCATTGTTTGACTATAAAATGAATCACATGTGTGGTCTATAACACTTTTTCCACTAATCTAATATGGTATTAGTAGTGTAGGTTTCTTTCCCCTCTTTGGTTCGCGTGAACAATACCATGACTGCTGCCTAGCCCCATCAGCCAATGCCGCGCCCTTCTTTCTCCGGGGCAGCCACCCCACCAGCATCGCCACTCTCTAGCAACCACCGCGCCTTCTGCCGCGCCACTATTTGCCACCGGAAGTGCCCTTATGAGCCGCCCCTCTCCAGCGCGTGTAACTCACGCGCCTTCCCCAAATCGGCATATAGCCCCTTTTCCAGTGACCTCTACTTGCCAGCGACCCCCCCACCACCTTTCCTGACCTCCGACAACCTTGCCCAGCACTGTTTGGCTCCCTTTTTCATGGCCTCTCTTGGTTCCTCTTCTGCTTCCACCTCTATAGTGATGTTCACCTCTCATTGTCCTCATTGTAATTCCTGCAATCGCTTTGGCCACGTGGAAGCTGACTATTGCACTAAGGAGCGAGAACAGTTGAAGCCAATGAATGTAGCCTAGGTTGCCACCCCTGCCCTGATTGCTGATGTTACTATTTCTGCCCCTGAATATCATGACCTTCTTCAGCTTCGCGCAGCTAATCCACTTACCTCGCTTGCTACTACTGTGGCTTAGTCTAGTAATCCTATAGCCTTTGTCTCTCAATCTTCTTCCCTTGGACCTTGGATCCTTGACTCTGGTGCCTCCGATTATATGACTAGTAACCAAAATCTTTTCGCTCGCTTATCTTTTTCAACCTCTTTACCCTTTGTCACCCTAGCAGATGGCTCTTGTATCCCCGTTTGTGGCATCGGACAAACACATCCACTTCCCAACCTGTCCTTAAATTCTGTCTTATTTGTCCCTGGTTGTCCTTTTAATTTAATTTCAATTAGCAAACTCACCCGCACCCTTGACTATTCTGTTTTGTTTGTTAATAACTTTGTTCTTATTTAGAATCGACATACCGGACAGACGATTGGAACAGGACATAAGTCTGGAGGATTGTACCAACTTTCACCGCCCGCTGCTTGTATCTCCCATGCCTCCCCAGCTCTTATTCATTAGCGCCTTGGTCACCCTAGCCTAGAAAAATTATGCCTTTTGGTTCCTGGTCTCTCTCCCCTTACATCTCTTCAGTGTTAGTCATGTTAGTTAGGTAAACATATTTATCATACTTATCATCCTCATGTCAATAACTGTGCTACATCACCTTTTGCTTTAGTACACTCCGATATTTGGGGCCCTAGTCGAGTCTGTTCAACCTTAGGTTATTACTATTTTGTTAGTTTTATTAATGATTTTTCCTGGTGTACCTCAATATTTTTAATGAAAAATCGTTTTGATGTTTTCTCCATATTTCAAGCTTTTTCAACTAAAATTCACAATCAGTTTGGTACTTCCATTAAAATTCGCATTGATAATGCCTGTGAATATGTGTCTTCCCAGTTTCAATCGTTCCTTACCTCGCAGGGCATCCTTCATGAAACATCTTGTGCCTACAAACTACAACAGAATGGTGTTGTTGGATGGAAAAACCGTCACTTGGTTGAAACAACTTATACCATCTTCCTTCACTACCACGTTCCACTTTGCTTTTGGGGAGATGCACTACTTACAACATGCTATCTTATTAACGGCATGCCTTCCTCTGTCCTTGACAATCAAGTTCCTTTTTCCCTCCTGTACCCACAACAGACCCTATACACTGTTCCTCTTCGTGTCTTTGGTTGCACTTGCTTCATCCATGACCTCACTCTAGGTAAAGATAAACTTTCTGCCAAGTCTCTCAAGTGTATCTTTCTTGTTTACCCTTGCCTTTAGAAAGGATATCGTTGCTTCTACCCTTATCTTTAATGATATCTTGTCTCTGCCGATGTTACCTTCTTCTCTTGTTCCATTGTTACAAATAGTCCTTTGGCTGTTCTGCCCATTGTTCCAGCTCCAATCATCATCCCTGCTCTACCCCCACTACTCACCTACCACAGACTGCCCCACCCTCCTTCGGCGGTCCCATCTACTGATCCACCTAAAAATAAGTTTATATTATATAAACAAGTTAGACTCAACTCTTATGAAGTCTAATCTACCTATTTCCACCTCTATCCCATGCCTTGAGTAGTAGTGGTCTTAATTTTCATAATTTATATTTTGTTTTACGTAGATTTTTCTCCATTGCCTATTAGTTGGTTAATTTATTTAGGGATACGTTATACCTATCTAGGAGCTTTAATATGAAATGTGCTTGTAAGCAAGCTAACAGGCCAAGTTAGGGTAGGCTTGAGCCTTAAATTTTTTAAATAGACTAGGCTTATCTGAGCAAAGTCTTATTTGACCTAGCCTATTTTTACCCTTAATTGAAAGGAATCATAGATGGTTAAAAAGATCAAGTATAGTTTGAGATTGTTGAAAGAAAAATTTTGAAGTTAATTGCAAGGGATGTGTGTGAAATAAACTTTCAAAAGAGAAGAAAAATATTGAAAATGCCTAATTAAAAAACTCTCAAACTCAAAGGAGCTACCTCTAAAATATAATGGTATAATATTTAGTAAAGTAACAAAATTATTGTTTCATGTAACATTTAAACTATAGAACTTACCTTGATCTATTTTTTATACATACTTATGTACATTATTTTAAACCTTTTTCAATATTGATGCAACACTGCATTTGCTATTAATCATAATTTTGCACACACACACACACACACACACATATATATATATATGACACCTTTGTAATTTACATCAACTATTATATCATTCAATAACTTGATATAGAATGTAATTTTTATCGATTCAACCGTTGAATTACAATTTTATATTTCCAAGGTTGTTTGTGTAATTTTTTTTCAAAATTGAATAATAATAAGAAGCTAATCAAATGACTCCTGTTTTACTATATTTTGAAAATTATATATTACTTCCATTTTGATCTATATGAATAAGGCATCAAATAATTTTTGATAATATAAAATTTTACATATATGATCTATGTTAAAAGAACTTTCAATCCAATGGTGGGTTTTAGGATAAAATTATCCAATTAAAAATTATTGAATAGTGTGATAGTTGGTGTAAATTACACCGATGTCACTTGATTCCTTGCCATATATATATATATATATATATATATATATATTTGGAATATATTCAGAACATAAAAAGTTTTTTTTACTATTGAATTGTTATATAAATATAGATTATAGAATTCAATAATAATTAATTTAAAAGTTATATTTTAAATTAATTGGCAATATAAAAATATTTATATTGATAATATATCAAAATCAAATTCTATTTTTTTATCAGCAAAAAAAGCACACATTAAATAGGGGATACAAGGGGTACCCCAACCCTTAAATATAGTTCATACTCTTTACAAGCCTTTCATTTATAACATTGGATTACTTGACCATTCATATAAAGAATAAGAAAAAACCTTTCATTTTTACATTTAACCATGACCAATACCTAAACTATATCAAGTCCAAAGCCTGTTCCCCAATTGTAGTCTTGCCTTTGAAGGTTATATTTTTTCTATGTAGCCATATCGTCCACACTGAGAAAAACCACACCACTCGCCAAGCCTTTTTTTAATTTTTTCCCATTAAGACCATAGGTATGTTGTATGAAATGATTCCTACTATCCTTAGGCATCACCACCTGAACCCCTAGCCAGTCATAGCACATCCTCCATATTGATGATGAGAAGGAACATGTAAACATGAGATGACTTGTGGTTTCCTCTTCTTGGTAGCAAAAGGGGCATGAGAAATCATTGTTACCCATCATAATATTTCTCCTTGTTAGATTTACTTCGGATTGTATTCTATCAAGTAACATCCTTCATCCAAAAGCTGCTACATTTGAGGGTACAGGTATTCCCAAAAAATGCCTATAAAGTGGCTTCTTTGTTGGAATACTCTGTTCATGTAACAAAATGTATGCAGCTTTCACTGAGTATTCATTTGTGTGGTCCACCTTACAAATCCACTGGTCTGTGCTTTCCTTCTTCATTTATACTGCATTTATTTCCTGCATAAATGGTTCAGCGAAGGTTTTGTCCCACTCAAACCAATTTCTCCTCCATCTTAATTTCCATTCTCAATTCTCCCCCATCCAATTCCCCATGTCTCGTATTTTGCTGCCTTTGTTCTACTGAGATCTAAAACAATCTACTATATTTTGAACTTAGTTTTTCTCCTCCTAGCTACCCAAATCCTAAATTAAATTCTATTTATATATACTTAAGGCTTACTTTGGGCAGTATAGGTAAAAATAAATAAATTAATATCTTCATTAAAATTTATATTAATTTTTTAATAACATAAAATTAAATATATATTTAAAAGTTTATTTAAAAATTATTTTTAATGTACAATTAA
The DNA here is from genome assembly GCA_004329165.1 of Spatholobus suberectus. Lineage (NCBI taxonomy): Eukaryota > Viridiplantae > Streptophyta > Magnoliopsida > Fabales > Fabaceae > Spatholobus > Spatholobus suberectus. The sequence goes on along the minus strand of CM014731.1, from coordinate 56,792,648 downwards.
TTATTAAATTTGAATAATTGTGTTTAAAAATATTTTTAATTAATAAATACTAAATTATTTATTTTTTTGCTTAAAAAATGTTTAAAACACAAATAATTTGTATTTTATTAATTGAAAAAATATTTGAATGTTAAAACACAAAGTAATTATCAACAAATGCTTAATTTTACGTTTTTACAAGTCAAATAAACATGTAACAACCCTAAGTCCCAACCCCTGCTACTGTAATCCTCCATGTCACATAACACCTTGTTTTAGTTTTGTGAAAAAATCCAAAAGCCATCATTTTCTAGGTTGAAGAAACTTCCATCCTTTCTACAACGAGCAAGCCCAAAACCCAAAGAAAATAAACCATTACCAAGCATGCCAGCGAAAACCAAAACCAAGAGCCACAGAAAACGGAGAAACAACCTTCATGGGAGGTAAGAGCCCTTTCGGCTTGTAGAAATGTCTAAATCCAACAGCATCAACCGCAGCAGAAGAATGCAAAATCGCCCCGGATATATATTTTTAAATTATTTTCCCACTAATTTTACGTTCTTGTCCACCCCCAACATATTTTAAAAAAAAAAATTAATTTAATAATTAACCTCGGTCTTAAATAATTTTTAAGAAAAATGAATAAATTTTTATTTTATTAATTGAAAAATATTTTTAAAACAGAACTATTCAAATTTAATAATTAGTTTTAAATAAGTTTTAATATACATATTTAATTTTACGTCATGAAAAAAATTTAATATAACTTTTCATGAAGATATTAAATATTTTTGACTTGTACTGCTCAAAGTAACTCTTAGGTATATATAAATAGAGTTTAATTTTAATATAGTATCAATATAAATATTTAATTTTGTCAATTAATTTAAAATATAATTTTTAATTAATTATTATAAAATTTAATAATTTACATTTATATAACACTTTAATAGTATAAAAATTCTTTATGTTTTCAATATATATATATATATATATATATATATATGCAAAGCTATGACCAAAGGCAAAACACAATGTTGCATAAATATTGAACAGATTTTTATAAATAGTGTATGTGGGTATGTATAAAAAAGATCAGGTGATAAGTCCTATGATTTAAGTGTTACATGGACCAATAATTTTGTTATTTTACCAAATAATAGGAGTAATTTTTTTTTTACTAAATACTCTTTATTTTCAGTTTTTTTATTTTTTTTATAAATATAATTTTGATTTTTCATTTCTTTAAATATTATAAGTTTTTTATTCAGTCTCTTTACATATTATGATTTTTTAAAATTTAATTTCTTTAAAATGAGAAGTTCATGATATTTAAAGGAGGTAAGTGAGAAAAATGTTAAAAATTCAATAAAAATTAATGAAAAAAATTGTTTCTTAATGTTATGGACAGGTACAATAAAGGCTTAATAAGGACCCAAGTATGTTTAAATATACACACGGCCTAATTTCTTAATTAAATTTGATGACAACAAAAAAAGGAAAGAAAAGAAAAAGGAAGAAAGTAAAATGCTAATTATTTACAAAAGAATGCTAATTTCATCATTTTTTTAATCAATTAAGAATTAAATCACAATTAGTTTTCTTTAATTCCTCATTACTAAAATTCTAGTTTCCTATTGATGATAGATTTTAGATAAATTATATATGCTTGAAAATTGATTTTATTGGGACTTGGGCTAACTTCGCTTCTGCAGACAAAAAAATATTTTGGCCTAGCACTAAAATAAATAGGGAACAACTTTGTTTAGAGCCAATAAATGTGGTCCAATTACAATATTACTAATTATAAATACTAATGAAGAATAGACTAAGTCAAAAATTAGAGTCATACAGTGAGAAGATAAATGGAGAGCTCTGCTGGGGTTTTGCATGAGAACTCTGAGCAGGAAGAGGACCTTTTGCGTAGGAATACCAAGAAGGTTAAAACGAAGGAGGGAGTTAACGAGCCTGAGTCTTCGACAGCGATGGATCTGGTAGAGGTTTTGCCAACACCGTACAAGACAATGTTGTTGACTTCAATTGACACTATATGCCCGAAAAATATTGATGTTTCGGAGTTTGGTGATGCCAATCTTCCTGAGAATAGGTGGTATGATGATGCGAAAGAATCGGAGGATGATTCTTTGAAGGAATTTGATCCTTGTCCAAAGATTCACGTTTCTAAGGAAGAATTTGATGAGTGGTGTAATCCATGGAAGGGTGCGGAAGGTGCGCTGATTGTTAATGTCCTTGGTAAACGGGTTGGTTATAAGGTGATGGAGGCCAAGCTTCTTTGCAGTTGGGCCAAGGAGGGTAACATTCGTATTATTGATATGCCCTAAGACTATTTTTTAGTCCAATTCTCATCTTAATCTGATTACAAACATGCATTATATGAAGGACCGATGATTGCAGATCATTATCTACTAATGCAAAGATGGGGATCGTTTTTCTTAAAGTCTGTGAAGAAAACACGTAAGGTAGCAGTTTGGCTGAGAATTCCAGAGTTACCTATTGAATTGTACAATGATAAATTTCTTTGGAGGGTGCGTGGTTCTAAATTGCCATTAGGGTCGCAATTGCGGTTGTGAGTATTGTGATTACGGACGTTGCGGTTACTGTGATGCGGATTGTGGCCGTTGCAACTTGAAATTATTATATATTTACACCTTACCTTTCCCTTGTCCCCACCACTTTACCTTTCTCCTACTGGCCTACCCCTACCATCTCACCCTTTTCCCTTGCCTTAAATGCATCACGCAGCCCGCCAACACTTAAACCAACCACCATCAAATGCCTTTCTATCTTCCACAACATTCTGCACGACCACACCCATTAGAATAAAAGATTTAAGTTTGAATCTTTGTTTATTTTTTTACAATAAAATGGAACATGATGGTGTTGCAGCTGTGCTGCGGTTTCGTTACAGTCCCATTGAGGATGTGTTATAGCAATTTATGTAATTTTAGTTCACATAGCAATTGCGGCCGCAACACATGTTGTGGTCTACAATTTAGAACTATAGAGGGTGGGTTGTTGGGTACTATGCTTAAAATTGATTAGTTAACCTCTACCCACTCTAGAGGCTGTAGGTATGCTCGTATTTGTGTCAAGATTGATCTAGAGAGGAAGCTTGTTCCTCGTATAGAAGTCTTGGGGCATGTGTTACATTTAGAGTATGAAGGGTTGCATCTTACTTGCTTCCGGTGTGGAAAATACGGGCATAGGATAGATGCTTATAGTGAGGCGATTCCAAAGACCATGGTTGGGGAGGCTACCGGCGACAAGGATGTCAATGAACCACACCAGCATACGACGAAAGCAGTTCCGCAAGATGAGATAAAGGTTGACGACTGAAATTGGTTTTTCTTAACATTTGTTTATAATAGTTCATTTAAAGATTTTACTTATATATCGATATATTCATGTCATATATCTGCTTCTAACAAGGGTTCGAAAAGTTTTCAAACAAGTGTAGAAAATACAATTCAACCACCTCCTTGTGTTTTTATCTAATTATTTCCACTAGTGTTTGCGGAATGGATTAGATTGGTTTTGAAGAGAAAAATATTCTTTAATTTTCTTAATTCATCATCTAATTGGTTTGATTTAAAATTTAAATCTGATTCAATTGAACCCAATTTAAAGTAGTTTGGAATGGATCGGTTTTCAATTTCAGTCTTACTTTTATTTTTCTTTAAAGGAAGTACTAAATAAATGGCAATATATATAATATACATAATAAAAACTAATTTAAAATATCATATATCTCATTTATATGTCATTATATAGCTAATAATAGTATAACTCTTTAAATATATACTATTAAAAATAAATTTACATAACTTGATAATTATATTTATAAACCTTTACTCAAATAATTACTAAAAAATTATCTTTGATTAAATATATTTTTTATAAATAACTATAAGCTATGTGATAATTTTACAAATATGTAAGAAATAAAATTATAAACATGATTGATATGATAAATTTATAAACAAAAATATATATGTATGTATAAGTTTTATTTGGATTAGTTTGGATCATTTTTCAAATCAAATCTGAAATCCGATCTAATCCAATAAATATTTTTAGTTTTTTTGATTTAGTTTGTTCGATTTTCGATTTTTGGATTGATTATTTTGATTTTTATATATTGGATTGGTTTTGTTTATGAACCCCTACTTTTACCTTTCTCCCATGCACGAATGAATTTATGTTGTGAATGGGTGGTTGCCCCTAGTTGGTACCTAAAAAAATTAAAGAGGTCTTGGCTACCAGAGTGGACAAATAATTAGCATAGGTACTTTGGAAAATTAAGCAGAGTCTAGGCTAGTTATACCTAAGCCGAAAGAGGTTGCAATGTGGGAGTAGTTTGGCTAGCTTTGCACTGGAATATGTTCGGCTAGGTATGTCAAGGCAGGCGTTTGGGAAATTCGGGTAACTTGACCGAAGGGGGAACCAACGTGGGGATAATTTGAAGACTGTTGAGAATGATAAGATTCTCAACAATTTTGGGAGATAAGAAGTTAGATATAGTTTGAAACTGGTCAAACCCATACTCCATAAAAAATAGGAGGTTAGTGGGAGACTACAACAGTTAGAAGTGGTGGTTAGTGGTAGACTTCTAGATGATCTAGGTAGTGGATCATGATCTTTAAAAATTAGGAGTGGTTTGAGCCACTTTTAGACAAGTGGACCCATCATGATCAGCTGAATGGAGCCTTAGTCAGTCGATCCAATGGCCAAGATTTGCCGAATGTGTAGGAAATAAGCTAAATGACATTTCTAGCCACAATTTAGGTAGTTGTGATGTAAAAAACATGGTTGAGTAGATATTATTTGGTTACATAGTATAAATAGGTCTTTATAAGCCAAATTACATACACATCCAATCAATCAAACAACCTATTTATCATTTATCTTGCTTTTTATTTACAGCTTTTATTTACTGCCTTTCATTTACTGCTTTTAATTTTTTCTTTTTCACAAACCCAACTTTATTTTTACCTAGACCAACTGCTTCCTAAAAGTGACTTTAGAACCCATTAGCCGAGGAGTATATTTCCCTTCTCGATACCAAATCGTCTAATCTTTATTTTGGAATTGTGTTGGAACAATCCTAGCTAGCTAAATCATTTGGCTAGTTTTAATTCACGCAACAACAACCCTATCACTTCTTTTTTTAATTTTAAAATTTTTAATATGTATGATATCTTGATATTAAGGAAATTATTTTTATTTGGGATTTGGTCATGGAGATAATAGTAATTATCTCTTTCCTTTTGTGATAAAATATTTTGTTTCCTTTTTATAGTTTATATTTTGAAGACAATGACATTCTTTTTTCTTTTTAGACAAATATTCTATTTTCCCCTTTTATAATCTTCATTAGAGAAATAATTGCATTCTTTTTTCTATTAGACAAAATATTTGAATATCATTTATTTTCCTTTTTAATAGTTTTTTTCTTATATAATCTATAATTGCTTTTTTAAAGAGTGTAAACGATAGCATTTGCAATCAAATTATCGTATAAATGACTTTTAATAGTCTTCCCTTTTATATTGACTTAATTATAATTGATTTGAGAATATGAGAATTAAAGGCTATTATTAGCCTTTACTAATTGGGCAAGCTTGCAAACACTATATAAAGGATTGACAGCTCAAGAAAAGGCACATTAACAAATATTCTCTTTTCTCACTCTCCTGTCACTATTTTTCATACGTTCTCTTTGTTTTTCTTTTTCTTTTTCTCTCCTCTTTATTTATTAAAGTCTTGATGGCTAAGTTTTCTTTCACCCAGATTTTTGTCTTTTTCCTTATCATTTTAGGTTTGCTAATTTCACAGTTTCTAATTTTTAACATCCATCAGCGTATGCCACAAAACTTTTCATTGTTCAATAATTTGTTCTAACCTTGTTTTTGTACTTTTTTTCAGTTATTTTAAAGACAAGCGAAGCATTTGCCCCAAAAAATGTGAAGAAGTGTTAGACTCGAAAAATTGCAATCTCCTAAAATGTAAGAAGGATTGCTTTCTCAGATATATAAACTCTCGAGGCTTCGGAACGTGCATTGGCAATGGACATTACAAATGTGTTTGCATCTATGATTGTTTGCCAACAAGTTTGGACCTCAATTAGCACCATCTTTAATATAAAATTAGGGTGCGATAATATCTGCGTTGCTATAGAGGGTGAGAAAGGGAATGTTATTGGAAGTTAGCAAGTGTATGGCTACCACAATAAGCATTTGCTTTATTGTAAGATTAGGGTGCAATGATTTTTACTTGGAGTGAGGAAGGAGTTCTTGAAAGTTAACAAGTGTATGGCTTCCTTATGTTATGTGGGCTTTTGACGAAATGGTTAATTTGGAAACTAATTATCATGTTGAGTTACTTTTGAAACTATATTTGTTCATTTGGGTCTTTTCAATAAGAAAAAGAAAAAGCATCTATTTCTATAACCAATTTTCCTATAAATCAATTGCGCCCTTCACAGTCTCCCACAATGATTTAGACAAAAGGAATATCATCATCAACAAAGAATAAATTAAATGTGAAATCATGCTTGCTGACCCACACACCCTTATAATTCAGAAAAGAGACTTAGATTCTGACATAACAGGGATGATATCCCTTCTAGAACCCCTTTGTCTCAAAAAGATAAGAGAAAGGATCACCTTGTCTCAAAACCTCCGTCGCCAATAAAAAAAAATCACCTAGCTCCCGATTCACCAAAATAGAATAAGAAATTGAAGTACAAAAGATCGTAATCCAAGAAAGACATTGCTCATTGAATCTTGATTAGTTGACATAAGCCTCCAGGAAAAACTCTTTCTGCCCTATCACATGTCTTGTACACAATGTACTGCTCTTATGCCCATCTAATGATTTTCTGAGGTGGAGGATATCACCATCACTTATGTTCCTACCTCCCTACGGTGAGTTTTAACATGGTACCGATTAAATTTCCCCAGGGATAGCAAAATACCTGCTATAGCAGGTTACAACTGATTTTAGCATATTTATACTTTGACCCTAAAAGCATTTTAAATATTAGATTTACTAAGAGATAAATATAATATTCCACGAGATAAATATTAGATTTAGGAACCAATTTTTTTTCAGCTTTCCTTTTTGTCTTTGTTTCCGCCCTTTACCAAAAGAAATATAATATCCCACCCTTTAATATTAGATTTACCCAGAAATAAATATTAGATTTAGCAATTGCTTTTTTTACGGCTTTCCTTTTTGTTTTTGTTTCTACTCTTCACCAATATATATATATATAGTTGATGATTCCCACCAAGAATTTGATCGTCGGGTCGTGCTAATTCCATACGAATCAATACTGAGAAGCATGTGCCCATCACTCCAGCAATGGCACCGAAGATGAAATATAGAGTCCCTATGTCCTTGTGGTTAGTGAAGAACAGCCATCGGACCGGATTTGTCATAAAATGGAGATTCTTTCATTTCCTTCCTTATCAGAGAGGGGCCCCTTCTTACGTTAGGGAGCGACTCTTCTTTTATATATATATATACATACATACATACGTACACACACACATATATATATATCAACCTTTTTTTTTTTTGGCCTTCCTTTTTGCCTTTGTTTCCACACTTTACCAAAAATATATATATATATATTCAATGAGTTATTTTGCCAAGGTCAGATTAAAAAAAAAAAAAGTACTTCACACTTCCAAGGTTGTGGAAGTAAAAAGGAGACTATTAAAAAAAAAAAGGACTGGAGTTAGACATGAAAATATAAGTCATTTGTAGATACGGAAATGAGACATTCTTAGAACTATGCTATTGTGAGGTAGAGCTCGAGGAAGGAAAAACTCTGATGAACTTCCACAATGGTGATGAGTGTCTTCGGTGGTAACACCTACAAGGACTCTAATGCCTAAGTCAGTAAGAGCTTAAGAGAGGGAGTAAGAATGAGAGAGTTATGTGTATTGTTGTGTGGGGAGTCTTTTATATGGAGTATTTTGGAGGAAAAAATCGTTAGATTTGGAGTGCCACGTGGCAGCATGCACTTAGGTGCCACATTGCCATAACCATGATAGGCTAGACTATGATAACCAAGATAGATGAGATCATGGTAACCAGGATAAGTGAGACAACCAATTTGGGTTAGCCTTGATAACTAATACCTTTGTCGTCTAATCCAATGGTCCTTAAGTCGGATGCCAAGGTGGGTCGGCTTAAGGATTATATGGCCAGGGTAACTCCTAAAACAGTTGCTCCCAAGCCTGTGCTATTTGAAAGAAGTAGCGCTGGCTTAAGAGTTTGAAGCAACCTCTAGAACAGTTGCACCCAAGTGAGTATTGCTTAGGAGAAGCGATGTAGGCTTAAGAGCTTGAGGTCGGATAGTTCTAGCCTATGGACAGCTGCCCCTAAGTCGGTGTCATTTCACATGAAAAAATTGTGTCTTTTCATTTTCTTTAGGTAGTTTTGCCACATTTTTGCGAGGACCAAGATGCATTAAATAGGCAATGATTCAATTTTTATTTTGAATTTTGAAACCCCTTGAATACCAAGAGATTCGGACGATTTCAAAATCCTTTTAACCAATTCTAGATTTGGGCCTAATAAAAACTTGGCCCATTTTATTTTATACCATTTAGATTTTACCTTGTCATTTTACCTTTACTGTTGTTTTCACTTATCCCTTATGTTTCCTTTGTGACTTTGCTTCTTTTACAAATTTTCTTTACTGAATGTTTGACACTCAATTCTTTGCTTCTAAGTGTTCATTTATTCTTGTTCTTCTTCTGCTTGAGGTAATACTTTTTATCTTTGGCTTTCCTTTTCATTGAAATTCCTGTTCCTTATCGTTGCATTATGCATATTTGGTTTTTTGTTTTGTTGAAGATGGGTCCGCATAGACAAAACGCTCTATCTTCTGGTCAGGATGGCCATTTAACGGGCTTTACGGCTAATTAGTTGTTCAGGTCTTCGCTCCAACTGCTAGCCAAAGAAGATCCTCCGATGGTCATAGGGATACCAGAGACTGTGTAGTTCTTCGGTTCCCCCTACCACTTCTTGTAAAAGGGTAACATTCCCTAGGAATGAATCTAGTCATGGTGACTTGTCCATTGTCTAAGGTGACTGAAGTGGGTCGAGGTGTCAAGAGGAGAGATAAATGTCCAATGACTACTAATCCTAGAGAGTCAGCTCCACTAGAGATAAAAATATGTCCCAAAAATCTCAAGATATGTCGAAATCATTTGAAGTTAGTGGGAATGCCTTATGACCTCGATGAAGCTTAGGAGTATGGTAAAGCTTGGATGGAATTTCTCGATTTGATGAAGATTCAATTTGGTTGAAGTAGCACTTTCGACATAACTATGTTGATCCAGGAAGCCAATGAAAAAAAGAACTTTATCTCCTCCTATCGGAGTTCGAATCAATGAATCGGGATTAATATATTGACAGCATCTGACCATTCTTCCAATGTTTTTAACAAGAAGATGGGAAGCGTTGTGAAAAATGTTGAAACCACCCTAGAGGCTTACTACAAGGTGATGAATCTAAATGTGGATTGGGTTGATAAGGAGATAATTAGGACCCAGTCTTACTTTAACCAGGAAGAATTGAATGCACTAGCTGGTCGTTTGGAGTTGGGTCGGGATGGTTGCACCATGATTTGGGACATGGAAGCCCAGGGAGACAATTGAAGGATATGCTTCTTAGGTCAAAAAGAGAATATAAGAATCCTATTAGATGAGACTACAGAAGGCTATTTATATCCTGACTTTTTACCGATGTACTTGACACTTTTTGAGCACCTGAGTATTAAGCTTCCTTTCACTAACTTTTAGGTGTCAATTTTGAATTTCTCAATGTTGCTCCTTCGCAACTCCATCCAAATTCTTGGGCTTTTATTATGGCTTTTGAGAATTTGTTAACAGAGAAAGGGTTATGTGCACCCTTAATTTATTTTTATACCATTTTAGTCCCATCTGCAAATCCTACAAGAAGAAATATTCTATTATCCTTTTTCGCCTTGCCAGAGATTGACCATTATTAAAGGCTTTTCAAGATTCTTACAAAGAATATAAAGACAAGTTCTTCTTACTTCATCCTTAGGCTAAAAGCTAGGAAACTCTTTTTGTTGTTCGAGGTGTCAAAGAGAATGTGAATGAACCCTAGTTTCCCTTGTATTGGTTATAAGGCCATCATTGTTTGGAATCCAGTCACTTTGCAGTTGAGGAGAAGGACCGTATGCTGGAAGAGTTAAGAGCCTGGGATCATGTCTTTGATATAATTAAAAATCTTTGGAGTCGGATTTCCTACAAATGGCTCATTGACACCACTCCTACTGAATACTGAAGTAGTTTTGGTGTGTTTGCATGTGCATTTTCTTAGTTTTTATTCTTGTTTTTGTGGCTTTCGTGTTGCCATTCTAATTGACTTTGTTTTCTTTATAGACAAGATGGTGAGGTCTATAATGGTTGATTTTGCTTTGTCATGCAACAAGATCAAGCAAGTAAGCAAAAATAGCCAAGAAAAGGCAAAGCTTCTCGACAGAAAGGGGTTACTGTAGAGAAATTCAAAGTTACACCAATCCTACACCTTTTAAGGGGATAGTGATCAGGGAACCCGAAGTTAATCTTACACAAGTCGGCGTAGTTTAGCCTGGTGATAGCAGACAAATCGAGGTTTAGCAACATGCTGATGATTCCCAACTAGCCAGGAGTTTGTCCCCACACCTAAGGTTCGTGATGAATGCAATCCAAAAAACAAGAATGGATCACCTGCTTTTATTGTCGAGATGAACTTTGCTGTTGAGGAAACTGAAAGACAAATTTTAGTCAATTATGCTTCTGTTGTTAAGACAACCATGCTGAAGAAGGTGCGAGATATGCAGGGTGGATTAGGGGGCCTGGAGGCACTATTTCATCATGTATTTCCAAGGTATTGTTAATTTCTTTTATTAAAAGAAACCTATGGTGGGAGGAGTCCTATATATTTGTTGTCAGGAAAAGAAGCTATAATAACCCAGTTGAAACAGGCCGACGAGGAGAAGGTATTAAAGCCAAAGAAATAGTTGGTGGCTAATACCTTGGAGCAAGGGTGGTTAGAGAAGGTCGAGACAAATTTAAATGTGAAATTCTCAACCGCCAAAGCTAAATTCATGCAACTAGAAGTGAAAAATTTTGATTTATCTTCCAAACTTAAAGAATCTGAGGCGAACGTGCTAGAGTTGGGGGCCAGCTTGGCGTATTCCCGAGGACAATATCAGTAGATGTGCTGACAATCAATGGAATCCGTCCAACCTTCTTATGAAAACACAATGGAGCAAGTCCGATGCCTCCTTAGGCGAGGTTTGAACATATATATACATATGCATATATATATACATCTATATATATATACATATATATATACACATATGTATGTATATGTCTGTATATACATATACATACAATATACATACATATACATACATATGTGTATATATATATATATATATGCTGACTCTTCTAATGCCGATACTACCCAGGTCGATTCTGTTAATGTTGACACTATTAATGTCGATGCTGCTTGAAGGGTTGGGATGCTAGTTTTAGTTGTAAATGTTTATAATCATGAATAGTGCTTCCATACTTAGATAATTTTTTATTTTGAATCATTTGAACAATTTCTAGTACAACTTTTATGAACAATTTGCTGCCGCTTTTGCAGTGTTGTCTGGTGCTTTGTTGCTTTATCATGCATTTCATTGCTTTATGAATTTTTGACTAAGTTTTTCTTTCTACTGCATCTTTCTTTGATGAATTTTTGCTTCGTTGTTTTTCCTGGATCTGCTTTTGCCTTTGTATTGGGTCTTTTTGAGATTAACTTTGCTTTGGCTTTACTACTTCTTTTATCTCGGTGAACTTTTGCTTGTTCACCTCAAATTTTGGCTAGATTAAATCCATATACATGAGGTGATAACCTTCTTGCATTATTTTTACTATCTCGATTAACTTTTGCTTGATCAACTCAGACCCTGGCTGGATTAAATCCATGTACACGAAAGTGATAGCTTTCCTGCCTTATTTTTGCTATCTTAATGAACTTTTGCTTATTCGTCTCAAACCCTGACTGGATTAAATCCACGTACACGAGGTGATAGCCTTCTTGCCTTATTTTTGCTATCTCATTGAACTTTTTCTTGTTCATCTCAAACCCCAGCTAAATTAAATCCATGTACACAGGGTGTAATGACCCTCTGTCGCTACAGTACTCCATACTACCCCATACATTACATCGATATTCAAAAATAAATAATCAATATGGTATTATGACATCATACATAATATAATATGTATATATAAACAAGATAGTAAAATAATATAATATATAAGTCAAGTTATATAAAACCAAAGAGAGATACAAAAACCGAAACTCCCTATTTGGTCATCTATACAACAAATACATCAATCTCAAAAAAATAAAAAATAAAAAGAGCTTCCAAAAAAGCTCTACCCATAAAGGGCCTTCTACCATCTCCAACTGAGGCCTTCATGCATCAGTTGTGGGAAACCAGATCTGCTAAAGCTTCACCCTCTACTCCCATGCCAAAAGATGTGATCATCATAGTCACAATAACACCCACAACCACAACCAGCAACAACAGCATGCAATAACAAAACAAGGTAAGGGTAAGCTTACGAAACAAAAATAAGTATATAATAAACAATCCATATCATCAAATCATCAACATACTAATTTGGAATCCAATTCATCAAAGAATGAGTTTACATACATTATAGCACAACACATCATACTTTCAACCCCAAAATGTCAATGCATGAATGACATGACTCTCGAGAGATTTATTGCATTCCAGGTGATCAGCCAGGTCTTATCCCCTACCATGGCCTTCTAAGCACCATTCCGAGATTGCCAAAACTCTGATCTAAGGATAAGCTTATGGTTGTTAGGATAAGTGATTGCAGGTGGTGGTTTATTGCGACACAATGCTTGTACCGCCTTAGCTCCTTGCGAGTTACCCATTCACTCATTCCCTAGGCCCATCTTTCAGATCCCACTTCTTATCCAAGCATTAGGTTGGAGGCCCGTTTGAACCACAACTCCGTTCACCCCCAACTTCTATGCTTGTCGGTATATGGCGTAAGGCCCATACAACCTCAACCAACCACATATGCATGTATGCTGATCCACAATAACAACTCAACCACAATCATTCATCAATATTCATATATATATATATATATATATATATATATCATATCATATCATATCATATCATATCATCACACCACATGGCTAACTCAACACCACTTAGTGGTCCAACAGTCACTATCAACCCCATGCAAACCTAATCCAGTCCTCTTACATGATCAAAAGTTTAGGTTTTATCCAAGCAGCATATACTCGTGAGAATTCTCATACAGCACTAGGATCTACAGTTCCTATGAGATGTCTCACCACAACACACAACATAACCAGTGGAGGTTCTATTTAAGCAACCTTCCACCCAACTATCACTTTTTAACAATTTATCAAACAAATCCACAATAATAATAAAGAAAAACCAAAAACTAGTTTAGAAAACCATTTGAACATCCAATTATCTTAAAATATATACTTGACATCCATAGGAGTCAATAATGTCATCAACAAACAACAATAATAATAATAAAGCAAACAAAATCCTATTTTTCTCTTGTTGAGCGCGAATTCCGTCACTAAGCAAGAGATCCATCGCTAAGCGAATGACTTAGAGAAAGTCATCAACATCCGTCGCTAAGTGAGATTTTAGTTGCTAAGCGAATGACTTCCTAGAGAGTCATCAGGATCCGTTGCTAAGCAAAAATTACTATCGCTAAGCGACAAAATCTATCGGTGGGTGCGAGTGTGATTGTTTTGTTCGTAAACCAATCACCAATAACCATTTTTGACAAAATCAATCAACACCAAGCACTACAAAACAATTTTAACTACTTCTAATACCTTTCTAACCGATTACATAACAATTTGATCCACAAATCATCAACAAATCTCAAAACCCCCTTTCAAAACCCATATTTGTTAAGAACCACATATACACAAATATTCACAGAAATCAACTTATTCCAAAAGCATTAAATCGACATATTAGTAGCCACAAAACACACAATCAACCAATAGTAAGCGTCCCTTACCTCTAAAAGCTTCCAAATCCAGATTTAGGTTCCTTGAGAATTTGATGTCTTAAGCCAAAACTTCAAAAAATTGATCCTCCTCTCACCTGAAGCATCGAACTAAGCTTGGAATCCCTTGACTACACTTAATAGCTTGAGAAATCTAGAGAGAGATAGAGAGAGATGAAGAGAGAGAGTATGAGAATGTGAGAAATGAGGAAAACTCTTCTCCTCTCTTCCTTTTATACCTTGCCCTTCTGGAGCTCTCACATGGACTTTGGGCTAACTGAGTCCCACAACTCATCAAACCACTCCCCATATCCCATAACTGGTCTAACTCAATTGTTTTCTCTCAAAACCCAAAATCAAACTCACAACACAACCAAATTGGCTCAAGTACATATCTCAAGTTTCCTAAATTCAAACCCGAATTTCAAATAAACAACACACAACCATCATCATATGCAACAAACTATACGTAACAACAATTTATTTAGTTCTTTAATCTACCTAGATTACATATCTAATTTTCACTTTTTAATTATCAAAACATTAAAGTATGTATTAGGAAAAATAAGGTGTTACACGGGGTGATAGCCTTCCTAGCTTAATGTCGTCTCGATGAACTTTTGCTTGTTCATCACAAATCCCGACTAGATTAAATCCATGTACACAGGGTGACAACCTTCTTGCCTTATTTTGTCGTCTCGATAAACTTTTGTTTGTTTATCTCAAACCCTGGATGGATTAAATCCACGTAAAAGGGGTGATAACCTTCCCACATTATTTGGTCACCTTTGCTTTAGTGGTTTGGCTTTTGCTTTGCTTTAGTATTTTTGACCTACACTTTGCTTTTTAGGCCAAAAACTCTCATTTTATTAATCATGTGGAGCAAAAATAATACAAGAGCTACGAATTATAATACATAACTTGACCTACCTATACTATGGAAACTAACTCCTATTTACAAAAGAGAGTTACTTAACCTTCCTATCGAGGTGGCTTAACTGTAATACCATTGGAAGTTGGTTGCATTCCACGTTTGTAGGATGGGAATCCCAAGAAGTGTTTGTAACGACCAAACTTCATCATAGGAAAACTCGATTAACACTACCAAGATTCAATTTTAAATTTCTAGTATGAAGCTCTCTTATTAATTTGTTTATGAAAATGAATGGAAATTTTCGCAATCTTCAAAATACTTTTCTAATACTAGTGCCAACTCATAATAGAAATCAAAATCTACATCAATGGGCATGAAATAAGGAAATCTTATAATCATGGAAACATCAACACTATATGCATACAAGAAATCAAAATACTCTAAGGTGAAATGTGTGCCAATACAAGTGACCAACCTACGAATGTAGCTCAAGAAGGGGAGGGGGTTATACATATGGACACTCCCTAATCTAAGTTGGTCATAAAAATTGACACTCATAACAAAAGAAGAATGACCCGATATGGACCTCATTTCTATAACTAAAGCTCTAGATACATGGTGAATGGTATAGCTTGAGTTGCCTCTACCACCTCCATGTACGTAGGCCTCTCACCTCTAGGGGTATCTGGAAATGCTAAACCAAAGAAGTTATAGGGTCGTCAAAAGGATCAAAAACTCCTTTAAGCTCCACAGGGGTGTTGGGATCTGACATGGATATAAAGACAATTCCTCCATCTGGTTGTCCATTGACCATGGTGAGACCCAGAAGGCATCATGCTTCGATACAAATATGCACTCCCAAAAGGCGAAAGAGAACTCAAGGTCTAGGAAGATCTCTATCCATTTGCTCCTGTGACAATAGATTGTCGTGATTATCACAGCCACACACACACAAAACACACAAGCAAGGATAAGCCACCTATAGAATAAACATAACAGAACAAGCATATAATGTACTATGCATGAAGACGAAAATACATTTAATTACAACATGGAGGCATAATGAAAGGATTCCATCTCATTCATCATCTCGAATCAAATTATGACTAAGCATATAGATGTATACCATGATCCTAGACTCTCTATAGAAATCTAAAAACTGGGTGGTCAACTCGGATGTTCGTTAATCATGGTATGAATAACACAAATACCTTTATTAGGGTTAATAAGGTAGTGCGTGCCAAAACCATTTGGGGAATATCGCCAACTGATCATTGGAACCAATACATTTGTCAGGATTTTCATATGGAGGAACTACCACCATGACCTAGGGTTTATAAGACCCCGGTCTCCTATAGAATTGCCCCATCCGTAGTCCTCAAGCTTTCACACCTGGCTTGCACCACACTCCTGTGAATACTGACACCTTCGGTATCACATGCTCATAACAATAATGCATGCATGCATGACAAACAACTTGTCATAAATAGGCATTGATGGCAATATATATCAACAATTGCTTATTGTTCACACTTGGATAAGCTTTTATCAACAGTTCTACAACAAAATCAACATGCCATCAAATCACAATTATTCACTAAGTCATGTCTTTTACAACTTGCACCAAAAAACTCTTTTAATCCAACTTTATGAAGTCTTATATATCATTACAAATTCTATATTTAAAATATTGAAATATTAAAATTAAATAAGAAAATAAATTTATGAAATCATCAAGTTAAAGCTTAGGTCTTAGATTTTCATAAAACATAGTTTTATGAACCTTACCGTTGATCCTATGTCAATTACATCACCAAAAATATATTTTAGAATACGTAAAACAGAAAAGATATATTTTATTGAAATTCATAATTAACTTTTATTTTAAGAGATTCACAATTAAGTTTTAAGTTCAAAATATAGTGCTTTTATAAAGTTATACAAAAAGTTATAAAACTTATTATTAAGACAGACTCCAGTAGCTACCATTTTTCTGGCCTCTATTTTAAAAATCATTTTGAACTAGTAAATGATTTTTACTTAACATGATCCATACATGGTTGAAAAGAAATTTTTTCTATTTTCTAAAACATTAAATATTACCTCAAGCAAAAATCTAGAAAAAAAGATACAAAAAATGACAAGACAGTAATGTAAGGATGACCTGCTAGAGGCTTTGCAAATATGTTTGTTATTCTTCCTATAAACAAAACTTTACAAAGTACAAACCATTTATTTTCTAAAAGTGCACTTAATTTTTTTTTAAAATGACCAAGAACATCAAGAAAAAAGTTCTGCACGATTTTATATAATTTTTGAAAGTTCACAATTCTCAAAACCACTTTCATTCAAAAAACAAGTACAACCTTCAATTTCTAAAAATTATTAAAAATAGAAAATCATATAAAATATAGGCAAACCGTATATTCCTAGAAATATTTTTGTGTCTACTTGTTCATTCCAAGAGTTTCCACAAGTACACAACCGAATCTTCCAAAATTGCATTTTACTACACACTGCCAGACCAGCGTTTTCAGAAAACATGCACAACTTTCAAATGGCTTAAATTTTCATTTCTTAACCTTTTAATGCATTTCTTGAGTCCATTTTAGAGAAAATTTTGTCTAGTTTATAAAAAAATAATAAGCACTCAAAAATATTAACCAAAGCTCTAGATATATCAAAAATAGTGAACCATGCTCAAGCAAAAAATGAAAATAACATTAGGAACACTTTACATGCATGCACAAAAATGGTTTCTTTCATCAAGTTTACAACTTTTAAAAATACCAACAACATTTATAAGCAGCAAGCACACCAAAAACAAAATAACTACAGTCTAAACACAAGGAAAAATGTTAGCTTTCCTTACTTTATAGCAAGGTCCTTTAAAGCTTTGGAAGAAGGTATGACAAAAGATGTGTATCCTTCAACTTTTAGCGAGATCAACCATCATCCATCACCATGAATGGTCAATATATGAGATAAACACAAGAAAAGAACAAGGTTCAAAACCATAGAAGCAAAAAGGATGGTTTAGACCACTAAGGTCTTGATAGAAATGGATGGATGAGAATACAAGAGGCTGAAAAGGATGGAACTTACCTAAACAATCTCTTGAATATTTAGAGCTCCCAACTCACACTCTAGCAATTATGAAATTTTAGAACAAAAGAGGAGAACTCTCTCTTATGCTCAAGTTTTAGGAGGAATAAGAAGCGAAAATGTTAGCTTGGTGTCACTTATAAGATAAGTTAATGAAGGGTAGTAGGGTAAATGGTGAAAATGAAGGGACTGTAAGTAATTAAATAAAAAATCACTCAACTTCTCCTAAAAGTTAAGGGGGGAGGGGCATCCAAGAAGGGAGCATTAAGGGGTAGAAAGTGGTTTTGATACATTAGAGTACACTTTGGGTACAATCTACAAGATATGTTGTCATACTTAGATACTAACTAGGATTTGATGTCCTAGTTAGGATGAAACTAGTCTAGTTTGCTTAGGAAAATAAATTGATCATCTAATTTAGTTATATTGGGACAAATAGTTAGAGATTAGATAGTAAGAAGGTTGTGGTCTCTAATATACTAAATCATGAAAACTCATACTCCCTTCTCCCCATTTGAAGAAAGGCTAAGGTCTTATTGAAACTCAAGAAATTTGATGGAGGAAGAACCACAAAGCCACTAGCTCTTTTATTCTTGTTCGTGATTAATCACCTCGAAGATTCAGTGAAGAACGCTTAGATTAGGAACTGACTATAGATCCAAGTATTTGTCCTATCCTTATTAATCCACCATGATGTAGATCCTATGTGAACAAGAACTGAATTAGTTCTTGACATATGCATGCTTTTGTGACTGTATCACTTTTGCCTAAAGATCTCTTAAATTAAAGATTAAAGCATGCCTTTAAATAATTTTTTTTCTAACAACTATCTCTTCATATTTTTTATTCCTTCAATCTATGGTCCTTGTATGTTATGAATATCAAGAATCAAAAAATCTTCACTCCCTTTGCCTCTTATGTTCATAGCAGTATTTTGCTTATAATGATAGCAATTACAAATTGACATACAAAATATGTGGATTAAAAAGGTGTATGAATATGATTTCCAAAAAAAGAGGGATTGTATCTATGCAACACATCTTCTGTTCTATTGGTTGGATTTTCCTTCTACCCTTGATATATATTTTTATAATGACATATATATCCCCTCTATTAACATGTGCTACATCAAATTTATAGATATATTGTATTTATTGTGTCTTAACAACCATATATTCAAATTAATTATAATGTAATTCAAACATTATTATAAGACTCATTATTTTTTTTATATCTATTGTGAGCCATATTGTCTCAATATTTTAATGAATTGAAAAATCTCTCATTACTATAACTATAAATATTATCTTATTTTCAAATATACAATACCTTATTCACCAATTCAATTGTCATATTGAAGGTTGAATTTTTAAGTTTTAGTGCTAAATTATTCTTTTCTGATACTTATATTTAATAATATTTACATGCATGTTTATTATTTTTTCAATGATTGACATTTTGATCAAATTGAGTCTCTTAATTCCTAATTAATCATTAATATATAATTGCTCTTTCAAATTTTAACAACATTATCACATCTCTTAGTTACAAATTAATCATTTATATAATTGATGATTCAAATTGTAAAAACGTTATCATGTCTCTTAATTACAACTTAATCATTAATATATAACCACTAATTAAATACAATTTAAAATTATACTAATTACAAATTGTAACAACATCGTTTTGCTAAAATTTCAAACTACTAGTTACTTAATACAAATTTAATAAAAACTCTAATTTCATTATTATCATTCTCTTTAATGTGTGATACCCTCGACAGATATTTAAAATAATTTAAATTAATTATTAAATTTAAAACAAAAATATAAATTTATACGTTTAAAATATACATAATTTAAAAGATCCATGCATAACCTACTAATATATGTATTTCAATTTCAAATAACTCCTCAATCATATAATTTAATAATATATCAGCTCGATCATTACAAGCATTAAAATTGCCTATTTTTAATTGTACATTATTATTAGATTTTATTTTTATTTTTATTTTATAAACTCTTCAATCATTTTCAACTCGGGTGGTACATTGGTAGTGTTTACCTTTCCATTATTTGAGAATCATGCTGAGAATCATACTAAGAAAAGTCAAATATTTGAATCAAATGATTCACTATCTTTTATTATATTTAGTATATTATTTTTTAATTTTTTTAAATTTATCTTATAATACATAAATTAAAATATATATTGGAAATTGATGTGATAGTATCCAATCTTTTTGAGTGATTTAAAGCTATAATCTCCCTTTTGAAGTTCAAACTCACTTGACATCATCATTATATTTTAAATATAGGCAATATATAGGCTAATTTAATACAAATTTAAAGAATTACTTACCTTACACATTATATTAAATATATTGCTCTCTCAATATATATTCTTACATTACTATATAATTGGAAGGTTTATGCAAATACAAACTCTACCCGACTCCTTTTTCACAAAAGAATCAATAGATTAAAATAGAATATCAATTTCTTCAAGACCTCAACACAAATCACAATAATTGGTTTTCTTTATGTTTGAATAGTTTGACTATAGAATGTTTTTACAACACAAAATGATAAAAATATAGTTTTATTGGAAATGAAACTACTGGATGAAAAGGTAAACATTTCTTTTTAAATTTTATACATCATTCATATAATTATTTCATATATCATGTTTAATGTTTTCTAATTGTTATTATACATATTTTTTGCTTTGCAAGTACAAAAATATCACACCAACAAAGTTCGTATCGTTTGCAATTTATTTTCTACATTAATCCTGTAAGACTACTTTTTCAAAACCAAGTTTATAATATTTTTTTATATATCAAATTTAATGCTAATGTTTATTTTCATCTTCACTGGTACATGAAACCATGCGATGCATAGAACAAATTATGAATTAGGGAGTAATATTTAATACTTTTTTAAAAAGATTTAAATTTAAATTTTGAAAAGAATATCATATTACAAAAATTAATATAACATGATAACAAAAATTCATTTTAGCTTGCCATGATTAAGTATAAACTTGCTTCAAAGTCAAAAAAAAAAAAGAGCAAATTACGAAGAAAAAAGGATACAAATAAATTAAGAATACATTGTTGAAGAAGTAGATGAAACAAATATGAAATAATAATCATAACAAAAGGCTATTACCAACTCCTATACTGATACCAACTCCTAATAAAAAAAGATAAAATAATAGTCAAGATAACTGAGCATCACCAAAGCAACATCACCAACAACATATCTTTAAACTTTATGAACATGATTATCCTAACCTATTTTTATTAAATACCAATATATATTATTCTTAATGCTATTTTTAATGAATTAAATATTTCCTCTTTTAAATTAATTATATTTTTATAACCTACCATAATTAATATGTTCAATCACAATAATCAAATTATGAAAATTAAAATATTATAGTTGATTTGAATTCTTTACTCTGCCATTAATATATTAATATATCTCTTAATTTATTTTACTCTATCATTAATGTATCATTTAATATAGTAAAGTTAATGATTATTTTTTCTTTCTAATTAAATTATTTTACACTTTACTTTGTCATTAACATGGCCCACCCATTGTTAAGATATTTACATCCATTATATTTACGTAATAATCATAATAATCATATTTTAAAATTAAAATATTAGAGTTGATAATTTGTTTACTTTTTATTAAATTACTTTTTAAAAATTTTGTGGAAAGTTTCCTACTAAACGTAGTAATTTTGTATGTAATTCTTTGAAAGGTTTCTGAAGACTTTAAAACAATTTATGATAGTTTTAAAATTCTTACTACCAAATTAAAAAAAATGATTAAATACCTAATTAAAAAAATTAATTTTGAAACCTATTTAAAAATTGGTAAATAATTTGTAGATAATCATATAATTTGAAAACAATTTAATATATTGTTTATTTTAAACTCCAGCTATAGTTTGAATAATTTATTATCTTAATCTACTTTTATTAAAGACCAAAATATATTATTCTTAACATTGTTTTTAATAAATTAAATATTCCCTCTTTGAAATTAATAATATTTTCATAATCTGCCATAATTAATATGTTGAATTACCCTTTATTTTGTCAATCATAATAATCAAATTTCGAAAGTTAAAATATTAGAGTTAACTTGAATTCTTTATTCTGCCATTAGTATATGAATATACCTCTTAATTTATTTTACATTATTTGCATAATTAATGTGCTGGATTACTCTTTATTCTATTAATCATAATAATCAAATTTCGAAAGATAAATATTAATAGAGTTTATTTGAATTCTTTGCTTTTCCATTAATGTATCTTTTAATATATAAAGTTGATGATTATTTCTAATTAAATTAATATATATATATATATATATATATATATATATATATATATATATATATATTGGAAGAGATTAAATGATACTGGTGTAACTTACACCAACTATTATACCATTCAATAACTTTCAATTGAATGATTTTATCTCAAAACCAACTATTGGATTCAAAGTTCTTTTCATGTAGATCACATCTACAAAGTATTATTTTAATCTAAAATTATGTGGTATATAATTCATATATATTAAAATTGACGTAATATATACTTTTAAAATATACAAAAATATGAACTATTTGATTAACTTCTTATTGTTTTTCAATTTTCACAAAATTTGACACAAACAATCAATGTAATATATAGTTACAATTCAATGGTTTGATTGATAAAAATCACATTCTATATAAAGTTATTGATAGTGTAATAGTTAGTGTACACCCATTGATAAGATATTCCCATGCCTTTTATTTACATAATTTTATATTTACATATATTATGTTACATTTATTCTGCCAATCATAATAATCAAATTTCGACAGTTAAAATATTAGAGTAGATAGTTCATTTTCTTTTTTATTAAATTACTTTAGAAAAATTATGTGAAAGTTTTCATGCTAAATGTAGTAATTTTGTATGCAATTATTTGAAAGGTTTCTGAAGACTTCAAAATAATTTATAATAGTTTTAAATTCTTAGAGACTAAATTCAAAAAGAAATGATTAAACACTTAATTAAAAAAATTAATTTTAACACTTATTTAAAAATTGGTAAACAAATCATAAATAATCATATAATTTGAAAACAATTTAATATGTTGTTTGTTCGAAATGTTAGCTATATTTTGAATAATTTATCATCTTAATCTATTTTTATTAAAGACCAATATATATTATTCTTAACACTATTTTTAATAAATTAAATATTCTCTCTTTTAAACTACTTATATTTTTATAATTTTTCATAATTAATATGTTGAATTATTCTTATTCTGTCAATCATAATAATCAAATTTTGAAAGTTAAAATATTAGAGTTGGTTTGAATTAATTCTTTACTTTGCCATTAATATATTAATATATCTCTTAATTTATTTTAAATGATTTTGGCAATTAATATCTTCATTAACCTTTATTTTGTCCATCATAAAATTTTGAAAATTAAAATATTAGAGTTAATTTAAACTCTTTACTCTACTATTAATGTGTCTTTTAACATATAAAATTGATGATTATTTTTTCTTTCTAAATAAATCGCTTTACACTTTACTCTGATATTAATATGGCACACCCACTGATAAAATATTTTACATAATTTTATATATATTGTGTTGGATTACCCTTTTTTCTGTTAAAATATTTAATCAAATTTGAAAGTTAAAATATTAGAGTTGATAATTTGTCTCCTTTTTTATTAAATTACTTTAGAAAAATTCTTTGGAAGGTTTCATGCTAAATATAATAATTTCATATGCAATTCTTTAAAAGGCTTCTAACAACTTCAAAGAATATTAAAATATATATATATTATTTTATATTTTTTGAAAACAGTTTAATATATTTTTTGTTTTAAACTTAATTTGTACTTTAAATAATTTATTATCTTAATCTATATTTATTAAAGACCATTATATGTTGTCCTTAAAGCTGATTTTAAAAAATTAAATTTGAATTCTTTTAAATTAATTATAATAAAATGATATAAATGCTAACTAAATGATATTTATCATTAATGCATAAACATTTTAGTCAAGAGATACTTCTTCAAGCATTTGATATTAAAACAATGTTAGACTTTTTTTTTTTTTACTCGTTCCCATTAGTAGTAAATGTAGAAGATTAAAGTAGGTAGCAATAGTCAAATCAAGTTTGCCAAATTATCATTGATTGTCAACAACATTGTTGTTCTAACATAATTCATTACCATTGCAAATTGTATTATAAAAATCTAAATTAAACATGATAAAAAAACATATTCTTAATCATTATAACTTCAATTGCAATTGAACTTGATAAAAATCAAAAGACAAATTAAAAATTTTCTAACACCATAAATATTTAAACATCAATTGAGCCATATCTTGGAAAACCTAAAATTTCCAACCTCATGCTCTAATTAATGTTTACATATTGTATCTCAAAATCATAAAGAAATTCAAAACAAAGAACATCATTCATTGTGAGATTCTTCTTCCTTACAAACTCATATCAACCAATAGCAATATATGGTTTGTTATGTCTTCTATCACCTCCCTTGAGCATGCATTCATACATCATCCTCTTTTAATTGAGAATTTGAAGGGACACGACCTGCCATCCCAAAAGACAAAAAAGGTATAAATATATCTAAGAAATCTTGGAAAACCTAAAATGTCCAACCTCATGCTCTAATTAATGTTTACATATAGTATCTCAGAATCATAAAGAAATTCAAAACAAAGAACATAATTCATTGTGAGATTCTTCTTCCTTATGCACTCATATCAACCAATAGCCACAGTATATATAGG
Organism: Spatholobus suberectus; assembly: GCA_004329165.1. Taxonomy (NCBI): domain Eukaryota; kingdom Viridiplantae; phylum Streptophyta; class Magnoliopsida; order Fabales; family Fabaceae; genus Spatholobus; species Spatholobus suberectus. The sequence continues at coordinate 56,767,655 of CM014731.1, read as the reverse complement.
GTTATTGTATGACCTTTGTGCTTCCAAAAATTAACTTACCATAACTAATTAATTTGCCTGCAAAATTTTCTTTTTCAAATGTTAATGCATTTAATAGTATATATTGAATTCAAAGAATTAACGTACCATACTTCAGAAACCCTACAAATTGATTCATATTCATTCACATTGATTCCTTAAAATTGAATCAATTCTACTTAGCTAATAATATTGAATTTGTATTAAAATATATTGATTACTAATTACTGATTAGAATTAGCTAATTATTTGATTTCAAATTATAATTTCAAATTTTAAATAATTATAAAATAATAGATTGTCCAAATTTGAAATTATCTCTCTCAGTCAATTTATGTTTTAATGAGCAGTATCTTTATTTATTTATTTATTCAAATTCAAATTTGATTCAAATTTATTTAAATTTATTTATTCAATTCTAATTAGCTAATAATATGAACGTTTATTTATTATATCATTCAATATTTTCAAATAATTATTATATCCATTTAAATTTATATATTCTAGTTAGGGTAGGGTTTATGGATTAGAATCAGCCGATTATTTGATTTCAAATTATAATTTCAAATTTCAAATATTTATTAATAATAGATTGTTTAGATTTGAATATGAATAATTTGAATATAAATGATTAGAATTAGCTAATTATTAGTATACTATTTGATTCAAATTCATCAATTTGTAGAGCTTTTGAAGCATTAATAAATATTTTTTAAAATAAATAAGAATATTCTTATAGAAATAATAAATTAGCTTTTTAATATAATATATAACAGATTAAACAAATATTAAATTACTTTTACTTACATAATATATAATAGATTAATATACTAATAATTGGGTGATTCTAATTATTTATATTCAAATTATTCCTATTCAAATCTGAATAATCTATTACTAATAATTATTTGAAATTTGAAATCATATTTTAAAATCAAATAATTGGCTGATTCTAATCAATAAACATCAGAAACCCTAATGTTGCCAATTAATACACCAAAAACCTAAATATTGTTCGCTAATGTTTTAGAAACCTTACAAAACCTTACTTATATATATATATATATATATAAAACACGTTCAACAATCATAATAATTACATTTATGATCACCTCATCCACAACATAGTTCCTATTTTTTACAAATATGTTTTTTTCCTATAATTTACAAATAATTTGCATAATTAATATATATAATTTTGACAAATATATGTTAATTTCTTTACGAATAATTTCAAAAATATATTCAAATTATTTATTTTATAATTTAATATAATATTTTTTAAATATTTCTAATATCTTCAAATTATATCACATACAAATATTAATTTATAAATAATTTATATAATTAATATAATTTTAACAAATATATATTTTTATGTACAATTTCAACAAATGTTTTATAATTATATATTTTTATAATTTAATGTATTATTTTTTAAAAATATTTCTAATATTTTCAAATTATATCATATACAATTATTTATAAACTTGCTAAACATTCGGGGTCAAAAGTCTAGTTTCGTAGAAAATGCATGTCGTCCTTTCCACCAGTCCATGAGGAATTGGCATCGTAAACAGCGGGGGTCCTAAATCTAAAACCACGGGACGCATTATTCTCAAACCACACGACACGTTAAGGGACGATTTATAATATTTAGGTTTAATTATTTTTTTAGTCCTTCTAGTTGTGCAGATTTTTTCATTTCATTTCTATTGTTAGAAATAATTTATTTTAGTTTTTATACATGCATTTTCGATATCCGTTTGGTCTCTGCCGTCACAATAAAATGAAAATGGATGATTTTAAGTGTAAAACTGTCACAAATTGACATGTTTTGACATTTTTTATTCAATTTATGATGGTTTAAAACAACAAAGACAAAATCAATATTGAAAGTGCATGTATAGGGACTAAAGAATTATTTTTAACTATAGGGAAAAAAAAAAAATCTGCAGCAACTATAAGGACCAAAAGAATAATTAAACCTAATATTTATAAGGGTTAAATATGTTTTAAGTCTCAAGCAAATATGACTATCTAGTTTTAGTTCTTACAAATTTTTTGTTAGTTTTAGATTCTTGACATTTTATTTTTTAGTTTTTATCATTAACTATAGTTAATTTAGTACTAACATGACTAACAAAATAAAAAATATTAATTAAGATAATTAAAATAATGAAGAATATTTTAAATTAAGATAATTAAATTATTTTTAGGTGTGTAATTCAATTAAGTAATGTATTTATTATTTTATATAAATAAGATAATTGCATATAATTTACTTTTATAAGTTATTTTTAATTTTTAATATTGTTCTTACTTTTCAATTCACTATGTTATTTTTAACATTGTACTTTTTTAAAAAAATATATAATTTACTTAGACGTTTATAATTGTTTTTAATATATTAATTTTATCTTTAGAGACAAAATAACTGCTTGTGATATATTAAAAAATAAATTATATTACAATCAATCAAAATTAATGAATTGAAATGTAAAAATAACATCAAAGTAATATTGAAATTAAATTATAAGTGTCTAAGTAAATTATAATTTCTTTAAAATAATTACAATGTTAAAAATAAATTAATGAATTGAATAGTAAGAAACAAACAATAAAATTACTGTTCATAATATATTAAAAATTAAAAATAAATTATAAAGCTAAATTAAATGTAATTACCTTATTTATATAAAATAATAAATACATTACTTAATTGAATTATAATCTAAAAATAATATAATTATCTTAATCTAAAATATCTTTCGGTATCTTAATTATCCTAATTAATATTATTTTGTTAGTCAGTGTCAATACTAAATTAACTAAAATTAATGGTAAGGACTAAAAAAGAACACTAGAAGAAAATGTTAGCAATCTAAAACCAACAAAAAAATTTATAAGGACTAAAATTAGACAGAGTCATATTTGCATGAGCTTAAAATAATCTAAGCCTATTTATAATTTCTTGCCAAAATAAAATGACAGTTAACACAAAAGAAACTTAGATTAAAATGCGTTACAGTACCTCACAAAATACCTGTTTCGCTCTGCAAGAATTTCAACTAAACTTCATTGAGAAGTTATAAAATAATAATTTATTAAACAAGATGTATGTTATAACTAGTATTTTAACATGATAATATATAAAATAAATGTTTATTTTATATAATTAAAATTTATAATAAATGAATATTTTTAAATATATAAATTATATTATAATTAAATTTTGTAATAAATAAATATTTTTAAACATATAAATTATATTTTAAATTTATGATAAATAATTTATATTATGATATAAGATTATTTTTAATTATTGATAATTTTTTAAAAAGTTAAAATTTAATTCAGAAATAAAAAAAAAATATACATTGAAAAAAATAAGAATTTAAAAAATATTTCTAAACACTTTTATTGAAAAACATTTTCTAAATATATTCTCATTTAAAATAACTATTCATATATATATATATATATATATATATATATATAAGCAAAGCCTGTGGAAAAATTAAAAGACTGTCTTCGGTCAATGGTCAAAAATGTAAATCACCAATTTAAAGACATGTTTTATACAGTTATGCATGCTGTATAAAACACGTCTTTGAATTGATGATTTACATTGTTGACCACTGACAGAAGACAATCGTTTAATTTTTCCACACACTTTGCTTTTATATATATATATATATATATATGTGTGTGTATGTGTGAGTGCACTATACTGTATAAAGCACGCCCTTAAATTGATAATTTACATTTTTGACCACTGTCAGAAGGCAGCTTTTTAATTTTCCACACGTTTGTGTGTGTGTATGTGTGTGTATATATATATATATATATATATGCTACAACGTATAAAACACGTCTTTGAATTTATGATTTACATTTTTGACCACTGATAGAAGACAGCCTTTCAATTTTCCACACGCTTTGTCATTTCCTTTAAAAGACTTGTCTTCCCACTGCTACCTTGAGAGTACTATTCTATACATTATACGTTATCTTCGGCAAGTGAGTTTTCAACTTCTGTAATGTCTTGCATCAGAAGCCAATGCTGCTCTTCATCACACACAAAGAATTTTGATGTGTTCGTGAGCTTTAGAGGTATGGATACTCGCAATAGTTTCACCGGTCATCTTTTTGCTGCTCTTCAAAGGAAAGGCATTGTTGCCTTTAGGGATAACCGAAATATCAATAAAGGGGAACTCTTAGAATCCGAGCTCATGCAAGCAATCAAAGGATCACGTGTTTTCATTATTGTCTTCTCAAAGAATTATGCATCCTCCACATGGTGTATGAAAGAGCTAACAAAGATCGTCAATTTGGTTGAAGAAACAGGTCGAAGTGTTCTCCCTATTTTTTATGATGTGACTCCTTCTGAGGTACGAAAACAACGTGGAAAGTTCCGAAAAACTTTTGTTGAACACGAAGAAATGTTCAAAGATAATTTGGAAATGGTAAAAAATTGGAGGAAAGTTCTAAATGCAATTGCCAATCGTTGCGGGTGGGATGTACAAAATAAGTAAGTACTTGACTATATTTTTTGTATTACGTGTGTGCAATTTGGTTTTGAAAGTTTAAACTCAAGTAATGATTTGGTATTTTTGCTCTACTTTGGTCTTTTAGGTTGCAATATGAAGAAATTGAAAAAATTGTTGAAGATGTAACCAACATATTGGCTCATAATCAAATTTTTAGTTTTGGGAATGATTTAGTTGATATGCACTCTCGTATGAGACAATTGGAAGAACTTTTAGATGTGGGCACAAATGAAGTTGTTCGAGTTGTGGGAATTTGTGGGATGGGTGGCATAGGAAAGACAACACTTGTTACTGCTTTGTTTAATAAAATCTCTCGTCAATATGATACTTGTTGTTTCATTGATGATTTAAGCAAAATTTATGCGGAGTTTGGAGCAACAAGTGCACAAAAACAACTTCTTTGTCAAGCTCTAAACCAAGGAAATATGGAGATAAATAATCTTTCCCAGGAACCATGTTGGTAAGAACAAGGTTATGTCACTTAAAGGCGCTTATTGTTCTTGATAATGTTGATTAAGTTGAACAATTAGAGAAATTGGCTTTGCATCCTAAATATCTAGGTGCAGGCAGTAGAATCATCATAATTTCTAGAGATAGTTATATCTTAAGAAATTATAGAGTGAATGAAGTTTACAATGTTCAACTCTTAAATACAATAAAGCTCTTCAATTATTTTGTAGAAAAGCTTTCAAATCTGATGATATAGCCCAAGGTTATGAAATGTTGACATATGATGTACTGGAGTATGTTAATGGCCTTCCATTAGCAATTAAAGTATTGGGTTCATTATTGTGTGATCGAGATGTTTTTGAGTGGAAAAGCTTATTGGCTAGACTAAAAGAAAATCCAAGCAAGGATATCATAGATGTACTAGCGAATAAGTTTTGATGGATTAGAAGAAATGGAAAAAGAAATATTTCTTGATATTGCCTGTTTCTTTTCTAGTGGAAATGAAAAAAGAATTACTTCTAAATATTACTATAGACACTCGGTGGAAGAAGTGAAAAGACTTCTAGACTATCGTGGATTTTATCCTGACATTGGTATGAAAGTTCTCATTGAAAAATCACTCATAAGTTGTGAGGGTTGGGAGATTCAAATGCATGACTTGTTGAAAGAATTGGGTAGGAGTATTGTTCGAGAAAAATCACCCAAGGAACCAAGAAAGTGGACCAGGTTATGGGACTGCAAGGATCTCCTTAACGTCATGATAAAAAATAAGGTAAAATAGTTTTTTAATATAAATTCTTAGGTTGTCATTTTTCCAAAATCCTTAAATTATTAAAAATCTAACATTTTTCTTTCCTTTTTGTAATGCATTAGGAAACCAAAAGTCTTGAAGCCATAGTTATCGAACAAAATCTGAAAGAGTTTTCGGAAACAACAATGAAGGTTGATGCTCTATCAAAAATGAATCATCTTACAATGCTCAAACTGAAGAATGTGAATTTTGCAGGAACCCTCAATTATCTTTCTAATGAATTAAGATATTTATCTTGGGATAAATATCCTTTCATGAGTTTACCATCAAGTTTTCATCCAGATAAACTTGTAGAATTGATCCTACCTTACAGTAATATCAAACAATTATGGAAAGACACAAAGGTACTATATTGTTCTTTTTCAATTTTCTTGTCTTTAAGTGAACAAATAAAAAGATAAATTATCTCATGTTCTTTTAACTTTCTTTTAACTTAATTAAAGAAACACAAGAAAGCTTAACTGTCTTTTTGTCTCCTACTATTGACCAAATCAAAAAAAGGGATTATCATTTTTTCTTTTTGTTAAAGGAAAATTAAAAATCAAAGGAAGATAGTAATTTTTATTTCTTTTACAGTATCTACCTAATTTGAGGAATCTAGATCTCAGTCACTCCAAAAATCTTATTGAGATGCCAGACTTAAGAGGGGTCCCACATCTTAGGAGACTTACTCTTGAAGGATGTGTAGAAATTGTGCGGATCGATCCATCCATTGGTATTCTAAGTGAGCTTGCTTCATTGAATTTGAAAAATTGTAAAAATGTTGTACTTGATCTGAATATCATCTTTGGACTTGGTTCTCTTAAGCGCCTAAATCTCTCAGGCTGTTCAAAATTACTTAATAATAAGCTGTTAAAGAAACCAAGGCAGACAGAACATTTGGAGAAAGAGAATAAAAATAGAATTGCCATCCAACTATACAAAGTTTTAATGATGCATTTCCATTCCCTTTCCTCTAGAAAACCTGAAGATTCATTTGGTTTATTGTCTCGTTTCCCAAGTTTGTTTTGTCTTAATCTGAGCTTCTGCAATCTATTTCAAATCCCTGATGCTATTGGGAACTTATGTTCTTTAGTAAGCTTAAATCTGGGGGGAAACAAATTTGCGACACTACCTACTACCATCAAGGAACTTTCCAAACTTCGAATTTTGAACTTGGAACACTGCAAGCAGTTGAAATATTTACCCGAGCTTCCAACAACAAAAGAAAAAGCAATTGAAAAATATGTCGGGGGATTATACATGTTTGATTGCCCTGAGTTGAGGGAGAATGGAACACTGTTATGGCATGGTTTTTTCTAGGATGATGCAAAACCTTGAGGTAATGACTCCATCCTTTTTTTCCCTATCTCGTTTTTTCTGTGTACACTGACTATACATAACTGTTTGTTCTGGTATCAGGTTTACTTGCAACCCTCTATTTCCTTGGGTAAGATGGATATTGTTATTCCTGGAACTCAAATACCAAAGTGGTTTAATAAACAAAAAGTGGGTAGGTCAATACGTATGGACCCATCTCCCGTTATGGACGACCCAAATTGGATAGGTGTTGCCTGCTGTGTACTATTTGTGACACATGATGATCCTACAAATTTGGGTGATAGATGGAAACCTCGTAATTATGGAATGATTGGATACGGTGTTCAAAGTAAACAGGTTCGGCCAAAAACATATGTCATGGCTCCAATACTTTTCAAGAAAGATCTGATCACAGTTGAATTAGATCACTTGTTCACAGTGTTTTTCACTAGGGAAGAATTCATTCATCTTCTAAGTGAATCTCCAAGCAGAATGCACGATCTTGATAAAATGGAATTCGGAACTATCGTTCACAACCCTCCAGGTTTACAATTGGAGGTGAAGAATTGCGGGTATCGTTGGGTATTTAAGGAGGATCTTCGACAATTAAATCCAAACATGATGTTCAGCGGAAATTCTTCATCTCAGAAGTGCAAGTTTTTGACATGTGATTAGCCACGCATCATTGAGCTTATTCACGGAAAGCGTATTCCATTAAAGAAAATCTAATCCATTTGAGGTAAGATTTAGCATAACAATTATTATTATAAAATTTATAATTATTTATAAATACTCTGTTTTTTGTATCTTTTGTTGATAATCTGATTTTAGAGTGAAGAGAGTTGTTTACTGATTTACAAGAATTATATGTTTATTATAATATGTGCAAGTGTGTTCTCTCATTGGTACATATTTAGCACAGTCACCGTCTTCAAGAAAATGTTAGGCAGACATACAGAATTATGGAGGATCATGCAACTCTTACTCTTTAACATTTGTATCAAACCAAAATAGATTCATAGACAACCAAAAATTTCATCTCCAACTATGCAAAGTTAATACATATTATGACGTGGAACATCTACTTAGACTTGAAAACATCCCCGGTTTCCAATAATTGATAGCAAGGTAAAACTAGGCATTGACAATTTAAAGAAGTTTGATAAAGAACTTGAAAAAGAGGCCAAGAATATATTGTTCATAGAACTTTTCAAAAACAATTTTCTTATGAAAAAAAAAACAAAGAGACTCAAAGTTGTAGAGAAATTGAATGACGCTATGGTGGTTACCTTAAAACCATATACGGAACTATTGTGTGGTGAACATGAGGAAAGATCTCTAGTGAGCTCCCATAGTGGTCGTAGACGTCTCTGATGGTGGCACCTGCAAGGACTCTGATACTTAAGTTAGTAAAGGCGTAAGAGTGAGTGAGAATGAGAGAAAGCATATGTACCTGATGGGTGTGGAGCCCTTTATATAGAGTGTTTTGGAAGAAAATATCATTAAGGTTAGGTGTCACGTGGCAGCATGCATTTGGGTGCCTCATTAGGCATTTTTCTTGCCATTAGGTGTTTTTCATGCCATGCTGGCATAAACACAAAACTCTAATCGGGATAAGTAAGACAACACCATCCAAGATACATGTGACTATGTTGACCGAGATAGGCGGTGGAGTAGACCGACTTGGGGGTTAGCATCCTAGATAACCCCTAGAACAGTTACCCCCAAGCTGGTGATGCTTGAAAGAAGCATCATCAGATTAAGAGTTTGGAGTGGCTTTCGGGATGGTGTTGCCCCCAAGTTGATGCTGCTTAGAAGAAGCATCATTGGCTTAAGAGTTTGGAGTAGCTTTTGGGATGGTGTTTCCCCCAAGCCAGTAATGTTTTGGTAAACACATTAACGACTTAAGCTATCTGAGATTGAACGGTTCAGCCTGCGTCTTTTCATCTTTTCCAGACAACTTCGACACATTTTAGAGGAAACCTAAGGCGCATTAAATGTGTAATAGTTTAGGATCTTGAATTTCCCGATTCCTTGAATTCCAAGAGATTTAGGCGATTATGTAAATTTTTAAACTTGTTTTTAAATATTTATGAATTTGGGCCAAATAAGGATATGTGCTCATGGATTTAGTGCTGTTATTTCATCTATTTGTTTTTACTTTTAGTACTCCTTTGGTTTTCTTCCTTCACAAGAACTCTCTGCCTGCATTGTGATTTCTTTCTAGCGAAATTTTAACATTATCCGGCAATCTTGCTCTATATTCCAACATTCTTTTACACTTTTGTTTAAGGTAATATCTTCATTCCTGTTTTTCATCTTTATTGAGTTCTTCTTTGTATTGCACTGTGCATATACATATTTTTTCCTTCTTGGTTTGTTTTGTCGAAGATGGATTCACGCAGATGCAACACTCCATATTCTGTGTGCGGCGGTTGTGGTAGTCAATTGACGAGCTTTGCTGCCAACTGGATGTTTAGGTTTCTGACCCTCCCCTCGTCTCAGTCCGCTAACCAACGAAGGTCCTCCAAGAGTTGTGGGACGCGGGGGGCCGTGTTAGTTCTTCAGTTGCTCCTACCGCTCCTCGCGGAAAGACAGCTATCTAGGGTAGTGAAGGTAGGTTGAGGAGTGTGAGGAGGAGAGATGGGCACCCAATGACAACTTACCCTAAAGAGCCATCTCCACCAAAAATCACTATATGCCCGAAAGTTCTTGAGAAATGTCAAAGTCACCTAAAGTCAGTGGGGATATCGTACAGTCTCGACGGAGTCCTAGGGCTTGGGTACAATTTCCTAATTTGATGAGGATTCCATATGGTTTAGGAAGCACGCCCTAGATGGCTACGTCGACTGGAAGAAGTGCTGAAGTTTTGTTTAATCGGGTTACTAGGCTGGCAGTATCTGACCATTCTTCTAATGTTTTTGATAGGGAGATGGGCAAAATAGTGAGAAACGTTGAGACCACTCTGGAGGTATACTATGAGGCATTGAATCTCAATGTGGATTGGGTAGATAAAGAGGTTGTTGCAACTCAATCTTGCTTTAACCAAGAGGCATTGGATTCATTGGCAGGTGTCTAAAGTTGGATCGAGGTAATAATGGTATGATTTTCGATATAGTGGTGTCGGGGGATGATGGAAGGATATGTCCTTAAGGACCCAAGGAAAATATTGGGACTCCCTTGGATGAGATTACGGCCACAGAAGCTGGTTATTTATACCCTGACTTTCTTCCTATGTATCTAACATTCTTTGAAACTCTTAGGGTCAGGCTTCCTTTCACCGATTTTTAGGTGTTAATTTTGAATTTCCTCAACGTTGTTCCTTCACAAGTCCACCCAAATTCCTGGGCCTTTATCATAGCCTTTGAAAATTTGTGTAATAAAGAGGGGGTTGTTTGCACCTGTAATCTATTCCTTTACTATTTTAGCCTCATTTGCCAGTCCTATAAGAAGAAATATTCTTTAATTTTGTTTCACCGCGTCAGGGAGAGAGCATTGTTGAGGCATTTCCAAGATTCTTACAAGGATTACAAAGACAAGTTCTTCTTTCTTCATCGCTGGGTTAAGAGTTAGGGGGCCTCGTTCATTGTTCACGAGATTGGGGAGAGTGTGAATAAACCTCAATTTTCTTTTGTACTGGTCTTATGGCCATTACTGCTTAGAATCAAGTCAATTCGTGGTTGGGGAGAAATATCTTACCTCAGATAAGATCAAAGCCTAGTATCATTTTTCCAACTTGGTTAAAAATCTCCAAGGTCGGATTCCTTGTAAATGGCTTACCTGGGTTCACTCCTGTCAAGTATCGAGGTAATTTTAGTTAACATATTTGTGTATGCATCATTTTTGATTTTTTTCATGAACCTTCTTTCCTTTGCAGAGATGGTGAAGTCAAATATGGCTGATTTTGCCCTGGCCCTTCAACAAGATAAGGCGGTTAAGTTGAAGGAGCCTCAAAGGGCTAAGGGTAAGTAGAAAGCATCTGATCTAAAGAAGACGAAGGTCCTTACTTCTCCTGCCCCTCCTAAAGGAATAGTGATTTGGGAGGTCAACGTTAGGCCTACATCGACTCCCGTTGAGATATCTCTTCCAGAAAAGGCTAAGGAAATTAGTATTTCTTGCGCTGCCCCGATTTCTAAGAAAAGGACTACGAATGATGAGCTACAAGGGGAGCCTCCTAAGAAACAACGGTTGCCTATTCCACCCTTAATGCCATTGAAGAGGCTGATAGACAAATCCTAGCTGCCATTCCTCTGTCATTGAGGCGACTGTGCTAGGTGAGTTAAAAGACATACAAGGTGGGTTAGGCAGATTGGCCTCCCTTTTTCCAACACATGTTTCTAGGCTACTCGCAATACGTCTTAATGAAAAACACATTTGGTTACAACTCGCTTGATGTGTTAGTAGAGAAAGATGCAGTGATAAATCGATTGAAGCAAGCGAAGAAAAGTGCCTACCGAGCCAACGAAGAGACTAGGAGAAGAATAATTGAGCTTGAAGAGCAACTTGCAACGGAGCAGCTTGAAAAGAAACGACTAAAGAGGGTTGAGGCCGATTTACGAGCCAAATTAACTACTGTCGATGCTAAATATGTAGAATTAGAGTTGAACTTATCCACACAAGTCAAAACGTCTAATGTTAAGGTTGAAGAGCTTGAGGGCAAGGTGTAGGAGCTTGAGGTTGATGTGGCATACTCCTAAGCAAAATATCAACAAATGCATCAATGTTGGATGGAATCAATTCAACTTTCATTTGAAAATACTATGGGACAAGTTTGTTACCTTCTTTAACAAAATTTAAACATCGAATACGCCTGGGCAAACTATTAGGTGATTAATGACATTTGACATGCTAATGTTAACAGTGAAATGGTTCCAGTGGACCCTATTGTTGCCAACGCTGGTCCTAATTTGGAGGGAAATGCTGATGAAGAAGTTGGAGCCAGCCTAGAACAACTTGGGGCTGGGGTTGATTTTGATACAAACGTTGAAAGGCAAAATGTTGAAAGGTAACTTGCAGACAACTTTATATCTACCTCGCAAGTGATGCCGACAATCCCTCCTTTAGTCGAGGTTGTGGTTTTAGGTGATAATCCTAATACCGGGATCGCCGGTACCTCTCACGTCGGAGTTGTCGATGTTGATGCTACCAACGTTGAACCTTAAAGGGTAGAATGCCGGTTTTATTTGTGTTGGATCGAGACATAGGACAACGCAGCAGAACTAAAATTGTTTGTCCTCTTATTGTTCAAAACAAATGGCACAAATCAAGGTTGCTTAAATATAGAATAAAATAAAGAGTTACCTCTTGATCCATTGAACGATGCAAGTGAGCAACGTCTCTACAGGTGTGCACACAAACAAGCGTGCATCTTTATGCTTACACTAGGGTTCCTCTCTGTTTACTGTGCTAGCCACAATTAGAAGGAAATGACGGCTAACCCTAATATTTGTCTCAGTGTATCGCATACAGCTACACCTTGTACATTTATTAATAAGAGGTAATTAGGGTTAAAGGGCGTCACTCATAATGGGCTCAATTCTAACGAATTGCCCCACTAAAAAGGTTCTGGTCCAACCAGTTTTTATTCCTAGTGGGGTTGTCTTAAGTGTGCAATATTAAATATCAAGTGCAAATACCAACAATTTGTAACCCTTTGGAATTTATGACTTATCCTTGAGCCATTTGAGCAATTCATATTTTTGAATGACTTGAACAGTTTATGTACTTTTTGCGCAATTTGAGCAATTTAAGCAGAATATATATTTCCGAATGGCTTGATCAGTTTATTTCTTTTGATTTATAACTTTGTGAATATTGTAGATATCTGGTGCTTTATCATACTTTGTTGCGTTGTCGCTTTATCATACTTTGCTTCGAATACTTGTGATTTTGGTTTTGTGTTCTTTTTGGTCGTTATGACTTTGAGTTTGATTTCTTCGTTCATTTTATTGTTTCTGACGAGTTTTGTACATGTTTGAGCTTTCTTTGTTTCTTGCTTTTGGTTATGTCATCTTAGTGGGCTTTGCTTAGTTGCTTCCATCATCTCAGTGAACTTTTGCTTGTTCACCTCAGAACCTAGCTAGATTAAATCCATGTACATGAAATGATAATTTTCTTGCCTTAATTTTTATTATCTTAATGAACTTTTACTTGTTCATCTTAACCTTGGCTGGATTAAATCCATGTACACAAGGTGATAGCCTTCTTGCCTTATTTTTGTTATCTTGATGAACTTTTGCTTGTTCATCTCAAACCTCGGTTGGATTAAATCCACATACACGAGGTGATAACCTTTCTACCTCATTATCGTCTTGATAAAATTTTGCTTGTTCATCTCAAACCCCAGCTGGATTAAATCCACGTACACGTTGTGACAATCTTCCTGCCTTATTATTGTCTTGATAAACTTTTGCTTGTTCATCTCAAACCCTAGTTGGATTAAATCCACGTACACGAGGTGACGATCTTCCTATATTACTTGATCGCCTTTATTTTGCTTTCTTCTTTGCTTTAATATTCTTTGACTTGCGCTTTTCTTTTTAGGCTAGAAAAACTCTCATTTTATTAATCATGTGGGGCAAGAAATAGTACAAGAGCTACAAATTATAATACACAACTCGACCCACCTACACTATGCTAAACAGAAGCTATTTTACACTAAATAAAAGGAGTCACTTAACCTTCATTACCAAAATGCATTAACTATAATATCTTCTAAGGTTGCTTGTATTCCATGTCCGCGAGATGGTAGTCTCGGGTAGAGTTTCGAGCATATACACTCTTGTGCTAGTCTTCAAGGTAACTTGATAAGGGCCTTCCCATTTTTCAACGAGCTTTCCTTATCTGGCATTCTTCCCTCCAATGTCGGCTAGCCTTAACACTAAGTCGCCAGGCTCAAACATGCGAGGAACAACCTTCTTGTTGTATCTTGTTGTGACCTGTCACTTGAGGGTGGCTTCTTTTATTGTAGCAATCTCTTTTCTTTCTTCAGCAACATCCAATTCCATTTGGAGCAGCCCATCATTATAGCCACTCTCCATGTCAGCTTTCCAATTTCTGCTGGAATCGTTGCCTCCACACCATAAGTAAGGCAGAAAGGAGACTCCCCAGTGATAGAGTGGGGGGTTGTGTGATACACCCAGAGGACGTGTGGTAATTGTTCAACCCAACACCCTTTTGCTTCATCCAAGCACCTTCTGAGTCCGCGAAGAATGACTTGATTCACAGCTTTTGCCTACCCGTTTATCTAAGGGTGCTCAATTGAAATGAAGTGTTACTTTATCTTTATCTCGGTTAAGAACTCCTAAAAACTTCTGTTTGTGAATTATGTGCCATTATCTGACACTACAACATTCGGTATCTTGAACCTGCAAATGATTTGTCGAAGTACAAAGTTTTCCACATTCCTGGTGTGATGGTGGCCAATGCCTTTGCTTCAATCCACTTAGTGAAATAATTGAATCCCACAACTAGATATTTCACTTAACCGAGCGCCTTCGAGAAAAGTCTAAGTATGTCGATCCCTCACCAGATAAATGGCTAGGGGGAAGTTAAGCATGCTCAGATCTTTAAGGGGAGCGAGATAAATGTCGAAGCATTTTTAGCATCTATCACATTTTTTAGTAAACTCTATAGCATCATTCTCCAATGTTGGTCAATAGTAACTTGCTTTGAGTATTTTCTTAGCCAGGGCTCTGCCTCCTAAGTGTTTGTCCACAACATCCCTCATGTATTTCACCATTATATACTCGGATTCTAACTTTCTTAAGCATATGAGTAAAGGTTGGGAAAATCAACTTTGATAGAGCTTGTCATTGACAATGCAGAAATATGCGACCAATCTTTCTAACCTCCTCGCTTCTTTCTTATCCTTTGGGACGATGTGTTCCTTCAAATAGTTAATAATAAAGGTCATCTAGCCTAGCTATGAGTCTATTGTCATGACGAGATTAAGCTTTTGGATTGTCTGTTGGATAACCGACCTATTATTGCCGGAAGATTTTGTACTTGCCAGCTTGGACAAGATGTCAACTTTCACGTTCTTTTCGTAGAGGATATAGACAAAATCTATCTTGTCAAAACTCATGACAAAAGTCTTGACTTTTGCCAAATATTTCTACAACATTGGCTCTTTAGCTCGGTATGTTCCATTAATCTGTGAAATCATCAACTATGAATGGTTACACACAAGCAGCGAGGTTGCACCTATGTCAGATGCCATCACTAACTCGGCTATACATGCCTCATATTCTGCCTAGTTGTTGGAGGTAAGGAATGTGGAAGTTAAAAACTGCTCCAAAACAACTCCACTTGTGGATTCCAACAATACACCAACTCCACTACCTTTTTCGTTGGATGACCTAACAACAAAAAGAGTCTAGGTCAAATGCTTGGAAGTAAGGTCTATTGAAGTTAGCTTGGCAATAAAGTCAGTCAATGCTTAGCCTTTTAACGCCTGTCTCAGTTCATACTAAATCCCATGCTCAGATAATTTGATAGCTCAGGCTGTTATCTTACCAACTAGCTTGGAAAATATGTTGTATGGGCTAATCTGTCGTCACCAAATTTGATGTGACTAAAAATACGGTTTGAGTCGCCTAACTGTCATAACAAGTGCGAACACAACCTTCTCCATCTTCGAATATCTCTGTTCAGCACCTTGGAGGGCCCTATTTACAAAGTAGACCAGTTTTTGTCCTTCTGGTTTCTCCTTTATTAGTGTGGAACTCATGGCTTCGTCAGCAAGAGCCAAATATAAGTACAACACTTCACTTGGCTCAAGCTTAATGAGTAAGGGAGGGGACGACAAAGTTTTTTTTAAACTTCTAAATACAACCTCATACTCCTCAGTTCATTCGAATGGTTTGCCCTTCCTCAAAAGCAAGAAGAAATGGAGGGCATTTTTGCGTCGATTTAGCTATAAATCTTGTCAATGCGGCTAAACATTCAGTCAACTTCTAGACCTCCTTTACTCTACAGACTTTTCATCTCTAGTATAGCCCAGCATTTTCTTGGGTTTAACTTAATGCCCTTCTCAGATAACATGTACCCAAGAACTTTCCCACCAAGACTCCAAACGTGCATTTATTGTGGTTCAACCTCATGTTGTACTTAGTTAATTGAGCAAAAGTCTCTTCTAAATCTTGAAGGTGCGCTTCGGGAGTGGCATTCTTCACGATCATATCGTCGACATATACTTCAAATTCTGCCCTATCTACTCTTCAAACACCTTGTTCATCATCCTCTGGTATGTAAACCAGGCTTTTTTCAACCTAAATGACATAACCTTATAACAATAATTGGCCTCCTCAATCATGAAGGTGGTCTTCTCCTGATCCCTCGGATAAAGCAGATTTTGGTTATACCCAGAGTATGCATCTATAAAGGAAAGGTAGCGATACCTGGAAGAACCATCCACCAATCTTTCAATGTTAGGGAAGGGATACGAATCCTTTGGGCAATGCTTGTTAAGATCGGTGTAGTGGACACACATTCTCTATTTACCATTCTACTTCTTAACGAAGACATCATTGGCAAGCCAAGTGGTGTATTTCACTTCCCGGATGAACCCGACATTCAACAGCTCATCGACTACCTCTCAATCTCTTGTAAGCGTTTTGGGGCCATCTTCCTTCTTTGTTGGCATATCGACTTTATTGAGTCAATGGTAGAAAAAATTGGGGTCTATCTCGGGCATGTCTGTTGGTTTCCAAGCAAACAAGTCGGCATTGTTCTTCAAGAGGGTTGGCAGTTCTACCTTCATCCTATCATCGAGGTTGGTGCTAATTTTCACCACCTGACTAGCTTTCTTCCTAATTTGGACCAGGATACATTCTTCTTCTAATTTTGGATGGGGTATCCAAGAATTCTTTTTTATCTCATCTCAACAATTTAACTCTGTTAATAATACTTTACCTTTTTGACATTGGGTTTGTATTCTAACTTAGATTTGGGACTGACTTTAACATTCTCTTGCTTTTTTCTGGTCACCTCGCAAAGTGGTTACGTCCATGTTGTTGTTCATATACTTCATTACTAGATGCAACACAAAGATAACAACCCCCAAAGCATTCAATGTCGATCTACCAAAGGTGGCGTTGTAGGAAGATTTAGCATCTACCACAATGAACCAAGTTGTCACAGTCTTTGTGGAAGGCAACTTTCCAAAAGTCACGTGCAACTTCATATGCCCAATCAGTGTAATGTGATATCCTGAGAATCTGATCAAATCTTCATTATATGGCATCAACTCGGATTCTGAAATTTTTAGCTTCTTAAAAATCTTGTAAAACATGACGTTAGCAGAGCTTCCAATATCCACTAGGAGGCTATGAACCTCTTTATTTGCCATGAAAGCATTTACCACAAAAGGATCATTGTGGTTTGGTACAATATCAGCATAGTTGAAATCATCAAAAGTTAATGGCGGTACTCTCTTCTTAGCAGGATTACTAGCAGCAAAAATCTTGGAAAAGGTTGTTAGTACTTCTCTGCGTGTCTTTTTCTTGCATTGTTTGACGGACACCCACTAGAGAATCCACCTGCTGTGACGTAAATGATCTCATAACTCTTCGTAGGGGAATGAGTGGAACATCTTATGGGTCACTAGGATGACGATCGTCATGGTGACTTTCATCGTATAACCTAAACCTCGACGTCATCTCGTAATGGCTGAGGTGGAGAATGGTTCCTCGAAGGACTATGTCTACACAATGATGTATCCCTTCTTAGGGGAGAATGCCTCTTTTGGGGCTCCTGGTTTTCTCCCTCTTTAGTAGTGGGGAATGTTAGAATCTGTCGTGATTATCTCCACCTTGCTTCAAAAAATGACTAAGTCTTCCTCGCCTTATCAATACTTTGATGGTGTCCATCAATTGGTAGCATTCGTCAGTATCATGCCCTGGCGCCCTATGATATCGGTAAAACTTAGATTGAACCTTGCCTTCTCTATTTCTCAATGGCTTCGGGGATTTTATCCCTTCTTCAACAAATTCTACATTGGATACCTCATTCAAGATCCTTCTCCTAAAAGTATTCAACGACATGTATTCATCAAACCTCGGTCCTCTTTTCTACAAATTCGGTCCTCATGACACGACTATTTGTTAGCTTTTGACACCAGATTCTTTTTTTGTGTTATAATCTTAGCATTTTCACCTTCCTGGCCTCCAGCGCATTCTCATAGTTAATATCTTTCTCTGCCTTCTTCAGGAACTCCTCCATTGATATCAGAGGCATTTTAGCGATCGATGTAAAAAAAGGTGAACCTTTTTTGACTCCATCCTTTGCTAGCATCAGTCGCCCTTACTTCTTAATTGAATATGCTAATATAGTCCCTCAGCGGCTCATCTGCACCTTGATGAAGCCTTCTCAAGTCTACCTCAGTTTTAGATCTAGCTTTGCTAGTCGTAAAAGCAGTCCTAAATTTCTCCCTCAATATCATCCACTAATCAATGGACCTTGGCTCTAGAGACTGAAACCACTTCAATGTCGTTCCCTTCAACAAAAGCAGAAACACTCTACATGTTAGTGAAGTAGAAGCTCTTTTGTACGACATTGTCGATTCGAACACCAAGAGATGATTGTTTAGATTGGTAGATCCATCGTACAACTCCAAAGAAGGCAACTGTTGTAACTGCTTCGGAACCTACAAATTCAAAATTCTTGAAGAAAAAGGAAGGTTGAACAGAATCATCTCATCATCTTCGTTCACTTCAACAGTCATGCGTGCACGTCAGCACTTCCTGTACAACGTGACTTGGTCGCAAAGCTGATGCTGTTGATGTCTAAGTGTGGTCATAGTTGTGCTCCATGATTTTCTTGTTCTTTCTCTTAGCTCGAAGTTCTACAATGATTCTTTCTTGCTCTTTCAACGTTTCTCTTTACTGTTGTAGCAATGCAGTGATATCATCCATAGTGATTGACAATGCCAAAACAACGTTCGCCTCAAGGAAAGTTTCAGGCGTGACGGAAGTGGCTTTGCCATCTCCAGGCAGTGGTGGCGAAAGCTTCAGTGGTGTGGGTACCACAACAAACTTACGATTTCTCGTGCTAACCATCATGAATGAATCTCTAAACAACGAAGAGTGAAAAGAGAATCAGAAAATGATTCTCACAGATGGTGCCAATGTTGTGTGGTGAACACGAGAAAAGATCTTTGGTGAGCTCCCACGGTGGTTGTAGATGTCTCCGGTGGTAGCACCTATAAGGACTTTGATACTTAAGTCAATAAGGGCGTAAAAGTGAGTGAGAATGAGAGAGAAAGCATATGTACCTGGTGGGTGTGGAGCCTTTTATATATAGTGTTTTGGTGGAAAATACTGTTAAAGTTAGGTGCCACGTGGTAACGTGTGTTTGGGTGCCTCATTAGGCGTTTTCCTTGCCATTAGGCATTTTTCATACCATGCCGGGATATACACAAAACTTTGACCAAGATAAGTAAGACAATACCATTTGGGATACATGTGGCTATGTTGATCGAGATAGGCCGTGGAGTAGACCGACTTGGGGGCTAACATCCAGGTAACTCCCAAAACAAGAACCTTTTTCAATTTCTAGGGCTTGTACTATGAGAGCCACCATTCTCCACTTTTGGAGAAAAATGAGCTGGATGAATTGCAAGATTCAAGACTGGTTCAGTAAGTTACTGTGTGTTTGGAGGAGTTTGATTTATTGTCTCAGCCAATTGACAGATTGATAGAAAATGGAGAAAATGAAAATAGCATGGTTGATATCATTCTGTTTGTAGTTTTAAAGTTTATTAGTGATTCCACTAGTGCAATAAAATTTTGGTACAAGTACAGTATGCTTGTCATATTGTGTCATTGTTGTTGATAACTTCTTCACTAGATCTGAAGACAACATTAGAAAATGGATTGGTTAATCAAGAATTGAGCAATTTTGTCATGGTATATTTTGGAATATATCTCCTGTTCTGGGTTGGTCCCATAACAGAATGGCCCAAAGCCATCAACCATTGTCGGCATTGGGCCTGGTTATACCATGCACTCGTGCACAGAGAAACAAAACTTCAAAAATATCATATAACTACCAATGTGAATCAAGGCAACGTAAGGATTACGAATCATTTTATTCGGAAGTTTTACATGATCTTTCATAAAGCCATCAACACGGTATATATGGAGGGGAAAACCCCATTAAAGGTACATATAATTCTCCACTTACACCTCTTGACTCTTTCTCTCACCAACTTGAGTGTCAAAGTCCTAGTAAATCATAACCCAGCATTGTTAACCACTGGACACGTAGAGGAAGAGTAGCTCACCTACAATTAGCTTGTAGTATTTCATCCATCCACCTTGGGCCAGTAAATGACATTGGTAGTGTCATGATTCTCTTCTTGATAAGTTGCGATTCTTCACTTGTGATGTGTCTAAAATACGTTTAAGGACAAGTGTACCTTATTGTCATAGTAACAAGGAAGTGAGTCTAGATATAGTACCCAAAGGATTAATCAGTGATTACCAAATTCTAAAAACCCTTATGAAGCTTAGGCAGGCAATTTTTTTAAAGACTTCATTTAAAGCAACAAAAAATAAAACACAAAAAGTTGCAAATAGAACAAGATGCACAATTGCGAATTCAAATGCAGGGAGGGCTAGGGTTATGATGTCACTTGTACTCTTAATTCCCCCAATCGTAATTCTACATGAACCCTAGATTAATCTTCAATTACCAATTCTTCCTCTATGAACTCTATTAACAATTGTTGATCATAAATTGCCTATATTCTTTTCTCGAATTGACTTCTCATTTGATCATTTAAGAAATTCAATTCAGAAAAGCACAACGCACAGAGAGATTGATTAAAAATTACTAATTAATCTACTTGGAAATTTAAAAGTATTGTTTGATAATGCATTAATCCTAAATTTCTTTCCCTATAGGTCCATTAATTAATTGTGGCCTGGTCGCTGTTCAATTAATTAATTCAAACAAGCTAAGATTGGTCAATTCTCAACAAGTAATAAAAATAGCAGGACAAGCAATTGATTGATTGAAAAGAGGAATTCATATAAAATTGGGGGTCAAGGGGTTTCTCAAGTACAACCTACACCATAACCCTAATCAAGAAATTTAGCTATCATCCAATCAGGAACAATCAAATACATAAAAGATTGCATGAAAAAGAAAATGGGAGAGAACTCCTTTATAGGTGAGGGTCCCCGCTCCTTCTCTTCATGCTCTTTTTGTGCTTAAGGTCTCTTAGGAATGCCTCATGCTTTCTTCATAGTGAGACTCACTTAAAAACAAGATATCCCACTCTTCCTCTTCCCCTTTTTATAACAAAAGTTCTGATTTAGGGTGCAAAGGGACAAGCACAACCATGCTTGACCAAGCACGACCATGCATGGCTTCTAAATGGCGTGCTTGTCCTATACACAACTGTGTAGACATATCACTTAGGTGGTGATAGTGCTCGTGTCACAACCACTACCACTACCACGGCGACCACCATCACCACTATTGCTATTGCCATTGCCACCACCACTACCACTACCACCACCACCACCAGCCCACCACCATCACAGTCACCGCCACTGCCACCACTACTACCATTATTGCCAACGCTACCATTGTTACTGTCGTCACCACCACCACCATGTGGTGGTCATGGAGATGGTTATATTGTAATACAAGGTTATTTTTAACTACGGATAATTTTAAAAAAAATTGAAATCAATTTAGATATAAAGATGAAAATGATAGATTAAAAGAAATAAGAGGTTAAGAAAAATCCTTAAAAATGCTCTCATTGAAGAAAAAATCCTAAATAGTTATTTTAATTTATATAGAGAGGATATCTTCTTACCTTGTGCGGGTATTAAGTTCACAATTTATAAT
This sequence comes from Spatholobus suberectus, assembly GCA_004329165.1. NCBI lineage: Eukaryota > Viridiplantae > Streptophyta > Magnoliopsida > Fabales > Fabaceae > Spatholobus > Spatholobus suberectus. The sequence goes on along the minus strand of CM014731.1, from coordinate 56,745,659 downwards.
TTTTTATAATATTATAATTTTTTAATATATTTCTCTATTATTTTTATGTTTACAATGTTAGGAATTTTATAATTCTTAATTAATTAATGTGCCTACATATTATAACATTTATACAATAGCTATTTATAATTTAAATTGGGCTTAATATAAGTGATCTATTTTAGTGAGTCCATTAGACTATCGAAGGAAAATGATATAGGCTTAATGAGTGGAAACCTAGTTTGGTTCGTTAGGGAATAATGGGAACCCTAATAGGTTAACACCAAATCAAAATATGTCTCTCATTCTCCCCATCAGAACAGGAACATTGAGTCCCATCTAAGGAATCTGGTGATTTGGTTGAGGAAAATCTATATACTGATTGCTTGTGGTCTTCATTCAAATTCTGCTGCGATTGTTCAATCAACCCTGTGGATCCAAGTATTCCTCAAAACTTAGAAACCCTAATAATCTGACATAATGTGCATTTAGAGAATCATTGTATTATAAAGTTTGATTTCCAACAAGTGGTATCAAAGCTACCATTATTGTTAGATTATTGGGATTTATATTTGTGGCTTTCTTTTATGCCTGGATGCATTTTATTCAATGGTTATTTTTTTCCCTAATTTGTATGAACACTGTTTTGGGATTTTTATTTTTATTTTGTCTATCAATAAATAAATTAGATAAAGAAATTTGTTTTCTTTTCGTGTATATATATATATATATATATATATATATATATATATATATATAAGGTTTTGGGTCTTTTCGTATATGTTTGTTTGATATATATATATCGAATATGTTGAAATATTTATATTATGTTTGAAATATGTTTACGCATTATGGAATTGGCTTGCGTATATTGATATAAATTTGATTTGCATGTCAAATTTTTTTTCTAATTGAAAGACAATAATATGATTCAAATTCGGATACATTTTTTTTTTTTGCCTGTATTTATGGATCTAGTGATTTGCAAATTATATGTATATTGATATTGTTTTGCAGTAATTTTTTTTTTTTTTGGATGATTTTGTGCTGTCACATTTTAGTGTAAATTTGGCAAATTATGGACCCTCTATATTTATTTATATTTGTCTAGTAATTTTGTATTAAATTGGTTGAAGCAATATATTACCAAAGTAATCTCTATTGTGGAAATTGATTTAATTAAAATTGCATAGATGTTAGTATGATATTATTTATGTGAATTGTGCTCGGCCCAAAGGAAGAAACAATTTGGCCAAATAATGTTGTGCCTATAATGATGAATATGTGACAACTATAAAGTTTTTTTTTTTCATGTGAATAATAGTCGGTCCAAAGAAAGGCTATTATTTGACCGAACTAATTGTCAATATTTGATCATTGCGTTGAAAGTACCATTCACAAATTAATTTCTCTGTCCAAAGACTAGGAATTAATGTTGTGCTAGGTATCTTGTGATGGGTCTATTATATGGATTATTTGCACATGTCTTGTTGTATTTCATATGACTTGCTTATTATTACTGAACATATTATTAACTTTTGTTCTCTTTTTTAGTTTCTATTGCTAGTGCTGTGAATGTTTTTGCTCAAGTTAACAGTATCCCAATGCTAAATGGGATGAATTTTAAGGTTTGGAAGGAAGCCGTAGAGATAATTATCGGCTGTATGGATCTGAATCTTGCACTTCAAGCAAAGAAACCCACTCCTACTCCGAAAAATCCTGAAGAGGTTAAAATTGAGAAGTGGGAACGCTCTAACCGAATGTGCTTAATGATCATGAAGTGTTCTATTCCAGAAGTGTTTCGGGGCTCTATTTCTGAGAGTCAAAGTGTAAGGAAGTTCCTTGAGGAAATTGAGCAATACTTTGCCAAAAATGAAAAAGTGGAGATGAGTAACCTTTTGACTAAACTCATCTCCATGAAGTATAAAGGCAAAGGGAACATAAGGGAGTACATTATGGAGATGTTTAATCTCGCATCAAAACTCAAGTCACTTAAGCTAGAAATTGGTGAAGACTTGCTTGTGCACTTGGTTTTGATCTCACTTCCTGCACACTTTATGCAATTCAAAGTGAGTTATAACACTCAGAAGGACAAATGGTCCCCTAATGAGCTTATATCTCACTGTGTGCAAGAGGAAGAAAAGCTGTAGAGAGATAAGAATGAAAGTGCTCACTTGACTTCGACCTCTCAGAATAAAAAAAGAAAGAAAACTAAGTATGCTGTGGAAGGGTCTTCTCAACAAAAGAAACAAAAGAAGAATGTGGAATTTACTTGCTTATTTTGTAAGAAGTCGGGACACCTGAAGAAAGAGTGCTCCAAGTACGCCGCATGGTGTGTAAAGAAAGGTAAATGTCTTACTCTAGTTTATTCTGAAGTTAATTTGACTTTTGTACCTAGGGATACTTAGTGAGTGGATTCTGGTGCTACTACTCATATAAGTATAACCATGTAAGGCTACCTGTGGAGCCGACTGCCAAGTGATGATGAAAGATTCATCTTTGTGGGTGATGGCAATAAAGTTGTAATGGACAAATTTGGATTTTCTTGTTTATTTAGAGATAATAAATTTAGTCTTTACCAAAATTCGAATGTCATTGGTTCTAATTCTTTAACTGATAATCTATATATGCTTGATGTTGTTAGTTCTCATAATGAAATACTACAAACAAGTTCGCGTGGTACAAAGCAAAAATTAAATGAGAATTTAGCCACCTTATGGCATAAGCGTTTAAGCCATATCTTTAAACAGAGAATTCAAATACTTGTGTTGGATGAAATTCTTGAACCCTTGGATTTATCAGACTTTGAAGTTTGTATTGAATGCATTAAAGGAAAATGAACAAACATAAAGAAACTAGGTACTAAAAGAGTTAAGGACGTCTTAGAACTAACACATACAGATATTTGTGGTCCTTTCCCTATGGCTTCTTGGAATGGACAACAACATTTCATTACGTTCATTGATGATTACTCTAGGTATGGCTACCTATGTTTGATACATGAGAAGTCCCAATCTCTAGACATTTTCAAATCTTTCAAGGCTAAAGTTGAACTTCAACTTGGAAAGAAAATTAAGGCTATCAAATCTAATCGTGGTGGTGAATACTATAGTAGATATGACGGATTAGGAGAACAACATCCGTGGCCTTTTGCACTTTTTCTCCAAAAGTGTGGAATTGTTCCACAATACACAATGCCAGGCAAACTTAGCATGAATGGTGTAGCAGAACGAAGAAACCAGACTCTTAAGGATATGGTGAAAAGTATGATCAGTCATTCTTCTTTACCAGAGTCACTTTGGGGAGAAGCCTTAAAGACCGCAGTTTACATCCTTAATAGGGTGCCAAGTAAAGGATTTAACAAAACCCCTTATGAGCTTTGGACTGGCAAGAAACCAAGCATTAAGTACTTGCACATTTGGGGTTGTTTAGCTGAGGCACAACCTTATAGGCCATACAAAAGAAAACTGGATTCAAGAAGTGTTAGCTATTATTTTATTGGATATGTTGAATGCTCTTGGGGCTATAAGTTTTATGATCCCACTTCAAGATCCTTCTTTGAGACGAGAAATGTGAGATTTCTCGAGGAAGTTGAGTTTGGGAAGGAAGAGAACATTAGGAATGTTGTCTTTGAGGAAGAACTTGTTACTAACAATGATCAAGTTCTTGTACCTCTTACTGTTCAAGATACAACTCCGATAATAAAAGACAATGTTCAAACTATTGTTCCTAACATTGTTCCAAAACAAGACAACAATGAGGTTCTCCCTCACAATGAGGTTCTCCCTCACAATGAGGTTCTTCCTTAAATACCTATTGATAGAGTTGGGCATATGGGTCAAGGCCTGTGGGCCACCTGTTCAGTCCGCGACCCATGCAGGCTATGAGCATAAAATATTTGGCCCATTTAAGAATGCTGGCCTTTTAGACCAGTCTATTTAGCCCGCGATCTAAACAGATTTTACTAATGGACTTGTAGGCTAGCCCACGAGCTTTTACTAACTATTTTTTTAAAATAAAATTAAGGAGCTAGCTACATTAAAGATGAAGTCAAACATAGTTATTGAAGACAATTGATAATCATGTATTTTAAATATTTGATAATGTACTTCCTATTCAGTATTATGTGTGTATTTGAAATTTGCACTTTAGATATTTAATTTGTAAGACTTTCAATTTCATATTTGGTTAGTGTATTTGGTTAATCAACTAAAAAATATTTAATACTTAAGTGGTTGGATTGATGATCATGTTTGATTTAAAATTTTTGTTATTTATTTCTATTTTTATTTTTATTTTCACATTTTTTTAATTTTTCAGTTTTTATTTACAGGCCGCGGATTGGCCCGTTAGCCCGTGGGTTATGCGGTGTGAATTCAGGCCTATAAAACTTGGCCCATTTAAGTTGTAGTTCGAGCCTGTTAAGACCGTTTAAGTTGCGGTCCTTTGCAAGCTGGGCCTAAACAGGAAAACTGGCCCATATACCTATCTCTACCTATAGAACAACCTCAACAACCTTAAGAAGTGCCATTAAGGAGATCCACTAGAGAGAGGAGAAGTGCAATTTCAAATGATTATATTGTCTTTCTCCAAGAACATGAGGATGGCGTTGGTTTAACAGAGGATGATCCAATCAACTTTTGTCAAGCTATGCACAACTCCAACTCTAAAACATGGATTGATGTCATGAAGGATGAGATGAAGTCTATGCAAGACAATGACGTTTGGGGTCTCGTCGAATTACTTGAAGGTGTGAAACCAATTGGTTGTAAATGGATATTTAAAACCAAGAAGGATTCAAAGGGTTATATCAAGAGATATAAGGCTCGTTTGGTTGCTAAAGGCTTCACTCAAAAGGAAGGCATTGACTACAAAGAAACCTTCTCTCTAGTATCTTCAAAGGATTCTTTTAGAATGATTATGGCACTGGTAGCTCATTTTGACTTAGAGCTTCATCAGATGGATGTCAAGACTGTGTTTTTAAATGGTGACATTAAAGAAATGATTTATATGGTGCAACCAGAAAACTTTGTGTCAGGTGACTCAAAGTCTATGGTATGCAAGCTAAAGGAATTCATCTATGGTCTCAAACAGGCTTCTCGTTAATGATATCACAAGTTCCATCAAGTCATTACTTCATATGGTTTTGAGGCAAATGTAGTTGATGACTGTGTTTATCACAAGTTCAGTGGGAAAAAATACATATTTTTGGTATTATATGTCAATGATATATTGCTTGCTAGTAGCGATATAGGCTTATTGCATGAAACCAAGAGATGTCTAAAGAAGAGTTTTGAAATGAAAGATCTTAGGGAAGCCTCTTTTATGTTGGGTATTAAGATACTAAGAGATTGTTCTCAAGGTATCCTAAGGTTGTCACAAGAGAACTATATTGATAAAGTCTTGGATAGATTCGGCATGAAAGATAGTAAATCAGGAGATACCCTCATAGCTAAGGGAGACATAGCATTTGTAGTGATAGTTTTGGGCAGATACTTGAGTAATCTTGGAATGCAACATTGGAAGGCAGTCAAATGTGTGATGCGTTATTTAAAAAGAACAAAAAGGTATATGCTCACTTATTGAAAGTTTGACAATTTAGAGATCATCAAGTACTCTGACTTCGATTTTGTTGGATGTCAAGATAGGAAACACTCCACCTCTAGATACATCTATATGTTGGCTGGAGGAGCTATCTCTTGGAAGTCAGCTAAACAGACTCTTATAGCTTCTTCAACCATGGCTGCAAAATTCATTGCTTATTTTGAGGCATCCAACCATGGGATATGGTTGTGGAACTTTGTCATTAGTTTGCGTGTGGTTGATGGCATTAAAAGGCCATTAAAAATTTACTATGACAATAACTCCTTAGTTCTTTACTCTAACAACAACAAGAGTACTACAAAATCAAAGCTCATTAACATCAAGTTTCTGGTCATCAAAGAAAGAGTTCAAGATAAATAGATTTCTATAAAACATATAGGAACAAATTTTATGCTAGTTGATCCATTAACTAAGGGCTTGATACCCAAGGTCTTTCATGAGCACACTGCTCATATGGGTGTTATTCCTCAGGATACCTTAGTTTAGTGGGAGTTTATATGTTTACTTTGGACATTTTATGTTATTTAATTTTCTGCAGAATAAAGTTGATGGTTTATTATTCTATTTTGAACTTACTTATGTCTCTTTATATGTAACAATTATGTTACATTTAAGGACTTCAGATTGATCTCACTAGAGAGTAAAGAAGGACTAGTTGGGAATAAGCATGATTAATATCACATTGCATGTAATTTCCATGCCACTTATCCATATTTGATCTATGTCATTTAGTATATGTAATTGTGGTGATCATTGTGGTTTTGTCACATTGGATTGTGATAAAAGATATAGTGGTTCCTTGTTGCTATATGAGATGGACCAGATTGTTTCAAGGGAGTATAAAAGTAAATAGCATACAATTGCATGCCTAAGGAATTTTTGTGATATAAATGTCTAAGGTTAATATATAGCCAAAGTGGGAGATTGTTAAGAATTTTATAATTCTTAATTAATTAATGGGGCTAGATATTATAACATTTATACAATAGCTATTTACAATTTAAATTGGGCTTAATATAAGTGATATATTTTAGCTAGCCCATTAGACTACCGACAGAAAATGATATGGGCTTAATGAATAGAAACCTAGTTTGGCCCATTAGGAAATAATGGGAACCCTAATAGGTTAGAGCCTAAGGCATGGTTATGGTCCCCAACACACCAAATCAAAAAACATCTCTCATTCTCCCCATCAGAAAAGGAACATTGAGTCCCATCTAAGGAATTTGGTGATTTGGTTGAGGAAGATCTATATACCGATTGCTCGTGGTCATCATTCCGATTCCGTTGCAAATTATGGATCCACGTATTCCTCAAAACTCAGAAACCCTAATAATCTGACATAATGTACATTTAGAGAATCATTGTATTATAAAGTTTGATTTCCAACATACAAAAATACATGATAATAGACATATTTAAATATTTACAAAATTATATATAAACATTCATGGATATTTATATATATGTGTAAATAATTATATACTTACAAATGCCTTATATCATTTTAATTTATAAAAATGTGTCTCTTAAAAAAAATTAGCTTTATAAATATATGTCCATTTATATATAACATAGATGTATAAACAATTCTAATAAGAGATATTAAGTGGACATAACCATTTAATATGTTGTGTGCTAGAAAAATGGACACAGAATATCAATGCCATTTTTGCAAGAACGGGCCAAACAACAATAACAAAGGACATATTGGTCATCAACCTAAGCCAAAACCACAAGCAAACTTGGCAAAAAACGAGGAAGTCATTGTTGTTGTAGCAGAAGCAAATTTGGTCAATTATGCAGTTGATTGGATATTGGACACAGGAGCCACAAGACACATTTGTGCAAACAAAAGGTTATTTCAAGAGTTTGAGGAGAATGATGATGAAGCTATAGTCTACATGGTAAAGCCTATAGCTACTAGAGTGTGCGGTAAAGGAAAAATTCTTCTCATACTCGTTTCTGGTAAAACTTTAGCCTTGAATAATGTCTTATATGTTCTTGAAATGCATAGGAACCTAGTGTCCAGGGCTTTACTAAACAAAGCTGGTTTAAAAATAGTGCTTGAATCTGATAAAGTTGTAATAACTAGGAATGGAGATTTTGTGGTCAAAGGATATTTATCTAGTGGTTTGTTTAACATTGTTGAAATGAATGACAATGCTTTTAGCTCTACTTACATTATTTAATCTGTTAATCTTTGGCATGGTCAGCTAGGACATATTAATATAGCTTCTATTAAACGATTATGTAGTATGAACTTGCTGCCTCCTATAAAGGAAGATGTGATTTCTAAATGTCCTATTTGCATAAAAGCTAAACTGATATGATCCTGATTGCATTCATATTATATTTTAAGGATCGTCCTTGAGTTGATTATTTTAGAAACAAGAATTTAGAAATAAAATTAAGTAAGGTAGAAGGAGAGGAGAAAACAACACAAAGCTTCAAACAATTATATCAATGGCACAATACGTAATGGACAAGAGAATTAAAATAACAAAGAAAAATAGAAAATATGGAAAAGATGTGAAATGGGAAAGAAGGCGCCACACTCAAGAGAGTGATAAGCCAAGCGAGGATTTGCCACAAGGGTATGAAAACCTTTGATAAAAATCAATAGGTTCTAATTCAAGAACTAAAAAGAGGAATCAATGCACTACTTACACTCACAAATAAGTAAAGTTCAATTGTTATTTAGATTTGTCAAATGATAGGGATTATATCTTTATTTATAGAGTTTATTCCAAGGAGCTAGCCCTAATTCTAAAAAAAATAAGCAAAGGCCCAAGAAGGCTTAAGGCCCAAATTACAACTTAAATTGAATTCAAAAGAATTCTAATCTAGGATTGAAACTTAGGCTCCTAATTATCATCAAAGTAGCCCATTTATTACAATTAAAATAGTTAAAATAAACACTTAAATAAAATAAAAATTAGATTACAAGTTCATAGTTGATGCCTTATTAAGTCCCCTACGTTGGGCCTTCTTCCATTTGATTAAATGCACCATCTGAGGTTCTTCTTCTCCCACTTTGGGCTTGATCTTGTAATGTGTTGATGACCTATAAATGCTTCTTAGGTCTCTTTACTCTTCCCCTTATAGGTATTCCTAGCTCAATCATAGGCTTCCCCTTTTCAGCCTCGCTTCTTAGGTCCTCTTGGCCCAATTGAGAAGTATTTCCTCTTGAAAGCCTTTCTTGATCTTCATCATTCCGTCATTCTTTAAGAAACTCTGTCCTCGAATTTAGGCCTCCAATACCTACATCAAAGATCCTAGGTTAGTTATCTAAAATGTATCATTAAGTTCATACTTACCTAACATGTCCATTTTGTAGGCTTGTTCTCCATTATCAAAGACATTCCTTTTCTAAGGTGGAATACAATACAATGGGGCACTATGAATGAGCTCAACTAAAGGCCTAGCCCACCCCTAATGAAGCATCTTTTGACAAAGTGTCTTGGTCATGAGGCCTTCTTGAGTAGGTGCCTTTAATGTCTTTCAAAAGAAAGTTAACAACACTAGATGAAATCTCAGAGTTAGTATCCAAACAAGTTTCCTTGTTCAAACAGCTATGTCTCTCTTGCATTTCCTAACAAGCTCTCTTGTGTTCTCTTTCTTCTTCTCTCATGTCATTTGGTTCTTTCTCTTTTTCTTCCACTTTTTAATTTTCCCTCTTTTTTCTCTCTCTTTTACTTTATCTTTTTCTCTCTTTTTTTCTAGAACTTCTTTTCCCTCTTTCTCTTTCTTTTCTTTCATTTTTTTCTCTGTTGGTCTTTCTTTGTTTTCATGTCCACTTGTTCCTTACCAACTAATTTTGGCATTATTGTCATGTAATTTAGGCATTGATAAGTTATATGCCTTCTTCCCAAACACTTGAAGCATTTAATATCCTTATTTCTAGGGGTGGGCATTGATCCAATCTGGGTGGGTTCAGGCCCAAAATCCTCTATCCGATGAAAACCGATCTTAATAAAATCAAGCTCGTTACCAACCAACTGTGACTTTGGATAAGTCGGGTGACAGGCCTCGGTTTTGACAGATCTAACTGGTGGGTAATTTTAGTTTTGGGCCATATCATTTTTTCACCAGTTGAACTTTTTTTTTACCAATTTTTATTTTATTCAATTTTTAAGCCTAAAAGAATGAATCTAGTCCACTTTCTTACATTGGGTCATTCGAATTTAATCTACAACAGACCCAAAATTCTAAACTTCAATTAAATTTTATTTCCAATCAAATCTTTTTTTCACGCACCGGGCCAATTTAATTCTTTAACCAATTTTTTTACTCTAATTTTTTAAGACCAAAGCACAATTATATCCCTTTATTCTTACATTGGGGTGTTAAAAATTTTAATGCAAGAGGCTCTAGATTTTAAATTTCAATGAACTTTAGATTCTCGTCAGATCTATAAAAATAGAGGAGGCATCTATACTCGCTTTAGGCCATTTCAAGGTTTAATTGCAGTAGATTAATAACTTAAAATAATACATGCGTGAAATGAAAACAAATATCGTTGAAATTTACACTGAAATATAAAAAATGAATGCAACCTGAAGTAGGTATTTACACCAAAACAAATAAGCTTAAGATGCGATTAGTTAGCACCTCTTAAAAAAATATATTGAGCTTCAAACCTGAAATAATGAGCAAAAAACCAAAATCAATGTCTGTCAAATAAATTTGAATTGAACTTATTATAGCTAAAAGAAATCTAATAACTCACCCATAAAAGCTCCTAAGTGATCACAAGTTTAAATGCACTTCATTCCAAAAGACATTGCTCAAGAAATAATTTAGCTAGTAAATGAGACGTGTTCCAAGTTTGAAACCAATTCAGACATTAACTAATAGAAAAGGGGAGTAAATATCTTTTGAGTCTATATCCTAGTTTGAGAAAACTTTGGTGCAAACTCATCAATCTTTACATTAGGCACTTGAAAATTCAGACAAGTCAGAAATATAGCCAAACTCAGGAAATCTCCATGCATCTTATGATGAAAATGGGAATGCTATTGATGAAAAAAATTGAAAAACATATAACAAAAAGGATCATTACTAGCCTTAGGAAATCTATCTCCATGCTTCTTATCTTCTGCTTTAATAGCTTTGTTTGGGATTCCCCTTGATGTGACACTAGTGAAAAGTGGGAAAAAAGTAGAAGCTAGTTCGATTTACAATTCATTCCATATAAATATCACTAAAAAGATGAAAAAAAATCAATTGACTAGTTAAAAGAAAAAAATAGAATGTAGAAAAAAATAGAAAATAGAGGGAAATTGAATATTCAAAGCATCCTTAACTAAACAAGCCATAACTTTTCAGTAGTTGGCATGCGGTTCCATGAAGCATCCTAACAAAAAATAACAAATAGAAAACTTGACAAATAAATAACAAAAAATTAGAAAAGCAAGAACCTTGAATATTGCGAAAGTTTGTACTACATATAGCATCCTGAACTAGACAAGCTAAAAAATTAGAAACTTGACAAATAAATAACAAAAAATTAGAAAAGCAAGAACTTTCAAGGAAACTTTTTAGTAGTCATGCATGCGGGTTCCATGAAGCGGCGTTGATGTCAAAAGGCTCATAGATTTGAACCATACTCTCAAACAAGTTCTTCATCTTCAGATACGTGATGTGGCTAATGTCTTCACCACGATGACAGGTGTGGCAGATTTTGGAGGTTGCACGTCCATTGCTTGCCAGAGGAGAGGCTGTGTTCAATGGCAAGCAGTGGTGGTTTTGGTTCAAAGGTGGGCAAGGAAAAGGGTTTAGGAACAAGAAATTGTTGCTGTGTTTATCTGAGGCAATGAATGAACAGCATGACTCTGGTGAGATTAAAGGAAAAAGATGGAAGGATCAAATCTAGCCAAAGATTAGGGATGGGAGGCAATGAGAGGGAGGAAGGATGCGAGCTGCTCTAGGGTGAGGTTCAAAAGGAACAAGAGAGAGGCATAGAAAAAAGCTATGCGACAGTAGGTTCAAATGAAAGCAACACAACTAACGAAGCATTTTATGTGTAGGGTTTTGTAACATATGCATACTGGGTCGGTTCAGGTACAGATGGTTTACAAAATTCAAAACCGAACCCAACCAAGGGAAACCGAATGAAACCTTTTTTAACTCGATGACCCGTCGACCCGTTTAAAACTGTTCGCTTCAATGAATTTTGACTCGGGTTCTTCAGATTTCGTGCGGGTCGGAGATTCTTGCCCACCCTTACTTATTTCTAGATGGAAGAGTAAAGGTGGAAGGATTATCATTAGAGGTTTGACCATTAGTACTCATGGTTCCTTTGGACCTTGAAGAGGAACCCTCCTTCTTTTGCTTGGTCTTCTAAGTTGACCTTTCATTTCTCTCATTGTCTCTATCTATTTTCTTTTTTCCTCTACTTCTTTCTTTCTCCAAGTTGTCAAACATTTTATGAATTTCTCTTTTTCTCTTTGAGAGATCCTTTTTAAACGCCTTAATAGGCCTTGAAATAGGAGTTCCACTTCCTTATCCACGCTTCAAATAAAACAAGTTGGCAGACATAAAAATGAAGGACCTCACCACTCTTCTTATATGTTTACACTCTTAAGATGCGTCCACTGGTATTTCTCACAAAAATTGGCTTTTGATTTAAATAAAAATGCTCTTGTCTTTTACCACTCAAGTCCTTTTTTTAAGTTCTTAAATAAAACCCAAGCATGCATCAATTATCAAAAGTACATACAATTGTAATGAGCCTTACAAAAGTTATCACTTAGAGGCCAAGAAAATGAAAACTCTAGACAAAACTAAAAAGGAATTTAAAAGACAGTCAAGAAAGGCTAACTAGAAAAAGTTAAAACTGAAATGGAATTGCAAGAAAACAAAAAGGAATAAGAATTGGATATGGCTAAATTGCAAGAAAGAAATGCAAAAATTGGATATGGATGACAACACCACTTTTATGAATTCCTCAAAGGCAGTCATATTTAAATTCTTTAAGTGAAATTGGCAATCCTTTTTTTGTTTTTTTTCAGGAAGAGATTTTTCTCCTTTACTTTCTTTTATTTTGTTGCTTTGGAATAGATTTCTCCCTTTTTATATTATTTTTTTACCCCTGTTTGTTTTTGCACTTGCAACATATATTAATATGCCTAATAAAGTAGCCTTCAAAATAAGGTGCTATTTAACATATAACAACAAGACATGCAAAATAAATTGTGAAAAATTAAAGAGAATTAAATTCACAAAATTAAAGACAATTAAGAGAAATTATGACAATTAATGACAATAAATGACAATTAAGCAAGAACTCAGAACTCAAGAACACTATTAACTTTATGATCCAAACTCTAGATACCACATGATACGATCCTAATTGGATTCATATTTTTTTTACGGATCATCTTTAAGTTAATTATCTTGGAAACAAGAATTTAGAAATAAAATTAAGAAATAAGGTAAAAAAACAAAGGAGAAAATAATATAAAGCTTCAAATAATTATATCAATGAAGTAATACATAATGGACAAGAGAATTAAAATAACAAAAAAATTAGAAAAGATGGAAAAGATATGAAATGGAAAAGAAGACGCCATACTTAAGAGAGTGATAAGCCAAACAAGGACTCGCCATAAAGGTATGAAAAACCTTTGACAAGAATCAAGAGGTTCTAATCTAAGAACAAAAAAAAGGAACCAATGCTCTGCTCGCTCACAAATGAGTAAACTTCAATTGTTATTCAAATTTGTTAAATGAGAAGGATTACATCTCTATTTATAGAGTTTATTCCAAGGAGGATAACCCTAATTTTAAAGAAACATAAGCAAAGGCCCATAAAAGCTTAAGGCTCAAATTATAACTTAAATTGAATTCAAAAGAAACCTAATATAGAATTGAAACTTAAGATCCTAATTATCATCAAACTAACCCATTTATTACAATTGAAATAGTTAAAATAAACACTTAAATAAAAAAAATCATATTGTAAGCCAATAGTTAGTGCATTATTAAGTCCCCTAGGTTGGCCTTTTTTCGCTTGATCAAGTGCACCATCTTGGGCTCTTTTTCTCCCACGTTGAGCTTGAACTTGTAATGTGTTGATCACCTCTAGATACTCCTTAGATCTCTTTACTTTTCCCCTTATAGGTATTCCTAGTCCAATCATAGACTTACCCCTTTTAGCCTTTCACTTAGGTTCTCTTGGCCCAATTGAGGGGTCTTTCCTCTTAGCTCTCCCTTCTTCTCTTGGAGGCCTTTCTTGATCTTCATCATATATAAAACCACCCTTTAAACCTATAACTATTAGAGAAACTGAGCGACTTGAATTAGTGCACTCTGGTCTAGCTAATTTTAAAAATACAATAACTAGAGGAGGGAAGAAATATTATGTCACATTCATAAATGATCATTCTTGATACACTAAATTTTATCTTTTGAGAACCAAGGACGAAGTTGAAACTATGTTCATCAAATACAAGGCAGAGGTAGAAAATCAATTGAATCGAAAAATAAAACAACTAAGATCAAATAAGGGTGGTGGATACATCGCAACTAGTCTTAAAGATTTTTATGAAAAGAATGGCATAATACACAAGTTTACAACACTTTATACACCACATCAAAATGGGATAGCTGAAAGAAAAACTAGTACCCTTAAAGATACGATGAACACCATGACAATTAATTCTGGTGTGCTTGACTATATGTGCTTGACAATTAATTCTGGTGTGCTATATTAACTGCATGCTATATTCTAAACAAGGTCTCTCATAAAAAATTATATAAGACACCCTATGAGTTATGGAAAGGTCATCCTCCAAGCCTAAATTACTTAAAAAGTGTGGGGGTGTTTGGCTAAAGTTGGTTTACCAGATTTCAAAAGAACAAACATTGGTCCTAAAACAATTGATATCATATTTATTGGTTATGCCCAAGATTCATGAGTTTACATAATTATTCTATTTTAGAATCTCATGATGCTAAATTTTTTTAGCATGTTTTCTTATGAAAAAATTGAGTTCTGTGAAAGATATTACTATTTTTATTTCTATTTCTACTGTTCCCAAACGTGTTAAAATGTTGAAATTTGTGAACCAAGAAGAAGTAAAAGGATTAGAATGGAAACAAACTTTGGTCCATATTTTATAACATCTTTTTTAGTAGAAATAGAAGATGTTGATAAAATAAATGAAGAAATAATTTATACTTATGTGTTAGAAGAGGATCCCAAGACCTATAAGGAAACAATAAAATCAATAGACTTTATCTTTTGGAAAGAGACAATTAAAAATGAACTATATTCCATAAAAAGTAACCACACTTAGGAACTAGTAGATTTGCCTAAAGGTAGTCAAACCATAAATAGTAAGTGGATTTTTAAATGAAAATATAGTCATTGTTTGGAGATTATAAGGATTGGCTCAGCTCAAAATGGTCTACCACTATCTAATTTTAATAATAAGGATTTTAAGACTAGTGCAAAAAGGGTTAAATAATTAATGAAAATGTTTAAAAATAAGCTTAATTGTGTTTTTGTTCCATATAGTTTATCAAATGGGTGATTTTAGTCCCTTTAATTCCAATTGCTCAAATCAAGTCCCCATATTTTTAAAATTAATGAAATTTAGTCTAACACTTAATTTATTGTCAAATTTCTAATGGCATTAGGTGACATGGATTTCATTCAAAAATGAATTTTGCTGACGAAGCCTATTAGAGATAATGTGGCATATGGCACTCAAACATGGGATTTGAAAATTGAAAAAAGTGTTTAATGTGAGATTTGAACCCACTACCCCATGTTTTAACACCAAGCACATGATTACTAGGATACTACTTAGCTTGGTATATGTATAAAAAATATATTATATATAACTTAAATGTGTAAGGAACTAAAAATGTACATATATTTACTACGAGTAAATAAATAGTATAATATTTTATAACTAAATAAACAATAACTTATACTTTTTAATACTATTTATCTTATAACTTAATCACTCTATATTAAATAATTTTTTCATATAAAATAGCGTTGTTTTATTTTTTTATTTTTCTTTTGATACTTTAGTGACTAAAATAAGATATTATTATTGATGTAATAAATATTTTTTGTATGTAACTAAAAAATTAAAATAACCTTTTTAATAATATTTTGAAAATTCATGTTGTATTTCAATATTTTAATTAAAATTAAAATAACCTTTTTAAAATCTTGAAATTAATAATAATCTTTTATAATTTTTTTTGTTTCACTAAAAAATTATTACATCAATAATAATACCTTATTTCAGTCACTAACATAATCTTTTTAATTTTAGTATTATATAACTTTTTAGTATTAAATTAAAAAGATTGTTGCTAATAATTGATTATAGAAGTATAATTATATTTAGCAACTTTTTTATTGATGTACCAAAAAATAAATTACATCAATAACAATATCTTATTTTAGTCACTAAAATATTGAATAAAACAATGCAATTTTATAAAGGAATAATATTTAATACAAAATCATTAAGTTATAATGAAGATAAACAGTATTAAAAAATATATGTTATTGTTTATTTGGTTTTAAAATATTATATTATTTATTTAGTAGTGGTAAGTATATGTGCATTTTAGTTCCCTACATATTTAAGTTATATAAAATATATTTTTCATACATATACCAAGCTAATTAACATCATAGTAGCCAAGTGCTTGGTGTTAAAACATGGGATTGTGGGTTTGAATCCAACATTAAACATTTTTTTTCCTATTTTCAAACTCCATTTTTGAGCATAGCTGCATCAGCAACATCTGTGTTTAAATGAAATCCATGTAACTTAACGCCATTAGAAACTTGACATTAAATCAAGTGTTGACCAAATTTCATTAATTTTAAATTATAGGGCTTGATTTGAGCAATTGAAACTAGAGAGACTACAATCACCCGTTTGATAAACTATAGAGACCAAAGACACAATTAAGCCAAATTAGTTCTAGATTTTATAACATCTTTTTCAATAGAAAAAGAAGATGTTGATAAAATAAATAAAGAACTAATTTATACTTGTATATTAGAAGAGGATCCCAAGACCTATGAGGAAGCAATAAAATCAATAGACTCTATCTTTTGGAAAGTGACAATTAAAAGTGAACTTGATTCCATAACAAGTAACCACACTTGGAGATTAGTAGATTTGCCCAAAGATAGTAAAACCATAGATAGTAAGTAGATTTTTAAACAAGAATATAGGCATGGTTTGGAGATTCTAAGGATTGACTCAGCTCAGAATGGCCAAGTACTATCTAATTTTAATAATAAAGATATTGAAGCTAATGCAAACATGTAGGGGTGTGCAAAAAATGGATACCTCAAAAAACTAAGCCGAACCGAACTGATCCGCTTTGTAAAAAATGGTTTGGTTAACCGAACTGTTTTTTAAAAAGTGGTTTAGTTTGGATTTCTTTTAAAATGGTTTGGTTTTTTGGATTTGGATCGGATCGGATCGATTTGGTTCGGTTATCCATTTTATACTCATATATGGATCGGTTTTCAAAAAACCGAACCGGATTGAACCGATTTGTTTCATGAAAAATGGATTGGGTAATCGAACCATTTTTAAAAAAGCAGTTTGGTTCGGTTTTTTTTTTAAATGGATCAGTTTTTTAAATTTAGATCGGTTCAGTTTGGAGCGGTTTGGATCAATTTGGATTTTTTGCACACCCCTACAAACAAGGTTAAATAATTAATAAAAATGTTTTAAAATATAATAAAAATATGTTTTAAGCTTAAACTAATATTAAAAAGGTGTCTAAAATTGAATTTAATCCATGTAATTAAGTGTAATAAAAGATGAAAAAAATAAGAGATGAATCATAGAATGGTTAAAAAATTCAAAAAAATTAATTTTTAGACTTCAAAAATGATTAAAATTTTATCATGAATTTTTAAGATTTTTATGATAATTTCTATAATTTATCATATATAAGTCTAAAGTGCTCACACCCACTAATAAAGCACAATTAAAAACACTAAATGAACTCAAAAAATTACACAAAAATTACAAGAGTTTCCTTAATATGTCAAGACCTTACCTAAAAACGGAGAACTCAAACTGAGATCTCTGTTATAGTTTTCCGAAAATAAGTTCATAAATAGCTCAAAATAAGACTTGTAAGATAAGTTCAGTGTTTTTAACTCAAAACAGAGAGAAACCTCAAGCATATGGTTAGAGGGACAAGAATAAGTCTAATACTATCAAAGACAATTAACTAATACTCCTTGTGAACTAATTGCATTTGTTTGAATCCAAACTGTCAAAACTCTAAACACAGCCGATTTAAGTGACAAATGTCATAACAATGTGGTTTAAAACTTGATATTTTCTCCTTGTTGCTCCGCAAAACCATTGGCCCCCTCCATTCCACACATCAAAACTCATTTTTCTTTAAGATCTCTTAAGGAACAAGGGTTCTTTAAAGAGATGAAATGGTTCAAGCCAAGATCAAGCTAGCAGAAAGCTCATCATCACCTCTTTTTCTCGTCTTCTTTTTGGTGCACACCAAGAGGTAAGGAGGAGGAGGTTTTGTGACTCTTGCTTGGTCATGAGATGGGCATGAGGTTGAAGAGTGATCCGTTTTAGCTCTCCTAAGTGTGATTTATTGTTTTTGTGATAAAATATGGTGTCATAATAATAACCATGGTGTCTTGAGATTTGCTTGTGATATGTTTGATTTCTTGCATAAATGTTCAATTACTTGTTGATTAAGTGTGTTTAAATGTTGATTGCCTTGAAAATTTAAGAATTTTGGTTCTTGCTTGGTGTGATCCACGCAACCTTAAGTGCCTAATTGGGGGAAATATGTGCTTCACTTTAATTCATGCAATTGGCCATTTAATTCATGCAATTAGTGATGTGTTTGAGATGTTTATGAAGAGCTTTGCTTGTAATCATTTGGTAAATGAATTTTAGTGCCTAAGACATGCTCTTGATCACAAAATTTCAAATTGAGTGATGTTTCTTTAAGTGTGTTAAACTTGGTTAAAGAGGAACCAAGAGCCATGACTTGAATTGATTGCATTAACACTTGTATGTGAGATTAGTATATGCCTTAAAATCATTTATGAGTTTGGATGTAGAGATTAATGAGCTAAAGTGTATGATTAGTGTTTCATTAAATTCAAAACTATAATGAATATGCATTGATTTAGTTTGATCCTTTATGTTGTTGGTATTGTGAGTGAATCTTATCTATTATGGCATCTAATTGATTGAAGGATTTTAATTAGATGGTGTTCTTTTGAGTAGTAGAGTTTGGCCATGGTTAAGTGAAGGCCAAGTCTTAAATTATAATATTAATTGAGAACATAGTTCTTATGTACATTAGATTTTAATGGGAAATTGTGCATGTTGATTGACAATAAAGTATGTGATTTATGCCCTAGTTACTTGAATTCTAAATCTTGCTTGATATTGTTACTTTGACAAAGTATGCTTATGGTAACAAGTAGATGGAATCCATGGTATTTGAAGGCTCTTGACTTTAAATAACTAAGTATAGTGTGATTTTGGTTTTGATTGGAAATTAAGCAGTCTAAATTGAGATTTGTTCTTAAATCTTAAGTAGCCATGAGTTTAGACATGTGATAAATTAGTGGTATGCTTCTTGTTAGTATGCATGTACAAGTATGACAAATTTAGTTTCAAAGGAAATGTAAGTAAAATAAAGGTCAAATTGATGGTCTTTTGAGTATAAGCCATTCAGCCTTGATGTAAGAAAGCATGTGTCAATATTAAATTGCCTTTGTGGTAATGGATATGGATTAGAACCTTGGCCCTGAAATTGTGACAATATGGTGATAAAGTGACCTATGATTAATGATTGACATGATAAGGTTACTTAGTTTAATGTGAAATGAAAGTGGTGATGGAAATAAAGATAATATGTTGTATTAAATGGACTAAATTGATGACTCAGTTGACTTTCTATGTTTTTTGTTCCCATACCTAATAGGAGGTATGATGGGATATACCTGTTAGATTTTTGGTAGAAATATATAAATGATTAATAAGGCCTAATGCATGTGTCTTAGATAGTTCATGCATCATGTGCATCTATATAAAAAAAAATGATGGATTGAGGGGAAGATGACGGTTTGGTACACACTAGAACCTTTGGGGGTTTAAACTTGAGTTTGGATATCCCAATAGCTGGCTTTGCAACCAGCTGGGAAAAGCCTCTAACCAACATAAGTACCCCAACAACTATTGAGTAGAGGCCATAAAAATGGAGAGCAGTATCCATCCATGGCAACCAAAGCTTGAATAGCCAACTGTTTTGTTTTGATTATATATGATTGTGATTGTACCAAGATAGGATATAGGAGGCTCCCAATGAATCTCCCCAATTATATATAGTGGTATATTTGATTACCTTTGTTGATGATGAGCACCAAGAGGTGGGGTCCACATGAATGAGTCAATCAGACCTAGGTGAACTCATAGGATTCCCTATTACCTTACATATCCTAGATGATCACAAAAGTGATTACTCTGCTTATTTGTGCTTAAACACTAACACTTCATGCTTGTACTCAAGATTTATATGTTACATATACCTCCCTCCTTTTGTGTTTATTTGTATTGCATGTGTATGGTGGCAAATGTTGAGGACTCCAGATTACCCCTACATAGGGAAGATGTCCTTTTAGTTTGATTCTGAGGGACAATGGTCCCACGATGATCGCTCCCTATTTGATATCTATAGGGGAGTTGTATCCTTTTGCTTTTAACCTCTTGGACCTTTGATGCTCGTTGCCCTCAATACCCTAAATATACCTATACAACTGACATTCTTGCCTACTCCAAGTTATTTACATGTAGGACATCCATCTCCACCACCATCCGATCTTTTGCTAGTGACCCACATGGCTCCTATTACTTAGATATTGTAGGCTCTTTCTACTTCTAGGAGTGTGATACCTCAGACCCTACCTCTTTACTCTTTTAACACCCAATTTGGGTTTTTATTTCCCCGATTGGGCCTCTGGACCTACCCCAAGTCCTCATGGCTCAAATGGATGGCTTGAAGAAGGGGATGGCATGGACTTTTCTAAGGATTCTCATTAAGGTTTCTTTGGTTAATGCATGGTGGGGTTGGGTAGTATAACTTTTATGGAATGCTCTAGCTAAGTTTTACCTTTCTTTTTTTTATATTTGGTTAGGATTAGTAATGATATTCTATTGTGTATATGTATATATTTGATGCAGTCCTGTGGTTGGCTTTTTGAGATAATTTATATGACAAGATGTCAGTGTTGGGAAATGCAGACCAAAACAACCACGACAAAAGTGCATAAAACTATGATATAGGGTTTACCTCTTGGAGTGTGATATTGTCATCAGCCACGTTGTCCAATAATCACAAGTCGAACCTTTTTTGAGTCCACACGAGCAGACTCCTTAATTGTCTTACGACCAAGGAAAGGAGGGTAGTGCCAGCTGTGCCTTCAAAAACATCCAACCACTGGCTAGGGTTTCTCTCGCACACTAAGTGTAGTGTGCGGTTAAAGAAATGACGTGTTTTAGGCCTTCAGACGCTACCTATATATAGGAGCTCCTTAGCACTTTAACCTGATAGTATTAAGCTCTTACATTAAGAGTCTGACCTATGAGAAACATGACATATTGTTTCTCATTATTTAGACTTTTCTTTTAAATGGACTCATACTTTATGAGCCTAACCCATAAGAAATATTATAGTCATACTTAATATTTATTTTTCTCTTTTAACCTGCTCTATGCGTATGACCCTTATAGGTTCTTATTACATTGGCAATAATATTAAATCTTATTTAATATTATAAACAGTGAATGATATCTAGCAATACATCACTGCAACCCAAGTAATAAGAATGTCTTGTGATTTGACATAATCTTTCCATGGCATATGATCTCGTGTAACTTAGTCTCGTTGTCCAAAAATCATAATTGAACACAAGGCATAAATCGTGTCATCCTTGTATAGTTCAATTTATTTATTTCTTGATGTAACACCCTCATATTAGTACCATATTTAATTTCTTAATATCTGTGCAATTGTCTCTGATAAACCAGAAAATTAAGGAGCTAGTAGTTAATTTAAACTTCTTTACACTGAGGGCTGACATGAGAAATAGGTCTAAAAGACTGTGAATTGTCATTTTGATCTTAGAAACATGTCATATATATTAAAATATAATTTAGAAATTTTTTGAGATTCATGTGAAAAATGATCAAACTGCCTTCCATTGTTTACTAAAACTATAGCCAGTATAGGCTTAACATATGGGAGACAAAATGAATATTCTCAATTCATTTTTAGGTTAGATATTTAATTTTATAATTTCCATAAAAATTTCAAAATTTGTTGTTTTAAAATAAAATTTCTATGAATTTTTAACTCAAAATACTTTAAAATTTGAATTAAATTATTAAAAATTAATTTTAAATTTTATAAATTATTTTTAATCAATAATTAAGGTGCTCACAAAGTTTCAAAGAAAAATTCATTCAATTTTATAAAAATCAAATTACTAAAGTTTAGGACATTTTTATCAGAACCAGTCAATTCGTATACAGAGAAAATAAAATGCAGAGACTTAAGGGAGCAGAGGTTGGGCATGTCCAACACCACTCTATAGACCCACTCCCTCTAATTTTTCACATGTTATAAAAGAAAATCCAAAAAAGAAAAAGAAAAAGGAAAAGTACGTTTACTTTTTTGCCCCCTTTCTAAACAATTTACCACTTCTATTTTAAGGCTACTTGGACAAATTTTTCTTCACTTTC
The DNA here is from genome assembly GCA_004329165.1 of Spatholobus suberectus. NCBI lineage: Eukaryota > Viridiplantae > Streptophyta > Magnoliopsida > Fabales > Fabaceae > Spatholobus > Spatholobus suberectus. Next base: position 56,723,277 of record CM014731.1, on the reverse strand, counting down.
TCCCCTTCCAAGCTCTGGCTAAAACTACTTCCTTTCTCCCTAGCTCCATTTCAAAATTTTCTTACACAAAGAACCACCATTTCTCTCCTTCTTCAACCCTCCTTCATGACTACCACCACAGTCCATCAACAAGGAAGCTTCAAGGACTCATTCTTCCTCCTCTTCTCCAACTTACGTGACGTATATGGCGGGGGGGAGTGGGGTATTCATAAATTATTTACTTTCATTTAGATGAATTTTGGGGTAGATTTGGCCCCCAAACCCTTAGCTTTCTTTGCTTTCCTACTATTTCTTCTTATAGTTCATTGTTGTTGTTGTTGTTACCATTTATTTGTGCTATTTTTTTTTCTTATCTTGCTGCCCTGATCTATTCTATGGCTTAGAAATACTTGTTTGATGTTGTTATTAAGTTTAAAAAATGATTTATATTGGCTATTCACCATAAAATATCAAAAGCTTGATTTCATACCCTAATACTATGATTAAGATCTAAAAATGGCAACTTTTAAGAAACTGAAAAAAGAAGGATCTCTTTGAACCTTAGACCTCTTTGAACCCTTGATTAAGTCCTTCCAAAGTGAACTCAAAAGATAGTCACTTTCTTAAGACAGTTTTAAAGCTTTAAACATCAACAAAGGGCACTAGAACAACAAGAACTTGAAAGGACTCTTAAAATTGAACCTAGGCTCAGCTGACACCAAGTGTTGGCATTTTTTTTGTCTCCAATAATCACGCTTTTGGGGAAGGATGAAGATGATTATTTTAGATTTTGATGTACCTAAGAACTCCAAATTTTGTTTTGGCCATTTAAAGTTCATAACTTGATGAAAAGAGTGATTTTTTTGAAGAGCTACTTGAGTTTCAACAAACTGTTTTTGAATTCTATCTGAACACTAGTCACTATTTTTGTGATATTTCGAGCTACACTCAATATTTTTAAATGCTTGTTTTTTTGTTGAAAACTAGACAAAATTCTATTTGAAATGGTGGAAAGGAGAGTTTTGAAAAAGTTGAGAAACGATAAAGTTACACTTTTAAAGTTGGAATTGCTTTTCTAAAAACTATAACTGATAGTGTGCATGAAAAAGAGATTTTCGAAAGTTCTATTGAGTGTTAACCGAGACTGTTGGAATGACTAGAAAGTAGACTAAAATATTCAGGGATATATAGTTGGCCTATATTCATCTTTGTTTATTATTTTTAATAAATTTTAGAATATGGAGGTGATGTGCTTTTTTGACGGGTAACGACTTTTTACAACTGCAAATTTTGAAAAATCACTATAAATTGTATAGACCTTGGTTTTTGGAGTTCTCGGACTTTTTAGAAATTATTTTTAATGTAATTTTTTTAAAAATGGGCTTGGTTATCGAAAGATTGAGATAAGACATGAAAGTAGCAAAAGAGAACTACTAGTCCTTCAACAAGGTCTTTTGACCTCCCTGTTTTGTTTTTTTGTATCTATTTTTGCATATTTTTTCTTGAGATAATCCTTAATGATTTAGAAACTAGAAAGAAATAAATTTCCAACAAGCTATGAATCATGTCAAACAAAAATCATGTACCCATTCAAATTGAAATTCAAAATCGAGGCCCAAACTTGTTATCTCTGGAAGTCTGTTTAAGCTAAAATAAATGACATTTTATTCTAGTTTGCAAAATCCTATTTGCTTTAGTGTCAAAAATTAAATGGTGAACCTTTTAGTAAAAATTAAACATATTTTCATTAAAAGAAATATGCCATTATATTTATCTAATTAAAGAGGGTCCTTATAAATTATTTTCTTGGTTCAAATTGCAATATACTTAGTCCAACTAAATTCTTTTTGAATCATGGCTAACTATCAAAGTTAATTTAACAAATTAATGATGATATTTAGGACCTTAGGCAATTTAATCCCTAAAATGTAAGGTTAATTACACACTAATTCTTAATTAACTAGTGAATTCCTTACTAAGTACCTAAGTCTTTATTTATGATAAGTATTTAAATAATCATGTCTAAATTATTAGTGGCTAATTTAGGATTTCCCTAACTAAGTTTAACTCTTAAATTAGGTGCCTAAGGCAATTAAACAAATCAAAGTTTGATCAATAATTTCCCTTTTGTTCTCTTGATTTCTTAAATATATACTTAGCTTTTTATAATCCCCATAAATCATACTATGATTAAACTCGACCTCTGCATTAAGAGACAGAGATATTAAGTAAAGACTGTACTGGTGCTCAGATGTACTAAGACCAGGGAAGTCCCTTTGTCCAAATTATGAGTGTTAAGAGCAATGATTAGTAAATAGAGTACAAGTAATGCGAGGGACATGTAGTGGTGTGATACTTTGCATGGGAAGTTACAGTTGGTATGTTGAGGAATGAAAGGCGAAGACCCACTTGCAGAGGTCTTAGGGGTAAGGTGTTGAGCGATGAAGGTCTCAATGACCAAGATAGCGCTCTTGAGTCGGGATATTCACCTGACCAAACTTGATAACCCCAACAACTACTCAGCATTCCAGGATTGGTGTGAGAGTATACCTCTGAGCAAATGATGAATGTCTTGAGTCGTTGCTCTGTTCCTCAATGATGATGAGGATTGTACCATGTTAATGATATTAAGAGAGGTATATGTACTCCCAGTCACTTCGTGGTTTTGTTAAGATCTATTATCAATGGAAGTATGGATCTATACAATGTCAAGGGTAGTTGCTATAACTTAGACAAACCCTAAGTTCTTTTTTTTATTATTATTGTCAACTGTGTTTAATCTAAGTGTAATGGTAGGATGTCTTGCCATTTGTATGAAAGTGATTTTAAAAACAAAATCGCCTCACTCTTCTACTTATTTTCTTGATGCATGACTATTTGTGATTGATATGTGAAGATGGTTGCGTTCCCAGTCTTGCTCAACATGCACATTGACTACGATGATGTAAGGATATGGCTTTACAATGAGGCGACTGATTACTTGACCTATCCAAGCCTTATTAGGACCACCTTCTTATCCCTTATTCCGAGAATGCGTGTGCCTCCCATGTCATGGACCTTTCTGATTTTTGTTTCCTCTTCACCGCCACCCGATTTTGAATATGTTCCTCTCGCCTCGCTGACGCCACTAGAGGCCCTGCCATACCATTTATGGCCCTTTATGTAGCTTTTGCACTGCTTGCTAAGCAGCCATTCATGGATCTACCTCTCGTTGCAAAGCCCATGCTCGAGGACCCTGAAGGATCCCCTATAGAGGTCATCTTGGCTGAGTCACTTGTAGACTCCCCGATGGTGGAGTATCAGGTGGGTATGGCCAACGGCTAGTACTCTTCACCTTTATCAACTTCATCTAGTGCTAGGTCCCCTCCAAGGTTACCCAATGGACAGGCTCATCATTCAAACTCAAGGGACTTTGAGGCGACTTAGACTAATGTGGAATGACAGTAAGGGTTAGGTTTCTTTTGTATATAAGGACTAGAAGTAAATCTATAAGCACTGTTCTGATTTAGGATATTTTATATGTATGTGGTTGGGATGGTCGGTGCCTTTTTATGTACTTTTTTTTATTTCATTATACTTATGACTTCAGATGTATTTCAATTCAGACTCAGTTGTATTCAGAAACCTATCTACTCAGTTTTGATTTACGATTATATGACATGACTTATTTTCTTATCTTTTACTCCCATTTTCAAATTCTTTTTTACTTATAGTTTATTTACTTTAAAGAGTTTTGTTTGACGATCATATATAATCTAAAATGCATGCAAAAAAATTTATCATAATTTTGCTAACCCAAAAATAAAATAACTAATTAAGTAATTAATTAAACATGAATTATGTTCAATATGAACGAATGTCACACTTAATACTCAAGAAGACATTAGAATAAATGAGATCGATATCCCATATCGACTCATCTAGCATAGCTATGCATAACTGTTTTACTCTATCAAGAGGGCCCATAGATATTACTCCTATTACGAAAGAGGGACAAATCCCATCTAGATCACTCACTTCCCTCTTCATGATTTGTTCTATGTCCAATAACCAACTTATAGTCACTTTATCATAGACAACGTTTGATGACACTAAAACATATAACTCCTCATCTAGGAATTGTAATGACATTAGGTTTAAGGACTGAATAGACCATAGTCACATTGAGAATCACTCATGACACTTTCATAACTCTTCTAAGTAGTGCTCTTATAATGGGTCACTCTAGTACATCATTACACTTAATCATGTACCCATGTGAAGAATTGATATCCCATATCCATGAATCGTGATATGCAGTCATCAGTTCACTCACATACTAGTCTCAATGTATCATTGTTGTCCATATTGACAATAATACTTAAGAATAAATTATTCTATGGACTTTATTATGTTCCAATACACAAATAATAAATGAAATGCCTTACATTATTAATAAATGAACAAAAACAAGATACAAATGTAAACCATAAGGTATTGGCCTCTAGGACTTATGATTGGTGAACTATAGGTTTATGGTAAATGCTTATGATTCTTGTGTGTATGTAAAAATGATAGATCAAAATTATATTATTATATGTTTATATGTAGATGATATGTTGATATTTGGTGTAACATCCTAAAATTATTATATAATTATTTAGTTATTATATGATAAAAAAGGTTACTTAGTTATATAATTATGTAATCAATTAAGAGATTAAGCGGTTAAGATAAAAATTGCTAAAATTATTTAGCAACATACAACAGTACATATAAGATAAAATAATAAATAATCAGATAAGATTAAATAATGGTATTTGGGGAATCCACTTTAAAAAAAAAAAAAAAAACCTCAACAAAATCACGTTGGAGGGTAAATACATAAGGGATAAGTAATTTCTTATTTTGGTTACAAAGTCAGTCTTCCTCTTTGAAAAATAAGGAAGACCATAGGTTGGCGAGGATCGAGAATAAGAAAGAGATAGAGTCAACCTTGTTAACGCATTCAAAAGAGAGAGCACGGAACAACTTTGTTCGAAGAGGTGAGTAGAAGAACTTTTTTTCTAAACTTCCATGGTATTTTTGTTTTTTTTATGCAATTTCTTGGGTTCTTATAATAATATAATATGGGGGTTAATCAAACTCTAAGTTTTATAATTGGATTATATTTAATGGCTGGATTATTTTGTGATATACAAAATTTACTTACTACGATGGTCGTTGATCTTTGGGCATTCGTAAATTGCTGTGACGCGATGTTGCTCTAAACCTCATTCTCGTAAATGAATATGCTGGAGCTGAATTAGTGTCAATGCTTTCCTTTAATTATCTATATTTATAATGATCCAAACAAAAATATACGTGGCTATAATTGTTGAATTAGTTTGACCAAAGGCTTTCAAAAGTATAGGCATACATGCATTAAAGTATTTAAGAATCAGGGCTTGAAAGTAATACCCTTGGAATGAGCCAAAAAGGCTTTAGCCTTATATGTTGCATATGTGTGAATCTTGAGTGCAGTGCGTGTTTGTGTTTAGCAGCACGTGTTGGGTTTACTTGCTATGTGTGTGTGTGTGTATATATATATATATATATATATATATTATTGTTATTATTAATTGATGTTTATAATGCTATAGCGTTGCCATAATATGACTTTGAGAATTGTTATTAATTTATGGACTTTGAGAATTGCCATAATATCTAGGATTCACATAGGTTTTAGAAACTGATGAGTCAAGTAGGGTGATTGTGGGAATTACTAAGCAGTGTATAGAGTTAAATGCTTGGTATATAAACATTTGGTTATGAAAATTATTGGTTCTTTTTTAATTATATGTTTGAACTAAATGTCTTATGTTGCTTTTTAAAGGGTTTCTTTTGATGAGCTTATTTTTGCGAGTACCATGGTTGTCTTCTTCAGTTATTGCACCGACTGAGAACAACATTGTTTGTGAACCTTTTTAGAACTTGTTTTATTCACTAGGATTATTATCTTATTTAAAAAAGTGTTGTTTTCAAAGCACGAGGGTGAAGTTAGAGGGACAAAGGAAGCTTGAAGATGTAGTTTTTTTTTTTCAATTATATTTTAGCTTGGTTTGTTCCTTTTTGGAATAAAGGACCATTATGGCTAATTTAGATGTTCCTTTTATTAACTTTTTTTTGTAGACGCCCAAATTTGAGAACAATGCTTTTACTTATGTAAAGATTATTAATATTGGTTTTTTTATTATTGAGGTATTACTTCAATTAGTTTCATCTCTTAAATTTCAGTTTTATAAGTATTTTAGATTATGTTTAATGTGGGTTATTATTGTAACGAAAGACTTTACATTTGAAAACTCTTTGAAAGTGGTAATTGAAATTAAAGAATTTTTAAGTTCTAAATTTCAAATGAAAGGCTTAGGAGAAGCTGATGTGATTTTGGGTATTAAACTATGAAAAATTGAAAATGGTTTCGCTTTAAGTCAAGCTCATATTGAAAAACTATTAAGAAAATTCAATAGTTTTCATGTGGTACCTACTATAACACTATATGATCCAAGTATTCATCTTGAGAAAAGTAATGGAACTAGTGTTTCTCAATCATAGTATGCAAAAATAATAGGTAGTGTTATGTATCTTATGACTTATACTAGACTTAACATTGCTATGTTGTAAGTAAATTGAGTAGATACACTAATAATCTCAATAGTGATCATTGAAATGCCCTTTTGTGCCTTTTTGAAATTGATTTTAAAACTAGTTTATGATTCAAAACTAATTTAAAATTAGCTCGATTTTATAATTATTTTAAAGAATAAATCGTTTTGAAACTGGTTCATGATTCAAAACCAATTTTCAAACCGGTTTTAAACCATAAACCAATTTTGAAATTGGTTTTAAAAACAGATTATGGTTCAAAATTGGTTTTAAAATCTGTTTGGTTTTAAAGCTAATTTTAAAACCAATTTTAAACCATAACCATAAACTAGTTTTTTACACAATTGTTTAAATTGTTTAAACACAAATTATGGTTTGGTTACTGTTTGGTAATTTTTTAAAATTTAATTTATTAATACAATGTAAAATCTAATAACTAAATTTACACAATTGTTATGCTATATTAATATTGACACGTTCTTTCTATAACATAATTGTGTATCACTTGATACTTAGCATTATTCATTACCAATATTGGTACACCTTTTCTATAACATATAAACACTACTACAAAATACGTTTTATAAAATAGGAGTTTAACTCGGTTAAAAATGAATCGATTTAAAATATGGATGCGGTGGTATTTTTGAAATTTTTTGCAACTTTTTAACTCAATTCAAAATGAACCGATTTAAAAACATCTTTGCAGACTTTTAAACCAACATTTTAACTCGATTTATCAAGAATCGATTTAAAGATCTTATTCTTAGATTTGATATGAAATAGAGAGGGTAGGATGGGGGTTATCTTTCAGAAATTGATTTTAGGTCACCTCACCCATCTCTCACAATACTAACTACCTCTTCTCTCAATCAGGCTCCCTTTAGTTCCCCCGCCGTCACACCCAAAGCCTCATTGCCACTGCCCCCAAAGCCTCTCCTCCAACCCCCACAGCTCCCCTCCCACCACCACCACTATCCCACCTACTCCCGCCCCTGTTTCTTGCTCCGTTCCTTCCTCCTTTTCGCCTTCCCCCACCCCTTCTTCTGCCCCAACCATCGCCTCTCTTTTGACTCTCCCACCAACTCTCCCCCCTCGCCTCCAGCCCTGCCGTCATTAGTGATGGACCATTCGATGCTCCTATTACTCTCAGTCCTAGTAGTTATGCCAGCCTCTGTAGAGCCTCCATCGCCAAATCTTCAACTCTTTGGTTATTATTATATCTTCTCTATGCTCACTACTCACTACTTTCCTTTATTTTTACGCATAGTCGCAAGGAAAATTATAAGTGTAAGGCGTTTTTCCATGTGGCCAAAAAAGGGCATGCATGTAGGAAGTAGAAAGAAAAGGGCCCTTAAACTATGTTCGGTAAGAAGCAACAATGCCATAAAACTTATTGTTATAGTTTTTGCTTTGTTCATGGATCGTTTATTTATTTATCAATACTTTCATCTATCTAATAATATTTTATTCCTGTTCAATTTGTTCTGGTGTGGTTAAATTGTCTTGGTTTATTGAATTTGGATTTTGTCTAGAGTTTAGAGATTAGTGGTGGGTGATGGGGCGAGAGTTTAGAGAAATGCAGGCTGATGGAGGTGAAGCCTAATGCTTGATTTTTACTCGGTTATGTCAAAAATAACCGAGTTTAAAAATTAGACTTCTTAAATCGATTCTCCAATGAACTGAGTTAAAAAGTCTTTTTTAACTTTGTTCAAAATTCGTTTTACAATCAATCTTTTTATATTGCCTATATCTAAATCGGTTCTTAAATAGATTTAAAAAGCCTTTTTTAACTGATTTGAAAAGTGCTTTTTAAAGTAGTCAAAAGTAAATTATGCACCTCAATAATAAAACAAAGAGAATGTTAAAAATTAGTTTAATACTTATTAATATAAAAAATTTTACAATAATAATAAATCAGAAACCACTTTAAATATGACTTTTAAAATAATTATTTTAGAATTTAATAATCTCGCTATACATGACTATTCTTACTAAAAGTTACTCCTCCTCAAGCTCCTACTTCAGCTACTGTGCTCTTCCTTTCCCACATCTAAATTAGCCTTGCGCAGAATGGTAGAGGATACCTGCAAAGACACTTCGATGCTTAAGTTAGGGAAGGCCTAGGATTAAGCAGGGTTTTAGGATTTTGGGTTCAAGATTGAGATTAGGGTTAGAAAGTGTGCACCTATGTCCTTTATATTATCAGATATTCATTACCGATGTCACAGAATATCTTTATCCTTATCCCACAGAGTTGTGGCCTAGTTTCCTTTATTAAGCCAGTTTCCTACTTACCTGATTTATGCTGGTCCGAGGTGCACTCAATCGGGCATCCTTAATCTGTTCAGCCAAATGACTGATCTGCCAAATCTAGACAGTACACAAGCCCCCCAAGCTTCAACACGTGTGGAAAAGCTTTTTGATTTGTTCGTCGCGTGGAGCTCAGCTAATTCAGATAAGTTGGGCTACCATGAGTAGCTTGTAGCTAAGGTGATCATCTAACCCGATAGGGCCTTAGTCGGCTTGCGATGACTTGTACTATGCCTTTTTCTGCTACCTTGTCATTTCAATGTTGTAGAATTGAAGCATCGGGACCTTCAAAGTCACGTCTTACCTTAGGAAACGTCGCGCACATTTTCTAGCACATTCAATGCTGGCTGTTGATTCGATATAGGCTAATGATGGCTTAGAAAACCCCAACTGTCGTCTTATCTAACCCCTTAGCTCATGGACGGTGGTACAGGATCTGATGGCAGGGAAGCTTTGGACCTTTGGGCCATTTAGCCCCCCAACCTTTATAAAAGGGGAAGGGTTTTGCATGATGCATTTCTCGGGCTTCCCGCCTTCCCTGTCTTCTTACTTTTTGTCACGCTTTCCCCTCCTCCTATTCTTGTCGTATCGGAGTATCCTCTGCCGCTGCCACTGCTGTCGCTGTCATCCCTTTCTCCCCTTCTTATGAACCTTACAGGTACGCTTCCTTACTTCTAGCTTTCTTCTCCGTCAATGGCTTCAAGTCGTGAATCTAGAGGTTCCCCTAACTTTGAGCCCGAAGCTATGCTACCACCAGAAGTCGAGCCTATCTGAGGCGATTATCAAGTCTCTGGCCAGTCCGTGCACTCTTCCTACCTAGAGAGGTCAGAGAACGATCCTTATGCTCCACAACTACCCGTGGGTGGCGTTGTTTGGCCAAACATTTCCAGGGTTGAACAACTTGTCGTGGTTCTGGCTAACGGCCAGACATCGAAAGAAACGCTTGAGCAGCCGTTGGTGGCACGAAAAAGAGAAGGCGAGTCAAGGAGGTCTTTCCTCTCGTTACCCATTTTAGGTACGAGTGGGTTTTCGAGGAGGTTGGAGTTTACCATTCCAAGTTCTAATCAGCTTCCACTATTGGCAAGCTGATGAAATCCATCACCTTCTGCTATCCGTACCACGAGGGTGAGGTCTGTAACACCCTAATGTTTTCCTTTAATTATTATTATTATTATTTGTTTGCCTTGTGTTTAATAAAATGGTATTTTGGAAAAAAGAAATATTGGGCTTTTAAAATGGGGTTTTATAATTAGAATGTTTTTAAAAGTTTTAAAACTCTTGTGTTGGGCTTAGTTTTACGAGCCCAAAATTAGCTTTAAGTATCTCTTAGGTTTCTTGAAAACCTAATCATTTTCCTCATTCTCTCTCTTGTGCCTCCTTGGTGATATTGTGTCGTCAGAGCCTTTACAGTCAAAAAGTGAGGAACCTTAGGAAGATGCTACTGCATCGTTCGCATCCTTTTGCTGGAGATCGCCTCTTTCAAGGTAAGGGGGGAGTGAGTTATCTCGCTCATGGGTATGACTTTGGTCGTAGGTAGAAGGGTTGGCCCTAGACCCCAATTGTTTGTAAATTATATGGTTGTGTGCGTGCAAAGGGGAATGCGATTTTCCCCAAATTATTGATATGCTTTATAAAAATTTTATGTTTAATTCATATGGATTATCATGGATTGTCTTTTTAAAATCTGTATCTCGAATCCGCCTGATGTGGTTAGACAGCCGCTGGGCGACCTTTCGTTGAAAACTATACTCCGCGTTGGCGCCAGGCGGGATGCACAATCTGCTGGCGGATTAGGTCCTGACGCAGACCCAATGGGCTGGTTGGTTCCGGCATGGACCTGCCGGGCGGATTCGTTGTTGGCACGACGAGCGAATATGACTTTGGTTATTTCGTTCTTTATGCTTATGAACTACTTTTTTTGTAGTTTTTAACTCATTGTTGTTTCTTTTTATGCCTTGTTGAGTTTATATTGTCTGACTGTTATTTACTTTGAGAAAACTAAGTGTGATATGAAATTGTGCTAATGTTTCATGATTAAAGCATGTGAAAAGTTGTAAGCATTATATGTGACCATGCATCATAACATTTGAGTTATGTGATGAGGAAAATATATAGGAATCTGGCTAGTGGAGGTCGTGATGGATTATCTAACCCTAGCCTTGGGGGTTATCTAGTTGGGAAAACTCCAATGGTTCATGTTAATCCCATCGAGCCAGGGCGTACTGGCAAAACTGGGTAACCTGGACTAGTTGCCGAGAGATATCATACTAGTTGAGGGTGCGAGAGTCGAAGGCATCAGTACCGATGATGCTTCTTATGGCCGTGCATTTACTCCTAGTCTACTTTCTGAAAGTTTAAGATGGTTTCACATGTGCATAAGAATAGAAGCTAGGTATTACATTACATATGTTTGTGTGTTTTGATTTTTGCAAATTAATGTTATTTGATTATGTATGTGATGTGTATTCTACCTGCCTCCATTGTCATATTTTAAGCATGATGTGAGATGTATCTCACTCCCTTGTTTCCTGGTGTTTTCTGTCTATGTCTGTGATACACAGGTGACGTCCAGCAAGACCTTGAGGAGGAGTCTTAGAGTAGAGGCATTAGCCTCATTGCAGTTTATTTTAAAGCATTTTCAGGTTTTGTCAACTCTGATAGTAATGTGACATCGGGGTCTTCGTTATTTATTGTTTTAGCTTTTGAACTTTAGACCAATAGTTTTACTTTTTAAATTGGTTTATTTTGCAAATACTTGTATAGCCAACTGTGGGTCTGGTTAGTTAGTAAAGTAGTATCTTATGAAGTTTTAGTAAATGTGAGTTGTACATGTGTTGTCCTTTACTGTGTGAAGAAAGAGATTATAAATTATCATTTTATTTCACAAATGAAAAGTATGTTATATTTTCGTAATATTTATTTAATAATTAGCTTTGGGGTAAGGGGTGTCACAAGGTCATTACGGAGCCATGTAGTCCGAACAAACATGTATATCTTTTAGCAACGCCTGGACAACATGACTTCACTTATGTGTATGAGACATTTTTTTGAAATCTAAGGATCTCGATGCCTCTTGACGCATTCGAGACTGAGGTTTTGACAGCTTTGAACATGGCTCCCACCCAACTTCATCCTAACGGTTAGGCAACAATGACTTGCCTTTCGTGTTCTCTGCATAATGCTTTATATTGTGCCGATCGTCCCCAAGTTCTTCCATCACTATGCGGCCAAGGAGAGGAAAAAGGGTGGTTGGGTGTCGCTGTTAGGCGTCAGCAGCATTTCCCTGTTTACTACCTTCACAACTCTTACAAAGATTTTACAGGGGCATTTTTCCGGGCCCGATTGAGTCCGACGGCGCAAGGCCACTTCTTCGACACCCAGGGTCACTATCGATTCCCCTTTTACAAGATGAAGAACCTGGATAAGCACACGGTTTGGCATGTTCAAGATATATTGGCGGGAGATTAGTCTAATATGGCTGATCTGCATAGACTTCCTAGGCTACTTCCGTCTTGGGCCGTGTTGGGGCTTCTCAAGTCCAAAAGCCATTGAGGGACATGAAGTGTGAGTATTTTTTATTTCCCTTTAGTAGTCATTTCTTGCTTCTTACGTTTGTTTGCTCCTTTTATAGGGATAATAGGACATTCAACTTTTCCAAGCTCCGTGCTGAGCGAGCCGAGAAGGCCAAGACAGCCAAGGCGGGCGCCACCTCTGTAATGCCTAGCAATTTTCAAGATCAACGGCTATCCCCACAAACCAATACAAGACCAGCGTGCTTTGTCCTCACTCACATGCTTCCTGAGAAACTTCCCAAGAGGTCACCCATCCCAGAATTGCTCCAAGTTAAGCACGCTTAACAGTGGAGTTTTTAAGTGATAGGTTATCGAAAAGTATATGCATCTTTTGGTATAGGTAGCACTTATTAATTCCTTTTAGCTATCCTCAATTGTACAGTTCCATACCTACACAGCCTCTGGATTCCTCTCATTCCAATGTGTATTCGGTTCATTCATGTACCCCTTCCGCTGGGAGCCTGCCAGGAGCCACTCCTTGTCCGTGCCTCATCTTTTTTGCACCGGCGATCACTCCCCACCCTTATCAGCGTTCGGGCTGTTACAACCTCTGCTACTCCTATCAGCATTTCCCTTGGGCAACCCTCCTTTCTGATGCCCCAAGCTTCTGTTCACGCCCCGACTCTAGCTTTGCCTCAGGAGGTTCCGACCGTGGTAGAGGTGTGTTCGAGCAGCCCTCCCCCCAAGCGTCCCCGTACCATTCTTTACGTGGCACAAGCCAAGGGGTCTTCGTTCGCCGGGGTCCATCCAACCTTCTTCGTTGCCGCTGAAGGGCTTAATTCTCTATAGAGTCGAGACTTCGATCCTACCAAGGTGCTGGGTCATGGCTCCCTTTCCTAGGTTGACTGCAATGCTCTTTAGGAGGTTGGTCCCCTAGCAGGTTTAGAGGCGCTTTCTGTCTTCCAAGCTCGCTATTGGGAGATTGCCAAATTTTGGGCAGCGAAGCTGGAGCACATTCGAGCTTCTTCCCAACTAATGGCATCAAGGGAGGTAGAGATCAGAAGATTAGAGGCCGTGGTTAAAAAGGCACAGACCAAGTTGGCTAAGGCCTCTCAAGCCAATGAGACACTACTCCTTGAGCTCGCCGAGGCGAGGAAATTGGCCGTGGTTTTGGAGACCGAGCTAAGAGATGCCAAGGCCTGCGGCAAGGTTCTGATAAGCTAGGCGGCTCGAGCCGAAGACTCTTAGGCTGCCCTGGAGGCAGAGGTGGAGCTCCTCAAAACTAGGCTCTCTGAGACTAAATCCAGTCAAGCGTAGGCAATTGATCGAGTTAAGCGCCTTCAAGCCGACTAGGAGGAAGCTAAAGGGTTGATCATGGAAAAGCACGTTGGAGGTTTTTAGAAGGCACTTTAACAGTTGCTATATTTCTTCCCAGGTACTGACACCTCCATATTCGATGTGGAAAAAGATGTTAAGGAAGGGGTGTTGATTGACGTGGCTGAGCTCTCTGATCAGGAGGAGAAGTTTAGGGGGATGGGGACACCGAGCAAGTTGGGGATAATGTTGTTGATGTATAAGCTCGGGTGCTCCACGCCCCTAAAACTGAACTTCTTGAATGTTCTCTTCTTCGGCTGAATGTCTTTTTCTTAAGCTGAGCTACTTAAATGTTTGCTTTTTTGGCTACCCTCTTGCCACAATGCAAGACTTTACCTTTTAGAACATAGGTTATTTTGTAATTTGGGCCTGTAAATGTGATCTTCATAGTTTTAGGATATTTCCTATAAAGATTTATTGGTAAATGAAAAAGATGTATTCGGTCTTCAAAATTTTAGAACATCATATCTCTTTGTACTCCATTTGTACTTGATTTCTTCCTTTAATGCAAGATATCTTTTTGTATTCGTGTGCTTCTTCATTTTTGTTTACTTGCAACGATTTAGATTTCGTGGATTGAATCCGGTTAGATCCTCAATCATGGTGTGTCAGCTCTGTCAGGTTTTAGTGGGTCAAAACCTATCAAGTTGAGCTTTGTGGGTTGACTTGGTTAGGTTTTAGTGGGTCAAAACCTGTTACTTCCTTGAGCTCGGTGGGTCGGCTCGGTTAGGTTTCAGTGGGTCGAAACCTGTTAATTCCCCGAGCTTAGGGGTCGGCTCGGTTAAGCTTTAGTGGGTCAAAACCTGTCAAGTCTTAGAGCTTGGTGGGTTGGTTCAATTATAAAAGATGATAGAAAAAGAAAATGGATTCGAAACAATTTTATTGCTTCTTCTTGATGTCCCTCATTAAAACCTCCCCAGCCAAAACCTATCATTACACTTATCAACTGAAATACATCTTTAAGTGGGAAGCATTACATGTGTGCGAAATTTCTTCACCTGTAAGCTGTTCCAGGCGGTAGGCTCCGTTTCCCAACCGCTTGACCACTCTCAACGATCCTCCCCAGTTTACAGCTAGCTTTCCTTCTCTGACCTCCTTCTGCACTTCGCCCTGCTTTCTCCAAACCAAGTCGCCAAGCTTGAAGTCTCTTGGCCTTGCCTTCTCATTGTATCTTCGAGCGGCCTCCCGCTTTCTTGCTTCTTCTTGTATTCTTACCTTCTCCCTTGCTTCCTCTATGAGATCCAATTCTATCCTTAGTGCCTTGTTATTCTTTTCTGGGTCAAACACTATGCGACGTAAGTACAATTCTCCCAACTCAACTGGAATCATAGCGTCTGCTCCATATACCAACCTAAAAGGCGTCTCCATTAGCGTGTGCAGTGATATGCCCAAAGGATTTCTGGCAGTTCCTCGGGCTAGCTACCCTTAGATTTTCCCACTCTCTTCCTTAACTTTCCCAAGATTACCTTATTCGGGCTTTGGCTTGCCCATTAGCCTGTGGGTGTTCCACCGATGTGACCTGGTGTCGGACTTCGAGTCCTTTGTAAAATTTCCCAAGTGACCGGTCTATAAATTGCCTTTCGTTGTCTGTTACTTTTGAGTGCAAGATTCCGTATCGGCAAATTATGTTCTTCCATACAAATTTATGCACGTTCGACGCCAATATTTGATCTAGAGGCTCGGCTTCTATCCACTTGGTGAAGTATTCAACTCCTATCAGCAACAACTTAACTTGGCCCTTGGCAACGGGGCAGGGTCTGAATATATCCATTCCCCACCATGGTGATGCAATCAAGTGTAGCTCTTTAAAGGGTACATGGGACAAATTTTTGAACCTTTGGCATTATTGGCATTTTCTTGTGTATTCGATGCAGTCAGCCATTCGACCAATAGTACCTGGCCCAGATGATGCAGGCTGCCATGGCCCGTCTCCCGTATGCATGCTGCAGATTCCTTGGTGTATCTCATTCATGACATACTCGGCTCAATCAAGGCCTAGACACGTAAGTAGAGGGGTGTGGAATCCTCTCTTATACATTTCTCCCCCCTCCATCACGTAGTAGTTAGCCTTCTGCCAAATCTTTTTTGCTACATTTTCGTCCTTGGGTAGTTCGCCAGTTGTAAGGTACTTTCGGATAGGGTCCATTGATCCCCCCCCCCCCCCTCTTCCTTTTCCACACTTATAGTTTCCTGCTCAATGCTTGGCCTTGTCATTGCCTCCAATATCACAGTCCGGTGTTGCCCTGACTTCTTGGTGCTTGCTAGTTTGGACAAGAGGTCAGCCCTCCTGTTTTCCTCCTTTGGAATGTGCTCTATTTTGAATTCTTCCATCCTTGCTATCAACTGAACAACCTTGTGGCAGTACTTTAGAAGCCGGGCATCCTTGGGCTAGAAGGTGCCAGACACCTTTCCAACTATAAATTGGGAGTCGCTCTTACAGTAACTTTTTTGGCCTTGACTTCACCTGCTAACCTGAGTCTTACGATAAGCGCCTTGTATTCTGCCTGATTGTTAGAGGCTGAGAAGTTGAATTTCAAGGACTGTTCTAACACCACTCCTCCGGGTCCTTCCAAAATGATGCTGGCCCCACTCCCTTGTTGGTTTGATGATCCATCCACCTATAGAATCCACCATGGAGAGGTTTGTTCTACTGGTGACAAGAGTTTTGCTACGAAGTTAATGAGGCATTAGGCCTTAATAGGGCCTTTTGCTTCACACTTGAGTCTGAACTCAGATAGCTCCACTAACCAGGCTATCATTCTCCCTGCTAACTCCGGTTTTCTCAACACCTGCTGGATGAGGTGGTCAGTCTTTACTACCACCTGGTGGCTTTGGAAGTATGGTCAGAGTCTTTAGGAGGCTACTACCAGTGATAATGCTAATTTTTCAATAACCTGGTATCGAATCTCTACTCCTTGTAACACACGACTAGTGTAATACACTAGGACTTGTTGGCCCTTCACCTCTTGTGTAATTACCGAACTGACCGCTTGATTGGATACAGCCAGGTAAAGGAGTAAGTCTTGTCCGGGCACCGGCTAAGTTAAGATAGGTGGGGTTGCCAAGAATGTCTTCAATTCTTTAAATGCTAATTCGCACTCATCGTCCCAATGAAAAGCTTTCGGCTTCTTCAAAAGCCCAAAAAAAGGACGCTTTTTCTCGGCCACCTTGGGGAGAAAATGGGAGAGGGATGCAAGTCTTCCAGTCAATCTCTAAATTTCCTTGATGTTTTGGGGACTCCTCATCTCAATGAAGGCCTGACACTTGTTGGGATTAGCTTTGATTCCTCTATGAATCAGCATGAAACCTAGGAATTTTCCCTCTTGTACCTCGAATACGCATTTCTTAGGGTTCAGCCTCATATTATACCGCTTGACTTGGTTAAATACTTCTTCCTGGTCCTTGACCTATTTGTTGGTGTCCTCAGACTTTACCATCATATTGTCCACATACATCTCCAAGTTTTGGCCTACCTATCCCACAAAAACCTTATCCATCAAGCATTGGTAGGTAGCCCCAGCGTTTTTTAAACCGAACAACATCACCAAATAACAATAGTTTGATTTATTCATCATGAAAGCTATTTTCCTCGTCTAGTGAAAACATGGGTATTTGGTTATACCTAGAATATACGTCCAGGAAGCTTGAAAGTTTATATTCTGAAGCGCTGTTGACTAGTCAGTCGATGCTCGGCAGCGGATAAGCATTCTTAAGGCAAGCCTTGTTGAGGTTAGTGTAATCCGTGCACATTCGCCACTTTCCATTTGCCTTTTTTTACCAAACCTACATTAGCCAACCAAATTGGGCATTCTACTTCTAGAATAAATCTCGCTTCTATTAACTTAGCTGTCTCCTTTTCTACCACTTGTCTTCTTTCTTCACCCAACCTCCTTTTCCTTTAGGCAATTAGTCGTGCTTCTAGGCATACGGCAAGTTTGTGACAGTGGAAATTCAGATCAATCCCTTGCATGTCTGTTGCCGTCCATGGGAATAAGTTTGCATTGCAGTTGAGGGCATCAATAATTTTGATCAACACTTTTCCAGCAAGTTGAGACTGAGTCAGGTGCATTGGTTGGGGTGCCTGCCTAGTTAGAACTTCCACACGTCCTCAGTAGGTTCTGCTCTCTGCTCCTCAACTCGAGGGTCAAGTTCGATTGACTCATTTGACTGAAAAGGGTGTAGTGTGCATACGAGCCGACCCCGTGGTTTGGACTCTTTTCTACCAACCTTCAAACTCTTAGCATAACATTCACGAGCCATCTTCTAGTCTGCTCTGACTATTACTGTTTGCCCAGTCACAGTGGGGAACTTCATCGCTAGATGGAGGGTGAAAACTATTGCTCCAATTGGTTTAGGGTCGGCCGCCTTATCAAAATATTGTATGAAGTATCCACATTTACTAGTCAATATCTTACCATGATAGTTCGAGAAGCACTTTCGTCCCTGAATGTGGTGAGTAAGTCAATGCTCACCAGTAAATCCCACCAACTACTCTGGATAAGGCTAAATCAAGTGCTCCGAGATCTCCAACCTTTTAAAGGTGTCCATATAGAGGATGTCAACCAAGCTCCCTTGGTTGACCAAGGTTTTTTGTATAACAAAGTTGGCAACTTCTACTGTAATGACAATCAAGTAGGTCCTGTTCGGGATCTACCCTTTTGAAATTATTGTCTGTGAAAGTTATTAGGGGATGTGTCTTTAAGGGCTTCCTCACTACGTTCATCGATCGTATCGCCCTCAAGTGACGCTTCCTGGCGGAGCTGCTTGACCCTCCCCCAGCGAACCCTCTGGCTATTGTATTGATGACCCCTCTTAAGCAGGTGTTGGTTCCTTCAAAGGGGGCTGATTTTGTCCTCCTTCGTAGGCTGTGCATCAGTTCACTCTTCTTTGTGACCCCTGTACCTTCTCTAAGCCCCGTCCTAGCCACCATGCGCTGCTGTCCTCTGGACGTGATTCCGTAGGTGTCTGGCTTGGATGAGTTCCTCAATCTTATCACGGAGGGTCTAGTATTTCCCCGTTGAGTGCCCATAGTTCCCATGATACCAGTAATGCTTGGTTTGGTCTGCACCTTCGAGGGAGCAGCTTTTCGATAGTAACCACAGTAACTCTGTACTGCAGGCTTCTTCCATGATACGGACTCAATTGGCATTGAGCTAGGTGTAATGATTGTACTTCAGACCAGACGCACTCCTTTCCACTTTCTTCCTTTTTTCTAGACTTAATCGCGACTTTTCACAGTCGCTGACCTTTTTTGACATCCCTGCCAGGACTTTGTCCCTGAATTCCTTCATCTCCTCCATTTAGATGTAACTCGCATCTCGGGCCCTGAGTTCATCCATATCCACCGGAGGCTTCTTGCACAAACTGTTGGAGAAAGGTTCGGGCTTGAGGGCCATGATTATGGAGTGCAGTGCTACTTCCGGGTTTAGGTCCCTGATCTTTATGGATATCACCGCGAATCACTCCATGAATGCCTGCAAAGGCTCATTGTCCTCTTACCTATAGTTCACTAAGGTGACCAACGTGAGGTGGTGCGGCCTACTCGTTGTGTGTTGTGCTCTGAAACTCACAACGAGAGTAGCAAAATAGTCAATCAAGTTCAGCGGTAGCCAAGTGTGCCAACTTAAGGCCGCCCCCTGAGGAAGGTCGAGAACACTCGACATAAAATGGCATCATCGTTTGTGAATAGGTTTACCTGTGCGGTATATGCGACGATGTGCTCATCGAGGTCGGTTGTCCCATCATAGTGGTCCAAATTCAAGTTTTTTCGGCCCGGCAGTAGGGGAGTCTCCATGATGCCGTCTGCAAACGGGTGTCTTCAGACTGTCCCTCCCATTGAGTGAAGGCGCGACTTGATCAGGGTTCTCGATCGCAAACCTACAGGCACTTTCCTGCACACCTCTAGTTGTCAACTGGTTTCTGCATGATATTACTGGGTGTAGTGCTCTAATTCTTCAATCCGCTCATGAGCTGCTTGCCCTCGCTGGCTCTCTCTTTCTAGTTGTTGGCGTATCTCTTCATTCTCTTTTTGCGACCTATCCATCTCCTCCTCGTTCCCTTTCTGCATGTTTGCCATTTCTTGGAGTAGGGCCTGGATCAAGGGGTGGCTTTCCAGCGACAACCCTGGCCCATTGCCTTGGCCATCTATCGTCACGCTTCTGGTTCTCACTATCTCCTTCAGGTAGTGATCGAGGAATAATTTTACCTTGCCCCATAGTGGGTGCCAAATGTTCTTACCGAAAAGTTACTCCTCCTCCAGCTTCTACTTCCACTGCTATGCTCTTCCTTTCCCACGTCTGAATCAGCCTTATGCAGAGTGGTGGAGGGATACTTACAAAGACACTTCGATGCTCAAGTCAGGGGAGGCCTAAGATTAAGTAGGGTTTTAGGGTGTTTGGTTCAAGATTAAGATTAGGGTTAGAAAGTGTGCACCTATGTCATTTTATTATCAAATATTCATTACCGATATCACATAATATCTTCGTCCTTATCCCACGGAGTTGTTGCCTAGTTTCCTTTATTAAACCAATTTCCCACTTACCTAATTTATGCTGGTTTGGGGTGCACTCGGTCAACCATCATTGGTCTGTTCGGCCTAGATGGCCAATCTGCCAAATCTGGACGGTACAATGACAATCTATGATTAAACGACATTATAAAATTCTTTTATTGTCAATTTATTTTAATTTAATTCCTTTGAAAATTGTACTTATCTTTTTATCTTTTTAAACTATGAATATCTTTTAAAAGACATTTTTAAGATATATTTTATTTCTTTACAACTTTCTATAATACTTATAATTAATTTGAAGATTATATTATTAATTTTAAAACTTTTAAGTATATAAAGACTTGTTTCATTAAGACATAAGAATAGAAAGACATGTTCACGTTACTTTGTTGTATAGGCACAGCTAATTTCAATTTTTGCAGTAAGTGAAGATGTTATTAATTATTATTAGTGCATAAATAAATAAATATTAACAAAAACATATAAATTAAAAAGACTTAATTGGCCATTCACTCATTGTTTCGTTGGCAATATACAAATTAGAAAGAGTTTGTAGAGAGAGAAAAACATATAATGATAACTAGTTTGTGTAGCAAAGGAGATTTATGTTTTGAGATAAAACGAGGGAAAGTCTTAAAATTATTCTTTAAGATAAACAAAGGGAGAATTATGTTTTGAGATAGTATAGAAGTTTTTGGTTTATGCAAAAATGGATATGGATATAATAACTAGTTACAAAAATGGATATAGTCCATTATAATTGGTTTGGACATAATAACTTATCCATTAAAATGGATTTATAATGGAGCAGAGTTATGCAGATATAGACTAGTTTTGGTAAATTGAATATTTTGCACAGCCCTAGTTCTACTAGTGGATATGTGTTTACTTTAGGAGGTGGTGCTATTTCTTAGAAATCAACAAAACAAACACATATAGCAAGGTCTACAATAAAATTAGAATTCATAGCCCTTAAACTCGCAGGTCAAGAAGCTGAGTGGTTGAGATGCCTAACGGTTAATATACCACTGAGGGGGAGACTTACACCTTTTATATCTTTTCATTATGATTCAAAAGCTGCAATTGGTATGACTAATAATAGTGCTTATAATGGTAAGAGAAGGCACATATGTATGAGACATAGTTTTGTTAGAAATTTAACTGGAAATGGTGATATTTCACTTGAGTATGTAAAAAGTGAGAGAAATCTTGCAAATCCTTTACAAAAGGATTACCTAAGAAAGTTGTCTTGGATATGTTGAGGGGGATGGGCTTAAAGCGATAGTGGAGGAAAATATGGTGGACACCTAATTAGTGGTCAAATGAAGCCATACGAATACTCCTATGCATTACACTTCTCATCCCTATGGCATGTGGTAGTGCATGATGTGAGGTTGAGCTATGAACTCTTAATAAATATATTACCTTTGATATGGGTTGTGCTATAAAGACACACTTGATGTATCTATTTGTATGAGTGTGAAGGTACATGCCACCTTCCATGAAAGCCTTAGGCTATTTTTCTAGAGTACTTATGAGCAACCCAAGACAGTCGGGATTAAAACCTAATTATAAACAACCCTAAACTTATTTAAAACCATAACTACCACCATCGTTATCATCACCACCACTGTCATTGCCACCCCTACCACCACCAGTATTGTCCCTGCCACCTCTACTAACAACAATGGTGGTGGACGCAACGGTGGTGATTGTGGTTTTAAGTAAGACCACCATTGTCATTGTCGTCACCACCACCACCGTCTATGATGAGGTGGTGGTGATGACGATAATAGTGGTAGTCTTATTTAAAACTACAACCATCTCCGTCGCCGCCACCACCATTACCATCGGTTGTGGTGGTGGGGGTGGCGACAGCGGTGATGGCGATGACAATAATAATGGTGGTCTCACTTAAAACGACAACCACTACTGTCGCCCCCACCACTATCACCGTTGGTGGCAGTGGTAGCAATGGTGGTGGCGATGGTAGTAGGGATGACAGTGGTAGTGGTGGCAATAACGGTGGTGATTGTGGTTTTAAATGAATTTATAGTATAAGGTTGTTTATAATTAGGTTTTAATCCCAGTAATCTATTTTTTTTTAATCTTGATCCAATAGTTGTTATTAGTTGTTTTTATGTTCTTATATAAGCAAGTGTTCTCACAAGAGTTGCTCCTTACATATATATATATATATATATATGTACATACATACATACATGTATGTATGTACATACATACATACATGTATGTATGTACATACATACATACATGTATGTATGTACATACATACATACATGTATGTATGTACATACATACATACATGTATGTATGTATATATACATATATGTATCTATACATACATATATATACATATATGTATATATATGTATATATATATGCCTAAATTATTCAGCAAAGATTTAAACGAAAAGCCATCATGATTTTAAAGGTAAAAATGTGCGTTGTGAGGGTATCATCTTAAATCCATTAAGTTTAAGAGTAATTCACTTCTTGAACATAAGGAGTTGCCTCACCTCACTACATGTTAATTCAATTCTTAAGACATTAATGCTTAAGCACAAAAATTCCTTTCCTTGTCCAGGATTTTTTTTTCTCTTTTCTTTTTCCTTCAAAATTTGCTTTCTGGACAATGGATATTGCCACGACACAACATTTTGTCTCCTTTCTTTCTTACAATGTTTAAAATAATAGGTACTATTTGAATGTAATTCTTAATAATTTTCGGACTACAGCCCAAGAAATGGCAAAAAGACTGTTTTGTCCGTAAAAATTAGTAATAATGATAATATTAATATAAATAAGTAAAAATAGGTAAAATTTATAAATAAATAAAACATTTTTGAGCTTAGAATAATATTTAGAAGATCAAAATATATTTTGAAAATTTTTATGAATTATTTTAAATTTATATGTAAAATAACCAAATATGCCCAATTGACTGTAAAAGCTCAATAGTAAACTTTTGACCTATGAAAATTCTAAAAAAATTATTTAAGTTATTTTTTAAATGATATATAATTTAATAAACTTATTTAAATATTTTCAAATTTTTTATAATTAATTTTACATTTTTGCTTTAATAAAATAATAAAAATATATAATAATAACAAATAAATAATAAAATGAAAATTTTGAAAATATCTTGTACAATGGCTGGATCATGGTCGTCCAACCAGCCCAAAAACATTGTGGCCATTCATTTGGTTTAAGAAGATAATATAAAAATTTTACAATTAAAATCAATTAACTTAAGTAAAAAAAAAAAAAACCACAAAAAGATTAAGTGAGGTGTGTTCTATTTTTTACCACATGTATAACAATAATATCCTTAATACTTATTTATTGTTTCTTGATTGTTTGTAATTACAATTGTAATTATGTTTGGAAGCCTAAATAAGAATTTGGAAGTCCTAAGAGTTCTAGTACAACTTAGAATAACAAATTCTATTTAAATTTAATTTATATAATTTTTTGGGTAGAAAACGCAACTATTTATAATAATTAAATTGTCCCAGAAGAGCAAAAATTAGGAATAATTCACAAGTAATTCAAAAATTCAATAAAATCATATTTTAAGTATAGAAATATGTTTAGAATATTATTTTATATTTATTGAAATTTTTTAGAAATTTTTAGAATTTTCTTAAAATTGACCCAAAAGTATTCTTGGTTAACTTTTAGAGCTCAATCAACAACACTAAATGAGCTCCAAAAATTATAAAAAAATTATGAGAGCAACATTATCAATAGTAGAAGGATTGTGAATGGTTATTCTACCATACTGAAAACTTTTGAGAAATTATTTAAAATTAAGTGCATAACTTTATTGGTTATAATAAGTAGCAAAAAATTATTTCTTTCACTCTTTCCCTCTCTATTTTTGGTTAGCATCAAACTAGGAAGGAAACTTGGTTGAGTGCAAGTCCTCTAAAGCAAAATGGTGCAATACTTAGTAAAATAACCAAGTTATTGGTCACTATAATACTTAAATAATATACCTAACCATACCAAATCTATTTGTTTACATACCCATATTTACCTCCCATTTAATTTACTTTATTATTCTTTTCTTTTCCTATTCCTTTTAGCATCTTTTCATATTTAACAATAGCAAATAAATATTTGCTATTTGATGTATCTATTATTGACCATGATGTATCTATTATTTCCTCTTATATTTTTTGAGCTAGTTTTGCTGTCAAAAAAAAAATAGCAAATGAATATTTGATAACTGGACTGCAAGGACAAATAAGTATGTTCGAGTGTAATACTGTAATTTTCATATTTAACAATAGCAAGTGATTTATTAAAAAAATTGATCTAGTTATATGAAAAGACGCTGAAGGAAATACGAAAAGAAAAAATAATAATAAAGTAAATTAAATGGGGTAAATAAGGATATGTAAAAAATGGATCTAATATAGTCAGGTGTATGATTTAAGTGTTATAGTGACCAATAACTTAGTTACTTTACAAAGTACTGCACTATTTTACTTTAGAGGATATGCACTCAACTTGGTTTGTCATTCCTTTACTTATGGATAAACATCATTAAATAAAAATAATTAAGAAATTTTGATTAAAAATAAATCAAACTCTACAAAAATTATAGACCACTTGTCTTTTTACCATGTGCCTATTTACCAAACCTCCTCAAAAAGCTCACTTCCACGCCCCACCCCCCCGGGGCGCCCCACTTCTTCTGATTTTTTCGACGCCCCCTTTTACACAACACAACACCTTATTTTTCTCTCCCAAAATCCTCATCATTTCTACCACCAATCTCAAGGATTTTTGAACCCTTGCTCTCTCAATCTCCATTGAAGGTGTTAGAAGCTTGGATTGGAGCAATTCACTTCCCCTTTTCCTCTTCTCTTCTCACGGTTTTTGCTCGAGGTAAGGGGAGGAGATGCTTAATTTCTATAATCGGTTTCAAGATGAGTCTAAGCATTAAGGGATGGCCCCTAATGCTTTCGTTGACCATTAATTTGTGTTTACACTTATGAAGAACTTGAATAATTAGTTTGGTTTGGCAATCAAGTGCCACGGCCTCATTGAGCCAAGAAGGCTAGAATGAAGTTTTTATGTTTATTTCTATGTTGTTAAAGATTGAAGGATGAGTATATAGATGGAAAAAAAATTGGATTATGTAGTGAGTAATTTGAAGCCTTGAAACTTTGCTTGTTTGGGAATTCTACTTAGTTTGCTAACCTTAAAATCATTAGGATAAAGTTTTATACCTACTACTATTATGATCTAGAAATTAAGAGATAAGTTGTGTGTAAACTAATTTAAGCAATGGGTGAAAGTTATTATGTGTTAGCTAATAACGAGTCATGCACTAGAAAATATAAGTTTCAATTCTTTAGGTGATTAAAATTGGGAAGTCTTGAATTATGTAATTCAAACTAAGCAAATTGAACTCTTAAAGACTATGAGCATGTCACAGTTTTAGGGTGATCTAAGGAAGGGTTAGTGACTCAGTTTAGTTTGATTAATGTCAACTTATTAGGAGGTGAATTAAATTAATAAGACTTAAATTTTATAGAAACTTTTCTTTTTAAATGGAGAAGGTGTGCAAAGGCATCACAATAGGGGATGAGATCCCAATTAGGTTGGCACTGCAACCACTATCTATCATTTGCAGCATGCCATACATTCGTTAAAAAGAGGAAAAAACAAGTATAGTGCCATGGGGGGACCAAACCAAAACCATGGCAGAGCAATAAAGAACAGCAATTAGTGGAATCTATAATTAGGAAGACCTAATATATTATGATAGAAGTACTGACTAGTGACGTGAGGAATAGGGTCCCACCAACAGAGCCTAGGTGCAGAAATTCCATATGATGCAAGCTTGTCTATGCAACTATTGCCTTCACGATGAATATGGAAGACTCTTAAGCACATACTTTTGGAGAGCAAGACACAATTATTCCGCCTTGTACGGAGCTACCAAAAAACATGGGAGACAGAATTAAAAGTGAGTACGACCAGCTTGGAGTTGTATTCCAGCCAAAGATTGAGCCATCGTTTATCGTAGGTGAGCTCTATGGCAAGCATAGTTGCGATTAGTTCCGCAGGGAGGATGAAAACGATCCCGCTGGAGTAGCAAAAAATGAGTTGCATTGACATTTTATAGAAACTAATTAGAATCTAATTTCAAGAACTAATTTTATCTAATAGTTTATAAATATAGATTTAAACTAGAAGTTTCATTAATAACCATAATTAAAGAAATTGAAAAGTAATAGTGTTTATAAAACATTAAGTCAAAAGGTTAGTTAAAGAAATAAGTTATTAGTGTCTTTAATGAATTGAACTTTGGGTCTATATTATGTATGAAGGATGAATGTGAAGGATGGTATAAGAATCAAGTAATGATGTTAATGGATTTAATCCATTTGCCTACATGAATAAAGTGAATGAATGAAAATCATTGCATGGTGATTTTGATGATGTTGAATGAGATATGGATTGATATATGAATTGACTTGATTGTTTCACCTGATTATATGAAATGGTACGAGAACGAAATGATGATAAGGAACTTAAAAGTTCCCTGTGAGTCAACCATGGTGCCAAAGGAATGAGAAATGAAAGTTAGATAATGATTAGTGATGAAATTGAGATTTGGATGAGATGTTGAATTGATTATCAGGCTACCTCTGTTGTCTAATTACCATACATATGTTGAGGTATATGGGCAAATATCGAAAAATAGAGGGGATTCTGCTGAATTTTTGGGAGAAATATGAAAAATTGAGATAAAATGCCTTGTACTAGTTTAGGTAGATGCATTATGTGCATTGTTGAGAATGATCATAGGAGAATGATAGGATTGGTACCCCACAAAATATAGGTAGGGACTCTACAAAAGTTTAGGGGTAAAGTCATTCGAGTTGTGAAATCCTAATAGCAGGAACATATAGTCTGAAGCTGGGAGACTCACATAAATCGGCTTGATATTCCCGACAACTGTCCAGCATCACTGGAATTGGTTAAAAGTTTCCTTCAGGTAGCTTAATATGGCATAACTCCCTTGATTATATTATGATATGATGTACCTAATAGAAGGAATATTTACTCCCAATTATTCCCCATAGATTAATGATTATGATGAGAATGAAAAGAAAATGGGCCCACATGCATATGTCAGTGTAACTTAGAAAAGACCATAGGTTCCCCTTGCATAACTTATCTCAGATGATCACAATGATTACTCTATTTGTTTGATTCCTAAGACTGCATTTTGTGACTAGTGATTTAGAGATTAATTCACCTCACTCATTTCTTTTTTTCTTTTCTTTCGTATGTATGTACTTGGCAAGTTATGGTGGATGGCAACTGACATTGATGGCTCATTTTCCTTTGATGGGGAGGATTATCCTTTGCATTAGTGACTATGGTACTTGGTAGCATGACGAGTTTTCTCCCTGTGGATACTACTCCAATGGTACAACTAGCTAGTTTGACTAGTCTTCTTAGTTTGACCTATCCCCCCTACATCTGGATACGTTTAATGCCACTATCACCTTCATCTTCGAATTCGACTTTGCGAAATGCATAGTTTGGACCCATTGTGCAATATTTTGAGACTTCTTCTCCCAGGATTGTGACACCTCTTCGTTCTCTCCCTGAGTATGACCCGAGTACTCAATTTAGCTTTATATTTCCTACTTGGGCTACTACACTTGCCTCTAAATCCCATAGGTCCAATAGGTGGCTGGAGGAGGATGACTACTTAGCAAATAAGGAGGATTTTGAAGATGACCCATTAAAGACTTCTTGTTAGAGCTTTTGATGGTTTATACACACTATAAGAAAATCATCATTTAACGGCAACCATAAGTCATCACTAATATATGAAAGTCGACGCTGTGTGTAGTATAGCATCAACTTTGTGTCGGCTTCGTGGTCACTGGTAACATGTCCATAGCAAAATCTTTACGTCTGTAAAAGGAGGTTGTTAAATAGCAGTGGCCATAAAATAGGCACAACCATGAAAGCTTTTTATTTTGTAAAAAAGGCCACCATTACATTTAGCATTTACAATGTGGATGCAAGACTAACGCTACTAATGTCAGTTGTGTAACATCTTGGGTTTTATCAACCTTGATCAAGTGATTATCCCAGCTTACCTCTAAGGCCTCCGCAAGTAGGTCCCTACCTTTTATTCCTCAGCGTACCAAACTGTAGCTTTTCTAGTAGGGTGTCATGCTACTGCATGTTCCTTGCTTTACATTACTCACTAACTTATTAATTTGTTACTTCTCAAGCAAAGATTTTTCCTGGTCCCATTTATCTTGAACATTAGTACAATTTTTTTTTTCCAAATGTCTTTGCCTCATACTGCAGAGACTTAATTTATATCATTTCTAAATATAACTAACTTCTATAATTGCACAATAGAAATAAAACATTTCATAAATGATATATTCAAAGAAAAAAATTGTAATTTAGAAAATTAAATATATAATTAAAACTTTTAATCTTAAAATTATTGTTTCACTAAGGTTAAGGTTATAAAACCTACATTCTAATTTATAGATTTACTAACTTAAGCTTAGATTATTACTAAGTAATCATAATCTAAATTTCAATTACTAGAAAACAATTAACTAAAAATTTTCTATTTTGTTTTAATTAGGCCGTGAACCCATAATTTTTTAATTTTATTTGGGTTTTTAATCAAAAATTTCATCATTTTCTTCCTCAAAAACCGTGAACTAGTGAGAGTAGTTTTAGAAAGAAAAAAAAATCTTTTATCAATACCTATTTTAATTCATCATTTCTTATGCCAATTTCACTTATCCATTTAGTCAATTTACAATGCTAAATTTTAAACCTCCTTGAATTAAATACAAATCATGAGCTTCTTAATAAGTATAATTTTATCAACTAATCATAAACTAAGCTTCTTAAAAAAAAATTACTTGATTCTTTTCTTTCAAATTCAAAACTGTGACTACACATTTGCAAATGAAGGTTTTAAATTCCTATAACAACATTCCAAAAATTTCATCAAGATCTTCTTTTATACTAGGTGAAATTGTGAGCTTTAATAAGCAATATAAGGTAACAAAAATTTTCTTTTACTAATCTTAACATAAACTAAACTCTTCTACTTTATTAATGTTCATAAACCTTCATAATTTTATCAAAATTTCAGTAGCATTACAACTTATTAATTTCATCTTTAAAATCAAAATTTAGCATCAACCATCACAACAATGTAAAGAAAACAAAAGCTAAACTTATACATTTAAAGGGTTTGGAGGAAAACCCTTCCTACCAATATGTAAAATGACTATAATTTAGTACTAACCTCACTCCCTCTCCCCCTCCCCCCCCCCCCCCCCCCCCCCCCCCCCCCCCCCCATTACTTATTTAAATAGATGAAATGAAGAGGAAGGATGATGATGATGTTGGTTTCAAGCTCCTAGTAAGAGAGGTTTCCTAAATGATGGACAAGAAGCAAGATTTTGGTATGATAATGGAGTAAAAAAAAATTATAGTGAGAGGCCTGTTTATGAGTGTTTTGGCTAGCAATGGAAGGAAGAGGATAATCAAAATCTGTCCTAATAGAGGCCTATTTATAGAGAAGAAAGGTGGATTAGATATATCCAATAATGACATCATCAATATGTCAAAATTCCTATTTTTATTTCTTGTAATTTATTAACTTGACATGTGTAAAAAAATAGAGTGGTGAGTCACCTAGACTAGGGTTGGGACATGTCCAGCTGAGGTATCCCACAATCTCAGTGTTTTATTTTCTTTGCACCTGAATCAATTGGAATCGATTAAATTATTGAAACTTTAGTAATTTAGCTTTTAACATCAAATTAATGAAATTTAATGTGAAACTTTGCACAAAATTATTTTTTATTTAAAATTAATTTCTAATAATTAATTTTAAATTTATTAACTTAATTTCAAATTTATTAACTTATTTTCAAATATTTATTTATTTATTTAATATTTTTAAGTTAAATTTCATATTAAATTCTTTTTAATTCAAAAAATATTAAAATTTTTATGAAAATTTTAAAATTAAATATTTCACCTATAATGAACTGAGATCATCATTTTCACCATTTCTAAATATCAAATCAAGATTGGTTTGGCTTAGTAGACAACTAGGGATATTTTGGTCATTTTACATTGAAACTTTAGAAAATTCCTAAAATTATATTTTAATATATATGACATGATTTTAAGCTTAAATTTACATTTATTGTCAATTGAATTTTTTTCTCATGTTAGCCTTTTATGTTGAGAAATAGGACGAAATCGTCATTTTCTCATTTCTTTGGGCTCCGTCTTGAAAAAATGATTAAAATCACGATTAGATAGTTTCCAAAATTTTGAACACAATGGTAAGGAACAGAGTTTTGAGATTCCTTCCTAATTTTGCATAAATAATTCATCAAATATTAGG
The DNA here is from genome assembly GCA_004329165.1 of Spatholobus suberectus. NCBI lineage: Eukaryota > Viridiplantae > Streptophyta > Magnoliopsida > Fabales > Fabaceae > Spatholobus > Spatholobus suberectus. The sequence continues at coordinate 56,692,493 of CM014731.1, read as the reverse complement.
AAAATAGTTGAAAATTTGAGGTAGAGGTGTTACACTGCTAATGAGCAATATCCACAACATCAATCCTAGGAAGCGATTGAGAGTACATATACCCATGCACAAGGTACTAACATATAGTCATCATCATCATCTCAAGATACGAGCCCAAGGCTCCTAAGGTATGTTCTCAACCAATCTTGGTGATGCTAAGTCGGTGTTAGTGCTATTAAGCTCGTTAAGTGATTCTCCCGACATTAGGGCACTACCTTAACCATTAAGACTTTCACCACTCGATACCAAATCCTTTAGACCTCTTCAATGGTCCCTATGTTTCATCTCGCAGTATATCAAACTGTAACTTCTCTCTCTTAGGAACTCATGCCCATTGCATGGTCCTTCATAACCTTATTAGCTCATCATGTCTTATCACGTGACAGACTCAATAATCACAACTTGTCATCTCCGAAATCTCAAACAAAGATTCCTCTAATAAGGTACTTAATCATCAACACCTTTTTCAAAGGTATTGTCTCAAATTAATATCGCAGCTCCTCCATCACATAGCCATGTTATAATTTATTCTCAAAATAATCTTTTTATTCTTTTGATAAAAATCCCGAAGTTAAAAAAGAGCTACACACACGCACATAATTAATTATTATTTTTCTATGTTTCTAACTTATCTGCTAAACAATTATTATTTTGAAAATCTCAATATATACCTTTAATTATAAAATCTTCTAATTGAATTTGTTTGCCAAAAATACTATAAATTTTCATATTTATAAATTAAGAATATTTTCAATAAATTCTATTGATTATTTTTCTATTAAAAACTGAAATTTATATAACTTAAACTTCACTTATCATTTAATTTGATACTAATCTATCTAGAAACTTTCTTAATTCTAATTATAATATTTTAAATTTTAAATTTTCTTCTAAAATATTTTACAATGGCCGAAGACCATTTTTCTAAAAAATAACCCAAATTAATGTACTACAAAATATATTTTATTGCTAATTTAAATAAATATTTAACATTTTTTATGAAAATATTTTTTCTAGGTCACTTAAGGTGGCCGAATGATATAATTTGCACTCTTAAACAAAAATCTTAATTTTTATATCATTTATTACAGGATTAATATATAATCTAATAATACTAATTAATAAAATAAAAACAATTTCTTACCGCTTTTGGGAACTCCATGGCCAAATGTCATGTTTAGTTTCCTAAAGAAAGATCTAAAAGTTTTTTATCACATAAAGAATTATTTTCAAGCATTTATAATTTATTTATATAAAATAGTAGATATAATAATAGTAAGTAAAAATAAAAATTTTCCATTCCTCTTCATGATCAACTATGGCCGAATATTGGAGGCCCAATAATCACCATGATTTTGTTTTAATATGAACAAAATCTCAATAAAAATCAAGATCCAAATCATATAATCACCATACTCAAACATAAACATCAAACAATTTATAGATCTCACAAATAATGGTAAAATAAACCATAAAATGGATTAAGAACGTAATACCACCACATATATGATATGAACAAGCGTATTCATGGGAGAAATTAATTTTAAGACAATATAAACAATAAATAAAGAAAATAAAAGCTAAAAGAGATTTGGAGGCCAAATCTCATCCCACATCCTTTGATAAGTGATATAATAAAAATAAACACCCCTCGCCTTACCTCAAGGAGACAAGGTTGAGAAGCAAGAAAATGAAAGAGATTTCATGTGGGAAGGGGAGAGGAATTTTGGCCATCATGAGGAGAAGAAGGAAGAAATGGGTTTTTGTGTAGATGTGGTGGAAAGGCTTATCTTATTGATAGTAGAATTTTCTAGTATTTTTTTAATTAAATTTTTAATTGATAATTGGTCATGTTTATCCATCTCCTACTAATCCTTGAGTGGATCCTTATCTCTAAGAAACTAAAGTTTATCCATAATTGACTAGAAGACTTAGTTTAGCTTTTAGTGACCCACTCATGAGCACATATTAGTAGAGTGTGTTTGGTTAGCTTATTCTTGATTTAAAAGTTACTTTTAAGTTAAAGTTGAAAATAAGAGTTTAAAAAAATAATTAAAAGTTGTTGTCAATTTTTTTTTTTATTTTTAGCTTAAAAACTCCTTTTAAGTTGAATGTCGTTTGATAAAAAAATTTAAAAATTTTAATTTTATTTAAAACTAGTTATTTTTTCCAATAAAAAAGTATATTTATACAACAAAAATATTGTATAAAACATCTTTTCATTTCATTTTCCAGTTGTTTTATAAATAATTACAAAAATATTATCTTATTGTTGAATTATTTTTATTTTAAAATATTCATATCAAAATATTCTTATATCCTAAATGAAAAATAATATGATATTTCTATAATTATTTGTAAAAACAAGAAAAATAAAAACATATGTTCCAAAACTAAATAAACCTTTAATGTCACTGTAATATATTACTAATACAAAAATTTTCCTATTGCTAATCTATGTGGGATTCAACACCTTTACAGTATAAAGTAAAAAAGCAAAGCAAAAAGAAAATATAGCGACATTGTAAAAGCTCAAATTGGGTTCAAATTGGGGTTCTCTGAAAAAAGTTTAATAAAAGCTCTGCTTAAGCTATATTGGTTAGCTTTTTAAAAGCTACTTATTATTATAATTTGTTTTTTAAAATAAGCTACTTATTTTTTTAAGTACTTTTATATAAAGAGTGTTTAAGCCCAGCTTTTACTTATAAGGAGAAGTTAAGTTAAAATAAGCTGGACTAAATATACCCAAAATCTAGAATCTTCTTACTTAATTTAGCTTAGGCTTTAATTTTAATTTTAATTTTTCTAACTTTATTAATTTGGGCTTAAAAATTTGAGCTTCAATTTCCAGCACATTAGGCGTGCCATCCTAATGCAACCTAACAAAAATTTTATTCAAATTTTAATGGTAAATGGTTAATAATTCTATAATTAATCTTATTCTACTAAAATATTATAGTTTTGTTCTAATTATGTGTAAATGGTCATGATGCTTTTTAGACATGTGATATTAATGTCCTAGATAATTTATACATTTTAAAAATAACTTATATAATTTTCCTATAATTTTTAGCTAATTAAAATGCATTTTAAGCTAAAAATATTTATTAAAAAAATTTTTTAATATAATAAAAAAATTTCAAAATAATTATTTTCATGAAAATATATTTTAGAAAATTTTCTCACAATTTTTTGGATATTAAAAAGACACTGGTTTGACTCTATAGTCAACTAGGGTATTTTAGTCATTTTGTAGAGAAATTTCAAAAAAATTCCGAAAATTTTTAAAATTACATTTCAACATTTAAAACATTTTTTTAAGATCAAATAAATTTTTATCCCTATTTTAACCTATTTAAAAATTATTTCATCTTAATTCTTTTTATAAGAATTTTTGGGGATGTGAATGTCATTTTTTCATTTCTCTAAGCTCCGGTCTGAAAAAATTATTAAAAATCACAATCGAATAGTACTCAAAATTCTAAGAGCAATGGTGAAAGCCAAAATTTTGATATTCCTACCCGATTATTCAAAAATAAATACAGAACAAACTAGAAAAATGGTTAAGATAGAAGGTAAGGGTGTTATAGTGTTCAACATAATTGGCATTAATGCACCATTAATTCTTTCTACAATATTCTTGGCCATTGTCATGGCCAGATAATGTGTGGAACATATTTTGACCAAAATGCCTTAAATTGCTCCTCCTATTTCCTCTTCCTTTAATACTCTAATCATCACAATTTAACAACTTATTATTGCGATTTCATGAGCATGAGTTGCATTTTTAGTAGTTGACACAAGTCCTAGTTGTATGGTAACCATTATAGACTTTCCTCGTGCATCATATGCATTGGCTGCCTTCGTGTGATCAGGAATTGTTGAGGTGGCCCTTATAATGGGGGAAGATTGAGGGATAACTCCACTATTTCCCCCAACTAATTAAAATCACTATGAATACGTTTTTTCTTTTTTCAGATATTATCATTTTCAACCTGTCGATCCCTATAATTGGGATTAAATTCACCATTAATTCTTTCAACAATATTCTAGCCCTTGTCATGGCCAAATAATATGGGAACATATTTGGCCAGAGTTTGAATGCCTTAAATTGCTCCTATTTCTTCCTTCTTTAATACTCCCATTATTGCGATTTAAAATCTTGTTATTGCGATTTCATGAGTATGGCTTGCATTTTTAGTAGTTGACATAGGTCTTGATTGCGTGGTAACCACTATAGACTTTCCTTGTAGATTAGATTCATTGGTTGCCTTTGTGGGATCAGAACTATCGAGGTGGTCCCCACAACAGGAAAGGATTGGGGGATAACTCCATTGTTTTTTCAAATTGATTAGAATCATAATGGATACATTTTTTCTTTTTCCAAATCTTCTCATTTTTTACCTGTCCAGCCCCATAATTAAGATTAAATGCACCATTAAGTCCTTCTACAACATTCTCTCCCTTCTCATGGTCTGATAATGCATGGAACATATTTTGGGCAAAATCTAAATGCCTTAAATTGCTTCCCCCCATTTCATCCTCCTTTTAATGATCCCATTATTGCAATTTAAAACATTATTATTGTGATTCCATGAGCATAAGTGGCATTTTTAGTTATTGACATAGGTCTTGGTTGTGTGGTAACCACTATAGACTTTCCTCGTGCATCATATTCATTGGTTGCCTTCATGTGATTAGGAATTGCTAAGTTGTCCCCACAATGGGAAAGGATTGGAGGATAACTGTATTGAGGTCAAATCCCTCTCTTATGATGAAGTTTTAGTGATAACAAACTGTTAAGAAGTAAATTCTAAGTCTTCTAGACTTATTATTACTAATTGTTTGCTTTGAGTTGTGCTTATAAGAATAGGACTTGATTAAGAAGCATGGAAGAATGTGGAAAGCATCAATCCAAAGTATGCCAACCTCCAAAAATAGGTTCTGCTGTTCAGAAGCAGCCCTACTAGAAGGAATGATAACCAGAAGCATACAAAACTGATTATGCTATTCAAAAGGTCAAAGTGCAGTAAGATCAGAAGCTGTGTATGATCAGAAGGTGAATCTAGGCAATAAGTAGTTAGATAAGAAGCTACACATGACAAGAAGGGTCACCAGAAGATACAAGACTAAACAAAGAATGAGATACAAATATCTGCATTCAGAAGCACCTACACTACGAAGAGCATGTCCAAGAGTCAGATCAACAAGATTTCAAAAGCAAGAATATGCATAGATCTTCAAGTTTTGACAAGTTAAAGCAACCAGAAGCATAAAAGACTACCACACAAGCATTGCGGTTACCAGAAGCAACCATAAAAAGAATCTTGCATATGCAAGTCTTCAAAAACAACATTCCTTACTAGATTTAGAAGTTGTCAAGGAATGAACCATTAGAGAGCTAGCCAAAACCAACTATCATAAAATCACATTTGAATTCATGCTAACTGTACTCGAAAAAAGGAAGCACAAAATAGTTATATTGGACTTTAAAAGTTGCAAAACAGACAGAGGTGGCAATCAAGAGAACAACTGTATGAAAAGGACAACTCATACACTGTTTGACCGAGTTAGAATTCCCTCCGACAACTATAAACGACTACTTTAAAGCCTATGAAAACACTCTCATTCAAAGGAGCACATTACACCAAACAAAAGCAAAAAAGAGGGGTAAAGTTTAGAATTTGAGAGAGAGATTAACTTTTGTTAAAAGAGTTCTCCTTAGCCAAAAGACTATAATCTTTGTGTTAACCTTAGTGTCCATCTTAAAGAATGTATACAAGCCTCTTTTCTTGTAAATCTCATGTGTTAAGTATTGAGAAGGTGAGTGATAGAGTTTATCCAAATAAAATCTGTGAAGGGAACTCAGAAGATCAGTCAAGGGATTGGTGCTTTTGAAGTGTGTTTGTAAGCAAAATTGAGTTAGTTGTGTGTGTCAACAGCAAGGTTGTTGTGGGTTGAAGCCTGGAGAGGCTTGTGAAAGAATACTTGGGTTGAGAAGACTTGAAGAGGTAAGAATACATAGTTTAGAACCTGTAGAGGTAAGAATACTAGCCTGGAAAGGTAAGAATACTCAAGTGAAGACTTAAAGAGGTAAGAATGCTAACATACCTGCAGAGGTAAGAATACTGACCTAGAGAGGTGAGAACACTCAAGTAGACCTGTAAAGGTAAGAATACTGGTTTAGTGCAGCCTATGGAGGCTTGAGAAGAATGTTGGTGAAAGCATATGGAGGCTTAAGTGGAAATCCTACAAAGTGTAAGGACTAGATGTAGCCCATGTTAAAGGGTGAACCAGTCTAAAATACTGTGTGCAGAATCCCTTCCCCTTACTTCTCATTGTTATTTGCTTCTCATTGTGTGCTCTACTGCTTAAGAATAACTAGAACATAACTAAACTCATTTTTTTTTGTCAGGTCTAAGGGATATAAATTTGTTTTTCGTATTTTAGAAGCAGCCATTTTATTAGAAAAACCAAGTTATAATCTAAACTAGAAATTTATAGATTGAAAAACTTGTTTTTCAAATATTATCTTCTTAACACTCAAACTGTTTTCACAAACCATTCAATGGTAAGTATGTGAAAGTCTTTTCCTTGATACTAACCAACTTTTGATTGCCAAGAAGTACCTTGAGCAACAAAGTCAGAAGTTATTTTTGGATAGTGCAAAAAAGGTCAAAATTGTCAAAGGTCGCTATTCAACCCTCCTTATAGTAACTTTTTGATCCACTTCAAACTCTAGTATTCTTCCCACCTGATTAGAATCACTATGGATATGTTTTTTTTTTTTTTTTCAAATCTTATCGTTTTCAGCCTATCCAACCCCATAATTAGGATAAAATACACCATTAATTCCTTCTACAATATTCTTGACCTTGTCATGGAACATATTTTGGGTAGAATTTAAATGCCTTAAATTTCTCCCCTTATATAATCCTCCCTTAATACTCCCGTTATTGTGATTTAAAACCTTATCGTGTTTTCCTTTTTTAACAATTAACCAATCCTCATACAGATCTTCCATAACAAAATTAACATGATTGTCATGTAATGGATTAGGATTTTCATGTGGGCTTACACCTCTATTGCTCATATTTTTGCCCACCATCCTAGATAGCCACCAACGATGAACTTTCCTTTTTCTTTCTCTCTGGGCAACTACCGGTGACGTGGCCATAAAGACCACAATATTTACAAATCAAATGCAATTCTTTATATTCAACATTAAACCAATGGTTTCAAAAAAAAATCGTCCCACTATTGGATGATTCAAATCACTTTCCACATACTTTAGCAAATTGTCCTCTAGTTGCATTAATGGTAGTCATGTCCACTCACATCAGTCTAACAAAGACCGATGCTAATGCTAAAAGAACACTTTCATCATATTATTCCATAATTAAACAAGGAAACGCAGTCCAGATTAGGGTGTTATAGATCTTTGTGTCAGATGCAACAAAGTCTGGCATCCATTCATAATGGGGTAATGATCAAAAGTATCAGCGAAAATGGTGGTCAAAGACCAATGGATGTTTTTTGTCAAATATGTATGAACATGATGGCATTTATTGTGTTGCTAGTTTTGGCTTATATTACATTTGTTGCTTGTTGATTGATAGTAAATCAGTAATATCCCTACTTGGACAAATAATAAATAGAAAAGAAAATGCATTTAATCATAAAATCATTATTCAATACTTTTACATTTAATTTCAATAAATAAGAGGATGTTGTATTGTAGGAGGGTTTAGAATTATTTGTGATTGAACTTCTATTTGGGCTTTGTTTTCTTGACTTTGTTATTATAGAAAATTACAATTTGCCTAACCTAATCGACAACCCTCGTATGGCTTTTTTGCTTGGTGGCGTGCCTTTTTTGGATAAGTAGGTGAAACGTTTAAGACCCTGAACCAAACCAAAAGTAATTTTAGTTTAGATAAAGTGGGTTTACTAATGTATACAAATAATGATTATTGTCAACCTAATGCTAGTCACACTCAGGAAAGTATGTGTGGGAGAAGAAAGGTGAGTTGACATTCTTCATATGTTTTATTTTGAATGGATTATCTATGCTATGTGTATCTCTTGCACATTGCTCTGTTGAGTGAATTACTTGATACATAGGCTTGGGCTATTTTTTTGAGATGGTTTTATAAGAAAGTTTAATATATACTCAGAGGAATATGTCAACAGGTTTAGATTTTCAAATTTTTTGTGGGATTTAGTTGATTGGGGAGATGATTAATTTTTAACAGTTACTTGGTGCAGGCTGCTCATGGTCTTATGACAATACAAAGAGTGTTAACTCAAATTTGATGGAAGCTTTTAGATTTTTTTTGATGTATTTGGCATTGTTTTGGTGTAACTCTATTATTTTCTATATTATGGATGATAATACTTTTTGTCATTTAATTTGTGATCCTACTGAATAATTGTTGTTCAAGTGATTAGTATATATGGCTTAGGGTTTTTGGTTGAGTTTTGAAAATTTCAAAAACTACAATTAGTTTAGTTTTTAAAAATTAGTTTTAGTTTTTTTTTTCTAATTTTTGGTTTCAAAATAAACTCACTTTAAAATTTCTTATTCTGTTAAAATTAGTTTAAGAATATGTTTGTGTGGTGACGGCAACAATGATGGTGGTGGCGGTGGTAATGTCGACGATGACGGTTGTGGCGGTGCCGACGGCGGTGGTTATGGCGGTACCGGTGGTGATGGTGGTGGTGGAGTTGGTGGTGGTGATGACGTTGCTTGTGGTGGTGGTAGTAGCGCTGGTGGTCGTGATCGTGGTCGTGGTGGTGGCGGTGACGATGGTAATGGTCATGAAGCTTGTGGTGGTGGAGGCGATGTCGGTGGTCATGGTAGTTATGGCAGCGGTAATGGTGGTGGCAGTGCTGGTGGTCATGGTGGTGATGGTAGCGGTGGTGGTGGTGGTAGCGGTAGTGGTGGTGGTGACGGCGGCTGCAAAGATGGTGGCAGCAGTAGTGGTGGTGGTGACAGTGGTGATGACAATGGCGGTAGTTGTAGTGGTGGTGGTGGTGGCGAGAAAGGCTATTGTCAAATATAATGATGTGTATTTTTTTAAAAAAACCAAAAACCAAATTTACAAATCCTTTTTTCTTGGTTTTAAAAATGAATGTAAAAGTGTTTTGAAATTGAGCTAAAAACCATTTCAACTCCATTTTAGCCAAACAGGTTTTGTTTTGAAAATTGTATTTGAAAACTAAAAACCAAAGACTCGCAACCACCCCAAACGGGCCCTTAGCTGTTCTAAACCACAAAGATGGTTTGCAAGTTAGTGGAAGGAAGAAATAGACATCATTGCAATATATTTTTTAGCATGGAGATTGGTTATAATGAGTACCACACTACACCAGGAACAAATTTTAGTGGTGGTGGAATAATATTGAGTTATTGCTTGGAAACTTTTTAAGGAAGTTAAAATTTTATTTAAGTTAAATATTGAGCTATTTGAAATTTTATGAACTTTTGAACTGGGATGTACCTTTTTTATATGGACTTATTCCATACCATTCCTTCATTTGTAAGTTTAAGGAATGGAAAGAAGGTCATATCAAATGCTGAAGAAAAAGCATCAGATGATTTGTTTATCTTAAAGGGTGTAGTGCTTGCAGGTTAGCATTGTTTTTAGTTTTAAATTTTCATAAATTAGCATAGTCTTACACTTGATATTGCAAGCTAGTTTGGGTACCATACATAGTGTTGAGGAAGTTCATGAAGTAGGTTATTAGCATCTAGGCATGTGTTACTTTCATGATTTTACAATATTTTCTATATGATTCTTTTTTATTTGAAAAATGTAGGAAGCAAGACCTATATAGAGTGCTAAACAAGAAAAATATATAAAGAAATTGGACGTGTGTGTTCTTGTTTCCTTATGAATAGTTCCTATTAATTGGTTAATCATAATTTTTTTCCTTATAGAAATGCATGTTTGACATTTTTTTTTATCATTTATCGTTATGGTTATCATAAATTCTAACTTATAAAAGGGAATAGGCTAAGGCCAAGCAAGTGTTACATAAAGAGTAGGAAAATGTTTGGAGACTCACACTAGACTAGGACCAAACCATAAAAAAATCTAGGACAAGTTCAGGATATGGGCAAAGAGTTAGCTAATGCATTGTGTGCAGTTGCATCTGTTGAGTCGAGGGTTGTTGTTGCTGAGATACATGTTTTTGGTTCCTCTCTTTGTATACCTTTTTCTTAACAAATTGTAAGTTTGATCTCTATACACAAGTGAAACTCTCTAATCTTCAAAGAAAAATGGGTTCCACAAATGACAAGGTTTGTTTCTTTGATTGGTTTTATTAATTCCAGAAGTGTGTTGTTGATGGCAGTCTTTTAGATCTATTAGTCTTAGGCTTTATGCTCCTTATGGTTAGCGTGTAGAATCTTTTTGTTGAATATCATTTCCAAGTTAAAATTTTTGTGGACTTCCTTACAATCATAAATTTATGCTTTTAAGTCTAACATATTGTAATTTTGAATGTAGCTTGTCGAAATGGATGGTGAAAATGGCCTTCCACTTTATCAAGTGGAGAGGTGGACATAAATTTTTACGATGGTTGGGGTTGACTTAAATTTTAGGAGTTGGATAAGCTCATTTCATGACTTAACTTTTGTTTTATGTATTAATTTTTCATATTGTTCTTGAAAAAAAAAGAAAGTAAACACTACATCATATACCTTTCAAAAACTAAAATATGTAGTACTACCTCCTTATAATTTCGATTCTATAGTAGTTGAGTTTTTTTTTTCTTTTCTATTGTAGAAAGCTTTGCTTCTTTAGCTCACTCTCTTGTTTTGGTAAAATTACTAGGGCCAATTTTGCGATTTTAAGAATGTGTATGAAATTAATAGAGAGGCAATAATCCTCTCTATGTTTCTTATTCAAGAGGGAAATACTCTCCCACTACCTAGGTCTAAAATAAAATAGGTCATAGGATTCTCTATTCATTCCTTCAAATATGTCAATAAATACAGTTTAGGGAAGCCTTAAATTGGAGGAGCACCCTACAAGTGTCTTGATCCTGCACAAAATACAAAAATAATACTGTTTATTTGAAAATAAAACTAGCTTCTAATAGTTATAGTCCTTGAGCCAAATGAGCTCATGTTTTTCTCTTTTGGGCCTATTGGTACTAGGCCTTGATGGTCTATCAATACGGCATGCTCCAAAATGGCCTTTGTCCTCAAAGGGTCGAACCTATGTCAGCGGGATGCAAGTAGGAGGTCATTAATTAGAACTTGGATCCTCTGCAGCAACTATGCTGCAAAATCTGAACCATTAATTAATTAGAGAAAATGTAATCAACGATTGAGATTTTTCCTGTAGAGAAATCCCTGCTGCAGAGGCAGCAAAGGATTTGATTCTCATTAATTAGGTTAGGTGGCATATGAAGGTGGCTAGGAATGGATGGAGGAGATTGAGGGTTAGCTGAAGAGTTAAGGGAATTTGATGATCATGAAGTAGGGAACAAAGTGGGGTGGAGGCTAGCTGGGTTCAGGGGTTTTTGAATAGATAAGTGGAGTAAGTGTGGCAGGTAACTCAGGGTTAAATGGATTAGTAGGCAAAGGAAGAGAGAGAGATGTTGGTCAAGGGAGTTGGGGAAGGGTTAGGGTCTTCTTCATCGAAGGGAACTGAAATGGGTAAAGTTGGTGGTTTCAGGGGAGGTGGACCGACAAAGCAATGAAACTGAAAGACATGGAAGACTAGGTGCAGCCTAGCAAAGTCTAGAAAGGCGAGCTCATAAGTGGCATATTCGATGCGACGGACAACGCAATAAGGGCCATGGAAGCGATGCTCCAACTTTTGGGATGCTGATGAACAGAAGAAGCGTAGGCGATATGGCAGTAAATGGAGCAAAACCCAGTCATCAAGTGCGAACATGAGATATGTGCATATCCTGTTCGCTTGTATCTACATCCTTTGAGTTGTTCTACGTAAATTGTCTATTAACTTTGTTAACACTCACGAGCACAATTGTAGGGATAAGGTGGCCTCCGATGATGTGAACATCACATGACTATCATATGCAGTGATGTCCAGTGGACAGCGGCCATACACGGCCTAAAAAGGGCTCATACCGATGGTGAAGTAAAAAGATGAATTATACCAGTACTCAGCCAAATGGAAAAACTAGTGCCAATGATGAGGGTGTGAACTTGTGAAACAATGAAGATATGTTTCCAAACAACGGTTCACAACTTCAGTCTATCCATCAATTTGTGGATGATAGGCCGAAGAAAATTTGAGCATTGTCCCTTGAAGACGAAAAACCTCTCTCTAGAAAGAGCTGATGACATGCTGGTCGTGGTCAGACACTTTCGATTTGGGAATGCCATGAAGTTTGCAAACTTCAACTGAAAAAGGGCGAGCAAGCGACTGAGCAATAAAAGAGGTCAGTAAAGGAAAAAAATGTGCATATTTGGATAAGTGATCAACAATCACCCATTTAACTGTGTGGCCCTGTGAACTAGGTAAGTTTGTAATGAAATCCATACTGAGGTCCTCCTAGACTTGATTTGGTTGAGGCAAGGGCTAGAGTGACCCTACTTGTTTGGTGGTACTTATTTTGTTGGCATTGGAGGCAAGTTGCGATGAAGTATTTGGTGTCTTGGTACATGCTTGGCTAGGAAAACAAGGCAGCGAGGCATGCCATGGTAAGCTTGAGGCTGGAGTAACCAGCTAAAGGCTAGTATTCTAACAAGATATGGTTGCACCAATCTGCATGATTAGGCATGAAAATCCTATTTTGGTAATATAACACTCCATTTGAAAAGTGAAAATGGGAACTCATAGAGGTTGTGTTCTAACTTTTGTTTCTCACTCTATGCCTATAGTGTTTGAGGTATAAAAATGTTCCTCCAACAGTTGAGGAACTAGAGATAAAATGACACAATTAGGCAGAAGAGACCTGATAACAGCAAGAAAAGGCGTCGGCTACCCTATTATCATGACTCGAATAGTAAATTATTTCATAAGAAAATCCCTGTAATTTTGTAGCCCATCTCTGTTGTTCTGGTGTTTGAAACACCTAAGTCATGAGTTGTTTGTGACTTTTTGATCTGTATAGATCCGAAAATGCTTGTCAACTAAATACTGTCTCCATTTTTTACTGCAGATGATACAGTGAACATTTCTCTGACATAGACCAAGGCTGCTTACATCGGGGGGCACATTTTTTTGCTGAAAAAAGTAATTGGATGGCCTTACTAGGAAAGGACGACATCGCTAGCAACTAAAGAGGCGTTGATTTTGACCTCAAAGGGAACCTTAAAGTTTGGCAAAGTGAGCACCGCAGGAGAAATTAAAGCCTTTGTAACTTTGTAAAGACTGATTAAGCCTCTAAGGACAATGTAAATTTGGGTGAATGCAAGAGATCCGTGAAGGAGGTGACTAGAGTAGCATAATGGTGAATAAACCTGCGATAAAATCTGTAAGGCCTAGGAAACCATGTAAAGTGGTAAGGGATTTTGATGGGGGCCAATCCAAAATGGCTTGAATCTTGGCAGGATCTGGTTAGACCCCTACAACTGAAATCACATGGCCCAGATAATCAATTAAATCCACTGCAAAAACATACTTGGGTAGTTTAGCAAAATATTTATGATCCTACAAAAGCTGAAAAACTAACTCTAAATGGGTTAAATAAGTATTAATAGTAGGACTATAAATTAGAATTTCATCAAAAAAACAAGAACAAAGTGGCGAAGATGAGGCCATAACAGATCATTCATAGCGGCTTGAAAGCCGAAAGGCATGATAAGGAACTCATAGTGGCCATCAATGGTGCGAAAGGCTATTTTGTGGGTGTCTTCAGGGGCGACCCAAATTTGGTGATAGCCTATTCTTAGATTGATTTTAGAGAATATATGAGCACCACCAAACCCATCAATAAGTTCATCAATGGTTAGAATGGGGAAACAATCACAGATTATAATGGCATTGAGGGCCCAAAAGTCTACATAGAACCTCTAGAAGCCATCTTTTTTTAGGATGAGCAACACTGGCAACGAAAAAAGGCTATTACTGGGCTTAATAAGACCATTCTTGAGCAACTCAGCAATAATTGTAGACATAGCCTCCTTATAGGCATAGGGGGTAACGGTACGGTTTGACGTTGACGGGGGAAAAGGAAGGCAAAAGTGGTATATGGGGATCTTGGAAATAAGGGGAGGTATGCCTTGAGGGTTAGAGAATATAGCTAAAAAGCGGCTAAGTAAGGACCGAAGGGCAGGTGAAAGGGAGGAAAATTTTGGGTAAAAGTCTAAAGGGTTGTTGTGGTTACGTGAAATTGTGTGGAAGGAAAGTAAGTGAAATGAGGCTATCAAATTCATGTGAATAAGGTGGCAAATATGGTGGTAAGTGGTTGGGGAAAAGTGGGTAGTAGAGTCACTTGTAAGGGTAATAGATTGATCCAGATAGTGGAAAGACATGCATGGAACAACAAATCAGAAATAATAGGGCCTAAAATGCGGAGCTATTCAATACCCAATACAATATTAGCGCCTTCAATAGGCAAGAGGTACATTGATATGGGAAAACTGTAGGATTGTAAGGAGAGGGTGATGTTTGAGCACTTGCCACTACACTGAATAAAGGCGCCATTACCTACCATCACCAAGAAAGGTTGTGTCTTTTGAGCAGGAAATTGTAAATGCTTAGCAATCCGTGGTTGCATGACGTTATGTGAGCTGCTAGGGTTAATTAGGATTGTGAACCTGATGCCATCTATAAAACCTTAAAATTGCAAGGTTTAAGGAGATGGAATGCCCATGAAGACTTGAGCTAAGAGCTGAAGGTGAATGGGGTCAGAAGGCAACTCCAAGGACAGATCCCAAACCTCGTGGGAAGATGAAAGAGAAGGATCAGTGGTTGCTACTGTGTCCTCTTCCACCAAAAGTTATAGGAATTGTAAGGACTGGCATTTGTGGCTTGGGTGAAACTACTCATCATAATTGTAATAAACACCCTTGGCCCGACATTCCTAGAGTTGGGCTAGGGAAAGGCGTTTGATGGGAAACTGTGTAGGAGTAAGAAAGAAGGTCGATAGGGAGTGGAAAAAAGAGGGGCAGGTTTGGGCCACTAATCTTTTAACTTAGCTGTCGTGAGTTTGGCGAGGCTTATAGCTTGGGTGATGGAAAGAGGGTGCAAAATGGCAAGTTCCCTCCTGATCTTTAGGCTTACGCATGAAATGAAACAATTAAAAATAGCCTCTGTAACACCCTAATATTTTCTTTTTAATTATTATTATTGTTGTTGTTGTTGTTGCTATTGTTGTTGTTGTTGTTGTTGTTGTTGTTGTTGTTTTGCCTTGTTTTTAATAAGATGGTATTTTGGAGAAAGGAGATATTGGGCTTTTAAAATGGGGTTTTGTAGTTAAAACATTTTAAAAGTTTTAAGACCCTTGTGTTGGGCTTAGTTTTCATAAGCCCAAAGTTAGTTTTAAAAGTCTCTTAGGTTTCTTGAGAACCTATCCCTTTTTCCTTATTCTCTCTTTTGCCTCTGTGGAAATACTGTGTTGTCAAAGCTGCTGTAGTTAAGGAGTGAGAAACTGTAGGAAGATGCTGTTGCATCGTTCGCATCCTTTTGCCGAAGATTGTCTCTTTCAAGGTAAGAGGGGACTGAGTTATCTTGCTTATGGGTATGGCTTTGGTCGTGGGTAGAGGAGTTGGCTCTAGACCCTAATTGTGTGTAAAATTATATGATTGTGTCTAAAAGGGAATGTGATTTTCTCCAATCATTGGTGTGTTTTATAGCAAATTCATGTTTAATTGTATATATGGACTATCATGAACTATTTTTGCCCTCTTCTCTCTGTGTCCAAGTTACGGATTTAATGAGTTTTAAGGAGATTGTAAGTGAGTGAGGAGTTTAAAGGATAGATTAACCAATAAAAAAGGTAATAGAAGAAATTAGGGATTAATTAATTTATTTGGAGTGTTTGGAAACCAAGGAAAGCAATGGGTTGCACATTCTACAAACCCTTGCGATTTGCAAAAATTGCAGTTGGTGCTGAGTGCCAAAATTTTGGCGCTAAGTGTGAAAGAAACAGAGAGTTCTCTGGAAGGTTGGTGCTTAGCATGGGGGAGGCAGGGAGTAACCCTTGGTCCTCTGGCGATTTGGCGCTGAGCACCAAAAAGTTAGTGCTGAGTGTGAGTATGACAATGAATTTCCTATATAAGTGGAGCTAAGTGCCAAGGGTGTGGCACTAACCATGATCCACTATGACACTAAAGTTGATATTATTGACTTTTTATTCCTATTCATTGTATGATTTGCCATTACTTGGATGCCTTGTTGAATTTACATCTTCTGATTGTTAATTTACCTTGCAAAAACTAATTATGATATGAATTTGTGTTAATGCTTTACGATAAAACCTATGAAAAGCTGTAAGCATTGTATGTGACCATGCATCATGGCATTGAGTCATATAGAGGAAGAAAATATGTAGGAATTCGACTGGTGGAAGCCGAGATGGGTTGTCTAACCCTAGCCTTGGGGGTGGTACCTAGTGTGGAAACTCCAATGCCCCATGCTAATCCTATGGAGTCAAAGCGTATTGGCAAAGCTGGGTAACCCTGACTAGTCACTAGGGAATATCATACTAGTTCAAGGTGCAAAAGCCAAAGGTATTGATACCGATGACACTTCTTATAACCGTGCACTTACTCCTAGTCTACTTTCAAGATGAACTTAGATTGGTACCACATGTGCATAAGAAGTAGAAGTTAAGTGACATTGGATTACATATGTTTGTGTGTTTCTAATCCTTAATATTATTCATATTACACATATATTGTGCATTTTACCTGTTTCCATTGTTATACTTTGAGTATGATGTGAGATGTATCTCACTCCCTTGTTTTCTAGTGTTTTTCTGTCTATATCTGTGATACACAAGTGACGTCCAACAAGACCCTGAGGAAGAGTCTTAGAGTGAAGGCATTGGCCTCATTGTAGTTATTTATAATTTCTTGGGTTTTGTTAGCTCTAATAGTAATGTGACATTCAAGGTCTTGGTTATTTATTGTTTATGCCTTCAGCTTTTGAACTTTAGATTAATAGTTTTACTTCTTTAAATTAGTTTATTTTTCGAAGACTTGTATGGCCAATTGTGGGCCAATATCCTTTTATTGATTAGTGAGGTATTTTATGAGTTTAAGTTGACGTGAGTTATGCATGTGATGTCTTTTACTGTGTGAAGAAAAAGATTTTAAATTACCATTTTATTCCACAAATGAAACATACACTATATTTTCTGCAACAATTGCTTAATTATTAGCTTAAGGGTAAAAGGTGTCACAATCTCAAGGGAAAGACACCATAGTAAGGTGCTGGTTAGGTGAAATGCCATAGAAAGCAAAATACTACTCCACCTAAAAAACCCAATTGAAGGGCTCAATGCCATCGAAGGGAGAAAGTTGTAATTTGGGAGGTCTTAGAGAAGGGTTAGGGGAGATAAAGGGTTATGGTTGGCAAATGGGGAAGGTTAAGCGAAGGGGTTAGAAACAAAAAAAGAGACCATGGGGGAAGGCTGGCCATATAGGGTGGTAAAAAGAGAGGAGGTAAAAGGAAGTGGAGTCATATGGTGGTGAGGGCCGTCAGTTTAGTCACAAAAAGGAGTAGCATTAGTGGCATGTTGAGAATAAAGGGGTTCAGTAACCATCAAAAGGCATTCCAGCAAGGTGGCCAAGGTATTGGCCAAAGTATCATGACGAGCATCCATAGTGTTTTGGAGTTGGTCTAGGCACGTGTCATTCTAGAGTAAAAGCGCTTGTATATGGTCAGCCATAGCTTGGAAAGATTCCTCCAAATCCCTCATAGGTTTGGGAGGCAAGATGGAAAGGATGAAAGTACCAATGATAGAGGTAGTAGTCCTCCCTATGTTTCCTATTCGAGAAGGAAACACTCTCCTACTATCTAGGTCTAAAATAAAATAGGCAAGAGGATTCTTTGTTTATTCCTTCAAAATATGTCAATAAATACACTTTAGAGAAACCCTAAATTGGAGGAGCACCCTACAATTGTCCAAATCCTACACAAAATACAAAAATAACAAGATAAAGACTATTTATTTGAAAATAAACTAGCTTTTAAAGCTTTTGACGATTATAGTCCTTGACTTAAATGGGCACATGTCATATACGAAAACAACTGCCTTTTGGGCTTGTTAGTACTGGGCCTTAATGGCCAATCTCTCTCTTGTTTGCCTTATATAATGACTAGGAAGAAGTAATTCATTTTCCAAGTATTTGCTAAGTATCTTTCCCGTTTGATTTACTATGTTTTTGGCCATTTGTTTTCTTTTAGGTTAAAATATAAAAGAATAGGATATAGAATTAAGTAAATTATGTAGTTACCAACTTAGTCCAAATTGTTTGGGTTCATGACATGGCAATATTGTGCAAGTGTGCTATGATAATGTAAAGCACTCCATGTTCCTTAATCTAACCCTAGGAACTGCTAGAAAGAGGTTTGTGTTAAAGGTTAGTTGCTTCAATGATAGAAGTAGGCTTTAGCTTAAATCTATAGGGGTAAAGTAATTTAACCTCGACTATACATCAACCTAGTCAGCAAGCTACATCTTTGATACAACCAATAGATCACCAGTGAATGGAGTTATCCACTTGTCATGGTTATGTATAACCAAACAATGCCTAAAATCCAAATGTCTGACTAATTGTGTTGTCAAAGGTCATGTTTAGTTAGGTATCCCCTGCAAAGCATTCATTTAGACAACTTGAGATTGCAAACTAGACTTGTAACCAATTTAACATGATCACTCTAAGTTGATTTAGTAGTAAAACTTGGTAAGTTTAATCTATTTTGACTGGGCTAAATCCAAACCTAGTATAAAGAAAAGCTTATGTAGCCTGAATAAGTGATAATTGTTGAGATGGTTTCTTGTGTGCATGTGTTTTAGTGATACACTTGGCCAATTTTCAAACTGTGTAGGTAATGCTTGTCATGATTCAAACCTCACTAAAAATTTATTTACATCTAAAGTTAGAACCTAGTTTTGAACTTCTGTTTCTTGCAGGTAGAGAAGAATGAGCTTCATGATAAGAAGAATAGGCTAAAGGAAAAGAAAGAAAAGTTAGAGCAATAGATAAGAAAGAAAAGTTTATGCCCCTTGCTCAATTGATACATCAAAGGATCATCTGCTTTAAACTTTAGTTGCATAAAATGGTTAGCAATAGCATCCACTTCTTTATTGTATGTGTTCTTGTGTTATTTTTTTTCCTCAAGTTATTCACAGTGTCTAGTAGAAAGTGTCAGATATAATTAAATCAAGTTGTATAATGTTGAAAATAGTGAAAAGTTATACTGTTACTTAAACTATAATTTTTGTATGCACTACTTGCTCTAATTGGACCATGTCTTCCTTCATTGTTATGTAGTTATTATTATTACTATCAATAACCTGTAAGAATGTTGCATCACCTATCTATTCTTATAGCCATTAAGCTTTCAATATTTTATTACTTAGTTTGCCTATAAAATGCAATAGGATGTACAACATTATGAATCATTTTTGTCAATCAAATTAATGAATTGAAAATTTGAGAAAATTATCTTTCTCTCCTTCTCTAGTGTGAGTTATGTAACATCCCACTAAAATAAGGGGCCTTAATTAAAAGAAATATAATTAGCAAATAAAAGAAGCCCAATAGCTAAAAGGGCCATTAAGGCCTAGCCTAACAAGAAGGGTTAGGGTAAATTGACCATAATCCTGACACTACACTCACTCACCATTTTTGTCACAACGGATTAGGAAAAGAAGAGGGAACGAGACAAAAAGCTTAGAAAGGTAGAAAAGAAGGAAGGAAAGTCGAAGAACTTAGGCACCCTCATAGAGAAATGTTAACCCTCTCCATGTGAGTACAGCCCCTTACCTATTTCCCCCTCCCCATAATTGCATTGTTGCTCGCATGCATCCCTTTTTATATTTTCCCTTTTCTCCATGTATGTTTGTCTTATATCCTTTATGTGTGTTATATGAACATGCCATTATAAGGTCCAATAAGGGTTTTGGTACAAACAAATGTTTATAGTATGAGTGGGGATTTGGGATATGTAATTGTATGATTGGGATGCCATTCTTATTGATCTTCTATGTGTTTATTACTTGAATGATTGGGATGCCATGTTAGAGTTGTCTTGAATTACTGTTAAGCATGCCCGTGCTTATGTTAAGCGTGCCCATGTTTATATTGAGCATGTCCATGCTTATACTAAGAGTACCCACGCTCATATGGTTATAACTAGGATGATAAGCACAACCGTACTTCACTAAGCATGGTCATACATCAATTTCACTTCTCCGTTTCAAATTTTCCTATGACGCGAAGCATAATCATGCATAAGGGAAGCATGTTCATGCATAAGGGAAGCATGGTTGTGTTTATTTTTGTGAGTTACATGAACAACAGGAAGCACGGCTGTGCATACATGAAGCACGGCCATGCATCAAATTCGATTCGACACCTTGAAAGGAAGCATAACCCTACTTAGTTTAGCACATCCGTGCATAGTTCATAGAGTGCGAATTAGGCTTAGGTGTTTTCATAAGAATTGTAGCCCTGAATGTTAGATAACTAATGGCTTTGGAATCACCTAAAAATAATATTATAACTCAAGATATGGTCAAATTAGTGAGCAAAGGTCCAGATGTCAGTATTAAGTAATAGTTTCATGTTCTTTATAAGTTTTGACATAGTAGATGATCAAACCAGATCTTGAGGTGAGCATAAAAGTTGTAGATAATCTCCTTAGCTTTCAAATGAGATAAAGAACAACTTGATATGGTAAGTATAACTCCAGATATTGAGTTTGCACTCCACAAAGGTCATAGAAGCGTGGGTGATAAAATGTATGCCTAAGAGATGAATGTATATGTTTATTTGCTACCTTTATTGTATGATTTTCTTTATTCTCATATGAATGAAACATGTGATATGTATATTTGTAAATGAATGTTGAAAGGGTCTCCTTTGGCAAGGGAAGGGTAGAAACCTCTTTAGTCCCCAAAGGATGGCCAAAAGCTAAATGTTAAAAGAAAGAATGTTTAAGACGTAACATCCCCTTTGACAAGGGAAGGATATCCATCTCCTTCGGTCCTTAAAGGGTGGTGTCAACCTTCAATAAAGGAAGGTTGCTTGGCAAAAGCAAAAGGGACGCCCCTTGAGATTTTAAGCTCAAATCTACCAATAGGACAGAAAAGAAAAGGAAAGGAAAAACCTAACTAAAGTTCTAGAATGTACCGTAAATTGTATTGATGTCCTGTTAATGTTTCTATACTCTAATACCATGAATCTTGAGGTCTTCATATTTAAATGTATGTATGTGTGTTTATGTGGTGTTGTAATGTCTCTATGACACTTACTGAAACTTTTGTCTCATTAGTTTAAGTTACATGTTTTAGATGAACAAGTCTTGGAGTAACACAAAGGACACCGTTTGGCATAGTTTGTTAGCTTTATGGATTACATTATTTTATATTGTTTAGAGTTTTAGTTTCTTCCATTGTCAGTTCATGACCTCCTGCGTGGGGATACATTTCATGTTTCATTTAAGTATTTGTAGGGTACTTTGATTACCCCATTGAGATACTTATGGTTTATTATTTTATATTCATGAGGTATTTCTTTTAAAGAATTTATGTTTTCACATTAGTATAAAAGTAAGTGTGGTAATGCTTGTGCAGGTTTTACAAGTTAAGTGTGTAGTGTTAATAAAAAATTCTTCTTCTCTCATTTCCACTACATGTGTCTGGGTTTTTCAATTCTTATCTCCCATTGATATGGAAAGTGTGCTCAAGAACTGGTTAGTAAGATAAATTTATATTAAGTATTAAAGAATAACACAATATTTGTTGTTATATTTCAAATAGGAATAATAACTTGGAAGTTTGAAGAGAACTCCATATGGATAAAAAAAAAAAAAAACTTATGAATAGTAGCAATTTAAAATCCCCACTATGTTAAAATAAATCATTAAAAATCATGTACCTATTGGCTGTTTGTAATCGTCGCTAACTGTGACAAAATAGTTTAACTAAATGTTTTCTGGTAGTTGGAAACTGTCTTTATAGTGTAAAAATAATTTAATTAATGTTTAAAGGCAGTTCTTTAACTACCAAAATTTTATGTGTTACTTGGCAGCGGTTAGCCAAACATGATGTTATATGGAATTGGGGCAACAATTTTAACGATAGTTTAAGAACCACTGGTAATCGTTTTAGTGGCGGTTAAAATCGCCAATATACCTTAATATAACTGCAAGTAAAATTCAGTTTTGGTGTAGTGATCCCAAACACTGGTAGTTCTCATATTTCCCAGTCCCTAAGGAAAGGAGTTCACTATCTCGTCCTAAGCGATGATAGTTCCGTATGCTACCCTTGTTTCCAAATATGGTAGTTCTCAATATGATACCCCTTCCCAAAAGTGGGTATTACTCTGCCATTCCCTGAAGAAAAGGTGTACAATGCCTCTCTTAGAGATGATAGTTCTCAATCATAATCAATTCTATATCCAAGACAATATTAGGATCCACTCATATCCGTGACTTATTTCACATATCAATTATCAACAATCAATCATCAACAACTCATAGAGTCACTCAAGAAATCATCAAGTAAGATAAAAGGGTTTAATCTCATAATCATGAAAATCCCCAATGTCACCCATTTTAGGTTTCTCAAAACATTTCATAAACCACTAAAATTTGCACCTTAAACTGGAATTAGAAACCCTCATACCCAAAAGTAACCCTAAAACATAAAGGTGAAGGGTGTGAGCTTTTACTCACCTCTTCACTAGGGAAAGTGGGGTGTTCTTCAATCTTCTTCCTAAACAAAGCTCTCCTATGGTTGGCTCCTATTTCCTCCTCCTTTCTCCTATCTTGGTTTGTAACTTTGAAGCCCTAAAACCCTAAACCCTTTAATTACCAACCGAGGCTGGTTTCCCTTCGTCTTTCAACTCAAAACCCCTAATAATTGATTACAAGTTCAAAATTAATTAATTAAAATCAGTAAAAATACATTAGAAATCATCGTCTGATACAAACAATCTATTATTTCCATAAATAATCAATTATTATAGGAAAGACTTCTCAAAATTCACCTTTGGGGCAAAAAATAATCGATTATTTCTCAAAATAATTGATTATTACAAAAACATTGCCAATAGGACAAACCTTCGGAACTAAAATTACAAATTGATATAATCTATTATTACAAAACCACCAAAACATCCTTCAATGGATTACAAGCCTCTATAATGAATTATTACAGACCAAAAACACTCTTGAGATGTTACATTTTTAGTAGTTGACAAAGGACCTAGTTGTGTGGTAACTATCAACTTTCCCCATGCATTAGATTCATTGGTTATCGTTGTGGGATAAAAACTACCGAGTTTGTTCCCACAACAGGAGAGAATTGAGGGATAACTCCATTATTATTA
Source organism: Spatholobus suberectus (assembly GCA_004329165.1). Lineage (NCBI taxonomy): Eukaryota > Viridiplantae > Streptophyta > Magnoliopsida > Fabales > Fabaceae > Spatholobus > Spatholobus suberectus. Next base: position 56,668,966 of record CM014731.1, on the reverse strand, counting down.
TTATTATTTGAACTGATTAGAATCACTATGGATACATTTTTTCTTTTTCCAAATTTTGTTTTCAGCCTATCCCACCCATAATTGGGATTAAATGCACCATTGATTCCTTCTACAAATTATCATCCTTGTCCTGGCATGATAATTTGTGGAACATATTTTGGGCAAAATCTAAATGCCTTAAATTGCTCCCCCCAATTCCCTCCTCCTTTACTGCTCCCATTATTGCAATTTAAAACATTATTATTGTGATTCCGTAAGCATGAGTAGCGTTTTTAGTAGTTGACATAGGTCTTGGTTGTGTGGTAATTGCTATAAACTTTTCTCATGCATCAGATTCATTGGTTACCTTCATGGGATCAGGAACTGCTGAGTTGGTCCCACAATGGGAGAGGATTAGGAGATAACTCCACTAATCTTCCACCCGATTAGAATCACTACTATGGATAAGCTTTTTCTTTTTCCAAATCTTGTCGTTTCCAGCCTATCATCCAACCCCATAATTATGATTAAATACATCAATAATTCCTTTTACAATATTCTCGACCTTGTCACGACCTCATAATGCGTGGAACATATTTTTGGCAGAATCTGAATGCCTTAAATTTCTCCCCTCCACCCGCTTCCTCCACCATTAATGCTCCCATTATTGTGATTTAAAACCTTTTTGTGTTTTCCTTTTTTGATAATTAACCAATCCCCATACAGATCTTCCATAACGAAATTAACATGATTGTCATGCAGTGGATTAAGGTTTACATGCAAGACTACACCTCCATCATTTATATTTTCCCTCACCGCCGTGGACAGCTGCCAACGATGAACTATCCTCCTTCTTCTGCTCTGTTCAACTATCGGTGACATGGCCATAAAGACCACAACATTTACAAATCAAATGCATTCCTTCATATTCAGCATTAAACCAATGGTTTCGAGTCCAGAATCGTCCCACTACTAGATGATTCAAATCAAATTCCACACACACCCTAGCAAACTGCCCTCTAGCTGCTAGTGCTAAAAGAGCACTCTCATCATAACTAAACAAGGAAACCTAATCCAGACCAGGGTGTTATAGATATTCGTGTCAAATGCAACAAAGTCTGGCATCCATGGTCTATCAGTGAGATAGTGATCAAAGATCATCCAAGGTCTGTCAACAATAACCTTTTCTCTATTCTCAACTAAGTCAAACTTGACCATAAAGAAACCATGACCAATATCAACAACATGTAGAGCCCCTAAGGGTTTCCAAGTCGCCTTCAGACAATCCCACATTATAAGGAAACTAATATTCTTCCCTAGCAACTTAACTGTCTCAACATCCTTTCAAGGAAACCACAATTCCTGCAAAATACAGTCATCAATGTAGCATGTTGGCTTCAACGTACTTATATCATCATTTTTTGACTCGATACTGAATAGATTCCTCCCAATCAAATATGTACGTTTCCATCGTGGCAAAGGATTTTAAGTAATTACTCAAAGTTGATTCGTGGTCAAATTTTCACCGTGTCAACCAACAAGTGTAATACTTATTTACTACATATATTTTACATCTCGGTTTATCTGCAACTTTATGGAACATTTTCAATTTGATATGATTTGTAATATGTGCTAAATTTCAGGTTTATGTATTCATTTTTCAAAATATCATTCAAGGGAATAATATATATTCTTTGTATATCTCACTCAGAAGCTTATTATCTATCGATAAGAAGAACAAAGGTGATCATATATATTTGTAAGCCATAATCATTATTATACTAATACCTATCTAATGAATAATAAATAATATAATTTGGTCAACGCAAATAATTTGATTCCAGAAAATGTTAATGTATATATGCAAATGTAAACTTGATCAAGGACGGATTTACGTGTATGCTTGGGGGACCTTCCCCCTAACTTTTTTCTAGCTTTAATTTTTTTTTTAATTTGGGATATTTTAAAATTAAGACAATTATTTTTATTTGAAGTTTGATGGTAGAAATAATGATATATAAGGGGGTGTATTGGACTGAGATTTTAAAAGACTTTTTTGTCATAAAAAAATCTTGTGGTATTCAATTAAGGCTTTTTAATAATATAAATAAGTCTTGTGGTATTCATTCAGGATTATCAAGATTGTTTTAAGAGGGTAATCAAATTTGATGGTATTTAATTGAAATTTTTTACGATTTACAAAATGTCTTTTAATATTCAAAAACATACAGATTTCGATGGATTATTTTGTAAGGTGAATTTTGTATGACTTTTCAATAGAATATATAAATACCACACACATCCAACAATCTCATGCAAACCCTTGAGACTTTTCTATTCTTTCATTTTCTTTTTCTACCGTTTTTAGACTTTTCTTTCTCCTATCAAACATAACTCCTTCTCTCTTCGTTGAAGGTGGTATGAACGTTGATATTGTACTTGGTCATCTATTTCTTCTAATCCTATACGCCTTCTCTGTAATTAGATAAAAGACCTTTATATTTGTCTTTGTCAATTGTTTGGACGAATTCATTAGATACATCACCAGAAAGACAATGTCAAAAATAGTGTGCTTTGCAACGAGGGTTATGTGGACTTCATGTTCGCTAATACTATTAGGAACTTTTTCCCCTATAAAATTATTAAGAAATTCAAACTTTTTTTTTCTTTCTTATGGTGAAGTGCTTTATTTGTTTGTTCTTGGACACTCCTTATTATTTAGATAACAATGGCATGTGCTTATGGATCAACAATTCTTTAATAATAAACAAGCACTATGAATTATAACTTATGTGATTAAGGTATTAAAATGAGCCTCAGACAGTAATGAAATGGTTAGGCAACAAGTAATAACTTATTCTATGTATTAGAAAATAAATGTTTTTATTTTGACATATTAGAATCTTGATGGGTAGAGCTGTCAAATGGGCTTGCCAGGCCCAAATCTCTTATAGGCTGTGTTTTTGTTGGCTCGACTTGGCCCATTGACCTGCTTGGCCGGGCCAAAATAGGCTCATTTATTTTTTCAATTTAAATTTATATGAATTTTAAAATAATAATAATAATAATACCAAACCAAATAGGCCCGGTGATTTTCAGGCTAGCATTTTCTAGGCCCAGGTTGGCTTGTTTGGCCCAATTCTTTTTGGGCCTCTATTTTACAAGCCCATCCCGACCCGACCATCAAGGCCATCGACCCAGCCCAATGGGCCGGGCCAATTTTGACGCCTCTATTTATGGGTGATGCAAATAACACCCATTTGATGTGGCCACACATCATAGAACTCAAAGAACATAAGGGGAGATCCATAGAAATAATCCATTGAATTGATCGAATAAAAGAAGATCGTACAAGAAGGAACTATAGGTATATATAAGAGTGCAATAGCTAACTAATATCAATTCACTAACTAAACTTAGCTACCACAACTAATTAACTAACAACATGTAAAAAACACAACTAAATTGTAACAAACACAACTAACTAATATCTCATAACATGATAAAATTAGTAGGGCGTGAAATTAGAATCAATTAGCTATTAAAAGATTAAAAAAATTGTATTGTTTTTACTCTCTTTTTTATCCAAACCCTATATTTTTTTGTTATTTTTTCATTGACTCTTATAACTTTAAATGTTCTCTAAAAATCCATAAGATTCTTTCAAATCTTATAAATTCTTATGATATAAATCTATTGAAATTCAACTACAAAATCCTGATTATAAAAGTCTTTTAAAAAAATCATATAAGCCATTATATCCCTACATAGTCTTTTAAAATCCACAAGACTTTTTTTATGCCAAAATAGTCTTTTAAGTGTTATTTTTTATAAAATAATCAATTATCTTTTTTAATAATAACAATCAATTATCTTTTTACAGTCTCATTATGAAGATAATGACATTATTTATCCTTTTTAAACAAATATTTTATTTATCTTTAAATAGTCTTTATTATGGAAATAATACATTTTTCTCTATTTAGACAATATTTGAGTGTCATTTATTTTCTTTTTTAATAGTTTTTCTTTTTATAATTCATTATAATCATTTTAAACGTTATAAATGATTGCATTTGCATTCAAATGACATTATTGATCTTTCATTTATATTGATTTGAGAATTAAAATCTATTTATTAACCTTTGCCAATGGAGAAAGGTTATGAACCTTATATAAGAAATTGACAACTTGAATTTTGATTCAACTAACAAATATTTTCTTTTCTTATCACTATTTTTTCGTATATATTTTTTATTTTTCTCATCTCGTCTTTATTTTTATTGTCATTATTTTTTAGGCTTCAACATGTTTCTAACCTTGAGTGTGTGATCTAGACAAATTTGCAAATACTTTTGTTTCCTTAAAGTATTTAAATATGATTAGAGATAAATTTCTTTTTCTGCTGAGAAAATATTTTTTTTAATATAAACGTTATACAATAGACAGAAAAAATTTCCAAAAAAATTTATAGTAAGAAAATTTCATCAAATATAACATAGTTTCAATATTGAAACATCGTCCTATATTTTCTCTTTACACCCAAATATACATATTCTTTGTAAAAATTTGTAACAATCTATAATAATTTCAATTTCTTAAATTTAACAACCATACCCTAACCAATATATAACATATACATTATTTAAAATAACAAAAGAAACATTTAAAGTTGTTTTCTTTTTTGAAGATGACTTTTAAAGTTTAACTAACTAAAATCACTATTTCACTTTTCTTTCTTACTTCTAACCATAGTTATAAATCTCTTAAAAAAAACATAGTTATACATATCTCCCTTCAAAATTTCTCTCACTTCATTTATAATTAAATAAACTTATTTCTTTAATTACAATGTTATAATCTGTGTTCTGAAAACTGGACCGAATCGGCCGGTCACACCAAAAAACTGGTGAACCGTTCACCTAACTGATTCAAATAAACCACAAAACTGACCTGAAGAAAAATGGTCAAAGAACCGAAAAATCGGTCAAAAACCGGTTCACAGCCGGTCCAAACAAAATGCTTAATACAACATTATTTTGATTTTTTTCTTAAACAAATAAAAACCAACCTAAAGTATTTATCATTTTCTTTTTATTTTAAATATAAACTTATTTTTATTAATAAATGTTGATGTGTATAGTTAAAACTTATACTTAAGTATCATAACATATTTGATTTGTACTTTTGTAGGTATTGTAAATGTAAAGAACCTATAAAATTATGTTTTATTTTTCATTTTTAGTATTATAAAATTATGATATTATGTTTTTTTAATACTATTTTTTATGTATTATTTAATTATTATTGTTACTTTATTAATACCGGTTCGACTATAGTTCAACCACGGTTGAACCATTAAACCTTGTACCATTGCCTTGACCAGTTCAATGACTGGTCTGGTTTTGAAAACATTAGTTATAATACTTAGTTCTTTTTTAAACTAGGTTTAACTCATCCCGATTTTACCACTCATCTTTTTTCCAATAAAGCTTCATGTAGTCAAAACCATCGTGATTTTATTTTATTTTATTTTTGATAATCCTAGGTCAAAGGATTTTGTATCCGCTCACATGTAATGGAAAGACCTGTTAAAGTTGATATCACAACTATAGATGCCTCTAGAGGAAAGTACATGCACATGTGTGTTGAAATTGATTTGAACCAACAAACAATAGGGAGGATATGGCTTCAGAATCACTGGTTCAATGTTGATTATGAAGGCATCCACCTATTGTGAAGCGATATGGTCTATACGATCATCCAACAAGGAATTGTTTGGTGACAAAGGAAGATTAACAGGGGATGAAAGATACCTATGAAGTTGTCGGCAACGTAGGCTAGAGGCATGATGACGTTGCGCATACTAACTGTAACTCTCATGGCGCTAATAACAGAAATAACAGTATTAATGGGAAAAAGGATATGTACATATAGGGATTGGATTATTGCTACAAAACGACCAATAAAATCGAAACAATTAGATGGTACTAATAGTAAAGGGGCCAATGATGTGGGGAAGAATAACAAGAAACAATATGATGGAAATAAATTTTTTATCCTAAATGCTATTGGGCAAGGTGAAAATGACGTAGGGTCATCTAATTTAAATGCAGACAAGGTGGTTACAAAAAATTAGGTGCATGGGAAAAGACAAAAGAAAAGACCTCACAATGATTTGAGGATAGTGCAAGAGATTTCACCTATGGATCTAGGGTTAATAATAGAAAGATACCCTTTTTGCAACTACAACGACGTAGGCCAGTGGGAATAATGACATTGCGCATGCTAATTGTACTCTTATGGGGCTAATAATAGAAATAGAAATATTAATGGGAGGGAGGAAAAGAAAAAAAAACTTGCAATGATTCAAGGACAATACAAAAGAATTCACCCATGGATCTGGGGCTGATAACAAAAAGATACCCCTTATGCAACTAGCAATGACATAGGCTAGGAGCGTGGTGATGTTGTGTATGCTAACCATAACTCTCATATAATGGAAATAACAATATTAATAGGAGGGAGGATCTGTATAGGGATTGGATTATTGTTACAAAAGGAAAACAACCACAAAAATCAAAACAATTGGAGGGTATTGATGTTAAAAGGGATCGATAATGATGTGGGGAGGAATAATAGGAAACAAAATAAATTTCATATCTTAAATGCTATTGAGGAAAGTGGAAATGGTATAGGGTCATTTGATTTAAATGTAGACAAAGTACCTTTTACAAAAAATTAAGTGCATGTCAAAGGTGGGAAAGACCAAAAAAAATTGCAACTATTCAGGACATTGCAAAAGATTCCACCAATGGATCAGGGGCTAATAACATAATATACCCCTTGTGCAACTAGTGGCAATGTAAGCTAGGGGCATGATGATGTTGCGCATGCTAACCATAACACTCATGGGGCTAATAACGAAAATAACAATATTAATGGGAGGGAGGATCTGTATAGGAATTGGATTATTGTGACAAAAGGAAAACAACCACAAAAATTGAAATAATTAGAAGGTGTTGGTATTGAAAGGGCCAATGATGTACGGAAGAAAAATTGGAAACAATCAGGTGGAAATAAATTTCATATATTAAATGATACGAAGGAAGGCGAAAATGACGTAGGGTCATCTAATTTAAATGCAGACAAGGTGGTTGTTACAAAAAATTAGGTGAATGTAAAAGGTGGATGGGAAAAGACCAAAAAAAGACCATGTAGTGATTTGATCAAGGACAATGCAAAACATTTCACCTATAGATTTAGGGCTAATAACAGAAAGATACCCCTTATGCAACTACAACGACGTAAGCCAAGGGCATGATGATGTTGCACATGCTAACCATAACTCTCATGGGGCTAAAACAGAAATAGCAATATTAATGGGAAGGAGGAAAAGACAAAATAAAACCTTTGAAGGACAATGTAAAAGATTTCACTTATGGATCTAAGGCTAACAACAAAAAGATACCCCTCATGCAAATGGGAGCAACGTAGGCCAAGGGCATGATGACTTTGCACATGTTAACTGAAACACTTATGGGGCTAGTAATAGAAATAGTAATATTAATGGGAGGGAGGATCTGTATGGGTATTAGATTGTTGCTACAAAAGGAAAACGACTACAAAAATCAAAACAATTGGAGGGTACTAATATTAGAGAGACTAATGATGTGGGGAGGAATAATAGAAAACAATCAAGTGGAAATGAATTTCATATCCTAAATGCTATTAAGGAGGGCAAAAATGATGTAGGGTCATCTGATTTAAATGTAGACAAGGTGGTCATTACAAAAGAATTAGGTGCATATATATGGTGCATGGGAAAAGGAAAAAAAAAGACCTCGTAATAATTTAAGGATAGTAAAAAAAGATTTCACCAATGGATCTAGGGCTAATAATAGAAAGATACCCTTTATGCAACTATAGTGACGTAGGCAGGGCGTGATGACGTTGCGCATGCTAACCGTAACTCTCATGGGGCTAATAACGAAAATAGCAATATTAATGGGAGAGAGGAAAATACAAAAAAAAAATTGCAATGATTCGAGGACAGTGCAAAAGATTCCACCTACGAATCTAGGGCTAATACATAAAAAATACCCCTCATGCAATTGACGACGACGTACGCTAAAAGCATGATGAAGTTTTAAACTAGGTTTAGGTCATCCCAATTTTACCACTCATCTTCTTCCAATTAGTCTTCATGTAATAATAACTATAGTGATTTTATTTTATCTTATTTTTGATAATTGTAGGTCAAAGGATTTTGTATCCTTTTACATGCAATGGAAAGACCCGTTAAAGTTGATATCAGGACAATATAGATGCCTTTAGAGAAAAGTACATGCACGTGTGTGTAGACATTAATTTGAACCAACAAACAGTAGGGATGATATGGTTCCAAAACCACTGGTTCAATGTGGAGTATGAAGGTCCTCCACCTACTGTGCAAACGATGTGTGCTATATAGAGTCATACGACAAGGAATTGCTCGGAGACAAAGGAAGGTTAGCAAGGGATGAAAGACAAACTTATGTAGCTGGCAGCGACGTAGGTTAGGGGCATGATGACGTTGGGCATGCTACTAACCGTAACACTCATGGGGCTAATAACCAAAAAACAAATATTAATGGGAGGGAAGCTGTATAGGGATTGGATTATTGTTACAAAAGGAAAACCACAAAAATGGAAACAATTGGAGGATACCGATGTTAAAGGGGCTAATGATGTGAAGAGAAACATATTGAGAACCACCATTACGGTTTTGAGAAAATTGCATCTAACACTACTTCATTAGTATTCCTTACAATTTTCAAATGTAAATTTGATGTGAATATATTTATTGAATAAATTAACTTTAATTTTATAATTGGCTTTCTTATCATCTAACTCCCTGCATGCATGATCTTGTACGTTGTTACTCTGTCAAATTCTCACTTAAATATCAAAGTATCTGCAGGTGACATCTGCATGCTTACCGTCCTCCACCAGGAGACCATCCTCGTTGTACAAAGCAATGAACTGACGTCTGCATGCTTACCGTCCTCCACCGTTCAGATTGAACAGGTAACAATTACTAAGTAAAATGTTTCATAGAAAACTCATTACAAAATATTAAAAATTTGAAGCCAAACGAAAAAATCACAAATTTTTTAAAGAACAAAAACATAGTTCAGTAAAAAAAAAAAGAATGGATAAAGTTTGTAATTCTTCCCTACTCCATTGAATGCGTTACTGACTTACTGTACAGCCACTCATCAACTTATTCTTGCATTTGCCATTATTCAATATTTCAATTTTACCTTCTCCTATGATTTCTAAAATACAACTTCACCTATCCATTTGTTTTTTACCTTCCTTAATTGCATGCTCCCTCTTGCCTCCCCTGTACCAACAAAACAACAATGCCTTTTGAGTTCTGGAAAATCTTGAAAATTTCAAATTTCAACGGCTGAAACGTTCATCACCCTTTTTAAAATTTCAAATCTTTGGTTTCTTTAGTTTTCTTTCACTTTTTTATGGCCACGGTACCTTCCATACACATTGATAACTATGAAAGGTAAAAAGATAATCCTTAAAACAAAGTTGTATAGTTTGTGAGCGATAAAAACATTAGCTTTTGTGGACGGAGATCAGTAGGAAGAAAGAAGAATCAAACGAAGGAAACTATCATCAATCATGGCCGAGAGATTGACAAACGCAGCATCAATTATCTTGAGTAAAAAAGGTGTCAATTAGCAATATGTAGCCAGCTCTTTGCAAGCTTCATTTAAAAAGTAAAAGTAAAAATGGTCGAATTGCTCAAAGCAAGCTTCATTTAAAAAGAAAAGGCTTCATTAATTCTTTTTTTAGTTTACTTTAGCCTATTCGTGTATAACAATTCATGCTTAGAACTTTAAATAAGCATATTTACTTAAATAGTTAAATCAAGGCCTTTAACAAAGCTTCTTAGGCCAATCACATAAATAAAAAATTTATATCGTTTACATAATTTATTATTTGCAAATTAAAAGAAAATATTGATTCTATATAAAATACAAAAAGTTGTATTAATCTGAAAACCAAAAGTTTGAGTTCCATAACTTAAATTTTTTTATTAAAAGTTATATTAATTTCAGTATTTGAATTTTAAAAATAGTTGAATATAATAATATACAAATTAAAAACTGTTAACATTGCTCAACAGCAGCTTGTACTCTGAAGGTTAACGTGTAGGTCACCTTGGAGTAAATTTTCAATACTTAATACTTATTATTCTTTTAAAAATTATCACTTTTAATTCAATACTCGATTATTGAATTAATATCACTACGAATTATTGAAGAATTACATTAATGCCAATTTCCTTTAAAATATCAAAATACTATTGCTTTTTATGATTTAGAAAACTAGGGAATTATTTGACTGTTACATTTTTTTTTCAAAATTATTTTGTAAAATAATTTTTAAACACTTTTTTAAATATAAAAGAAAATTTTCTGTTTGGTAACATGTTTAAAAACAGTTATTAAACAAGCTATAAATCAACATCTATTTTCTTTAAAAAATGAAATTAATATAATATCACCATGAAAATGTCACAGCAAGGGGAGATGTTTTGGGTGCACCTTCTGAACATTTCTTTTTGGCAAAGGTTGTGGGAGCCGTTGCACACTCTACTCAACAGTACAATGCTTCAAACAAACTACTAGTCTGTTATGCATTGCACAACTTGATTTTTTAATGGAATGACTATTAGAACAAATAATTATCAACTAGCCCATTCCATATGCAGGTACCCCAAAATACTGGTTTGCTAATGGGAGATAAGCGCAATAAATAATAAGCAACGAAACACAGAAGCTAGAATAAAGCGAACGGGGATCTTATGCCATCCTAGCAATGGATTAAATATATTCATCTGCAACTATATACAATATCCAGAATTATGTGCAAGGCATTGTTCATAAAGAGAATAGTCTATAATGAGTTCATTAATCTAACATAAAACATAAACCTGCTATCAGCTGTATAAACTAAATGTAAAAAGCCTTTATCAAGTCTCAAAATTGGGTTGATCAAGAAATTGTAGCAGCCACAGGCATTTCACCCAACGGATTATTCGCTGCTGTTGATGGAAAGACTTTGTCACAGTCCTTGGCTCCAATTTGTGTAAACTCTCTAACAAGCATATCCACATATGGAGCTAAAGATGTCTTAAACTGGTCTGAGCAGCTCTTGTCACCCTGATCAACATCCTGTACCCCACCTTTGACCAAACAGCCAACTTGAGCACCATCCATGTATGCTTTACATGCCACCAGAATATCAAGAGCTCGGCTACAGAAGTGCCCAATAACGAACTCCTCAAAATTCTGAAACCAAAAATAACCTAAATGATCAAATTTTTAACCCAAAAAACAGAAGTTACATGGCAAATAATTTACAATATATATATATATGAGTCAGAATCCGTTGACACCAGGTGTCAAAGTTAGTCAAATTACACATTTAATAACTTGTTATAGAATGTAAATGTAATCAATCAAACCGTTGAATTTGATATTCTTATTAATTAGATTAAGTATACAAAATTTTACACAATTCTAAAATTATCCAATAGTTTATCACATTACTTTATTTTAACGTATAATAAAAAATTAAATATATGTAAATATTTAATGTTAGATGATATATCTAGAAAAGTCTAAATTATGTGAAATTTGATATACATGATCATAAAGATAATATCACATAATTTAACGGTTGGATTGGTTAAATTTGCATTCAACAAAAAGTTACTGAAAGTATAATTTAACTAACTTTGATACCTAGTATCAACAGATCCTAACCTTATATATATATATATATATATATATTTAGCCTATTCTGAATCATGTGGACAATGCTCAATGGCAACATTTCAACTATTCACTAATGAAAGTATATATCCTTCAAAATCCCCAGAACTGTTTGCCTTTATTTGCTCAGTTTATTGTTCCAAAAAGTTGTTTCCTAAATTAGCTAATACAATGTTTATCATGTTTTCTCTTCTTTCTCTCCATAGCTTGCTAACAGGCAGAACAGGAGCATTCCAGGCATCACTTCCTTAAGGTGCTATGAGTGAACATGACAAAGAACACTTTTTCAAACAACATACCTTGTTTGATATATACAGAAATGAAACAAGAGATATTTCAAGAATCAAACCTTTGGAGGCCTTCTTATGATATACACCATTGTCTTCAATGATAGGATGAATGTGTCCTCATTGTACTGCAGGGATAGCATTTCACCATCTTTTGAACCACTCAGACGTGCATATCCAGGCTCATTAAAATAAGGCTTTGCATTCAAGATTAGACCCTGTATAGAGACCAGAACCTGTAAAATTGTTGAAACACCTGGAAGCCACTTCTCATTCTTATGGCCAGACCAGGTGTTAAGTAGACTGAGGCAAACTTTTCCGCAATTATATAAATTTGGATTGAGCCGAAGCCCACCAGAGTGGTAGTGGACTTGCTGCATTGAAAAATGTCCCTTGAGTTAGACTTGAAAAGAAAAAATGAAAAAAAAAAAACAAAGTGAGCATGAAAACAATGTGCAAGTCAGATACAGTATCCTCAACCACATACCGGGGGTACATTGGGATAGCCACTCGGGAAGAAAACATCAAAAAAGAAAAGGCCATCATGATAAGGCGTTCCCTCTGCTCCAATAATCACAGCCCTCAAAAGATCTATTCTTGATTCATAAACTCTAACAAATATTGTATCTGATCAAGATAAAATAAAGTGTCAAAGCCACAGAAAAGGATTGCATGAAAACCCTGGGGCACATTGCTCATTATGATATTCAAAACATAATTTACACTTAACAGCTATTTCTAACTTCCAGTTCCAGACCAAGTATCTGGACTCCACAAAGGCAAAGAATGATAAGCAATGTTTCATAAGGATTATTAAAAAAAATGCAGCCATGCCAATGGTCTTTTGGTCTGACGAGTACCCCTTTAGCATTTTAATAACAATCATGGAGACAATCATACAGTACAGATCCATCAGCTTAAAAAAAGAAATCAAATACAAAAAGTTAGACGATAAGGAAAATATTTTCGCCAATTTATAACAGGAATACTAAACAAACTAACTCTCACCTGGTAAATCCTTCTCCAATGACTTCCACTCTTCCTGGATTCTTTTAGCCCAATTCTTTGGATGCTGTTCAGGAAATAAATTGACAGTAAACATAAATAATTAAGATTAAAACTGAAAAAAAGAAATGCATTAAAAAGTTACCTGCTTCATGGAAGAGTTAGCATGAACAAAGTAATGGTCTGAAGCATCTTCAATGGTGTCAAATTGTTTGAAGTTTTGAAATTTCCTCAGAATTTCATCTCTGGCTTCATCAGATATTGTAGCAACAGTACAATTGGCAGTTGTTCCATTATTTCCATCTCCCACAGAATTATGAACCCAAGAGTTATCAAACAATTGCTCAGGAGGATGGGCATGAAGAGGAATAAAGGTATCAAGTACACTCGAATTAGCTGGAAAACTAGGTAATGGCTGAAAATGATAAGTACTCTTCATCCACAAATCATTAACAAATTCAGGACCTGGAAAATGAAATGGAGGTCCTGGAAAATGAAATGAAGGTCCAACGAAATGTGGATGATGATATGGACTGTTACTTCCAGCTGCTTTCATTGAATTTTCAAAATGTCCCCAATGTAGTGGCCCGCCTACATGTGGCAGTTTCTTGGGCTCCAAGTTGTGAACAAAGCCATGGTTAGCTGAAAAAATGTTAGGCTTCTTTTTACTCTCAGAAGGTCCCGAAGATTTAGATGACCCCATTCCGAATGCAAACTTTAACTTGCGCCTCTTGCACTGTGAGGCATTTGATTTCTTCTTACTCAGGGCAGTTTGAGAAAGTACCGGAGGAGAAGATAACTCTATTGCAGAAGGGTCCTTAAAAATAGCATCCAGTTTGATTTGCAAACTAGAACTACCTGCAGAAGGTCCTTGGATGTCAGGGTTAGTAGGCTCTATTGACAATGAAGGCTGAGATGAGTCAGTCACATGAGAATTTTTAGCATCAGACTGAGTATCAGACCAAGGAGACAACAAATCACTGTTAGTCTTCTTCGGACCTAGACCATAGTCTGCCAACCAAGGAATGGGTGCCTCAATTCCAGGAGGTATATCCACATTATCAAAATGTGTCTGTATTAAAGCATACTGATCTACGTCCATGTAATCTTCCGAAAACAAATCAGAGTAGTCATCATCATCATCATCACATGAACTGTCAGAACCAGGCTCATCACCTGATACAGAAAACACTTCCTGAAGGATATCAAGCAAAATGTTACAGTCTTTTATTATGTTGGAAAAGATACCATCAACCATCTGCAAGAAACAATAAATCCTATACCATATTTTGATGATCATCATAACCATCATGAATGGATTCTTTTGCCTTCCCCTTGTCACCTTTTCCAACTTTTTCACCAGTTAATACTAAATCTGCAGAGTCATCATCCCTGTCGATGTCAATCACATCATGCACAATAGCCTACAAAAGTAAAATTCGATTAATATATGAGTCTAAGTAAGAAAAATATAAAGCTCACAGAGACATCATTGAATCTTAGAAAAAACAAGAAATCAGGGAAAATTAAATCAAAGGGAAAAGCTGTGCTTTTGAAATGTATGTCAAGGACACAATGATGTAATCAAATTAATTCAGTCAATTTATGATGAAGACAAGAAAGTATTCATCAGCAATTCAACATGTCAACATATTCCCAGCAATGGTACAACAGGAGAAGAAACAACTACACGATTAAGAATCACAATCATGAGATATTAACAAATCATTAGTGTTAAGCCCTACTGAAAACAACCCAAATTTAAATATAAACATAGCTTTGCATGTAACAACACCAGTAAAATTTCACGAAAAAAAAAAAGAAAAGAAAGAAAAATGCTACACAGAGAACACTTTTTCTTATAAAATTATTTGGCATGCTTGTTAATTCTTGGATTGTTGAGCACCCAAACCACTTTATTCCATCCAACAATAGCATAATTCTGTCAAAATCCTTGCCGTTTTTGTTTTTCTGACACGTAACTCAAAAAAAAAAAAAAAAGATATGGTCACGACCACAGTGATATCCAATCTGAGCTAAATCCTCAACCAATGCACCAAAAAGTCCCAAAACTTCAACTAATCATGGTAGCAACAATGCAATCATAAAAAAAGACCCGAAATTAATATATCAAAACGATATAAAACAATTTTATTTTATTTTTTGAAATCGCAGACAAAGCGAACTAAACTGTACCATTTCCAAACAAAAAAATCACACAAAATTTACAATGCTGCAACACAAGACCAACAAATTAAGCTCACAGCACGCAAAGCGAGAAACCTCGGAGTTCACGAAATACATGTCACGGCGACACCCACAAAAAAAAAAAAGCCTTTTAAATCAAAAAATAAAAATGTCAACCGAAACCCAAATTGATCAACCAAAACACGATCATTCCCCAAACCCCAAATTCAAACAAACTTAAGTAAAAAATCAATAGTTCAGAACTCAGCATAAATAAAACAAAATAATTCGCAAGTAAAAACACAATTAAATTAAAAAAAAAAATTAGTAAGGAGACTGAGATATATGCCTCTTTCTGCTTCGTCGAATTGGGCGCGTTATTGGTCGGAGGCTGAATCTCGATCACGCCGGGGTCCATGAAGCTGCGCGAGCTGCTTCCGGAGCACGCACTCCCTCTGCGAAAACAACAAAACGGCGTCGTTTCAATGCAGAGAATTCGAGAGAGTTTCGCGCGAGAGAGAAAGGAAACAATTACTTGGGACCCGGAAACGAGTGCTGCGGCCGCGGCGGCGGCGGCGCGACGGATCTGCTCATGGGAGAGAATCAGAGTTGGGAATCCCGAAACGGCGCGTTTTGGGGCGAGGCGAGAAAGTGAGGGAAAAGGAAAAGGAAAGGGGAAAGGAGGAGCAATGCGATTGTGAAGAGGGAAGGGGCGAGGCGAGAGGTTCTTATCATAAGGGGTTCGCGCCTTGTCATGAACACCAAAATGGCCTGCAACGACACCGTGTGTGTGTGTGTGTGCGCGCTTGTGTGCGCTTGTGTGCGTTACTCTCTTTGTTTCGTCTTTTTACCTTAAGGGACAAGGCTTTGGGGGAATTTACGGTTCTGCCACTGTGAGGGATCGACGAGACACGTTCCCCTGCGTTCGGGTCTAGCTGCATGTGTCACTCGCTCACCTATCAGACAAAGACTGCTTTGCTGGTCAGGTTGTTATTACACAGTTCTTTTTAATTGAGTAAAATGAATATGTGTAACCGTGGTGTGGTTTGGCTAACCAGAGTAGTTAGAGTTGAGTTTAGTTCTCTTGTCTGTCGGTCAATGTATATGAAAAAATATTTGTCGAATGACGTCAACTTCTTAAATGAATTTCTTTATTTCGCGGGATCAGTATTTGACTCTTGACTAAAAATACTTTAAATACCAAAAAATATTGAATATATGTACATTTTAATGAGTAAAAACACCAATGCTTGGGTGCATTAACTAATATAGGGTTGTTGAAATTTAATAAATAGTTTTAAATTTGAGTCTTAAATATATAGTTATGTTAAATATTTAGAAAGGAAAACTTTACCACTTATATTAATCTTACTTAGTTCGAATAGAATTGTTTCTAGAAAAAATACTTGTGTTTATAATATTGATAAATAAAAAATGGGATTCACGTTATTTAATGTAATACATTTGTATATTGTAAAAGGTGAATTGTAAAATAACGGTAACAAAATTTGAATCAACAACTTTATACAAATTACTTAAACTCTTTATTATTATGCTAGCCCTAGTGAATTGTAGTGAGGGATTAGTTTAACGTGGTACATTTTTTGTTTTTTAAATAAAGTTTTAGATTTGAATTTTATATGTGAAATTTTTTGTTGGAAAAACTAAGAGTAAATAGTTTATGCACCAATAATGTAAAAGATTTTTACATTGTCATATAATTATAAATTGTCATGTATGGTGAGTTTGTTAACTTTTACAATAATTATCTTAAAAGTTATATGAATGATGATTTCTTATTGATTGACAGTGTAAAACTTTTTACACTAATAGTACACAAAAATAAACTCGAAAACTAATTTTATCATGTTATAAATATTTTCAATTTAAATGAAATATTGTCATAAAAAATATTAAGTTTAATGGACATGTATTGTTCTTGTAAAAAATTTACACTATCAACTCGTTAAAAATAATCTTT
The DNA here is from genome assembly GCA_004329165.1 of Spatholobus suberectus. Classification (NCBI taxonomy): domain Eukaryota; kingdom Viridiplantae; phylum Streptophyta; class Magnoliopsida; order Fabales; family Fabaceae; genus Spatholobus; species Spatholobus suberectus. Next base: position 56,651,684 of record CM014731.1, on the reverse strand, counting down.
AATTTATTTTGTGAAATAATTATTATAAAAGTCAACAAAATTATCATAACAATAATAGATGATAGTACAAAAAAACCTTTACACACTTAATATATATATATATATGAGTTTAATGGTCATGCACTGTCAGTGTAAAAAGTTTTACACTGTCATCCAATTACAAATCACTATTAATATGACTTTTAAAGAATTTATTATAAAAGTTAACAAACTTACAATAAATGATAATTTGTGATTTGATGATAATGTAAAACTACTTTACACTGTCAAGTGTATAACCATTAAACTCATATATTATTTATTCAAAAAAGTTTAGGATATTAAATGAGAAAGAATGTATTGTTGTATTATGAAAATCTGATTATGTACACACAAAAAAAAAATGAAAATCCGATCAAAGATGTATATTATTAATATTCCATTTATTATTGATAAGGATAAGGTTGTCCTTACAGTAATGGTTGATAAATATTTACTTTATATTATTAATTATTTCTAATTATTAAAATATTAAATATTAATCATTTTTAGATACTTAATATAATAAATATTTTTGTATTTAATATTTTTTATTTCCATTTTATATCAATTGCCATTTTTTATTATTAAATGTTTTTAAAAATTATTACACTGTGTGAATGGCTCATGAGTCATGACTCGTGGCTCAACAAAATTTAATCTTCCTAAATAATTAGCCTAATAACTTCTTTTTTCATTCGTCAAAAAAATTATTTTCTAAAAAAAACACTTAAAAGGTATAAATTATTTAGACAGTTTTATAAGTTTCAAAATTTGTATTCTTAGATTCTCTTTCATCTCTAAATAATTAATAAAAGAGTGTTAGGCTGCTTTTGAAAAGAAATTAATACTTTTAAATGAATTTCTTTAAATGTTTTGAATTCTTAATATTAAAAATCAAATCAAAATCACATGCCCTTTTCTTTAGTATCCTCTTTATAAAATTTATATAACTATTAAATACAAACAAAAAGTGAGAATAAATCTTTTAAATTAGAATAATTAATTCATAATTATACAGTATTAAATTTGAGGCTTCAGCAAAAAAAATAAAAAACTGAGACCTCAATCTTAATTTTCATGAAATCATATTATACTTTCTCTTTTCATAAAACTATGCGTCTTTATTTTTTTTTATTTTGCAACATGTATGGTGAACTTTCACATGAAATTATATTAAATTAATATTAATTTATTTCTTAATTAATTATTCAAATAAAGAAAATTTTTACTTTTTACAATTTAATTAGTCAATACTTAATTTTTTTTTAAATCAACATTTAATATAATAGAATGTTTATAAATCATCATTAAAACAAATTTATATTAATTAGAATAATTTTTGAGATTTTAAAAGTTTAAAACTTTTAAATATCTACATATAAATATTTATTATCATCACAATAATTATTTATTAATTAAATTACTTTTACGTAATTATATCATCTATCTACTTTTCTTTTATCTTATTTTGACCTCATTTATTTTATTTTTATTTTTTTTCTTCATCACATCATTTATTACATTATTACTTTCTCTTTCTATATTTTCTTTTCCTTCTTAGGAGTATCTCTCTCTTACCACTATCCCAATTCACTCAAAATGAGGCTAAATCTACTGAAGACAGATTCAATGTAATTTGTCTCTTTAGCTACATTCACTTTCCTTTCACACTTTGAAATGAGCATATTCAGGGGACGGTTGAGATTGTTTGAATGCCGATGACATGAGCGAGACAAAGCTATTAGCTTCGCTTGTTGAAAATGTTAGGCGAATTAATATTGACTGAGCCCATGGTTTTGTGTTGACCAGAATCATTAGTCACCAGCCGTTGACTTGAAATTGAACGGTCGAGATGAAAACTGCGATTGGGCATACTGGTATACCGGGTCCACTAGAGTGTAACCTGGAAACTGGAAACTGGAAACTGGAAACTGGAAAGCGTTTTTTTTTTTTTTTTTCATTTTGGAATAAAAGTATAATATTTCCTTCTGTTTCATGTTCCATTAATCTATTTTGGAAGCTTGTTATTATATTTTGAACTTGATCCGTAAAACATTCCGGAAAGTGGGACCCATAAGTGTGAGATATGGGAAGTGGAAAATTGAAATTATAATAAAGGATGATAATAAATAAATCTTGGCTTTTCTTGCTTCTTTTGTCAAATGTAACGCAAACTGAAAATGAGAAGACGATGCGAGATAAAGAGGAACCATGATAATAAATCTGGGCTTTTTCTTGCTTCTTTTGTCAAATGTAACGGAAACTGAAAATGCGAAGTCGGTGCGGGATGAGAGAGGAACCAAAAGATACAAACAGAAAGAGGTGACATCAATTTTGAAAGGAAAACTAATTTTAATTCATTTTTCATTATAAATTATATGTGTATTTAATTGTATTCTTTAGATTTAATTTGAATTTACTTACAATATGAGCTTTTTTTCCTAGTATTAATCACATATTACTAAAAAATTCAAGAAGTATTGATTATTATATATATTATATAAGAAGTCTTAATTATTTTAATAAAACACGATATTAACTGATAATGTGTACAAATTTACACTAATAATAACTTAAAATTTAAATTCAAATGGTCATTAATTAAATCACCAGACATTATTTTTATGTGTATTGAGAATTTGTAGATTTATACAAATTAAATACAAAAATACTTTAAATTGCGCCTTGTACGAGGTCATAGATTTAAATCTTGTAGTACACACACAATAAATAAATAAATAAATAAACCAGGTATTGCATAAGCGCTTTATGTAAAGATATTAAAAAACTAATTATGTAAAATTTGAGTAAATTCATGTATGTATTAATAGGCAATATTTAAATAATTAACCAATCACCAACTAATGAGAAATTACATGAAATAATCACATAAAAGGAACTTGTAGTAGAATTTAATTTTAATATAAATAATTAACATTTTGAAGCATAGAAAAATAAATTGTCTTTCACGATAAAACATTTTTAAACCGTAATAGATCAAATTTAAGGGATCCAATTATATCATCATCATTTAATCATATTATTCAATATTTTAAAAAAGATTAATTTTGATATAATACTGTAAAAAATTGTACACTATTAATCAATTTGAAATTACTTTAGATATGATTTTCAAAGTAATTATTACAACACTCAACAATCTTATAATACATGGTAATCCATGATTGAATAATAGTATAAAAATCTTTACAATATTAATGTATTCTAATTAAATTTTTCAAAAAAAATTGACTATCATAACAATTATAGGAGAATTTTAATTATTTTAATGAAAGAAGTTATTAAATAATAATGAAAAATATGTACAATAATAATAGATCAAATTTAATTAAAGCTATTATAAGTTTATAAATCATATAAGTGTATTTCGATATGTATTTAAATTGTATATTTTATATGTATGTATACACTTATTTTTTTCCTTTTTACTTTAAAGAGGAATTAAATTCTAATTAAAAGAAAAATAAAAACTACCACTTGTTTGAGATTGGCATTTGGATAAGCAATTATTTTGGTTGTATTTATTAATGGATAAAGACATGAAATTGTCTAAATTAATGTATAAACTTTAGTACATTAATAGATGAAGACTTCGATGGTTAGCTAATCATCATATGAAACGAGAAACTACATGAGATTATTATAAAGAAAGACTTTTTTAATCAGTTAAAAAAGTCTCACGTTAACGATTTTAACTGCTAACTATATTACTGTTAAGAAAGAGTGAAATATTTAGCGGCTAATGAAATTGATTTTTTTTTTATTATACCTTTATTAGTAGTTACAATATTAAACCGCTATTAAGTTCTAGATTCTTGTCAAATCAACTCTAATTTTAGATAATTCAATAAATTTCAAAGGGACTAGAATATTAACCAAATCTCACAGAATGCATGCGTGATTAATGAATTGACATTAAGCATATAAAATAAAGATAAAAATCATTCACCAAGACGCTAATGAAAAATAGAAGAAAAAACAAAGTATCTAGCAAGAGAGGTACCATTAACCAAGCAGATCAGTTCTTTAAAACATTAATGTTTCCTTATTTTCTTTTCTTTTTTTAATTTCAATTTTAGATAAACTCAAACTTGATTCGTGGTCAAAATTTCACCACCTCAACCTACAGGTGTAATACTTATTTACTACATATTTTACTATCTCGGTTTGTCTGCAACTTTATGTAACATTTTCAGTTTGATATGATTAGTAATATGTGCTAAATTTCAGGTTTATGTATTCATTTTCCAAAATATCGTTCAAGGGGAATAATATTTTATGTATATCTCACTCTATTGATAAGAAGAGCACACGTGATCATATTTGTAAGCCATAATCTTTGTTTATACTAATACTTTATCTATCTTATCAAAAAAAACTAATACTTTATCTAATGAATAATAAATAAAATAATTTGATCAACGCAAATATGTTTGATTCCTGAAAACGTTGATGTACACAAATATAAACTTGATTCTAGCTTTCTGAAAAATTCTATTAACTAAATGTTTTGTATAGTTATTTTATAAAGAAACTAAAATTTGTATATGATAGTGGTACATAATACAAGAATAAAAACTAAAATCTTTAAAATAAATAACAAATTATTATAATAATTGTTATTATAGTTATATATTATTTATTAGTTTTGTATCCTTGAAATATTTAAATACAATTACAGATAATTTTCTTTTTCTTGTGAGACAATATTTTTTTAATATAAACGTTATACTATAGAATTAGAAAATTTTCCTTAAAACTTTATTGTAAAAAAATTCATCAAATATGACATAGTTTCAATATTGAAACATCATCTTATATTTTCTCTTTACACCCAAATGTAAATATTCTTTGTAAAAATTTGTAACAATCTATAAGAGTTGAGTTTAATGGATATGCACTTAGTATAAAAAAATTTACACTAGTTGCCAACTAATTAGAATTAGCTTTATTGTGAGTTTTAGGATAATTATTGTTAAAGTCAACAAACCTATCATATATGGTAATTTGTGATTAATTGATAGTGTAAAAAAATTTACACTATCAATGCATATTCTTTTTTCTCATAAGAATTTAACAACCATGCACTAACCGATATGTACATATATACATTATTTAAAATAACAAAAGATACATTTAAGGTTTAAACTAATAAAAATCACAATTTCACTTTTCCTTCTTACTTTCAACTATAGTTAAACATATCTCCCTTCAAAATTTCTCACTTCATTTATAATAAAATAAACTTATTTCTTAATTACAATGTTACAATAATTCTTTTTTAAACTAGGTTTAAGAAGTCATCCCAATTTTATCAATCTTCTTCTTCTTCCTTTTAGGTTTCATGTAGTCAAAACTATAGTAATTTTATTTTATTCTATTTTTGATAACTCTAGGTCAAAGGATCTTGTGTCCTTTCACCTGTAATGGGAAGACCTATTAAAGGTGATATCAAGACTATAGATCCCTTTAGAGGAAAGTACAAGCACATGTGTGTTCAAATTAATTTAAACCAACAAGTAACAAGGAAGATATGGTTCCAGAACCATTGGTTCAATGTGGAGTATGAAGGTCTCCACCTATTGTGCAAGTGTTGTAATTTATACGGTCATATGACACAAAAGTGATTGAAGACAAAGGAATATTCATAGGGGACAAAAGATACCCCTTATGTAGTTGGCAATGACATAGGTCAAGGCCATGATGATGTTGTGCATGCTAACATTAACTCTCAAAGGAATAATAATGAAAATAGCAATATTAATGTTAGAGGGATCTGTATAGGGATTGGATTATTATTACAAAAGGAAAACAACCACAAAAATTCAAACAAATGGAAGGTACCTATACTAAAGGGGCAAATGATGTGGGAAAGAATAATTGGAAACAATCAAGTGGAAATAAGTTTTATATCTTAAATGTTATTAAGGAGGGTGGAAATGACATAAGGTCATTTGAGTTAAATGCAGACAAGGTGGTTGTTAAAAAAAAATTAAGTGCATGTCAAAGATGGGAAAAGATAAAAAAAAAAAAAAAAAAACCTCGCAATGACTCAATGACAATGTATAAGATTCCACCTATGGATTTGGGTTTGATAACGAAAAAATACCCTTTATGCAACTGGTGGAGACTTAGGTCAAGGCATAATGATGCTACGCATGCTAATCGTAACTCTCGTGGAGCTAATAACGGAAATAGCAATATTAATGGTAGGGAGGATCTGTATAAGGATAAGATTATTGTTACTAAAGGAAATCGGCCACAATAATCCAAATAATTGAAGGGTACCGATATTAAGGGGCTAATGATGTGGGGAAGAATAATAGGAAAGAACTAGTGAAATAAATAGGATACACATAAGAAAGGGGGTTGAATTGTGTGTATATGCACTTTTGAAAACTTTTCGCAAATATGTTTTTAAGGTAGTTAAAAACAGACCATCCAAGAAAGTGTGTGTAAAAATAAAAGGTAAACAATGATGAAATAGAAAAAGCACACAAAAAGGGGGGTTGAATTGTGCGTTTAAAAACTTTTTCCAAACTAGTTAATCAATATGAAAACGTTTTCAAGCGTAGGGATAGAGAAAAGAAAGACATAGAAAGCTTTATACTAGTTCACTCAACCTAAGCTACGTCCAGTCCCTTCACCTAGAAGGTATTTACTAACCAACCTTAGGTTACAAGTATTGTTCGCGACCTCTTTAGGCTTTACAACGCAATCACCCTAGATTGCTTAACCTAAGTATTCTTTTACACTAAGCCTCTCCAGGTTTTCATAACACAACAAGTGTTTATACAAACGATATTAACTCACGTAGTGAGGATTTGAAAGATCAAGCTCAAACACACTCAGAAAACTTTACAAGTTCTTGCTATCGTCCACTAGATGCTTCTATCAATTGTTCAGAAGTAATTTGTTAACTACGGATTTTTTACACCAGGCACGTATGTCTCTTTGTGACGTTCTTCCTTGATACATATATAGTCTTTAGAGAAAAGATCTGTTGTGAAGACTTAACTTCGTTATGCAAAGAAGGGCGTGCAAACTATCTTTTTAGAGTGATCAGGTGCAGTCAGCTTTTGGACTTGCACTAAAACGGAAGGTGCAGGATTGTGCTGGCAGGTCTGCTTTTCTGAACATTCTTCATTCGTCTCAGCAGCTTGATAAGTTGACTTGCTTTATCTAATTTTGCTGCGCTTTTGCACTAGAATGATTCTGATGTTATTTAATGCTTCAAACAATTTGAACGTTAGATCGCAGAAGTAAGTAATATGTTCGTTTCAAGAAAAAGTAGCATAAATAAATTGGACGTTCAAAATAGAACTTAGCTATGTAAATATTTGTCGTTGGAAGCTTGCATCAGATATTTGAACATGTTCTTCTGACGATCATCTACATTGGACAATGTTCTTTAAGCACGTCTATTGGACAGTCTTCTCTGACACGTCTACTGGACGATCTTCTTTGAGCACGTCTTTTTGGACAATCTTCTTTAACATGTTTACTAGACGGTCTTCGTAGCTGTGACAGGATTAGTCTCTAAGCACAAACTTGAACATTAATAAGCTTGTTATCTTCAAAACATTGAGGGTTTAGATGCTTCTACGTCTTTGGTTCTAACAAATGAGAGATAGCACACAGCAAGTTTACACTAGTTCAATCTTCAACCAAGAGCTACGTCCAATACCTTCTACACGAAGGTTTTTCATTAAGAACAACACTTACAACAAGTACTCTTCACAGCTTTTTTAGGTCTTACACAAAATGTAATCTCAACCTAAGATTACTTACAATAAGTATTCTTTTTACTAAGCCTCTTTAGGCTTTCACAAAGAAAATCTTTGTAGGTTAATTCACACAAGTGAGGATATGAAACTTAAGTTCAAAGTACAAAGCTTTGTGATTACAAGAGTATGAAAATTTGAGTGCTACAAGTATCGTCCAGTGACTTAGATGAAAGCTAAATTCAATGAGCTTGTGTAACTCTTGCCTTCCTTAGCGGGAAGGCTCTTTTTATAGCAGAGGTGAAGGTATCTGTTGGAGGAAAATTTCTTCCTGTTTTGGTGTTGCATTAAATGCATGAGATATGTTTTTCACGCTATATCAAAATCCTTTTATCTTTATCAGCAAAAGAGAGTATGGATGTAGACAGCTACACAGATAGTTATACCTCAAAGGTATACTACTTTTCTGACATGTCAAAAGTTCTTTTTGCTTCTCTCCTCCTTTCATACTTTGGGAAATGCTCATGGTTGATAAGTTGACCTACTGTGCAATTTATGGTACTATGTCTTAGAACTTATTAGAACGTTAATATCAAAGTGAATAAAAAGACTTTAACCAAATTTCAAAAACAATTTTCAAATAAAGTATATATATATATATATATATATATATATATATATATAACTTTTGAAAGATACGTGCTTGACAAGAATATTGCCCAAGTTTGAAACATATAGATTCTTTGTTCAAAAACTTGTTAAACAATCTAATTACAAAACATTGGACAGTTAACTTAGCAAAACTTTGGATGGTCAAGAGACAAAAATGTTGGATGGTTATAATAAAAACATGTTTATAAACCGCTTTTGTTTTTAGGGAATTTTTCATAAACACTAATAATTATAAGAATAAATTGCACATGAAGCGTACTTGTTAGTTGATCATAAATTTTAATAGCCTTTGTTATTATTAAAATATTTTAGAGGTCAAACGCTTCATTAGTTCCAACAATCAGGTGAAAATAAATTTATATTTTAAATGCTATTAAGGAGGGGCAAAAATGACATAGGGTCATCTGAATTAAATGCAGACAATGTGACTGCTATAAAAAATTAGGTGCATGTCAAGGGTGGGAAAAGACAAAATAAACTTGCAATATTCAAGGATAGTGCAAAAGATTCCACCTATGGACTAGGACAAGTAACAAAAAGATACCCCTTATGTAACTGGTGGCAACATAAGCTAGGGGCATGATGACATTGCACATGATAACCATAACTATCATGGGGATAATAGCAAAAATAGCAATATTAATGGGAGGAAGGTTTGTACATAGGGATTAGATTATTGTTATAAAAGGAAAACGACCACAAAAATCCAAATAATTAGAGGGAATTGATATTAAAGGGGCTAATTATATGGGGAGGAATAATAGGAAACAATCTTGTAGAAAGAAATTTCAAATCTTAAATTCTATTGAGGAGGATGGAAATGACGTAGGGTCATTTAAGTTAAATGTAGAGAAGGTGGCTATTACAAAAATTAGGTGCATGTCAAGGGTGGGAAAGGATAAAAAAAAACCTCGTAATGATTCAAGGACAGTGCAAAAGATTCTACCTATGGATTTGGGTCTAATAACAAAAAGATACCCCTTATGCAACTGGTGGTGACTTAGATCAGGAGCATGATGATGTTATGCATGTTAATTGTAACAATCATAGGGCTAATAACAAAAATAGTAATATTAATGGTAGGAAGGATCTATAAAAGGATTGGATTATTGTTACAAAAGGAAATTGACCACAAAAATCCAAACAAATGGAGGGTACCAATATTGAAAGGGCTAATGATGTGGGGAGGAATAATAAGAAACAATTAGGTGAAAAAAAAATTCATATCTTAAATACTATTGAGGAGGGCAAAAAAGGACATAAGGTCATTTGAGTTATATGCAAACAATGTGGTTGTTACAACAAATTAGGTACATGTTAAGGGTGGGAAATGACAAAATAAGCTTGCAAAGATTTGAGGACAGTGCCAAAGATTCCACCTATGGATTTAGGACAAATATCGGAAAGATACCCTTTATGCAACTAGCAGTGACAGTAGGCTAGGGTCATGATGACAATGCGCATGATAATTATAACTCTTATAGGGATAATAATCGAAATTGCAATATTAATGGGAGGGAGGACCTATATAAGGATTGGATTGTTGTTACAAAAGGAAAACGACCACAAAAACCCAAATAACTAGCGGTTATTGATATTAAATGGGCTAATGATGTGGAGAGGCATAATAGGAAACAATCAAGTGGAAATAAATTTAAAATCTTAAATGCTATTGAGGAAGGAAGAAATGACATAGGATCATCTAAGTTAAATGTAGACAAGGTGGCCGTTACAAAAAATTAGGTGCATGTCAAGGGTGGGGAAAGACAAAAAATAGCTCGCATTGATTCAAGGACAATGCAAAAGATTCCACATATGGATTTGGGGCTAATAACAGTAAGATACCTCTTATGCAACTAACAACAACTTAGGTTAAGGGCATGATGACATTGCAAAGGCTAACCATAACACTCATGAGGCTAACAACTAAAGTAGCAATATTAATGTTAAGAAGGATCTATATAGGGATTAGGTTATTGTTACAAAAGGAAAATGACCACAAAAATCCAAACAATTGGAGGGTACTAATATTAAAGGGGCAAATGATGTTGGTGGTATGATAGGAAAAAAAATAGCTAAAATAAATTTCATATCTTAAATGCTATAGAGGAGGGCAGAAATGACGTAGGGTCATCTAAGTTAAATGCAGACAAGGTGGTGGTTACAAAAAATTAAATGCATATCAACATTGGAAAAAGACAAAATAAACATGCAATGATTTGAGGACAGTGCAAAAGATTCCATCTATGGATCTAGGGCTAATAACGAAAATATAAATCTTATGCAATTGGCGACAACGTAAGCTAGGAGTGTGATGGCGTTGCACATGATAACCATAACTCTCATGGGCTAATAACAAAGGTAACAATATTAATGGGGAGGAGGATCAGTATAGGGATTGGATTGTTGTTACAAAAGGAAAACAACCACAAAAGCCAACAATTGGAGGGTATTAATATTATGGAGGCTAATGATGCGGGGAGGAATAATAAGAAACAATCAAATGGAAATAAATTCCATATCTTAAATGTTATTGAGCACGACAAAAATGATGTAGGATCTTCTAATTTAAATGGAGACAAGGTGGTTGTTACAAAAAAATATGTTCATGTCAAGAGTGGGAAAAGACAAAAAAATAACTCGCAATGATTCATGGACAATGCAAAAGATTCCACCTATGAATTTGGGGCTAATAACAGAAAGATATTGCTTATGCAATTGACAACGACTTAGGTAAGGGCATGATGACGTGGCAAATGCCAATTGTTACTCTTATGGGGCTAATAATAAAAATAGCAATATTAATGGTAAGAGGATCTGTATAAGGATTAGATTATTGTTACAAAAGGCAAACAACTACAAAAACCCAAACAATTGGAGGGTATCGAATTAAAAGGGCTAATGATGTAAGGAGGAATGATAGAAAACAACCAAGTGGAAATAAACTTTATATCTTAAATGCTATTGAGGAGGCAAAAATGACATAAGGTCATCTAAGTTAAATGCAAACAAGATGGTTGTTACAAAAAATAGGTGCATGTCAAGGGTGGGAAAAGACAAAATAAACTTGCAATGATTTGAGGACAATGCAAAAGATTCCATCTATGGATCTAAGGCTAATAACAAAAAGATCCCTCTTATGCAACTAGTGATGACATAGGCTAGAAGTATAATGATGTTGTGCATGATAACCATAACTCTCATGGGGCTAATAATAGTAATATTAATGGAAAGGAAGATCTATATAAGGATTAGGTTATTGTTACCAAAGGAAAATGACTACAAAAATCCAATAATTGAGTGGTATCGATATTAAAGAGGTTAATAATGTGGGGAGGAATAATAGAAAATAATCATGGGGAAATGAATTTCATATCTTCAATGTTATTGTGGAGGCTAGAAATGACGTACTACATCACTTGATTTAAATGTAGACATAGTGGTTGTTATAGAAAGTTAGGTGCATGTCAAGGGTGGGAAAAGACCAAAAAAAAACTTGTAATGATTCGAGGATAGTGTAAAAGAATCTACCTATAAACCTAGGCTAATAATGGAAAGATACCCCTTATGCAATTGATAATGATGTCAGCCAAGGTATGATGACGTTGTGCATGCTAACCGTAACTCCCATAGGGCTAATATAGTATATCATATAATGGAAGGGGGAATCTACATAAGGATTGGATTTAAGGGTGTTCATGGGTACGGGTAACCCGTTGACCCAAACCAACCCAAATTGACCCAATTAGTTTGGGTCGGTTTTTTTAAGCCTTCAGGTCGCATCCAACCTAACTCGTTCAAGTACGGGTCGGGTAACGGGTTTTAATTTATGGACCTGTGTACCTGTTACCCAACCCGTTAAGTGAGATTTTATTTAATTTTTATTTTTTATATATTTTATATACTAATAATTATTAATTAGTGAATTACTAATACTAAATAAGACAAAGAGTAAAGACATCCCACACACTCATGAAGTTGTGAATCCCCATTAATTTTGGAAATACACACACACACTACATATTCCATGCATATTGTTGTTGTTATTTTTCTCTCGACTGACTCTCATTCTAAGTTTCTTGTAAGCTTTATATTAATTTTAGAACCAAGAATGATGAGAAACAAAGTCCAAAACTAAATACAATATTTTTATAATATGTCAAAATTTATAAAAATATATATATAATTTAAATTTTGTTTTTTAAATATACAGACCCAATTACCCGACCCAAACAAACCCGTTAATGACCGGGTTGGTTTAGGTCGGGTCTGACACAAAAAAGTATGAACTTGACCCAACCCAACACAAACTATTTTGATCGGGTTAGGTAACGGGTTTGGCCAAACCCAACCCGTGAACACCCCTAATTGGATTATTACTACAAGAGGAAAACAACCACAAAAATAAAAACAATTGGATGGTATTGATATTAAATGGGTTAATGATATAGGGAGGAATAATAGGAAAAAATCAGGTGGAAATAAATTTTGTATCTTGAGGAGGGTAAAAATGATGTTGGGTCATCTGATTTAAATATAAACAAGGTAACTGTTACAAAAAATTAGATTCATGTCAAGGGTGGGAAAAGACAAAAAGGAAAAAAAAACACCTTATAATGATTTAAGGACAGTGCAAAAGATTCCACCATGGATCGGGATAATATCCTGGTTTATGATTCTTTATCAAAGACTTAACACACTAACAAAGTTAATGATAATGCATGTAGCAACAAGGGGGCCTAAAAAGGATGTGGTTGTGGAGACAAACACAACACCACCAAAATCTCAATTAGGTGGATTTGTCCATGCACAAGGTGTAAATGGGGATGGCAATGGACGAGGCAAGTATAGGTAATAGCCCTGTTACCCACCCTATCAGATAAAAATCCATCCTTGTGCATGCCTCTATACCTGTAGGTATTCAATAAGCAAACACATGTGGATTTTATCAACATATATGGGTATCTGTGGATATTTATGGATATTTAGTAAAAAAAATAAAAAAATAGCTTAAAAATAGTTTAAAAAACACTTTTACCATAGTTTTTAATTATTCTGACAATATTTTAAAAAGTAGTTTAAAGGCCAAAAAACAAAAAAAAAAGACATGAAAAACTTTTGTTAATTAATAATAAGTAAAATTGTAAAAATAACTTAATAATAAATGTAGTATTATATATTTAAGTAAAGGTATTTAGGTAATTTTACAATAAGGATAATAACCAATACCATGGGCACCGATGCTTTAATTACTATGCTTACCCCGTTAATAAACAATTAGTGAAAATATCTGTTTAATTTATATGTAGGTACCCATTTAACTATTTGTTTCTATCCGTTACAACTTGTACTTGAGGATATCTACGGGTATGGATATTTTTGTCATCCCTAAGTGTAGCACACTAAAATTCTCTATGTTTGTAATTTAACTTGATTGAGTATGATTATAAAAGAAAAACCTAAGTTTAGTCACAAAATTTAATTAAATAAATGTATGTGATTTTTTGTATAAGCTTTCAATAAGGAATTCCACTATAATCAGTCATTATTAATTATAATTAAGTCCATGTAAAAGTTTTAATTAATTCTGACACTGTTGATTACAATAATCCTACTTTAATCCAGTTTTTGATAAGCATTTTACATAAGCTTTTCGAGAGTGGGAAAATTTTCTAAACCTTATAGAATTATTTCTAAATGTCCCAATAACATGATTTTGCAAAAAATAGACAAATCTCATCCTTTCCTTGATTTAAGCCTACATGAACTGTTTACAGTTAAGAATTTTTGAATTTTCTCTCCATTTTCTGGAACAATGTGGCCAACCATTTTCAAGGCCCCTTAACCAAGGGATTTGAAACTCCAAAAGGTCATTAACCAAAGGCTTTCAATTTTCTCATTTAACCAAGAGTTTTTAACTTTCCTTATTGTCCATTTAACATTTGCTTCAGCTTGACTAAGACATTCCTCACCATTTTCTACATATTTTTCTTCTCATTCTACTCTCAAAACCACAAAGTCAACCTAAGACAAATGTGTGTAGTATTGGCGCTTTCATTTCCTCTGCAAAACCATCCATCCAAGGTTCTTGGTAAAGATTTCCTACATCTTTTCCTTCATTTCTTCTTCTCTTTTCTTACATAAACCTAAACCTCTATTTCCTAAAACTTGAAATTTTATATTGCTTCATGAAACCTACTCTCCCGTGGCATCATTTTTTGGTTTCAAGGAGGCTAACTCAAAGGCTTCCACTTTTCTCTTCATTCCAACTTCTCAAGACTTCCTTTTGTGTCTGATGAAGGGTAAGGAAACTTACCCATTTATTTTAAGTTTCTAAATTATTAAAATGTCTTAAATATGGATTACTATTTTTTTATTGGTTAAAAATGTGATATTGATTGGTTTATTGGCCATTTTGGCCCATTATGTTCAAATGTATGCTTCTATGTTCAAGATTATATAAAAAGCTTTAGTCTTTTCCATGTTTTTTTTATTTTATTCCATGAAAAATGTTTATTAAAGTAGGATATGTGTGGTGCCCTATATTTATGTTTAAATGTGGTTCATGGTGTTTTCCATGGATAAAAAAAATGTTTCCTTTCATTATATGTGTATTTTGACTTATAAAGATGAAAATTTGGCTATGTTGTGGCTTGACATGTGATTCGAAAGTTTTGGCATACTTGGATGAATATTTTGGTTGGATAAAAGTATAGAAATGTTGTTTTTATGGCACTTGAATATATTGTTTGAGTATTATGTTGTTTGAGAAGTGATCTGAGCCATAACACACCTAAGATACTTAATAAATTTAAGCTTTTAAAATTTTTGTGAAAATACCCTTGCTTGGAGTACTTGACCGAGACATTAGAGGGCTGTTATGCTACTGTTTTGGTCCAAAAGAATGGACTTGAAGATTCAAGACCTAACCCTTAGTTTTGGAGCAATAATCTATTAATTAGAATGAGTTAAAAATTCAATACGGGATTAAAACCAATATTTCACCTTAATAAAGTGGGTAGGAATGAATTTTCTAAATTAAAAATCTGTATATAATTTATAATAATTTTTATAAAAAGATTGTTCTAAAATCTAGCCAAACTAGACTTGTTTTAATATAAAAATATCAAATAAATCTCAAAAAGGTTATTTATGTAATTTTATATTTTATAAAATTATGATATATTATTTTTTTATCTAAATTAGTTGAAAAATGAAATTTTAGACTAAGCTTGCTATTTATAATAAATTTGGAGATAAAACTAGTTAAATAAACCTATTTTGTAAGAAATTTAAATAAAGAGAAAAATTATTATTTTGTGCCTATAAAATTTATTTACTAATTTAAAATAATTTATTTAAATTATGTTTGTCAACATTTTCATATTTATAGATTTTTTATAATTATTTACCTTAATTTCATCTACGTACTATTAGAGGTAAAATTATAATTTCACATCAAAAGAATTTATTAAATTCAGAAAAATTTTCCAAAGGTCTGAAATGGTGATATTAGGTTCGCATAAGATTTCCAAATTAAAAAAAATCATTTGAATTTGTTATTAATTTTCCAAGTTTAATAGACTTTATAAATTCAGGGTATTTTAGTAATTTTGTAATTTATTTATAATAATAATAATTTAAATTACTATTTTAGAGGGTGTAAATGTAATTTCAACAAATTAATTTAATTTATTTAACATCAAAAGTGAAACATAATCAACAGCCTTTATAATTTTTAATAATGTACGTAACTTGTTAAAATCGAAAACGTAGAATATTGAGAAAACCTTGGTGAAAAATTCCAAAGAATTTTCCTGTGACTTTTACCTTATTTATAAGATATTTTAAATCCTTGGGACTTAGTGGAAAGCACTTAAATTATTATTTTAGAGGTTCTACATATGATTTAAACAAATTAATTTAATTTATTTAAGATTAAAAATGAAACATAATTAATGGCCTTCATAATTCTTAATAATGTACATAATTCGTTAAAATCGAAAACGTAGAACATTAAGAGAAAACGTTGGTGAAAAATTCTAAAGAATTTCCCTGTGACTTTTACCTTATTTATAAGGTATTTTAAATACTTGGGACTTAGTGGAGAGCTATCTACGGTATGACAATTTTGTTAACCCTTTAAAGGGTGTTGTCCTGACACTTAAGGCTTAAGGCCTTAGTGAGGAATTGTTATTGTTTCTCCACAAGAATCATCTAAGTATTTAATTGAAATGACTTGTGGTTATTTTTGTTGATATCTTGGTGGAATGATCATACATTCATACATAGTCTATAACTATTGCTATTTCGAGCATGCCCGTAAGTCTTTTAATTGGGGTGGGGAAGGTTAATGGAGGTACCTTCAGTAGCCTTAAGGATATGGTGAATGAAAGATTCCATAGAGAGCCAAGGTCATTGCAACCTTGTGTTGTGGTAATCTACTATCCATGTATATTTATCTTAACAATGTCACTTATTTGCTCCATATAATCAGTTGTCAGTGTCACTCAAATGGTTTTATGGCACATGTCGCCTTTTGCCCTACTGGGTGTTGTTTATTGTTATACCATGTTTAAAGGACACGTTTGCATTGATTGCTTAGTTGTTAAGAATCTCTATAGAGTAGAGTTTGTTATATTTCATGGCTGTTAGTATGTTGCATCTTTTAATGTGCTTGCATGATTGATGTTTCTTGATGCTTATGGTTGTGGACGATTTGATATACTACTTGTCTTGGATTGGTTGTAAATTATATGTACCCTTATGGCTGTTTAAGTAAGTTTACCCTTGCATGTTTATCTACGGCTAAATTACATTTTTGGTCTCTCTATTTTTTTCAATCTACAATTTCGGTCCCTCTATTTTTTTTAGAAACATTTAGTCTCCCTATTTTAAAAATATGCAATTTTGGTCCCTTCGTCAAATCTTTTGTGTTAACCATTAGTAATTTAACGTTGATTCTAACCTATTAATACTTAAATGACATGTCTAAGTCAGAGCCAACATTGACACGTCAACGTTAAACCATTAATGATCAATGGAAGAAATTTGATGAAAGGACCAAAATTGCGGATTTTTAAAAATAGGGAAACTAAATGTCTCTAAAAAAAAGTAAGGGAACCAAAATTACAAATTTTTAAAAATAGGAGAACTAAATGTCTCTAAAAAAAGTAGGGGGACCAAATTGAGGATTGAGAAAAATAGGGGAACCAAAAATATAATTTAGCCTTTATTTATGTGTGTGTTTGACTGCTATGATTGTGATGTTTGCGTTCGTAAGAGTATATTCTTCTTGTTTGCTCGTTGTAATGCCTTCCTTCAATCAAGAACAACTCATCTGTATAGTGCTTGGGACTAGACAAGATTGGAACATTCTTTTCATCAAGACAAGATGATCGTTAGACTACCCGACTAGATGCGTGGATTACATTGGGAAGGTAGTTATGAAAGCCAATTTGAGTGGGATCTTCAAGTTTGTATACGTCATATTGATCGTGATATGCTTCCCTTTATTTGATGATGTGGAAGATGCGGTGACCTATATGAGGATGATCTCCCATAATTCCTCGAATACTCTCACCTTTGAGATATAGACGCCAAGGGATTTGAGCCTCCTTATGTAAAGTTTTCCTTGGTAGGGATTTGGTTTGCAAATCCTACTCTTTATTGAGACATTGACAGTGATAACCGTTAGAGTGGCCAATTAGTGTTGGCCAGCTAAAGAGTGAGTTTTGTATTAGTTTCCCTCTCCCCATTTTAAATGTAATCCACTAATAGGTATTTCGTCTCTAGTTACGTGCATTTGTATTTGAGATACATTGTTATTAATGTATATTTAATTGTATTAACTTATAGCACATTATATTACTTTATCACTTGATATGCATGATCGGTATCATTTAGTATTTTATTCTATAGAGGTTTAATTTGAAGTAAAATTTATCTCATTGTTTATTATTCATTTGCGAAATGTAAAATTTTGCCCTCATTTTTATAAACAAATGAAAAAGAGTTTTGCTTAAAATCAAATTATTATGTGATTACAATAGGTAGTGTCATGTAGTGACAGTGGGTCATTACAAAAGGAATCATGACTTCATTTGTATGTGAAAGTCATTGTGTCAAATAGGATACAACACCTAAACAATCTAAAACCAATTAATTTGAGTATAGATAAGGAAGTGTTCTAGGTTAGAGAATAGTCTAGCCAAACAGTGTATGAAGAGGAAGCAATTGATAAGTGGAGGAGATGGTAACTAAGACACTATGTTCCAATCTCAATAAGAAGACCTATTTTATCCCTATTGTTTATTGGTTTAGATAATAATGTTTAAAAATTTCTTTATTCTATCATGGAACGTTAAGGGATTTGCGAATAGGAAAAGCTATTAGCATATGCATAAGTTGATATTGAGATATAAATATGATTTGATTTTCCTATACAAGACCCATACCTTTTTTCTCAAAGTAAAAAAAAAAGGGGACAAAGGAGGGCATTCCCTAGAGGCAATGAAGAAGGCTTAAGTTCATTCAAATCGCATTTGGGGTTTGTGTAATAGGGAATGACAACTCATTTCAATTATTAGAGTCTATGCCACAGTTTATTATGCTCAATGTCTCCTTTGAAAATCAAACTTGGGCATGCTTAGGAAATTATGCTAGCCCAATTCATTCCATGTGTGAGATCCTATGAGAATACTTGTCAAACTTAAGGAGGAGAACACAACAACTATTGAAATGTCCTACTAACGTCA
The DNA here is from genome assembly GCA_004329165.1 of Spatholobus suberectus. Classification (NCBI taxonomy): domain Eukaryota; kingdom Viridiplantae; phylum Streptophyta; class Magnoliopsida; order Fabales; family Fabaceae; genus Spatholobus; species Spatholobus suberectus. The sequence continues at coordinate 56,632,489 of CM014731.1, read as the reverse complement.
CATGAAACTAACCAATGAAAATGTACAAATAACTCAATTTTAATTAAAGGTTATTTAATTTGATTATAAAAATATGTGTAGATTTTTTGCAATATGGAAAATAAGCTAATTACATGTAATAATTGATTCGACCAAAATTAAATAATTACAACGTAAAAACTAAATGCAACTCCATACACAAATAAGATAGAAGTATTAAATAAATCATTCATGTATTATAATTAAAACCGTACACTATATCTAAAACATCATAAAGCCACAAATCAGGGATCTAATGCTCAACACTATACTTTATGACATAAATCCAATAGGATAAAAGTGAAATATTCTTCAACTAAGAAAAATCACAATGAAATACAGCTGAATGTAAATCCTTAAGTTGGCCCACTAAACTCTAACTCAAAACTAAAAGACTTTTAACATATCTATTGTAGAATTTGAAATATTGACGGTGGACCAATAGGATAGACCTCATGTACATAGGATCACGAACAATCGCTCGATGCGCATTCCGCTCTCACGACATGAACATTATGATCATCTCGCAAACACAAGCAAAAAAGGTAAGCTTATAAATAAACATAACCTAGAAGTACATGTGTAATGATGTACTTGAATATAAGGAGATAATTATAGCAGACACCAACAACAAATATGTTCATATAACAATAGGAGATAGAGATTCTAAAGCTCAAGCAGGGTAACATAACTGTAGTCGAGTATGTAGCCAAGTTTAGGAGTTGTCAAGGTGCTTTTCTCATTATCAGTATGAGGCAAGAGAGGGTTCTAAGCATGTGAGGTTCGAAAATAGCTTGTGACCAAAGATCAAGCAAGCTATTAGCTATCAAAAAATTTGTTAATTTCCAATTTGGTAACAAGTGCCAGATTTATGATGAAGGCAACAAGGCAAGAAAAACTCATTACAAAAATGTGGATCCTTAGAAAGACAAGAAGTTTAGCAACCAAAATCATGAAAAGTTGTATTCAGCCTAAGGATGGCAAAAGAACCTGTAACCACAGATACTTACAAGTAAAACCCGCTATGAATTGAAAACAGACAATTAAATGGATACCTGCTTATTAACGAGGTGGGGATAGGTAGTAAGATAATCATACCTACGAGTACCCCGTATTTTGGAATTATTTAAATATCCATAATTATATATAAAGCAAATTGCTCTAATTTATTTTTAGTGTAAATATATATTTTAAAATTATTTATTTTTAGTATAAATATATGTTACAAAACTATTACATGATTTGAAGTTAGTGGTTGTAGTGTTTGTGCTTAAGCTCTCGAGGCATTATTTGTATGGATCTAGATTCGAGGTCTTTAGTAATCACAAAAGTCTTAAGTACCTATTTGATCAGAAAGAATTGAACATGAGTCAATGCAAGTGAATGAAGTTTCTTAAGGATTATGATTTTAAACTTAGTTACCACCCAGGTAACACCAATGGGGTGACTAACGCTTAAGTAAGAAGTCTCTACACATCTATGCTTTAGTGGTTAGATGGATGGATTTGATAAAGTAGTTTTGAGACTTGAGCTTAGTTTGTAACGTTACTCCTAACAGTGTAAGATTAGGTATGTTGAAAGTGTGACCAATGGATTATTGGATCAAATTAGAAAAGGTTAAAAGTTGGATTTGTATCTGCTAGACCAGTTAAAGTTAATAGTTCAAGGTAGCAAGATTGGTTTTAAGGTGGGATTTGATACTATTTGGTTTGTTGTGGACAGATTAACCAAATTTTCTCATTTCATTCCAATTAATATTAAAATTCCTTAGAGAAGTTGACTAGCTACCCTTTACATTAGTGAGATTGTGAGGTTGCATGATATGCAATCTAGTATAGTTTTTTGTCAGAGATTCTGATTTACCTCTAGATTTGGAGAGAGTTTGCATCAAGTTTTATGAACCAAGCTTAGATTAAGTTTAGCTTACCATCCACAACAAAAGGTCAGGTTGAGAGAACCATCCAATCTTTAGAGGATATTTTGAGAGCTTGTATGTTAGAGCAAAGTGGTAATTAAGATTTCTTATCCCTTATAGACTTAACATATAAAAACAATTTATATTCCAACATTTGATGACACCATATGAAGCTCTGTATAGGAGAAAATGTAAGACTCCTTTATCTTGGTTAAGTTAGGTGAAAGCCTTGTGTTGGGACCTAAGTTAGTGCAACAGACTATTGAGAAAATTAAGATGATTCAAGATAAGATGAGAGCAGCCCAAAGTAGGCAAGAAAATTACCATGACAAGAGGAAAGCTCTTGAATTTTAGGAAGGTGATCATGTATTCTTGCAAGTCATTCTGATGACCAAGGTTGATTAAGCGTTGAAGTCTCATAAACTTACTCCTCATTTTATTAGTCGTATTTATAATGTGACTCGGTGATATGTAAAATACATATATATTTTTACTTATTAGTCCCTTTTACAACAAATGCACTGGACAAACAAGTAATAAAAACTATAGTGAATAAGGTATTGTTCTTCTCAAGGATTAGAATAATGTGCCCAATTCAATCAATCAACTATCGTAGAGGCGGGCAATATTATATTATCACAACACAAAATACCAAAGAATAAATTGCATACAAGTAAACCTATTGCTATGTTTATAATTTTTCAAAAGGATTTTTTATGGATGCTAAGAGTAGTTAGGGATGAACTCATTTTTTGTTCATCCTTTGCATTTTTCCCAAATCCAACACAACTCAAACAAGGTTTAGATGTTCGAATTTCACAAGTGTAGATCAACTCGATTTGTGGCTTAAATCACTATGAATCAATCTCAATGCCCTACTTCTGTAGATCAAACAAAAATCAAATCAAGCATTAAGTTCGAAATCCATAAGAAAACATGTCTTATGAAAGGCTATTTGTAACATCCCACAAAATTAAACTTAACAAGTAATATAAATTAAAGGGTGTTGTTAATAATATATAAATAAATAATTAAATAATGGTTTTAAGTCAATAGAAAGAAAGATGGGCTTCTATAAGAGAAGTGTCATTAAGGCCTAATAAAGGAATTAAAGTTTCTAAACCTTAATCCACACACACTAGTCACACATTCTCACTTAACTTAGAAAGGCAAGTAAGAAGGGAAAAAGAGAGAGAAGGGAGGAGAAGAGAAGAAGGGAGAACTTAGACGCCCTCGTAAGGATCAGTCAATCATCTCCAGGTAAGTGTAGTCCTTTGTATGTTTTTCCTTCCTCATAATTGTATTAATCCCTATTATATGTGTATCTAGCTTGTTTTCCCTTTTCCCATAATTGTTTGCTATTGTCTATCTTGCATGTCATGATATTTGTAATGTTTGTGCAAAATTGATTGGTTAGGATAGAACATTTGATATTATTGGATGATTAAGGGGTCTAAGATAAGGACATTTTGATGTTTAGGAATAAGATTGTTCCCCCCCCCCCCCCCCCCCAATTTGTGTGAATATGCATCACCCATGGTTGGGGTTTAGTGAGGGTTTAGAATGGATGTTAAATTGTTGGGTTTAGAAAGGGTATTCTAATGTTTGGGAACTAGGAAAGGGTAATATTTTGTGTGTGTGTGTGTGTGTGGATATATTTTATTCAAGTTATTATTATTATTATCATTATTAATGTTGTTGTTATTATTGTTGTTATCATCATTATTATTATTATGGAACCCCTTCTCATTTATGATAAAATGTATCTCTACCCCCAAAGATAAGACGTATCTCTATCCTCACAGGTAAAAGATAAGATGTATGCCTATCTTATATGTAAAAGATAAATTCTATGTCAACCCCATAGGTAGGAGATAAACAATTTTTTATTCCATAAGAAAGATATAAAATGCATGTCTACTCCCTAGGTAAGAAATTGTTGCTCTTAATGTGAATTGAGTGTCACCTATTAATGTGTTGGTTTTTCTTTATAATGCATTGAAGAGAACCTATGCGATTAATCCATTTTGTGATTGGTTGAGGGTAGACTGAGATTGTTGTGAGAATTGTGGGCCGAAAAGGTTAGGTGAGTGACCTTGTTTGTGTAAGTACTAATCCAGGAGAGATTGAGCTCTAATTGGACTTGTATGAGGTTATCTATTGCCTAACTCAAAATCTAGTACTTGTACTTTTACTTCCTTGAGTTTTTGATTCATTGGATTCCATCATGCTGCTAGTACCACAGTGATGGCTTAAAGACAAGCAAGTTTTTAAGTTTAGGGTTATTTGATGTGTAGCACATTATACCATGATTTGTATTTTAATCCATGTAGGTTTACTTGTATTTTAGCTTATTAAGAATAGTTTTAGCCCTAATTTCCTTAGTTTAGTTTAGTTACTTAGAACTTTTGGGGTGTGTTTTTGTGCTCCTTATTTGAGTTTAGGAAAGTTTAGCATTAATTGATTTGGCTTTAGAGCTTAAACATCTAGACTCAGAGTGATTTGGAGTCAAGGAAGGGTAATGGAGAGTTTGTTGAAACTTTATTCAAGCAAGGAAGGGGTCACAAACATCTATACTTGAAGAAAAATGAAGAAAAGAAGTTAATCCTACAACCAGAAAATGCCATAGGTTGGGTGTGTGTGGCAAGTGCCACAGGTGTGACAAATTTCAAGAGAGCACCTAAAAGCACAATTGGAAAACCGTCATAAATGCCACGGGTGTGGCAAAATCTAAGAAAACATAAAGTGAGGGAAAGCCCTATGAACATTTTAATCCTTGTGTGATTCTTGTTCTTTTCTTGATTCCTTTTCTAATGATCTTTATGTGAAACAAATTGGCCTATGTTTTACATAATCTTAGAGATTTGGGAAAATACTAAAAGGTGAACTCAAATACCATAACTATAAGGAAGGAACCTAGGTCTAAACCTGAAAAGGTAGGCGAATCCTTTGGGGATTGATTAGATTGACAAAGAACTCATTGGGTCTAATTAAACACAAACCACCAAGAAAGTAGGGAGCTAATTTGATTAAACACCCCTCCGTATCTTGAAAGAGAATGAAAAATACCTTAGGTTAATTCACCCTCAAGGAGAACAATTAGGAGCACAACGTAAGGGAATTAATTTGTTAAGCGCATAGCATGAACCTTAACCTTGAATTCACCCTTAATCAAAATCAACAGGTAAGGCGCTATCTAAACAGCCCACCTCGTGAGGAACAATATCATACATAACAAGTGGAGGTCCTATCTAAGCAACCTTTCACTTCACAACCAATCCAACAATCAACTACAATTTGAAAACCAAGACTTTCTTTGAAAACCATTTAGAAGATTGGCAAATCTTGAAATTCACAAAACCTTCGAAAGATTTCATTTCTTTAGTTTAAAGAAAATCATATCTCAACTGGACAACTCTCCATCATTTTCAAATAGAACCTTTGAAAATGTATAATAGCCTTTTTATATATGTATATACAAAATACTTCGCGTTTTGAAATGAAAATTGTGAAATCTTAAATGGTACATTCAGTTATGAAATAATAGATTATGTACTGTAGTAAAAATGCATCAGAATTCATTTTTCAACAGGGATAATCGATTATGGTTTTCCATAATCGATTATTTCCAAACCAAAACCAAAGAAATTTTTCTGAAACCCAGATAATCGATTATCAAAGTTTATAATCGATTATTCCCGAAACAAAATCATAAAAACAACTTCTGAAACTCCAGATAATCAATTATGTGACCCCATAATCGATTATCTGCGACGATTTTTCAAAAAAATGCGATTTTCTACGAAAAAACTCAAGCTTTTCAACCAAATAACATAGATTTTGGAATCAATGGTGTTCCAACAACATCAATCCACCTCAACCAAGTTAATACACGTCAAATCATACAATCAATTCAACATTTCATCACATAATCATCAATTTCCCATCCAAATCTCAACATTTTCTCCAAAAACCCATTTTCTCCCATAACCAACGAAAATGACAGCATCCACAAAGATTCAACCGATTATAAGGCAAGAAATCAGCATACCAACAATTATTAACACAAAACAATCGATTTGTAAGCTTCTCTTACCTCTAAAAGTCTCTGAATTTGAATTTTGATTCTTTGAGAAACTTGTGTCTTGAGCCAAAACCTTTCACAGATTGATCTTCCTCTCGCAACAATACTAGACTGGACTTGGGAATCCTCTTAACACCCTTAGTAACCTCAGATTTCTAGAGAAAGATTGAGAGAGAAATGAAGAGAGAGAAAGTGTAGAGAGAGAAAGAGAATGGGAGAATGAGGGAATTCCTCCCTCTCCTTCTTTTATATACCCGACCTCCGTAGAGCTTTCACACAGACTTTTGGCCAACTGAAACCCAAACCTCACCAAGCCACTTCCTTTATCTCAAAACTGGTCTAACTTAACTATTTTCTCTCAAAAACCCAAAATCATTCTCACAACATATCCAAATTGGCTCAAGCACATATCTCAAATTTCTTAAATTCAAACTATAATTTCAAACCAACAACTCACAACCATCGTCACATACAACATACCATACATAGCAACAATTCATTTATTTCTTTTAATCACCTAGATTACATATCAAATTTCCACTTTTTAGTTATTAAACCACTAAATCATACATTAAGAAAATCACAGCGTTACACTACAAGTTCCATGTTTTACACAACGATAATATAGGTTTATATTAAATTGCAAAAACTTACTTGTGTTTTTAGTAAAGAAGTTTTATTTTTGCGAATCCAAATGAATACTAGTTAAATTCTAAACCTAATTAGCTGGGACCCTACATCGGATGTTGATCAACTAACATTGAATTAAAGCTCCAACATCCCACCCAGCGTCTCCAAACATGACTAGCATCTCGGGCATTGGTCTACCTAAGTGCTTCTAGCTTCTGACTTAGCTTTTTAGCTTAATCCTAGCATCCAACGATGGGTTTCTAATGGAAAGCTTACTGCTTACACTAGAATAGCATGGGATGCCATCCAAAGTTTCACATCCTGCATTTCCAGATGCAAGAGTTTTGCTTTATTTACCTAAAAAAATGTGGAAAAGATTTTTCATGAGTTTATTTATTCACAAACACCAAAAGTAAAATATTTTTGTCTTTTTCTAAGCATTTTCTTCTTTTTATATATCTTTTTCTTTTCTTTTTGCAATGGAATCATGCACTAAAAATCATTAATTAAGGATTCATCACCTATCAAATTCTTAAAAAGGTTGGTGATGTCACTTACCGAATTGCTTTACCCCTTGCCTTATTCAAACCTCCATAATCTTTCATTTCTCTCAACTTAAGTATATTCTTAATCCTTCACATGTGATTGAGTAGGACAATGTACAGGTGAAGGAGAACTTAACTTATGTGGCATTATTAGTACGATTTGACTACTAAAGGTGAAACAACTAAGAAGGAAGGAAATTCATATGTTCAAGATTGTTTGGGGAAATGTAATTGAAGATAGTGTGACTTGGGAGTTAGAGAGCCAGATGAGGGAGTCTCATCTAGAGTTATTTGCCTCAAGTAACTTTCAAGGGCGAAATTTCTTTTAAGAAGAGAAAGTTGTAACACCACAAATTTTCCCTTCCCGTGTCTTATATTATTTGTTGAAGTGTTATGTGTGTGTGTGTCTGAGTCCATTAGTCATTAATTAATTTAATAAATATTAATTACATAATGAATTGCTTAAAGTAGCTTAATTCATATGTCTAATTCCATGCAGTCAATGTTTTCTCCAATTTAGACCATTTAAGGACTGAATTGGATAAATCTATTTTCATGAAGGTTGTAAATACTACATGTAGATCTTTCTCTTAGCTTTCTAATGCCACTAAGAAAGCATAAATTGAACACCTATAGCTCAATTTATGGCCAAAATAGTGATGAGGGGTTGTTGTACCATTGAGTGAAATGTAATTTTTTATAGAAAAATGAGTTTTAGGTCGTCTCGTTGAGGCCCAATTCGTGTAATCGATTCCTAAAACCTATTATGCATGACCTAAGCCTATTGAACCACTTATTTAACCATTCTTAAACCTCTTTCAACTTCTTTAATCAGTTTCTCTCAAGCCTTAGCCTCTATTCTTAAAAAACCACCATTTCTTCTCCATGTTGGGTCACTAGGAGATTGTTTTGTCAGCAATTCATCATCATCAATTTTTCTACCACTGTGAAATTGTTTTTGTTGTCCTCATTATTGACTAGTGCTCATGAGAATTTTGTCATCATCGTCTTTTTTTCCTAGCTGTAATTTGGCGTCAATATCTAAGTAAGGGGGGATTATCTTACTCAGGGAAATTATGAAGAACAAGGATGATGAAGGCTTGATAGCTTTATGGTTTTACTTTATAGTTTTGATTATTAGTTTCATAGTTGATGTGATGTGAAGTTGTAATAGTTGTGTGCTTATGTTTGGCTAAGGTAGGAATCATTTATTGAGCCCTAAAAACTTAATTAAGGTATAGTAAATGAAAGATTTTTCCAAACTAAAATGAATCAAGACTATAATAATCTAATTAAAATTTAATTTGTTTGGTTAAACAAGCTAAGTTGGTTTTCTACGTTTAAATTTTGTTTTTAGAATTCATTGTAATGGATTACAAGGTATTGTAATTTGTTACATTGTTCTTGATGTTGTCTAAGTTTGAAACAGGGTAATCGATTAAAACTAATGATAATCATTTACAAGCTTCATAATTTGGTTTGTTAAAAATCAACACATTCTGGAATAATTTATTACAAGCTAAAATAATCAATTACATTGTTCTTGATTGTAACTTAGGTAGTCTATTGAACAAAATAATTGATTACATGAAGCAATAATCGATTACTACAACAACAGAACTTGCAAAATAACATAATAACAAACTTTATCTCTAACCATATAATTTTTTTTGTCTAATATCTAGTATTTGTCATGATCTAGAGGTAAAAGAAGCTAGTTGATCAAATTTAGACTAGTTCGGTCTAAGCTTTATCAGGCCAAGCTAAAAAAGTCCAGCTTTTATTCAAGTAACAAAACAAAGGTCTAAACTCAACCCAAAATTATATTTTACACCAGGATAGACTAGGTCTGCTCGAATTTAGTCAAAGGAAAATTAGGATGGATTGGGCCAAAAAAGCCTAAAATTGATTCAAGCCTAAAATTTAGTGTCCTAACCTTATGTTTTAGGGCGCCTAATTAGGCAGGGCCGATTTGGTAGGTGGGTGGGTGTGTATAAAGGAGACTTGAACAAACTTCAACCATTAATCATAACTTGAACTTTACAATAGCCGTTAGATCTAATCAAATTTAATGAACCTAATTATGTTTAATGAAGAATTTAACTACTCTCATTAATGCTATTTATTATACAATTTTGATAATTTATGTTAATAATATATATTTCAAAACTAAAAGACAATAAAAAAAGATAGATATATAAATACTATAATAATATTTTTCTTAAAACATAAGAATATCATTAAATATTATAGTGTCTAAAAAGTTAGATTTTCAAAAATAATATTTTATAAAAATGTAGTTAATTTAAAATAATTCTTAATATTTTATTTAAATTCATAATTAAGGATATAAATTAAAAAAAAATATTATGTATATATGTAAGTCTATTTTATTTCTTAATTTAGTTACTTTAAATATAGTTTTAAACAATAATAATTAAAAATAAAGATTTTATAGATAAAAGTTAAATATATAAATACTATAATAATAACATTAAATATTATAATATTATAAAAAAAGATTAGACATTTTTCAAACTTAATGATTTTATAAATATGTAATTAAATTTAAAACAAAACCCAAAGATGATAAAAAAAAATTTATATATATAAATAGTATAATAATAACATTAAATATTATAATATTATAATAGGCTAGATATATTTCATAACTAATGATTTTACAATATGTAGTTAAATTGAAATGATTCAAAATGCTTTATTTTAATTAATAATTAAAGATAAAAATTAAGGAATAAATTATTGTGAATATATGTAAGTTTATTTTAATATTATAAAAAGTTAGATATATTTCAAACTAATTATTTTATAAATATTATAATAATCATTGTAGATAAATAACTTTAAAAAGTAGCAAGTAAAGAAATTAATATCAAAGAACAAATAATGATGATGATGATGATGATAGAAAAATATTATTGTACTAATCGGGAGCATTCAATTTATGTTGTGATAAGGTTAACTAACAAAAAACTTCAACAATATCACATAATTATAATTAATATCTTAAAATGATTAAAAATACAATTTTAAAATAATTAACAATGATATCTATTTATTAAAAATCACACTATTTCGACAAATTTAAAATAAATTTTAATTTTTGCAACAAATACATTTAAACTTTATTAATTATAAACACATAAAAATCAAGTATATGTTAACATAATATCTACGATAACAAAAATAAATATTCAAATTTAAATTATTTATATTATATATTCATATTTATTATATTTACATTGTTTTTGAATTTCTACATTTTATATAGGTATTACATCACAATTATTACTTGAAAAAAGAATAGTTCATAAGAAATTTTAATAGGCTTAATTTTTTTGAAAACAATATCTACTCAATAAAAAATATATTTAGTCATCTTCCTCAATTTTAATGTAATTATATTTAATATAATATTAAATATTTTAAAAATAATACTTTATTTATGTACATACATTAAAAAATATTCAATACAAATATAAAAAAATATATAATTTAAACAAATTTGTGCAATGCACGGGTTTAAAATCTAGTGTGTATAACTTAAGTTTTGCTTTTAATGAATAATTAAATGTTAAATTATTCGTTTTTCTCTATCATTAATTATCATATATTTTAAATTAGTAATAATAATAATAATAATAATAATATATAATTATTATTATTATTATTATTATTATTATTATTATAATTATATAGTTTCTTCATATTTAAAACAATCAATTATTATAATTTTTTTTTGGGTTTCTTATAAGTATCATTCTTTATATCATTTTACATTTATTAGTTAACTTACTAGTTATTCTCACCAACACTTTCAATTTGATCAACTAATTTATAAGCTTTCAGCTTTTAACTTCTAGCTTATAAGCTTTTAGCTAGGTTATAAGTTAATTTTGTTGAACACACCTAAATGTATGTTAGTATGATTTAAAATTATTTGAAATTTTTAATGTTTTAACTATTCAATCTAAACAATTTTTTCATTACACTTTTATTTTATCTATTTAATTATATCACTCTAATTTTTACTTACTAAAAGTAATGAAATAATAAAAGTGAAATAAAGATTATACAATTTATAATATCTTTTATATATTAAAAAAATTAAGTCATGTTGTTTTATATATAATAAATAGTACTATAGAATTGAAAATTTTAATTTTAAAATCATACATGTATTGTTGAAAAATATGATATATATATATATATATATATATATATATATAATTTAAATATTATGATATTACAAATTTATTTTCATTTGTGTGAAAAAATATTCAATCTAGTTTAAAAAAATAAGTTTGATATTTTTAATTTTTTAAATGAGTAATAACTAATATATACATATTTTTACTTTATACCTATTATTTCGTACTTATTTTTATCAATAATTATTTGTGTCGCATCATTACTATATCCAGGAGGTATAACTACTCATGGTTAATGCTAAATATTATTAGTTGCAAATAGCATATACTTAAACAAGCATTTGCATGCTTAGTTAACTATTTTTTAAAATATCCACTTTTCCCCCAATTTTCAGAGAGCTTTCAAAAATGATTTTCTTCCTTAAAATTTCCCATGTATTTCAACTTTTATCATACAAAATTACTTTTATTTTAAATAAAATAACCTTTAAAACTTTTTAATCTTTTTTAAGTTTTTAAAAAATTAAATATAAAAGAAATTAGATTTCTAACTATATGAAGAAATTACTTTGAGACTCCTTTGAAAAAGACCGTAAATATGACTACTTTTTAAAAAAAAAAAAAAGAGTACTTTTTATAATTGTAACTAAATAATAAAAAAAAAACTTATACTTTGCACAATTTTTTGAAAATAAATTACTTTTTTATATATTTGTAAAACCACCTTTTTAAAAAGTATGAACAAATGGACCTTTAACTTGAAATAAAAATAGGTCAAACTTAATTAATAAAAAATTGTTTTAAAGCCCTTTATACTGGACTTGAATCTGTTAAGCAAGGTCTTAGCTCGGGTTGAATCTTGTGGATGAAAAAAATGTAGGTGGGAGGAGAGACCCACTAAAGGTGGTCAACTAGTTTCCAATAGAGATTAATCATCTATAAAGTCAATAAATACTTCACACCTATAACATGGTTACCAAAAAAGAAAGACTTGTTAACTAATGGTGTATTAATATCAGTATTTTGCAACAAACAAAAAAGTACAAATAATTTTATGTTGTGTACATTAGTGAAGAGTGACATCACGAAGAGAATTGACAGTTCTTATTATCAATGTTCAGTATGATGAAAATATGTAAATTACATTAAAAATTGTCTATGATAAAATATTTAATGAACCACTTCAATATAATCACTTTTGATATATTTCATCTTTAATTATAACCTCACTAAAAAATCGTCAATTCATATTATATTAAAATTTTGTCTACAGTAAATAATTTATAACAAAATATAAATTAATTAAAAAAATATTTCTTGACAAATTTTAATATATTTAAATTATTTTTTACATACACTTAAACCAATATGCTTGGTCTATAAGTAAATTTTGAGATTGAGTCACTCAAGCAACCTCTCAAATGAGACTTTCACCCCAGAAATATTGAGCAATTAATAAAATGCATGTCATATATAGACGTAGATAGAGACTAGGATGGGCTTTAGAAGGGGCACATCTATATTAGTCGAGACTTCAATTCTATATATTATCAACGAGTCTCCCATTTCAATAGTCTCAAGCTTTGACCAATAGCAATCAATGATCGGATTAGACAACAGAACTTAGGTACGTTATGGGGTCAACACCACCAACAACACTAGTAGTTTTCATTGCCTCCATTTAATCTATAACGTAAATGAACACATCTATCCGACTATCCCATCTTCCCTATCCGGATGAATACTCATTTAATTATAACTACAGAATAAATATTTTATAAAACTTAAATTTCTAATAAATAAATATTTCTAAATGTATAAATTATATTTTAACTAAAATTCATAATAAATAATATTTTGAACATATAAGTTATATTTTGAATTTATAGTAAACAATTAATTTATATTGTGATACAACGTTATTTTTAATTATTAATAATTTCTTTTAAAAGATTGAAATTCAATTTAGAATTAAAGATATTGAAAATGATAGATTAAAACTATATGAAAGGTTAAAAAAATTCCTAAAAACGTTCTTGTTAAAAAGTAATAGCTAAAAATGCTTCTGTTAAAGAATGACAGCTAAAAACACTTTCATTCAAGATTAAATATTCTAATTTATATAGAAAGAGGATGATGACCAAGGTTGTTATTAGTTTTTTATTTAACATATTGTATATGAGTGTTGTTGTGCTAGGGATGGCTAAAAAACCTGCGCCTGCAGATAACTGCGAATAAAATTCGCCACGAGTAGAAAATGAGTATTTTAAATGGGTACCCGCAATTACTCTAAACGGGTATATCTGCTACCTGTTTATTAACAGGGCAGGTACAGGTACGGGTATTGTAACACCAGCTTTTTTCTCTTCTGTGATTAATAAATTGATTGAAAATAATTATAAGCGATAATTAAATTTAATTTTGTGAAAAATTTAATTAATAAATATATGTGTGATTTTTTTGTTAAAGTTTTAGTAGAAAATTTTACTGAAATCAGGACTATGTTGTACACTGACAGTGTAAGAATACACTGTAAAAGTGAGCAAACAGTCAAGAAAATTTAAGGATTTAATTATAATTAGTCTCTACTAATTATAATTAGGTCTCTATAAAATTTTTATTTTATTTTGACACCGACAATTAAAATAGTAATATTTTATTACAGTTCCAAAGAATGTGAATTTGAGAGCTTTTGGGAGTTAGAAAAATACACTGCGATTCTCTAAATTATCCTTAGAAATTCTAAATCAATATTAATGAGCAATTGGTTCATTAATTTTGTGATTGGAAATTGATTTAGCTTAATTAACATTTTGTTACCTTACCTTTTTTTATCTACTTCAATTAACTTCTACGTACATTGTGATCAAAATTCAAAGGTAAAGATCCTTGAATTATGCTAACCCAAGGATGTAAGTTCTAAATTCAAAGAATCACATTCACATTCTTACCATTTTATTTTGACTAATTCAACAAGCTTCCATATTATTATTATATAATACACCAAGAGACTTGATGTTTCTCACTTCTATTCTCCCTTCATTTTGTAACTGTAGCTGCTCCCCACTCCCCCTTTTCATGTTGCTTTTCTCTCCCTCTCTAAAGCTCTCAAAAATTTTCTAAGTCTCTAAGTTCCAAGCTCTTCCAAAACAAGCATCATTCTTACTTTCTTGGCTTGGTTCTTAGTCATTTTTGGTAAGCTTAATCTTCATTCTCTCCTATTTTTGTCTAATGGCTGAACACACCTTCTCTGTTTCTAACCATTTTCATTTTTTTTTTGTTTTACTCTTGGGAATGGTTCTTGGTTGGAAATCTATGGTGGTTGTCTAAAGGCTTAGTTCAAGAAACAAATACTCTTCCATTTTCACCTTCTTAAGCTTTCAATTTGGCATTCTCTTTTGGGTAAGGGAAGCTTGCTATTTTCTTTCATTTTAATGCCTTAAAGGTTGAATGGAAACCTGTTTTGGTGATGGTTGTTGGTTATATTTAGTTATTTGCTTGAAATATGCAAAGGTGTATATGTTGTAATTGTTGCCTAGTTGTTTTTAGTCTGAACATACCTTTGTATTTTTTATATTTCTCTTTGTGTAGTTAACAAAATTGAGTGTCGTTTATTGGGTTGGAAAGTAGACATCTAGGGATATGATTTTGGCACAAGAATTGTGTAAAAACATTAAGAAATGACCATGATATGGGCATCCAAAAATGAGCAATGCATCTTGTGCGCTCTGATGACCTCTGTGCATTGTTTAGTTCATCTTTGATTTTCTAAAAATGATATGGAAAAACGAGTTATATGGTTGAAAAATAGACTTAAAGATATTTCCAATGATGAGTCATAAGTTTTCTAATTCAACCATTTGATATAGTAAAAGTTTATTTGAAACTGGGTTATGTGTAGGGACCTCGTTCTGTTGATCAACTTTAACATGTTTTAGTAATTTGCTTGTTTCTCCTTATACAAAATGAATTGGACAATATACTTTAGCTTTTTGAAAAATAAACTTTCGAGGATATTGAAAGGACATAAGATTTGTTTTAATTGATTTTTTTTGAAAGAGAAATTTGAGTTTAAAGTTGAGTGTGTTCCAGGGATCCAAATCTAACCTCTGTCCACTTCAACAATTATCATGTTTTTTGTAGATTTTTATTTAAGACATGGTTAGTGCTTTAGAAAATAAACTCTCATACCATTAATATGGTATAATATTTGTTTTCAACAAAAATCATTTAAAGTTCCAAATTTACTTATAGATCTGATCTTGAAATAAAGAAATTTTCAAGTTTAAGACTATGCTTTTCTTAAATGATTTTAAGGTAAATTTTGTAATTTCACATTTAGTAATCATTAATATATTGTTTTTAAGTTGATTCTACAAAAAATAAAATTTTAAAATTTATTTAGTATTTTTATCAATTTTGACAAAGAATTGATTAATAATAGACCTTTTAATAAGAAAAATGCTAAAAATGGTATTTTAGAAATTTGACATCTTTTTTTAATTTTTATTGGATATTTTGAATTTAACATGATAGTGAATAAATAAATTACTAAGTAAAATATTTAAAAGATTCAAGTGAAATCCATCTAAGAAATTTCATAAAATTTTATAATATACGTTATCCAATGTTGATGGAAAACGTTAAAGTAAGAAAGATAGAATTCTGTTGTTAGTAGGGATTGTCAATAGAATTCCTATAAGACAGAGGTTGTTTGGTGGGACCTCTGCTTGTTGACCATGAAGGTTGCTTGGTAGGACCTTGATAGTGTAATAGTGGATAAATTATATATATATGTTGGTTATCATTGTTAATGAGATGTACATGTATACACGCATGAGTTCACAGTTGTAACTGTGTTGCAAGCAAGCACGTAAGTTAGGGTTACTTGGTGGGGCCCTCAACCTAGTGTTGGAAAGGTTAGTGGGGTAGCTGTCGATGGACCTTGAGGATAGATAGACAGACAAATCCCATATTGTAGACTAAGGTCATTGCAAACCTTGAGTTGTGGTAAGCCACTACCCACGTGTGTCTATCCTGACAAACCACTACATCATTTCACGTATATCAAAATTAACTGGTGTTCCCAATGGTTATAACACGTGCTACCTAATTGGATCTGTGAGGTCCCTATTGTTATTGTACCATGTTAAGAATGAGTCCGTACTAATCATTCGATTGTTGAAAAATCTTCATGGAGTCATAGCTGCATCCGTAGCATGACTATCATTATTATTATAATTGTTTTCATATTATAATTGTTATTTAATGATGATTTTCTTTTACCTATTGATATGTTGTTGTATTTAAAGTTAATATATTTTAATGTGTGGATTATTAAATGTAAATTATCCTTATTTTGTGAGCTTACCCTTGCACTATTTATTTCAATATGTAATCGACTGTGATGATCACAATTATATGCGAGAGCAGATGGCGAGCCACCAATAGATCAAACTCTTCACCATTAGGTATATGAGACGTTTCTAGGTAGAGGGACTTCATTCCAAGAGGAGCCTGTCAGACGTCGAGGAGTCCTACTTCTTCTTTTCTTCCTTCGTACAATCCTAGTTCTTCTTAGGAGTAGTGTGTAACTATAGCCAGCTCTTAAGGAGTGAGTAGTTATATGTACCCTTCCCTTTTTTGTTATATGTACTTACTGATGGGTACATTTTAACTGACACACACACCTTACCCTTTTGAGATACAATTGATCTTTTGATATATAGGTTGTAATTGCTAATTAATATGATGTTGATATTCTGATATATATACCTATATATGTGATGTCTGACTTCCAGTAATTGCCATTTGTGTCAATAATTATTTTCAAGAGATGAATGTCGTTGTCAATTAGTTTTATGAAATGTGAAAAATTTACTTATATTTTCATAAATGAATTAAAAAGAGTTTTACTTAAAATTGAATTAATTCTTGATTTATTATAGAATGTCATGTAACGACAGTGGGTCATTACAGGTATTGATACCGTACCCGCGAATACCCACTACTTACAATTATATATTTACTTAAATACCCTTATATATTAATATAGATAAAATTACATAAATTTATTCAAAATTTTAAAAACAATTGTTCATTACGAGAGAAATCTTATACAATTATATTACAAAAGAAAAGGAACATAAATTTGTGAGCATTTAAACTATATTTTTTTAGAAAAATTGTTAAAATAATTAAAATTTATGTTCAAAGTGATTATTTTAATCAATAACTCTTTAATTTATAAATTTAAATTAATAAATTCAAAATGATATTTGCAACACTTTATGATTGTCCACAACACACAAAATAAATTTGTTATTTTTTTTTTATTTTTAGGAAATATCTACGGATATCCACGAATACTCGCACGGGTACGGATTTTATCTGGTGGAGTGGGTAGCGGGTAGCGGGTAGCTACTACCCGTGCCCGCCCTGCCCCGTAGACATCCCTAGTTGTGTATATATTCTTTTATTTAACTACTTATTATGGAAATTTTAATATTTTTTAAATTATTTAGAAAAAGACTAGTATTTATATTTATCATTATTTTATTAAATTTTATTTTCATGTAATTTTTTTTGTCACCATTGTATTGGTGCAAAGCATCCATTGGTTTTGTTGATAACTAATCTTCACTAAAGAACCTGGCTAAACACCTTTAGTAAGGTCTCCCCTCCCAACTACATTTTTTCTATCTACAAGGTTCGGACCCGAAATCTTACTTAAGAGATCCAAGCCCAGATATACTTGGACCAATGACATATTGGTATACAAATATGTAATTTAATTATATATAAAATATGTATAATGTATAAATAATATAAAAACAATTACCTATGACCCATCATATAATAAATTGCCAACAACTACATCATTGCTTAATTACTTTTCTAATGCTTCTTACAATATATTACAAGAAAAATGTAGATTAGTGTCGACCAAAAGTCGACACTAATTATAAAAGTTGACACTTAAATCGATTTTACCATAGTTAAGTGATGACCTCGAGGTTGTAACTAAGAAAGTCATCATTAGCTTATTTGTGTTGGCCATAGAGGTTTTGTGTAATAGTGTCGGCTTAGCTGACACTTAAGCAGTTGCTAATTTTTACATCATCTTCTTTGTTCAACCTTGCTCCAATTCCATCAAGTAAAAAGAGAAGAGTTCTCTTGACCCACCACGTCGTCGTGTCACCACACCATTAACCATACACACCGAGGGCCAGGTCATAAAAAAGGAGAGAGCAAAAACAAAATACTATTTTCCATCACATGGCAACCCACCATTGGATAGAGGTGGCAAAATTGGCCCCACCTAACAGGCCAAGTTAGGCTGAGCTATTAAAATTTTGACCCAAAAAAAACTAGGCCAATTTGGCCCAGTCCGGTGAGCTTGACGGGCCAAGCTAGGCCCATAAAATTAGGCCCAAAAAGTATTAGGACTATTTGGCTTGGTATTATATTTTTTTTATTTGTAAAATATATATATATATATATATATATATATATATATATATAATTAAGAATTAAAACTATGGGGTTAATTTGGCCCGACCCCATGAGCCTGGCCTCGTCAAACAAAGAAAAAAGCAACCCATAACGAATTTAAGGCTAGCTTGGCCCGACCTGCTTTCCATGCTTTGGCCCGTCTAACCTGGCTGGGCAAGGCCAAGCGGCCCATTTTGATAGGTCTAATTGGGAACACCATAAAACCACTACACCGCACCCCTACAACCAAATACAATTAGTAAAAGAAAACCCACACAAACAGAGGGAACAGAAAAAGAAAAGAAAACAAAGACTCATCATCACCGACGACAAGCGCCACCGTGCTCCACCATCGAAAGCGATGTTTGGCGATTGTTGCTTCTTCTTCTCCATCTTTCTCTTTTTATTCTTCTCCTTCATCTGCAACAAAACCCACAATTTTCAAAATTCAAAAACATGTTCTAAAATTAAAAAAAGAAAAAGAAAAAAAAGAGGGGTTTGGGAAGGAGAGGAGAGGGAGGGTTGGAAGGAAGAGGGAGAAGCAAGCTTAACATTAAAAAAAGGGATTGGGGGTGAAGGAGGTGGAGTGAAGGTTTTAGATTTGAAACTTAAGTTAAAAGTTAGTGTCAACATAGTTGACACTTAAAATATTATTTTTTTTGAAAATTATTAATCAACACTGATCTAGTTGATGCTTACAATAAAAATAATTTTTAATTATTATTTAAAGAATAGAAATATTAATGAAAACCGATTTAGCGTTAGCCTCATGTGGACTTAGTTGATCCTAATTACAACAATTTCAAAGCCATCGTTAATTATTGGTCGCTAATTTATATTTTTCTTATAATAATTAATTATGTTACTGACAACTAATAATGATTTCAACAATTAGTTGATTACTAGTAATATCTGGAATTCTACAGCTTGGATTGGTGTGAGACTGGCGTCATAATTTCGTAGATACTTAGACATACAACTCATGAAGATCAATTTTATAAATTGAGTTGTTTTAGATGTGAAAATGTTGTTGGAAGTGTACACCCAAAAAAAGGTACACCAAAAAAAAATGTTGTTGGAAGTATGAAAGTTTAGGCTCCGATTTATTGAGTTAGTGATAATAAAATGGACATAACTTTATTTTTTAAATTGCAAGGGGATTGGGCCAAATGAATTATATGAACCCCAACTACATTTAGATAGGGTTACGAGCTATTAGAGGCCAAATTAGGGCCGAGTTATTTTATAATTACTAATATTTTAATCTATACATTGTCTGCCTTCAAAAAAAAAAAAATCTGTACATTGTCTAAGATAATGTCTATTTTTATATAATTAAATATTTTTGAATATATAATTATATTATAATTAAAATTCATAATAAATAAATATATTTAAATATATAAATTATATTTTAGATTTATAATATAAAATTATTTTTAACTATTAATAATTTTTTTAAAAAATTATTGAAATAGAGATAGAGATAATAAATTAGATTGAAAGGAATAAACAGTTAAAAAGATCAAATATATAAATAAAGATAAAAGATAGTAATTTTATATGATTAATTTTTTTATTAATTACTTGGATAGTGTGAAAAATGTAACTTTAAAATAAATATTAAGAATGTTTAATTGAGATAATAAGAAAAATAATGGTAGTACTATTTAAGTTGTGTATTTTAATTTATAATATAAGAATAGACGAATAAGTTTAAAAATTTAGAAGAATTCCCACATTCTTTTTTCATACCTCTTTGTCTCTCATTTCTTTCTTGTTGGCATTAATTAATTAAATCTCGTTTTCTGCACTTGTTCCATAGAAAAATAAGTTTTATACTCGTTCATGAGGCTTGACTTGCTTGGTAAGTATTATTGAGACATTGCGCTTCAATGTTCTCTTTCTACTATTAATGGAGTGTATATTTATGAATTCTCTTCCATCTCATGAATTTATTGCATGTTGTTTACACTTCAGATTTTATGTTGATATATATTAAACCCCATATTCCGACCATCTCAATTTGATTAATATATTTTTGTTAATTCTTGGGAAACGATTTTGGTTGAATCTATTACAAAGCGTGCAAACAAGTATTTGTTAATTTTGGTAGGCTTGACACCTATCAAAATTTTGACGTCATTGGCGGGGACCATCCTTTGTAATTTAATCATATTATGAATCAATATAATTAACCTTTCTCTAACCCTATAACATTAATATGTTGTATGTTAGCTTTGGAGGAAAAAATGTATATAATGATGCCACGTGAGACTTGTTGTATAAAACCTTTCTTTATATTAGATAATATAGTTGGCGGGGATCATCCTTTGTAATTTAATCATATTATGAATCAATATAATTAACCTTTCTCCAACACTATAACATTAATATGTTATATGTTAGTTTTGGAGGAAAAAAAAATATAATGATGCCACGTGAGACTTGTTGTATAAAACCTTTCTTTATATTAGATAATATAATATACAATGATGTTATGTAGCACGAGATTGCTGCGTGTAACCTTCCTTTATATTTATATACACAACTAGAATGTGGACCGTGCAAATGCACGAGAAATTAGCATTCAATTATTATTTTCATTAATATGTAATATTAAATATTTGTCTGGTAAATATAACTTGTATTAATATATAAATTTCTAAACGTATTTATTTTAATACTGTTTATAAAAAAAAAAGACTATAAGTTTTAATATTATTAGTGAAATTAAGTGCGATAATGTTTATTTTAATGTTAGTATTGTAGTGATATTTGTATTTTTAATATACATGTTTATATAAATAGATAGTTTAGACAATAATTCTTAAGTGTGAATATTGTATAAAATATTAATATGATTTTTATAAATATAATTTGATATTGTGTGGACTAAATCGCTATTAGGGATGGCAATGTAGGAGGATGGACACGGGTAATAACATCCTGTCACTGCCCTGTTGAATGAAAATACACCTCGTATCTGTCTCATATACCTGCATGAATATTTGTTAAGCGGATATCAATGAATTTTATAAATACCCATAGGTATTCATGGGTATCCGTAGTCCGTAGACATTTACGAAAATATAAAATTAAAAAAAGGAAAAATAAAATAAAATAAAAAGTTAGATAATGTCACGTGACATGGGATTTATTGCATAAAACTGCCATTCGGTTAGATATATATAATATATAATGTTGCCACGTAATATGAGACTTGCGCATATAATTAACCTCCCTTTATTTCTCGTAAAAAAAAAATTCCATTTATTCAGATATTATATATTAGAATGTTCTTTTCTTAATTTTGAAAATTATACATTTTCTCCATAAGAGATGAATATGCTTAATTTAATACTTTAATTCTTTCAAATGTAAACAATTTTTTTAATAAAGATATTTTTTTCTCTTTATAATTTTTTCATCTTTTTTGGTACTTAATTTTTTTTTTTGTGAGTGTATAGTGACAACAATAATGTTTAAACTTTGGAACTCATGTAAACTATCAAATCACCCACAACTAGGCTAATCTAATAGATTTTTTTTGGTACTTATATAATTTTAAACCCCTGCTATTAACTCTGAAATTTTAAAAAGTGAAATGAAAATTGAGTGAAATTTCAAAATTAATTGTAGGAGTATTTAAAACTTCATATATCTTCTAAACTTCAAAAATTAATTAGTGTCCAAAATTAATTATCTTTGATGCTTGAAATTATTAAAAAAATTCTTACAAAATTCTACATAATTGTTTATTATTTTTAAAATAAAATAAAATATAATATATTTTATCTTTCGTAATGAAGAATATATTTTGAATTACTATATATGTGTGTGTATATAATTCCAACATCTCCTAGAAAAAGTGTACAATTTACCCGAAATTTAAATTCTCACACTAAAACGACCTGTTATCATTACAAGACATAATAACACAATGTTTGCCGAAATATTCAATGTTTTTATTAATTAATTTTTTTATTAATTTATTTATAAAAATACATATAAATTGTTCACATTTCATAAAACTATTCACCAACAATATTCATCATCCGAAATTAAACATTAATATGTGTAAGCAACAACTAAACAAAACCATGCATTGTGTGTGTGTGTATTCCTTCCCTTTTTTTGTTTATATGTACTTACTGATGAGTATACCTGTATTGGCACACACCTCCTCACCTCTTTTGAGATATAGTTAATCTTTTGTACATAAGAACGTGACTTATGACACTATAGCCCATATACAAAAGATCAATTGTATTTCAAAAGAGGTGAGGAGGTGTGTGCCAATATAGATGTACCTATCGGTAAATGCATATAAACAAAAAATGGGGAGGGATATACATATAGTACTCACTACTTAGCTGGTCACATCTACACATTACTCCCTAGGAGAGCGAGGACGATAAGAAGAATCTAAATTAGTAGTTCCATGGTGTCTGTTTTAAGGATGAGGCCCTGAAGGCTGGAAGTGTCACATGTAAGTCCCCACATGTGTAGTCACTCTGTGTGTGCAAAATGTGCACTCTCCACATCTCCTCTATAGGTAGCCAAAACTATGATGATACATTAAGCGTAAGCGAAAAGAGTGGGATCCCAACTGGAATGTAGATGATTGTAATGACACCTGGGTACCATACCCATTGGGTAGCCCAATATACATGCCACACCTTCACTATCCCTGATGGCAATGTCTTAGAACTCAAGTGTGAAAGGACCTAGCTGAAGATGTCCTGACACCTACTCCCACGACAACACCATAATCATCACAGTCAAACAAACACATAGAAAAATAGTGTAGGATAGGTGCACAAGATTCAACATACAATTGATTGCATACATGTCTACCAATAATATTTACATCAACTTATACATTCACAGAAGCAGGTAGCAGTAATATATAACAATTCATACAACAATCACGTCAATCATGGTCATGCTTCAAGACAATATGAGTACAGTTATGCAATGCATGTAGACTCGATTCCATGGAGATTTTCACCATCGTGTGATTAGCGCTAACATATCCCTTAACTTGGTACAATGACAGGGACCACTTAAATCCAAAAGCATTACATACTATAAACATTGGGGGACATCGTTATATGATATATGAAAATGATGTAGTGATGTATCAAGATAGATAAATGTGAGTAGTGTTTCAACATGGCACAAGGCATGCATAAACCTTGACTTCAGTGTGTACTACACACATCTACCTATCCTCAAGGTCCATCGACAACTATCCCACCATCCTTTCTAGCACTAAGTTGAAGGCTTCTCATCGATCCATTAACTTACATGCCTGCTTGCACCACAACCACATTATGGACACATACATGAATGCATGTTCATGGAAACAACAATAACAACAACAACAATCATCTTTTAGTTACTTAATTTTTTTGATTTAATATCACACTGTAAAGGTATCGTCAACTGCCTTTACAAACATACCACAAAGGTCCCAATGACCCACTTTAGCCAAGTAAGGTTCCCACCAGGCAACTACTACTAAACAATAGGATTTCTCCTCAGATTCAAAATTTTCTATCGAAGTATAATAACGTACCCAATATGTTTTATTAAGAAATTTAAATTAATTCTGCTTCAAACTTTTAGAAGATTTTAATATTTAAATTAATTATCCATTTTCCCCATAATTCTTTGAAAATAGAATAATTAAATCATTAATTGTGAAAAAATGTGAATTTACTAAAATACCTTTCTTTTCTTCAAAAAGCCATTTAATTCAATTTTTATAATAAAATTCAAAATAATTACATAAAATTATTTAAATTTTAATTAACTTAAAAATCAGTTTTAAACACTTGGGAATTTTTCTAGAATTTTCTAAAATCAATTTGAAGCAAAAAAACTAAATTGGATTTAAAATTGTTAAAGAGAAAAGGAACATTAATTTGAAATTTCCTCTGTTTTAAGCTTAGATTCAAATACAGATTTGAGCATTTAAATAATTTTTGTTGAAAACAAACCATAATCCATTTTCAACATTTAAAAGTCTTTTTTCTAGAAAAATAATCCATTTATTAAGTAAAAATCTAGAAAAAACATTATAAATGTTGGAGTAGATAGAAGTCAAATTTGAACCTCTACAGCACACTCAATTTCAACGCCAATTTTCTCTTTCAAAATAGATCCAAATCACACAAACTTTATGTTCTTTTGATATCTCCAGAAATATATTTTCCAAATTTATGCCCTATGTTTTCTAATGATAAATGTACATAGAGAAATAAATATTTTCCCAAAGCAGGTTCATACTAAAAAATAGAATGGGGTCCTACACATACCCCAACTTCAAAACAATTTTTAAGATATCAAGTTGATGAATTAAAAAGCTTATGACCTATTATTTGAAGTTCTTTAGATCTAGTTTTTAACCATATTTTTTGTTTTATCAAAAAGAGTTATACAAAAATAGAAATTTACCAAACAAGTCATTAGGATCAGTGATGTTTTCTCAAAATGAATTAAAGGTACTTCTTGTGATTATTTCGAAGCCCAAGAAGTCTAGTTTCTAACAAAACAAACGGTGCTTAAATCCATTCACCACATAGAAAGATATCATAAAAACAATAGGATATGTTCATGCAAAAATTTCACTAGTAGCAACATAACAAAATATTCTCTTGCACACACTTAACAAAATAACCACATTTCAACCCTCAACCATCATAAACATATTTTCATGCAACAACATGGCATAAAAACAAAGGAAATCAAGCAAGTTTTCCTTACCTTAGGTTGAGTATGACTCAAGAAGAAAAGGTCTGTGAGAAGAAAAAGATGAAACTTTGAGGGCTTTGCTTCCAAAGCTTTGTAACCAAGATAATCACCAACCAAAGAAAGAGATTCCCATCAATAAAAGATAAGCAAGTGTTAAATAATTTGATGATAATGGAGAAATAGAAGGAAGGAAATGAGGATGGAAAAGAGAGAATAGAGAAAGGTTTAAGAAAACCTTACCGAAAATAGAACTTTGTCTTGAACTAGGATGAACTTGACTAACTTGAGTGACACCAATCACTTAGGTTTTGAGAGTGCTTTGAGTGTGATCAAAAATGAAAATAAGGTGAGTAAGAATTTCAGCCAGATTAAGAAGGTACAGAAGAATGGGTTTTGATGTTATTTAACCATTTTGGACACAAAACTAAAGCATAAGCAAGGGTAAATTTGTTATACATAAAATGGGTTTTATTTAGATTAATTTAGGTGATAAAAATTGAAAATATCCACCCCAAAACTACCTAGGTTGGGCAGTCATGGAGGAGAAAAACCATGGGTGGTGGTGGTTTTCTAGTACTTGGTTAAGTACATGTGTAAGACATTGGTTAGAGAAAAATTAATTAGGATTAAACATTACAAAATTTGGTTCAATCTCAACTAGATAATTAGGATTTAGTTTCTCTTTGTTTTTGTTGGGCTAGGGAATGTCCAAGGGTATTAGGGTAGCTTAGGAAAATTTTGTTTCAATAGGATGCTAAGTTATGACAAAATTAAGCGTAGGAATTTCTTACGAAAATGAAGAATTCAATAAAACTTGGTTAAATAAAATTTTAATGTCAGGGCTTTATTAAATGAATATGTGACTCATTTAATTGTCTTACAATGTCTCTAGAATGTTTCTACAAGATTTAGGAAATTTCTCTCACTCCTAAATTTCTTCTTGAAAATTGTATCAAGAATCAAATTAAAATAAAACTTATTTTAACCAACGGCAGTAGAAACTCTCAGAATTTCTTACAAGACTTATTTATAATTAATATTAATTAATTACAATGCATTCCTTTACTACTTGACTGTTTGTTCACTTTTACAAGAAAATCTTACACTATTAGCTTGCAATACAGTTCTAGTTTTAATAGGATTCTCTATAGGAACTCAAGCAGAAAAATAACACATATTAATCAAATTAAATTTTTTACAAGTTAAATTTAATTTCATCTTTTAATTATTTTCAATCACTTAATCATAGAAAAAACATGGTGTTACACACCTTAATTTGACTTTATGTAACACCCCTACTTTCGTTCTATAATTGTTTTCCTATTATTTGTGGATTTATTTCTAAAAAATTGGAAAGAAATATCAAAATTCTAATGTTCATGATTGTGTTCAGAATTTTGAGAACTAGTCAATCATGATTTTTAATAATTTTTTCGAGTTAAAGCCTGAAGAAATAAAAAAATAATGATTACGTCCCGATTTTTCAGCAAAAAGAGCTTACATGTGAAAAAGGTTCAAATGATATTAAAATGTCATTCCAAACCTAGAAACATGTTATATATATTAAAATATAATTTTAAATTCTTTCTAAAATTTATGTAAAAATAACTAAAATACCCCTAATTGATTATTAAGCCAAACCAGTATTGGTTTGATATCTAGAAATAGTAAAAACTTCATTCTTAGTTCATTTTTTGGTAAGAAATTTAATTTTATAATTTTCATGAAAATTTTAGAATTTATTGGATTAAAATGAATTTATTATGGATTTTAACCTAAAAACAATAAAATAATTAATTGAAAAATCAAAAATGTATAAAAAATTAATTTTAAATTTTAGAAATTATTTTTAATCTTAAAATAATGTGTCTACCAAGTTTCAAACAAAAATTCATTAATTTGATGTAAAAAGAAATTTATTAAAGTTTAGCGATAACAATTGATTTAACCGATAAAATTGAAATACAACGCAGAGACCTAAGAAACCTCTGCAAGCACAACCAAAAGAGACAAAGTTCAGGGACTAAAATAAAATGACACTTGAAACACATGTCAAAAAAGTATGACATCATCTAAAGTGATGTCACTTAAGTGACATCATCTAAGTGATGTAGTGACATCACTTATGTCACCTTACCACTAATTCTTCTCTATAAATACCCACCATTTTTGTGACAAATCTTTACACCTCCTTCAACGCAAGGTGCTAGGCAAACTCCTTCCCCTCCTCCTGCTCTCCATTTTCAATTTTTTTTTCCACCATCAAAGCTCCATTTCCAAACCTCCATCAAGGTTCCTCCATTAAAGAAAGCATGGAAGCCACCACCCGAGTCTCCATTCCTTCTTATCTTCTTTATCAACTCTAAGAGGTATAAAAGGTAATGGGAGGGGAGGGAGAGGGGGGGGGGGAGTGGGGTTGTTTTCTTGCTTTTATCATTTTCACATTGATGGTAGGTGATTTTTCCCCCAAAACCTATTAGTCATTTTAATCTTGAATTTTATATATGTGTGGTTGTATTGCTAGCTGAAATTTTAAATTTGACACTCATGGTTGTTTTGCTTATAACTTGAGTTGTGTTTATTACTTTGAGTGTTTTTTTTTTTTTTTGTATAAACCTGGACTCAATTTTATTCATAATAGGCTCAAGAATCACATGAAAAAGTTAAGAAATGAATAAGTTATGCTTGTTCGAAGTTAGTCTAACTGTCTAAAAATGCAAAACTAGCAATGTATGCCTTTCCATGATTTTGGAATTTCTGGTTGGTTATATGGTGAATTTACTTAAACAACTACAAATTCATATCTTAGAGTCACAAAACTATGTACTTTGTTCACCTTTTGCCATAAATGAGTGACCCCAAGTATGTCTATCCATACCCTGCTCAAGGTAACCTTCTCCTCATGTATCTATATTACACACACACACATGGACATCTTATGGTTATTTATGGCCTCTTGACCTTGTTGATTATCAAACAATTTTTGATTCTAATTTACAAAGTATTTTAAAATAAATAAATAAAATAAGAGCTTCTACACTTCTTAATCTTTCTAGTGATATATAATGTACTTATTTTTATGGTAGTTTACTATTTTTCACAATTTTTGAAAAATGTTGGTCATGCATTGATTCTAGCCAAAAAAGTTTTCTAGAACTAACATTTTTCAAAAATCACTATAAATTGTATAAAACTTTGTTTTTAATTATCTTGGTCAATTTGGAAAGATTATTGAATTTACTTTTAGGAAAATTTTAATTTGTTGCTATATGTTCCAAGATGACTGAGAAAAATTTAAAAACAGTTTGCTAGCCATCCAGTAGTTCAACCTAACCTTACTAACTTATTATTTTTGTATCTTGTTTTGTAGACTTTTGTTCAATGTGATCATGGATGACTTAGAAAATGCACAAAATTATCTTTTCAAAATCTACAGATCACATTTTATAAAAATCGTTTAGCTATTCAAACTTGAGAATCAAACCAAGTCACTGAATCTAGAAAAAGAAAGAAATTTTGTTTACTAATTAAAAGTTTTCAACCTTTTTCACTAAATTTTTGTTGGCTACAAACTAGTTTCTAAATTTTATCAAAAGTATTTATCTAAAAAAGATTAACCAATGATAGTATTAAAAAAAATTCTAGAATCTTAATTCTTTCTTAGGTAATTTTGGTCCTATTAGTAGTAAAACTAACTTCTAAAACAAATTGGCTTTAATCTTTTATTAAGTACCTAAGACCTATAGTTTAAAATTGAAAATTGTTAACTAATCATCTTAAGCAACTTGATTTTGATAAGATTAAGTATCCAAACGTGAAATTTTTCTAAGTAACCTTAGCTTTCAAATTAGGTACTTAAAGTAGTTAAATAAAATCTAATGGGTAAATGTTTTATCAATTTCTTTTAGACTACAATTCTTAAAATTAAAGAAGTTTTACCTTGTTATGTATTTACATGGTTTATGATAGTTTATATTGTTCAAACTATAAATTATGCTAGAAATTTTTATATGAATGTATAGATCCCAAACTATTATACTATTATTTGAATAGAGACTAAGTCTTTGCATGGTGAAGTAGAGACATTGAGAATGAGAGTACCGGTTCTCAAACTTGCTGAGACCAAGAAAACCTCTTCTTAGAGATAAGTCTATTAGTAATGAATTATTAGTTAGATGAGTAAGGAGCTGCAAGGGACATGCAGTTGGCATGAAACCCTGTAGGAGAAGTTATAGTTTGGTTCACTAAAGAATGAAGAGCAGGGGGCCATTAAAGGAGGTCTTAGGGGTATAGTATTGATCGATGGAAGTCTCAATGGCTAGGATAATTCTCTTGAGCTGGGATATTCACCTAACCAAGCTTAATAACCCTGACAACTGCCGAGCATTCCAAGATTAGTGCGAGAGTATACCTCTATGTTGGACTATGAATGTCTTGTTACTCGTTTTCTTAATGATGATGAGGATTATACCATGTTGATGATGTTGGAAGAGGTATATGTATTCCTAATCACTTTTCAGTTCTGGTGTGATGAATTGTTCATCAATAAGGAATACGAATCCATACAGAGTTAAGGGTAGACTGTAATAACTTAGATAAAAATCCTAGGTTCCCCTTATGATTGTCAACTGTGTTTTATCTCTTGTTTGACAATAGGATTTCTTACCATCTGTGTGAAAGTGATTTTTAGAACAAATCACCTTACTCCTTTATCTTTTCTTTCTATGTATGTTATTTGTGGACGAATACATGAAGACGGCGGCAATGTCCAATGATCATGCCCCTTATATGCTCGAGATGATTCAAAGACTACTAAGATGGATAACGAGCTATAAGACCAAGGAGCCTACTTTGTTTTTGGATGCATATGGGATGGGATAGGTTATAGACACTGCTCTAATATAGAACTTTTTTATTGTATATAGTGGGGTAGGTAGTGTCTTTTGTTGTGTCTTTTGACTATTTTCCTGTATTCCATTTGACTTTGTATGATTCACTTTAATGTGTTTGACAATAGACAATGATGTACTCAAAACTTATGTATAGTACTTGATACATAATATATAAACTTTGTTTATTTTATATTTTACTCCCATTTCTAAATTTTATTTTATTTTCTATTTTCTATTTTAAAAAGGGATGTACATGAGACAAACGTAAACAAACAAACAAAAATTACTCACTTTTCAAAAATTAAGTGAAAATAACTAATTAAATAAATAAACGAGTACGAGTTATGTCTAATGTGAATGGCTATCACACTTTAACCCCTTTTTTTTTTACCTAGTTATAGGTTTAATATTACCTACTTTGTTGAAGATTAATGTCTTTTGGAGAATTTGGTTAGCCATGTGACATCTGTGTTTTCCTAATATATGATTTAGTGTTTTGATAATTAAAAGTGGAAATTAGATATGTAATCTAGGTAATTAAAAGAAATAAATGAATTGTTGTTGTGCATGAATTGTGTGTACAATGATGGTTTGGTGTTGTTTGTTTGGAATTCTAGTTTGAATTTAAGGAATTGAGATATGTGATTGAGCCAATTGGATGTGTTGAGTGTGATTTTGAGCTTTTGAGGAAAAATAGTTAAGTTAGACCATTATGAGATATGGGGAGTGGTTTGATGAGTTATGAGTCTCAGTTAGCCCAAAGTTCGTATGAGAGCTTCGGAAGGTCAAAGTATAAAAGGAGGAAGGGAGGGAGACTTTCTCTTATTTCTCCCATTCTCATTCTCTCTCTTCTCTTCATCTTTCTCAATTTCTCTCTATCTCTCTCTAGATTTCTTGAGTGTATTAAGAGTGTCCAAGGAGTTCAAGCCCCGATTTCGTGTCTTGGTGAAAGGAGGATTGATTCTTGGAAGATTTTGGCTCAAGATACCCAATTCTCAAGGACCCTAAATCTATATTCGGAAACCTTTAGAGGTAAGGGAAGCTTACTTTGTACGTAAAATTGTTGTAGAATGATTGTTGAGTATGGTTATAGTGTGTAATTGTGTTGAAATTAGAATTAAACTGAGTTTGTTGGAATTGCTTGATGAAATGGGTTTGGTTGGAATGTTAAGGAATTGTGCTGAAATGCTTCATGGATTGTTATATGCTGTTGGTATGTTATCATGTGCTGTTATGAGATCGTATTCAACCTTTGTGGGGATGATTTAGGGTATGATTGAGTAGAGAGCTTAGATTTTTGGGTTTTCCAAAGAGAGTTTTTGCTATTGTTTTCTGATAGTTCCTCAACGACTAAGGATCTCACTGAGCGAGAGTGCCCTGGGACTGAAGTGAAACTGTTGGGTTAAGAATTCGCTGAGCAAGTGTTCTTGAGGCAGGATGAATGAGTGAGAAAAAAAGGAAATTCGCTAAGTGAAAATTGATTCGCTAAGCGAGTGATCATAAGAATTCTGGAAATTTTCTAGAAAGTGGTTCGCTGAGCTAATAGAATGCTCACTAGGCGAAGGGTGAGTGTTCTAGAATGATAGGAAGGGGTTTGCTGAGCGAGACCTATGCTCACTGAGCGATTTGGAAGGTTGCAAAGTTAGTGTTTTCTGTTGCAAGATGTTCGCTGAGTGGACATTAAGTCCAC
Source organism: Spatholobus suberectus (assembly GCA_004329165.1). Lineage (NCBI taxonomy): Eukaryota > Viridiplantae > Streptophyta > Magnoliopsida > Fabales > Fabaceae > Spatholobus > Spatholobus suberectus. Next base: position 56,600,287 of record CM014731.1, on the reverse strand, counting down.
TGGGTGAGAATTATCTCTGAAACTTGGCTGCTCTCTAGAGTTGAGTTCGTTGAGCAGGGCTTATACTCGTTGAGCAAGAACCTTCGAGAGGGAGAAATATGCTCTCTGTATGGAAAGTACTTGCTGAGCAAGCGTATTGATTGCTAAGCGAACAAGATATTCTGTTGAATTGTGAGAATTTGTAAGAAAATAGTGTTGAGTGGAAGGTTACTCAGGTAGAACCTCCATTAGTTACAGAGTGTTGTAATGGTGAGATATCTCACAAAGGGTGTTGGTTACTTATATAGAACCTCACCTAAGACGTGTGAGATGTCATATAAGGTATATGCTGCTTGGACGGAGCCTTACCTGTTGACCATGCAAAGGGCTAGATTGAGCCTGCATGGAGTTGGTAGTGATTGCTAGACCACAGGTGGTGCTGAGTAGGCCACGTGGTGTTGTGTTGCCATATGCATATATGTATGGATATTGATGAATGGTTGTGATTGAGTTGATGTTGTGGTGAATTATACATTTGCATGCATATGTTGTTGGTTGAGGTTGTGCGGGCCTCAAGCTGTGTGTGGGTAGGCATGTAAGTTGGTTGGTTAATAGGAGCTGTGGCTCAGACGGGCCTCCAACCTAATACTTAGATAAGACGTGGGGTCGAAAATATGGACCTTGGGGATGAGTGGATGCGTAATTCCGCAGAGGGCCAAGGCGATGCAAGCCTTTGCGTCACGGTAAGCCAACACCCACATTCACTTATCCATAGATCAGAGTTTTGGTAATTCCTAAATGGTGCTTGGAAGGCCATGGTTGGGGGTAAGACTTGGCTGATCACCCAAAATGTAGTAAATCTCTTGAGAGTCATGTCATTCATGCATTGACATGTTGATGTTAAAAGCATGGTGTGTGGTGTAATGATTTTGTGGAAACTCATTCTTTTGTGAATTTGATTTCATGTTTATATGTTGAGGGTTTTATGAAATGAACCTTGTCTATTACATGTTTGTTTTGTTATGTAAGTTTACCCTTGCCTTACTGTTTGTTTTATTGTGGTTGCCATTGTTGCTGGTTGTTGTTGTATGTTGCTGTGACTGTGATGATCACGTCTTTTGGCGTGGGAGCAGAGGGTTAAGCTTCAGCAAATCCAACTTCCCACAATTGATGAAGGAGGTCTCCGTTGGAGAAGATAAAAGGCCCTTTTATAGGTGGATCTTTTTGGACATCCCTTTGATTTCTTTTGTGGTTTAATGTATAGTTGACCAACTGTAGGGAATCTCTTTTTGTATTTTCCTCCTTTTGAATTGTATTTTGGTGGCGTGTTGCCATTTGTATTTATGAATATATATATTTGTATATACTGTACATGGTGAAAATTAAGAAGGATTAAATGTTGTTTATGATGTATGGTTATAAATGATATACTAAGAAAATTGTAAAATAGTATTATAGCAACAGTGGGTTGTTATAGGCCACTTTTAACAGGTCTCTCATCTTAACTATGTTTTTTTCCATCCATAAAACTTAAATCTGAGATCTTACTTTAAGATTCTGAACTTAGTTTCACTTAGATCAATGTAATGTTACTGACCTTTTGTTTGATATTGTAGATAGAAAAGAAAATTTTAAATTTTGACTTAAAGAAAAAATAGGACAATTTTATTTTTAAAAATCAATTTTTTCCTTATTTTCTTTTTATTTTCTCTCTAATCGAAAAAATATCATTATTTGTATTTTTTTTCTCTATTTTCTTTTGTCTTATCAAATATTATTTTCCTTACACAATCATATAATTTGTCAATTTCAGTAAATTTAAGCAAAACAGCAAGCTATAAAACTAGGTCATCATCGCAGTTATCAAAAGCTGCAGCATAGAAAAAAAATTATCTGCCAAGTCATTACTTCTTGATTCCTTCCAAATTGAGCATATTCTAAATTATTCATGGCTAGGGGACTCAAACTATCTACCAAACAAATTCTAATCATGATAAGTTTCAATGACTCAATCTGAATTAAGCATAATTTGGGTTTAGTGTTCAGAACTTACCTGGCATATGTGTCCCATGTATGACACACCCTTTCAAGAGTACAAGCCTAAATCAAGCACAAGTGGGACAAAGGGGCTTCCTCTTCTTGGATTGGTGACCCAAATCAAGTAGACAAGCACTATGTCTGGCAACTGTCTCTGCACATATTCAGATTTATGTTTGCAAGCATATGCAACCTGCATCAGGCAATTGAATATAAAAAGAGAGAGGCAACAGCAAGAAGCCAAGAACAACAAAGAAAGAAAGAAAGATGCAAAATAAGAAAATGATTGATTTAAGTACCAAACTGACAAATTTAAGTGGCACTGAGGTAACAAATGTCATATTTGTACCTAAAAAACAGAGAAAGGTCATATAAATAGTCAATTACCTTGCAGAGACATCATTGATAACTTTGTAGCATTCAGCAACTTTCCTCTTACTACAACTCCTTCACATCTCTTACTCCTATCTCCATTATATCTTATTCGATCTGCAGCTTTCTATCTAGAGAATATGTAATAAATAGAAATAAAGTAGCGCTGATTACATGGAAGACCTACATTGAATAATTATGAGACTTTTTTTTATTTAATTCAAAACTTTTTATACTGTTATAATTATAATATTAAATAATTTATTGTTATTTTTTAGTTAACATGTCATTGGTACAAAATATTTACCGACTTTACTGATGACTAATCTTTACTGGAAAACCTAACTGATCGCTTTTTGTGGGTTCTTTCTATCCAACCACATTTTTTTTATCCACAAAATTTGAACCTGAAATCTTGTTTAAGAATCTGAGCCTAGTTTTACTCGAATCAATAATATGTTGGTAAATAATTTATTATTTATAACTTATTATTATTTTATTATTATTTAATATTTTTAATATTAAATAAGAGATATTGTCTTTCGACACAGATTTTCTCCAATTGAAAATAATTGGAGAGTGTCCCGTTTTGAAATCTCACCATCCATGTCTATTTTTTTATCCTTTATATATTACATTATAAGATATTAAAATTAAAGGATGGTTGGGATCTCATCCAGTTTTGGAAAACTGGAGAGGCTCTTTTTCCATTTTCTTATCCTCATTATCTAGAATTTCTAGATACATCGTTCATTACATATGCATAATAAGCAAGCCCAACCGCTAGTCAATTGGACGGAAAAGGAAAACAGAAAATCAACCTGCATGTGGTAACCATTGACTAATCCAATAGTCTCTTGCTTTGTTATGTGACTAAATAAGAACATTTATGAATGGAATACATACTTAATTATATCATGTATGAGTTGGTGTGATGGCGTTTTCAATTTTTATCTTCTCTTAACCATTAATTTTTATTTTCTTATTTTTCACCTTAGCAAATATTATATTATGGGATAATAATTTTCTAATATTTATAGTGTGACTTGTATAGACAGGTTGTGATATTATATAATTACGTCATAAAGTGTGAAAATTTTACATAAAAAATGTATATTAATTAATATATAAATTAAATAAATAATATATCATTTATAATAAACTAATCTCACCAGAATAAAAATATAACCCCTCCGTAGCACGAACAAAGACAGAATGTATGTATACGTATGTATATATAATAATCCTTGGATTAAAAAGGTGCTAGCTAGCATGCCACTCTCAGCTATTTTAACTACGATTTCATGACAATACAAAAAAATTAGGGTATGTTTGGTAAAGAGAAAAGAAATAGAGAGAAAAGAAAAGAAGAGAAATATGTAAGGAATAGAATGGAAATTAAAGTTGTTTGGTTAAAAAAAATAGAAGAGAAATGAAGAGAAAGTTAAATTTTTAAGATTATTTTATTTTAGCTATTATTATTATTATTATTTATTTTTATTATAAATATTTATTGTTATTAATAATATTTTATTTTTAATAATAATAATAATAAATAAATATCATATCATATTATATTTATTTATTATTACTATTATTATTATAATATAAAATGGGGGTGGGGCCGGGGTGAGGAGGGGCAGGGGTGAGACAATCGATTTTTGGGGGGGAGGGGGGCTTTGAAAATCGATTCATGGGAGGGTGAAAATCGATTTAGGAAAACAAACGGATATAATCGATTTGTCCGTAAATCGGTTTTAATATTATTAATATTATTTTTATTATTATTAATAATTATTTTTTTTATTATTAATATTATTTTTATTAATAATAATAATAATATAAATAACATGCAACAAAGCATGTAAATCGATTTTGCCTAAGACAAAATCGATTTACATACTTCAAAATTAAGAAGCCAGCGAACGTAGGTGCGAAGATCAAGATAATTTCTTCGCAAATCTTCTCAGTTTGCGAAGAAATAAACCGCCGTGGGTCCCATCTCTTTTTTTAAAAATTTCTCTGCTTTTCTCGGATACCAAACGCACTGAATTCACCAACTTCTTCGCCTTTCTCTTCTTTTCTGCGATAATCCGTGGTATTTCGTTGATACCAAACAGAGCGTTAATGAATCTGATGACAGTAAACTGGATTTTGCTTGGCAACTCAAAACTATGAGTTTGATATTATTATGGACCCTCTTTTGTGGAGTAAAGAATGTCCCCTTCGTTTTTATATGATGGTTCAGTTCTTAAACTTGAGGTTAGGATAACGAAGGATCTAGGTAGCGTTTAGTTTGCCTTTTTTCAATTTACTAGTTATTTTACATTAGTCGAAGTTTCTAACAAAAAAAAAAACATTTGTTGAAGGTAAAATTAAGAATGTTAAAATTATTTAGTATTGATGGCGCTAAATTATTTGGAGTTTTGGACCTTTTGGAGCATTGGATTAGACAATTAATAAGCTTAGTTGACAATTGGATTGGAAATAAGATAATTGTTGAACACACTCCTTTATTGTTAAATATAGTTCATTCCTTTTTTGGTTAATAACTTTATTTAAATATTCTTTTTCTCCCTTCACCAGCTTAAATACTTCTCAATTTTCTCTTCCTTTCACTTCTCCTCATTGTTACCTCTTATTTACTTTCCTATTCTTTGGCGATGCTCTTCGTTTCTTTTTTCTTTTCCTTTGCTCCTTTGGCTCTTTCTTCTCTAATAGCGTTCTTCCTTTGTGAAAATAATTTTTATTACCTTTAATCAACATAACTTACATACACACACCAAAACAAAATTTTCTTCCTTAGAATTTTTCCACCCCAACAATATATGCCTTTTGTCCCACTCAATTTTCTCTAAGTTGTTGTGTCACATATGCTCCAATGGCTTGGTGATGCACCATTATGTGCGTTGTATGAAAGTTCATAAGTGCTTAAAGTGGGACATGAATCCATGTATGTTTTATCCCATGCTCTTTAATCTTGAATATCACAACTAGTAGTGACATGTGTAACCATTGCTTCAAGAAATATTGCATATAATAGTGAGAGTCGTTTCAATAATCTGTTGTGAGGACACACCTTCCTATGTACTCTGCAATTTTTTTTTTGGGGGGGGGGGGGGGGGGGGGGTAAGTTTAGCAATTGGAAGGGTGTTTTGGGTAATAAAAAAATACAAAAAGGGGGGATGGGGTACATTTAGCAATTACGGAGGTATGTTTAGCAATTGCCTTGGTAGTAAATTGAAGTTGTTGCACATATGTAACAAACAATTGGGTTTGTCACACATTTGGATAGTGGGAATTTACATGTGCATTGGCAAGAAGGAAAAAAAAATAGGTGAGAAATAAAGTGAATAGAAATAACAAGAGAAAAATAGAGTAAATGAAAATAGGTAAAAAATAGAATAAAAATAAAAGGTGTTTAGTTTAAGAGAAATAGGGAAGAAATAGGATAGAGAGAAATGGAAAAAAGAATAAAAAAATTCATTGTTAATTGATTTTTGCAACAAATAATCGATTGTAATGTGTGAAAATCAATTGTTGTTTATGAAAATCGATTATATATGTTTGTGGTAGTTTTAAACTGCCAGTAAATTCAAAAACACCACTACTAAATGCATAATCTCTGGTGGTTAGTAAAAGAATTGCCATGAAACGCAAAAGTTGTCGAAAATGCACGACTTCTAGTGATTTCTAACCACCAAAAAATGGATCGCCAAAAAATGTGCAAGATGTGCCTTTCTAACTACATTTGTAGGCATATTAGTGAGGAAATAAAAAGTTGTGAGTCCAATACCTTTTTATTTCCCTCCCCACCTATTTCCACACAACCAAACAACGTCAAGGTCTTATTTCTCACCTATTTTTTCTCCCTTTTTCCTATTTCTCTACCATTTCTCCTCTACCAAACAAAGTGTACATGAGGTTAGTTTCCAAACAAGACCAACAATATAGCATAGTAGTGTTTTAAAACCCAAACTGGACTGGCTAGTCTGACCAGTTGAACTGAAAATCTAGCTAATAATTAGTTCAGTCAGTTATTCAGATCGAAGATGCATGAGACTCATATAAACTCGTGTAACCCAACTTTAAACCTGTCAAAATCAGTAACTCAGACTGGTTAAGAGTCACTAACAGTCACACACTCATTTTCTTCAATGACTATTCAGACCTCTCACTTTCTTCGATGACTACTAAGACCTCTTTTACACTATCCAACCTGTCTAGTTATGTTTTTCTGCACAGACGCCAAGTTATCCAATCACGTTGCCCAAGCTATCCTCAAATCTATCCCATCACGTTACTTTTTTGAATAAGAGACGAAGGCCTAAATTTTTGTGTTGAAATTTGAATTTAAAATAGAAACGATTTTGTGTTGTGAGGGATTCAAGCCCAAGCTTCTTGAATACGTAAAATAAGTTTAAGCACCAAACTAAAGCATACACTTAATAAAAGTATGATAATTTTTATTTTATATAAAAAACCTTCTTTTTAAAATTTACATATCTAAAATATACCGTTTATGCTATTCAATTAGTGATTCACTAGTTCAACCAATGACCCATTGACTCAATACCTTAACTAAGTTGATGACCAGTCCGATTCTAACAACACTGTAGCATAATGGCTTCATGCACCAGGAGTTGCTACATGTAACAAGGAAGTGGGGTACTGACTTCAAGAAAATTATTCATTGTCTTCTAGCTGTAAAATACATACATACATACATACATATATATATATATATATATATATATATATATATATATAGCTAGATAGCAGAATTATATATATATATAGATAGATAGATAGCTAGATAGCAGAATTATTTGACAATAACACAATCTAGATACATCAACAACTTATACTTTACAGCCAGTTTATGTTTATTACATCTCCAATAGCTTTCTTTACAGCTTTTCCCTTATTTCTTAGTTGTTTACAGCCTTTCGTTTACCATCACTTGCTTAGTGTAACTTGAAATTTGACCCACGGCCCTAGAAAGTGCTTTGGATTAGATTGAGAACTCACTTTGAGGGGCGCGGGGGGGTTGAAGTCCCTTCTTCAAGTAGCACATTTGTGAAGGAATCACCAAGTTAGCTGTTAGTCGAATGGCTAAGTCTTCCCATTATAGAGCTTTTTTTTTAAAATTCCTTTAATAGTGTATTTTTAGATCTGGAAATTTGAAATAAAAGAAGAAGAAACGGAATAAAAAATCAATAACTCTTAAAATTAGTGTTTTATAAGTTCCATCTTTTAATTTGTTTATTAAAAAAATACTTCTTAAAAGTTTTATTTTCAAAATAAATTTTGTTAGGTCTAATTTCTCCTTTGAATGAAAAGATAAGGTTAAAATAAATTGATTCAAACACTACTTCAAATAAAATAAAATAAAAACTACTTTAAATATGTGCGTAAGATCACTCTAACAATGATAGAAACAAGCATAACTTAACTTTATTTTTCCTAAGTAAAATGATACATTTTTTTTTTGTCTAAAGAAAAACTCATAGACTTTACAAACAGGGGGGTAAGGAGAGGATAAAGGCTTTCTTTGGTAAGTCCATACCATTGGTTTATAAGGGATATGTTTTTTATACCAAAGTAGAGGTATTTGACAACGATTATCTCATTAGTTCATAGTTTTTTTTTTCCACTAAATTATAACATTTTTTTTCAAATGAAAGTAATTTTGAAATTAACGTGTAATTTATTGTTTTTTTCTCTTATGTTTATCCTTGCTATTTTAAATAAATTTCTCCTTAATTCTCTTACAAATTAAAAAAAAAAAAAAGTTCTAAACTTTAGTGTAACATCCAGCCACCACTCTCGTCTAGGCTGATCTCCTAATTACCACCTTCACCATTGTCGGTTTCAACGCATTCCGTGCCTCTTGTCACCCCTATCATCATGAAGTGTTTTTATTTTCTCTCAGAGGTTTCTCTCTCTCTACGATTGGTTCTTGTTTGTGAGAATGGAAAAAGGGGTGGCAGTGGAACAATACATTGTATACTTATAATCTATATCCCACAATTTAGACAATTGAACTGACTCTGTCGAATAATTTATGCATGCATATCCATTCCTTAGCCTTTTGATACAGTTTATATACATTAGTTATAAGACTTGAATCCACCCAAGCAATTAGAAGGGCAGAATGTATTGTTAAGATAGAAAACGAGTCATTTGTTAACTTGGCTTTCCCTATGTTACTGCAAAGGACACATATTAAATTTTTGTTTTCTACAACTCATCATCTACAAAACAAATTGCCAAACTGAGGTGTTAATAGAACATTATTAACTCAATTGTATGAGTTATGTGTCTTTTCATTCAATGGTGACTTCAAGACCTTGACATCTTCCTCTTAATTTCGCCATCTCTCACTTCACTTAGGTTGGTTCTTCTTCTTTGCTGTGGAACATCTTCCTGGTATTCACAACTCACGAGTCCATAATTTCTTTTGGGGAGTCATTTCTTCAATTTTGGTTGTGAGTGTAACCTCTTTTTCTTTGAATTGATGATAAGTGATGTTATATTTCCTTTCATCTAGCTTAATCTAGATTGGCAGTCACTTGGTTCATTAAACATGTGATTTGATGGTTGGGACCTTCCCTTCCACCTTTGGTCTGATGAAGCCTTTTCCTCAACTCTAAAACTCACTGCTCACTAGAACACATATAGTTGTCTTCTAACCACGGTCAGTGTGTAACTAGTTACTCTCCAAAGGCAAATAAGTGTAAGTTGTGGCTTTTCTTCACACTGATATATGGCAGAAGCTTACTGTATCCATGGAGAAATTAGTAAGTGGTCTAGAATTATTATGGTCCCCACTAATCTCTATATAACACATAATTGAATATTATTAATTCTTTCTTATAAATTAAAAAACTTGAATATGTGTCATGCAAAAATGATCAGGACCATAGACACTTGGTGGTCCTGAACTACTTAATAATTTCTCGTATCCATGGAGCTTTCCAAATCACTAGCTTCATGTGCAAGAAATAGTTAATCCACTGGGAGTTGGAGCTAGAAGGTCACAAGTACAGATCTTTGGGCTTTGACCCTTCTATCTTAGTACCAACTCTATTTTGTTAAATGTTTTTTGTCTTTTTTATTCATTATAGATTCTTTTGACATTTCTGGTTTTTGTTGTGGATTTTTATGTGACTCTGAATAACTAAACCCATAGTCAAGACTATTGGTTCCTAATTTAAATATGATTTGTATTTTACTTTCTTGTTAATTTTGTCTTATTGCTTTTTGTGATATGTTGGGAATTGATCATTCTCAATATAATTTTTGTTAATTAATTGACTAACGATCATACTGCAATGAATTAAAGGATCAATAAGATAAATCAGGTTAGGGGTTTTGGAAGATCAATCACAATCCCTTCACTTTCAGTTATTTATTGAATTAACAAATGCATTCTTATTTGTTGCCTTGCATGATTATTGGAGGTAATAATTTAGAAAAAAAGAATATTAGAATTGCATGATCCTTGGGTGCTAATAAATTCAAAACAAGTGTTGGCAATTAGGAAGAGACTTGATTTATAGAAAATGTAGGTAATATTAGTAATTGCATAGATGAAACTAGATGTCTTAGGTTTTTCCATAATTAAAATGTTGTTTGTGACTCCTTTTTTTTTGGGATTTTTCTTTAGAAGAATGCTAGCACATTTTCTCTACTATTAACTAGAATTTATTAGAAATCACAAATTTTGGTAGGTCTCACTTCTCATTAAATAAGACCCATCAAAATTTGTGATTTTTAAAAACTTTCAATCAATAGTAAAGTGTTAGAAAAAAAGTGTTAAAAAAAATGTTGTTAGCATTCCTCTTTTTTCTTTCTTTCCCCATTCCTCCTTTCTTCCTCTTTTTAAAAAAAAAATAAAAAATTTCTTGATCCATAACCAACTACTTCTTGATAGTTCATATGAAATGATATTTTGGAGTCTTGAATATTTTTTGCATTACTTGCCAACAAGTACACTTGTCCCAACATAAGCAAATGGGACAATTAACTTCGCCAGAGCACCAAAATTAAAATTAAAATATAAAAGAAGTGATTTTGTTAAAAGAATCATGCGACTTCTTTTTTAAGTAGTTATGACTTTTTAATCTAGACCATTAGTTAAAAAAAAATACCTTTTTTTTTTTACTTTCATATAAAAAATAATCCTTTCACTAAATACATCAGTGCGTGCATGCGACCGTGTCCCTCTCGCACAAAGACATCGCATATATCTATGAGGGCACATAGTTATATAAAAACAACAAAGAACTATTCACTGTATTCATGTTGAAATTGTTCCCAAAAATTACCGTAGTACTCTTGCCGCAAGAAGTGTTGATATGATAATCTGTTAATTCCTACTTTCGCAGGCATACCTGCACTGCAAAAATTTACCCTTTCACTCGTACAAAATTTCAAAGACAAATCCACTTTATTTTAAAATGACATCCACTTGATCCGAATATATTGATAGTGACACAAAATTCTCGCATATCATAAACTTTAACCCCAAAGAGAAGAGCCCATATTTTCTAAACGAACCGAGCTCGTGATAGGAAATCTAAGGGACCATTTCGCACAAATATCCTAACTATTGACACGTATCTTCCGCAGAATACGTACTAATGAAAAGGGAGGTTGAAGGAGTGAAAAAGTAGTGAAAAAGATGACAAAAAGTATAAAAACTTCAAAGTAGAATAAAGTAGTTTACAAGTTATAATCAAGCAAAAATGATGGTAGCGTAGGATCAATTGTTATTATATTTGAAAAGAGAGAGAGAAAGAAATTGAACCAAAAAGTACTGGAAGCTAAGAATATTAATATGTGATTGTCTCTCCCAAGAACCTAATTAAGTTGACATGCGAGGAGCAGAGGAGGCCAAGCCTCCATGATTTAGATTCCTTCAGATAACAATTCTCCAGAGGAGCTCACTAGCCCCTCACATTCCTTGTGAGGTCCACAATAAATTAGGAACTCCAATCAACGCTACCTCTCTCGCAAGATTTGCTCTTTCTTCCACTATAAATACCTGATCATGGTTCAGTGCTTGAAAGCATAGCAGCATCATACACAGCTTTGAATTCGAAGACCAAGTTCATTGCTGGTGTTTTGTTTCTTCCTCAAAACCAAACATGTCGAACACATGCGGCAACTGTGACTGCGGTGACAAGAGTCAGTGCACGTAAGTGCTTCATTTCTTGTTTTTTCCATTTGTGTGTAAAGCAAAATTTACATATATGTAGTTCATGTTACAATCACCATCTTTGATCTCTAAACGATTAATCTGTATTGGAGTGTATTTGCATACAGTAGACTGAGATCTGATATATAGCTTGCATGATATATGTAAAGGCTGTTTAACTTATATCCTCGCATACTATGTCATGCAGGAAGGGAAACAGCTATGGTGTTAACATTGTAGAGACTGAGAAGAGGTAAAAGAAGTTCACTTTTGGCGTCCATTTTATTTGATTTTCAATACTATAGAGCTGTTTGATTTGAGAAAATAATTTTTGTTTTTATTTCTATTTTAAATTTGTATAGGAAAAGTGAAAACAGAAAATAAAAAAATCTTTTCAGTTTTCCATATAAGCTTTTAAAAACAGAAAACAGAATGAAAATAAAGTGAAATTTTTGTAATTAAAAGTAAAAATAGAAAATGGAAACTAAACAAGTTCTAAGGTCTCTAGTATATTATACCAAGAAATAAAAAGCCTATTATAACTCTTCTCTTTTCCCTTTTTTTCCTCCCCAGCTACATCGAGACTGTTGTCATAGATGTTCCAGCTGCTGAGCATGATGGGAAGTGCAAGTGCGGTTCTAGCTGCACTTGTGTGGACTGCACCTGTGGCCATTAAGGAACGTATGAAAATGTAATTGCCAAGTGTTTGGCAATACAAACCTACAAATAATGTAACCTTCATATCAATAAATGGGTGTGCTGTTATCCTACTTCAGATGTGTTTAGTGATGCAGTCTGAATCATGTCCAGTTCCTGTCATAGTTATATAACAACCGTGGTTGTGGCATTCTAATGGATAAATAGACTAAAATAAGTGTAACTCTCCATTTATAATCTCTTTTGCGCAGCTATATGGATGCTACCATCTACATCAGCATAATGCTTCCATTTATACACTTAAAAATAGTGTAACTCAGACTAAAAAAATAGTGATCACAGAATTTGAAATCTATTCCAAATCTAGGTGAATGGACACACAGGAAGGAAAGGCGCTTATCTGTTAAGAAAGCTGGTAGTAAGTGCAGATGTAGAGATAACCAATGAAGTAGCACTGCTTTGAGGGTGGTGTTTGTTTATTATTTCGATACCTATAATCGCCTATATCCTGTGTATGATTCGTACTGCCTTAACTTAGAGACCAATTGAATCAGTTGCTAAAGCACGGATTTGAAATGATATTCAACCTATATTTCTCATCCAATACATTTGTAATGAGCTATCTAAAGATGCTCAAGACATATATCTATGCATCGTGATGAATGCTATATTGCTCCAGGAAACAATTTGCTTCAAGGTTCAGAACAAAAGCATTGTAAACCTTGCTCCTTGCTCCTTTTGCAACACTTAATAACCACACAAGTGAGGGAGAGAAAATGAGAAACGATGACAATTCCTGCACTTTTAGATTTCTAAAACAACTATGCTTGCTAGTTGCTCCTCCATGAAAGGGACAAACAAAGAAAAATGGAAGAAAAAAAAAGGCAAGGGGATTTATTGATTAACAACACCTATCTGCCAACCAATTGAGTTTGAGTAAAATAAATAAATAAATAACCGCTACACTCCACAATATGAACACTTAATTTTATCTGAGCAATCAAACAAATAAAATATAAAAAAGAAGAAAAAAAAATATAAAAAGTAGGCACAAGTTAAATATGTAGTTTTGCTTGTTGGGTTAAGGTGTTTTAAAGCCATAATAAAAAATCAAAATTTAAAAGAGAATAAAAGAAAACAACTAGGTTTAAAGAGTTTTTTGTTTTATGTGCTTTGCATGTTTAGAGACCCATTTAAAAAAGAAAAGAAATAACAAACACAAAATTAAAGTGAAGGAGGCATTGGGCTAGGCCCATAAAAGAAAATAAAAAAAGGGAAAGGGTAGAAGAAACTTCCAGAAAAAATTTTAAAAGGTGTTAAAAGGGAGTTTGAATGGTGGTTATATATAGACTTTTAGAGGGAGTTTTTGATACTGAGAACACCATTTTTTTCACTGTACGCTCATATACTCCTTGCTTCTAAGTTCTCCCCTTTTGGATAAAAGTCACAGAGGTATAACCTCTTCGTCTTCTATCATTATGTAATCCTTTTACTGAAGTTTCTAGTTCCTCTATTCTTTGTTCATTTGTTAATCATGTAATTCTTTGTTGTATATCTGTTTAATCTCTTGATTTGTTATTTGATTCCTCATCTTGAATTTTTTACACCAATATTACACGTTCAAGCATCTCACATGCATCTCTTTCCTCACTATCAACACACGTATCTCACTGTGAACACAAGATCTCACACATCAACGCTGCGTCACAAATTCACCTACGTATTTTTCCTTAATCGTGCTTCATTGCATCTTCTTTGTTTATGCAATAAGTTTCTATAAATTCAACACATACAGATTTCAATTCCTTTTCTACAGTCACATTTAGTCAAATTTTTGTCACCAAAAAATGAGAAACGATGACAATTCCTACACTTTTAGATTTCTAAAATAACTACGCTTGCTAGTTGCTCCTCCACGAAAGGGACAAACAAAGAAAAATGGAAGACAAAAAAGGCAAGGGGATTTATTGATTAACAGCACCTATCTGCCAACCAATTGAGTTGAGTATAATAAATAAATAAATAACCGCTACACTCCACAGCAAAAACTAAAACACAGCAGGGAAGTGACAATATAGCAATTTGTAATTTCATTTAAATATTTCAGTCTCAACAAAACTAAAATGGTAGAACCTGCCGGTTCAAAAAGTTAGACGGTAATAAATTATGAATTACATGTGGCAATCAATTTTCCTGATTTTATTCAAAATTTCAACCGTCAACCTGAAAATTGCAACCCAAAATCTTTATCAATTTCATAAAATCAACTGAGTTAATCTACTAATGTCTTTTTCTCCTTTTCCTCTATCAACCTCAGACATTGAATCCCTCAGCACGGAGGCACAGTCGATGAGCTTCAATCCATTTTGCACAAGCTGCTTCACCGTGCTCTACTATGCATTCATCTCGCAACCTTTTAGTGTCCGGGCAAGCACAACAGATTTTCTTCTTTGGCTTCGACTCTGCACCAGTTGCCACAGTCACTGAACCTTCATTTTTCTGTGACCCTTGTATGGTCAAGGCAGGGGAAGCACTTTGCAGTTGCACACCACTCATTGTCTTGTATCCTCTAAAGAACAAAATAATGATAATGAATAACAAGTGTAACTCAGATAGATCTGGAGCAACAGTGGGGAGATTGAAAAAATAAACAAATGAAATTTATTTAGAAAGAAAATGTCAGTGGGACACAAGCAAATGTAATGAACATAATGTTAGAAATATGTAATCATAGTAATATCGTAAATAGGGCAGATTATACTCTTGTAATTATGTTAATTAGGGTGAGTGTATATTCTTGTAATTATTCTTGTATTTATGACAACTAATATAAATATTTGCTCTCCTCTCTCTCCCATAACTGAAATACACCCCCATGCTACTGCTACTGGGCCTAACTTTGCCTCTCCTCCTATACACATTTGTGACAGGCTTATCACTGATCATTGCAGTTAAGTATTCAATAGGCTCATCAATGATATAGAGTAACCACGAACTAATACAAATCAACATTAAATAGACATGCAAGTATTAACACGTTGAAAACTTCGATCAAACTATGACACCACACCGAGCAGCAAAACATATATTCAACAGGCTCATTAATGATACAGAATAACTAAAAAGTAAGATGAATTAACATTAAATATCCTTGTAAGTATCAACAATGTTGCAAACTTCAATCAAACTGTGTCACTACACCAAGCAACAATGACTTTACACATATTTTTCAACCAAAAATACTAGAGGGTAAAATCATCAGTAATTTTAAGATTGACATTTATCAAATACATCCTGGCAAGAAATTTAATCTATTCTTGATTGGTGAAAGAATCACAAAACCAGATATTCGAAGACTTTTGTCCTGAAGGACGACAACAATCAAAATACATGCATATTCCTTGGGTAGTTGGATTTATGTTACTGAAGCTGCTCTCTGTTTCTTCAACTCAAATGTTTACCATTCCATCTTTTTGCAACAAGTGTTTTGGTGTCACAATTTCAAAACTGTAACTAAAGATTAGAAGAATGATAAGCCAACTGAGGAGCATTGTTCAGAATAATTATTTTGAATATTAAGGAACAACCTGATAGGAATGTTGACCCACAGTCGGGTAAGCCCAAAACTAAGGCCTTACAAGTATACTCCCAAAGAGCTAAGTCCTAAGGCTAATGTGCAGGATGTGAGTTGGTTAGAAAAGGAGTGACATAAGGGCGGATACAGGACAGAGAAAATGAAATCTGATGTGAAATGGAATGGATGTTTTACGTGAGACATTCATTCTCCATAGGAATCATTTTCCTATCACAACCACACAAACTATTGAAATTTTTGAATTGCTTAATTTGTAATGATAATAATACAATTCTTCCTCGTGGAATAATCTCCTCGCATACTGTGGCCTTACTCAAGAAAAGTAGAAAACACACTTCACTTTAGGGCTACCCAAAATAATACTTTTGGAACTTTGACAGAGACCAACTTTAGTAAAGTTAACTTGAAAGTGGTTACAACTATCTCTACAGTTTCATGTTGCTTATTTTAATCAAATATTTCCCATTAGCTAACTAATGCAATTACATGAAGCAAAGATAGGTAAGTATCATGAAATTATGAATTATCAAATAAGTGGGCAATATAAATAATCAAAAGAAGGTCTAGAGGAATTTTGGCGACATCCACTTCAAAGTTTTTCTACAGAAATTAGTCTACTAGCAATTATTCATCAGTTAGACAAAATTCCCATCTTATCTTAAATTATTAACCCATGTCTGTTATGTAAATATGAATAGGAAAGGAATGTTAGTTAGTTAGTCAGCTATTGTCAGCTTGAATTTTATAACTGTAAGCTGTGGGTAGCTGCCTATAAATAAAGGATGGTTGTTGTATATTTTAGACTGAGACTGAATGATAATCAAGAAGTGCAGTGCACAGTTTCTCTGATCTCTGTTTCTCTTCTGTTCTCTCTCTCTCTCTCCCCTCTTTGTTCTGTTATTCTTCTCTCTTCTCCTTTTTCTTTTTCTGTCTTTCTGTTTCTTTCTCTTTCCACCTAAATTCTATATCAGTGTCCACAAAAGTTATTAATCCCTGTCCAGAAAAATGAAATAGAAGCCATCGCTGTAGCAAAGCCCAAAATGAACTACAAGAGTCAACAAGTCATTAGCCCTCCATTTTCATGCCAAGTTTTGACATACTATGAAATAGTTTTATATAATGTATGAAACTCAGTCTGATATTTTACTAAACAACCTGTTCTTAATTAAAAAAATCTGAAAACGTGTACCAATGAAAGAAATTAACCACATGCCAAATGCATTTTTACTGGCTTTAACAACTGGGGCATCAACAAACCTGAATACACCAACTAGAACCGAGATTTTGATGCAGCCAGAACCTGAATCCATGAACCAGAGACCAAGCAAATCAAGCAAAGTGATCGGGAAAAGTCTTATCATGCAAATAGAGGAAGGAAAAGGAGAAATTGGAGCATAATGGTGCAAATTGGTCAGAGTGATCAAGAAATTAGGGATTAAAGAAGTGTTTGGCTTCCAAGAAAAAGCAAGAAAAGGAAGTATTTGCAGATGTTTCTGAACTATTATCATAAAATGTACATATTCCAATTAAAAATCTGTTTAGCAGTTTATGGTTTAATGAAGTTGATTGTTTTACTTCCAGGGACGAGTTAAGCTCTTCCACAAAAAGAGACAAAATAATGGCAAAAGTTGACTGGAGTACTAATATGTTCATGGATTGTAAAAGGAGTTATAACTTTGTGAATTGTGATACAGGTAGGTATTGTCACGCTGCCATGTTTCTTTTTGTTTAGAAGAGCTACTAGTTTTTGAAGCCAAGGTTTGCTTCCACAACTAGTGGCATCTCACTACAACTAGTGGGGTTTGTCATTAACAATAATACAATAGGGACTTTACCCCTCTCTACTAACAGTATCAAACAAAAGCCACCATGCCATACTTCAGTGTAGATCGATCAAGTATGAAACAAAAATAGTACACGTGTGTATATGTTCGGTTAAATATAAAGAGTAAATATAATATAGCACCTCAGTGACACCTCAATTGTAGGTCCCAAAACAGATCTCTTAGATACAACATAAACTTAAAATCATGACCAATGTATAGAAAACTCTCATGTCAAATTCTGAATTTAAAACCAACAAGAAACAAGTGAAATAGGAAACCAACAGGGTTGTCATAACCAAACAGGGTTTAGTTATTAAGAATCATCTCAGTTTAATTCTTTGACATATGACTTCTTTGTCAAACTACAAAGGAATGCTCTGGGTTACAACAACTTCGAAGACTTCATTTCAACTCAAACCCATTAATCCTATTTCCTTTTCCAACCTCTAATAGCCCCAATATTTCTAGCCTAACAATTCAGATTTAAACAACTCAAGTTCTAGATTAGTCTCTAAATTAAAATCTTCCTGTTGTGATACTCAGGGCCTAGTCAAGAATCTTTCCCACACTTAAATAAATCATTAGTCAATGTAGACATTGATCCAACTAATAATTTTGTCACAGCACCTTTATTCAACCAAACAGAGCTTTTATAGGATTTCCCACACCCAACACATACACAACACCACCCACACTGCACATGGAACTATGGAAGCTCAGAATGCAAGACGCTGATTTGACTTTGATGACTTAAACTGCAAAATAACAGAAAACTAAGACAACAGTAACAAGCAAGGTTTTAAATATCAGTCGCGGTTTCGTCGTGTTTATTGATATTGCGGAAAATTGCAGTCAAATGCGGCCGATGCGGCCACAATCGCGGCCACATTGTAGTCACGGACACTTGAAAAACCTTGACGTTGCAGCCAAAATCACGATCGTGGACCATTTTTTAAACCTGGTACCAAGGAAGCAAATGCTCTTTCATCACAACCAAGGTTTTAAAAAACAATCTGCAACTGCAATTTTGGCCACGACATCGAGGTTTTTCGGCTGTCCGCGACCGCAATTGCAGCTGCAATTTCCCACAATATCAAGGACACATGAAACCGTAACCGCAATTTAAAACCTTGATCACAACTATGTAACCCATATTGATATAGCACATTTTGAATTTATTTTGTGAAGAAATTTTTCTCCAATGCTTAGAGGGGAATCTAGAGGACAGTGGAGGTAATGGTACAGTACAATGTTATGCCCACAGCGTTAAATCGTTAAACAATCTTTCACCCTCTTTTGTGAATAATAAGCATAAATAAGCAAACCACCATTCATCAACACCGAAAACCAAAACAAGAAACAGAGACAGAAAGCGAGAAAGAGAGAGTACCAGGGAACCTTGACACAAGACACTTGAAGAAAAGGCTGAATAAAAATAAATAAAATAAAATAAAATTTGTATGTAAAAATTGATCATCAAATATCAAATAATACCCAATTGCTGAATATATATATATATATATATAGCCACATTAACCATAAGAATGTAATGTCTGATGAAGAAAATCAAAGTATCAATTAATTACAAATTTCACCCAAAACAAATAAATAAATAAAGACTCGATGCCCATCGATCTTAGGGAATGAGAAAATTACCAGAAAGAATAGTTAATATGATGGATTTGTTGCAGCGTAAAAGAAAGAGTGGGAGATAGAAGAGAGCTTACAACCCTGTGAGTCTCGGGTCTGCGTGCACTGTACGGAAATGGAGGCCTTCTGTGTTCTACTATTCCAAGTCTTACAACGGACCAGAATAAGATTATTCTGGTGGCTTCTACAACTTACACTTTTTTTATTTATTTATTTAAGGCAGGCTTGTACAACTTGCGCTAACACTGGTATTTTTCTTTTATTCCTTTAGGAATTATTATTATTATTATTATTATCATTATTAATAGGTTTAAATACATTTTAAATTCTTATAAATATGGTTTTGTTTGGTTTTAATTCTTGTAAAAAAATATATATTTTTAAATCTTTGATTTTTTTTAGTGCTTTTTTTTAGTTTTTATCATTAACTCTAGTTAATTTAGTTCTAGCACATGACTAACAAAATAAAGAATATTAATTAAGATGATTAGGATATTAAACAATATTTTCAATTAAAATAACTAGATTATTTTAGGTGCGTAATTCAATTCAGTAATCTATTTATTATTTTATATTAATAAATTAATTACATATAATTTATTTTTAATTTTTGATATATTATTAACAGTATTTTTTTTGTTTTTAATATTATTCTTATTTTTTAATTTACTAATTATTTTAATATTGTACTTAGACGTTTATAATTTACTTTTAATATGTTACTTTTGATGTTATTTTTACATTTCAATTCATTCATTTTAATTGATTGTAATATAATTTATTTTTTAAATATATCACAAGCAGTGATTTTGTCTCCAAAAACAAAAATAACATATTAAAAGTAAATTATAAGCGTCTAAGTAAATTATAATTTAAAAAAAAATCACAATGTTAAAGTAAATTAGTAAATTGAAAAGTAAGAACAATATTAAAAATAATAAAAAATTATTGTTTATAATATATTAAAACTAAAAATAAATTATAAATGTAAATCATATATAATTACCTTATTTATATAAAATAATAAACACATTACTTAATTAAATTATGCACCTAAAAATAATATAATTAACTTAATTTAAAATATTCTTTATTACCTTAATTATCTTAATTAATATTTTTTTATTTTTTGTTCATGTCAACATTAAATTAACTAGAATTAATGATAAGGATTAAAAAAGAACACTAAAAAATATCAAAAATCTAAACATAATTAAAAAAAAATAGCATTTTAGCCTATGTAATGCATAGGCTACATGATAAATGCTTATTTTATATAATTATAATTTATAGTAAATAAATATTTTTAAATATATAAATTATGTTGTAATTAAAATTCATAATAAATAAATATTTTGAATATGTAAATTATGTTTTAGATTTTATGATAAATAATTTATATTGTAATATAAAGTTATTTTTAATAATTGATCATTTCTTTTAAAAAATATTGAAATTCAAATTAAGCGTAATTATGTTTGTAGTTCCTATAATATATCTATTTTATGTTTTCAATCCTTATAAAATTTTTCTTATGGTTTTGTTCCCTATAAATTTTATTGTATGATTTTAGTCCTTGTTTCTATTTATTGATGATGTGTCAACCATTTATTAGACAACAAACTTGATATACCTTAAATAATAGAAACTAAAATGAATATCTTCTAATATAAGAGGGTCCAATATCAAAAGTTTATAATTTTATAAGGACTAAAAAAATACCATTAAGGACTAAAATGGTAAAACAAAATTTTATAGGAACCAAACCATAAGAAAAATTTTATAAGGACTAAAAGCATAAAATAGGTATATTATAAGGACTAAAAACATATTTAAACCTTCAAATTGAAACTAAAAACGATAGATAGAAAGATATGAGAGGTTGAAAAAATCTCTACAAATGTTTTCATTGAAGAAAATCAGCTAAAATATTCTCGTTCAAGAATAGTCATTAAAAACATTCTCCTTCAAGATAGCTATTCTAATTTTTATATAGAAAAGATTTTGCAAGGACTAAAACTAGATAGTGTCATATTTGCAAGGATTTAAAACATTTATAAGCCTTATTATTATTACTAGTGGTATAGTTTATAATATTAGTTAAAGAACAAAATAACCCAAACTATATAGAGACAAAAGGTGAATGGCATCATCATCATCATCATCATCATTATTATTATTATTATTATTATTATTATCATCATCGTCTCTCTCTCCACATATATAAATAACATATTCTACATAGCATTAAATACTATATTTATTACATATATAATATTAATTAACTGTTATATTAAATAAATATTAAACGTTTATTTGATTTTTATTAAATGCAATGGATATTTATTAAATGCGTGTTTTTTCATTTTTTAAAAATTTATTATTAAAATTTGTTAGTAAAGGGTAATTATTATTTCTATAAGATCTAGTATCTAAAACTGTATAAAAATATTTATGATTTTTTAATTTTAAAAATGTGTTAATAATATATGTCTTAAAATAATAAAAATTCAAATATATATTGATATACCACACATAAATTGATAAATATATAAAATAATTTATCTCTCAATGTTTAAGTTTAATTTTTTTAAAATAAACTATTGTAAAATATCTAAATTCTCATTATTAGGTCGACCTTAGTAGGTAATATCTAATACTTTATAAATGAAAGTAATATTTTCGGAAGAAAATTTCATTAAAGTTATGTGAGCAGCACATACTCACCTTTTGTTATTATTTTTGACGGCATCCAATAGACAAGGGGGGTAGGTGTTATATTTCACACATTTTTAAGGGATTTATTGTAGTGCCAAAAAATAGAAGAGTATACTATCAGTCGCATTTTTGGGAAAAATGAGGGGTGTGAGTGTTATTTATTCTAAATGATATTATTGATGAAATCAATATTTGCACCATTAACATAATTGAAGGATGTACAAAATAATTCAAAATTTCAAATAACATTAATAAAAACAACTTATAGCATTATCTATATTTTGTCATACATAATTAATTATATGTTACACCAACAAGAATAACATCATCAAAATGGTTGAAAATTCTTATAATTGCATTTAAAAGTATACTTTACAATGAGGTGTTTAATGAATTACATTAATATAATTATCTTTATACTTTTTATTTTTAATCATAATCTCACTAAAAAAATTGACAATTTATATTGTTGATTTTAATAAAAAAAATATACATATTACATTAAAAATATTTTTTACGACAAAAAAGTTTGTCTAAATTCAAGTAGCCTAACTAGTTCTCCACAAAGGTTGATTCTAAACCAAGGCTAAAAAATTTACTCAATAAAGATGAACGAACAAAGACTAAAACTTAACAACGCTATCATGGTATTTTTTTTATTTTTCTTTTTTGTCATTTTAGTGCTATCATAATCCCTCCCTTAAAATATGCATAATAGACTTAAGGCTTGCATGTAGCATTGGCAAGTAAATTCTTGAGACAAACCCTTGTAGAAATGTTACTCTTTTGAAATAATTTTGTCATGGGCCACTTCCAAAGGGAGATTTTTATATATTCTCTCACTACAATAAAAATGGCATTTAATGTTGACCATAAATTAAAACTAAATGATTACTTAGCTTTAGATTTATATCGATGTCAAGATTGATACTAAAAGGTTTTTGCTAAAAATTTGTGTCAACCCTTTATGGGTCAATGCTAAATAGTGTTGGCCAAGTAAATGCTATAGTGGACACTAAAATGAGTTTATAGACATTAGTGTGGTTCATGGATCGATGCTTTTTAGTATAGGCTAAGTCGACACTAAAACTAGTGTGTCTAAGCCAACATTAACTTTAGTTAAACTAGTTTTAGCATTGGTTTAGTCATTACCAGAGTGTCTTTAGTTTAATGCTAGCTAGGCCAATGCTATTTAATTTTTTGTCATTTTTTATTTATTGCCACATATTAAACAAAATATTGATATAAATATAAAATAGAAATAGAAACCAATTGATATACATAAATATAAAATAAATAAATATCAAAATTGATAAAATCAATACAAAATTAATTCAATGAACAAAAAAGTATCATAAATAAACAATACAAAAATGCAAGTCAAAATTAACACAAATCCAAGAAAAAAACTGTAGAAATTCATATTTAAAAAAACAGAGAGATATCATAGTCAACAATGGTGACAGTCAAGGAGGTCTTATATCCAGTAGTGAGTGTTCATCAAGATCCTTATCATAGTTAATCCATATCATAGTTAGCATGTCGCTGATAAGCTTGACTTCCACTAGTAGAAACATTGGTTGATTGGCGCTAGAGAGCTATAATACACTCCATCATTACTAATATTATATTATTGCCTTCAAACACCTACCCAGCTCCTCAGCCTCTGTTGCCTCCTGACAAACTGCAATCACCTTTTAAAGAAGTCTTTCATTCTCAACATCATACCAAGACCCCAATTGGTAATAGAAGGTGTTCATGACTCTGAATTAGTGACATGACATCTGTAATACCTATTTCTTTCTAATCTGTGAATAAGTGATTGAATAATTTAAAAATAAAAATTAAATTTAGTTTCCCATGAAAAGAATAAATTAAAACTTATGTTTGACTTTTGTGTAAATTTCTACGAAAGAATTTTGCAAGAATTTGATCGATACTGCTATCAAATAAGCAAAGATATATCTATAGAGATTTGATATATAGATCGGGGCTATGGAATTTAAGTATAATTAATTTAATTTAATTATGATTGAATTCTATACAAGTTGATAATTTTCCTTACTGTCAAGTTAATTAGTTCTACTCCTAATGAATCTATATGTTAAAAAGTCTGTCTAGAAACCTGTTAGATAAAGTGAAATTGACTACCTGACATATGTGAAGAGAGTTCAACCCTATCGAGAGAAATTCTAATGAGTCATAAACTCATTTAGATTCTAACGTTAATTAAATTATTTTAATTGGTTCAAGGGTTAGAAAACCTTAAACCTAATTCAATAAATTTCAGTATTTGACCACATTTTCTCTATTAGTGTAAGAAATTGAAATTTCTAATGTCTAATTCTATAACTAATTGTCCTAGCCCAACCAAATTAGACTAACCAATTGTTTTTCCTAAGCAAACTAAATTAGTTGCAACCAAACTAGATGTCCCTTCACTAATTCCTACACAATATCATTTGACAAGTACTTAAGTGTGCTTGGGTGTACTTAAAACCACCAAAACAACCCATGGTTTTAGGGTCTTAGACGTCCATTTCTCCTTGTTGGAGAAGTTGGATTTTGTTTTCTTTTAACAATAAAATTGTTATCCATTTGTGTATTACTATCCTACCCTTTCATTAAGTTGTCTTATAAGTAACACAAAGAAAACTTCCCCCTCCTTATTTCTCCCGAAACCGTGAGCTTATAGAGAGTTCTCATCTCTTGTTCTAAAACTTCCTAAGTGATAAGATAGAGTGTTAGAAGCTACAAGTGTTCAAGAGTTGGTCTAGGTATGTTTCCATCCTTTTCTTCCTCTTCTACTTCATTCTTCCATTTCTATTAAAACCTAAGTGGTCTAAACTATTCTTTTTGCTTCTTTGGTTCGAAACTTTATTTTTTTCCCCTCTTGTGTTCATCTCATGTATTGACCATTCATGGTGATGGATGGTGTTTGATCTTACCAAAGTTGAAGGAGATACTCACCCTTTTGCCATGCTTTCTTCCAAAGCTTTGAAGGACCTTACTTGAAAGTAAAGAAAGATAAGATTTTTCTATATGTTTTGGTTGTGATGATTCTGTTTTTGTGGTGCTTGATACCTTATAAATGTTGTTGATATTTTTAAAGTTGTTAATTTGACGAAAGAAACCATTTTTGTGAAGGTTTGCTAAATGTGGATGATATTGTTTTCATTTTCTGTCTAAACTCTAAGTTGATTTGTTTGATTTTTTTTTTTTGGGTACTTGTAAGAATTCTCAATATTTCAAAATCTTATTTCAATTATTTTATGATGACTTATTTAAATAATATAATTAAAGTTGAGTAACTTGTATTTTTCTTAAATAACTTCTACAGTTGAATCAAAATCACTCTACGAAGGGTTTAACTTGTTATTGCCAAAGTTGCTTCGTATAAGAACTTTGTGATGGTGAAGGTTCTCTGTGTTGAACCTCTGCTTATCCTCAACTAAGGATTGCTCTAGATAGGATCCTATTGTGGCAGAGCCAACAATGGTTAAGGCTATGTCTTGTGACACATGGTCATGGGCAAACAATGGATAGGGCTCAGTGTTATGACACATGATGACGTTATTCTTGAGGATAAGTGTGGTGAATCAATGGTGGGAATAATTATAACACCCCAAATTTCAAATACTAAAAATAAACCATGAGGTAGCTTTTATTAGGACCATTCTCATATGTTATTGAATAAAAGACGCCTTAAGAATTATTATTATTATTATTATTATTATTATATTATTATTATTATTATTATATCTCTTATTATTATTATTGTTCCTATTGTTGTTATTATTATATTTATTGTTGTTATTGTAGCTATTATTATTATTATTGTTATTATTCTTGTGTTGTTGTTATTATATTTATTGTTATTATTATTATTGTTGTTGTTATTATTATTATTGACACCTTAGTATTAGGAATTAGTAGGATTGTTATAATAGAACCCAAAAGAGCATCTAGGGCCCAATAGGGGACTAAAGCCCATTAAGCCACATACCCACCCACATGTTATAAGAAGGGAATAGAGAATGAGAGTTAAGTTTAGCCATCACAAAATAGAAGAAGAAAGAAGTTAAAGAGAGTGATAAGAAAAGGAAGAAGAAGAGGAAAAGAAAAAGAAGGAATAGAAACCGGAGAACCCAAGCCTTAGAACTTAGCTTTGTCTGTCCGTAAAGGTGAGTGCTTTCTCCCATATCCTTCCTTACTCCTTAGGTTATGATTTGTATATTTGCTTAGCTTTTCCCCCTTTGTGCCTAAGTTAGGGATTTGATAGGTTTTGAGGGCATCGTGAGTGAATGAGGAGTTTATAGATTAGATTGACCAATTATCAAGGTAGAAAAAGTGATTAAGAATTTAATTACTTGTTTTGGAGCATTTAGAAGCCAAAGACAATAGGAAAAACAAATTAAATTTTGGACCTCAGACCTGCCCAGTAGGGTTAGATAGCCGTTGGCAACTTTTTTTTGAAAATTGGACTTCGTGCTGGCATCAAGCGATGACATTTTTCGCCGGGCGTGCTAACCCTGCTGGGTGGGATACACAACCCGTTAGGCGGGGTAAGTCCTAGCGTGACCTGCTAGGCAGCCCTCTTGTCCCGCCGAGTGGGTGCGACCTTAGCTACTCCAAAACACACGTCTAAGTCTCTTCTTCGCCCATTTTTGTGCCTGTGAACTCCTTTATAGTCTTTAACTCATTGTTGCTTCTTTTGGATGCCTTGTTAAGTTTAAACCTTGTGATTTTTATTTACCTTGAGAAAACTGAGTGTGATATGAACTTGTGTCAATGTTCCATGATAAAAACTTTTGAAAAGCTGTAAGCATTGTATGTGACCATGCATCATAACAATTGAGCTATGTAATAAAGGAAAGTATGTAGGAATCTAGCTGGTGGAGGTCGTGATGGGTTGTCTAATCCTAGCCTTGGGGTGGTATCTGGTTGGGAAACTCTAATGGTCCATGCTGAACCTATGGAGCCAGAGCGTACTGCCAAAACTGGATAACCCTGACTAGTCACCAGGGGATATCATACTAGTTGAGGGTGCAAAAGCCAAAGGCATTGGTATCGATAATGCTTTTGGCCATGCACTTACTCCTAGTCTACTTTCTAATAAGTTTAAGTTGGTACCATATGTGCATGAATAGAGATTTAGGAACATAGCATGCATATGCATCCTGCTGTAGTGTGATATGTTGAAGTGTGCTATGTTGTAACTATGCGAAGTCTATATGACCTTGTTCATGAGCGACTAATGTAATGTGTACACATGTAAAAATGTAATTATGTCTTATGATGAAGTGTTAAAGTTGTGGATATGTGATCATATTATGCACGTGTGTTGTTCCTATTTGATAAAACAAAACGAGGTGTATGTCTAGTTACTAGGCAAATGATGTGAAATAAATGTATGCTTGTAATTAAGATTGTCTTTGCTACCTTAAAGATATATAAGAGGCTAGACCCTAGGATAGTGTTATGAAGGTTCTAGTTGGATAATAATAATTGTGAATGAGATAGAGAAATGGTGAATTCTCACACGGCATAATAGAAAGGTATAAGACAAGTAAGAGAGAACAAAATGAGAGTATTAAGGTAAGTATTAAGGGAGTGTCAAGAATATTTTAGAATGTCTGTAGCCTTAGACTTAACCCTTAAAGGATAACTTTAAATATCAACAAGAATAAGAGTAAAATCTAAACATGAAGGGTTTAAATACTAGAGGGGGTTTTGGGTAAAAAAGTATGAGTAATGAGGATGAATTTTTAGATTGAGAATGAGATGGTAAACTAATATAATGGTTGTAAGAATAAGAGAGGAGTTAACAGGAAGTATTGACGATTGAAAGGTGTAGATTCGACCATAGGTATGGAGAATTATGAGAAACCTAGTTAGGCTAAAGCCATGAGAGATAAGTGATGAAGGTTGTCCAAGTAAAAGCGTCTGACCTGGCCGTAGAGTCCTTAGAGCACTCACTGAGACATTATGTCTCACTCCTTTAAGTTTTTCCCTTTTCAAGATATAGGTGAAGACATGTACAAGTAGAGCTCGGAGTCACATGCAAGAAGACGTAGCCTAGTTTACATTGTATTTTTGTATTCCTCTTTACATTTTATATGACACCTTTGGGTGATAGATGAGTTGTATAGGCATGTATAGTATTTTATTATATTATTTAGATATAAAACCCAATTATATTTATGAGTAGCATCAACATGTTATTTCTATGTTTTTAAGGTTTTTTT
Source organism: Spatholobus suberectus (assembly GCA_004329165.1). Classification (NCBI taxonomy): domain Eukaryota; kingdom Viridiplantae; phylum Streptophyta; class Magnoliopsida; order Fabales; family Fabaceae; genus Spatholobus; species Spatholobus suberectus. The sequence goes on along the minus strand of CM014731.1, from coordinate 56,572,000 downwards.
TTTGTTCTTAGAAATCTAGGCTTCGTTACAGTAATAACCCTTAGGATGTTACAATAATGATGATAACATCAATGACTAAATCACACGCATGATAATTGTTGATAATATATGATGCCATTATTGTCCATGTTGTTGGTGAATGGTTATGTTATGCATACATGCATGAGTCTATAGCTTCAGCTGTGTTATGGCAGCTTATGCTGTGTTGGCGAGCACGCGTGTAAGTTGATGGTCACTTGGTTGGGCCTCATAACTAGTACAGGAAGGGTTAGTAGAGGATAGACTTCTTTGGGGATAGGTAGACAGACAGATCCCACATGTAGACCAGGATAATCGTGAATCCTGTGTCGTGGTAAAGCCACTGCCCACGTATATCTATCTTGACATGACCATTACATCACTTCCACAAATCAATTTCGATATCCCCAAATGGTCCTAGCACATGCCATTTTTTGCCCAAAGGGGTGTTATTTATTCTATACCATGATTAAGGGATTCTTCTAGCCTAGTCACTTGATGTTATAGTCTCCATGGAGCAGTTGTTGCATTTCATGACAATGTATACCTAAGATATTTTATTTTGCCTATTTACTTGATTTACTCTGTTCGATTGGTGATGATTAAGTATGAGCTATTAACCATGCTATCGCTATGCTGTTTATTTATGATTAGTTATTTTCTTTATGCATATTGCTGTTGTACATCTATGTTTTCTTTTTGGTAGCTTATCCTTGTGTTTGTTTGTCTATGTGTGTGTGACTATGATGATTGCGATGATTATTCTCGCAGGAGTAGATGAACACATTGAGACTTCACAAGATGTTTAGCATCGAGCTCCTCCCTACCATCTAAGGAGTGGCACTGGATGGACTCTTGACCAAGAGGCGGGAGAAGTAATATTCGATGGACTACTTGTTACACGTTTTACCCTGAGGTATTATCGTATCAACGGTGCCTGTCACCGTACATGTCTAGTTCGGAGAGTTTGTGGAACCCCTGCGTTATGCTCATAACCCATCTTCTCGACGAATAGGGAACTCTAAGGCTTACCACAAGTTGTTTCGTGTAGCAACTCGAGTGGACGTGATTTCAGGTTAGGTAACTACGAGGACAAAGACGATGAGGATACGCCATCTACCTTTCCTCACTGCTCTTAAGGGACTAGTTAGAATTAGGAGTAGTATAGGCGGCCAGTTCTTAGGGTGTGAGTTCTTGTACCCTTTCCCCGTTTTGGTTGTATTTTTTGTGCTTAGTGGTAGTGGCTTAGTGACTTATATATATATTGGATGAATGTAGTCCTTTATATGTTTTGATGACTTCCACCGATGTCGTTTTTATGTTTTGGTATAGTCTTGTTATGTTTTTTTGAGTTATTGATGATCTTTACATTACTCATGGAAAATTTATTTGTATTTTCATGACTAAATAAATTAAGAGTTTTCATAATTAATGAATTTTAAAAGAAAACGAAATGTCTATGTGTTAAGTTTTACGCATATAGTATTGTTTCATTGTGGCAACTTTATGGCTAATGTCACAGGTCGTTACAACATCTCATTGGAATTACCAAGAGAAATCCCAATGTTGTAAACATGGCTCCAACAACCTACTTCCATAGGTCTAGTTTGGTGATCACATTTACTTATCATATCTTATAGTTTAGTACAATTTTAATGTAATTTTTATCTTATAAGGATGGTTAGGCTATGTTTGAATTGGTGGTATAGGGTGGAATGGAGTAGGATAAAGTGGAAGAAGAAGTTGTTTTATTATTTGGTTATAAAAATAAGAATGGAACATAATGGAAGAAGATAGATCATGATCCATTCCATTACTTAATCTCAATTTTCTCCCCCTCCCCCCTCGAAATTTGGGGTGCACTTGATGAAACAAAGCTTTTAGATCATAAAATGACTATTTTATCTTTACAAATTTTATCCTAATCATTAGATTCTTAAGGATAATTTATTTAAAATAAGGATAATGTGAAAATTAAAAATTTATAAGTTATAATTCATTTTGTTCCATCCTTTTTCCAAACAATGAAATGAAATCTTTGTTCTGTTCCATTATAAAATATCCAAATAATATAATGCCACTTTTATTTCATTTCATTCCAATCCAATCAATCTCATTTCATCATAATCCAATTTATTTAATTCTATTTTCTGCCATCAATCCAAATATAACCTTAAGTTAGGATCAATTATATAAGATATAAAACTTCGTTTGCTTTCCAACCATCACCCCTAACCTCACTCAATACGATGTTCCCAAGGACATGGTTATCATCATTATTGTTTCTTGTTTCTTTCCTCCTTCAATTTCATGCTTTAGCTTAGGGGTGGAAATAGGCCAAAACACTCGACAAAAGCCTATGACCTAACTTACATCAAGCCCAGACTAGACCAGAGTTTTTTAGAAAACAAACTAGACCAAGTCTTTTATTAAAGTTTATTTAGTTAAAAAGGTCAGGCTCTAGACCACTCAAAAAGCCTTTAAGCCTAATAGATCGACCTATTTAAATAAACATAAATAAATATTTGTTATTAATATTATTATTATATTAAATTTGTTATAATGTATTAAAATCATATATTTATTTATCTTTTTAAATGTTAAGCATGATAACCTACATAAATAGTCAAACTTATAAGTTTATTCAAAGATAAATTTATGTGTTATTACAAAATATGTTTTTATATAAGTTATCGTGAATGTCAAATGAAACCTTAAAAATATGCTTATATCATATAAACAAATTACACTCGGTTCTTATAAAGTCTAACATACATATTTTCATCTTTATCTTAGTGTTAAATTATCATAAAGTAGACTCTTAAATAAGCTTATAGGTCAGGGCGTCAGGCCAAGCTTTTATGTGGATTAGGTTAAACTTTTATAAAAGACATATGACAGATAAACAAGTTGGACTCAGGCCTAACAAAACCTAACTTCTTTCCATTAATTCCACTTTCACGCAACTAGAAACCATCTAAGCCATGCATCTTCGACTTCACTATTCCTGCTACACTGGCTCTCACGACAAATTACGGGGATGTTGTCTTTCATAAGGCACATGGTTTGGATAACTTGGAAGTGGAAGCAACGTGGGGGCAAGTGTTCCCCAAGAGATTGGTCACTATAATTCTTTGGATAACTGCGATAGAGTTTGTTGGCATGAACACAATGAGCGCAACCGTCACACAATGAAGCTTTGTTGGCAGTGCAAAAAACAAAAGCCATGTCTTTGTTGCATAATTACATTGGATCTACATTGTCTATTACCATTGGCTAGCTTGTTAGTTATGAACTGAAGCTTTTGAGTTCTGGCTTGATAAAAAGAAAAAGAGAATTAATAAAGGGTAAAATTATGCGCAACTTTAGAAAATTAGTGGTAAACTCAGAATCAGAACAAGTTAACAAGAAACCACAAGGTCCGTTTTGTTGTCCAAGCTTCACAAGAAATTTTCCCTCTCTAACGTGATTTCCTCACAGAATGATATTGTATTTTCAAGAATCACATTCCCTTCCTGAGAATATTTAAAAATATGTTTGGTTACATTTTAACATTTCTAGAAATATTTTTAAAATTTAAAATAATTTAAATAAAAAATAAGAGTTAGAATGGAATTTACAAGTGGGTCTAAAAATAACTTCCTACATTTCCATGGAAATACAACTTTTCCACCCATCTTCATGGGAATAAAAATGAAATAAATCATGTTATTACTACTTTTCTAGGAATGAAGAATACCCGAGAATAACTTTTCAAAATGAGAATATTATGGAGGTGTTTGTTTCAAGGTTTGATATTGCATTCCTAGGAATCACATTCCCTGAAATCCTATGCTTGGAAATATTATTTTCGTGAACATGTTTGGTTGATGTTTAATAATTTTAGAAAAATCTTAAAAAATTATTTAATTAAAAAATTCAAGAAAGTAAAAGTAAAAGAAGAGATGTAGAAGAAAGAAATGGGAATAGGTAGTTATCATAGAAAGTAACTTCCATTCCCATAGAAATGTGAGATATCCACCTATAATCATAAAAATAAAAAGTAAGACAAGAATGGATATTTTACATTCCTGGATATCAACAATGCCTATTTTTTTTTTCTTTTTTTTAAACTTGCACCAAACATGGGAACATGATATTCCAATTAGAGCTATCAAAATGGGTTCGGCCCGATGGGCCGGCCCACTTAGCTCGCAAAATGGGTTAGGTGTTGAGTCGGACTCAAAAAAAGATAGCCTAAAAGAAATCGGGCCATTTTGGCCCGGCTCGTCTGGCTCAACGGACCAATTGGGCCCGACCCAAGCTGGCTCAGTATATATATATATATATATATATATATATATATATATATATAATAAAAAATATTAATACACTTAAAAAAATTAAAAAAGAAAAGGTCACACACGTTTATAAAAAGAAAAACTAACATGGGTACTTCATTTTGTAAATAAAACTCGCTTAATGATATATTTTTAATGAGACTATTGAGTAATTAAGTCAATTATAAATGAATAAAAATGTTTGTTTATACTAGAAAGTATGTAGAATTTAATTTTAAATATTTAATAATGATGTAAATAATTTAATTTTATATAATTTTTGCAAAAAAAATAATAATTAAAATAAATAACAATGTTAATAAATTCAAAAAAAATTCAAGCCAAATTGGCTTGGTGGCCCGCATAAGACTGGGCTGGGCCAAAAAAGAGGAGGCCGGAACACAACTTGGCCGCCTGGCCCAACCCACTAAAGAGCAATGGCTCACCTCGCCCAATTTGACAGCTCTACGCATAAGGCTAGATTGAGCCAAAAAAAGGAGGCCCAATCACAAACCGATCTAGGCCAGCCCACTAAAGAACAATGGCCCGAGCAGGCCGGGCTAAGCCACCCAATTTGACAGCTCTAATTCCAATGTTCACTTTTCTAGAAATAATTTGTGATATCTTAAAACAAACACAACCTATATTCTCATGTTCCCATTCCCAAAAATAAGTTTTTAATCCATAAAACAAACACACTCCCAATAATTATATTTATATCTTACAGAGTTAACAGCCCATACCCAGTAACACAACAGTCGTCTACACCGTCCATTAAAAATACATATTGAACGATATGAATTAAACCCGTCCATCATGGACCAGTTTTTTTTGGGTCTGGTCTGGTACATGTTTTTCTTTGTTTCTTTCTTCCTTTTTTTTTTTTTTTTTTTTGGAAGAATTGGTGCATGTTAAAAACGCTAGTGATTGAGATAGATAAATGATCAAAAAGTAAAAATGGATAATGTATAAAAAAAAGTCAAAAAATGAATATTAAAGATAATTTTTATACTTTGAAAGGACTATTGTATAAATTTTTTAAAAAATATATTAAAAGTAATTTTAACAATTATTATGTAATTCTAGTAAAAAGATATTATTGTCATTTATGTCTATTTTATATCATATCATAATATTATTTGATCTACCTCAAATAGAAAATAACATTTATACTATCTAACATATTATCTAATTTGTATCAAAATTTAATAGTATAAAAATTTATTATGTTCTTATCATATTCTTATACAACTCTTTTATCCTATCACATACTAGCAATCAAACACACCTTACATGTGATTGGCTCTTTTAATAAAGATTCAAACAATGATTCACCATTTTATAAGAACTAGTCCTTTTCGATTACATGTAGTTTAGTTTTAAGTGAAATTACTAGTATTGTAAAATCAAAATTAATTTCTAAGAATAGAAAATCCAACTTAACGAAGTTAACTGAATTGATTGAAATTGATGTAAAGAAAATTATTTGGTATATGTCTTGTAATATTTTATTTAAAAGTAATGTTTTCAAATAACGTTTCAAAAAAAGAGGGAAGTAATTTTAGAGATAATGGGGCTGTCCATTATTAAAGGTTGTACACTAGAAAATAAAATTATAATTAACACTTTTTTTGTTTAAATCCTTGTGTAATTTAAGTCGACCCGAGTGAATCCATTTAAGAGAATAAAACTCATCTAGCACTTATTTTTTCAGTACACAAGACTTGAAGTTGATATCTTATTTAAAGAGAACCTAGCTTCTTGCCACTTGATTTAACGATAAATTAGCACTTTAAAAAGAGAAAATTGAGAAAGAAAAAAAAAAGGTCATTCATCATATACTTACAATTGAGAATCCAAAAAATATATATATATTATTTAAAACACTATTAAATTAAAACAAAATTGGTGATGCGAAATGGGAGCATCTACTTTAAATAAAAGAAAAGAGAAAACAAAAAGTAAAGGAAACAGAACAAATCAACATCCTGAAAGACATGACTTGCAGTTGAACCATAAAGAAGAAAGAAAAATTCCTTGTTATCCTTTCTCAATTTGAAATTAGATGCAGCAATATGCCAGATACTAAATAGACATACCTGCACCAATGTTATGGATGCAATACAGAAAATATACACTCAATACTTTCACAATTGAAGCCAGAAGGGGGTAAAAAAGCTGGTACATTTTTTTAAGGACTCAAAAGTAGAAAATGAAGTTTACACTAATTACTCGATTTCCCAGTTGAAATTGAAGCAATCAAGGAAAGTTGCCAACCCAGATTCTAAATAATCTCTCACAGAATCTGTGCACTTCAGAACCAGAAAGTTGACTCAACAAGCTCTATCATCCTCTCTTTGAAGAAGACCAGAACTCACATAATGGTTCTCCAATTATGTCAAGAATTTGAGCATTCACAAGGCCAATTGAAACCCAATTTTTTCTCAAACAGATAAGCTCAACTTATGCCTTTGAAATAACCAAACAACCCTGAAAATATTAGTTCCTTCCAACTAAAACAAATCAACCTTTTTTGGGGCCATGTTGTTTCCACAACCACAAGCACCAAAACTTGCATAAGAAACTAATCATATTTCTCTCTCCATGTGTACACAAGAAAGAAGACCCATGAGATGGCCAATGCAATGTCCCCAACAGCATGCCTAGGCCAGTCATGTGCAAGATCTCCAAGCTTCCTCTCAAAGAAGAATCTCCACACTGCCGTGGAAATGTGAAGCATCACACACCCTTTGGCAAAGAAACTCTGAAATTCTCTGTCCTTAACAAAGGAAACCATCAAAAGAAGGAACCCAATTGTGAACAACAACAAGCCAGAGAAGGAATCAGAGGTCTCAATCAAAAGCTGATCATGGGGTGTTGACCCTTGAAGCTTGCTTGCAGTCTCGGGTCCATGGCCAAGCACAGAGATCTCTTTGGAGTAGAATATCATCAAAGATCCACAAGTAAGAGCTATTGCAGAATGAAGAACACAGATAAGGGTAAACACAGAAGAAACCATTGATCCAAATTCACTTTAAAGGCTTTTAATTGCTTCCTTACTTTCAACTCAATTGAGCCTCTACACCAAAAATGGTAGTTGAAATTTCAAGCACTACTTTATAGTAGTATGTAAGAACTAAGAACATAAGAAACATCCATGACATGGCAACTCTTCTATTAGACCCTTTTAAGAGTACAAAATTCAATTTTTGTGGTTTCAACAAATCAGAAACTGCAATTTGCCCTTAGCAAATCTACCAAACAAAGCTCAAACTAAAACAAGACAACTCACACAACCCCTTGAATCATAGATATTAGAGAAAGCCTTGGAAGTTGAATCCTAAAACCATGCCTCTGAAGCTGTGATGATCTAAAGAGATGGAGAAAATTTAGGGGAAAAAAAAATGTTTTCCTTCAAGGGTGAATATGTCAATAGATCAGAAGGATATATAAAGGGGTACTGTTTCAGCCTCAGGGTATTTACATAGGGTGCTTACATAGGAACAAGGTTAATCTTCTAGATTGGATTTGCATAGGGATTAATGAAGACACAAGCTGGTTGTTATGCCATAAATAGAATAGAATTTGCTTCCATATTCCGAACCACACGCAGAAAATGCCATGCTTTTTCTCCGGTAGCTTCCATGCTTGTTCTGGTAGGCAATTGAAAGAATGGCACTACTGGGGTCATTGAAATGGGTCTACATAACTGTTGTTAAGAGAACTATTCAAAGCGTTGTGTAGTGGTATTTCGACTTTGGAGAATGTAGGGGGGCCCATATTTGCTCATTATAGACTTGAATGGTCTTAAAATAGTTTTGATATTACTTAAGATGCTTTCAAATCTTAATATAATTTTTGGCTAATGGGAGTTTAGATAAGTATAGCCGCCACCAGATTCCTAATGTTGGATTGGATATTTTATATTCATCTCGTAATCTGTTCATGACGCACCATAATTGCGTAGGAGAATAAGGAAGTTGTTGCACTAAGAACATGGTGAATTGCAAGGGAAAATGTGCCTTGACCCTTCTCGAATTCAATGTCTGATTTCATATTCTTTTGATTTTGATTAGACTGTATAATAAAATAGGCATGTTATCCGGAAGTATGTACAGAAATTTTCTTTTAGCTAGATTCATTCAAATTTCTTTAAATTAAAATTCCATAATACCTCTTTATTGTGGTACATTTCCTTAGTTGACTGTAGTTTTAGTGCTTATCTTTCAAAATATGTAATTTTGGTCTTTCTATTTATGAAATGTGGTAGATTTTGTATCTATCTTTATACTTCATTTTGATTTAGCTAGGAACAAAATTTATCACATTTTCAAAAATATAAGGATCAAAATTACCATTTTTAAAATATAGAAATTAAAACCAATTTTAACCAAATCTTGAAGAACCTAAAATACATTATGCCATTTGTTAAATTATTAATAAAAAACTGCTTACAAAATCTAATCATTGAAAATACAATGATAACATACATTACAAGTTGTTCCTATTAACATTTTTTAGTGGTGCACTTAAAGTAAAATTAAAGCAATTTTTTAAAATTTACCCAAACAAGTAATGCGCCCACTTCTGAATCTTCTGATTCTGCCCACTCACCTAATGACAACAATCTGATCGTATCACACAAAATGAAATTGTATAATGGGAAAGCCATCACGGGTTTCTCCCTTACAGCTAAGGACATGGAGAATTCTTCCTTTAAAAAATTTTTAAAAAAAAAAGGCTAAAAGGAGAGCTCACCCTCCAGGTATTAATTTGTGATGATGGACGGTGGTCTATTCCCCAATAAATATGTTTTAGGAGTGTTCATGACTCGTCCCGTCTCACTGATCCGACTTAGCCTGAAGAGACTTTTGACAAGTTTAGGTTTAAGAAATTAGACACATTACATTTTGAGGATGAGTTCAGGTTATACTTTGAGTCGTCCTAACCCAGTCCAATGTTATATATTATTTTAAAAGTATAATTTTTAAATAATTATGTATTAATAATACAACTTCTTGACTTAATAAATAATGTTTTGTCTAACATGATATTATATTTATATTGATATTATTTATCTTAAAATATATATTGCAAAATATATCCTTAATTGTAGTTGTATATTTCTTTGATTCTACAATTTAGTTATAATAATGTTAAGATTAATATATTGTATTAACAAGTTAAGTTGACCTGGTGTTATCCCAAATATTATGAGGTCAGATTCAAGTTCACAAAAATGACCCTATTAAAATTTCGGGTCAGATAGGGACATAAGCTAACCTGTCCCACAAACACTCCTATGTTCCCTCACGAGGCTTAAATTTTAATCTATGGGTGACTTGTCTTGTATACTCAAGTTAAAGCAAAGGTTTAGCTCAATGTTGCTTTCTTTGGTTCCACGACATTGAGCTTACAACAAAGCATGCTCTGTAATAAAAAGTTGAAACCGTGGTCTTGATACTTACTGTACTCGGATTGTAGTTGAGAAAGTTACGACTCGTGATTTAGGTAGCGTTTGAGGTAACCTGTTTTATTTTTATTTTTTTTATTTTTCTTTAAAATAATGGACCAACCATAATTTAAAAAATAAAAATAAAAAATATTTTAATTAAAAAAGTCTACAAAAAAATTAATTGGTTAGTAGGTAGTGCAATGCATCTGTTTTTTGTTTATTAAATTTAATTTGTTTAAAGTATTATTTAAAGATTAAGTATTTTAATGTGTATAAATTTTAAAACATGTTATGAACTTCAGTTCTTTGGTTTGTTAACATTTTATTAAAAACATTCACAAAAAAATATACATCGAGTTAGGTACAAAACAATTAATTTTTAATAGTTAATTAAAATATACTAACTTACTGACAGTCTAAAGATGTAAAAAAAATTATTAGAAATCGTGGTCTAGACACTATGGGCTCGTTTGGTGGTCAAGATAGGATAGAATGTGAGAACAGGATATGATAAGAGTAGGATAAGCTATAATCTTATTTAATGTTTGATGTACACTAAATAACAATAAGATAAAATATAAATTATGTTTAAATGAGAAAATTATTGTTTGATAAAATTACATATAATTTTCTAAAAGTAACTTTTAATTTAATTTTTTATTTTTTTACAAAAAAATTACAATTTTAACTAAACTATACAATATTATTTTTTATTTATGTAGTCACTTTTCTTAAAATTATAAAAAAATTATATCAGATTTTTAAAATTATAATTATTATTCAAATAATTTTATTTAAAAAATATTTGAATAATAATTATTTAATTTTTAATATTTTAATTAATAATATACTTTAAATTTACATGTCAAAATTATTATTATTATTATTATATATAAATTAATATATATTACTATATATTATACTTGTTATATATATATTTTGTTATATATATATAAAGAGAGCTTATCCTATCATGTTACTTCCTAACCTAACTCCCCCTTTAGGATTAGAAATATATTGGAGCAACAGGATAGGATAAGAGATAGAATAACATTATCATATCCTACTGACCCAAAAAACAATAGATTATAACAGGATAAGATAGTTATCATATCCTATCATATCCTAGCCAACAAACGGACCCTAATAGTATACACGGATTTTAGTTGAGAAAGTTACAAGCTTATGATTTAGGTAGCGTTTAAGGTAACCTATTTTTTAAATTTATTTTTTCTTTAAAAGAAAAAATTGGACCAAACATAATTTAAAAAAAAAATAATAACTATTTTAATGAAGAAAAGTCTAAAAAATAAAATTCCGTAAAAATCAATTAGTTAGTAGGTAGTACAATGCATGTGGTTTTCCTTTATTAAAGTTTAATTTGTTTAAAGTATTATTTAAAGATTAGATATTTTAATGTGTATAAATTTTAAAACGTTTTATAAATTTAAGTTCTTTGGTTTGTTAACATTTATTTTTAAAAAATCACAAAAAATATATATTTAATTAAGGTTACAAATAAAAAAGTAAATTAATGAATTTTACTATAGAACTATTTGATAAAAGATGATCATCTTTAATATACCAAATAAACACCAACATTACGTTAGACCATATGGAACTAGGCTTGGATCTCTTAAGCAAGGTCTTAAGTTCAAATGACGATCGTAACGAATGTCAACTCAATCTAAAGGAAATTATGCAAAAGCTTTACAGAATTATTATGAGGCTATATGACTAGAAATTGATCCCTATGATCCAAGGTATATACTTTATAACATAGGCCTTTTCCCCATAAGTAACAAAGAACATACTAAAGCTTTGGGATATTATTTTCAAGCGCTCGAACAAAACTTATTCTTACCCCCAAGCTTTTAATAATATGGTCATGATATGTCATTATGTGTGACTATCTACACTATAGAAAGAAAAAAGAAAAGAACAAGCACATTTACAAACACTAATATAATAAATACTAGAAAAAAAATGCTTTCTACTTGTGGATGAAAAATAGTGATCGGAAAGTGTTGGTAATCAAAGGATGAGAAAGGTATAGATCATAGGCATAAGCCAAGTAGAGAGCATACTTAGAAGATAACATATTGAATTGATAAAAGATAATCAAAATAAATTACAAAAGTTCCTATTTATAGATCTTATTGGGCTAACCATATGTAACTAACTTTTTAACAAACTAACTAATTCATATACTCTAATATCCCCTTGCAAGCTAGCAATGGTAACCATAGCTAGCTTGAAATACAAACATCAAGAAGAGAAAAAAAAATAGAAACATACAAAAATAACAAACAAGTATTTTGAGCCCCAAAATGGGGGGGGGTGGAGAGCCTGGACTTAGGTAACTTTATCCAGCTATTAGGTTAACCCAATTCTAAACTTAGGTAACGCAGAAGGGGAGTTTGGAACGCAAATGTGAGTGAAGCGAAGCGATAGCAATGTGAAGTAACAAAAGAGTAAGAGTGAGAAGTGCTTGCTTGTACCTAGCGCACCAGTAATCCACAATATTTGGATTGAAAGAACTAATTGCAAGTGGTACTCTCAACGCAATGATCAAACATTGGTGATAAGTCCTGTCAAACAACAGTTGTCTTTGGACACTCCATTGTTCACATGAAAAATCAATCTTTATAATCACCACACATTTACCATCGTAGGCATGTAATTATTCGGCCAAACTGTGTCTTCCTTTGGGCCGAGCACAATTCGCATGAATAATTCCATGCAACATCTATGTAAATTGAATCGAATCAACCTACGCAACAGAGGTTACTTTGGCAACATGTTGTTTCAATTAATCCAACCAAATTACCAGACAATAATAAATATGGGAAGGGTCTAAATTTGTCGAAATCATGCATAAGCGTTGACGTCAATTTTAATTCCATATTTTCTAAATATATCAACAACATATTAGTAAATTGAACAATTTAGAAAACACAATAAATCATATATATATAAATATATATTGCTGGATCCATATTATATATATTAATATAAAAAAAAGTTAATATATATTAATATACTACCGAACCTTTCGGTTTCAATAAGAATACCATATATATTAATATACTAATATATTAAAAAAAAAAAAACGAACTGTTCAGCGTCAATTACGCTTTCGAAATCATATATGTATCAATATACATATATCAATATAAAAGGAAGTCAATCTATATCTTAATACTTGTAATATATATACAACTAATTTATATAGATACGGCACCCACTAGATATTATCTATTCCATTCATAATGCCGGTCTATACTATGACTACAGTATAAGTACCAAATCTCTTTTAGCCTCACAGACAACATTCCTGATATAAAAGAGGCCAAACGATATGGTTTATGGATCCAGCGGAATTGACGCCAAACGATTCAGTTCTCGCATATATTATATATTCAAAAAACCAAAAAAAAATTAAAAAATCGGGCAGCAGAATTAACACACTTAGGGTTCATACAGAATTGGGGAAAAACTCATTCAAGAAAAACCAAGAATTATTCAATTAATCAAAAATTAATCCTAATAACCCAACATAGAAAACTAGGCTCTGATACCACTTGTTGGAAATAATTCTTTAAATACATGCTTTAATCTTTAATATGAGAGATCTTTAGGCAGAAGCATATAATTACAAAAGCATGCATATATCAAGAACAACCCGTTCTTGCTCACATAGGATCTACAACATGCTGGATTACTAAGGATAGGATAAATACCTGGATCCATAATCAGTTCCTGATCTAAGCATTCTGCACAGAATCTTTGAGACAATTTATCACGAACACAAACAAAGAGAGCCAGTGGCTTTGTGGTTCTTCCTCAACCAAATCTCTTGAGTTCCCGATGGGACCTTAGCCTCTCTTCAGATGAGGAGAAGAGAGTATGAGTTTTCTGTGATTCGGTGTATTGGGGACCATAGCTTTCTTATAGTGTGTTAACCTAATAGGGTTCCCATTATCCCCTAATAGGCCAACACCGACATATGCTCATTTAAGCCCATGTCATCTTACTTAAAAAGTCTAATGGGCTCACTTAATTTGACCACATAAAATAAAGCCCACTAATGATAAATAGCTAATATAATTGTCTTATAATATTAGCCCATATTAATTATTGGAATATAAAATTCCAACAACTTCTTCTTCTATTTTTTTTTTTTTAAGCCAATAGAATTTTATTAAGACTTCTTCTATTGTTAAGGGATGACGCGATACACATAGTAGAAATTCTAATAGCTTAAATGCGTAACATTTTAGCAACCAACAGAGGTTTATATATAAGAACCTTTATGAAAAAGCGTAATCTCCAATTTCGTGAATGACTTTCCCTTTGATTTCCATTACATTTCTTTTTGCATAAATTACTGCCATCATGCAAAAGGTAGCAAATATAGAGTAAATCAAATAGGAACCAAGTGGCAGACCATTATAAGTACAGTGAGGAGGATCCCCTCTTACCTTGATAGAAGATTGATATAAAATTTGAGTTAAATCTTACTATACTCTTGGAAAAGATCCAATAGAAATCATTCTAAATATGAATTAATTTTAAAATAATTATTACGAAAATTAATATTCTTATCATACATAATAATATATCTGTGATTAAATAACATTGTAATTCATAAACTACATTCTAATTAAATTCACAAAGTTTCAATAATTTGCAATGACTCAAGTAAATTTCATCAGGCTTCATTTTGGTAATTAATCCTTCCTAAAGTTCAGCTATGTCATAGAATAAGTAAATATGGACCCGTGCGATGTGCGGCTAAATAAGTGAACTACTTAAATTGATGGTGATTAAAAAGATGTTAAAATATGTTATTTTATTAATTGACGTGTTAGTTCTAGATGTGATTTCTTTGAATTATGAAATGTAAGTTTATTACAGTAAATTTCTTGGTCTTTACATTGAAACAATATTTACAACAATAATCTAACATTTAATCTCTCTAACATAATCCAACACTATATATGTCTTCTTTATAGAGATTTATAATTTTTGGTTAAGTCTTGCTTTTACATATCTTTCTTATTAGATATTTTAACACACAAATCAACAATATGTTTATAATGTATAAGTAAACTATATTCTAAGGTCTTGCACTACATTATTTGTTTAGATATTTATATTTTAGAAACTCATCTATTACTGTCTCATTCTTCATTAATGTAAATACCCATTGGAAATAAACTTTTAAATGTGCACTAGGAGAATAAATAAATTAAAATGAATCAAGATATTTAAAGGAAACAATCATCAACACACCATTTCTTCTTATATAACATAATAAATCTTATATCTTATCTTTAACAACGACTTTAATTTTATTTTTTTATCAATCTACTACATTACAGTAAATAATAGTAATAATGTTATATAAATTTAAAATTACACATAATAAATCAATAAATAATTACATTTTGAATCAATAAATAAGTTATATGTTTTTCTTATAATTTGTAAAGGACAAAATATATCACATAAACGTTAGGAAATAAACCATATAAATAATATTAGTAAATAAATGTTGACGCAACTTATATGCACAGAAAAACAATTATGTTTAACCTACTAAGTAAGGAGGCTTAATTATAGTCTAAACATTTCATGCAATTAGAAAACATAAAAATTAAGTCAAGTTATTACTGCATGATAATTTAATCTCTATAATTATAAAATTATTAGTTTGGTCCTCAAAACTGTTAAATAACTGTAATTTTACTTCCTAATTTTATTAAAAACTACAGTAAAATAATATTAATGTAAATTCAATGCAAATTTAATGTTATTATTATATTTAAAATGTAGAAAACAATAACGGCTAATTCATTTCAAATTTAAATAATTTGTAACTTTATATACGATACTAATTATATTACTTTCTCATATTAATGCAAATTTAAATAAAATGTCAAGAGATAGAATGTAATAAGTAAGCAGTTGATGCAACTTATATACACTGAAAAATATATGTTAAACCTCCTGAGTTTGAAGGCTTAATTATAGCCTAAATGTTTCATGTAATTATAAAATATGAAAAATTAGTTCTTCAAATTATTACCGCACGATAGTTTAATTTCTATAATTATAAAATTATTAGTTCAATTCTCAAAATTATTAAATGATTGTAATTTTACTGCCGAATTTTACTAAAAACTATAGTAAAATAATATTAATGTAAATTCAATGCAAATTTAATGTTATTACTATATTTTAAATGTAAGAGACATATAAGGACTAATTTAATGCAATTTAAATAATTTGTGACCCTATACACCATATTAATTAAATTACTATCTCATATTAATGCAAATTTAAATAAAATGTCAAAAGATAGAATATAATAAGTGAGCGGTTGACACAATGCACCGAAAAATAATTATGTTAAACCTACTAAGTATGGAGACTTAATTATAGCCTAAAGATTTCATGTAATTATAAATTATAAAAAATTAATTCTTCAAACTATTACCGCACGATAATTTAATCTCTATAATTATAAAATTATTAGTTTAGTTCTCAAAATTATTAAATGACTATAATTTTACTTCCTAATTTTATTAAGAACTACAGTAAAATAATATTAATGTAAATTCAATGCAAAATCAATGTTATTATTATATTTTAAATGTAAGGGACATATAACGACTAATTTAATGCAAATTTAAATAATTTGTAACCTTACACACCATATTGATTATATTACTCTCTCATATTAAAGCAAATTTAAATAATATATCAAAGGATAGAATGTAATAAGTGAACAAAATTAATGCAAAATAATAAATACGACAAGTTATGCGTAAGATTGCTTAAATTATAACTTAAATCATATGAAATTTATTATATAAAAAAAATAATATGTGGAAAAAATGAGCTCAGAAAATATTTTTGATGAAAAATGCACTTTTATACATTGAAAATTAAAGTATGTTCATTTATATGTTGAAAATTAAAGTAGAATTATCTTATTATAGTATTTTCTTGGTGTTGCTTAATTAAATTCTGCTTTCTTCTAAATTTTAAAATATTAGTTATTAAATTATATTCCTTTTGAATTTCAAATGATAGTTTCATTCTTATATTTTAATAATAGAATATATATAATGCCTAATTCAATGCAAATATGTTTCACTTCAAACACAAATAATAATATATAAGTTGTACTGAAAACCATGACATGAAAAAACATTAAATTAAAATCTAACCAATAAGAGAGCAAAGCATGTGTTGCATACATACAATCCCTCTTTTAACCAAGAGAGCAATGCATGATAGTTAGAGACAGTTCTTATCTATATATAAATAAAATTTACACTCATTTTTAAATTCTCTATCAAATTCAAAACTTCTAACGTATGATAAAAGTTTCTTACTTTAGGGACTCTATGGTAATTTACATAAGCTTGCATCATTTTTTGTATTTGTTATTGTGTAAATTTGTGAAGTTTAATTAAAAATCTATCAAATTACACACTTCTGAAATATGATAAAAGTTTCTTATTTTAAGGACTATCTCAAAAAGCCCTCTGTCTTTCCTATGGCTTTACAAAAATAAGCAAAGGTGTTGTGATTCATGATTCATAACATACAAAAGCGCAAATTGAAAGGAAAAAATTATGAAGAGATAGTTAAGTACCTCTTAAGAAAAGAATGATTGGTATACATCCAGTTGTATAGTCATAAATATGTTATAACTCCTCCATGGAATTGTCATCATTGTCATCATGTGATTTGAATTTGAAATGATAAGTTTTCATAGAATACTTTAAAAACAAAATAATACATAATTAATTCACACATTAAAAAATATAAATTGTTCATGTACTACCACCAACCACTTGTTGTAGGAGATGATTTTTAAAATTGTGATTTTGTGCTCTAAGGGCTGCTTTGGATGCAGCTTTCTCAACTAACTTCCTTCTTCTTTCCAAGGCATGCTTTTCTTTTGCAATATCCTCCTTTCTTTTCATTTTTTTTAGCTTTGCTAGATCGATTTCTAGCTATTTGGTAGGGGTCTTCTATCAAGGATTTTCAAATCCACATAATTAATTCACAAATAAGAAATATAAATTGTTCACATACCACCAACCACTTAGTGTAGGAGATTTTTAAAATTGTGCTTTTATGCTCTGAGGGTTGTTTTGAATGTAGCTTTCTCTGCTAACTTCCTCCTTCTTTCCAAGGCATGGTTTGCACAATACAATAGAAGAGCAATGTTACACTAGTTTGTGAAATAGGTTATCAAATCCCAAATTATGGTGATGGAAAAAATTAGAAAGAGTGGAAAAAAGGAAGAAAGAATGCGTACATCAATATATAATTTGGGGAAGAAACTTGATTGGACAAAAGTTGAAAACCAAAAATGATGTGTGCATCTGCACCATTTAAACCATCATTTTGAAGCCTCTTCATACATCAATTCTCATATAGTAATGGGGAGGTTTACCTAAATTGGTAGAAGTAGATCATTCTGAAGCCTCTTCATACATCAACTCTTATATAGTAGTGGGGAGGTTAACCTGATTTGGTAGAGGTAGATTGGGTAGTATTTAGTAGTGGAGAGTTTTTTTTTTTTTTTTTTGGGTAAATGATTTAGTAGTGGGGAGTTTTAATACAAAGAATTGTAGAGAAATTGACACATAAGCAATTATGCTAATGTGGCAAAGATTAGTATAGCAACACAACAATGTGTGGTTGTGTAGCTCAGGATTTATATATTATAAATAGATTAAAAACAATACAACTTGGCCGGCCAAATCCATCCAAACTAAATGGCATGCAGCCAAATCACAAGTCACACATATAAAATTATAAATTAACACCAATTAAGAATTACTGAATTCACTATCATACAAACAGTTAAGGCTTTCAACTCTATCTGATTCTACAAAAAAATATGGTACAAAGACAAAGTTGCATGAAAGAAGTACTAATTAAGTGAAGTAATATCTACCCAAAAGGGTGCATGCACCCTTTCCCTATGGCAACAATTCCTAGTGATTAACATGCACACCAACACAACGCTCAAATCTCAAATAACGAGGACTATGATCAAATAAAATTTTCAAGTTTCAATTCATTGTAATTTAGTCCTCAATTTCCACTATATACAACAACATTCCAAATTCTACTAGTTTAATGCATAATCATATTTTATAAAATTATAGAAAAGATAAAATAAACTTATTTCAATATCAAGTGAAATATTGTTAAAATAGGATTACTGTATAATATTTCATTTTGTAGCAACTGGGACCTAGTGGTAAAAATATAAATCAAAGCAAGTAATTAATACTCATCTATGTGTAAAGGACTACCAATCCCTTCCCTCTAAATCAAAAACAAAAGGACAAACATAGAAAGTTTAGCTATTTTAGACTATTTACAGAGAAAAAAATTGACCAAAAAATAAAGTACTTTAAAAATATAAGCTCGATGTTCTATTTTGTTAAAGATTCACAAATAGCTATCAAGGAAAAATATTTCCTTTCATGTCATATTTCTAATAGGCACAAAACATGAGTATTGTCATACAAACCTAAATATTAGTATCACTCAAAAATGAAGTATTCTATAGACCTTAAATTAAATGAACTTTTCAGTGAAAGAAGTCATCATTTTAGTAATATGTAGCTTTAAGAATTGAGTTTTGCAAAAAAAAAAAAAAAAGAAGATGATTAACTTATAAAATGTTACTATAAAACATACTATAGTTATCTAAAGTAACAAAACCTATATTGTAGCCAAAAACCAAACTTTATATCAATCTTGATAGTTGCTAGAAAATCAAGTGCATTCTTAATAAAAGGCAAGGCAAAGATACCATAATCTTTTGGCTACACAAAATGTAGTAATTTACAGTCATAACTTATGTAACATCCTCAAAATATTACTTAAACAATTATCTAATAATTTTCATTTGTTTAATTGTCTTGTGATATTAATCAAAAGTCTAGATAGAGATTTATAAATTTTGAAAGCTTTGATTTAGCTTCAATGAATAAATAATATCTAGACTTAATAATAACAATAATAATAAAGGTAATAATTGAAATTATATAGAAATGTCTAAATAAATAACAGAGACATTTCTAAAGTTGAGAAAAATATATTCTAGTCTTAGAATAATATTAGAAAGGTATCTAAGAAATAAAAATAATTTTTGGTAATTTTATAAATAAAATTAGATTTATTGCAATTAATAAATTATAATAAAGAAAGATAATTAAGAGATAAATCGTAGAATAGTCAAAAAAATTTAAGAAAAATAATTTTTAAGCTTAGAAAAATGATTAGAATTTTATCATGAATTTTTAGAATTTTTTCAAGAATTTTTATAATTTAGCATATATGAGTAAAAAGTATTCACAGGCACTTATAAAACACAATTAGAAACACTAAATAAACTTTAAAAATTACAAAAAAATTACAGGAGGTTTCTTAGTATGTCTAGACCCTACTTGAACTAGGAGAACTTAAATTGAGATCTCTATAACAGTTTTCTAAAAATAAGTTCATAAATAGCTCATAAATCACTTACAAAACAAACTAGTTGTTTTTAGCTTTGTTTATAGAAAAACCTAATATGTGTGACAAGAGAAGGACTAGATTAAGTCTAATTTCATTAATAGCAATTTCCTATAAGCCTGTTGAATCAAAATTAAAACGAACACCGAACATTTTAGTGACACATGTTGACACGTAGTGGTCCAAGACTCATATTTTCTCCTTCCTTAGTCTATAACTTGTTGAACACTCCCCTTCCCTCTACAATTCTCGTTCCTTTTCTTCTTCTCCAAATCCTCTCTACTTCTCCAAATTCCTCCATTTTTCAAGAGTTTTCTCAAGATCAAAGTCTCCCAATCCATTTGTGGTCAAGCTAAGGTGAGTAAGAGTTCTTCTTCTTCCTCTTTCTCCTCCATAAATTCGTCACCTCTCATCACCCATCATTATCCATCAATCCCTATTTGTCTCCTCTTGAAATTTCTTTAAATTCTTAGGGGGCATTTGTTATAGAACACTAATTGAAACTTATTTGGTCTTGATTGTGCAATTAGGAACTTGATTAGAGCATGAATTTGCAAAGCCCTTTCCTTCCCTCTTGTGGACAGCTACAGGTCACTATGGGTAAGAGGGTAAAAACTAGATTAATTTGATTTCAAGAATGATAATGGCCTAGATGGTGGTTTTGATGAATTATGTATTGTCAATTTCATTTGTATGACCCTTGAGGATTCTAACTGTGATGTGCTTGCATGATTGGCCACATAGAGCATAGTTAGGCCTTCTATGATGTTCTTGATGATGGAATTGCTTAAAATATATGTTAATTGCTTGATTACAATGCTTAAAAATTAAATTACAAGTTGTTGAATTTTTACTACAGTAGAACAGTCTCTGTTTTTCATGTATAACTTCCTGTGTAATTGGACTTTTTGCATGATTTTTGCTAGAGAGATGCCTCTGTATGTCTAAAATATCCCTGTAAAATTTCATAATCTAGTTCCATGTGATGAATATTTGGTGAATTTTTGATTGACTGCTGTTTTATCAAATTCTAACAAAAACCAGCCATGAAAAAATTGATCAATTGGACTCCTAAATGATTTTATAAAAATTAGAAAAAAATATATTTAGAAACCAGACATATTGAAGGTTAAAACTGCAAAAGATGTTGAAAGAAAAATTCATGTGCTATGCCAAAACAATCAACAAAAACAGGGTATCACAATATGGTAGAAAACAAAAAAATGCTTATGATGTAATTGGTTTGTTAATTGGTGGTGAGCTTAAGATGAATTACATGATTTGTAACCAATTAAATGGAATGCATGATTAGGACTCTTGAGTCAGTGGACATAATGCAGTTGCTTGAACCTTAAAGTGTTAGACATGAAATTGGGGTTTGCTAATGAGTTAGCTAAAATTATAATTAATGTTTTATAATGATAGCATATGTGAGAACTTATTTGGATTGAATAGCGAATGATAATGACTTTGGTTATGAAAAGTGAAGGAAAGATGAATAATGTGATATATTATGGTGAACTGAGTTAATTGAATAATTGAATTGTCGAAAGTAGCATTGAAAGTGAAAATGCAATTGAATCGACGAAATGTGCGATAGGAATGCTATTTATGAATGTTTATAATTGAATATATTATTATTGTGGATGTTCATACATCATATGCATATGTATTGATGTTGTAAACCATGCACTGATGGCATGTCTTTTGGATGGAGAAGCCACAGTTTAGTACACTGAGGAATGAAAAGCAGGAACCCACTTGCGGAGGTCTTGGAAGTAAGGTATCTAGCGGTGAAGGTCCCAATGGCTAGGGTAGCACCTTTGATTTGAGATACTCACCTGACCAAGCTTAATAACCCCGACAACTGCTCAGCATTCCAGGATTGGTGTGAGAGTATACTTCTGTTTGGACTATGAATGTCCTGAGCTGAAAGATTGCTCATTCCCTCAATGATGAGGAGGATTGTACCTTGGTGTGAGAGAGGTATATGTACTCCCAGTCACTTCCCATGGATATTGATGAACACTTAATAGATTATGGGCCCACATGCATTGCATTAACGAGTGTCTCAATAAAACTCCGAATTAGTGTGGTATGGGACGCATCAATTGTGGATGGTAGCAGTATAAACGGACTTGTAGTGCTACAATTTCGATTTATGGAGTAACTTGATAGAAATAATTGATGGATTGAAAGAAAGACGATAGATCATACATCAAATCTTTGTTTGTGTATAGCTTGGGAATGGGACGCATTATGTGTGCGTAATGACTATGATATTTACATATGCTGTGATAATTTATTATGAATTGTGAATGTGCTCTTTACTAAATGCTATAATGTTTAGTACATGGTTTTATAATTTATTATATGATATGGCTCTGTTAATGTCTGTCATACTAATTTTGTGATATGAACTATGGTTTGGGTGGGTCTCTAGGTTTATTTGATTTCTTGGTTTCAAATTGTCTGGTTCTTACCCCTGATTAATCCGTCCCTTCCTTCATCTGTGGATGTTTAGAATGGAAATAGGGGGCAGATTGCCTTTTGATTTATACGTGAGCAAGTACATGGCTTAGGAATGCGTGGTATTGACAAAAGAGTCACACTGGCTTGAGGCATTACATGGATCATGAGGCTTACAACCACCAACTAAGATGGTATCAGTGTGGCGTAGCGAAAGCGTAGTTGAAGATGTAAAAGACCTATTCTTATGGAACGATGAGTTCATGGTTAGATTCTATAATACCAGATGTTGAAATAATCTGGTGTGGTGTCAAAACTAGTATTCCCTTGGGATTAGAATGGTAATACTCTAATCTAAAGGAGTATCCAGTTGTGTAGTAGACCATACTATAATGTCATTAGAATGTAATGTAAACTCTTTTCGTGTTAAGAATATGTAACTGCGTATTTGTAGAGTTTTAAATTGTATTTCATTTTTATTGGTATTTGTTATCATAGTATTTTATTAATGGTTTGGTAGTAAAACTCTTATTTCGTTTTACATGGAAAAAGATTTCACATTTTATATTATGCTACAATTTTGGTTTTAAAGGATTTAAACAAAAAAAAATCTACTTTAATTTCTACTACTGAGCTATTAGAGCTCGAATTTAAGTTACAAAAATGTTGACAGTTAAGGGTGTTACAACTTAGATAGATATAAGTATTGTGAAACTTAGCTTTATTTGGATCCCTAAGAGAACACTTTCTAACCATCAATATATTCTCCACATCAAGGAAGAGATTCTTTCTAGTGAAAAAAAACTTGAGATGGTTAAGTGTCATGATCTCACTGTTTATTCTTTTAAACCTCCACTTTATAATAAAAATATATTACATTAACAAAATTTATTCAAGGATTAGGGTCTCATGCAGTGTTAATGTCACTGTAGATGATCCATTCCCTATCAATTGCAATGATTGTATGATGCTTAGCTGCAAGCCTACGATAATTACCTTCACTACCCAAACTAGTCACTTGGAGATTACTAATGACTGCAACATGACAACTGCAATGATTAATTATGAAAAGTGATTGAAAATTGCACAAAAACATTGAAATATTTCAGTGGTAATCCCTCACCAAAAAATAAAAAACTATAACTACCGTTAAGACATTATTAGCAAGAACACAAATAAAAATATTTTAGTAGACTTATTCAAACATTATAGACATTACCAATAAAGCAAAGAAGAATTTAAATCCTTTGCATTGTTAATAGAATCAATCACAAAGGAACAACAACAATATAACAACAATAGGGAAAAGAAAAGCTAAATAAACTATACCTTAATTGAAAGCTTGTGTTTTGTAATTTTTGCTTAAGCCATAATTTTAGGGTCCCAATTAAAATTGAATGGTGCACTAAATTTCTCAACTAATCATAAAAGCACATTAAGTTTATTGATATAGACCACATAAAAATGCAATCTCAAATTAATTAGATGCAAAATTATTTTGATGCAAAAAAGAACCTTTTTTTTATAAGCTTTTGTATATAATTCAAAATATAGAATAAAAAAGGCAAGATCAAACATATTGCGAATGTATGTTAATCATTCTTTGTACATAATTCAAATGTAGAATAAGAAAGGTAGGATTAACCAATCATCCTTTTAATAGGTAACACACTAACTACTATTGAACTTAATTAAAGTCTGTTCATTTTATTGAATTTCTATAGCATATATGAATTAGGTTGTAAAAGAATCAATTGGATGGTAGCATGAGCATAGGATTCAGGTTTGTTTGCCTTGAACAATTTTTCTATATTTTTTGTCAATTTTTTTGCAAATCCATCAATTTTAAGTTTCCACTTTTATTTTTTTTAGGAAGTAATCCAACTTACAATTCCCATCAGAGTAGAAGAAAAAAAGTTGAATTCAAAATAATACAAAAGCATGCTTTTCCAACTAGGAAACATAATGGCAATGCTTAAGTGGGTTTCAAATTAAAAATCACACACACACACAATAGTAATACTACTTGGGGGGTTGTCTTATGGTGTCTTATACAGAACACCTAATGTTTTCTTTTTCTACTAGCTTAAATTTTCAAATATTTAAAAAAAAGGAAAAAAATCAACAAAAGCACCATTTTTCTACCTGTATCTAAACATGCTTTGCATACAAAACACCATTTTGTTGCAAGAGAAAAATTATCTCATTATGGTAGACAAACTATTATGTGCAAAACTGCAAACAACACAGCTCAGAACCCTTTTCTTTCTCCCTTGGAAAAGGTGCTTCGGAACTTATTAGACACTAATATTTCATATTTACAGTTAAAGCAAAAAAGAATGTAAAATAAAAAAGGTTAAAAGAAACCAAAGGAAAAATAGAATGCAATTTACAACTCATAAATAAGGTTAAAAGAAACCAGAAAAAAGAATGTCACTCTAATGAATTGGTTTATATTACTAACAATGCCTATTTTATGATAATGCTTTGAACCTAATCTACCATCTCTTTTCCAGTGCCTAGGATTCTTCTTCATCTAAGAGTTATGAGGCATGTGCTCCTATATAGCGCTATAACAAGTCTAAAATTAGTGGTGAGTAACCAACATTACAAAGAAAGTTATTTTATTGACGTGAAGAGGACATAGCGATTCCAAAATGAAATTTAATAACTTTAACTATAAGAAATAAATGCCAAGACAATGTTCAAAAGATTCAACTGCGCAAAAAGTTTGAGTAATGAACCAATCTTATAAGGAAAAACTGTTTTGCTTTATATCACTCAATATCATATCCAAAAAAAGAATTTTAGGATATTTATGAGTGACTATACTTCAAAGATGCAGTGACTATGATGCCCTTGAGTCTTTGACATTCACCTCTCTTGCTTGGATGCAAATGAATCATAGGGAGAAAATAATCATGGGCAACATGAATTTACCCTTTATTTCTCTTTGATCAAATATTCTGGATATGAATACCAATCAACTCTTGCATAAATAAGCAGTACACTAAAAATTTTCAAAACATGAATTCATTAATCTGGGGGTTGTTATTCTTATGCAAATAAGAAAAATAAGTTTAAATACATAATTCGCCAAACATTTTGGATTTATCACTCATTCACATGCACTAACATTTAGAAGCAAACCTTGGCTTCAAAAACATATAGCTCTTCTAAACACAAAAATACATGGCAGCGTGGCAATACCTACTTTTGTCAAAATTCACTGAGTTATGCCTTTCATAATCCATCAACATATATTCATGCTTCAGTCAACTTTTGTCATTATTTTGTCTCTTTTTGTGGAAAAGCTTAACTGATCCTTGGAAGTAAAACGATCAACTTAATTAAACCATAAGTAGGTAAACAAATTTTTAATTGGAATACTTACTTTTATGATAACACAATTCAAGAATATCTACAGAAACTTAACCACAAGAAAATGCTTCATATTTTCAAGAAGATAACAAATAAACGAATGCACAGGCATACATCACACATAATTCATTTTACACATGCAAATATATATATATATATATATATATATATATATATATATATATATATATATATATATATAACCAAATTGTTCTTACCATTAATATTAGTAAGCTTATCCTTGGAATAATGAGATAAACCATTGTGGTATTGATTAACTTGAATTTGGCAATCAATATGTTAAAAATTTAAATGAGTTTGAAGTCTCACATTAGTTAAGAATGGACTAAATGAAGATAATATATAAAAACAACCCATATATCTAATATGCTTTAAAGTTTTGGGTGATGTGATGTGACAATCACTCTTGTAGCCTATTGCTTTAGCCCATTGGTGCAACTTGCAAGTCCCCAGTAGCTTAATTAGCCTCACTTTTGTAGTCTATTGCTTTGAAGTGACTACAAATTTTGAAAATGCAAAAGTGGCATTTGGGAAATGGGCACCATAGGACTTTAACTATATAAAAGCTAGTGGGCTAATGATACTGAAAATATTATAGATATACAATCACAAATTATGTTGCCACCAGCATTTATCCTTATACATTTTATTGTAAAATAAAGCCAAAAAGCTATATACACATGAACATTAATGTTAAAACTACAAAAAAAAAAAAAAAACCATAGTTTATGAAACAAAAGTTAAAACACTCGTAAAGTAAGCAATGCAAATGATATATTAAACTAGGGCTTGTTTGGATAAAGTTTTCTATAAGCATTTATAAGAAAACAAAATAAGAAGGTAAAATGAATTAAACTTTTTCCATAAGTTAAAATCAACTTATGTACTTCAATTTTATAAAAGTTCTCTTATCTAACATCTTCCAAAAATTCAGGTGCATAAGTTAATTTTAACTTATGGGAGAAGTTTAATTCATTTTACCTTTTAATTTTCTTCTAAAGTTATGCATAATTATTTACAGGAAAATTTATCCAAATGAAGCCTAAAGGAAACACAAGATGAAGAGTAAACATTGCCAAAGTAAGCCAAACTACCATGATAATAAATATGTTTTGCAAGAACAGGGCAAAGATTCAATCATATACACTTGGAGAAAGTTGGACATGCGGATTGATAGTAGTCATGAGATGTAAAATTTTGTGTATAAATATTTCAGAGAAAATATCAATGGAAGACAAACTTATGAATTCCCTTTATGGTATTATAGGGCACTTGTTTGGCTTAGAGTTTGTTAGAATTTATTTTAAAGAAATTGATTTTGAATTGTTAAATATAATTAATTTAAGATGTACGCATTAATTATTCTTAACTACACATATTTGCACTGGATCATATGTCTTTCATTAGAAAGTACAGGAATTGATTTTCTAACTTTAAAATTAAGCTTAATTAAATTTTTATTCCTATAGAATTTGTAATTTTCCAATTTAGTCCCTTAACATTAACTTTATCAGAATC
The DNA here is from genome assembly GCA_004329165.1 of Spatholobus suberectus. Taxonomy (NCBI): domain Eukaryota; kingdom Viridiplantae; phylum Streptophyta; class Magnoliopsida; order Fabales; family Fabaceae; genus Spatholobus; species Spatholobus suberectus. Next base: position 56,544,256 of record CM014731.1, on the reverse strand, counting down.
TAAAGCGAAATTCACTTGAACATGCAAAAGCCATTAAGTGTGAGTCAAAATGCATTAATGAATTTATGCTAGACCAGAGTCAATATTGGAACATGAGTCAAGATATTGCAATCTCAAAGTGGAACATGGGGGTTTCTTGAGCAGGTATTCTGGTATTTTTTTTTCCTGTGAAGAAATATTCTTGTATTTTTGAACAATATATAGGATTGAGACTTGATAGCAAATAGTTATTTTGTTTAAGAGAATAACAATAGATTAAAATATATATTATATTATTTTTCTAAATAATTATTTCACTTAAACTAAATGAAAATATATTTTATTTTCATTTTCATATTCTTAAAAAAGCTTAACAATTAAAAGTTGAAACAAACGCTCTCTTAATTTGTAATTGTTTTTTGAGAAACTCTTAATTTGTAACTAGATCATTATATTTGATATATTTTCTTTTAAAATTAATAATAATGTGGAAAAGGAAATACGAAATGAGGTCAGATAATAGCATATGCAAATGGGAAAGAGGAAATGAAAAATAATAATGTAATGTGCAATTATTCAAAAAAAGGCTATTGTTGCTTAATTTATTAATTGATATTTAAATCTCATGTAATTTATTAATTTTATATAATAATTAAACACATGAAATAATTGGTTTGAAAATACTGAAAAAGATAATGGAATAAATAGTTAAAAATAATAAAATAAAATAATTTTTTACCAAATTAAAACATAAAATATAAAAAAATGTCTCCATTATTTAATTGGTTAGATTAAATAATAAAATTAAGATATATTCTTTGGCAAAATATCTAATAGAAACTAAATATAGTTATTTTACAATGTCACAAGCTATACACGATAAAAGCCCTAATGTGTTAGTAGTTAGTAACCCTTAGTACTTAATTAGTTAGTAACCCAATATATAAATAAGGATGTGTTTGATACACACTTATGCAAAGAGAACAACATAGGACAAATGTGTAAGTTACAAGACAACTTTTTATCTTGTGCATTGTTTGGTGATAATAGACAGCATAAGCAAAATAATGTAAAATTTATTGCATTACTCTTCTTAATATCAATTATCTTAATACAATTCATATTAATTATTTTAATACGACGATGATGGTAGTGGTGGTGACAGTGGTGTGTGGTGGTGGCGTTGATAATGATGACAATGGTGATCGTAGTGGCAATGGCAATGGTAGCAGTGGTGGTAGTGGTTGGTGGTGGTCGTTGGCGGTAATGGTGGTGGGGTTGATGGTGATGGTGGTAGTGGCAACGATGGTCAAGGGTGGTGGTGTAGGCGTCAGCGGGGCAGTGGTGATGTTGGTGTTGGTGGCAGCGGCAATAGTAGTAGTGGGAAAGAAACAAGAAATTGAAAATATAGTTATTAAATGAGAAATAAATAGGAGTATTTTTATCTTTTGAGTATTTTGTACTTGACACAAAAAGTTGTCCCATGGTTTATTGAGTAACAAAAAATTAAGTTTTTACCCTGTCCATCTTCTCTTGATTTGTGTTGTTCCATAATCTTTTTTTTAATCAAACATAGAATAATTATATTTGTGATATCTAGTATCATATTTTTAGCAAATCAAACAAATACATTAAAAATTACGATAGGGTATATTAATAATATTTTTTAATAATTTTTTATTTTTAATTCCTTAATCAGTATTTTTAAAACAATTGTTAATTTTTGTTTGTAAATAATATTTAGATGTTTCAAATTATTCATAAAATTACTGAATGAGATCAAGATCTAATTAATATCTTTTTCTTTGGTTGCCCAGGGTATCCTTTAGCGAAGAGCTAAAGACTAATTTCTTGAGGTACGAAGATCCATTTAAGGGGTTGACCTCTTTTAACATATGCTCTTTTAGTATTTTATAATCGCCAAGGCCTAATTCAACGTATTTACATTAAAGAAATATTAAATAAATTTACACGTCTCTAAAAAGGCCGTTTTAAAAACATGACTCTATCTTGCAAAAAGAAAATGCGGTATATTATCAAAAAAAATAGGGTAAATCTCTAAATAATTAAAAATTAACGTATCAAATTTTTAAAAAAAATTACGTTGCTACACATACCTACATAAACATAAATAGTGTAGTGAAAAAAATTTCTTAATTTCGCAAGCCTTATTTTTTTAATAAAATTTTATATTTAACATAAATAATTTATGTTTAACCTGACCCAAAAAATTAAATTAGTGGATGTGCGTGCCCCAACACTCAAGTGAGGTTGGCATGTCTTATCGCCCTTTGCGAGTGTGACTATTTGATTTGAATTTGACTTTGTGTAAACATTATAATTATAATAACAAAAGTTCGAGTATCTAATGTACAAATAACGAGACCTACGATTCTGAAAAGCTTACTATAATGTTAGAGTCCAATGGAGACACAAAAATGCACAAGCTACCAAAAACCATGATCAAAACTTTGAAGTATGGCCCCTCCTACTCATTATATTGTCTCAATGACACAACACAAGACAACGCTATAAATTTCACCTATGCATGGTTATTTGGATAACAATTTATTATTAAATGGCCATAGACAACTGTTGTGAGTGGGTGGCAAGTAGGCACACCTTCAAATTCATGTCCATGACTTTGTTTAATTTGTTCATTTTCCAATGAAATTAGATAATAGATATGAAAATTTTTTATTTCTTAGAAACTTAGAAGGACTAGTTTGGTTCATATCTTCCTTTCCATATTCGTTTCTCACATTTTGGACCGACCCCATTTTGTTTAGTCTTTTTTTTTTTAATTTGTTGTTTAGCCGCTAAGGTATTCCAATACATAGTACACAATTTATTCCATTTTGTATTCCAGTTAATGGCCTAAGACCAAAAATAACATTTGTTTATAATAATTAAAAATTGTTTAATGAAAATTTTCACATCATATATATTTTAATTCTAAATTTATTTTATTTTGGTTTTTGACTTTTCTCTCTTTTATATTTTTTAACCTTTCACATTTTTAAATTTTTTCTATAGAAATTTTTCTAAAATTTCAAATAAAACAATTGAACTTAATAAATTAAAAATATACATATAATATACTACATATATAATATGATTGGTTCAACCTAAACCCGCTCAATGAAATGTTGGGCTTAGGCTTTAAATTTTGAGCATGAATTAAATCTAGGCCTTTTTAGCTTGAACCAACCACAGCTAGATATGGTTTTAGCTCACAAAAAGCCTATATCGGCCAAGATTGAACCTCATTTTATGAGTCCAAATTGAATTTGGGCTTTTGGTCCAATTCGAACCCACTTGAAGAAATGTAAGGCTTAGGCTTTAAAATTTAAGCACATATTAAATCTAGCCTTTTATAGCCCGATTTGATCATAGCCCAATTTGGGCTTAGCCCGCAAAAGCCTATACAAACTAGGTTTAGGCCTTATTTTAGAAGCTCAAATTGAATCTGTTTTTTTTTTCCTTGACCTGCTCTAGACTACAACTTGCATCAAGCTTGCGATCAGCCCAACCTAAACCTGTCTAATGAAATTTAGGATTTCGATTTTAAATTTTGAGTACAAATTAAATTTAGGCCTTTTTTAGCCCGATCTGGACTTAGTCTGCAAAAAACCCACAAAAACTTAATTTTTTTTCTTTTTTCTTTTTGTTTGTTTTGCTCTCACTCCAAATCTTTTCATCACAATCTCATGTGAAAAGTCTCACATATTTTTTGTAAACTTTTAAAGGAAAAATTGTAGAATTGATAACAAGTCTTTAAAACTAAAAAAAATGAAATACAAACTAAAAATTGAAAACTAGTTTTGATTTTTTTTTAAACTAAAAACCACCCCAAATAAGACTTTAGAAAGTTTTTTGAGAATGTTTCACCTTATCATTTAACTATTTTTATAATTGAAATAATTTGTATATCTTGAAGAAAGATATTGTAAACACTTCTTTTGCTTAAATGTAAACTATTTTCAATCAAAAAGTTAGATTTCAAAATAAAATTAATTATTATGTTGATTTTGGCATGAAGAAGATAATTAACACATTTCTGTTATTGTTTATTGCCACAAGAAGGTCGAACCTTTTGATATTATTAACTATATTCTAAACATTTTTTTTGATAATCTAGTTTATATTTGAGTAATCAATTAGAAAGATTTTTTATGATTATACAAGTTAGCAATAATTGTGAAAAATATTATAAGAAATGCATGGAATCATGAAGATCATGACCTTTTGTTGATAAGGCATGAAGATTTTGATGAAGACAAAGCTATAGGATAAAATCATATTCCCTATTAGAAGCATATATAAGGCTTTAAAATTCAACTGTGATTAGCTGAAAAGATTTTAGGATTAAAGGAAATCTTTCTAAATAAAACAAAAGTGTTTTACTAAATATTTTGGTATCTAAAGCTTAAGTAAACTACATTGGAAAAGGATAAAATAAAGATAAATCAAAACTCTTTGAAAACACTTGTGAAAATACTGGTTTAGATTATTTAAATAAAGATAATTGATTACTCTTCTCCATAATCGATTATCCACAATGCAACATATGTTCATAATCAATTATTGAACTGAAGAATTGATAACTTTTTGAGATAATTGATTATCCCACTAGATAATTGATTATTCGTGGTGTGAAATTCACTTATAATCGATTATACTTCATGATAATCAATTATTAGTAGGGTTTTGCAAAAATATAAAGATTTGGGATCTAAATTTGAATTATGCATCTTTTATTAATATACCCAAATCAATTAATCAAATAAAAAGAATTTCATAATTATAAGATTGACTAATAAATTTTACTAAAATTCTCTTATAAAAAGAATGGATTCAAAACATTTAAATAATCAAGTAAGTGAGAAAAAATGGATTAAATCAAATACTCTCTTGAGCCTTTCCGAGTAAGATTAGGAGTCAATAGTGAGCTTCAATTTGTGATCATCTTCACTGTATAGAGTGAGAAACTTTTGCTTTCTACTGTTTGTGAGAAAGGATGGTATCCTTATAGTGTTTCTAGGCTTTGGTGTTCATAGGGTGGATTGGAATGATTCAAAGTAAGGCATCCTAAAGTCGGGTTTTCAATCTAAGTTTCCTTGAGTGTAAAACGCCTACTGTTGTAATAATCTAATTTGATAGTGGAAAAATTCTCAAATGCAACTTGGGGACTAGATGTAGGTTATAGTGGTAGTGACTAAACTAGTATAAATTTGTGGTGTGTTTTTCTTAATCATTAATATTTTACATTTTATTATTTCTATATCTTTATAGTGTTCTTTATTTTGGTTCCCAACGTTCATCATAAGTTAAATTGTTTCTAAGGCTTACTCTACTTCTAATATACATATTCTTCACGAGTTTGAGAAAATTAGTTTGCAAAAAGATTTTTAAAGAACTCAATTTAGCCCCCTCTTAAGTTTGACTAACTATTTAGGTTATAAATCATCAAAACAATTCCTAAGTATTCTTTACTAGCATTCTCTTGGAATAAGAAAGATTAAGTTTTTTGAAGTTTAGAAGATTGAAAGTGCAAAAGCTAAAGTTACTTATAGGACTCAAAAGAAACCTCTAAAAATTGGAGACAAGGATTCTATGTAGAAAGAAGACTTTAGGAACAACTCAAAAGTTGAGTTTTCATGTTATACATTTTTATGTGGTTACAATTCAACCCTTTTTTGTGACATATTTTGTTGCCTTCAATATTAAATAGAGATCTTGCATGGTATAAGATCATATAAAATTTTGTATTTTAATTTTTAATAAAGATTGAAATGTCTTATTTGATAAAATAATAATGTTTTCATAAAATAACTATATAAATTTAAAGTAGTAAAATTTAGGATTAAATATATTTTTGGTCTATGTAAATATATACAAGTTTGCTTTTAGCCTATAAAAAATCATCTCTTTTCTGTCCTTTATTTATAGAAATGTGTAACTATGCTCCCTCTTTTCATAAACGATGGATCAAAATGAAGTAATTTTTTTTGAAAAGAACAAATACCACACTTGTTACATTTTCAAAAATGAGGGATTACACAATCCATACATCAATCAACAAAAGAGCATTAAGCACTATCCATCTTAGCCTTAAACCATGTTTATGACTTGACCTTTATCAAGTTCAAAGTACCATTAAAGTCAAAGGAACACCTTAAAACACATTTTTATTATGCATAATCCAAAAAACCATATCGTAGCATGCCAAAAAACATGACAAGCATGGTCCAACTTTTTCCTTCATAAAAAAGAGTTAAGCTGAATATAATGAGCATAAATGGGTAGAACTAGAAAATAACTAAGACATGTATAAACTACATTCCATATTTGGTTGGTCATCGAGTATAATAAAAATAAGTGATGAATATCTTCCTCAAAGGAAAAACACAACACACAATATATAACCTACACTCAAGATAATACTTATCTTTTACACAAATTTACCTAAGTTAACAACCTATTCAAAATGACCTACCAAGATACTGCAAGCAATTTAAGAGGGTACATAACTTTTATGAAAATTTTTAAACATAACATATTGAGAAGAATGCAAACTCTCTTACAACAGCTAAGACTGTAAGAAAGTTTAGGTTGGTTTAATTGTAAAAAGGCCAGAAGAGTCATTATTTCGTACCTATTAGTCTGATGAACCTTTGCACAAAGAAAAAGAACTTGAGACATTTATAAGATTTGCTAACAACCCTTCCTTCCACATAAAAAGAACCTTTTGCCACCACTATAGCCAACACTTATTATTATCATAAAGACTTGGTACAAGTGAGGAAAAGAATGTTTCAGGCTAGCATTGCCAACCCATACATTGCGCCAAAATTGAACATGTTCCCTATTTCTAACCTTTCTTCTTACACATTGAGTAAACCAAAACAGTTGCACAAGATTAGCACTCTTATCAAGATGATATGCTACCGCAAGTGTACGATATCATCCTAGTAATAAATATCGTTCTCACCACAGGGATTGTGTGTTTGGCTTTGTAATTATCGCAATTTAATTAAAATTAAACAAAGAGAGTTTAATATGGGAATTTAGGTTTTTAGAGTAAAAGTAAAAGAATTAAGAATTGGGAATTCAAATAAGCAAACAAATAAAATTGATAATAATTCAGTAAAAGAAAACTTCTAGGATCGAGGTTCACCCTTTAACACTTATTAAATTAATTCTCTTATCCCGTACTCCTACTTATTCTTCTAGAGAGCAAATTAACCTAAGGTACCCTCCATCCCTTTTCAAGATACAGAGGGGTGTCTAATCAAATTGACCCCCTACTTTCACGGTGGTTGTGTTTAATTAGACCCAATGAGCTTTTTGTCAATTCAATTAATCCCCAAAGGTTTCACCTACTTTCATGGTTTAGACCTAGGTATCTTCCCTATAATTCTGGTATTTAAGTTCACCTTTTGGTACCTCCCTAAATCCCTAAGGTTATGTAAAACGTGGCCAATTCGTTTCACACTAAAGAAAATCAATAAAAAAGAAATCAAGAAAGGAACAAGAATCGCACAAGGATAAAAGGAATCAATTTATTAAACGTTCATAGGGCTACACCCAATCCTAGAATAAAGATGACTACTCACACATAGCCATAAAAAAACAAACAATAATAAAAAAGGAAACATTCAAACCGGGTAGAGAAAAAGGAGAATATTCCAATCTAAAGCTCTTGCTCTAAGCCGTAAAGAACGCAAGGTTCAGACCCTTTTTTCTAAGCCTAAGGAGTCTATATAAGTCCCAAAGTACAAAAGGGTCCAAGTCCAAATTAAAAAGAAAAAGAAAAATAAAGATTATTTACGTCAGTAGCACGCCACAGGCAGCCCGTGGCGCTCTCTGGTAGCTCCTGTGGTATCTTCCTGGAATTTGCCACGAGCAAATCTACCACACTTGTGGCAATCGCCATGGTCAGCCTATAGTGCTCTCTGGTTGTGGGATTTATACTTTTCTTCATTTTTCTTCAACAATTTCTCCATTGCTCTTCCTTGGCTTCAAATCACTCCAAGACTAATGTTTAAGCCCCAAAGCCAAATCAATTCATGCTAAACTTTTCCTAAAATCCACAAACAAACACAAAAACACACGTTAAGCATTCTAAGTGATTAAATGAAGGAAATAAAGGGAATTAGTACTAAAACCACTCCTAATGAGCTAAAATGCTTGTAAAACTACATGGATTAAGATGCAAATTATAGTATTAAATGCAACGCATCACAAGCATAGATCCCTACACCAAACTGAGCTAGAAGAATTTGTCGATGCTACCTCTGCAAGCAGACATCCAATATTACCATACTTATAAGATAATAGTGGATACCAAACAATGTCAAAATCTACAAGAAATTTCTATCTTCATTTAGCTAATAAGCTCAAGTTAAAAAGTTCCAAATCCTTTACTCCTAAATGACCACAAGATTTCAACTGGCAAATTTTGTCCCAGCTAACCCATGCAATTTTAAGAGAGTCGTTCCCATCAAACCATTAAAAAGTTCTTTGGCCCTTTTAAAATATTCAAGATCTTTTTTGGCATTAAAAAAAAAGATAGTATAAAAGTAGACTAGTATAACACAAAATTTACTAGCATAGAGTGAACATTTAGAGACAGTTTCTTTTCTTTCCATGTTGCCAACCAACGCTTCATTGACTTTATAACTAGTGCCTAAGTGTTAACCTTTCTTGAGTTTGCACCTATCGATAGTCCAAGAAACTTAAAGAAGGTTACCAGTACCATAATGTAAGAAGTTTATAGTTGTCACAAAAAAATAGCCCTCCACGTTAATACCAAATAAAGTGCTTGCACTAAAATTTATCTTTAGCCCAAACACAAGCTCAAATCCCTAAAAAATAGCCTTTAAACCCCATAAGTTTTCCACTGTTACCTCCCTCCAACCAACAAACTATCTCCTATGTAACACCCTAAGGAGTATTGCTATAATTAGGTCTAGATTCTAAGAATGAAAAAAAAAACAAACTTAAAAATGTAGAAACAACATGCAAATACTACTCATAAATATAATTAGATATTATATACAAGCAATGCAATAAAAAAACACATACGTGCCTAATACAACTCATCTATCACCCAAAGGTGTCACACAAAATATAAAGAATACAAAAACACAACATAAACTAGGCTATGTCTTCTTGCATGTGACACCAAGCTGCATCCGCACATGCCTTCACCTGTATCCTAAAAAAGGGGAAACTTAAAGAAGTGAAACATAATGTCTCAATAAGTGCTCTAAGGGTTCTACGACTAGGTAAGACTCTCCTACTTTGACAACCTCAATCACTTATCCCTCATGGCTTTAACTTCATTAGGTCTCTCATAATTCTGCATACCTGTGGTCGACTCTACACCTTTCAACAGTTAATACTCCCTATTAACTACTCTCTCATTCTCACAACTATTATATTGGTTTACTATCTCATTCTTAACCTAAGAACTCGTCCTCATTACTTATATTTTCTTACCCAAAACCCTCTTTAGAATTTAAACCCTTCATGTTTAGAATTTACCCTTCTTTCTTTTGATATTCAAAGTTGTCTTCTAGGGGTTAAGTCTAAGGTCATAGACATTCTAAAATATTCTTGACACTCCCTTAACGCTTACCTTAATGCTCTTATTTTATTCTCTCTTACTTGTCTTATACTTTTCTATTACATCGTGAGGGAATTCACCTATTCTCTATCTTATTCATAACTATAGTTATCCAACTAGAACCCTCATAACACTATCCTAGGACCTAGCTTCTCACTTATCCTTAAGGTAACAAACACAATTCTAATTACAAGCATACATTTATTTCACATTTTTTGCCTAGTAACTAGACTTACGCATTGTTTTGTTTCATCAAACAAGCATAACGTACATTCATAACATGAGCACATATGCAAAATCTTGACACTTCATCACAGGACACAATTATGTTTTCACACGTGTTCACATTATATCAATCGCTCATGAAGGTCACACAGACTTCACATAATTACAATTGTAGCACACTTCAACATATCACATGATAACAAGATGCATATGCATGCTATGTTCCTAAACCACTACTCATGCACATGTGGTACCAACCTAAACTTTTCAGAAAATAGACTAAGAGTAAATGCAGGCCATAAGAAGCATCATCGATACTGATGCCTTTGGCTTTCGTACCCTCAACTAGCATGATATCCCTTGGTGACTAGTCAGGGTTACCCAGTTTTGCCAGTACGCCCCGGCTCCATGGGATCAGCATGGACCATTGGAGTTTTTCCAATCGGATAACCCTCAAGGCTAGGGTTAGACAACCTATCACGGCCTCCACCAGCTAGATTCCTACATACTTTCCTCATCATATAACTCAAATGTTATGATGCATGGTCACATACAATGCTTGTAACTTTTCATAGGCTTTTATCATGAAACATTAACGTAAGTTCATATCACACTTAGTTTTCTCAAGATGAATAACACTCACAAGTATAAACTTAACGAGGCATAAGAAAAGAAGCAATAATGAATTAACAACTACAGAAAAGAGTTCATAGGCACAAAAAATGAAATAACAAAGATCGTATCTACCCGGCAGTCACGCCAACAACAAACCCACCCGGCAGGTATTGAACCTCGCCCAACGGATCTGCGTCAGGACCCAACCCGCCCAACGGGTCCGCGCGCCCAGCACTGACACGAACTCAGGTTTTGAAGAAAAGTTGCCTAAAGACTATCTAATCTATAAACTCCTTACTCCCTCACAATTCCTTCAAAACCTATCAAATCCCTAAGCTTAGGCATAAGGAAGGGGAAAAGGTAAATAGATGAACAAGAACAATATAAAGGACAAGGAAAAACACGGAGGAGAGCACTCACCTTTAGGAGTACACAAAGCTGAGTTTAAGAGCTTGGGTTCTCCGGTTTCTATTCCTTCTCTTTCTCTTCCTCTTTTTCTTCCCTTTTCTCCTCATTCTCTCCAACTTCTTTCTTCTTCTATTTTGTAACGGCTAAACCTAGCCCTCCTTCTCTATTCTCTTCTTATAACATGTGGGTGGGCATATGACTTAGTGGGTTTTAGTCCCTTAGTGGGCCTTAGATGCTTTTTTGGGTTTTATGATAACATTTTTACTAATTTCTAATACTAAGGTGTCGATAACAATAACACTAATAATAATAATAATAATAATAAGTGATCTAATAACAATAACTCTTAAGACATCTTTTGTCTAATAACACATAGGAAGGGTCCTACTAAGAACTACCTCATGGTTTATTTCTAGTAAATGAAACTTGGGGTGTTACATCCTGTATATTATGTCAACAAAATATTGATCCCTTCATTAATTAAGAAAGGAAAAAATTTCCTAAGTGAACGAACATTGCCTATCAAACTACACAAACCCTTAATAATAATTAGAAAAAAGAAGGGAGACAAAGGATCCCTTTGCCTTTAACCCTTAAACATAAGTACTCCTTTATTAAGCAACCATTGACAAGTACATAAAGTGCCTTATGGAATACACATGCTTAAATCCAACTTCTCCATCTCTCACAAAAACCCAATCTATATAACATATACTAGCCTAGTTCATAGAGTCATAGGCCTTTTTGAAATCAACCTTGAAAATAAAGTATTGTTTCCTACTTCTTTGAACTAAGTCCATCAACTTATTGACCAAGAACACACCATCTAAAATTTGCCAGTTTGGTAAGAAAGATGTTTGACAGGTGGAAATTACAAACCCCAAAATATTTTTTAGCCAAATGGCCAGAAGCTTAAAAATAATTTCATAAATATTGCCAATAAGAGATATAGGTTTAAACTTGGAAACTATTTATGGATTATACTTTTTAGGCACCAAGGAAATAAATGAAGCTAAAACTCTTTTTAGAAGTTTAACATAACAATAAAATTTGCTAACCATTTCACACACCTCATCCTTAATAGTGTCCTAACATCTTTGATAGAATATGGATTAAAGCCATCAAGTCTCAGGCTCATATTCCTCTTGCAACTACACACCACTTCCTTGATCACTTCAGGGGGAAATAGGGTTGTAAGGAACTCTATGTCAATCGTAGAAAATTGTCTAAACTGAACTCCATCAAGTGTAGGGTTGTCCATAAATGGTTCATCTTATACTTTCTTAAAGTGGACATTGATATCATCTCTAATGTCATCCACCTCTTCAGTATAACTATCTCTTGATTTAAGAGCTGATATTTGATTTTGTCTATGTCTAAACTTAAGACACATGTTAAAAAAAGTTGTGTTTGTGTCACCTTCTTTCAAGCACCATGCTCAAGCCTTCTATGAGAAAAGACTCTTCTTTATGATAAGCCAATGCCATACTTTTGCTATAACAACCCTCTTTCATTCCAAGTTTGAGGAAGATAACATTCCTAAAGTTGCCATAGAATGCAACAACTTCAACTCATCTACCACACCTTGTAACTTAGAAGTAACATCACCAAAGCTCTCCTTATTCCACCTTCTCAAATAATCTTCTAAAAATTTTAGCTTCTTTTTGATAGCGTAAACCCTTTAACCATCCACCTTAAGGGCACTCCATGTACTAGAGACAAAAGAATAAAAGTCCTTATGTTGCAACCAACAATCGTTAAACCAAAGAGGCTTTAGTCCTAAATTACATATACCACATGGCAACACCACAGGTCGTTGATAAAAAATGTCCGTATTATCTACCCATTGAGTAAATACCTTTCACAAGACTATAAAATATTCTAACTACAAAAATCTACCCATCGACTTATAGAAAAGCCATCAGGCCTAAACTAGGTGTATTTCTTTCCTAGAATAAGAAGATTTACCAAATTTATACCATTAATGAACCCATGAATAAGGGTGAGCAGAGGACGAGTTAGGACGGACTTATTTCTGTCCTTACTTGACCCAAAATTTGTTAGGGTCATTTGCTTGAACTTAAACCTGACCCGATCAAGACCCGATAAATTAGGGACGAGATCAGGTCAGCCCGACTTATTATAGTAATATATCAATTTCAACATTATGTATAGTTAAATTGTAAAATAAAAGAAGTATAAAATTTAAATTAAGGTATATTTTACAAAATATATTTCAAAATAAATAATATTATTATAAATATAATACTATGTTATATAAAATATTATTTATTAAATCAAAAAATCTATTATTAATATATATTTGTTAAAAAACTTAAACTTTTTAAAAGAATATAGGTTGGACTGGGTTAGGACAACCCAAAGCATAACCCCGAACCCATTCTCAAAATACACCAAGTTTAATTTTTAAAATCCAATCCCATCAAAACCAATCTCGAGCTGGATCAGGTTGGAGGAAAAGGATCGGGTCCTACGCACCCTACCTATGAATTCCTTAAACTCTCTATAATCCACCTATAAAGCAACCTTTTTCCTTTCACACATTGCCTTTACAACATTAAAGTCCCCTGCCACACACCTGAGTGAACCATTGGATCCTTGTTTGGACATAAGCAATTTTTCCTACATCCTCCTTTTACTAGACAAATTACATAGGACAATGTTCACCCCCATATATTGGTGGCTAGAGGTTCCTTGCTCTGCACAAAGGTCCAAATACCCCTCTCTAAAGAATGTGTATTTCAATTGCAAACACCTAACCTCAACACAATAAGAAGATATCTAGATAAATCATTAGACGGTTTAATGATCCATTAAAATCCTTACCACCTTGTAAACTCTCCACTAGGGCATTTTCCATATGTGATAGCTTAGTTTCCTGCAACAAACAAATATCAACTCTACTCTTTCTAATAAAGGATTGAATTCTACTAAGCTTAGTTCACCATTTCCCTCTATTTAACTTCTCTAATTTGTCTTTGTCTTCCACTTGTTGAAGAAACCAAATGTAAGATGCAATATCTTGAGACCTAATAACCCTTAAATCCTTAACTAATTTCTATATCATCTCAATCACATTCCCTTCAATTTGTAAGATGATTTGCCTATTACAATTCCTAATATTAGAATTAGAGATTAAGGCCCTAAAACCACTTGAGACACCCAATTATAATGCCTCAAGAGGTTGCCAAGAAGGCTCTGCACTGCTTATAATGTTATTATTTGTACCTTGTGTAGTCTCCTCCATCATTATTGTAGACCCACTCACACAACTAGAGGAAGGGTCTTGATTCAAATAATTTGAGACATTATACCCCACTTTTTGTGAATTTTTAGATCCTTTTTTTTATGCATAATAACACCAATGTGCATGCATTGTGGTTAGGTGGGGGGAGGGGGGGATAATAGCATGAAGGTGTTGCTTAACATGAATCGTCCTTGAGCTTGTCCATAATTGTGGGAAACCATAATTGTCACCCAAATGGTACGCTCCAATTTCTTAATGCCTTGCATCACACTCTCTCGCAAGATGCTAGATTAAAACAATTAGCTCAGCAATACATTATCCAAAGAATTTCTCTCACCATGAATGTTGCAATTCCCACTTGGCATTAATTCAGCAAATAAAGGCCTAACATTCAGACACTTGTGCTCCTACTGCATGTGAGAGCCATCATTATCCAATCTATTCAGTAATGGATCTAAATTTGGGGAAACAAAATTTGTTTTCCATTTAAATCCATTTGCATAAAAGTAGGCATAACAATTTTGACCAAATTCAAATTGTCCTTAAGCTCCGTAAAATTCGTTGCTAATAACTCCACCAAAGTTTCAAAGTCTTTTAATGATGAATCTTTTTCTGAATTCTCCTTATCAATCATCTTCCATCCTTCCGTACTATATGTCAGATTACTAGGGCATGCAAATGGGACCTCAACAAGTCTCACTGGAAATACATTCCCATTAATATCAACCTGTACCACCATATTGATAAAATCTTGTGTATGCATTCACATAAGGATGTTATGTTAGCAACATAAAGTCTTTCTTTCTTTTTCATTCCCTTATCAATATTAACATAATCACCAAAGCTTGAAATAACAAAGGAGAAGAATTATTTTGACCAAGCATATGTTGGAACCCCAAAGCACTGTATGTATAACTCATTCTCAAAATCAACCTCTATTGGACATTAGCTTTTTATTTCCTTAAACCAGTTTGATAGCCAATCTTTTGTTTCATTGATAAACGATTGAACGTCCCTATCATCATCTGCCTCCAACATAACAAGATTAACCCCTATTGGGTTTGCCTTAACTAAAAAGACCCCCGTCAATGTGGAGTTTTTCTTGATTCTTGAAAGAGTCTTTTGACACTCTTATTCATCCCACGTATGCCACTTTTAGCCTATCCGCCATAGATGAATCAACAGCATAAGTTAAATAAGATGAACTAGCCACCTTCATCAACCTTTTATTTTGTAACTCCTTCGTGGCATCCATATTTCCCACTTTCACCTTTGGTGTTTCCTTTAATACTACTTATGCATAAGATATCTATCCATGCCTAGGACTCTCCATTGAATCAAGCAATTTAGGGCTTTCCACCTATTTCTCATTGGTATCATTGGTTGGTCACACTCCGCGCTATAACCTTGAAAGGTGTTGTATGCATACATTGATCTCTGATGATAATATTAGCAAGTTGTCCACCAAAAGAGATTGGATTTGCAACGTTGTAGAATCGAACAAGCCAAAGTGCCTAGCAAACTTATCTTTTTTTCCTCTAAATGAAAACTTCATTTATGTACCCATATTTCTTGAAAATATGCCACATATCCTTTATTGCAAAATGGTAAGGAGATTTGTTTAAAACAAAAAAAAAGGTCACCAATTGCATCTCTTTATCATCCCTTCTAACCCTCTTATTACCTGACTCCACCAAATCCCTAACTTTCCAAAAGCTACAACCATGATATGGTAGTTGTCATTGTTGTCGCCTAATGACCTTAACCTCACTCTATTTACTGCTTAACATTGTTATTTCCTACTTTCAAGTCATCATAATGAAATTACTTTAATATGCATGCTTTCAATAACACTATTAATTAGGAATTATCAAATCAAAAATAAAATTATGTTGATGAAAAGTAATTAATTATGAACGATTAACTATTAAGATTATATACCCAATGGATGTGACTCTATTGGCAATAGAAGCCAAACTTATGGGAGAAGACTTGTGTTCGTTTCTCACAAAACATATTATTAGGGAGGGGTGAGGAGCTTTAAGTGAGACTAAGTTCCAGACTGAGGATTACTCTCATAGTTGATCCAAAAGACTGAAGCTTGTGAGAATACATCAGGGTTCTATTGGAGAGCCAAAGACCTTAATTGTGGTGGTTACAAGAAAAAACTATTAAGATTATATGAAAACAATTTTATTTAAAACTTTGATAAAATGATTATCAAAATAGATTAAGATTTAGCTAAAGAAATAATTTGTAAAAAAGAGTAATAATTACAAAAATTTTCATGTTACAAAAAAACCTATTTAATATGTAAAAATAAATTATAATGATCATAAATCTTATCCTTTAATTGTATATACAAAGTTAAGACACATATGTTAAATACAATATCAAATAGATAAAATAAAATCAGTCACTAAACATGTTTGAATAAACAAATAAATAGGTTTGAATAAAGAGGGCACATATTTGCATAAAGTTAAAATATGTATCTAAATATTATTATAAATAAATGAGTAAATAAAATTTAATAATTAATTATTAAATTTTAAATATGACATCTCTATTATATTTTATATGATTATAAACATATTTAGATTGATTTATTTTATATTAAAAAAATTTCTTGAATAAATAGTTTTTAAGTATTTTGATTATAGGTTTTTCTTAATGTCATTAATTGAAATATGTACTATATATATATATATATATGTAAAATAAAATCTCAAAAATATTAAACTTAACAATCTATTAATGTATGAATAGCTTAAATTATATCATACATAAAGGGTTAAAATTTATATGATGGGCAAAAAAAAATTCATATTTCTTTTATTCTTTTTGATAGGAAGTCGAAATTGATTTGTTTGAGGTTTTGATTGTTTTAACCAATAAATGTTTTAGGCTTTCTCATACCATATTCAATTAATAAATAGAAAAGGAATTATACTTTCACGCCTTCTCAAATTCTTAAAATTAAAACAAGAAAACATAAGGAGAAGATAAAATTATGTTTTGTAAAACTGTTTCACAAAGCAAAACCTTTCCAAACTTATAAGTGTGTAGACTATTTAGAAAACAAAACAGACAAACTGTCTAATGTTTATGTACAACGCTTAGAAAAGTTTAGTATAAAACTTAATTAGTTTGAAAATTTTAATTATAGAAAGCACAATATCCATATTAGACGATAAAAAAAATCAGCAATAAATAAAGGATAAAGAATAAAGAGATCTAATATAAAGTAATTTATCCCAATTCACTTCAAACAAGAAGAGCAAATGTGAGTATGGTTCTTCAATAGACATTATAGCCTTATCAAATGCTCTTTTTACTTGATGCATTTATTAACTTGCATACTTAATAAATGTATCAGTTACTTTCATAAAGTTCATCTTATCGTATAAGGTATTAAACATTTTGAGATTCAACGCCTCTTACCCAAAATCAGAACATATATAAGAGAGGTTATTCTAATCTTATTTTCTGTCCAGTTATTAGGAGGTTGTCCATTAAAAAAGAACAACCAACAAGAACATAGATGTAAAGAGTTTCTAATGAATATTAAATACTTGTAATTTTTGAAATTATTTCCTTAACGCAATATCTCCACGTGTTAAAAGGATGTAGAAATTGCCTCTTTCAATATCTTACTTTTATTATAAGTTACTGTATTTGAAGTGTATGTTTAGTTTCTTGATTGTCAACTTCAAACCTTGTTGTGAAGTAATTTTCTCTTTCAAGTTAGGGCACTAAAATCAAGTTTAGTTAGTTATTAACCCCCATTTGAACAGAAGTAGCATTTACTTGCGTTTACATAGAGTTTAAATAATAGAGTTTAATTTCTACTTTTCCTAATGTTCCCTCTTTACATGAATACGAAATATGGATATCTAAGTTTATTTTAATAATCATATACATAAAAATAATATTGATTAAAATTATTTAAACAACATATATAATTTTGTCAAAATTAAATTTTGAATAAAAAGTATCTAAACATAAAACACTTTACCTTAAATTTACTTTAACATTAATTTTATAAAATTAAGATAATTTAAAATTAAATTCATAAATATCCACTCAAATCATGAATCTTTCAGTACTACTTAATTTGCAATCTTCAGATGAAATCTATCGTATAATTTCACACTATCATCATGTCAATAATTGTGATCGGGACAATCTTACTTATTGGTTGCAAATTGATAGTAGTGCCCATTCCCTCAAATAAGATTCAACTTTTTTTGCTTATAGTGTTTTACAAAAGCCAAATATATACGGTTTGTTCTTGGAAAATAAACAAGGGGAAAAGGTGAAAATGGTAACAAGTTAAGTAGGTTGGATGTGTGATACCAAAAATTGAAAAGGATGTGGCAAGGAATTGTTAGGCCAAAATGATCAATGAATCTTTTCGTTATGTAGCAAAGGGAAAAGATGTAAAGACCAAATGGAGTGATCTGAACCGTTCATGATTGGGCACAGAATCAATAGTCATTATTATTATAGAATCTGTGGGGGCATCCTATTGAACCAAACAGTTTTGGAATTACCCTTTTTACTGTATGAGGGACTGCATGCATGATAATTCTGTCACCAAATAAAATTACGAACTGAGCTCATAAGAGCACTTGAAAAGACAACGACCTTACGTAAAATGCACCAATTGTACGTTCTTTCCAAGCACGTGACTACACGCGTAGCTCATAATGACAAGTTTATTTTAATTAGTTCATTAATTTATTATAATATTTAACTTTTTTTTTGCACTTATGCTTTACATGCATGTATATGATATTAATAATTTATAACTTATTAATTATATATTAAATAAATTGCTATTATTTTAGTTATTTGATGTTAAAAAATAGAGTATTATAATTTATTTTAAAAAAGATTACATTACCTATTTAATCACCAAAATATTTTTTACATTAATTTTATCGCTCAAAGATATAGGATACCAGTATTTTAACCTGTGCATTGCACAGAATAAATATTTATTTTATAAAACTTAAATTTATAATAAATAAATACTTTTAAATATATAAATTTATTATAATTAAAATTTGTAATAAATAAATATTTTTGAACATATAAATTATATTTTAAAGTTATAATAAACAATTATTATAATACAATATTAATTTTTAGTTATTGATATTTTTTAAGAAAATATTAAAATTCAATTTAGATTTAAAAATATTGAAAATGATAGATTAAAAAAGACAAGAAGTTAAAAAATCCCTAAAAACGTTCTCATTGAATAATAACAGCTAAAAATACTCTCGTTGAAAAATAACAGCTAAAAACGCTCTCGTTCAAGATAATTGTTTTCATTTAATATATAAGGTGGATATTTTAAATTTATAATATATAATTTATATTGTGATACAATGTCAATCTGATTATTAATATTTTCTTTTTAAAAAAATTAAAATTCAATTTATAACTAAAAATATTGAAAATAATATATTAAAAGATATGAGAGGTTAAAAAAAATTCATAAAAACACTCCCATTAAAAAATGATAGCTAAAAACGCTCTCGTTAAATAATAATAGCTAAAAACACTCTCGTGCAAGATAGCTATTCTAATTTATATAGAGAGAGGATTAAGTGATTTTTAAAAAATTAAAATAATCTTCTTTTCTTTTGTCTTTTAATATTTGACTTACTTGATATCACAAGAATTTGAAAGATCAAATTAATGTCAAGCGGATCTTATGAAGCCTAAATTAAATTATTAATTTAGGTTAAATTAATCTGTTAGTTTTTGAATTATTTGATAATTTTTTAATAGATTCTTTTTCTTTAAAAAATTGTAATGGGCTCTTTGAATATATAAATCGTTCTTAATTAAATCCCTTAATTAAGATTCTGTCAAGACTTTGTCAAATTGGACGAAATATAAAAACTTATTTGAGAATTCTCAAATAATTTAAGAACTTATTATATAATTAAACTCGCGACTTAATTAGGAATCTGTTGACGAAATGTAAAAACTTATTTAAAAGTTCTCAAATGATATAAGAACTTATTATATAATTAAACTCACGATATAATCCCTAAATTATTTAAAAGTTTTCAAATAAGTCCTTATGCTTTAACATGAATCAAGAATATTTCGTCTAATTTGACAAAACGCTAATAAAATTCTAATCCTAGAATTCAAATAAAATGATTTATATATTTAAAGACTTAATTAAAAACCTTAAGTATATAGACTCTTTTAAAATTTTCTTTCAGGAATTAGGTCTTATTTGGATAAATATTTTCATAGATATTTTTGGATAAAAAAATAAGAAGGTAAAATTAAATTAACTTACACATATAAGCTTTTAGAGAAATTAGATGAGAAATTTTTTATTAAAGTTAAGGTACATAAGTTGATTTTAGCTTGTTAAAGAAACTTAATTTATTTTACTTTCTTATTTTCTTTTCCAAAAAGTATTTGTTGAAAAATTTATTCAAACAAAACTTTAATAAAATGATTTAACATTAAATTTAAAAAGTTAAACAATTCAAATTTAAATTAAATAATTTTGTACATATTATACTTTCTTCTATTTTTAAGCATGAACATTTTTTTTATTTCCTATACATAAAATTAAGAATAATTTAATTTCTTAGTGTAGTTTTTATTAAAGAATGATATATATTTTTCTTAACTTATTTAAAAAATTTAATCTAAAAATTTAAAAATTAATTATGTATATTTTATAGTTTTAGACTTAATTGCATTTTTTAACCTCAAAATTTCACAATCTCGCAAATTTTCCTATCAAATAATTTTTTTTCATAAATTTTGCTCCTCAATTTGTAAAATATTACAGATTTTGTCCCCACATAGAAAATTGTAGTGTTTAAAGGAAAAATCGCTACAAAATTGTCTTAATTGTGACAATTTTTCTACGTAGGGACAAAATTTGTGATATTTTGTAAATTGGGGCAAAATTTACAAAAAAATTATTTAGGAAAAAAATTCGCAAGATTGTGAAACTTTGAAGGCAAAAATTGTAATTAAGCCATAATTTTAAATATTTCTTATTTTTTTAATTTATATTTTAAAATTTTACTTAAATTTAAACTACAATCATACAATATATATATATATATATAAGAAAAAAGATGTTACTGTGGAAGTAATACTGTAGTTGATCTCTATGCATTTTGATTATAGAAGAGAGTTTAATTTTAATATGTTATCAGTTTAAAGATTTTATATAATTAATTAATTAGAAATTATAAATATAATTTTTAAAATAATTATAAAAAATTTAGCAATCTAACCGTATATCATAATTTATAATTAAATAATAGTCTTACATTCTCAAGTATATTTTAATTAAATTCTATAATAAAATAATAAATTAGTGTAATGCGTAAATTGTAATTATTCACTATTCAGCGCGCGTGGGTTCGTTGTGAAGAAAAAGAGCGATTTTGCCTTCGGTCAAGGTTTCACTTCATAGGTGATATAGTATTTTTTTTAATATTTTATTATGAGAAAATAGGAGATGTACTGATAATGTAAAGTAGTTTTATACTGTTATTTAATCATAAATTACTATGTGTGATAAACTTGTTCACTTTTATAATAATTACCTCAAAAATATTTGTAATTTATTAATGATATATAAGTTTTTATATTGGAAGTGTATAATATTTAATCTCTTTTATTATTCTCTTTCTTTTCAGTAAAAGTTGTAATGCGCTACAGGGACCGTCCTCTTGGCAACCTGAATATGTGCAGTGCAGGTACCAACGGCAGTTAGGTCCAGCCTTTTCTTTTTAAGTCACTGCCTTAGCCTTGAAAAATTAATTTTTATATTTTTAAATAAAAATATATATTAATAATGAGATTCATCTTAATTATATTTAATGATTTACAATTAATTCTGTTAAAATTAATTTTATTTACTTTTAAAGCAAACGAAACTTATGTAAAATTGAGTTAAAGGTGTATAAATAAAAAATAACTAGTATTTTAATATGTGTATTGAAAGGGTCAAATTTAATATGTAAATTTCATAATTATAAGTTTTTATCACAAAAATGATAAAAATTTATTCATACCATTTAATAAATTTTTTTATTGAAAAAATATTAAATATATATAAATATAATAATCGTCAACATAATAAATTAAAATAATTAAAATTCAATAATAATCTCAGTATTTGCAATTTTATTTAATGATAACAATAAAATGAGAGAAATTTAAATAGAAAAAAAATAGTTTATTATTTTCATAATAGGAAAAAGAATAATGATAAATCATTATCTATAAAAAACCGATTTTTTTTTTATCTCCACAAAATCAGAGTTGAAAGAGGCAAGATAGTTGTTGTTTTTTTTTGTTGAAGAATAGGCAAGATAGTTAAAATGAGACAAGATATAAAACAATTTGATTCGGGTAAGAGATAAAAGAATTTAAATCAATATGCAAGTTAGAAGAAATAAGGATAAGATAAAGTCTCCATGAAATCAGAGATGAGATGGACAAAATAGTTTAAATTGAAAAAGAGATGAATGAATAAGGGAAGAAGAGATGAAGAAATAAGATACGAGATAAAGAAATTTAAATCAAGAGATAAGAGGAAGAAAAATCTTAGGAGAGAAATTTTTGAAAATGAATAATATTTGCACAGGAAGAAAATATAGTTCACCTTTACTTGAAAGAAGCAAATTTAAATGAAATCGAATATGAGAAAATAGGCTATGCACTGATATTATAAAATAATTTTACACCGTCATCTAATCACAAACCACCTTGTATGACAAGTTTATTGACTTTTGCAATAATTACTTTAAAAGTCATACAAACAGTGATTTTTTATTGGTTGAAGGTGTAAAATTTTTTACACTGGTAGTGCGTAGCAATTAAATTCATCGAATATAAGAAGTTGGAAAATAAAACTCTTAAGAGCTAGATAATTATAATAATTTATATATAAAGAGGATAAAGTAGTAGATATTCCAATAATTTTCACTTTAAAAAGGAATATTGCTTCAGTATTGAAATTGCAATCTCATTATTTTAAAAAAACAAAATCATTAAAAAAAAAACCAATACCAAAGTGACAATAAATGCAAGAATAATTTCAAGAAGTGAGAAAACTTTCACTATCTATTTTTATAGCCATTGTTTTTATAATAATTATTTAAAAAGTCATACTTAAAATAATTTTTAATTTACTAATATTTAAAAAACTTTTTACTAACAACATATGAATTAAACTCATAAATAAATAAATGATCACATTTGTGCACATTTGATTTTTTTAATTATTGGATTTTTTAATCAAATTAGGGCTTAGTAATACCTTAATTTTATAAGCGATAGTTGAGGGTAATAAAAAATTTAATGAAAAAATAAAATCAAAACCCATATCAAAGTGACAATGGAAGCAAGAAGAACAATTCTGAGAAGTGGAAGATGTGAGAAAACTCTTTTAGTACACTATTTTTATAGCCAATCATGTTCCTAAAATTACTATTTGCCATTTATAATTTGAAAAGTTTGAGAGATAAAGATTGAGGAAGATAAAATTTAAGGTTTTTTTTTTTTTAAATCTTGGAAGAAGGGTTGATGAATAAGAAGAATAAGAATATATGAAAAGGGATAGATGACGAATTACAAAGATGATTTTATAAGCAATGCTTTAAAATAAGAAAACAGAATAATAGATGAAAGAAGATAAGCGAAGAATGTGAAAGAAGATAAGAGAATATGATATGAGATTTTCTGTTGCTGATTTTGTTGATAGAGGGAGACAAAGTGATTAGGAGAAGAAAGAAAAAATAAAAATAGAAGCATTGCACAGTGGAAGAGTGAATTTCTCCACTTCATCATAGAAGAGTATTCAAATGAAAATAAATATGAGGAAGAGTGGAGAGAGTGAGCACTTCTAATGATAGATAGAGGTTCTTATTTAATATATAGGGTGAATTATTATGACAATTTTATCCTTTAAAATGGGTTTTCTATTCAACTTAAATAATTAGTAAGAATTTAATGGGATTTTTAAATTATCTTTTAAATAAATCTCAACGTTTGAGTTTTATGAATAAAATAAAGAGTTTAATAGTCATACACTGTTAGTGTAAAAAGTTTTACATTGTCAACCAGTCAGAAATCATCATTGATATGACTTTTAAAGTATTTATTATAAAAGTTAACAAACTTACAATAAATGGTGGTTTATAATTGGATGACAGTGTAAAACTACTTTACACTGTCATTGCATGACCCTTTTTTTTTTTTATCTAAAATAAATAAATATTAGAAGAAAATTATCCGTATAAATTAATTATATCAATTTGATTCAGGTTACCAAAGACTTAATGTGATTAATTTTTCATAAACAAAGTTTTAAATTTAAGTTTTATAAATAAAAATTATTATATGAACTTTATTCTCTTAAACTACTCCTTAATTCAACTCGAATTAATAAAAGTTCAACATGACTTTAAAGTATTTTAAGTATTAAACGTTAAACTAAAACCTTTTTTTTCTTCTAACCTTTTATCTATCAAACAGAACTACCTTCTCGGTAAGTGAAATATCAATTCCTTGAAATGCATACAAACATTAAGCAACAAACACGTTTTTCAATGTATTTTATTTTATACAGCTTAATTTTAAAATTAAATTCAAGATTACATATTAAAAGAAGGTAAATGCTAATTAGTGTACTTAAGACACTATTTAAGGAATAAAAATAAATTTTTTTATTAAAAAAGTTGTTAATACATATTTATTATAATTTCTAATATATTCTTAATGTGATTTTTAATAAAACCTTTTATTTTTAAATTTTTGACCAGTACTATGAGAGCATTGGTTAGAAAGACTGTTGCAAACAACTTGATTCTCAAACCTTTTTACTCAAACTTATTTGAGAAAATAAACTATGTGTTGATTACACTATCATCCAATTATAACTTACCATATATAGTAAGTTTATTGACTTTGATAATAACTATCTTAAAAGTCACACTAAAGTTAATTTTTAATTAATTGATAGTGTAAAAAAATTTATATTGACAGTACATAACAATTAAAATCAACTTAATTTAATAATAATTATAGAATTTAATGACTATACACGGTCGGTATAAAAAAATTTATATTATCAATTAATTAAAAATCAAAAATTAATAAATTTATTATATATAATAATTTGTGATTAAATAATTATGTTTACACTATTAGTGTAGTGTGTAACTTATTTTCTTCTAACCATATCCTTATTTTTATCATCGACAATTAAATATCCGAATTTCATTTATGTAATTCTAGTTACATACTTTTTCGTACCACGAAGCACACCATTCTGGTCTTGTTCTCTCTCTCTTCTCTATCTCTTTCTCTCTCTGAAATCCTTACGATGGTACCCTAGATCCATGGCTTCTCTGTCCAACCTTTGCATGTGTTTCTCTGTTGCTGAGTTTCAATGCTACCCTTTTCCCTCTCTTCATGTCTGGGTCCTGGGAAAGCCTTCTGTGGGTCCCACATTCACACCGTTGCAAACTCACTTCCACCCAAAAACTTGTAGCTTGTGAACACCTTCCTGTTAGTGTTTCACGCTCTCTTGCTTCTAAATTTGCAAACTTTGATGCTCCCCGGTTCATAAACCACCGGTATTTCATTGGGTAAATCATTCCACTGTGTGAAAAAAGGGTATTTTGTTTTGTTTTATTGTTACTATTTTGAAGATTTCTGAGGTTTGGTTTGTTGAATTTGAGGTTGTGAACTGTTTGGTCAGCTTATTGAGTTTTTGTGGATTGAGTGATCTGAGATCACATTTGGGGTTATATGAATATTGGGTTACTGTTGTAATTTTTGTTGTTAATACAATTTTTATGTGTGTAACATTGGTGGTTATGGGGAGTGAAGTGAAGATGAGGATGCTAGGATAGTATTGTCGGAATGTGATTGAAGGGGTAAGGAACATTGATATTTTAACTTGGTGTTTGTGGGAGGGGGTTGTTTGTTGTGCATAATGGGTTGTGTGTGTTGCAAGCCCTCTGCCATTGAGGATAGCAAGGAGAGTCCAAGGGAGCGTTTATCAAGCAAGGCTTCGTTGGACTCTTGCGCGATGAGGGGTGCTTCGTTGAGGAGGGAGGAAGCATATAGGGTGAAGGATAGATATGATGTTAATGATGTGAGGACTGCTTTGATTGATAAGCAAGGGAATGGTTCTGTGCGGTTGCAAGGCGATAATGTTGAGGGGAAGAGGGAGAGAATGGAGCATGTTGCTGCTCAACCGCATCCGGGGGCTGGTAGTGTTCCCAAGGCCATGGAAGGGGAGCAGGTTGCAGCTGGATGGCCATCCTGGCTGGCAGCAGTGGCTGGAGAGGCTATCAAGGGATGGTTGCCGCGCCGTGCCGATTCTTTCGAGAAGTTGGATAAAGTATGTCTCTTCATTGATCTGGTGTCATTGTGGAATTTTGGCAATGCTTTGGTTAGATGCAGATATTATATTTTTAGTTTTACAGTTGCTGCTAGAATATTGATTTATGTGCTGCATTTTCAAATTGGTTTTCTTTATCTGTCAAGTGTTAAATTTGTTTTTCCTTCAACTTCTAGCCCTCTCTTTTTTCTTTGATTATCTATGTTTCCAAAATCTGCTTTATGCCAGGTATGGCAATTAGGAAAACGAGTTACAAACTTCTCCACTACCTTCTTTGGTCACGAGTATAATAGTTGCTGTTGGTGGTGGGGGTTACCTAATTTATATAATTATATCTACGTTCTTCTGACAAATAGACCAAAATTGCTTGTTTCTATGAACGAACTACTTTGGTAACTTATGAGGCTTTGTAACTTACTTGACTACTAATAATAACTCTTGATTGATAAACTGTGTAAGGGATTCGGAACTCTCTCTCTCTCTCTTTCTCTATTTTTCCTTCTTAAATCAATGTGGTTAGTTGTTGTTGTTTGATTATAACCCTCATCAATGCATTATGCACAGCCTATCATTTTTAAACTGATATTTGAATATTATAATCTCACTATATAACATTTTCTTCAAAATTCTTGCTTGTAATTAATTATTGAATATAAGTTGCTAATAATGTTATGCTTCACTTTTTACTTATTTTCTTTGGTAAGACTGAGGTCTAGATACCTTAAATTTGGACCTACTACAATTCCGCTTCTGTTTGCATTTTAGTATTCTTGATTTTGCCCTCTGATGTTATAACAAAACATTGAGGTAAATCTGGGACTCGTTTACTTGTAGTTTCTAGATTTATATTTAGATATCTTTTTTTCTCTTTGATCTCAATTAACTAAATGATGAGATTATCTTTTGCCTGCTTTAGTTTGCCATGAATGATAAAATTTTTCCTGCTTCTGATTTTCAGATTGGACAGGGAACTTATAGTAATGTTTATAGGGCTCGTGATCTTGAGCAAAAGAAAATTGTCGCTCTGAAAAAAGTGAGGTTTGATAATCTTGAACCAGAGAGTGTTCGCTTCATGGCAAGGGAAATTCACATTCTACGTAGGCTTGATCATCCAAATGTCATAAAACTGGAAGGTCTGGTTACATCAAGGATGTCTTGCAGCTTATACCTAGTTTTTGAATACATGGAGCATGACTTGGCTGGGCTTGCATCACATCCTGGACTGAAGTTTACAGAAGCACAGGTAATTTATAAAGCTTCTTTATTTCTACTTCTTCCCTACCATTTTACAACAAATGTAGCTCTTATGGCATATTCCAAGAAGAATCTCGCTACTTATTGCTGTGTAATGTGATAT
The DNA here is from genome assembly GCA_004329165.1 of Spatholobus suberectus. Taxonomy (NCBI): domain Eukaryota; kingdom Viridiplantae; phylum Streptophyta; class Magnoliopsida; order Fabales; family Fabaceae; genus Spatholobus; species Spatholobus suberectus. Next base: position 56,516,346 of record CM014731.1, on the reverse strand, counting down.
TCAACAAAATAAAGTTTCCCATATTTGTACTTTTAAGCTAATAGTTGAAGACACTCATTCTGATTGTCACTGAGCTTTAATTCCTTTTTATTTTTGGCATTGAAAATGAATATATTGAAAATAAGAGGAACAAACTACAAGAAAGGGTCAGATTTCCCCTAAAGACAAAGGCAAAAAGAAAAAGAAGACCACTGAGGTTTAATTACTTTTTTATTTTGGGTTTCAAAAAGAAACTATTAAAATAAGGGGTTGAAACTAAATGAAAGAGTTTGAGATTTCCTCTAAAACAAACCTACTTAAAGGCAAAATATTACACAACCACAAAATTCAAGCAGATTTTAATTTCTTATTGGAACTTGGCAGGTTAAATGTTACATGCAGCAACTTTTACGAGGACTTGACCACTGCCACAGCAGTGGTGTGCTGCACCGTGACATTAAGGGTTCCAACCTTTTGATTGACAACAATGGAATCTTGAAGATTGCAGATTTTGGTTTGGCAAGTGTTTTCGATCCAAATCAAACTCAGCCTTTAACAAGCCGAGTTGTCACTCTTTGGTACCGCCCACCTGAGCTTTTACTTGGGGCCACGTACTATGGCACTGCTGTAGATTTATGGAGTACAGGTTGCATACTTGCTGAGCTGTATGCTGGCAAACCTATAATGCCTGGAAGAACTGAGGTATATGAACTTAAATGTTTCTGTCAAATGGTGGCATCAATGTTTTTCCTTCTTTTAATCTGTTGCATGTCTACAGTGCACTGTGAATAATTGTTCTTCGTAAGTGGGGTGAGAAATTGTAGATTATAGTTGTGTATGAACTATTATGTGTGGTAGCTTTTGAACAATTACAACAACAACCAAGCAAGCCTTTCCCTTATGTGGGGTTGGCTACATGAATCTAACGATGCCATAATTCTATGATATATCATCTCTATAGACAAACCATATTATACTAATATTAATGTTCCATCATAAATCATTTGTTAAATGTCTATGGTGTACTGTTAATACTTCTGTTCTTCATGAGTGGGATAAGAAATTTTAGAATATATTTATGTATTATGTGTGGTAGCTTTTGAACCATTATTTAGCATTAATTAGGATGTGTTGACAAGGGGATATCAATAGTGCCTAACAAAACAGATAAGTACTATGCTCTGTACAATTTCAATTGATGTTCCTTTGCATACTTGTATTAATAAGATGATTAAAAGGTACTGTTCTGTCTTCTAGGTGGAGCAGTTACATAAAATTTTTAAACTTTGTGGTTCACCTTCTGAGGATTATTGGAGAAAATCAAAGTTGCCCCATGCAACAATATTTAAGCCCCAACAACCCTATAGGCGTTGTGTTGCTGACACATTCAAGGACTTTCCTGCTCCTGCTTTAGCACTCATGGAGACTCTTTTGTCCATAGATCCTGCTGATCGTGGAACTGCAGCATATGCTTTGAAGAGTGAGGTGTGAAATTCTCAAATTCATGATGAATTTTGAAGAGATAATAGAATATATTTTATAATGTTCATTCTTTGCTACTAATACCAGTTGTCCTGATGTTTCTAACATGCAATGCATGTCTATCAGTACATATAATAAAGAATGGATGTTCATGTTGGTAAAAGGCATCAGTTTAAGTTATATTTCAAACTTAGATTGCGTTCTTCAAAAAATGTCAACCTTAAATTTTTTTTATGTCATCTTTTGATAAGCACCTAATCACTTGGGGAACCCACCCTTAAAAGCTAGCTATCAAGGGGGGAGAACCAAGCACTTAAATACTCCATTGAGCATCCCATACTACTCGATGTGAGACCTAGGCACCCCATAATACCCAGGTCCCTATCATCTTTGTGCAATTTTCCTTTAATCAAATTGATGCTCCTGTATTGGCTCTTTATTGTTGCTATTATTGTAAGTCCCCACCAGCTAATTGATGCATTGTTGAGTATTTATTCATTATCTCTTACTCAGCTGCATTGTTGCATTAATTTCTATTTTATTTTAGATGTAAATTATTGTTTTTAATATTTCAATATGCATTGGTCATGATTGTATCCCTTTGGTGTACTTGCTATTTAGTTCTTCACGACAAAGCCTCTACCTTGTGATCCTTCAAGTTTGCCAAAGTATCCTCCTAGCAAAGAATTTGATGCCAAACTACGGGATGAACAAGCAAGAAGGTGTGTTTTCAGCAATAGTGTGGTTATGTGTTTATCATATAAGTTTGGTATTTGCCTAATGTGTTAGCAATATTCAGTTCTGAAGGGTGCCTCTGCATGTGTGTTTTTATGTTTCAGCTTTCAATGATCTTTTATCTTCTAATTATATTCTGTATTACTCTTGTTGCATCTCTGTCAAGATGTTTTTGATTCTTTTCTTTTCAAAATGTAATGGCTTCATATTTGTTGATCAACTTTTACCAATTGGAAAAAGAGGAATTGTTATTGTCTGGATTTAATTTTTAGAAATTTAGATTAAACTTTCCACTTAGAACCTGCCTCTGCCCCTAAAAAAATTTCAAAGAACAAGAGTTGTTTCCAATACTTATGAGAAGCCATATCCATATTCTTCTTTGAAACTGTTAAATATACATTGTCAATCATGGCATATAGTGTGGGTACCCAATATGGTATTTTACAGATGCTGTTCCATATGACTCATGTCGTAGGTGTATATTAAATCATTCAATAAATAAATATGAAATTTATCTAATTTTTCTGATCTGACTGATGCTTGATTGCTTTAATCATGCTTTTTAATCCTGCTGGAGTATTCTCTTACGGTGTTGTACTCTTTGATTACTAGCTCATAAAGTTGACTGTTTGATTTTTGTTTTTGGTTTTCTGATGTTGGCAGACAAGGTGTAGCAGGAAGCAAGGGCCAGAGACGTGACCTTGAAAGAAGAGGGGCAAGAGAATCTCTAGCCGTCCCTGCACCTGATGCCAATGCTGAACTGCCCCTGTCAATGCAGGTACCCATAATTAATCATGGCATTAACCTGATTTAATCAAGGTGATCTGTATTTGCTGTTTCCTGACCCTACTGGTCTTGTCAATGCATGAATATCCTTTTGGATTAGCTTTTCTTTATATCCCAACAGTAAATTTCTGCATGGCATCTTAGGAATTAAACTTCAAAGCTAAAATAAAATAAAGAAGAGAAAGGGCGGTTGAGGGTTGAATTAATGAATTTTACTTCAGTTTCCCTTTCGAAATGTCATATTTGCGTCCTGTGAGGATAGCTTTTATACTCCCTTATTTTGTTATAGCACTTCTCTTTTGTCGAAACCTTAAATAACCTTTTATTACAGAGGAGACAAAGTCAGGCTCAATCTAAAAGCAGAAGTGAGAAGTTTAATCCTCATCCTGAAGAAGCTTCTGGATTTCCCATTGATCCCCCCCGACCATCACAAGCCATAGAAGTAGGCATAGAACCTCCGGTACACCAACATAAAAGAGCCTCCCATTCTGGTCCGCTGGCTCACCGCACTGCATGGGCCAAAGCTGGGAAGAACCAGGATGATGCTCCAAAGATTTCAGTTGGGGGTGATCTATCAACAATCGCAGGCTTAGTAGCAGCCAGGAGTATGTTGTCAGATGATCGCAGAGAAAGGCCTAGATCGTCACAAATGGAGCCTTCAAAATTAATAAACAGGTTCCCAGGATCATTCAAGGACATCTCTGAATCGTCGATACAACAGGATCAAAGGCATCATGTACAGGGCCAAGTAGGCACTTCCCAAAAGGAAGACGGGAGAGGCAGCAACAAAGACCTAGTTCTTGTGAGTAGTTTGACTTCTACCCTTATCTGTTCTGTCATAGTGTGTGTTTAGGTGAACTTGGTTTTAGATGAATTTGATTTTGCAAAATTGAATTTGAAATGAAGTGATTTATGTTTGAAAACTTTTAATCTCAAACATAAGTTTGTAGTAAAATTTAGTATAAAATTCTAAACCAAAAAGCCTAGATTAGTCAAATTTGCTTTTAGGGTCATAATCAAGTTTGATTAAAAAAGCCAAATATGATTGTTTTAAACTAAATTATGTATGTTTGGTATGGATCTGCATTTGACATAGTTAAATGATAATCCAAACGTACATGTAAACTGTACAATTCTTTTTGTTCCATCTTGAACTGTATAATTCCATTTGTTCCATCATGCTACCTAGTGGCATAAGGCTTTTGTTATTGTTATTGTTGATATGTATAATTTGTTTCTGTATATTATTTTCTATGGATTGCTAGGTTGATCTCATGCCATCCACTAGTGGCATGTTATTGTTTTATAAAGCAGGTCTGAAAGTGTTTTTGGTTTAGTTTGGCCTTGTGTATTTCTTGTGCTCATTTTTTCTTCCTCACACAATGGTGCAGGTTGGTTATGGGTCAAAGGGTCATAAAATTCATTATTCTGGTCCATTGCTAGTTCCATCAAGCAACATGGATCAGATGATGAAAGATCATGACCGCCAAATTCAAGAGGCGGTTAGACGGGCACGTTTGGATAAGGCGAAAATGAGAAGGCTTCAAGCTGAAGGGAACCAGGTAAACAATTCATTGTTTGTTTCTGGTCGTTGAGTTGTAGAGTTGAGATGCGGCAAGGCATCATAAAGAATCTGTTATTCTTTCCTTTTTTAAATGGGGGGGCTGTATAGGGAGAAAGTATCCTTTGCAAAATGTCCCAGTGGCCAAGTTAGGTAACTTCATAGCTTAGAAAACTCTCCCTTAAATTTATCACATATTTTCATTCTACTTACAGCTATAATTTCTGGCATAAGCCCATTCTTGTAAAGCTTATCAGCCTTGAGCTGTTAGAGATCTGGGGAACAATCGTGTCATTAGAGTTAATATTCACTCGGAAGATGCCCAAGTATATGCCTTGTTCTGTGTCTCCTCTCATTCTATCTGATGCATCAATGCTTCAGTATTGAGCCCCCATAGTGCATAGTGGTGTATCTAATAGGGATGTTTCTGACCCGTCACTTCCCACGAATCCAGTCCAGTTTGGCTCAAAGTTTGAGACAGATCTAATGTATTTTGAGGACGATTTGGGTTATATTTCAAGTTGGGTCAACTTAGTCTGGTGCCTTAATATTCTTTTTAAAAAATATAGTTGTTTTAGACAATTATATATTAACAATATAATTCTGACTTAAAAAATACTACATTTGTATTCCATGATATATTTTTATTGATATTATTTAACTTGAAATATATATTATAAAATATATCTTAATTTTAGTTTTGTATTATAATCTTATAATTTAACTATATATAATATTAAGATTAATATATTATGTCAAGAAATCAAGTTAATCTAGTGTTTTATATATTATTGGATCTTAATTGAGTTGGGTTTGAATGAATGATCTTATTAAAGTTTTGGGTGAGATAAGGACATATATAAATCCCTCAAGCCGTTCGAGGACTATTGTTGGTATCTTGTATTTCTGCTGTGTGATGTGGTATACTAGTCTTTTCATTCTTTGAATACGGGACTATTATGGGTTGCAGGGTTGGGTTGGGTCAGGTGGAGATTTTTATGGCTTTTATTTTTTGCGCCCTCCTTTTCTATTTATACATCTCTACTTTTGCATTTTTGGTTTTTTTATTTTCTAAACATCTCTTTCGAAAAATTAATTTTTGGAACATATTTTTAGATATTTCGGAAGTATAAAAATTTTACACTTTTGAAATTTAGTTTTCGAAATGTATTCAATACATTCTGAAAATTTATTTCTGGCAGCGTGTTCGAAATTTGTTTCATGGAAGAAGTAGAACAAGCAGAAGTGAAAATACTAGTACCAGGAACACAATAATAAACACCCTTGTTCTGGTTCTGGGCTTTTAACAACAGAGGTCACTAATTTTTTAATGACGGAAATCCTCACTAAGGGTGTGTTTGGTAGAGAGGAAGAAAATAGAGACAAAGGAAAAGAAGAAAAGAGAAATATGTGAGAAATAGAGTAGAAGTTAAGATAGTTTGATTGAAGAGAAATAAAAAAAATAAATAACCTTTTGAAGTTATTATTATTATTATTATTATTATTATTTATTTTTATTATTAATATTGTTTTTATTTTTATTATTATTTATAATATAATGAAGCAAGTAAATGAACTAAGTAAATCGATTTACTTGAGGCACGTAAATTGATTTACTTGGCTTCACACGAGCAATGGACAACGACGCATTTCTTTGCAAGACAGGGACAATTTTTTACGGTGGGTCTCATGTTTTCTAAAAAAAATTTCACGCTTTCATCTTACCAAACAATTTACTTCTTACTTCCACTTTTTTCCTTTCTCTTTTTCTATATTTCTTCTCTATCAAACGAAGGCTAAAGAAGGCTAAAGAATCAAGCTTTTCACCACTGCGTGAATTTTTTGCAACTAGCCAACATATGGCATAATGTGTTAGTGTTACATTCCCAAGTTGGTAGAATTATTAAACATATCTTTCAAGAAAAATATGAAATAAATCAATCAATCAAATTATAGCCAACTACACGTGAATCAAAATGAAACGATGCAGATGTGAATGTGGAGGGTGCTCAATAGAGAGGCTTGAAGCTTTGGTTGATGTGCTAAATGTTGGCTCTCAGAGAGTACTGGACAAGGCTGGTTTTCCAAGGGAGGGACTTTTCTTTCCTCTTTCAGAGTTTAGTTTTTGAAAGTATTAAGATTTTGACACTTCTAAAATTTAGTTTCCAGAAAAAGCTCAACACTTCTAGAAATTAGTTTTTAAAAAAATTTAACTCTTAGAAATTAGTTTTTGGATGTATTGAATACATTTTTGAAACTAATAGTGTGTTTGGATTGATAATAGAAACTCATGTTCACCATGAAATGATGGTGAAATCAACACAAAAGCAATTATTTATTGCTTCAAAAAATCACCATGAGTGCAAATCACCATATTACTAAACATCCACTAAATTCCACAACATCATCTATCATTACTATAACTATGTTCTGGAAATTAATTACCATGACAAGGTATTCTTCAAAAATAACTGAAAAACGTGAAAGGATATATAAGGAAAAAAAAAAGGTTTGCTAAAAGTAAAAGCCGATTTTAACTATCAACTTACACTTACCTAACCCAGACATGGTTGGTTTGGGTTTCGAAAAGTTTAAGTAAGGAAAAGGTTTACTCTCATGCAATGGCAAGGAAGACCGTCGACTTGAATGATAATCTATAATGAAATTTTCATGTAATGGCAAGGAAGACCATCAACTTGAACGATAATTTATAATGAAATTATGTATAACCTCTCAATGGGTTGTCCTTGAAATGGTCTTGATTTTTCAAGAGTGGAAGAGTGATTGTGTGAGTTGAATCCTCTTTCTTGACAACCATGGTTGGGTATTTCATAATTGAGTTAATATATTCCATTGGATTTTGTTAACACAAGTCTTTAGAGTTAAATAAAAGGAGAGATTTTTTTATTAGGAAAGAAAATGTTTATTTCATGAAAAATATAAAAGTGTAACCAATACCTTTTTTCCTAAAAGAAACTTTACTTTTAGTAGTTCAAAATCAATTTTAAGAATTGATATTAATAAAATAGTTTTTTTTTTCTTTTTTACAAATAAATTTTACCAAAATGATATGGATTTATTTAGTTTTCTAAAAATAGTTTCATTCTGAATTATTTTCTTAAAAATTATTTATGGTGATTAGGTTGATTGAGTTAAAAAATAAAAATGCAATACCAAAATTAATTGAGGTTGGATTGAATATTTATTTTTATATTATAAATTAGAATAATATATAACTAGAAATTAAGACTTTTACTTTTTCACCTTCTTAATTACACATTCTTAACTGGTCATCTCGAGCATGGCTACACCATAATTCTACCTTAGGGATTAGTTTTCCATAACAACAGAGAAACACCCCATTACAATATGAAACATCAAAAACCACGAAAAAACCTTAGCCAAAAGGCTAATCCTCAATCTCTGTCTACAGGAATGCAAGGTAAGTCCTTTGAAACTTTGTGGTGGTTTCTTTTAGCCAAAAAGCAAAGAATTAGAAATAGTAGAATGAGAGTGTTTGTTGGTTGTGTAAACTCCCTAATTAAATCTCCTGCAAGGTTGTGGGCCTGATCAAAGCATGGTTATGCATAGTGAAGCACGATTGTGCATATCTTTTGAAGCATGGCCATGCTTCTTCCTATAAGCATAAGCAGAGTCTTGTCAACCAAGCACGGCCATGCATAATGAAGCATGGTCATGCATCTCTGGCAACTTTTAACTTGACCATTTCTTCCAAAATGTTTCTCCTTTCACCCTCTACACCAAAATAGAGAAAAATAGGTCAAAATATCCATGAAGATAAGTTGTCTTTAACAAATAGAGACTCGTGCTAATCATAACAATTTAGGGTTTATCACCTATATTTTAAATAATAATGAACAATGTTCCTCCTTTTGATGTTTGTGCCAAATTTGAAGAGAAGGGATCAATGAAGATTTTTGAATTACATGAAAGTGAGTATAGAAGAGAGAATATGCATAAGTCTAGATGAAAATGAGAGAATTATAGCGAGGAAGATTTTTTTAATAATATGGCACTGAGTCCAATGTTTTCAACATTCTAAATTAGTTATGCGAGTAAATATAGAAGTTGATATAGAAAGTTAGTACTTTCTATATTGGTTCCAGATCAATGTAGAACATTCATTTTCTACATCAACTTTGACTAGAACTAATATACAAAGTCTACTTTACATATTGGTTATGCTACACCTGATGTAGAAAGTATATTTCTTTTCAAAAAACAATAATACAACTACATTGCATGTTTTGTAATATAATATTCCAATTCGAAAACTACAAATACAAAACCAAAAACCAATAAAAAAAAACACAACATTTCATTATTTATATATAAGTGCAATTTTCCTATTACAATGAGTAAACTAAAAACACGTCTACAATTTCTTTATAACGTAGTGATCATGAACCTTTTCTCTTTTGGTTACACAGGCTAAATGTGAGAATTTTGACTACTAATTCTTTTTGTTTTCGTTTAATACAATAACAACACCAATTCTTTCCTCCAAGTTAGTTCGATCTTCTTTCTTTTGTTCTATATTTTTGTTACTATAAATCTTCCACTATGCTTTGAAAGGAAGCTTTAACAGAGATGGGGGAATATTTCCCACACGAGAAGTTTACAGTAAAAGAAATATGAAACAAAAGAGAGAATAAGAGGTAACTTGTAGGAAGGAGCTGACATTCCTATTAAATCAAAGGAAAATAAAAGGAAAAATTAGCAGTCATATTTCTTGCATATGGCCCATGTAACTAGAAAAAAGGTTTGTGGTCTCTTCGTTGTTGTTTGTAGAAGCAATGATTCCTTAAGTGAGTTGACAACAATGTTTTTTTTTTCCCTTTGAGCACACTATTTTGAGTCTTTGAACACACTATTTGAAACCTTTGAACATTACTCTTGCACGTCATTTACAAGAGAGAAAAAGATACAAAACTAGGGTTTGAAAACATTACAAGAGAGAAAAAACATTACTTCATGAAAAAGTAAATAAAATGCATCTTATGAGATTAGGTTTTGAATGAAAGATAAACACATTGATAAAGAACACACACATTTAGAAAAACAAAAATGAGAGATGTATAACGAGAAAACATATTGAAGCCATTCTTATATAAGAAGATAGAGGTCGTTGATGATTTGATTATCTTTTCCTTAAGGTGTCTTGAAACCAAAGAGCAATGGTTTAAAATTGGAGTGAGAATGAAAATATGACACATTTTGAAATAAAAAAAAAAATTATAATGAATTTTGTAAGTTGGGTATACTAAAAATTGATTTAGAAAGTATTTTCTTAGTACAATCCATCAAGAAAATCACTTTCCAGATCGATTCTTAGTATAATCGATTTAGAAAGTCTTGTCAGAAATTTCAAAAATTGAAAGAGCATTAACATTCCTAATCAGTTATACAAAGAACAAATTTGGAAAGTATTTTCTAGATAAAAACCTAACTAATTAGGTTTAGCTTTTTTTAAACTATTTTTATCCGAAAATATGAATCAATACATTCATTTTTGTCTTAGGATATTTAAAATAGATCATGCTTACCTAACCTATGAACATTCCTATAAAACAATTATGTAAATCTTTTAGATAATCATAACTAGCTATAGGCATTTTTTTGTTAGTATAAAAAAATTATATTATCATTTAATAATATATTTGTCATGACTCAATTATTCTCAAAACTTAAACCATTAGATAAAAGCATATAAAAAAATTATATTATATCTCTAATATGAGCCTTACATAAGAGTTTGTCGGACTTGAAGTATGACTAATGAACAACCACCCAGTTAATAAAGATGACAAAGTAGGTTAACCTATCTCAACTAGCCTTTTCTGGCCACTAACTTGTCGATATATGGGATAGTTTGACCCATTTTTTAAAAGTGGATTGTAAATGCAAACTTATCCTATTTTTGCAATGGGTTGGTAGGTCAATCCATGTAAATAACAAAAAAGGAAGAATAACAAAAAATAAAAAATATATTTTTTAAAAAATTGAAAAGGAAAAAAGTGCAAATGAGAGTAAAAGTTGAGGAATAACAAAAATTTAGATTAGTTTGGAATGTTTGAAAGCCTATAATGAATAAATAAACAAAAAATGATCCAATGGGTCAATCTATTGTCTCATCCTTGACCCACCTTAACTTGTGGGTAAGGGCTGAGTTAGGTTGCTAAGTTAATATTTGTAACCTAACATGTGAAAATTGATGGGTTATATATGTTAACTCTGAAAGAAACGATAACACACAAGAAAGGGGTTGAATTGTGTGTTAAAAAGAAAAACTTTTTTGCAAAACTTCATCAGCAAACAAAAAGGCACGAATAAAAGAAATATGAGTAAGGATAAGGAAAAACAAGCACATAAGAAATTTTATATTGGTTCACTCAACTTGAACTACGTCCAGAAGGATTTTTACTAACTAATCTCTTAGTTGCAAGCAAGTATTCTATCAGCCTCTTCAGGCCTTACAATAATGATTAACTTAAGATCATTTAAAAACTCAAGTATTCTTTAATCACCAACCTCTCCAAGCTTTCATAACACAAATAAAATGTTTAAAAGAAATCAACTCACAATGTGAGGATATGAAAGTTTAAGAGCGATTACAAAACTTTGCTAAGCAAGAAGTATGAAATATAAGAGAATTTGTAAGATCATCCAACAGAGAGATTTTGTTTTTGTTCGTTCGTTGCTTAGTTGCTCTACTTGAATCTTCAGACTTGATATATAGTTGAGGTATACAAGCTTTAGTCTTTAGAGACACGTCCTAAAGCTTTGCATGTATGGTTGTGCGTGTTTCGAGTTTGCAGATGAGACAGAAAAATAACTTTTGTTTTTTCACCAAAGTGGGAGGTGCAGTTCTACGTTTCAGAATTGCTTTTTCTGAACATTCCTTTCCGGTTTGGCAACTTGATAAGTTGACTTACTTTTCTGCAAAGCTTTACTTATATACAAAAATATATCTTCTTTTCATTTAATGTGAGATATTTGAATGTTGGATCTCATAAGAAAAGAATAAAATATTAGTTTCAAGGCGTACAAGAATAAACCAATTGAAACATTAAAACTTAGTTGAATTTTAAGACATCTCAAGTTAGACATCGAATGATTTTCGCAAAGAGCGCATATGTTTAAATAAAGTAATTGGACACTTGGTACAAAGTGACGCATTGGACGCTAGATTTCATAAAACATCATTGGATGCTTTCAAAAGCTTTTTACTATATAGCGATATTTAAAAGATTAATTAAGAGCAAATATTTAAGAACTCTAAAATTTAATAACTTTTGTTATTTTCAAAACTTTGAGGGATTAGACGCTTTATACATCTTTGGTTCCAACAAACTCAACAAGTTTAAGCCATTTTGCTTACTTTACTAATTATGTGAATAAAAATGGGTTTAGTATGAACTTAAGAGAGAGGGTGAATTGAGTACTTCAAAAACTTTTTCGATAAGAAATTCATTCCCCTTTAAAACTTTTTTAAAAACAGTTTGCAAAAAACCTTTTTGCCTCTCGTTCCCAATGGATTGTTAATAAAAAGTTCCCTTTGAGGTTACAATAGGATACTTAGAGTATACATTTAACCTCCAACACAATGTTCTAATGCAATGTCCATGTATGGTGTCTCAATCTAATGCATATGTCTCTCTAATGATGATATAAAATGAAATAAATGAACAATTCAAATCATAAGCAGTTGTATGACAACAAATTTATCAAAACACAAACACAATATCATCAATATCAAAACCCAATATCAATATCCAATGAATCTTGATCAATACAAGTTAATATATCCAAGAATCAATTCAATTGAATCAATAACAATGAAAAAAAATTGAAATGTAAAGAGTTTAGAATTTAGAAAAGATAGCACCATTGATTTTATATTGGTTTACTCTCTACCACTAAGAGCTACATTTAATCTCCATTCCCTAATCAATTTGATTGAGATTTTCCACTGTATCATCAATTGTATAATCAAGGTACTTCACTTGACATTCTTGGGATACCGCATCTAATGACCCAACTCTTTCTAAAGGATTCCACACCTTAGAATGCTTGAATTCCTCTTCAAAACTTGAAATATTGATTAAATCACAAGAAGTACCAAAAATCCTTGAAACAATCTTCAAGAAATCAATGAGAGCAATTAAGAATTGATTTTGACATAGTTTTCCCACTGTAAACTAGTAATTTTATGCTATTTTTCAGTTAAAAATAGACCCTTTTTATAAGAAATGAATGAGCTTCAAAATGGGTCTCTACATAGAGTAATTGATTACTCTCAAACATTTGAGCAAGCAAGGTTCTACATGATTACAATTAATAACAAAGTCTAAGGAGGATTGGAATACCATCGTAGCTTTCTCAATAACAATATTTTCCTCTTCTTCTTCCCTTAATTCAGCAGCTTAACGTTGTTTCCTTCTTCCTTCTCAGTTTAGTAGCTTAATAGTATCTCCCTTTTTTCTTCACTCTACCAACAGTCAGTAGCCTCCTTCTATTCCTCTCTTTCCTTTATATATAGGCAAAGGCTGTAACTGCCTCTAGTTCTCGACCTTTCCCTTTTCCTTTTATTTGCTTGTTCTTTTTTTCTTCTGTTTTCTTTTTTGTTTTCTCTTTTTAGTTAACTATGGGCTGATTCACTTAGTATTTTGGTTCACTTTTTATTTAATTCATTATTATTATATTTTTAATTTTGTTATTTAATTTCAAATATTATTATATAAACTATTCGGAAAAAATTGGGTGTTCACAATAACTTAAACAAAGTTACAAGTATTCTTTTATCTAAGCCTTTTCAAGCTTAACTCAAGTAGTATTTCACCTGCCTCTCCAAGCAAACACCAAAGTATTCTTTGATACAAAGCCTCTTCAAGCTTCCACCAATTTCACAAAGAAATGGTTTAGGGGTAAGGTATCAAACTTAGATTGCGTCTTATCAGATGGATATACACTAAAGCTCAAAAAGTTACAAGTATTATCTAAGACACTCTTTTTCAGAAGAAGTATTTTAAGAACATAATAGAGCTAAGCACTAAAGTGAATGAGAGAAAAAAAAAATTCAACAAGTATTTTGTGCTTTAACATAGGTCTTCTCTTTTATTTATAGTGCTATCCAAAAGTGTCTGTTGTGAGTGCTTTTAGAAACATTCTTTGTCTGTTGATGTATAAAGAAGAAAGTGTACGTTGGAGCATTAAATGTTACATTTAATGCTATTCACCAACTAATCACACTAATAAGATAAAGCAGTCTACTTATCTTGCTTTTCTCGTACTAAATCTTATTGCAGTAGACATATTTGCTTTTTAGTACTGACAAGTGTACTAAAGTTTCTTCTTTTCTGCAAAAAGCTATATCTTTTTAGAGAGTGGTATGTTGATATCTTCTTTTACTAGAAAGTAGGTATGTGAACTTTAAGACGAGGATCGTTCTTGTGTAAAAGCTACGAAAACAACTTTTGGTTCAATAACTCGCTATAATTCGTTTATGAGGGTTAATCAACATAAATCAAAAGCGTGCGATCAGATGATTTAATAAACATTAGTCTGTTTGTTATAATCAAATCAAAATGAGGATTTTATAATTATCCTTTCTCTTAACACAACTCTTTGGAGTAATTGATTACTACCCTATGCAATTTATTACTACTCACAGAAAATTGAATTCCCAGCTCTTTAGAGTAATTAATTACCACATCAACTAATTCATTACTTCAACTACAAAAAGTAGCATAAAGATAATCTATTATTGGATGTGACACTTAGAGAATACTATCAAATTACTCAAAGAATACTCATGAGTTGCTTAGCCCAAAAGATCATTATAAAAGAGATCATGAGCTTCAAAATAATTTTCACAAATATGTTATGAAAACTCATATTTAGGGGAACTCATGCCAATGCCATCAAAGATAAATGAAGATAAGTACATCTACTCAAATATAAGAACTCGGGGGCACTCAAAGTTCAACAAAAGAGATAAAACAAATTACAACTCAAGCAGAATACAATGTAAGTGGAAATATAAAGGTGAAACATCAAAACTAAAGACTCAATCAAATATGATATGCGAAAGCTTAAGAGACAATATCATTCATCCTCTCTATAAATTAGTGTTGAAATTAAACTTTTTATTACAAACATAAAGGCAATAATGGAAAACTCTAAACCTCTTTATTTGTCACCTCTTTCTTGGTTGTAGAGGCTCTATTATCATATTATGAATCGATTTTCCCAAAAGTTTAAATAAATATGTGAAAATACATGAATATTTTTATATTATACATCTAACAATATTATTCTATTATTTATAAGTTTAATAATATATAAAATTTTAAAATTTTTGAATAATATATTATTATACATTAATTATTCATTAAACTTAAATTCTTTTATTTAACATAAAAATGTATAAAATTGGTTGAACTAGGTTTGAAATACATATTTTTCTTAAGATTTTTTACATATGAAAGGTTGAATAAAGTTAGAGTGACTATGATAAAGGCAATATCTACCCAATCAAATTTGGTGTAATCACTTTTTTAATGCATTCACACAGTCAGATTATGACTGTTAGATGAAAATCAGATAGTTCATATTTCAAATGTGTATTTTAAGTTTGATTTGTGGAGAAAAAATATGAATAATTCGATCATCATCTGACAATTTCGAGTTACTTTTGTAAAAGGCACGAACTTTTGTCTTCTCCACATGGCTCCCGAATGAGTCTTTTTTTTTTTTGTGGACTCTAAACGAACGTGGACCAACTAAACCTGGGCCAATAAATCTTTTTTGTTTTGTTTTGTAAATCCAAATTGTTTTCCCTAAATAGTTGAAAGAGAGTGAGGTTTAGACTTTGGTTGTTTGTTGAGAGATTGACACGTGGCAAAAATTTCCATTTGTGCTCCCTTCTTTTGTATATAGTATAGATTCCAAGCACATGGCTCCATGCATAGCTCATAATGACAATTTATTTTAATTAATTCATTGATTTAATTTAATATATTACTTTATTTTTTGTATTTATGCGTTACATGTATATATATATGAAATTAATAAATTATAACTTGTTAATTATGTATTAATAACTTGATATTATTTTAGTCATTTGATATTAAAAAATAGAGTGTTATAATTTATTTTAAAAAGATTACATTACCTATTTAATCAGCTAAATAATTTTTATATCAATTTCATCACTTAAAGATATAGGATATTAAATAATTTTTAAAAAATAAAAATAATCTTCTTTTCTTTCGTCTCTTTTTTTTTTGGTGAATCTTCTTTTGTCTTTTAATATTTGACTTACTTGATATCACAAAAATTTGAAAGATCAAATTAATGTCAAGTGGATCTTATAAAGACTAAATTAAATTATTATTTTAGATTAAATGAATTTGTTAGTTTCTGAATTATGTGATAATTTCCAAATAGATTCTTTTTCTTTAAAAAATTATAATTAGGTCTTGGAATATATAAATCACTTTTAATTAAATCACTTGATTAGGATTTTGTTAGAACTTTGTCAATCTAGATGAAATACAAGTACTTATTTTTTTTTTAAATAACTTAAAAACCTATTATGTAAGTAAACTCGTGACTTGATCCCAATAACTATTTAAAAATTTTTCAAATACGTCTTTATGCTTTAACATGAATCAAGAATATTTCGTCTAATTAATTTGATAAAACCCTAATAAAATGTAATCCAGGGATCCAACTAAAATGATTCATAAATTTAAAGATCCAATTACAAACCTTTAAAGTATATATATACTCCTTTAAAAATTTCTAAATAATTCAAGAATTAATAGTTTGATTTAATTTTTAATTTTAAAAAATTAAACTATTCAAATTTAAATTAAATAATTTTGCACACATTATACTTTCTTCATTTTTTTAGCATGGACATTATTTATTTCCTATATATAAAATTAAGAATAATTTAATTTCTTAGTGTAGATTTCTTATAGAATGACACATATTTTGCTTAATTTATTTAAAAAATTATTTGAATTTTTAAAAAACAATCATTTATATTTTACATCTTAAAATATTTCTTAATATATTTTCTCATAATTTATATTTTTAAAATTTACTTAAATCTAAAAAGCAATTATATAATATACGACACTGTAATTTGTCTGTGTATATATATAAATTAAAGATGATACTCTACTATAACTGATCTTTACCCATTTTGGCTATAGGAGAGAGTTTAATTTTAATATGTTATCGATGTAAAGAGTTTTTATACTATTAATTAATTAAAGATAATTATAAATATAATTTTAAAATTAATTATTATAAAGTTAATAATTTAACCACTCATAATAGTTTATAATTAAAAAAAGTGTTTTATTCTCAAGTCTTTCTAATTAAATCAATTAACTATATTATAAAATTAAGTCTTCTGAAGCCACATGTCACATTTTGGAAAAAATTTCTCCCATTCAACCACTTTCTTCCAGTGTTTTAAAAACCAAATTAGTCATCGACTAGGTCAAGGCATTGGGTCACTGGGTCAATGGTTGAACCGGTGGGTCAATAATTGAACTGCATGACCCAATCTCTATTAGAAAAATTAAAAATATTCATGACGTACAAATTTCCTACCTATAAATTTTTATACCTAGTTGTCTGTGGACTACTTTTGCTAGCAAGTTCACTACTTTCCAATTGTTCCTAACAAATTAATAATAACATACAATTTTTAATCTTTCCAATATTTCCAAATTAGCAATCTGTATCCATGAAAGCCAAATCTCGTTCAAGTATTCAAGTTCAACACATGTTTACAAGTGTAGACTGTAGGAAGCAAACCTTGTAGGTGCGACCTTGAGACTTGAGTGCAAGTGTTCGTCAAAGAGAGAAAGTGAGAAACAGAGACGCACGAACACGACGCTGTGCAGGGATGAATGCGTAGGGAAGAGAGAAAGTGAGAAATAGAGACGCGTAGGTTATGCAGGGAGGATGACTCTTTGACGACATTCATGTCACTGCAGGGATGACGACTCTCCGACGAGACTACCTTTTCTGACGATATTCACACTGCTAGAGGTCTTGGACGCGGTTTTGCGATGTGAGCAAAAGAGTTTTTGGAGTCTGGAAGTGGCCTCTAATTTGAGCATCTAATTCTAATTTGGGATTTTGGGTATTGAATAGCAAAACGACATTGTTTTGTTCATTTTTTAAAATAAATTAAAAAAATAAATTACATTAGATTGATCCGAGTCGCCCAAAATCAGGGATCAATGGTTGGACCACAAAACCGATTGGTTCATATCGGTTTGCACTAAGTCGATGGCACACCTGATCCAATTACCAGCTCGGACTAGTTATACCATCAATTTCTGGTTTGAACTAGTTTTTAAAACATTGCTCTCTTCTTTTTCATTTTTTTTATTTTCTGAAATTTGCGCAATGTACCATCTTGTCTTTTTGTTTCTCACTGTTCTCATGCTTTCCTTCTCCCTTTTTACTTCATTTTTTGGTTTTTTGAATTTCAAATCTCATTCTCTTCTTTACATATCACTTTTCAATTTTCAAATTTCTGCACAGTGCCTTCTCTATAGTACACCCTTAAAGGTTCAATTTTTTTTTACCTTAGAGGGTAAAAAAAATAAAATACTGAAATGGGTATTTTTTTTAAAAATTACCAAACTAAAGTAAGTCGTGTTTACCAAACACGACTTTTGAATTTGAAGTCGTGTTTACTAAACATAACTTCTGAATTTTACCACTTTTTAAAGAAGTCGTGTTTGACAACTGAGACTTTAGTATTTTTTTTTTTTTTTTAACTTGAACAGAAGTCATATTTCCAAAATAAAACTTCTCTTTTTTTTTGTTGAAGTTGTACTTTGTATATACAACTTTATTTTTTATTTTTTTATTTGTTTTTGTTGAAGTCGTATTTTACAAAAAAGACTTTATATATATATATATATATATATATATATATATATATATATATATATATATATTATTGAATTTGTGTTTCATAACCACAACTTTAATTTTATTTTATTTTTTCAACGAAGTGTCATTTGCCAAATGACACTTCATGTTAAAATCTCATTTGGCAATACGACTTGAGTCTTTGGGATGAAGTCTCATTTGGCAAATGAGACTTTATGTTGAAGTCTCATTTGAAAAACACAACTTCTATAAAAAAATAAAATAAAATTATCATATTAAAATTTAGAAAAATGAAGTCATACATACGAGCTATGTGAACACTCAATTTTATCCAAGTAATACATATAATAAAAAAATTGATTAAGTAATAACAACAACAACAACAACAACAACAACAACAAAAAGGTTTGTTATATAAGTTTTTTTGTGCTTATTGGGTCAAAGGCCCAGAAAAGGAAAGGAAGTCCAAAATAATAAGTTTTCTTTTTCTTTTTATGCTTGTTGGGCTAAAAAGTCTTAGGCTCGTAGTTAACTAAAAAAGTATGAATAAATAGGTTTTCTTGTTGGGCCAAATAGCATATCAAGCCCATAAGTCACCTAAAAAAAAGAGACAAATAGAAAATAAAAGAGAATTGAATAAAAGTTAGAGAGTTTTTATTTTAGGGCCTATCAGATGAAAAAACATTGGGCCAGACTATACCCATTATTAATGAAAGAAAGCAAAAGAATTAGAAAATAAAAGCAGCACGGGAAAGGTGCTAGAATGGTTGGCACTTATAAATAGAACAAAATTGAAGAAAAAGGGGTTACGGTGAAGGAAATTACAAAGGTTCTGGGGGAATTGAAAAAGAGAGGGACATCAGTCATTGAAGAAGAACATTGAAATACTCCCTTATTCTCTCACACTTTGGTAGATAACAATGTCAAACTCTGTACGCTGGTTGCTATTCATTGTTCATGATTGTTGTATGTTTCTTTGTATCCATTCAGATATATCTTGTAACAACCCACTGTTGTTACAGTACTACATTACAACTTCATACATTAACATTATATGAAATAATAGAGATTAAGTACTTCCATGGTGTCATTAATACTATAAAATATATACAAGATATGAAATCATATGGCATACGCGCCAAGTAATACAACTCAAGGGAGAGGGATACAAAAAGAAACTCCCTACAACCGGTTATACTATACAACATATACAGAAACTATCAAAAAGGTCACCCGACAAGGGCCTTTTAACATCTCCAGTTGAGACCCCGATCATTCGCTGTGAGAAGCTGGGTCTGCTGACGCTTCACCCTCTGCTCTCACACCAAAAGATGTGATCATCACAGTCACAACAACGTACAACAACAACTAGCAACAACGACAATCACAATAAAACAAACAGCAAGGTAAGGGTAAGCTTACGAAACAAAAACAACATATAATATATAAAAGTTCATCATTCATTTCATAAAACCATTAACATACTAATATGAATTTCAATTCACAAAATAATGAGTTTCCATAACATTATTACACAACACACCATGCTTTTAGCACCAACTTGTCAATGCATGAATGATACAATTCTCGAGAGATTTACTACATCTTGGGTGATCAGCCAAGTCTTACCCCCCCTATCGTGGGCTTCCAAGCACCATTCAGGGATTGCCAAAACTCTAATCTACGGATAAGCTTAGTGGTTTGTCGAGATAACTGTATGTGGGTGGTGGCTTACCGCAACACAAGGCCTGCACCGCCTTGGCCCCCTGCAGAATTGTCCATCCACTCATCCCCGAGGCCCACTTTTCCAATCTCACGTCTTATCCAGGCACTAGGTTGGAGGCCCGTCTGAACCGCAACTCCTGTTAACTAGCCAACTTACATGCCTACCCATACACGACTTGAGGCCTGCACAACCTCAGCTAACAACATATGCATGCAAATGCATGTATCACCACAAATCATCATATATATATATATATATATATATATATATATATATATGTATGTATGTATGTATGTATGTATGTATGTATGTATATGTATGTAGCAACATACCACCATGTGGCCTACTCTGCACCACCTGTGGTCCAACAATCACTACCAACTCCATGCCGGCCCATTCTAGCCCCATGCATGGTCAATAGGTAAGGCTCTATTCAAGCAGCACATACCTTGTGAGAAGTCTCACACGTCACAGGTGAGGTCCTATCTAAGCAACTTGCACCCTCTATAAGAGGTCTCACTACTACAACACAACATAACCAGTGGAGGTTCTATCCAAGTCACCTTCCACCCAACTACTACTTTCCAACAAAACTCTCACATATCATAACAAAATATCATGTTTGCTTAGCGATCCATATGCTCGCTTAGCGAGTACCTTCCACACAAAAAGCATACTTTCCCTCTCGAAGGTTCTCGCTCAACGAGTAAAAGCCCCGCTTAGTGAACTTAACTCTAGAGATTACCTTTCCTCTGTACCCAAGGTTCTCGCTTAACGACAACAGGGGTTGCTCAATGAATTCAAACCTCTTGTTCACATTTCACTCAGTAAGTATAAGTCTAGCTCAACGATCTGCCATCCAGAAAGCAACCCAACTCCTAGACAACTACTCGCCTAGCGAACATATTTTTCACTCAACGAGAGACTTTTAACAAAGAGCAACAAATCTCCAGGTCTCCAAATAGCTCAATGAGCACAGATTCCGCTCAGCAAATCCCTTTTGAGCACTTTGGAACACTCACCCCTCGCCTAGCGAGAATTATACTCACTTAGCGAGCCACTTTTTGAAAAATTTCCAGAATTCTTATGATCACTCGCTCAGCAAATTGATCATCGCTCAACAAGTCTCCTATTTTCGTTACTTACTCATCGCAACTCGAGAACATTCGCTCAGCGACACGATGGGTCGCTCAGTGAGCTCCAACCCGACAACCTCACTCAAGTCTCTAGGGCATTCTCACTCAACGAGAGCCCTTAGTTGCTTAACAACTATCAGATAACAGAACTCGAAACTCTCTTCGAACAAAACCCAAAATCTAGCTTTTATATTCATCCTTACTCTAATTTAGCTCAACTAGAGACAGACAACTTCACACAGCATTCTACAAGATTATATTCAACCAATTTTACAAACAGCACAATATCAATCAACAAATTATCAAAATATAAGAGAAAAAACCCATTTCTCAAGCAAGGTTCCACAAAACTCAATTTAATTTAGATTTCAACACCAATCCAAACCATAGTCATACTTAACAACCATTCTATAACAAATGTACAGTCAAAGTAAGTTTCTCTTACCTCTAGAAGCTTCCATGTCTAAATTTGGTTCCTTGAGAATATGGTTTTCTTGAGCCAAATCTTCAAAGGATTAGTCCTCCTCATACAGAAACATTGAATTAGTGCTTAGAAATCTTTCTACACCCTTGATAGGTTTGAGAGATTTAGAGAGATAAAGGGAGATGTTGTATAGCACAAAGATAACATAAGAAGGGGGGTTGAATTGTGTTATAGCAAATTTTCGCAAAACCTTTTTTGAGATGTATCGTTTGAAGGGTATGATCAAAGAAGTTTTCAAAGACGTTTTATAAAACAGACGAATATTAAAACTAAGCAAAGCAAACTGAAAGGCACACAACATTTATACTAGTTCGTCTCACCCCAGAGACTACGTCCAATTCTTGGCAACAACCAAGTTCCATTAACTTTTTCAAGTTACAAGTATTCTTTCCACAAGCCTCTTCAAGCTTAACCCAAGTAGTCTTTTACTTGCCTCTCCAAGCAATAACCTAAGTATTCTTTGAATCAAAGCCTCTTCAGGCTTCAACCAATCTCATTAAGAAAAGGTTTACGTGTGAGTTACCTCACTGGGTTTAACGTCTTAACAGAAAAATATACAATGAAGTACAAAACAAATTTTACAATCAGAATATACAAGAGCCTTTTCTTTTCTTAAAGAAGATATGATTTTTCAGAATCAGTAGTGACTATGACAACAACAACAACTATTCGAAAGAGGTCTCTTCTTCTATTTATAGGCTTTTCCAAAAGTATCTGTTGAATGCTTTGCAGAAGACGGCCTTCGTCTGATGAGGTGAGTCGTTGGAGCATTAAATGTAACATTTAATGCCTTTCACCAACTTGCCATATATTAAGATAAAGCAATTTGCTTATCTTTTCTATTCTTGTACTCAATCTTGAAGCAGTTGTCATGTCTACTTTCCCGTTCTGACATTCGCACACATATTCCTTCTTTTTCGCTGACTTTTCTCGAGAGTAGGTATATAGGCTTTATGAGTTTCGAGGTAGTTTACGCTCTAATTGATTTGCAAATCATTTTTAGAATGGTGTCATCGTCTGTAAGATCTGTTACTGATATAGTCAAAGGTGAAAGACGATATATATATTTTTAAAGATATCAGACGATTGCTTATTACAGATGACCAGATGATTGCATAAAAACATATATTTTAACTGTTTTTTATTATCAAAATATTTGAGGGTTATAAATTCGTCATTTGTCTTGACAGATGTAGAGAAGAGAGAGAAGGGAAATGAGAGAAAAATGAGAGGAATGCTCTCTCTCTCTCTCTCTCTCTCCCTCCCTTTTTTATAATTTAAACCCTTCGGAGCACTCACATGGATTTCGGGCTAATTGAGGCTCATAACTCATCTAACCACTCCCCATGGTTCGTAACTGGTCCAACTCAACTATTTTCCCTCAATAACCCAAAATCACACCAACCAAACACCTAATTGGCTCAAGCACATATCTCAAGTTCCCTAAATTCAAACCGAAATTTCTAAATAAACAATGTCAGACCATCACCATGCACAATAAATTATACACAACAACAATTCATTTATTTCTTTTAATTACTTAAATTACATATCTAATTCCACTTTTAGTTATCAAAACACTAAATCATACATTAAGAAAACACAACATTACATATTTACTGTTGAAACATTGCTTGGTGCTTGTATGCTTAATCTTTCTCTTATAGATGATTGCTTTTGTGGTGGAGTTTCTCCTTAATAATATATCTTACTAGAAACAATAGAAAAATCAAGTTTCATTCATAGTTAATAACATTCTTCTCAATTTTACACCAAATCATTAAATTCTGCACACATATTAGACCCTTATTGTCTCATAAACCTGCGTCTCATATTAATTCTTACATAGATCCAGAATATGTATCTGTATTAAAAAAAAAAAGGTAAAAATGAAATTAAGAACAAAAGAACGAGAAGAATGAGATCACGACGTGAAGCTGCTTCTAAGGCGAATGAGCAATGGTGCTCTCTCGAATAACACTTCATCGCTGCCATGGACCACCGCACTGTCACCGGAGAACGACACGACTACCACCATGAGCCCGTGCTCAAATGCACTGTGTCGTTAAGCACTATGACGACATTGCGCCACCACGACAGGATTTGCCGTCGACAGCCACATGTTTGCGAATTGTCACCATCGCATCAGCAGCCGCGACAGCCTCACGTCATCTTCGTTGCTCTCACGACAGAGGGGAGTTGTGTGGCGCCTTTGGAGATATTTGGTTAAAAGTGAAAATGAGAGGGCTTGTTGGGTATTCCCCCTTTCAGTGGAGTATTGGGCCTGGCTTATTGGCAAAAATCTAGTTTCTATAAAAAAAAAAAAAAAGGAATGAGACCCCTTGTCTGTTACCTTTATGGGCCTAGCCCAGTTTTATATTGTTTCTAATAAAATGGCCAAAAACAAAGCAAGGTTTTCTTTTGTTAGTATTATTCCTTTTTTTTAAATAATAATATATATAATAAAATAATTCTTAATCTTTTATTCAGGAATAAAAATTACTAAACTTGATTATAACCATTTTGGATGCACTTCTTATTGGACATTATTTAAGTTTTAAATAATTAATGATAACCATTTGAGATGCACTTCTTATTTGGTTATCATTTTTTTAAATATATAATACGTACAACATATTAATTAATAAAAAGAGACTTAATGATAGTTATTTTGGATGCACTTCCTATTTGACTATTATAAAAAAAATCTTAAAAGGTACAATGATAACCATGTTGGATACACTTCTTAGTTGGTTATTGTAAAAGCCTTTTAATTTAAAATTCTAATTTTTTTTAACAAACTTTTCTTTAATAAAAGTTTTAGTAATATTTATTTTGGATGCACTTCCTATTTAGGTATTTCAAAAACTTTAAAAGGTATATTGGTGACCATTTTGGATACATTTCCTATTTGGTTATCAAGTAAGCCTTTTAAAGATTAAAATAAAAAAACAATCAACCAACAAAATGATTTTCTACAGAGAACTACGCGAGTCTAAGTTCCTCATTGCACCAGAGGATACATAGGAGTAGGGACCCACTCTTGTCGATCTTAAAACCTTAAATAATAACAATCCTTTATTAAAAAAATATAATAATCTTTTTTAAGCAAGAGATAAAACATTCACACATTAGGAAAAAGGGTAACCATCTTCTGATGGACGTCGTAGGGTGTTAGCACCTTCCCTACACATAACCAACTCTTAAATCCATTTCTTGGTTCAAGACCACTTTCTCTTGGGGGTTTTCTACGTGTTTACCCTTAATAAACCATAGTGGCAACTCTTCTGTCTTATTTCTTCTTTCACCGACCCGTCGTGACCCTGATTACAACAACTAGTGACTCTATTGGGGACTTATAGAGAGTTGAGCCTTTTTATCTTGTTGTGTGAAGTTTTTTCCTCTTGCTTATTTATTTATTCATTCATTCATTTATTTTTATTCCTTTTATTTGATTGTAAAACCCTAGGGTAGGAGACATGTTATGTTTATATTGTATTTGTTGCTTGTTTTGCAAGTTGGGTAGTTTAAGGTTTGCTACTTTCACACACTTCACCTACATTTTCCACACACTCATGAGTAAGGTCCTACACCCGAGCCAGAGTGCTGCTTGAGATAGGTAAGAGGCGATTAGTGGTAGCCATTTTGGATAGACTTCTTATTTGGTTATCATGAAAGTCTCATCTAGAGCATGACTCTATTCATGGATGCTTACATTTTGGATGCACTTCCTATTTGTGGTCACATTTCGATGTGAGTATGGAGCTCTAGAGACCAAGAAACCTTTAGACATAGATTGACCACCTTGATGTAAGGATCATTTGTTAGAAAATCCTTTTAAACCCATTAAGCATGGATCTTTTGGTCCTAGTAAACCTATTTAAGACACTACGAGGCATCCTTATGCTATTTCTTCCTTATATTTTTGCATGTGCTACATTAAAGTTTAGTCTCATTTATCTTGAAAAAAAAGAATAAAAAATAATGCCATGCACAAACATGCATTTTTCTTTTTGTACATGCATCTCATATGTTTCTTTTATCGTCATTCATTCTTACAACATTTTTGCATTAGGTAGGTTCATTGAAGAATCTGAGAAGTCAAGATTTGATCAAAAGTGTACTTGGGTAGAAGGAAGTGTTGAAACCAAAGACGTATGAAGCGTCTAGTCCCTCAAATTTTGAAGATAACAAACTTGTTAAGTTTTAAGTCCTTGTTGAAGAAATGTTTTTTTCAGCGTCCAAAACCGTGGCATCCAACGTGCCAGTTTTATTAAGCGTCCAATAAACTCGTTATAACGACCATTCATAGTAAGTCTTTCTTTCCAACGATTAAGTGCTTAAAGCTTAGACTCACGTACAAGGCTCGTCCAAGCATAAGTTTTTTTTAAAAAACGTCTAAGTGTTTTAAAACTAGTCCAATCTATGGGTCTTTCATATATATCTCGAGACTAATGCCTTACCTTTAAGAGATATAACGTTCAAATATTTTAAGCATTAATTAAAAGACAGATACATATTAGTATAATCATAGTGTTGCAGAAAAAGAAAGTCAACTTATCAAGTTGCCAAGCCGAATAAGGAATGATCAGAAAAGTAGCCCTCCGATGTAGTTATGCACTTTCTGTTTTAGTGTAAGAAAAAAAAAGCACTCCACTGTCTTGTCTAATAGCTCGATACATGCGCACTTTCTTGAAGATTGGAGTTTACTTTCTCAACTGCTCTTTTCTACAAAGGATATATATATACCAGCTCAAGAAAGAAGAGAGTAGTGACAGAAAAAAAAAGAAGAAGAAGTATGAAGCATATATGAGAAGAACTTTTACGTTCACCAGACTACTTCGAAGTCTTTTGAAAAGAAATTTACCTTGTACTAAAACTTTCATATCCTCACTTCGTGAGTTGAACTCTTTGTATACAACTATTTTCTATCGTGAAAGCCTGAAGAGGCTTAGTGAAAAAGAATACTTGGGTGGTTAAGCAATTTGGGTTGATTGTGTTGTAAAGCCTGAAGAGGCAGTGAAGAATACTTGTTGTATAACCTAAGGTTAGTTAGTGAACACCTTCTGGATGAAGGGACTGGACGTAGCTCAAGGTTGAGTGAACCAGTATAAAAACTCTATGTCTTTGTCCTCTCTCATCCCTCTTTAACCGTCTTTCAAACTCGTTTTTAAAAAGAGGTTAAAAATTTTTTAAATGCACAATTTAATCCCCTTTCTTGTGTGCTTCTTGTTATTTCAATTGGTATCAAAGCTCGGCCTCTTTGGGTTGAGCATTTAATAGTGCAGGGGTAAAAAGATCCTGAGCGTATATGGATAACGAAGGACAAGCTGTAAACAAACCACTTGTGACATCCAATCACATTGACCTTTATTCCTACAATTTATTAGATTTATTTTGGTTAAATTGTGAGAGATTTGTTTTTTACTTTAATTATGAAAAAAAATATTTTTCAAAGTAATTCTGAAATTATAAAACAACATATGATCAAGGGAGATGTAAACATCATACATTCCAATGATAAACATACATCACTGTTATCAATATGATTATTTTAAACCTCGTTATAGAATAAATACATAACCAGAGAAATAAATAATTACTCTTCAAAAAGGACTTAAGTCAAAGCGGTGACTATACACAATCCCACCCTTATCCTAGAACAGAACATAAAGTGTATACAAAAGTTATGATAATTCTTCAATGGCGTCACCTTCCTTTGAATTCTTCCTGATCTTAGTATCGTTGACGTCAGCATCCTCTATCTTCATAATATGTCACGAACACATATACAGAGAAAAGAAACAGAAAGAAAGAAACAAAGCAAAGGCGTGAGAATATATATAACCTCAAATCATTTTCACAAAAAGTTTGTAGGACCAACCTACAACCTATAAAGCAAACAAGTTGTTGGCAAACAAATACAATGGGGAATTTAGGATCTGACCTTAGTTATCATGAAACAACCCAAACTTTCACAATACGTATGGACCCATACCCCCGCTGATGATTATTATCAATCATCATCTATCTTGGGAAGTGACTGGGAGCTCATATTCCCCTCATTATGGTATCAACATCATCATCATCATTTTTCTCGAGACGAGTGCGTAGCTCCTTAGGGGGTATACACACTACACCAATCCCGGTGATGCTGAACAGGTGTCAGGGTTATCAAGTTAGTTACGTGATTGTCTCGACATCCAGGAAGCTACCCTGACCATAGGACTTTCACAACTCAATACCAGTACCCTCTAGACCTTATTAGTGGTTCCTGCCTTCATCTCACAGTGTACCAAACTATAACTTTCCATTCCACAAGCACACATGCTTTCACAGCATGGTCATCAATTCAATAGACTCATCATATTTCATCATTGCATGTCAGACTCAACAATATTTTACACAATAACACTTCATAATATCTGGTAAAAACTCAATAATACTTTACACAATTTTTCTCCGAAATATCCGGTAGAGTTTTCTCTACAATTTGGTATTCAACTACCAATACCTTTTGAGTAGGTATTGTCACAGACTTCAAGAACACAAATATCTCAACTCATTAATCACAAATTAATTTAAATAATTTAATATAAATCTTTTAACCTTTTATAAAATTTATAAGTTAAAATACATAACTTATTTTATTTTCTTTTTACTTCTAGTTTGTTTTAGTACATATATCTTTTTAGATTTTGGTATTAAAAAATTTTATTCAATAATTTCCAAAATGATCTTTATAAATCGAATATAAAATTCTATTAGATTAAAATATATCAAAACAGTTTTATAATTATATATATTTATAAAAATATACTTCTTTTATCAGAATTTTATACGCATAAATATATATAACTTATAAAACTGATTTTTTTTTATTTAAAACTATCTTATTTAGATAATAATATGTGAAACTATTTTACTTATATAATATTAAATTATAATGCAGTATTTACTTTTACTGAAACAGGATAATATTTGTATATTATAAAACTGAAATATATGTTTAAACTTTTCGAAAACAGAATATATATATACATATTATTATTATTTTTATAGAAACTGCATATGCTTTTATTTTATAATATCATAAATAAATTTATTTTTATCATATACTCGTTACAACATTCTAAATACACACACACACACACACACACACACACACATATATATATATATTACAAACTTTAAATATATATATACTTATATGTAAAAAAAAATTTTAACGTGTATATAAATATTTGCTTTTAATGAATAATCAGTATATTAAGACACTGTTTTAATAATTTTTCAACATATCCAAATACTTATTAACAGTATATAATTATTAACAGTATATAATCAGTATACACTTATTAAGATACTGTTTTAAATACTGTTAACCAATTTGAATAAATATATTAACAGTTTATAATTATTTATATCTGTAACTAAATAAATTTTATTTTTTCCAGAATAATAACTAATAATAATAATAATAATGGTCAACTATAAATTTTTTCTCTTCTTTGTATCTATGAAAAACCGGAAATCATGTCTGGAGAATAAACCATGTTTTTAACAATATAAATATCATAAAGTAATTTATAATGATAATAAACAACATCAACACCACATAACCACAATAAATCTCAACATTAATAATAATAATAATAATAGAAACCATATAAATTATCCAACACAATAAACCATCACAAGATCATCATATAAAATATATAACCATAGAAATTATCATGAACAACATATACAAATAATAAGAAAAAATAGAAACTAAATGAGATTTGGGAGCCAAATCTTTCCCACAAGCTTTTGTGTAAATAAAATAGAGAGGTTAATCCCCACTCCCCTCTTACCTCAAGAAGCTTTGACAAGGAATAGGAGAAGGATTTTTGATGGTGATCTCCAAGCAACAACACTAAGAAGCAAGCCTTTAGCCTCCAAACCAATAAACTAACAAGAGATTTGTGTTTTTAGGTGATCAAAATTGAAAAGTGTGAGAGAGGAAGGGCAGAGTTGATTGTGCAGCAGAGAGAAAGATGGAGAGGAGAGTGAAAAATGGTTGAATGGTTGCAAGTTAAATAGGATAAGTGATAGAAATTTGTGGTTAATAATTTTTACAATTTGTAATTATATTTAATTAAAAAATTATGATATTATCCATTTGAAACTTCCAGGCTGCCACCTCCTTAAAACTAGCGTGAGAATGCAGCAATAATTTACCCAATATTTTCCAATTATTTTTAAATATAAATTAGGTGTAAAATAGTTTAATTATATATTAATTAGAATAATTTAATTTGGGCTTTTATAAAATGGTTTTGGGCTTCCATGGGGCTGCAATGTCCAAGCCAGTAAAATAGATTTTTATAAATATTTTTTTATAAAATTTTATTAATTATATAATTATTTATAATTATTTATGTAAAAATGCTAAATAATTGTTTAATAAATCATTTTTATATCAAATAATTTCCATTTTCATAAACTTTAAAACTTTTACCTTTAAATAAAATTTTTCTAATTAGAATAGACATATTATTATATTTTTTTCAAAATTTTTATGAGTCAAAAGTCTCTAATTGGTTTTTTGTAGTCAATCAAGGGCATTTTGGTTATTTTACACAAACAAATTTAATTAATTT
Source organism: Spatholobus suberectus (assembly GCA_004329165.1). Lineage (NCBI taxonomy): Eukaryota > Viridiplantae > Streptophyta > Magnoliopsida > Fabales > Fabaceae > Spatholobus > Spatholobus suberectus. The sequence goes on along the minus strand of CM014731.1, from coordinate 56,485,856 downwards.
TCAAAAAAATTTCTAAAATTATATTTAATTATTTTAAGCATGTTTCTAAATTAAAAATGAATTTTAAACCTTTCTATTTATTTTTATTAATTTTCTACCTTGTTAATGTTTTACTAGTTTTTAGGAACGTAACAAACATTTTATAACTTTTTAGGCTCTAATTTGGAAAAATCTACACTAAAGTATATTTATTATTCTGAATGCAACTAAGTACTCAAAATTTTTGAATTCCTACCCAAATGCTTAAAATAATTAGGAAAATGATAAGCGAAAATGACGTTGTTACACCACCTCTTTTTAAAGGTCAAAATTATGACTACTGCAAACAAAGAATGATAGCATTCTTTGACACATGCCACATCGACATGTGGGATGTGGTGGAAACAGGTGACTATCTGCCCTTGGACCAAACCGAAACTGAGTTACCTAGAGGTTAGTGGACAGAAGCACACAAACAAAGGTACCTGCTTAATTCTAAAGCTCGAAATGCTATTATGTGTGCCTTGTCTGAATCAGAATATGAAAAAGTGCATAGTTTGAGAAGTGCTAAAAAGATGTGGGATACCCTAGCTCTTGCATATGAAGGTACCCCACAAGTGAAAAAATCTAAATTAAGCTTGCTTGTCAGACAATAAGAACTATTTATTATGGAAGATAATGAAACTATTGAACTTATGTTTGGTAGATTTCAAACTATCATAAATAATTTGAGATCCCTAGGTAAAACTTATGATAACTATGATTATATTGACAAAATCTTAAGAAGTTTGCCTACACAGTGGTGACCATAGGTTATAGCTTTGAGAGCGTCCAAGGACTTAACAACACTCTCCATGGAAGAGCTACTTGGAACTCTCAAAGTTCATGAGTTGGAGTTGAAGTAGGACAAAGGACATAAAAAAGAAAAGTCCATTGCCTTAAGCGTCCAGCGTCCAACAAAAGGATTATCGTCCAAGGCCCTGAATGTGGAAGAATCTTTTGAAGAAGCGTCCAAAGAAGATGACTTTGATGAGGACGAGATATCTTTCATATCAAGAAAGATACAAGCCATGTGGAGAAAGAAAGGAGGGTCTAGTGCTAAAAACTTCACAAAGAAGTTTAGCAAGGAGCCCAAGGAGAAGAGTCCACCAGTCTACTTAGAATGTAAAGAGCCTAGACACTTCAAAGCTGAATGTCCAAGCTTATAAAAGGAGAAAAAGAAAACTTTCTTTAAAAAGAAGAAGAAAGGACTTATGGCTACTTGGGAGGATATGGACTCATCCTCGTTGGAAGAAGAAGGAGAAGAAGAAGCAAATATGTGTCTCAGACGGATACTAGTTCAAAAGCTCAGAAAATGAGCAAAACGAAGGGGTAAACTTCAATGACATATCTTCTTTTCAAGAGGCATACGATGAATTGCTCTCTAATTCTTCAACTCTCTCAGTAGGCTACAAAGAATTGAAAAGGAAGTTTTCCAAAATGACAAAACAATTTAATTTACTTAAAGAAAATTATGAAAATATTTTAAAGAGAATGAAAAATTAAAGGCAAAGGATGTTCCAAAAGTAAGACTTCCAAATGAAGCATTAGAACTTCAAAAGGAAGTAACTCACCTAAAGGAGAGTTTATCCATGTTTATTAATGGAACTAAAAATTTAAATAAATCTTGTCTTATAGACGAAGTCCATATGACAAATCTGGACTTGGCTTTGTTAAAAGGAAACCTCTGGAACAACTAAAAATAATGTCTTCTATAAAATGTATGGAAAAAGTGGCCATGAACCATTACAATGCATTCATCGTCCAGTCACGAAGGCATTCAATGCCTTTAAAACTAACAAAAAAGGACCAAAGTCTATTTAGGTACCTAAGTCCATGATTATTCCTGTTGCAAATCTGCTTGACAATAGAAAGGAAATGCCAATCATAATACTTGGACAGTGGCTGCTCATGACACATGATAGGAGAAAAGTCTATGTTCTAAAGCCTCTAACCAAAGAATGGTGGATGGGTCACCTTTGGAGGAAATCAGAAAGGGAAGATAATAGGAATAGGTAAAATTGGTAAGCACCCCTTACCTTCTATCAATAATGTTTTATATGTTGAAGGACTTAGACATAATTTGCTGAGCATAAGTCAATTATGTGACAGTAGACACAGTGTCTCCTTTAACAAAGATGTATGTATAGTCAAAAACTTGGATGGATCTATATTATTTTCGGCTAAAAGGCAAAGCAATCTATATAAGATTAACTTAAATGACCTTACAAATCAAAATGTGTCATGTCTAGTATCTATCAACGAGAATCAATGGATTTGACACAAGAAACTTGGACATGCAAGCTTGAGATTAATCTCAAGCTAAATAAGCATAACCTTGTACGATGACTTCCAATCTTGTATACAAATCTAATGTTCTCTATGATGCATGTCAAAAAGCGAACAAGTGAAAAGCTTTTTTGATTCAAAAAATGCTATTTCCATTATTAGACCACTTGAACTCCTACATATTAATTTGTTTGGACCTATTAGAACAGCCTCTCTTAGTGGAAAACGATTTGGGTTAGTTGTAGTAGATGATTATACTAGATGGACATGGGTTATGTTCTTAAAACACAAAGACCGAGTCTTTCAAAGTCTTTTGTATATTCTGTAAAAGGGTTCAAAACAAAAAAGTATTTGCATAACTTCAATCAGAAGTGATCATGGAGGAGAGTTCGAAAATGAAAGTTTTCAAGGGTTCTGTGAGGAGAACGAAATTCTCCACAACTTCTCTGTACCACGTACACCTCAACAAAATGGTGTGGAAGAGAGAAAGAATAGGTAATTACAAGAAATAGCTAGAACCATGCTTAATGATAACTCTACTCCTAAACACTTCTTAGCTGAAGTTGTAAACACAGCATGCTATTTACAAAATAGAATATATATTAGACCTATTTTGAAAAAGACTCCCTATGAATTGTGGAAATGACGAAAACCCAACATATCATATCTCCATCATTTTGGATGTCAATGTTTCATTCTAAACAATAAGGACAATATTGGAAAGTTTGATTCTAAGTGTGATGATGGAATATTGTTAGGCTATTCTGAAACGTCCAAGGCATACAAAGTCTATAACTATAGAACCTTAATAGTTGAAGAAGCCATCCATGTTAAGTTCAATGACAATAAGCCTGACAAAGAACTATCAGAGCTAGACGAATCTTTTGCAAATATGAAACTGGATGACACAAAGCAACAAGCATCCAAAACTCTTTTGGACGATACAAAGGAAGAACAAAAGGAACCAACTTGACGACAATGGCATATGAAGACATACCATCTAGAAGACCAGATTCTTGGAAGTGTACGCGATCATGTTAGGACTAGATCAACCTTTAAAGAGCAAGCTCAAACTGTGTTGATTTCTCATATGGAACCAAAGACAGTTGATGAAGCTCTCTTGGACGAAGGATGGATCAATGCCGTGAAAGAAGAACTAAGCCAATTTGAGAAAAATGATATCTGGAAGCTAGTTCCTCTACCTAAAGACAAATCTATAATAGGCACAAAATGGGTATTTCGCAACAAGCTAGACGAGGCAGGTTAAAGTGGTAAGAAATAAAGCTAGACTCGTAGCTTAAGGGTATACTCAGCAAGAAGGTAGAGACTTTACTGAAACTTTTGCACTTGTAGCTAGGCTAGAAGCCATTCGCATTTTACCTTCATTTGCCGCTCATAGTAATAAGACGCTTTACCAAATCAATCTAAAAGTGTATTTCTTAATGGTATAATAAATGAGGAAGTTTATGTGAAACAACCTCTTGGTTTTGAGTGTGATGCTTTTCCTAAGCATGTTTACAACCTTAAAAGGCCTTATACGGACTTAAGCAAGCTCCTAGAGCTTGGTATGAAAAGTTAAGTTCCTTTCTTCTAGAAAATGATTTTACAAGAGGAAAAGTAGACACTACTCTATTTCGCAAAAATGAACACTCACATTTCATTATCGCACAAATATATGTGGACGATATCATATTCGGTGCTACTAACGACGCTTTATGTAAGGATTTTTCTAAGCTTATAACAGCAAAAAGAAGAAGCCGCTGACCAAGCCGCCCTCCTTGCCTCTACCGTTCAGAGTTGAATTTCATCAGCATCCAAACTTTACTCCAGACAGGTACAAGGCTAACTTTCTATCGCAAGAAATGGACGAGGAGGATGCTAAACGCATTTAGCACCAACACATGTTCTCTTATGAACAAGAAGCATCCGACAGTGGACTATTTGTGGACAACAAGGCCGACATTCCAACAGTTAAGACTTGTAAGTACACGCAGCATCCAACTCATGTCTTTCATTTCTCTGATATATCTGTTTCCTTTGTTCGTCCAGCTGATGTGCGTCCTCACATTGGCACAAAAACCTCCATCATCTACACCATCATTGTTGCCATCACACATCAAAATAACTTCAAGCCGCCATACCCATGGGAAACACTGTGTCCACACCAACTCCAGATTCCAAGCCTGAAGTTCCTCGAAGCAACACCTCCACACATTGAAGTTCAACCACCAACTCCCCCTCAACCAACCTCACTAACCCCTCCATCGCCCCCAACTCTTGGCTCCCAAGCCTTCCCATAACCACTATTACCCCTCCCAACCTTCCACCTGTAGACCCGCACTGTTCAACAATATGTCGCCACCCAACTCCAACCCCTCATGACTCCTCTCCAACAGATTCTCTAAACCAGCAAGAGTTACTCTGCAACTCGCAACCATCCCTATCTCCACCTCCCTCGGCTCCCAAGTGACTATGATGCTTTCTTATTTCTCTTCTCTATATGTTTGTTTTTTCTTATAATGACAAAAAGGGGAGAAATAACAGAAATAAAGTACAAGTTTGCTAGTTTGCTATGCCCTTGAATATTTCTTTTTATTGCTCTGATGCCTTCTATCTGTTAATTATTCTGTATTGCTCTGATGCCTTCTATTCGTTAAATTTGTTTTTGCATTACATGCATTCATGCATATTCTTATAATTTGTATTCTGCCTAGATAATTATTTGAACTGATACTCTATATGTTTCAAAAGTATAAATTCAGGGGGAGCATTGCAGTAAGTCTATCAAACTTCTTCATACACGATGCATTTTCCTTTTGATACATATACTTGCAAAAATAAGGTCTATCATCATAAAAAAAAAGGGAGATAATTGGAACCAAAGACGTACGAAGTGTTTAGTCCCTCAAATTTTGAAGATAACAAACTTATTAAGTTTTAAGCCCTTGTTGAAGAAATGTTTTTTCAGTGTCTAAAACCATGGCGTCCAACGTGCCAGTTTTAACAAACATCCAATAAACTCGTTATGACGATCGTCCATAGTAAGTCTCTCTTTCCAATGACTAAGTACTTAAAGCTTAGACTCACGTACAAGGCTCGTCCAAGCTTAAGTTTTTTTTTTAAATGTCTAAGTGTTTTAAAACTAGTGTCTTTCATATATATCTCGAAACTAATGCCTTACCTTTTAAGAGACCTAACGTTCAAATATTTCAAGCATTAATTAAAAGATAGATACATATTAGTATAAGCGTAGTGTTGCAGAAAAAGCAACTCAACTTATTAAACTACCAAGCCGAAAAAAGAATGATCAGAAAAGCAACCCTCCAACGCAATTCTGCACTTTTCGTTTAGTACAAGAACAAAAAAGCGCTCCACTGTCTTGTCTAATAGCTCGATACATGGGCACTTTCTTGAAGATTGAAGTTTACTTTCTCAATGGCTCGTTTCTACAAAGGATATATATATACCAACTCAAGAAAGAAAAGAGTAGTGACAAAAAAAAGAAGTGTGAAGCATATACGAGAAAGAACTTTACGTTCACTAGACTACTTCGAAGTCTTTTTGAAAAGAAATTTACCTTGTGCTAAAACTTTCATATCCTCACTTCGTGAGTTGAACTCTTTGTGTACAACTATTTTCTTTTATGAAGCTTGGAAAGGCTTAGTAAAAAAGAATACTTGGGTGGTTAAGCAATCTGGGTTGATTGCGTTATAAAGCCTAAAAAGGCAGTGAAGAATACTTGTTGTATACCTTAAGGTTGGTTAGTGAACACCTTCTGAATGAAAGGACTAGATGTAACTCAAGGTTGAGTGAACTAGTATAAAAACTTTGTGTCTTTGTCCTCTCTCATCCTTTTTTAACTGTCTTTTGAACTTGTTTTAAAAAAAAGGTTAAAAAAGTTTTTTAACACATAATTCAACCCCCCTTTCTTGTGCCCTTTTTATTATTTCAATTGGTATTAGAGCTTGGCTTCTTGGGGTTGAGCATTTAACAGTGCAGGGGTAAGAAGATCCTAAGCGTACATGGATAACGAAGGACAAGCTGTAAATAGACCACCGCTCTGCAAAGGTCAAAATTATGACTATTAGAAACAAAGAATGATGGCATTCTTTGACACATGCCACATCGACATGTGGGATGTGGTGGAAATAGGTGATTATCTACCTTGGAGCAAACCAGAACTGAGTTACCTAGAGGTCAGAGCTATAGAAAGAGGAGGAAGTTATAGTTTTGGGGATGCTGTTGGGCTTTGTCTAGTCCCTGATGTGGTGATACCACCAAAGTTCAAAGTCCCATAATTTGAAAAATATGGAGGAACTACCTGCACCAAAAGTCATCTGACAATGTATTGCCGAAAGATGGCTTCTCATGCTTATGATGATAAATTGCTGATACATTTTTTTTCCAGACAGCCTGGCGAGAGTGGCATTAAATTGGTATATGCATTTGGAACTTGCTCATATACGTTCTTGGAAGGATCTGGAAAATGCCTTTCTTAGGCAATATAAATATAATCTTGACATGGCTCCAAATAGGCTGCAATTGTAGAACATGGTGAAAAGGGAAACAGAGACATTCAAAGAATATGCCCAAAGGTGGAGAGAAACTACTGCACAGGTAGAACCTCCTTTGTTTGATAGGGAGATGATGACAATGTTCATTGACATGCTACAAACCCTTTTTTATGATCGCATGATAAGTAGTGTGTCGTCGAATATCCCAAACATTGTCATAACTGGTGAAAGGATAGAAAGCAGATTAAGAAGTGGAAAAATTATACAAGGAACCTCTGCAATTTCAAATATGAAAAAGCCCCCAGTTAATTCAAGAAAGAAAAAAGAAAGAGATGCTTATGCAGTAGCTTTAGCACCAGTGTGGCCTAACTATGCACCTATGCACAATGGATAGACCTACCGCCCTCCCACAACTCAATTTCCCTATGTGGCCAATGTTGTATCTCCCCAATAGCCTCAACTTTACCATCCTGGTGCTAGAATGCCTTTTCAAATACCACTCACTCACTAAACATAGCCCACCTCAACTACACCACCCCAAGCCAACCAAACTTGGAAGCAAAATTCCAACCAGAACACCACCCAAAAGAAAGAAAAGAAATTTGTGACTTTTACCCCTCTTCCTATGACTTAGACAGAACTACTGCCATACCTCCTTAACAATGCCTTAGTTGTTATTACTCCATTGAAGCCTATTGAGCCACCATATCTAAAAGGTATGACCCAAATGCGAAGTGTGACTATCATGGCAGGGCTCCTGGACATTCCACTAATACATGTATAGCTCTTAAATATAAGGTTTAAGGCCTTATTGATGCAGGTTGGTTGAGTTTTAAAAAAGACAACTCGAATGTCAGAGATAATCCCCTCCTTGGACATGGGAATTCCTCAGTTAATGCAAACAATGCCACTAATAGTGGTTAGTTGGTAAGGAAAGCAGGAGAGGTAAAGACATCCATGCAATTCATTTTTGAAAAACTATGTAAGTTTGGTGTGATTCAAGGAAAATATAAGGAGGAGGAAACATGTAGCTTACATCTTAGGGTACAACATTCCATTGAGGAGTGTCAAGAGTTCAGGCAGTTCGTTTCAGAAGCTGATGGATACAAACCAAATTCAGATCAGTTGCTGGCAAGAAAGAAAAGAAGTAGCTATGGTATAGTTAAATAAGAAGCAAGGTGTGATAATGCCAAAACCCCTAATAATACATGTCAGTAGAGGTGCCTCTGCACAATCACTTTAGGGCCTGAAGCCTATTGTTGTTCAGGTGCCAACACCTTTTCCGCACAAGAGCGATAAAGTAGTTCCTAGGAAATATAAGCTAGAGGTAAGAGAAAGCAGACAAGAAAGGGAGCAGTCAAAGAATACTAGTATTGATACTTCCACAGTTACCAATATTTCAGGGATTGGGGGCATAACCCGAAGTGGTCATCTTTGTTCACCACCAGAACTCAAAAAGGTAGTATATGATAAGGAGAAAGAAGGTGAGAGGCTGAAAGAAAAAGGAAAAGAGCCAGAGAAAGAGGGAACGATAAAAGAAAAGAATTAGGAAAGAAAGGAAGTAATAGATGAAGAGGCACGAGAATTTCTTAGATTCATTCAACAAAGTGATTACAAGGTGATAGAGCAACTAAACCGTATGCCCGCTAGGACATCTCTCCTAGGTTTGTTGATGCATTTTGAGGCACATAGGAAATTGTTGTTAAAGATTTTGAATGAAGCTCATATGGCACATGATATATCCTTAGACAAGTTCGGGAGTATAGTCAATAATATCACTGCCAACAACTATCTCACTTTTACAGATGATAAGATTCTTGTTGATGGGCAAAGGCATAATAAGGCTCTCCACATTTCAGTTAAATGCATAGGCTATATGATAGCTCGTGTGCTCATTAACAATGGTTCTTCATTGAATGTTATGCCATAGTTCACTCTTGAGAAATTGTTTTCTGAGGGTATCTTTATGAAGCCTAGTGCTGTGGTGGTAAGGTCTTTCGATGGTAGTAAAAGAGAAGTAATGGGGGAGGTTGAGTTGCCAATTCAGGTCAGTCCTTGTGTATTCTATATAACCTTTCAAGTTATAGACATCATGCCAGCGTATAGTTGTTTGCTAAGATGACCTTGGATTCATTCAGTAGGGGTTGTTCCCTCTAACTTACACCAAAAGCTAAAATTTGTGGTGGATGACAAATTAGTGGTTGTGATGGGAGAAGAAGATTTGCTTGTAAGTAGCCCCTCTTCTACGTTATATATTGGGGCTGTTGAGGAGGCATTAAAGTCTTCCTTCCAAACCCTAGAAATTGTTGGCACTGCATATGTAAAATCTATCCCTATGAAGCCACAGTTGTCTAATGCAGCTCTGATGGCAGCTAGAGTCATGTTGAATGAAGGACTTAGGCAAGAATTCGATACAGAAAAAAGGGAAAGAAGGATTGCAACTTTGCTAGGAATCCCTGATAATAAAGAAAGGTATGGTTTGGGATATAAGCCCGCTAAGGCTGATAAAAGGAGGATGTAGGAAGAAAAGAAAGAAAGAAACTTGGCTTGATTGGAGCAACGTGAGCTGAGGATTGGAAGGGTTCCCATTTGTGACATTTGTAAAAGTTTCTACAGCGCAGGATGGGTAAATTTTGATCAAGTGGCCATGGTTGATGATGATTTTAATGTTGAAAGTACCAATTTTGTGTACCCATGTGCTGTAGACAGAGACCCTGACAATTAGAAAATCATTGAGCTGCCTATAATCTTTAGCAAGAATTCCATGTAATTTCATATACAAATCCTTTGGCTCTGCCTAAGGCCTTAGGATGTTTGTATGGGCTCACATATTTCATTCTAATGATAATAAAAACTTTTTTCTACTAATTCTTTTTCTTTCATTTCATGTCGACTATATTTATTTTGCTAACATTGAATAATGTAGATTCAAAAGAAAATCTTGTGAAAAAGATAGTGTTGAAACCCTAGTATATGATTTTAATTGCCCTGTCAACCGTATGGAGGAAGGTGATGAGGATAGTTGGGAGTTATCTCTAGAGCTGTTAAGGTTGATGGAAAAAGAGCCTAGAGAAATAGAACCACATCAGGAGTCCACTAAAGTGATAAATTTGGGGAATGATGAAAATAAAAGAGAAGTGAAGATCGGCATCAACATGAAAGTTGAAACACAAAAGGGCTTGATTAATCTATTGCGGGAGTTCGCAGATGTTTTTGCTTGGTTTTATCAAGATATGCCTGGGCTGGATGTTAGTACTGCTCAACACAATTTGCTGTTAAAACCTGAATACCCCACTGTCAAGTAGAAGTTAAGAATAAAGCCTAAAATGCCCTTGAAAATTAAAGAAGAAGTGAAAAAGAAGTTTGATGCTAGGTTCCTGGAAATGGAAAAATATCCAGAATGGGTTGCAAATATCGTACTAGTACCAAAGAATGATGGAAAGGTTTGCATGTGTGTCGATTATCGAGATTTGAACAGAGCTAGCCCTAAGGATGATTTTCCACTCCCGCATATTGATGTTCTGGTAGACAATACAGCACAGTTTGCTTTGTTTTCCTCCATGGATGGGTTTTCTAGCTATAATCAGATCAAAATGGCACTTGGGGATATGGAAAAGACCACTTTTATTACCTTGTGGGGAACCTTTTGTTATAAGATAATGTCGTTCGGGCTAAAAAATGTTGAGGCAACATATCAGAGGGCAATGGTGACTTTATTTCATGACATGATGCATAAAGAGATTGAAGTCTATGTAAATGATATGATTGCAAAATCAAGGAATGAGGAGGAACATCTAGTTAACTTGCAAAAGTTGTTTGAGCGGCTTAGGAAGTTTAAACTCATGTTGAATCCGGCAAAATGTACCTTCGGAGTAAAGTCATAGAAGTTGCTAGGTTTCATTGTTAGTGAAAAAGGGATAAAGGTTGATCCAGACAAAGCATGAGCAATCCTTAAAATGCCAGAACCTCTCACGGAAAAGGAAGTTCACATATTTCTGGGAAGGCTAAACTATATTGCCAGATTAAACTCCCAACTAACTACCACTTGTGAACCCTTGTTTAAGCTTTTAAGGAATAATCAAGCCGTTGAATGGAATGAAGACTACCAAGCAGCCTTCGACAAGATTAAGCAGTACTTACAAAACCCACCTATTCTAGCCCCTCCAGTTCTAAGAAGGCCCCTCATTATGTATTTGACAGTGCTTGATGAGTCAATGGAGTGCGTCTTAGGTCAACATGATGAGTCAGGAAAAAAGGAGCATGTCATTTACTATTTAAGCAAGAAATTTACTAATTGTGAAATAAGATACTCTTTACTGGAGAAAACTTGTTGCGCCCTGGCATGGATTACTCATTATCTGAGGCAGTATATGTTGAGTCATACAACTTGGCTGGTATCTAAAATGGATCCAATCAAGTACATTTTCGAAAAGCCTGCTCTCACAGGAAGGATTGCTCGATGGCAGGTACTATTATCATTGTATGATATTGTATACATCACTCAAAAAGCAATCAAAGGGAGTGCTCTGGCAGAATATTTGGCTCATCAGCCTATCAAGAACTATCAGCCAATGCAACCTGAGTTTCCAAATGAAGAAATACTAACTCTATCTGATCAAGAAAATAAAGCTAGAGAAAAGTGGATTCTACTGTTTGATGATGCTTCTAATGCACTAGGACATAGGGTATGAGCTGTGCCAATCACCTCGTAGAACTAGTATATTCTGCTAATAGCCAAGCTATGCTTTGATTTTACAAATAACATTGTAGAATATGAAGCTTGTGCCATAGGAATACAAGCAGCCTTAAAATCAAAAGCTAAAGTTCTAGAGGTGTATGGAGACTCTGCTTTGGTGATCCATCAGTTATGAGGAGAATGGGAAACTCGTGATCATAAATTGATTCCGTATCAGGCTTATATTAAGGGTTTGATTCAGCACCTTGAAGATGTAACTTTTCATCATAGTCCTCAAGAAGAAAATTAGTTAGCTGACGCTTTAGCCACCCTGTCATCAATGTTTGAATTAAACTAGGCAGGAAGCATGCCGATCATAAAAATACAAAGTCATGATCAGCCAGCATATTGTCATCTCACAAAAGAAGAGTCAGATGGAAAGCCTTGGTATTTCGATATCAAGCGCTATCTTAAAGATAGAGAATATCCACCAAGTGCCTTTGATAATGACAAAAGAACATTGAGAAGGCTTGCAATGAGTTTTTTCTTAAACGGAGATGTGCTTTATAAAAGGAATCATGACATGGTGCTTTTCAGACGTGTTGATGCAAAAGAAGTAGAACAGATACTTAAAGAAGTTCACGAAGGCTCTTTCGGAACTCACGCTAATAAGCATGCTATGACCAGGAAGATATTAAAGGCTGGGTATTATTGGTTGACTATGGAGAATGATTGCTGCATCTATGTGAGGAAATGTCACATGTGCCAAACCTATGCTAATCATATTCATGCTCCTCTAAGACCTTTAAATGTTTTGACAGCACCATGGCTATTCTTGATCGGGGGATGGACGTTATTGGAGCTATTGAACCAAAGCATCTAATGGACACCATTTTATATTGGTTGCAATTGATTATTTCACCAAATGGGTTGAGGCCGCTTCTTATACCAATATAACTAAGAATGTGGTAGTAAAATTCATAAAGAGAGAGTTGATTTGTTGGTATGGATTGCTAAGTAGAATCATCACCGATAATGCCACTAATTTGAACAATAAAATGATGAAGGAGTTGTGTGAAGATTTCAAGATTCAGCACCATAATTCGTCCCCTTATCATCCAAAGATGAATGGGGCAGTTGAGGCAGCCAATAAAAATATATAAAAGATCATTTAGAAGATGGTAGTCACGTATAGAGATTGGCATGAAATCTTCATTTTGCATTACATGGATATCGTACCTCTGTGTGCACATCAACTGGGGCAACCCCGTTCTCATGAATATAAGGAATGGAAGTTGTACTTTCTGTGGATGTAGAAATTTCGTCATTACAGGTGTTAATGGAGACCGAATTAGAAGAGGCATAATGGGTTCAAGCTTGTTTCGATTAGTTAAACCTTATAGAGGGGCTACAATATGTCATGGTCAATTATATCAAAGAATAATGAAAAAAGCTTATGAGAAGAAAGTTCACCCCCGAAAGTTTCAAGAAGGGGAGTTGGTATTGAAGAAGATTTTGCCAATTCATAAAGATCATTGGGAAAGTGGACTCTAAATTATGAAGGGCCTTATGTAGTGAAGAAGGCTTTCTCTGGTGGGCTTTAATTCTTACCAAAATGGATGGAGAGGAGTTACCGCTGCTGGTTAATTCTAATGCAATCAGAAAATATTATGCCTGAAATTTGAGGCAGTATTAGGGGTTGTATTCTTCACTTTCAATTTCCAAGATTCAGTAGGATTTGACATTTTTTCTCATAAAAATTGCACTGGAATGTAAAATGTGTATTTGAATCATGACATGGAATATTGCTTAAAGAATAAGAATGGAAAGTTTTACCAAGACCCTCTAATGCACGTCCTTAAGGGTCTATAGATAAATAATAATAAAAGATAAAATAAAAATAACTGTAAATAAAATGATTTTGAAAAAATGATGATGAAAAGGAATTTAGCTCCCAATTTGATTGTTTTCCTAGGTAAGCAAAAACTAGTAAATTCATGAAGTCTCGTCTATTTCCTAGAAAGGAAAATAATAATAAGAGAGAGAGAGAGAGAGAGAAAAGGAAAAAAAGCGAATCCTTGTAGCATAATCATTTAATTGAGAAAGAAGAAAACATGAATCCAAGATCATTTCTTTTGAAGTATTCATCCATCAAACCCACATACTTTCTCACCTTTCCTTTCCCATTTCCATAATAAATTCAAGGGGAGACCCAATATCTTGACAATAAAGGAAGTGAACATTCCAAGAGTTTTCTGGGGTAAATTTGGTATGCTCTAAATAAGTTCTAAGAGCTAAAAAAGAGTTAAGGTCCGTTAGGCTGAAAACCCGCAAAGGGCGGCCTAAGCAAAAGTTAGGACATACAAAAAAAAGAGAAAAAAAAAAGAGAGAAGAGAACAAATGCTAATGTTTATTAAATTTTTGTTTTAAAACTAAAGTTTTAGAAATAAAGTAGTCAAGATTTGAAATGGTGTATGATCATGTTTCTTTATCCAAAAAATAATAATCATCCTTTGACACCCCTTTTGAACCTAAAAATAAGATTTTCTTTCAAATCACCCCAAATAAGGACCTTCCCTACGCTAGAAATCAACATAAAATTTGCATCAAGGCCACTGGCTTCAAGGCAACAAGAAAGAAACAAAGACAAACAGGAAAAAGAAAGTAGTGAAAAAGAATGATAAAGGAGGAAAGTATGATGAATAATGAAAGGTCATGACAAATAAAACGTGACTCAAAAAGAATATAAAGAAAAGCATAAATGGAAAGAATAAAGCTTGGATGCGAAATTCTAAGAAAAGATCCTTGTTTCAGTAAACCTACAAACACTTATTTGGGCTTTATTTATCCTTCCTTTCATACCCTTTTAAGCCTTGGCCACGTTACAAGCTTAATAAAGTCCATAACTGATCAAATAATGGCTGCTCAAATTCCCTTGACTTTGATTTTAATACAAAAAAAATAATAATAATAAAGTAATCCTTTTTATCATCAGCATTTGCTCACACGAAGAAAAAAGGAAAAAAAAGTAAAGAAAGAAAGAAAGAAAAAAAATGCAAAAAGAAAAGAAGCTCTTAAGGTTTGTATATCTACAAGCAGTTAATGCTTACCACTCAAAAAAGTCCTTTAAATGAAAGCAATTTGTATGACGCATCTCAATTATGTACTTCATAGTCTAAGGCAATCTTCCTCATTATCTTGGTAGCCCTTCATCACGCGTGTCGCTTATACCTACTTGATTTGGGGCAATAACTTCACCATTACATCATTCATCTATTCCTCTTATTCCCTAAATCCACCATAATTTAGGAACTGTCCTTTTTTTTAGTCCTGGGTATTCACCCACATGTCTCAAAAGCTGATTAATCCTTTAAATCTGTGGCTATCCTACACCTAAAAGTGGAAGAATGTGTCAAAAGAAATGGCATAAATTCAAAGGTATAAGTTGATAAGGTTTCTCAATTAAAGGATTTGAAATGCAAAGGATCCATTTGTCCAATGAGAAGGCGGATTAGTAGGTAATAATAAAATCAATTTCATCAAAGGCAAAAAGAATTAAGAGGTTGGCTGAAAATAGGAATTCAAGCTTGAGACGAGGTTTCATGAATCTACTCCTATAATAAGGGAAAAAAACAAGTTGGGGAAATCTTTCCTCTTCCAAAGAAGGTGATAATAATAAACTTTGTTTTTTGAGCTTCATGGGTGCTCGTGCCCTTTGTTTTAAGTTTCTTGGGTGTTTGTGTCCTCTGTTTTTAAATTTCTCGGGTGCTTGTGCCCTCTGTTTTTCAATTTATTGAGTGCTTGTGCCCTTTGTTTTTTTTTTTTTTAAACTTCATGGGTGCTCATGCCTTCTATTTTTAAATTTCATGGGTGCTCGTGTCTTTTGTTTTTAGATTTCATGGGTACTTGGACCCTTTGTTTTTAAAATTTATGGGTACTTGTGTCCTCTATTTTAGAGTTCATGGGTGCTCGTGCATTTATTTTTAAGTTTCATGGGTGCTCGTACCCTTGGTTTTTAAATATCATAGGTGCTCGTGCCTTTGTTTTTCATTTTCTCTGGGTACTCGTAGTACCCTTTTTTTTTCAAATGCTTGGAAGTTCACAACTCTTGTTTTTCATTACTTTGGAGCTTGAATAAAATTGAAGTTCAAGTCTTTATTTTATTTTTTTTACTGTGATAATATGAAAACATCTAGTTATTTATATTATCTAGTAAAAAAATTAAGTAAAGAAGGGCAACTATGAACACTTAATTTTATCTGGATAATTCATATAATAAAAATAAAATCAATTAAGTTATAATAATAATAATAATAATAACAATAACAAAAAGGCATGTTATATAAAATTTTTGATGTTTATTGGGTCAAAATTGCCTTAGGCCCAAAAAAGGAAAGGAAGTCCAAAATAATAAGTTTTCTTTTTCTTTTTATGCTTGTTGCGTTAAAAAGTCTTAGGCTCATAGTTAACTAAAAATGTATGAATAAATAAGTTTTCTTGTTGGGCCAAACAGCATATCAAGCCTATAAGTCACTTAAAAAAAAAGAGACAAACAGAAAATGAAAGAAAAATGAATAAAAGTTAGAGAGTTTTTGTTTTTGGGCATATCAGATAAAAATACATTGGGCCAGACCAGACCCATTATTAATGAAAGAAAGCAAAAGAATAAAATAAGAAAATAAAAGCAGCACGGGAAAGGTGCTAGAATGGAAGAAACAAAATTGAAGAAAAAGGGGTTATGGTGAAGGAAATTACGAAGGTTCTGGGCGAATTGAAAAACAGAGGGACATCAGTCATTGAAGAACGTAGAGGTACTCCCTCATTCTCTCACACTCAGCTAGATAACAATGTAGAACTCTGTATGCTAGTTGCTATCTGTTGTTCAAGATTGGTGTATTTTTCTTTGTATTCGTTCACATATATCTACTCTTGAAACGTTGCTTGGTGCATGTATGCTTAATCTTTCTCTTATAGATGATTGCTTTTGTGGTGGAGTTTCTCCTTAATAATATATCTTAGCTTTGTTACAAGAGCTTTGCATTTCGTTTTGCTTCTGGAAACAATAGAAAAACCGAGTTTCATTCATAGTTAATAACATTCTTCTCAATTTTACACCAAATCATTAAATTTTGCACACATATTAGACCCTTATTGTCTCATAAACCTGCGTCTCATATTAATTCTTACATAGATCTAGAATATGTATCCGTATTCAAATAAAAAAAAGGTAAAAATGAAATTAATAACAAAGGAACAAGAAGAATGAGATCATGACGCGAAGCTGCTTCTAAGGCGAAGGAGCAATGGTGCTCTCTCATATAACACTTCATCACCGCCATGGACCACCGCACCATCACCAGAAAGCAACACGACTACCACCGTGAGTCCGTGCTCAAAATCGCTATGTTGTCAATCACTGTGACGATGTTGTGCTGCCACGACTGGATCCGCCGCCGACCACCACATGTCCGCAAATCGTCACCACCGCATCAGCAGCGCAACAGCCTCGCGTCGTCTTCGTTGCTCTCACGACAGGGGGGAGTTGCGCTTCGCCTCTGAAGATCACTGGCCTAGAGTGGAAACGAGAGGGCTTGTTGGGGTATTTCCCCATTTGGTGGAGTATTGGGCCTGGCCCATTGGCATAAATCCGGTTTCTATATATAAAAAAAAAAAAAAAAACAAGACCCCTTGTTTGTTACCTTTATGGGCCTAGCCCAATTTTATATTGTTTCTAATAAAAATGGCCTAAAACAAAGTAAGGTTTTCTTTTGTTAGTATCATTCCTAAAACTTTTTATATATAATTATATATATAATAAAATAATTATTAGTCTTTTATTCAAGAATAAAAATTACTAAACTTGATTATGTTCATGTTAGATGCACTTCTTATTTGGACATTATTTAAGTTTTAAATAATTAATGATAACCATTTGAGATGCACTTATTTGGTTATCATTTTTTTAAATATATAATACGTGTAATACAAACATTTTAATTAATAAACGAGACTTAATGATAGTCATTTTGGATACACTTCCTATTTGACTATTACAAAAAAAAATCTTAAAAGTTAAAATGATAACCACATTGGATGCACTTCCTAGTTGGTTATTGTAAAAGCCTTTTAATTTAAAATTCTAAAAAAAATTTTAACAAACTTTTCTTTAATAAAAGTTTTAATAATATCCATTTTGGATGCATTTCCTATTTAGGTATTGCGAAAACTTTAAAAGGTATACTGATGACCATTTTGGATGCACTTCTTGTTTGGTTATTGAGTAAGTCTTTTAAAGATTAAAATAAAAAACAATCAACCAATAAAATGATTTTCTACAAAGAACTACGTGAGTCTAAGTTTCTCATTGCACTAGAGGATACGTAGGAGCAAGGGCCTACTCCTGTCAATTTCAAAAACCTTAAATAATAATAATCCTTTATTAAAAAATATAATAATCTTTTTTAAGCAAGAGATAAAACATTCACACATTAGGAAAAAGAGTAATCATCTTCTGATAGATGCCGTAGGGTGTTAACACTTTTCTTACACGTAACCAACTCTCGAATCCATTTCTTGGTTCAAGACCACTTTCTTTTGAGGGGTTTCTATGTGTTTACCCTTAATAAACCATAGTGACGACCCTTTTGTCTTAATTCTTCTTTCACCAACCCGTCGTGACCCTAATTGTGACAAGGTACAACTTTAACATAAAATTAAAAAAAATAAAAATAAAAAGTAAAGTCTTGTTTTTAAAGTTTGACTTCTGTTTAGATTAAAAAAAATAAATATTGAAGTATCAGTTAACACACGACTTCTTTAAAAAGTTGTAACATTCAAAAGTCATGTTTGGTAAACGTGACTTACCTTAGTTTAGTAATTTTAAAAAAAAAAATACCCATTTCAGTCATTTTTTAAAAAAATTACCCCTCCAACATTAAAGAACCTAAAGGTTTGCAATCTCAAAACTCTTCTTAAACAAAATACCGCCCAAAATCTTCTATCTTCCCCAACTCACATATATTCCACCTTCTCTTCTCTACGCATATTAGGGTTCTCCTCATCCTCTTCACTTCTTGCATTTCTTTTTTATGCTTCTTTTCCTTTCAAGTGGAATTTCTGTTTCTCTTCGCTTCTCCCTTTGTTTGCATTTGTAGATAATAAACGAAGCAGCTCACAATTGTTCAACTGAGAGTCGAGGAGCATTGTCACAGGTCCCAAATATTTTCTTTCAGTTTCACTTTTTTTGTTGATTGTTGGGTTTGTCTGTTGAAGATAGGGGATCTGAATCAGAGTGATATTAATAGGCAACGGTGATAAGGTTAAAAGAAACAATGAATATGGCCTGCATGTGGAGGATAAAGGTTGATTGAGTTTACAACTACTTATCTGTAGCTCTTTCTTTTTCTCACAATATTATAATGAATCTTATTTTGCATTTAGGTTAATGTTATTAATTGCATGTTATTTATTGTATTTCTTATTTAGCAGAAAATTATAAGTTTCTTGAGAACAGAAAAGAAAATAAATAGTGGTACAAAGGTTCAAGGGTTGTTGTTTCTGTGTAAGTACTATATATACATCATAATTTATAGGTTTTTTTTTTTTTTTTGCTGACGTTATAGGTAATGCATGACTCACTCATCTAAAGCTTTGGTTACTAATCTTAACATCCTTTTTGTGCAGAAAACTTGAGTGATTTGTATAGGTAGCTCAACAACTATTGTTACTTTCTTTATTTGGCATTAAAGTGGAGCCACTACTTATGTTGATGATAGTTTTCTCCCTTACTTAATCTATAATGATTAGTTGGGGTCAATCTTGATACCCATAAATATATGTATAAGCTCTTAGTAGTAAAAAGTAAAAACTAGAAATTTGAATAGCATCACATTTTAGGAGAGAAAAGAGTAGGAGCAAGTGGTAAGAGGTGGGGTCAATCTTGATATCTCTAAATCTTGATTTCACCCATGCTTGAAGAAACTAGACATAATCTTAAGAAAGAGAGAGAAAACAATAGTGTGAAAAGGAATTTTATTATTGTATATTTGCTGTACAAGAGTCAGTACTTATATAGTTGTAGTAAGCTTGCTCAACAAACCTTCTAGTTAGTTGGGTACAGTCATGTAACAAATTCCAAGCAATATATCATATATACTATCATTCCCCCCTCAAGCTCAAGGGGGTTTGAGCTGAAGGCTGGAACCAACATTGAGCTTGTCATGCAGTGCACAGAAGTGGGCTGAGGAGAGAGGCTTAGTTAAAATGTCTGCAATCTAATCCAGAGCAGGAATATGCACAACTAGCAAGGATTTTCCAATGACCTTCTCAAGAACAAAGAAAATGTCCAACTCCATATGCTTAGTGCGAGAGTGAAGAACTGGATTATGAGTTAATGCAACAGTACTTTGATTGTCATAGTAGAAGGTAGGAGTTGAGTCTTGAACTTTAAGTTCAACTAGAAAAGGTTGTATCTAAAGCAGTTCAGCAGCAACAACAACAAGACTTCTATACTTAGCCTCAACACTGGAGCGAGCTACCAAAGTTTGCTTTTTGGATCACCAAGAGATAAGATTTGGACCAAGAAAAATATAGGCCCTTGAGGTAGAGCACCTGTCCTCACAGTTAGAAGCCTAGTCTGCATCACAGTAGGCTTTAAGCGTATAATGAGAATGAGAGGCTGCATGATGAAGCAGCAGGCCAAAGTCCAAAGTGCGTTTTAAGTAACGGAGAATCCTTTTGACAGCCTTCCGATGTTCTTGAAGGGGTTGCACCATAAATTGGCACACTTTGTTCACACTAAAGCCTATTTCAGGTCATGTGACTGTAATATACTGCAATGCCCTAACAATGGACCTGTACATGGCTGAATCTTCAACATAATCACTTCCAAACTTAGTTAGCTTCTGACTATTGGGCATAAGAGTGGAAATACCCTTTGCATCAAACATGTTAGCTTTGTGCAGCAAATCCCGAATGTATTTGGCTTCGGATAGATGAAGAGAACCAGAAGGAAGTCTCTTGACCTTAATACCAAGAAAGTAATCTAAATCACCCAACTGTTTGAGAGCAAACACTTTGTTGAGTTTAGTAATTAAGAGCTGAACAGAACGAGCAAAGGATCCAGTGATCATAATATCATCAACATAAACTAAAAGATAGAGACAACAAATAACATATTTAAAGATGAGTAAAGAGGGATCACATTTGCTACGAGTGAATCCAAAGGATATTAGAGTGTGAGTTAACTTGTCATACCATGCCCTGGGCGCCTACTTTAGGCTATAGATAGCTTTGTTCAACTTGCAAACAAGGCCTTTATCTGAAGATTCAAAGCTAGGAGGCTGAACCATATAAACATCTTCATCAAGGTAACCATTAAGAAAAGCATTGTTGACATCAATCTGCTGTAGTGGCCAATGACTTGTCAGGGCAAGAGTAAGAATGATGCGTACAGTTACTGGTTTTACAATAGGAGAAACGGTCTCTGTAAAATCATAGCTAGGCCTTTGGTGAAATCCTTTAGCCACAAGGTGGGCTTTATATTTGTTGATAGAGCCATCAGGGTTCTCCTTAACCCTAAACACCTATTTGCAGCCAATTGCAGAGCGGTTAGCAGGTAAGGATGTTAGAGTCTATGTCTGATTTGCTATCAAGGCATCAAATTCAGCCTGCATGGTCTATTTCCAGTGAGGGGCAACCAAATCTTTCCTGAATGTAGTCGGTTCTATGTGAGTGAGCAGTAGAGTAGGATTGAGTTGGGTTTAACAATTCCATATTTAGAACATGTCTGCATTGGGTGAATAGACTGAGTAAGGGCAACAGGAGCAGTAGTCAGTGGTGCATTGGACGTGACTGCAGAAGATGAATCAGGATTGATAGTACTAGAAGTAGAGGACGGAAGTTCTGTGGAGGAATTCTGAGGTGAGACATGCTGTGCAGAAGTGGGAGCAATTGAAGATGGTGGCTGAAGTCGTGATGAGGAGCAGGAACCACTAGTTGTAGATGAGAGAACTCCCAAAGGCACCAAAGAAGAATCCAATTTGGATGAGGCAGAAAAGCTTGGTGAGCCAAGAAAATGAGTTTCATTAAAAAGAACATCTCGAGATATATAAATTTTTCCAAAAGGATGTAAATACTTGTATCCCTTGTGAGAGGATGAATATCCTAAGAAAATACATTCAGCTGACCAAAAGTCCAGTTTGTGCTTGTTGAATGGATGTAGGAATAGGTACAATGCACAGCCAAACACCTTCATAAAGAAGTAATTTGGAACTTGTGGAAGAGTGTGGTAAGTGGAACTGTTGATTGATGAGATAAGGAAGGTAGTCTGTTAATGATATACACTACAATATAAAAGGCATGATCCCAATATAAAAAAGGCAGAGATGAATGGAAAAGCAGTGAGAGTCCCATTTCAACAGTGTGGCGATGCTTACATTTCACTACACCATTTTGATGATGCATATGAGGACAAGACAATCGATGAAGTATACTAAGTTTGTTTAGATATTGTGAAAATAGACGAAATTCACCTCCCTAATCTGTTTGGACAGCCTTGATTTTACCTTGTAGTTGCAGTTCAACCATGTTTTGAAATTGTTTGAACATATTTAAAGCTTCAAATTTAGCATTTAGAAGATAGATCCATGTATATCTATTGTAGGCATCAACAAAGGAAACATAATAAGTGTAGCCACCAGATGATGTAACATGTGCAGGCCCCCAAACATCGCAGTATATTAATTCTAATGGATTAGTGTATGTAGAGGTAGATGGATAAGAAGGAAGTCTGTGGCTCTTGCCCATACAACACGCAGCACAAAAATCAACTTTATTCAGAATAGGAATATTACAGTTTTTGAGCACATGATTGACAACAGTAGAATTACCATGTCCCAGTCTAGAATGCCATATACTAGGCGTAGTGAGTGTGGGTGTTTTTACAGTGATTTATGGGACTGTATTTGTACAAATTATACTGGATAAAGGAAACTGAACAGTATTTACAAACTTGGACAGTTTGCAAGAAGGCTGAGGAGATGTTCCCAGCATTAAGAGATGAGGAAACGAACAGAGGCCATCAGCACCCAGGATGTCTTTCAGCAAAATCTTATGAGAGTCCTGTGATTTGACAAGGCAATAAAAGGGATGTAACTCAAAGTACACTGAGTTATCACGAGCAAATTTATTAACACTTATAAGATTTTTGGTGATAAATAGGACATGCAGCAAGTTATTAAGCTTGAGATTGATGGTAGAATTAAAGGGAGATTGAAAAGAGACTGAGCCAACAGATTTAACTGGCAAACCTTGACCATTGCCAAGATAAACGTGCTCCTGCCCATGAAGAGGAGCTTCATTCTACAAGTGTTGAGAATTAGAGGTTACATGATGTGTAGCATCTGAATCAATATACCAAGGTTGTGATAGAGCAGGGAATGAAGTGCTGATCATATGTGCTGGTGGTGATGTCTGCCAAGACTGATTTTGTAAGTTGGGGTTTGAAGATGGATGAGGTATCTAAGTAAAGGCAGAAGGTTGATACTGCCATGAATACATCTGTGGAGATGGTGGAAATGTTGAGTACTGTATATATGGATTCTGTTGAGGAAATTGTTGTGCAACAAAGGCAGGATTAAAACGGTGAGCACAAATAGAAGTTTCATGACCAATTTTGTAACAAACTTGGCACTGCACTGAACCTCGACCTCCTCTGTCATTTCTTTTACCATATCTACCACCATGGCCTCTTTGATATTGTCCTCTAAAACCCCCAAAGTTAGCATTCTAACCACCATTATTTTGCTATAGCATAGTCGATTGAGTATCAGGATTGGATGTATGAAACGAACCAATATTAGGCACATTAACTGTTGCATTTGAATACTGCAATTGCTGATGAGGATGATTAGGTACAATAGATTGAGTAAGTTTAACTTGAGGTGTAGAAGCAGTGTCAGAGGATGAGCATGAATTCTTGGATTTAGTTTGAGTCAGATTGACTGAAACACTATCAGTTAAATCTTGATTGAATTTGTTTAGGCGCTCTTTATGTGCCAATAGAAGAGCCTCAATCTCATCAAGATTAAACAGCTCCGGTTTACTTCTAATTAGTGAAACAATGGATTCATAATCTCTAAGTAAGCCACCAAGAATAGCATCGAGTTGATCCTAATATGTAACTAGGTCACCAATTGAAATGAGAGATTGAATTAGGGCTTTAATACGTAGAAGATATTCAGCAATTGTTCGTCCTTCTTTCTTCGTGTTGCGTGACTCAAGTTGAAGTTGATGAGCTTAGATTTTGGTCTGAGCATTAACGTGGCTACGGAGTTTGTCCCGCAGTTGCCATGAATGTTTCGAACCAAGCAACTTTGTCATGATTGGTGCAGATAAGGTCGATTGAAGCCAAGAAAGTAAAAGAGCATCTTGTTTCTCCCATGCAGAATAAGCCAGATTTTCAGATCTAGCATTGCGATCTTCAACGCTGAAGAATCGAGGAGGGATCTCTGGATTGACGATGAATCGGAGGAGCTTATGACCGATTAGAACAGGTTCAACCTATTGTTTCCAGAGAAGAAAATTTTGATCAGTTAATTTCTCCGCCACAGTGTATGAAAAGGTGATCGGTGTAGAAGAGGAAGAATTTGCCGCCATTGGCAATGGTGTTGGAGTTGGATTGACAGCCATTAAAGAAGCTTAATCAAGCTCTGGATACCATGAAGAAACTAGACATATTCTTGAGAAAGAGAGAGAAAACAGTAGTGTGAAAAGGAATTTTATTATTGTATATCTGGTGTACAAGAGTCAGTGCTTATATAGTTGTAGTTAGTTTGCTTAAGAAGCTAAGCTATAGCTTGCTCAGCAAGTTATAGTTGTACAGTAATGTAACAGATTGCAAGCAATATACCATATATACTATCAATGCTGATGGAAGAGGTGGATAATCAATTTTTGGTGATATGTTTGCTGATGAAAACTTCAAGCTGAAGCATACTGGGCCAGATGAGCTTATGTGCTTTTGATACTGATATTTTATTTGTGTCCATAAATATGAAAATGATCATATATTTTCTATCATTTCACCTATTGATCCTTCTTGCATGACACTTATCCATGGCAAATTTTGGGCAAGACATCGATGGGCTTTTTCCTGATAATTTTCTCCATTAATGTTGTAGTGGCCTCTTTCAGTCATTGAATCGCACAGTGATAAGGTATAAAACTTCTTTCTATGTTTTACCATTAAAAAAAAAAATACCTCTCCAACATTGTTTTACGCTCAAGAAGAACCAAAATTGCCATTAATAGAATTGTCATTTGTTTAACTCAGGTATTGTCTATTGACTGGTGGAAAGTGACAGTGTGTTATCAGTGGTGGAGCAAACTCAAAACTTTGCATTTCTTCATATATCCCTGTATATTGAGGTAAACTTAAATCATATTATGGTTATTTTTGAGATGGTGGGATATGGCTAGATATTTCTTATGTTAGTATAGACTACCACTGGGATAACTTGAATCTGACTTGAATTATGAAGAATAAGCATATTTCCCTCTATCACTCTCTTTTCCACTCTCCCCGGTTGATGGTAAAACTATTTTGTAGGTTTTCTGAGCTTTCTTTGCATCAGAACTTAGAACATGTTTTGGGGTGAATTAAATTTATACCTACTTATCTATCACAAGCAGTATTTGTTTTGAAGTTCTCTTTTTAACATTTGAATTTATATTGATTAAGAGTCTTGGTATGACTGTTTAGTGGACAGGGTCACTTGATGATGCATTTGTCAACAAGAAGTTGTAAATAATTATCAATCATTGCTTGTGTTTAATGTGTTGCGTGCCTAGGATTCTATTTAATATTCATGATCTTTTAGTTCATTTTTTCTGGTAATATATTGTATTTTGAATTTTGTGCAGGAGAAATATTTATGGCCAGGAGTTTTGGGGGAGTGTTGCATTGTTTTAATAGTGAAGTTTGTTGTTGTCTCTACTTTCCTTATTTTCCTGATAGTCCTTCTATTTGGTTGTATTGACATTCTATGTATCATACTTGCATAGTTCTGTTGTAGTATCTGCTGGGCATCTTACGATTTTTGGGTGTAATGTTGCTGAGCTTCCAGTGGTCACTACAAGCAGAGCACATCAAGGAAAAGTATGCAACTTATTGTTATTCATGCATGACCCAAAATTGAAAAAGTTGATTGATAGATGCATTCCTTTAAGACTTTTTATCTTTGAAAGATGTTTTGTAAGGATAAGTTTCATTAACTTGTGATTTTTCATTTATGGTTATTTTCAAGTGTTGTTCTCTTGCATACAGCAGGGGATGCTGAGTCAATTTGGACTAAGAAATTGGTCTTTCGAAAGATGAGCGAAGATCAAGTAAGTCCATTCTTCTACATTTACTGGTTAACTAGGGAAAGTAGATGTTACCGATGTGCTGAGAACCTGATAAACTCATGAATCAATTGAACAGGTTTAAATCAAAAGGTGTGATTTCTTCTTGCATGTGTTAGACTATAAATCACATAGATAATAAATAGGTTTGCTGTCTTGAGATATTATTATTAGCGACCGTAGGTTTGATTCCGTATTGCAAGATTGTTATGTGTTAGCTATTAATTATATTTTTTTAATTGTGTGTGGCTGACCATAGGTTTAATTATTTCTTTTAATAAAAAATAAGCTGTTGATTATGTGCAATGGCACAAGTTCTGTGAAGAAAGACCTACTTAACTAAAATATGACCTGTTTATTCGTTGGAGCATTCTAAGAAATCAAAAATGGATTTTTTTGTTTTGTTTTAGAAAGTGTAACATTTAATGTTACCAATGCCCTCCTACTATAATTTTCAATAAAACTTTTTTATTTATTGTAACTAATTTGGTGTTGTAACTATTTTATTATTATTATTTTTTTGAGAGCTAAAAGCTGGATATTTTATTGATCAATCAAGTGGCAAGAGCCAATACATCTGATTGTGCTACAAGTAAAATCTCCTGCGGCAATTCCTCAATCCAGCAATAATAGCCATAAGAAAAAGGCAATTTAGCCAAGCTGTCAGCGAATATGTTACCCATCCTTTTTGTAAAAGCCAGGTCTAAGGTTATATCTCCATTTATTAGAGCTCTGCACTCCTGAATAATGCTGTGAAGACATCGTCTATGCGAGACATGGTTTGAGTGCCAAGTATCATGAAGAATTTTGCAGTCAGTTTCAAAAGTCACACTTTGACATCTGAATAGCCCACTAAGACATAATGCTTCAGCAATTTCTGCATCATAGCAGTGTTGAGTATTAGCAGTTGCAGCAGCCCGTACCTCTCCATTGTGGTCCCTGAAAACCTACCCGAAACCGGTTGCCTCTATTGTTCCCTGTTGCTGTTTCGAATTTTGACCAAGCAATGCTTGAGATCCCTTTTATGTTGATGGAAAACCCACTGGTTCTGACGAAACCTAAACTAATTTTTTGTTATTTATTCATTTTTTAGCATTTTCCTCACTGCAACATTGCTGCTATGTTCTCGCTCTTAGTCGTATTCTTTTCTTAGTGTTCTTTCCCCCGTAGTATGGGTGGCTGTGGCTGGGTCTTAGGGTGGCAGCCGGTCATGTCTCTTTCTTTTTGTACAATGTAGGTAAAAAAAGTAAGCGAGGAAAAAATAAAAGAGGAACGGGGCCCAAAAGTAGAGCTGTCAAACCCGGGTTGGCTCACCACGGGTTGGTACAAAAATGAGCCAACCTAATCCTGCTTACTTTTTTGGTGAGCCAAAAAATGTTCAACCCAGCTCAACCTATTACTGGTTGGTAGGTTATACGGATTAGCCCACCTAAAATTAAAAAAATTAAAAAATAAAATACATAATTGAAAAAGTATAAAAAAAATACAAAAATTAAATTAAAATCATTAAAATTTTGATACGATTAATGAAAACCAAAGTATCAATAGGTTTATTATATTGTGTTTCACAATTTATATATATTAATAATTTGGAAAGTCATATTTACATTCTAATTCTATATTTATATATAAAAAGATAAATTAATATATTACTCCTTTATTATGATTGGAATAGAATTACATGATTGGGTTTATATATTACTCATTTTAATTATCTACAAAGTTAGTATAGTAAGTTATATTAAAAAAAAAAAAAACTTCAACCTGCGAGCCAACCCGGCTCACCACGGGTTCAACCCGGGTGAGCCGCGAGCCAAGTGAGCCGGGTTCAATTTGGCCCACCATTCAGGTGAGCCAAATTTTACCAACCCAACCCAGCTCAAACCTGTGGTGAGCCGAGTTGGCTCACGGGTTGAAACCCATTTTGACAGCTCTACCCAAAAGGATAGAAGTAGAGGACTTTGAAAGATCAAACATGCTGACCAAATTGTTTTTTTAGGTTTAAATACATTTTTAGGCTTTATAAAATACTCTTTTTGTTTTTTGGTTCTTGTAAAATTATTATTTTTTAAATGGTTCTTGTAGTTTTTTTTAATTTTGGTTTTTATTAGTTTTAATCCTTGTAATATATTTAATTTTTTATTTTTGTCTCTATAATATTTTGTTCACTTTGACTTAGTCCTTTTGAAAAAAAAAATTGATAGAAACTAAAAGCAAATTATTTACATATTATAAGGACAAAAATAAAAAAATAAATATATTACAAAGATTAAAATAAAATAGCAGGGATTAAAATAAAGAAAAAAGAATTTTACAAGAATCACTTTAAATAAATAATTTTATAAGGATTAAAACAAAAAAAAAACAGTATATTTTAGGAATAAAAAATATAATTAAGTTTTTTTTTATTAACATGCATGTTAAGTTTTTTTTTTTTTTTTTTGAGAAGGAATTTTAAGTTCATGAATCATGAATCTCTGCTCTCTTTGGAACTTACACACCACGATGAATGGTAGCAAAATATTCATGAATGTATTCTTGCATTTTTCTTTCGTTCAAATAAAGTTTATTCTATATATATTTTTAATTTATACTTAAAATACATTTCGTGCTTTATTTTCTTCAGATTTAACCACTATGTAAAGGAAATAAAATTCCTCAGGTAAGATAATTTAACTCAATTTATTCATATTCTCTAAAAACATGTGAGACCACTTACTTAAACATTGGATAGAAAAAGAAACTTGAATCCAGTATGACGCAATACAAGTAGTCAAGTATGCTAAAAAATAATTGATCAATTCAACATGATAATTAATTAATAACTATGCATTTCTAATCATTAAGGCTAGTTTTTTTTTCTTTTTTGACCTTAAGGCTATGTTTGTTTAAGAAGAAAATAAGTGAAAAAAATTGGGCCTGTTTTCTTTGACCATTTTCTATTTTTATTTTCAATAAAAATTGAAAATGCTGTTAAAAATATGTTTGTTATAACTTTAGAAAATGTTTTTAAAGACAATATTTTGAAAATGGAACCCAAAATAGAAAACCAAAAAATGTCATTTTCAATTTATACAGTCCTATTTCTTTTCTTTCGCCCCACCTTTTCTTTCCTTTCAGTGGTTGCTACCTGCTCCTTCCCTCTGCAGGTTATCATTCAAATGCGAGTAACTGCTTTTGTTCTTGTGTCTTCTTCCCTTTGCCTTCAACAAATTTCGATTCAATAATGTTCGTGAGTGTTTTAGTACCTCGAACGAGGTGAATGCTTCAGGCGGCTCCAACGAGCGGCGGGTACTTGATTGTCATCTGTAAAAATACTTTTATGTTTAAGTCTGTGTCTATAAGAGGTGAATAATGAGACTTAAATGTGTACTTCAAGATATATAATACCTTCTATAGTAGCATATAGCAGCAAAGTGAAGGAAAAGATAGTTGGACAGTTTCCGCGAGCCTCGGGTTAAGCTCAAAGGGGTCCAGAACAGAGATAATTTCGTCTTTTAGTAGAATCGTCTTTCACTCTTTTCCTTTTCTTCTTCATCTATTGCTGATTCCGATTCTTCATCCGCTCCTTCATCTATTGCAGGATCGTCTTTGCAGGATGAAATACGACAGCCATTGATGTTACGCCAACATGAATATTTTTTTAATTATGTTGGTAATAATTAAAATAATTAATATCTGTCAATTTTATATATTTATTTATTTTTTTATATAAACAATATAACGAATTTAATATTATTCAGTATATATATATATATATATATATATATATATATATAATAAATTAATTTTTTCATTAATAAAAATATATACTATTCAAAAGTTATTTGTAAATATATAAAAAACATTTTATGAAATTTAATTAAAAATGGTTTTCAAAATAGAAAATAAGTACTCAAAGTAAACATGTTTTCTTCCTCAAAGTAAACATGTTTGAGAAAAAAAGCTATGTAATGACAGCATAAAACGGTTTTACAATGTTATCCAATCACAACTCATTATATATGGTAAGTTTTGTTAACTTTGATAATAATCATATTAAAAGTCACACTAAAGTTGATTTTCAAGTAGTTGACCGTGTAAAAAATTTTACACTAACAGTGCATAGCAATTAAACTCAACATGTTTTCTAAATCTTAAAATTTTGAAAATGAAAATTGTTTTATAAAAAAGTTTAATTGTTATGCACTGTCAGTGTAAAAATTTTAAACTATCAACCAATCGAAAATTAGCTTTAGTGTAACTTTTAGAGTAGTTATTGTCAAAGTCAACAAACTTACCATACATGGTGAGTTGTGATGAATGACATTGTAAAACTATTTTACATTGTTAGTGCACAGCATATTTTCTCTTTCAAAAAATAAAAATAAAAAATAAGCATAGAAAATGTTTTTTTGAAACCTGATGGCCCTTTAACTTCCTATAATTCAAATAACACGAAAAACACGTCAATCATAGCAACTCCTATGTAGTTCAAATAATATAAACAAAATAAAAAAAAGGGGATCAAGTTACTATAAAAATAACTCTTAGTAAAGTTACTATATTCAATGACTTTTTTGTATAAATTGATTTTTATTAATTCAACTGTTAAATATTTTGATAATAAGTCAATAATCTTGCACACAAAATTTTAGATAAATTGAACATTTGTAGTTATATAATCTTATAGTCAATATTTACTTATATTTTTAAGAAACATATTATACATTAAATTAAATTTATTTAATGAAATATCAAATAATTTTAAAAATTTATAAAAAATTGCAGGCTTGATTTACTTAATAAGAATTTTTAATTTAACACTTAAATTAATAAAATTTATTATGTACAAAGAGCTATTAAGAGAAGTAACTTTACCAAGGGTGTTTTAATGAGGTAGAAAGACCATAATACCCCATTAGCTCATTCAGTATAGTTATATAAAGTTTTGAAATATTTTTTAAATGTGATAAATAATTAAATTTTACAATAAAAAACACTAACAAATATTCTCAGTATACTTATTATAATTTTAAAATTATTTTGTTTTATAAATTATATTGTTTTTATTTTTTAATATATTAAACATTATACTTTTAAATGTTTTTTATTTCTTCTTCTTCTTTAAAATCGTCAAGCCATTATTAACAATTTGTTTAAGAGTAATCTCATCGCAACATTCAAGAAATGTTTTAGATAAACCATAAAAAGAAAAGTCCAAAGTAAAGAGGATGAAAAATTTTGTGATTTTAAAGCTAAATAAAAAATATTAATAAACGCACCAACATGTTTTATAATTTTAAAATATATGAAAAATATTTTTACAACAAAAATTTTTCAAACCTGTAATTTGATTAAATTAAAAAATATTAAAGAAACTTTAAAAACAAAGTTTTAAAGAAGGGTATCTAATTAAGTTATTTTTATAAAAAATTTTTTTTTTTTTTGGGAAAACACACACTTATATATCTAGAAAAGTTATATTGAAACCAAACATGAGAGTTTTTTATTTTGAAACATGTATAAATATTCCCAATAATGTTGATGACCAACCAAATAAATTTTAATCATTCTTGGGAATTATGATACTTAGGTATGAAAAAAAAATTCCCTACCAAACACTTCCTTGAACTAACTTACATGGCAATGCTATTTATCTTTTTTTAATCATATAAAAATGATTCAATAACTTAATCATATAATTGATTTGGATTCGAGTGGCACTGGGCTCGAATCCCTTAAGTAAGGTCTTAAGTTTGAGTCCTATGGATGAAAAAAAACATGGTTGGGAGGAAATACTCCACTAAAGGTAGTTAGTCAGGTTCTCCGATGAAGATTAGTCTTGAGCAAAACCAATGGATAATTTGCACCTATAACATGGTTATTAAAAAAAATATGATTGATTTGGATGGAAATCTTTGCCTTCATACTGTCAAGTTATTTATTGCCATATATACTAACCTTTCTTAATTTCTATTCGTAAATTCACTTTAAATTTGGTACTATTTTAATGAAACTTACACAAACTTTATTCTATGGCTTTGAAAAAATCAAAGCTTTTGGAATGATACTAAGGAAGGATCGAGGCTTTTTGATTCTCTTGGTTCACAACAGGTATGACATTGGAAGAATCTTTATTTAAAACACAGGCGCTAAATAAGACATAATTGATCCCTTTATATGCAAACCTGATGCAAGAATCTTTGTTTAAACAAAGCATAAAAAACCTTTTGACCAAGATTTGAAAATATACAAACTAGATCTTTTAATAATATTCATGCTTGCTCACACAAATTCAGATTCATTTGTGTTGTTCATACATGGTAGATAAGTCAAATCATCATGATAACATTCTTTATTAGACAAAAATTTGAAGCATAATCTAATCTTCTTTATTAGAGATTGACAAAACAATCATATCAAAGGAACTTGAGTAATACTTATAAAGCATAAATATACTTATCATTTCTAAAGAGTTGATTACTTTTATGCATTTATAAAATAATACTTTAGAGATGGAGAATAAAATAAATTTTGGAGTGGTTAAGAACCATGATAAATTACAAGTTTTCCTTGAAACTTATGGATATGTGGTTTTTGAGTTTGCATCTAACATTAGAATTGGATGACAAATTCATTGTATTCAAAAGAACATGCTTAGGGTATTTTAACCTGTGCATTGCACAGAATAAATATTTATTTTATATAAATTAAATTTATAATGAATAAAATACTTTTGAATATATAAATTATATTATAATTAAAATTTGTAATAAATAAATATTTTTGATCATATAGATTATATTTTAAATTTATAATAAACAATTATTGTAATACAATGTTAACTTTTAATTATTGATAGTTTTTTAAAAAATATTGAAATTCAATTTAGAGTTACAGATATTGAAAATGATAAATTAAAAGAGATAAGAGGTTAAAAAATTTCTAAAAACGCTCTTATTAAAGAATGACAGCTAAAAACGTTTTTATTGAAGAATAGAAGCTAAAAACGCTTTCATTCAAGATAACTGTTTTCATTTAATATATAGGGTGAATGGTTTGTTGGTAAGCGACCTGGTAGCTAATATATAACAGTCCATATCGCTATATGTTGTAGTTGTAATTATAAGTTAACAATTATGGTATAAGAAACACATTGATGCATCCGAGGATTATTCATTGATGCACCAATTGAAGCACTGTGATTTTTAAACACCTTTAAAGTTAATAAAATCAAGTTTATGTGTGATAATTACGTGAAACACCTTCTTCTACGATTGACAGTTGTTTAATCCTTTTATCAATATTTGGAGAATTAAACATACATTTTATTCACTTTGACTGATGCATGGGATATGCGTTTTCAAGTCACTCACTTTGTATATTTTTCATGTTTGAAACAGATAGTGCTATCATTGGTGTTCTTGAAGTAGTTTACATTTTATTTATTGGCTAACATTTGCTTTGGTAGTTGTTGTAGCCCAATTCTTTTGAGCATGTACTTCTTCATTGAATTAAATTTGAGTCATTTATTTTAAATTTTGATATAGCAAGAAAACAACATTGTCTTTTGATTCTAGTGAAATATATTTTCATTTATTCAAGCCAATGGTCTTCATTTTCAAATATCCTACAACAAGCAATGATCTAATAACCTAATAAGTTGGGATTTGGTTGAGTTATTTTCTCTGCTTAAATACTCTCACTCTTTTTAGCAATTTTGGAGAACATAAACAATTGATTACGTTTGTCTCAATATAAAAATAATTTTATAAACTGATATATTTCAAACATACGTGAAAATGGGAGTGATCCGTGCAAATGCATGAATATCTTACTAGTCCCATAATAAATTAGTGTGATGCGTAAATTTTAATCATTCATTATTCAGGGCGCGTGGGTGTTCGTTGTGAAAGATACAGAACGATTCTGCGTTCGGTGAAGGTTTCACTTCATAGATGATTGTATTTTTTTTTTAAATATATTATTCTTCTCTTTCTTTTGTGCTACAGGGACAGTCCTCTTGACAACCTGAATATGTGCAGTGCAGCTACCAACGGCAGTTAGGTCCAGCCTTTTCTTTTTAAGTCACTGCCTTAGCCTTGAAATATTAATTTTTATATTTTTAAATAAAATATATATTAATAATGAGATTCATCTTAATTATATTTAATGATTTACAATTTATTATGTTAAAATTAATTTTATTTACTTTTAAAACAAACGAAACTTAAAGTAAAATTGAGTTAGAGGTGTATAAATAAAAAATAATTATTATGACAATTTTATCTTTTAAAATGGGTTTTTTATTCAACTTCAATAATTAGTAAGAATTTAATGGGATTTATTAATTATTTTTTTAAATAAATTTTAATGTTTAAGTTTTAAGAATAAAATAAATAAATATTAGAAATTTTTTATCCTTATAAATTAATTAATCAATTTGATTCAGGTTACTAAAGATTTAATGTGATTAGTTTTTCTTAAACAAAGTTTTAAATTTAAGTTTCGTAAATAAAAAAAAAAATATTATAAGAACTTTATTCTCTTAAACTATCTTCTTAATTCAACTCGAATTAATAAAAGTTCAACGTGACTTTTAAGTATTAAACGTTAAACTAAAACTCTTTTTTCTCTAACCTTTTATTTGTTATTTTTAAGCTATCAAACATAACGACCTTCTTAGTAAGTGAAATATCAATTCCTTGAATGCATACAAGCATTAAGCCTTCGTTTGGGGTTGATGAAATAACACGGAAATAGGGGTGAGGAAACAGAAATGAGTAAGAAATATAAAATGTGGATGTTTGGTTGAGTAGAAATAATCGAGTAGAAAAATAAAAAAGTTTAGGTCTCAAACTTTTTTACTTTTTCACTGAAATGAGCGGAAATGTAAAAGGAGAGGCGATATTTTAACATTTTGTGGCGATTTATTTTGTAACAGTTTATGTTGCGGCGATTAAAAACCGCTACCAATTAATGTTTGTGGCAATTTAAACCGTCACAAAAATACAATAATCGACTATCAAAATGTAATAGTCCATTATCAAATTGAGTCAAATAAAATAGTCTATTATTGATACTCAATAGTGTACTATTGAGTAACAATAGTCGATTAAAATTTATTTTTTAATAATTTTGTTATTTCTCTCTTTCTTATTTTTATGTATTTTTCTTAAACCAAATACTTCTATTTCTATTATATTTCTCACACATTTCTCTGTTTTTTATTTTCATCCACTCTATTTTTTACTTATTTCTTTTTTTCCTACCACACATACTAAGAAACAAACACGTTTATCAATATATTTTATTTCATTTTGGATAAAAATATATATTTTATTTCATACACCTTAATTTTAAATTAAATCTGAAACCACAGATTAAAAGAACTAGTATTTGAGCCTGTGTATTGCATAAAATAAATGTTTATTTTATATAATTAAAATTTATAATAAATAAATACTTCTAAATATATAAATTATTTTATAATTAAAATTTATAATAAATAATATTTTAGAACATGTAAATTATATTTTAGATTTATGACAAATACTTTATATTATGATACAATATTATTTTTAATTATTAATAATTTATTTTAAAAAAATATTGAAATTCAAGTTAAAACTAAAAATATTGAAAATAATATATTGAAAGAAATAAGAGGTTAAGAAAAATTCCTAAAAATGTTCTCGTTGAAAAATGACAGCTAAAAACGTTTTCGTTCAAGATAATTATTCTAATTTATATATACAAAGGAATATCATATGCATGTTAAGAGTGTATTTGAAATTTGAAGATAAAATATATATATTCGAAATTGATTTATGATATTTAATTATAGTTTGTCAAACTGTTCAATTGATATTAAGAGTGTATTTGAATTTTAAAGATAATATATATATATATATTTGAAATTAGTTTTGATATTCAGTTACAATTTATCAAAAACATAAGAGCATATACCAGACGCATGTTACAAGAGTAAAATTCACCTCTTCATAAAAAAAGAGCATTCAAATGAGAGTGAATGTGAAAGAGAGTGAAAGCTTGAGAAAATAAATAATTTTATACATTTATATATATAGAGGGATTCGAGGCTTTTGCTTTTTTCTTTTTTTTTTAAAGGGAATTCGAGGCTTTTGCTACAGTATACAAAACAACTTGATTCTCAAACCTTTTTACTCAAACTTATTTTAATAACAACCGTATCCTTATTTTTATCATTAACAATTAAATATCTGATCTTCATTTATGTAATTCTAGTTGCATACTTCTTCGTATCACGAAACACACTCTTCTGGTCTCCCTCTCCTCTCTTTCTTTCTCTCTCTGAAATCCTTATGATGGTGCCCTAGATCCATGGCTTCTCTGTCCAACCTTTGCATGTGTTTCACTGTTGCTGAGTTTCAATGCTACCCTTTTCCCTCTCTTCATGTCTGGGTCCTGGGAAAGCCTTCTGTGGGTCCCACATTCACACCTTTGCAAACTCACTTCCACCCAAAAGCTTGTAACTTGTGAACACCTTCCTGTTAGTGTTTCACGCTCTCTTGCTTCTAAATTTGCAAACTTTGATGCTCCCCGGTTCATAAACCACCGGTATTTCATTGGGTAAATTATTCCCGTGTAAAAAAAGTGTATTTTGTTTTGTTTTATTGTTACTATTTTGAAGATTTCTGAGGTTTGGTTTGTTGAATTTGAGGTTGTGAACTGTTTGGTCAGCTTATTGAGTTTTTGTGGATTGAGTGATCTGAGATCACATTTGGGGTTATATGAATATTGGGTATCTGTTGTAATTATTATTACTGTTACAATTTTGTGTGTGTGTGTGTGTAACATTGGTGGTTATGGGGAGTGAAGTGAGTATTGTGGGAATGTAATTGAAGGGGTGAGGAACATTGAAATTGAAACTTGGTGTTTGTGGGAGGGGGTTGTTTGTTGTGCATAATGGGTTGTTTGTGTTGCAAGCCCTCTGCCATAGAGGATAGCAAGGAGAGTCCAAGGGAGCGCTTGTCAAGCAAGGCTTCATTGGACTCTTGCACGATGAGGGGTGCTTTGTTGAGGAGGGAGGAAGCATATAGGGTGAAGGATAGATATGATGGTAATGATGTGAGGACTGCTTTGATTGATGAGCAAAGGAACGGTCCTGTGCAGTTGCAAGGCGATAATGTTGAGAGGAAGAGGGAGAGAATGGAGCGAGTTGCTGCTCAACAACATCCAGGGGCTGGTAGTGTTCCCAAGGCCATGGAAGGGGAGCAGATTGCAGCTGGCTGGCCATCCTGGCTGGCAGTAGTGGCTGGAGAGGCTATCAAGGGATGGTTGCCGCGCCGTGCCGATTCTTTTGAGAAGTTGGATAAAGTATGTTTCTTTCTTGATCTGGTGTCATTGTGGAATTTTGATATTGTTTTGGTTAGATGCAGATATTCTAGTTTTAGTTTTAGTCTTACAGTTGCTGCTAGAATATTGATCCAAGTGTTGAATTTTCAATTTGGTTTTCTTTATCTGTTAAGTGTTAAATTTGTTTTTCCTTCACCCTTTCCCCCTCTTTTTTCTTTGATTATCTATGTTTCCAAAATCTGTTTTATGCCAGGTATGGCAATTAGGAAAATGAGTTACCAACTTCTCCCCTACCTTTTTTGGTTATGAGTATAATAGTTGCCATGTTGGTGGGGCTTACCTAATGCATATCATTATATCTATGTTCTTCTGCCAAATAGACCACAATTGCGTGTTTTTATGAACAACTATGGTAGCTTATGAGCCTTTGTAACTTATTTCACTACTGATGATAACTCTTGATTGATAGACTCTGTAAGGGACTTAGAAACTTTTTTTTTTTGGTTTCTTCTTAAATCAATGTGATTAGTCATTGTCATTTGATTATACCCCTCATCAATGCATTATTCACAGCCTATAATTTTTAATTTCAAACTGATATTTGCATATTATGATCTCCCTATATAACATTTCTTACAAAATTCTTGATTGTTATTAATTATTGAATTAAAGATGCTAGTAATGTTTCATTTTTTACTTCTTTTCTTCAGTAAGGCCAAGGTCAAGATACTTTGAATTTGGACCTACTACAATTCTGCTTCTGTTTGCATTTTAATATTCTTGATTTTTCCCTCTGGTGTATATAATAAAAGATTGAGGTAAATTTGGGACTTGTTTACTTGTAGTTTCTAGATTTATATTTAGATATCTTTTTTTCTCTTTTATCTCAATTAACTAAATGATGATATTATCTTCAGCCTGCTTTAGTTTTCCTTGAATGATAAAATTTTTCCTGCTGCTTATTTTTCAGATTGGACAGGGAACTTATAGTAATGTTTATAGGGCTCGTGATCTTGAGCAAAAGAAAATTGTTGCTTTGAAAAAAGTGAGGTTTGATAGTCTTGAGCCAGAAAGTGTTCGCTTCATGGCAAGGGAAATTCACATTCTGCGTAGGCTTGATCATCCAAATGTTATAAAACTGGAAGGCCTGGTTACATCAAGGATGTCTTGCAGCTTATACCTAGTTTTGGAATACATGGAGCATGATTTGGCTGGGCTTGCGTCACATCCTGGACTGAAGTTTACAGAAGCACAGGTATTTTTAAAGCGTTTTTATTTTCTACTTCTTCCCTACCATATTACAACAAATGTAGCTTATGGCATATTCCCATAAGAATCTTGCTGCTACTTATTGCTGTAAAATGTGATATTCGATATAATGAAGTTTCCCATATTTGTACTTTTAAGCTAATAGGTGAAGACACTCATTCTCATTGTCCAGAGCTTTGATTCCTTTTTATCGTTTGGGATTGAAAATGAATATAT
Source organism: Spatholobus suberectus (assembly GCA_004329165.1). Taxonomy (NCBI): domain Eukaryota; kingdom Viridiplantae; phylum Streptophyta; class Magnoliopsida; order Fabales; family Fabaceae; genus Spatholobus; species Spatholobus suberectus. The sequence continues at coordinate 56,447,150 of CM014731.1, read as the reverse complement.
TGAAAATGAGAGGAACAAACAACGAGAAAGGGTAAGATTTCCACTAAAGACATACATAGCTAAAGAGAAAAAAAAAATGATCACTAAGGTTTAATTACTTTTTTTTTTATTTTACGATAAAAAAAGAAACTCTTAAAATAAGGGGATGAAACTAGATGATAGAGCTTGAGATTTCCTCTAAAATAAACCTAGTTAAAGACAAAATGCTACACGGCCAGAAAATTCAAGCAGAGATTAATTTCTCATTGGAACTTGGCAGGTTAAATGTTACATGCAGCAACTTTTACGTGGACTAGACCACTGCCATAGCTGTGGTGTGCTGCACCGTGACATTAAGGGTTCCAACCTTTTGATTGACAACAATGGAATCTTGAAGATTGCAGACTTTGGTTTGGCAAGTGTTTTCGGTCCAAATCAAACTCAGCCTTTAACAAGCCGAGTTGTCACTCTTTGGTACCGCCCACCTGAGCTTTTACTTGGGGCCACGTACTATGGCACTGCTGTAGATTTATGGAGTACAGGTTGCATACTTGCTGAGCTGTATGCTGGCAAACCTATAATGCCTGGAAGAACTGAGGTATATGAACTTAAATGTTTCTGTTAAAGCATGGCATTAATGTATTTACTTCTTTTAATCTGTTGCAAGTCTACAGTGCATTGTGAATACTTGTTCTTCGTAAGTGGGGTAAGAAATTTTAGATTATACTTGTATATGAACTATTATGTGTGGTGACTTTTGAACAATTACAAGAAGAACCAAGCAATCCTGTCCCTTATGTAGGGTCCGCTACATGAATCTAACGATGCCATAATTCTGTGATAAATCATGTCTATAGACAAACCATATTATACTAAATATTAATGTTCCATTATAAATAGTTTGTTAAATGTCTATGGTGTACTGTTAATACTTCTGTTCTTCATAAGTGGGATAAGAAATTTTAGAATATACTTGTGTATTATGTGTGGTGGCTTTTGAACCATTATTTAGCATTAATTAGGATGTGTTGACAAGGGGATATCATTAGTGCCTAACAAAACAGATAAATATTATGCTCTGTACAATTTCCAATTGATGTTCCTTTCTATGGTTTTGTGTGTCAGTAGTCTGGTTACATACTTGCATTAATAAGATGATTAAAAGGTACTGTTCTGTCTTCTAGGTGGAGCAGTTACATAAAATTTTTAAACTTTGTGGTTCACCTTCTGAGGATTATTGGAGAAAATCAAAGTTACCCCATGCAACAATATTTAAGCCCCAACAACCCTACAGGCGTTGTGTTACTGACACATTCAAGGACTTCCCTGCTCCTGCTTTAGCACTCATGGAGACTCTTTTGTCCATAGATCCTGCTGATCGTGGGACTGCAGCATCTGCTTTGAAGAGTGAGGTGTGAAATTCTCAAATTCATGATGAATTTTGAAGACATAATAGAATATATTTTATAATGTTCATTCTTTGCTACTAATACCAGTTGTCCAGATGTTTCTAACATGCAATGCATATCTATCAGTGCATATAATAAAGAATGGATGTTCATGTTGGTAAAAGGCATCAGTTTAAGTTATATTTCAAACTTAGGTTGCGTTCTTCCAAAAATGTCAACCTTAATTTTTTTTTTGTCATCTTTTGATAAGCACCTAAGCACTTGGGAAACCCACCCTTAAAAGCTAGCTATTAAGGGGGGAGAACTAAGCACTTAAATACTCCACCGAGCATCCCATGCAACTCGATGTGGGACCTAGGCACCCCATAATACCCAGGTCCCTATCATCTTTGTGCAATTTTCCTTTAATCAAATTGATGCTCCTGTATTGGTTCTTTATCGTTGCTATTATTGTAAGTCCCCACCAGTATTGTCTCCAAGATCTTAATATAGTAGAAAATTCATAGGTATATCAGCTAATTGATATGTTTATATCATATTGGTGAGTATTTATTCATTATCTCTTACTCAACTGCATTGTTGCATTAATTTCTATTTTATTTTAGATGTAAATTATTGTTTTTAATACTTCAATATGCATTGGTCATGATTGTATCCTTTTGGTGTACTTGCTATTTAGTTCTTCACGACAAAGCCTCTACCTTGTGATCCTTCAAGTTTGCCAAAGTATCCTCCTAGCAAAGAATTTGATGCCAAACAACGGGATGAAGAAGCAAGAAGGTGTGTTTTCAGTAATAGTGTGGTTATGTGTTTGTCATATAAGTTTGGTATTTGCTTAATGCGTTAGCAATATTCAGTTCTGAAGGGTGCCTCTGCATGTGTGTTTTTATGTTTCAGCTTTCAAAGATCTTTTTTCTTCTAATTATATTCTGCAATTACTCTTGTTGCATCTCTGTCAAGATTTCTTTGATTCTTTCTTTTCAAAATGTAATGGCTTCATGTTTGTTGATCAACTTTTACCAATTGGAAAAAGAGGAATTATTATTGTCTGGATTTAATTTTTAGAAATTTAGATTAAACCTTCCACTTATAACCTGCCACTGCCCCTAAAATAATTCAAAGAACAAGAGTTGTTTCCAATACTTATGAGAAGCCATATCCATATTCTTCTTTGAAACTGTTAAATATACATTGTCAATCATGGCATATAGTGTGGGTACCCAATACGGTATTGAACAGATGATGTTCCATATGACTCATGACATAGGTGTATATTAAATCATTCAATAAATAAATATGAAATTTATCTAATTTTTCTGATCTGACTGATGCTTGATTGCTTGTTAATCATGCTTTTTAATCCTGCTGGAGTATTCTCTGATGGTGTTGTACTCTTTGATTACTAGCTCATAAAGTTGACTGTTAGATTTTTGTTTTCGGTTTTCTGATGTTAGCAGACAAGGGGGAGCAGGAAGCAAGGGCCAGAGACGTGACCTTGGAAGAAGAGGGGGAAGAGAATCTCTAGCTGTCCCTGCACCTGATGCCAATGCTGAACTGCCCCTGTCAATGCAGGTACCCATAATTAATCATGGCATTAACCTGATTTAATCAAGGTGATCTGTATTTGCTGTTTACTGTTTGCTAACCCTACTGGTCTTGTCAATGCATGGATATCCTTTTGGATTATCTTTTCTTTATATCCCAACAAGAAATATCTGCATGGTATCTTAGGAATTAAACTTCAAAGCTAAAATAAAAGAAAGAAGAGAAAGGGTGGTTGAAGGTTGAATTAATGAATTTTATTTATTTTTCCCTTTCGAAATGTCATATTTGCATCCTGTGAGGGTAGCTTTTATACTTTCTTATTTTGTTATAACCCTTCTCTTTTGTCAAAACCTTAAATAACCTTTTATTACAGAGGAGACAAAGTCAGGCTCAATCTAAAAGCAGAAGTGAGAAGTTTAATCCTCATCCTGAAGAAGCTTCTGGATTTCCCATTGATCCCCCCAGACCATCACAAGCTGTAGAAGTAGGCATAGAACCTCTGGTACAGCAACATAAAAGAGCCGCCCATTCTGGTCCGCTGGCTCACCACACTGCATGGGCTAAAGCTGGGAAGAACCAGGATGACGCTCCAAAGATTTCAGTTGGGGGCGATCTATCAACAATCTCAGGCTTAGTATCAGGCAGGAGTATGTTGTCAGATGATCGCAGAGAAAGGTTTAGATCGTCACAAATGGAGCCTTCAAAATTAATAAACAGGTTCCCAGGATCATTCAAGGACGTCTCTGAATCGTCGATACAACAGGATCAAAGGCATCAGGTACAAGGCCAAGTAGGCACTTTCCAAAAGGAAGAAGGGAGAGGCAGCAACAAAGACCTAGTTCTTGTAAGTAGTTTGACTTCTACCCTTATCTGTTCTGTCATAGTGTGTGTTTAGGTGAACTTGGTTTCAGATGAATATGTTTGAAAACTCTTAATCTCAAACATAAATTTGTAGTAAAATTTAGTATAAAATTCTCAACCAAAAAGCCTAGATTAGTCAAATGTGCTTTTAGGGTCATAATCAAGTTTGATTAAAAAAGCCAAATATGATTGTTTTAAACTCAATCACGTTTGTATGGTATGGATCTGCATTTGACATAGTTAAATGATAATCCAAACGTACGTGTAAACTGTACAATTCTTTTTTGTTCCATCTTGAACTGTATAATTCCGTTTGTTCCATCATGCTACCTAGTGGCATAAGGCCTTTGTTATTGTTGTTATTGATATGTATAATTTGTTTTTGTATATTATTTTCTACGGATTGCTAGGTTGATTTCATCCCATCCACTAGTGGCATGTTGTTATTGGTTTATAAAGCGGATCTGAAAGTGTTTTTGGTATAGTTTGGCCTTTGTATATTTCTTGTGCTCATTGTTTCTTCCTCACACAACGGCGCAGGTTGGTTATGGGTCAAAGGGTCATAAAATTCATTATTCTGGTCCATTGCTACCATCAAGCAACATGGATCAGATGTTGAAAGACCATGACCGCCAAATTCAAGAGGCGGTTAGACGGGCACGTTTGGATAAGGCGAAAATGAGAAGGCTTCAAGCTGAACGGAACCAGGTAGACAATTCATTGTTTGTTTCTGGTCGTTGAGTTGTAGAGTTGAGATGCGGCAAGGCATCATAAAGAATCTTTTATTCTTTTCTTTTTTTATTGGGGGGGCTGTATAGGGAGAATGTATCCTTTGCAAAATGCCCCAGTGGCCATGTTAGGTAACTTTATAGCTTAGAAAACTCTCCCTTAAATCTATCACATATTTTCTTTCAACTTCCAGCTGTAATTTCTGGCATAAGCCCATTCTTGTAAAGCTTATCAGCCTTGAGCTATTAGATTACTGGGGAACAATTGTGTCATGAGTTAATATTCACTCGGAAGTATTGGCATTGTTCTGTGTCTCCTCTCATTCTATCTGATGCATCAATGCTTCAGTATTGAGCCCCCCATATTGCGTGGTGGTGTATCTAATAGGGATGTTTCTGACCCATCACTTTTCTCGAATCCAGCCCTGTTTGGCTCGAAGTTTGAGACAGATCTAATGTATTTTGAAGATGAGTTTGAGTTATATTTCAAGTTAGCTCAACTTAGTCTAGTGTACTATATTTTTTTTAAAAAATATAGTTGTTTTAAACAATTATATATTAACAATAAAATTTGACTTAAAAAATAATTTATTTGTATACCATAATATACATTTATTGATATTATTTATCTTGAAATATATATTATAGTATATATCTTAATTGTAGTTTTATATTATAATTTTACAGTTTAACTATATATAATATTAGGATTAGTATGTTATGTCAAAAAAATCAAAATGATTTAGCGTTCTAATATATATTATTGAATCTTAATTGAGTTGGGTTTGAATGAATGATCTTATTAAAGTTTTGGCTAAGATAAGGACAAATATAAATCCCTCAAGCCGTTCGAGGATTATTGTTAGTATCTTGTTTTTCTGCTGTGTGATGTGGTGTACTAGTATTTTCATTCTTTGAATGCGTGACTATTATGGGTTGCAGGATTGGATCGGGTCAGGTGGAGATTTTTAAGGCTTTTATTTTGCGCACCGTCCTTTTTATTTATACATCTCTACTTTTGCTTTTTTGGTATTTTTTTTCTTCAATTTTGTACTTTTTCAAAATATCTAAAAACATGCATGTACATCTCGAAGAATTTCACGAGTTTAGCCATCTTAGCTAAACATAAGAATGTACATCAGAAAACATGCATATACCCAAGTTTTATTTTTCGCACCGTCCTTTTTATTTATACATCTGTTCCTCAATGGAGAGGCTTGAAGCTTTGGTTCATGTGCTAAATGTTGGCTCTCAGAGAGTGCTGGACAAGGCTGGTTTTCGAAGGGAGGGACATTTCTGTCCTCTTTTGGAATAGTTTTTAAAAGTGTTAAAATTTTTAGACCTCTAAAATTTAGTTTCTAGAAAAAGTTTAATGATTCTAGAAATTAGTTTTTAAAAAAAATTAACACTTTCAAAAATTAGTTTTCGAATGTATTAAATACATTTTGGAAACTAAATTTTGGAACATCTATCATTACTAAAAGTATGTTCTGGAAATTAATTTCCACAAAAAGGTATTCTTTGAAAAAAAAAAAAACTAAAACGTGAAAGGATATATATATAAAAAAAAAGGTTGCCAGAAGTAAAGGCGGATTTTAATAATCAACCTACACTTACCCTTGGGTTTGGAAAAGTTCAGATAGGGGAAAGGTTTACTCTCACATAACAGCAAGGAAGACCATCAACTTGAATGATAATTTATAATGAAATTTTCATGTAATGGCAAGGAAGGCTATCAACTTGAACGATAATTTATAATGAAATTATGTATAACCTCTCAATGAGTTGTCCTTGAACGGTCTTCATTTTACAAGAGTGGAAGAGTGATTATGTATACTGAATCCTCTTTCTCGACAATCATGGTTGAGTTATTTCATAATTGGGTTAATATATTTCATTGGATTTTGTTAACACAAGTCTCTAGAATTAAATAAAAGGAGAGATTTTTTATTAGGAAAGAAAATGTTTATTACAAGAAAAATATAAAAGTGTAATCAATACTTTTTTTCCTAATAAAAACTTTATTTTTAGTAGTTTAAAATCAATTTTAAGGATTGATATTAATAAAATAGTTTTTTTTTTTACAAATAATTTTTACCAAAATGACGTGGTTTTATTTAGCTTTCTAAAAATAGTTTCATTCTAAATTATTTTCTTAAAATTATTTATGGTGATTAGGTTGATTGAGTTAAAAAATAAAAATGCAATACCAAAATTAATTGAGGTTGGATTCAATATTTATTTCTATACTATAAATTAGAATAATATATAACTTGAAGAGTAAGATTTTACTTTTCTCACCTTCTCAATTATACATTCTCAACACTTTATGTATGGCATAAATTTATCCATAAATAGGTTTGATTCTTTATGTTGATCAATATGTTTAATATTTGAAAAGATAAATAAATATATAATTTTAAGAGTTTAATGGTCATGCACTGACAGTGTAAAATAGTTTTATACTATCATCCAATTACAAACTATAATTTACTGTAAGTTTGTTGACTTTTATAATAAATATTTTAAAAATCATATTAATGGTGATTTCTGATTAGATGACAGTGTAAAACTTTTTACACTGACAGTACATGACCATTAAATTCTAATTTTAATGCATTATAAATATAAATATCTTATACAAGCCTTATGCAACTGACTGTAGTGATTATTACTCTAATATTTTTTTTATATCTATATTTTTTCGGTCCCCTTTCACATCTATAGTTTGATCGAGCAATCATAACATAAACATAATATTCATTAGATGCAACTAATAAAAAAACTTAAGCTATATTAAAATAATAATTAAAATAGATAATTATTTTTATTAAAATTATTTTTATATATTCTCTTAAATTTTAATTAATTATATAGACATGATAATGTGGAATGACTCTGGTTGATTTTGCCACCTATATTAATACGAAGAAGTGTGAATAAATAGATGTTAACTCTATTTCGTTTTATTTATCGTTTAACATTATAATATACAAATTAAAAATATAATTAATTTTCATTCATATTTAAATTTTATTAGTACATTGTTGTTCTGTACTCTTTTTTAATAAATAAAAAGATAAGGATATAATTAAAAATAACGATTAATGTTATTTTGAATTTACAAAATGACAGAAATACATAAATAAAAAATTCTTAAAAAGTGATTGTGGAAAATGGACAGAGGTAATAACGTGTAGTTCATTCTCCAAAAAAAAAGCTGTATTGTGTGGGAGCGTTTGCCACATCGTGTCTAAAATATTATCGTGAAGAATGACTCCAACAGGTTGTGTCCGTCTTTATGTTGTGTTTGTTGGTGCTAACATGTGGGGGCACATTCTTGTACCATGCTTCCGATTTTCAATTTCTCATAATAATTTTTCCTCCCTAGAATTTGTTTATTTATGGTTTCTACCTTTCTATGGTTGATGCAAAGCATTGTCGTCCTTCTTTCAGAACACTTCAATTAATAAAAATTTAAGATGAAAACGAAAACACATGAAAAAATAAACTAATAAAAGAGGAAAGTAAATGGAAGTAAATGACAGCCACACCTCTTAAAAATCATAAAATTTGGATTTATGTTCAGGTCGTAGTCGTACTATACCAACGGACCCAACGCCCTTTGTGTAGGGAACGAAAGATCAGGATAAAAAAAACAATAAATTACTATCACAACAGGTAGGTGCATTTATGCCTACGTACACAGACTTGTTACCTATTAAAGAAAAACAACAAACGGTTTAGTTCCAACTTTGTGGTTCAAATTAAAACATGATCTAAGGTACCATTGCCATACAACTTGTTTCAAACAGTGTTACTATCTGCCCTTTTCTTTTTATTAAATAGAATTAAGTGCAGGTTTAATAAGAATACCTGCAATTTGACTTAAGTATTAATATTTTTAGCATTGTTTTTTAAGGTTAAACTATTGAATAGGTCTTTGAATTATTAGGTAATTTTTAATTTGGTTTCTATACTAATTTCTTTTAATTGAGTCTTTTATCTTTTAATTTTTTTAATTGAGTCTCTAGAGTTAAATTGCTGTGAATATTCCTTTAACTTGGACGAAATATTTTCTAATAAAGAGTCAATTAAAAAAAAATAGTATTGGGATCTAATTAAAAGTTACCTAAAATTTAAGGACCTACTCAATAGTTTAACATTATTTTTATTCTTTTATCTTGATTTGGCTTTGTGTTATTTTAGAAAAAAAGGGAAAATTATAGAAAAGGGGCAAAAAGTATCTCTCAATATTCAAATGTTGCCGCATTATTATTATGTAACTAAAATTTTAGGGACTTGAGAATTGACTTGAATGAAACACAGTGGAATTCTCCCGTAGACATAATTTATACAATGAATTAAAAATTAATAATAAATTAAATAATTTAAATTAAATGATTATATAATTTTTTTGTGTAATGTGGTTTTTTTGTTTAATTAATTAAGTGTATCAAATTATATAAGTAGTATTTATACAAAGGTTATGTCTTAGTAATGCACATATATTTTCTTTATTTTTACGTGTTATATATATTTTTTATTCTAAATAATATATAAATAGACAATTTGGTTATTCTAAATTAATTTTCCACTTTATAAAATGTAAAAAAACCCTACTTTATAAACAAAAAGAAGCAAACTTAACTATTGATAAAAAATTAAATACTTTCTTGGCAAAATTACACTTTTGGTACTCCTATAATTCTCAATTCACGATTTTGGTTCTCTTATTTTTAATTTCGCGATTTTAGTCCTCCAATATTTCAAAATTCGCGATTTTGGTCTCCCTATTTTTAATTCTATGATTTTAGTCTTCCAATTTTTAAAAATCCTCAATTTTAGATCCCCCTATTTTTAATTCCATGATTTTAGTCCCCAAATTTTAAAAATCCTCAATTTTAGTCTAACCGTTAAATGTCCATTTGCTGATCGTTAATGTCTTAAAATTAACTATGGCGCGACATTAGTCTGTTAAATATTATCTGCCACTATTCAGTCTAATGCCACATCATAGTTAATGTTGATGCATTAACGGTCAATATATGGACATTTAATAGTTGGATTGAAATTGCGGATTTTTAAAATTTGGAGAACTAAAATCGTGGAATTAAAAATAGGGGGATTAAAATTGTAGATTTTAAAAATTGGAAGACTAAATTGTGGAATTAAAAATAGAGGGACCAAAATAACATATTTTCAAAAATTGAAGGATTAAAATTGTAGAATTAAAAAAAGGGGACCAAAATCGTGAATTGAAAATTATAGGGGGACTAAAAGTGTAATTTAGCCTCTTTTTTTTTATCATATTATAAGTGTGAAGTATTTATTGATTTTGTCGATGACTAATCTCTATTGGAAAATTTGGCTAACCATTTTTAATGAGGCATCTTTTCCCAATCACGTTTTTTTCCTCCACAGAGCTCAAACCCAAAACCTTACTAAACTAACATAATGTTGGTAAATTAAAGATCAAACTATTGAGTAGGTCTCTGAACTTTTAGACAATTTTTAATTAGGTCCTTATACTGTTTTTTTTTAACTAAGTCCTTAATCTTTTAAATTTTTTTTAATTTGGTCCCTGGGGTTAACTTCACAAACAACAATTAGATAGAAATTAAGCCTAGGGACCCAATTAAAAAATTTTAAAAGATTAAGAACTTAATTAAAAAAATTTAATACAAAGACCTAATTAAAAATTGCCCAAAAGTTTAGGGACCTACTCAATAGTTTAACCTTTTTTTTAACTAAAATTAGAATTTTATCTTAATAATCTATACTATTATTTAATGTTGATTTCTATTGTGTAAATTAATAAGAATAAAACATTAATTTTAATAGAAAAATAACATTAAAACACTTAAGATATCGTATCTAAGTTTTATCCTTCTGAACTAAGTATCGAATTAGAGTTTAATATACAAAGATCAAAGAAATTTTAAATTCTAGAAAAAAAAATAATTAACCATATTGAAAGTTTAGATTAAAAAAGAGAAAGTTAGAAAAAGTATTAAATATTTTCTCGGTACTATAAAAAAATAAATTGTTAAAAATATTTTATTAAAACAACTTATTCAAATTAGAGATAATAGTTGATATTTAAAAAAAAAATTAATTACACTACAAAACCATGCATATGTCAAAACTATACATGATATATGCATTAAAAAACCCATACATGAATACAGTCATTATTAGAGTTTTATCGATATCTAATATTGGTGTAAAATAATTTTTAAAAAATCTAATTAAATAAATTTAATCATTTTATTACATTATCTTATTCATTAATATCATGTAATGATAAGATATATATATTTTTTTGATGAATAAGATATACTTTTATTAAGTATATATGTAAAAATATTTCATACTGAGAATATATAAATTATATTCTAATTATTAAAGTTAAAGTGAGATCAAATAATAATGTTTAGTGCTCTAGCTCTTTTTATGTAGTACAATAGTTAATTAGTTATATGGGAAGTTACTTAATGGTAGCTAACATCAATGTTTTTAAAATTAGTCCGGTCATTGAATCGGTTAAAGTATTAGTTCAAGATTTAATAATTCAACTGAGATTGAATCGTGTTTGAACCGGTATAATAATAATAATAATAATAATAATAATAATAATAATAATAATAATAAATAAATAAATAAATAAATAAATAAATAAATAAATAAATAATCATAATGTCATAACTTTGTAATATTAAAAACTAAAACTAAAACATAATTTTATGGGTTTTTAATATTCAAAGCACACGCAAAAGTTCAAATCAAATATATCATAATATGTAGGTCTAAATTTCAACAATAAACAACAATATCTATTAATAATAACAAGTTTACATCTAAAATAAAAAAGAAAATGATAAATATTTTAGGTTGAATTTTCATTTTTTAAGAAAAAAATTAAAATGACATTGTATTCAGTATTTTTCATTGTCCCTCTATGAATTGGCTTTTTGCTGGTTTTTGACTGATTTTCTAGTTCTTTGAGTGATTTTTTTACAGGTCAATTTTGTGATTTATTTAAAGCAAATACTTGACTGATTCAATAGTTTTCTAGTCTGACTGACTGGTTTGATCCAATTTTAGGTCGAATTCTCATTTTGTTTAAGAAAAAAAATTAAAATGATATTGTATTAAGTATTTTTCATTGACCTATTACGAATCGGCTTTTTGTCAAGTTTTGACTGATTTTCTAGTTTTTTAACTGATTTTTCTACAGGTCAATTTTGTGATTTATTTAAACCAAATACTTGACTGATTCACTAATTTTCTAGTCTAACTGGCTGGTTTGATGCAGTTTTAAAAACAGTGAAGAATAGTGATGATGGTAACAATAATAATGGTAAAAAATAATATTGGTATAGACTTAATATGTATAACATGATAATGATTGATGCACATAAGCAGTAATTTAGTGTAAATCCTTAAGATTAGAGAACTGAGGTAAAGCATAGATGACATGTAGAAGGCTAAAAATCAAATAGAGACCTGACAATCATTTAGAAAAGAGAGCTTAATTAAAAGACTCAAGTAAATTATTTTTACAATAAATCGTGAAATAACTTAAAACATAATTTAACTAAGTTGACCATCAAATAAAAAATAATAAGACCTAAATAACTAATTAAGCATCCTAGCTAGAATACATAATTAACCCTTAAGAAGGATTTAATTAAAATAATAAAATACAAAACACTACTTTACAGGAAAAAAAAAACCATGAACGAACGAGTAGGAGTAGGTGCCAGCAACCATTGTAATAATAGTTCAAGTAAGCAAAGCCTCACATCTTGTTCAAGTGATGCCACCATCAATGTCTCTAAAGAACAATAATAACTTTCAAGTTTAAATAAATATACTTAATAGTGTCTATGTTTTTCTTCACAAGTTTTAAACATTACTTCACTTTAAACTTTCTAAACCGGTTAAAAAAGAAATTTTACATCGGTTACAATGGCATTATAGATTCAAGAGTAAATTATACTAACATTTTCTAAGTTTGTTTTTAGATTATACACAATATTTCTCTTTTTTTTTTTTTTAATTTCTACACTAACCCTCTTAATTGTTTGAAAACCATTACACTGACACTTTTTTAACTGACACCCTTTTTACATTACACTAACTTCCTTAGTTGTTTGAAAAATATTACATCGTGTATTCCTACAAAGGAAGTTATTGTAAACGATACAAAATCAGAAGTATTATGTGCAATCTGAAAAAATTTCAGAAATGTAATTTTTAAGTTAGTGTAATTTACTTTACATTCAAAAGATATAAAATGTAAGAACTTTTTACGTTGAATATTAAATTGATGAAAAAAAAACCTTTTTAAATCAGTTAGTAACAAAACTGATCTAAAAAGCCAATGGTCACCAAAGCCAGCATCCACCACGTCAACTAGCTCACCCCTATCAAACCCCTGAACCACCAAAAACCACATGCCCTAGATGAAAAGAAATCACCACACACAATAGCAAACAACATTGAATCATTTATGTCAAACCACCATAACACAGAATACCAAACTAGACCTTCGAACCCAGCCAACAACCTTCAAACCCTAAAACTAGAAACCCAACCATAACCACCATGAACTCTTCGCTAATCTCCCCATAATGCCACAAAACAAAAGCTGCTGTCAACGAACCTCCACAAACCCTCAATTGTTGTGCCACCCAGCTAAACCATCGAAGTAGGCCTTCGCGTCACCCTCTGTTGCCGCTCGAATTGCATCACTTCACCTCTGCACATGACCACCACAAAGTTGCGAGATTTGAACCCCATTTCTCTTCTCTTGTGCTATTTCTTTATTTCAATTTCTAATACGCATTTTCTATTTTGACGTTTTAATCTTAACTTAGGTTTAGATCTCACCGTCTTGCAAGAGAGTAACATAATGAGTATTGAAGAAGCAACGAAAGAAGTGATGAGAATGAATACATTACCTTTGGCAGAGAAAGCGCTACCAAGATCACACTACCTTAGGTGTCCATTTCACAATGACAGTGAAGCCCTTTTGTTGTTTTTTGCCACGATCATGCTTGAACCTGCATGTGCGCACTAGTTTGGTCCTTTGTGTGCTGCGCCTCTACGACGGTGTCCACCACAATGGAATTCATATTAGAGCGACATCGATATTGTTGGCTTGGAGAGATTTTGGGGCTTCTAGGTTTTAGGAGATTTTTAATAGAAGTTGATAGCAAGAACAAAAAAAATTGGTGTCTCTAACTCCATTATTTTTTTTTTGGTAGTATATGTCACTTTCTAAATTGGTTATAATATTAATTTATTTAAAAACATTTTCTACAATAGTTAAATAAATAATCGATCTAAAAATTATCCATTTAATTTCAAAAATGCCATTGCCTTTTTGTTTTAAATTGGTTGTTATATAACCCATCTAGAAACTTGTTATAGAATCCATATTTTGCTTTAGTGAAAACCTTGGAAAATAATTCTTGTTATTATTTAGAATAAATTACACTTGCACCCCCTCTTTTTTTTTTTTCCCAAATTGTGCCCAATACTCCTCTATTTTTTTGCACTATAGTAAACCCTTTAAATGTGTTTGAAATTTAACACTCTTCCACCCTGACCCAGTTACAACGTCTAGGCAAGCATATGCTTTTCAGATGTTTTTCATGAATTTTTGTTTCGAAAATACCCTTACTTTCTTCGTTTAAACAATAGCTGCAGGCATCAAAGATGGTAGCACGTAGACATCATTTTTTTCGTTCTCCTTTCCTAGCACAAATTGTTGCTCAACTTGTGCTGCAAATTAGTATGCGTTTTGATGACTTTGTATCCTTTTGTTGTATCCTTGTTCAAATCATGAATTTATTTGGTTCTCCACCTAAGTTTGGTTGAATTTTTTTGTTGTTGCTTATTTGTTGATAGGATGTTTGATAAAATGTCACAATCAAGAGTAACATCTTCTTCTAATATTAGTGGTAGTGGATTAAGAGTGAGACATCAGAGAAGACATTTCATTGTGGAAGATCTGCAAAAAATAAATGTAGTGGTATTGAAGCTAATCCAAATTGGCTCTTTTACACTTATAGATTGATCGTGTGTGATTATTTTGAGTGTTGTGAAAAAGATATTGAAAGTTGAAGATGGACATGTAGGCCATGAAGAGGGAAATTGCTAAAGTGAAGACAAACTTGAAAGTCATAGAGAGAAATTGTGAATGGTTGAAACAAAATGTTGTAACATTCACAATTTTAGTTGTAATTGTTGTTGGGATTTTAATTATTGCAACTATGTTTACATGAGTATTTAACTGTAAGTAGTTATTATATTAAGTCCACAAGGTACTTATTAAGCATGTTGTTATTAAGTGTTGATGGTTCTTAATGTATGTGTGATTGTTAGTTGTAATTGGATGTTAAGTCTATTTCTTTTGAAATTATACTAATTGAGTAGTACTTAGATGAATTGCTCCTTAAATCCACTTTTGCCATATTGAATTGCCATTTTGCTTCAAAATTTTGTGAATCATTTATGAAATTAACATGTGAAATCGTCAAATAATTACAATAATGATTTTCATTTATATGATGGAAACTGTAACAAATAGCTTATGAAATAAAGACACCCTCAAATCGGTAATAAAGACACCTTCAAATCAGCAACCTTGATTAGCTTGATAACATTGTTCATACATAAACATGATAAACATCATGTGCGTATCCAAAATGGAAAGTATACACCCAAATAAAATAGGCCATGTACATTATCTACTAATAATTGCACATTGAATTAAAAAAAAAAATAGCCCCTGCACAAGTTTACTAACAAGAGGCCTATACCAAAAAAAAGGCCTTATACCTAATGTTTATACATAATTTTTTTTTGAGTATATACCCAAAAAAAGTGACCAAATTGTTTTTCAATATGCAACAATAACTAATGTTCTAAGACTAAAAGTACCTATGACATCCTCTTCTTTTTGGCTCTCAGTTTGACTTTCTTTACTCTCTTAGTCTCATTCTCTATACCATTGATAATGTTTCTTCATCCATTAGATGATCCAACAACCACCTGGGACTTTGGCTGTGTTTCCAATTATTTAAAAAAGAGGATATTAGTTTGTGAATCATATAATGGATTAAATTATAGTGGCTATATTGCAAATTGTTGTGACCTAGGTACATCATTTTGGATAGGTTGAGGCTTTTCAGTTTGGACAGGTTGATTCTCAGCAGCTTGTTTCCACAAAAAAATGACAACATTAGGTATTATATACAATATAATAAACTGAATAATATTAATAGGCCACATTTGCAATGTATGTATAGACTTGTTTACTTTCCCCCCTTTTCCTAACTGTAGCCCTTTGACAAGTTTTGTAATTATGTCCAAACTCTTTGCAAGTGGAGCATGTAATGGTGTTTTACCTCTTTGCTTCTTGTCTTCTAGATGGCCCCTCAATCTCACTTTTCCTTCTAGCCTTCCTAAGCCATCCTGGTAGCCTTTTAAGGGTAGGGGGATCAATTTGGGGATAGCCTCCTTTGTTGTTAACATCAAGTTTAGGCATGGGATGAATTATTTCAGCATAAGCCAACGACCACATGGAATTTGAAAAAGCTTTGTCATAATAAATCTCAACATTTTCTCCCTTATGAGTTATGCTAGAACATGCATGTTTGCATAGCAATCAGTAATTTGCCAATAATTGCACCCATATACCTTTTCCCTTAGTTTGACTACAAAGTTGGTGTAACCATCTTTTACCTGAAACTCATCATTTCTAGCATATGTAACACCACAAAATCTCCAATCTTGCATTGTTTTGTCTAACATGTTCCTTACTCTCGAAGCCACTACATATTGACTTATAAATGCCTTTTCAAACCTTTTTTTGGAATGTTACCATCAATCGACACATAATAGACTGAAGCATGACTAAGAATGTCTTCTTCCTATTATCACCCACCCAAGCATTGAAAACTTCACACATTGTTGGTAACGTGATCACTCTTACAGTAAGGATTAATAGGGTGTCTGGCCCACACATGTTTTGGCATGTCCTCAAATAGTTGTAGTGAATCAGAATGTCATAAGAAAAGGGGTTTAATTGTGACTTTGCAAATTTTTCCTGAAACCTTGACCTTTCTGAGCTCTTACACAAGCCTACTTTGGTGGTCAAAAGGTCTTGACATAGAGGTTCAAGCACTTAGAAAGTTTAGCTTTCTAAGTGGTTAGTCATTATAATTAGGGATGGCAAAAAAATTCGCACCTGTAGATATCTACAGATAAAATTCGTCACGGGTAGAAAATGAGTATTTTAAATGGGTACCCGTGGATACTCGAAATGGGTATATTCGCTACCCGTTTATTAACGGGGCGGGTACGGGTATCATGGTACCCGTACCTGTAGATACCTGCTACCCGCAATTATATATTTACTTAAATGCCCTTCTATATTAATATAGATAAAATTACATAAAATTTATCCAAAATTTTCAAAACGATTGTTCTTTATGGGAGAAATCTTATACAATTATATTACGAGAGAAAAGCAACATAAATTTGTGGGCTTTTAAACTATTTTTTTTAGAAAAATTGTTAGAATAATTAAAATCTATGTTCAAAGTAATTATATTAAACAATAACTCTTTAATTTATAAATTTAAATTTATAAATTCAAAGATATTTGCAGCACTTTATGATTGTCCACAACACACAAAATAAATTTGTTATTTGTTATTTTTTTATTTTTTAGAAAGTATCTGCGGATATCCACAAATATTAAAAATATCCACGAGTATCCGCTTAATTAGTACTGCGCGGGTAACAAGGCAAGCGCGGGTACTGATTTTATCCGGCAGGGCGGGTAGCTAGTAGTTACTACCTGTGCTCGCCCACCCTGTTGACGTCTCTAATTACTATTATTGTAGAATCATTTAATATAATTCTAAGAACCTAATGTCAATGCTTAGTATGTCTATGTTCAGAAGATTCAATACTTAAACATAAGTACTACTCAGAATACTGTTATAAAGAAAAACATATTTTATGTTATGAAGATTCAACACTTAGAAAGGTATTATGCATAATGCTACACACAAAAAGCTGTTGTTCAAAATGCTTCTTAACAACTTTGATGTTCAACTCTAATCTTATGTTTTGTTAAGCTTCTATACTTTTGTGCAAAACATTTGAAGTAATTTAAAATAGATTTGATAATTATAGAGTTTATGTAGTTCAAATAGGGAGATTTAAAAGCAAATTAAACTTCCTTAAATTCTTCACAAATATGCATTCTGATATTCAGCATTTTGGTGTTTAGTATTTTGACGTTCATCATTATGATGTTCAGAAAGCTCTGATATAGTAATGATATGCATGGCAGTTAAATTTCTGAGTTTAAATAGAAAGGGAGAGAACTGCACAAGGTATTTTTCCTGGTTCACCCAAAAAATCCTTAGGCTACATCCAATCCCCACACACAAGGTGAGGTTTCTACACTATGACAACCAAACATACAAGTACTATTTCATGGCCTCAACATGTCCTCCTTAACCACAAAATAATTGTTCTTGGGGGAAAAATAACCAGTATTGTAAACCTTTGCAGGTTACCTTCAACACACTTGTTCTTACGAGGAAGATAACCAGTATTCCTTGATTGTAACCTTTGTAGGCTACATTCTGAGCAGTAGTTTAAGTTTCCCAGCCTCCATAAACTTCATACAACACTTCTTTCTCAACCAAAGCTAACCTACTTAGTTGGTTTAGGATAAATATAGCTGACACTATCTTTAAGGTGGTATTATAGCTTAATAACACTAATAAGGTGAATATCATTGAAGCACTAAGCTGGACGCATTCCTTTTGTAACCTTTCTGATATTCGGAAGGGTTCTGAAGTGGAGAGAGGAGTAGGATTACATTTTTGCAGTGTATGGGCTCTCTCTTTTGCATTTTACAATTGTATATTATCATTATATAGACTCCCAAAGTCATACTAGCCGTTGAAGGACAATTAGAGGACTTTTCTAGCTTTATAGTGCAACTTTAGTAGTTTTTCGTGCTCTATAAAGAAGTTGTCAGCTTACTTTTTACATTACAGCTGTCACAACACTTAACGCAGAAGCTTCTGAGGAACCTTTCTGATCAAGCATTCTAATGAACTCATTTCAGTATCATTTTGATGAAGCTTACTGATGCAGTCATTTTCATTTTATAATGTATTATGAGAGGGTTTTCTAATGTAGATGGAAAGCACTTTGAGGTTCTTCTCATCGGAATGCTTTGATGATAAACTTTGATAGACTTGTATGCCATCATTTTAATATGTAGATGGTTAGGTCTGCAACTGTATTTGAACTTATGACCTTTTAAATGGCCAATTGGTCTTCAATGTCTTCATGAAACTTGTAGCTAATTCTGTCTTTGAAATATAGGCACTAGAATCATGTCATTTGCACCTCTATAGCTCAAGATATCCTTAAAATATTGCAACTGTGTCAAGTTGTCAGGACAAAATAGTGTTTTCATGTTCAAGTCCAATTTTGTCCTTAATCCAAGCAATATTAGTTCTCAACTTCTTCATGAATTTCTTCAAGCTTTCCATAGCCACCAAGAACGCCTTAATCACAATTCTAAAGGTCATGTTATGCTTAAATTACTGTACTATGTCAATGCTGCAGCGTAGAACAATGTCTACAATTTTGTGTCCATTTTTGTCCTTGATCCAAGTTATATCAGCTCCCGACTTCTGATGAAAGATCTAGATCTTTCTTCAGACTTTCAATAGCCACCAAAATCTCCTTAAAATCACTTTTAGAGCACAAGATATGATCTTTAGAATACTTAGCTCTTGCAGATAAAATTCCATTCTATTATTAGACACTGATGCAACATCCTAATAAAACATTGTTATGGTGCTAATTTGATTCACCCATTTGTTGGTGATTATCTAATACAATATGCTATTCCATTTTTTTGATGTTATGCACCTTACTAATGTTGTGAACCTTTCTGATGGTGTGCACATTTTTGATGGTGCAGTATAGATGTAGAATGACATAATTTTGATGCATCACTTTAATACATTCTTCTTCAATCTTTAACACTTTTTGATACATTATTCCTTAAGTAATAGAAAAGATTCTTGAACAGTAATGCAGACATCAATCATTCTAATATCTTCATTATGCCACAAGCCTTTTTGGAACACTTATGCAAACTCATTAGTAGGCTTTCACTCAGAAGGCTTATAATTTGTCCTTATAAGGTTTGTCAAAATCAAAACATAAAGGGCTTTTGGACTCAACAATAGTAACCAATTTACAGCTTCACTGCTGGTCTTCCTCATTGCTTGCATTGCTTTGTTGAACATGAACTCGTAAGCCATAGCACATGCCCAAAAGTGAGAAGTCAACAATATAAATTTCATTTTAAAATGATTCAACACGTGATTGCAACAAAACATACTAGGAAGTAAAGTTTGTCCTGTTATTGTCACTCATTTCACACACTTAACACAGGTTCGTACAATTAGTTTAAGCATAAACCAAAATTTAGATTCAGGTTAATATAGGTTCATATGTTGGTTCATACATACCAGAGGTTTAAAAATTGAAAAACCAAATGTTACCATTGATAAACCAGGTTCATATAGGTTTACTGCACACTCACATGTTAGTTCATACAAACTAGAGGTTTAAAAACTAACTGGTTTATACTAGTTCATTATAGATACACACTTTCAAACAATGCACATTTAGATCATAGAGAACCTAATGTTTATGCCATAGCATGACTAAATCACTACACAACCAATTCATACACAATTTGAGGTTTAAGTAGAATGACTAAAACAACATGAATAAATCACTGCACAGTCAGTTTATATACAATCTGAAGTTTAAACGTTGAATAAAACATTGCACATTAAAATAACTACAAAAATCATATTAAAAATAGGTTCAAGTTATATGTTTAAAGCAACTCACCTATGCTTTGCATAGGGAAAGATTTCTGCTACAGGTTAAGTTAGATCCTGTAACACTCTAAATTTCAAGTACTAGAAATAAATCACGAGGTAGCTCCTAGTAGAATCCTTCCCATATGTTATTAGACAAAAGATGTCTTAAGTGTTATTGTTATTATTATTATTATTATTATTATTATTGTGTTGTGTTGTTGTTATTATATTTATTGTTATTATTATTATTGCTGTTGTTGTTGTTATTATTATTATTATTATTATTATTCTTATTATTATTATTATTGTTATTAATACCTTAGTATTATAAATTAGTAGGAATATTATCATACAACCCAAAAGAGCATCTAGGGCCCAATAGGGGACTAAAGCCCACTAAGCCACATACTCACCTACATGTTATAAGAAGGGAATAGAGAAGGAGGGTTAGGTTTAGCCGTCACAAAATAAAAGAAGAAAGAAGTTAGAGAGAATGAGGAGAAAAGGGAAGAAGAAAAGGAAGAGAAGAAGGAGGAATAGAAACCGGCGAACCCAAACCCTAGAATTCAGTTTTGCGTGCTCCTAAAGGTGAGTGCTCTCCCCCGTGTCCTTCTTTGTTCTTGTTCATTTATTTATCTTTTCCTTCCTTATACCTAAATTTAGGGATTTGATGGGTTTTGAGGGGATTGTGAGGGAGTAAGGAATTTATAGATTAGATTAAACAATTATCAATGTAGAAGAATGATTAAGAATTTAGTTATTTATTTGGGAGCATTTAGAAACCAAAGACAATAGGAAAAATAAATTGAAATTAGTACCTCGGATCTGCCCGGCAGGATTAGATGGCTGTTGGGCGACTTTTCTTCAAAAACTGGATTTCGCATTTGCACGCAGACCCGCTGGGCGGTATGAAACATCCGCTGGGCGGGTTGGTTCCTGCCGCGGTGGACCGCCGGGCGGGATTTTTGTCTTGCTAGGCGGATACGACTTTTACTATTCCGTTCTTTGTGTTTATGAGCTCCTCTTTGCAGTTTTTAATTCATTGTTGTTTGTTTTCTTATGTCTTGTTGAGTTTATAATGTATGATTATTATTTAGCTTAAAAAAAATTGAGTGTGATATGAAATAAGTCTATAAAAAGTTGTAAGCATTCTTTGTGACCATTCATCATAACATTTGAGTTATGTGATGAGAAAAGTGTGTAGGAATTTGGCTGGTGGAGGCCATGATGAGTTGTCTAACCTTAGCCTTGAGAGTTATCCGGTTGGGAAAACTCCAATGGTCCATGCTAATCCCATGGAGCTGGGGCGTACTAATGAAACTAGGTAACCCTGACTAGTCACCGGGGGATATCATGCTAGTTGAGGGTGCGAAAGCCGAAGGCATCGGTACCGATGACGCTTCTTATGGCCTGCATTTACTCCTAGTCTATTTTTCAAAAAGTTTAGGTTGGTACCACATGTATCTTGTTGTAGTGTGATATGTTGAGGTGTGCTACGTTGTAATTATGTGAATTCTATGTGCCCTTGTTCATAAGCGAATGATGTAATGTGTACATGTGTGAAAACATGATTGTGTATTGTGATAAATTGTCAAGATTATGTATATGTGCTCATGTTATGCATGTATGTCATGCTTGCTTGATGAAACAAAACGATGCGTATGTCTAGTTCTTAGGCAAAAGATGTGAAATAAATGTATGCTTGTAATTAAAATTGTGTTTGCTACCTCAAGGATAAGTGAGAGGGTAGGTCCTAGGATAGTGTTGTGAGGGTCCTAGTTGGATAATAATAGTTGTGAATGAGGTAGAGAAATAGTGAATCCCCACACAGCGTAATAGAAAGGTATAAGACAAGTAAGAGAGAATAAAATGACGGTATTAAGGTGAGTGTTAAGGGAGGGTCAAAAGTATTTTAGAATGTTTGTGACCTTAGACTTGACCCATAGAGAACAACCTTCAATATTAAAAGAAAGAAAAATAAAATCTAAACATAAAGGGTTTAAATACTAGAGAGCATTTTGGGTAAGAAAGAGTTCTTAAGTTGAGAATGAGATTGAAAACTAATATAACAGTCAGGAGAATGAGAGAGTAGTTAACATAAAAAGTATTGAAGATTAAAAGGTGTAGGCTAGACCATAGGTATGGCAAATTATGAGAAACCTAGTGAGTTTAAAGCCATAAAAGATAAATGATGAGGGTTGTCCGAATAGAAAAGTCTAATCCAGCCGTAAAGTCCTTAGAGCACTCACTAAGACATTATGTCTCATTCCTTTAAGTTTCCCCTTTTTCAGGATACAGATGAAGACATGCGTAGATGGAGCTTGGAGTCACGTGCAAGAAAACGTAGTCTAGTTTACATTATGTTTTTGTATTCCTCTTTATATTTTGTACAATACCTTCGGGTGATAGATGAGTTATATTTGGCATGTATTTTTTTTATTGTATTGTTCGTATATAATATTTAATTATATTTATGAGTAGCATTTGTATGTTATTTCTACCTTTTTAAGTTTGTTTTTTTGAAATTTAGATCAAGTTACGATAATGCCCTTTAGGATGTTACAGACCCTGCATACACATAAATAGTGGCATTAGTTGCATTGCTTCACACTTCACACAGTATAAAAATTTACCTATAACAAACAACATTATGTACAAACTTTTTGTATATCTGAAAAGATAGTTAGGTAGTCATTTTTCCATTGAGGAACACTTTGCAATGCCTCATGCAATTCGGTTAAAAAAAACCCTCCAAGAATCCTTACACTCCACCTTAACCACTGTAATAGCTATAAGGAACATGCCCTTATTTGCATCAAGCCCAACAGCAAACAATAGTATCCCTCCAAAAAGACCTTTCAAATGGTAGCCATCAATTCCAAACTATGGCCTACAACCTTTGACAAAACCCTTCTTCATAGTGTCAAGGCAACCAATGATCCTTTTAAATTGAGGCTTCATGTTTACCCTAGGCTCCACAACTAGCTTTACTATACTCCTTGGATTTGTCTCTCTAACTGCCAATGCCCAAGCTAGCAAGTCTTTATAACACAATGAATGCACTCCTTTAGTGGTTTGGTGGAAATTTCTCTTCACACGATATAATTGCATCAAGTTACTTGGTTCAACTCCATACCTATCAAGTAATGCTTACTTCATGGTGGAGTAGGTAATATTAGGATCAGTCACCAATATACTTTCTAGCTTCTTGGCAATCTATGTAGAGTATGCATTAGAGTTCTTTGTTGTCCTAATGCAACTATGCACACCGTTATATATCTTAATCTTAAAGGTAACTCCATCTGGGGTTGGGGATGCATGGATCCTCCAAGTACACTCCTTGGCTACACACTCACAAGTCACCCTTTCCCTTTTGTTTTTCATCCTTCTCAACTAAAAACCTTCTTGTATAGCAAAATCTTTTAGTACTTCCCTAAAATGATTTACAATCAACAAAAGTTGTCCAACTCGAAGATGGATCCTGCCATCTATTTCCTTCTTGAAGGGTTTCCCTAAATTTCCCCTTTCAATATAAATTTCAGTCATATCATCATCTAAATGCACATTTCGAATCACATCTACTGTTTCTTCAAAGTCACTCATGTAATCACTTTCATTTTCATTACTCACATCTCCATCTTTATTTCATTAATAGGATCAAACTCAGTCTCAGAAGAGCCACTACCGTTATCCACCCCATTATAATTCACGTCATCATCACTAACATACACTTCATCAGGATATATGTTAGGATTTTGCATGTCATCTTCATTTCCTTCAACAACACCATCACTTATAGGCACCTCTCCATTTCCATCCATAACACCATGACTAATAGGTATCTCTCCATTTCCATCAACATCATCAATAACTTCACTCACAAGTTCATTCACAGGTAAACTAAAAGATTCTTTTATAGTTTCGTTCATAGTTTCATCCCAGCTTCATTCACATTTCCATTGACATATGCATTGACACTTTCATTCATAGGTTCATTAATAGAGACATTTACAGGAGCATTCACATTCCCATTCACAGATACATTCACACTTTCATTTACAGATGCATTCATAACTTCATTCACAGATACATTTATAGTAGCATTGACAGGTTCCTTCCATAACTCATTTCTACTTCTAGTCACATAGATATGAACATAAGTACAATTTTTATTCTCTGCAAACATTTTCAACACATCATTATGAGTATGAAGGTGTAGAATTTTACCATTATTGTTAGACAGAAACCACAACATGAAAAGGTGACACAATGGCAAACCTATATCCTCAGTTCACAAGTTGACCACATCATATGCATTAAACATCCCAAATAGGTCAAGATCCATGTTACGTATCTCATTTGGTTCATCGGTTATCTCAATAAAATGGACCAAGATATCCATATTACTTAGTAGAGGGACCAAATGAGGAAAGTCATCCATGTTGTTAGCTATAGTATGACAACAAAAATAACTTAGTTAGTATGTAGTCCCCCATTACAATCCTACTCAAACAACAACAAAAAACCCTAAAAAAGTAAGTGTTCACAACAATTCAATGGTCTCCTACTACAACCCCACTCAAAAACAATCAAACATAAATTATTGGAATAAAGAAACCCAACAAAATTTGAATTGTTACCTTAAAATGCTAGTTCGAATAAAAAATTGCTTCGTCGCTTCTTCACTAAACCCAAAAGATTCAACTCGCAACATGTAACAAAATTGTTGAAATCGCTTCACAATCAACTACTATGTTTCGCTAAACCCTAACCAATGCACTTGCTCCTTCGCAAATGAACCATGACGAGATGTGTAAATAAAACCCTAGCCTAGCCCATTTTCAAACTTCCCCTTTTCAAACCCTAAATTTTACTCAATCGATATTCCAATGCGAAAATCTGACAAAGGGGGGTTGGTTTTGTGGTTAAGTCACATAGGGATATTTTCGTCGTTTACTCTTAAACTCAAAACATTAGTTAACATCGTTTCATTAAATGGGTAAAAGTAATGCATTTAAATGGAGGGGTAAAAAGTGCAATTTGGAAAAAAAATGAGTAAGTGCGAGTGTAATTTACTCTATTATTTAACAGTGATGTGTCATGAACCTAATTATGTGATGTTAGTAACCATTTTAAAGTAACATATGTGTAACATAATATGGTGCATTTCACATCACCATTAAGTGGTGATTGAAACAATTTTAAAAATTTTTAAAACTTTTAAGGAATAAAGTCAATAATTTTTTTAAAGAACTATAAATAAATAAAATCATATTTAAAGGAGTTTGAAAACATGTGTTTACCTTGATTTTCAAATTCTTCATCCTAACTTTAGTCATGTAAGATTCAAGATGGGACAAAATTGAGATTGAATGGGTTTTACTTATTTTTCTACTTGAAAATCTATTTAAATATATACTATATGCAATGAGGCTTGTAACTAGACCAACATGGCTATAGGTGTTTGCAAATTAAATTTGAATGGCTTGATTTTGATGTTAACAGTCATCCAATCCAATCTTTTAATTTTTTTATTTTACTATCCAATCAATTTGCTTCTTAATATGATCGAATTCGATATAAAACAAATTGAATTAGATTGACTTGTATTTTTTCATTTCATAATAAACATTCATAGTGTATATAGGACATTTTATGTCGGTTAAAATGGACTTTCCTACCTCAGTTGTAAACCTGGTATAGATACAGGTGATATCGAATGTGGGTATTTTTACATCGACTAATGAACTAATGTAAAAAATATTTTTTATGTCGGTTGAGAAAAGAACCAATGTAGAATGCTAGGTTTTCTACATCGGTTACGACACATAATGGATGTAGAAATCCTACTTTCTACATTGGTTCTGTGCACAATATTCTACGTTGACTGTGTCAAAACCAATGTAGAAAGCGACTTTCTATGTCAATTATGAACACAATCGACGTAGAATGTAGGTTTTTTTAATGTAATTTTTTTAATATCTTGTTTGTTTTATGTGTTTACCTCCCTGTAATATTTAGGTAGACAAACCAGGTAAATTTTTTTCACATCAAAGACTGACCATAAGTAGCCATAAATATAATGTAATCATAACTATCATAAAAGCCTCAATCTCATAACATCATGCATAAACATTCTATAGTCACAACATCATATTATCATAAAAACCTCACAATAACATAATATCTAATATAAAAACCTCATAATATAAAAACATCTTATAATCATCACAAATATCCTATAAACATCATAAACATTCTATAAACATCCTAAATTTAAACATGCTAAAAAAATTATAAACTTACATGTTGTTCAACTCGAAATAATAGTTTACCTAACGAGTGCAAATGTCATTCAAGTTGGCATCAAAGAATGGATTTGGACTATTGAATAACTGCATGTTCAAATAATAGGATAAAATATTAGTTCATAAACTAAAATAAAACTTAATTAAAGTAAAATCTTCAAAATTGTATTACCTCCCTCCATGAATCCATAATATTTGCGAAGAAAATCGTGTGCATATTTTTCATCATGTAATATCCGCACTCATAGCTCCTAGGTTATTGGTGACACTAATCGAATTTCAATATAATAAGAACCTATTATGATAACTATTATAAACTGTAATTGAATGTCAAGTTATGAAGTACTTACACGAGGTGTCACATATACAATCTTCGTTCTAGCTCTCGTTGATATCTCTTGCAACTTTTGATATCTTTTCACGGTTATATGATAAAAAAATAATCATGAAAACTCTACTATAGGTTTAGGGTTATAAAATATATTTACAAAAGAAATTTATTAGAAAAAAAAGCTTACGAATCTAGTACTTGCTTAATGAACAAAGTAGTGAGGGTCGCTTTCTTATACAACGAACACAATAGGACCATAAGGCTCTGCCTAGGACAAATAACTAGCAGTTGCTAATGGGCACTGCATTGGGGAACAATGTTAGTGACAAGTCGCACATAGCTTCAAAAGA
Source organism: Spatholobus suberectus (assembly GCA_004329165.1). Classification (NCBI taxonomy): domain Eukaryota; kingdom Viridiplantae; phylum Streptophyta; class Magnoliopsida; order Fabales; family Fabaceae; genus Spatholobus; species Spatholobus suberectus. The sequence goes on along the minus strand of CM014731.1, from coordinate 56,419,680 downwards.
CTTGTAAAGTTGTACTTACTTATTCAAGTAAGGTGCTAAGTAAATTTGTTTTCTTCCTTGATGTATCCTATTCTGCAAGTACGTCTGGACGTCAAACTTTTTATTCTCAATGCTTTGAATGCTGAGAGGGTCAATGAATCCATATCTATCTACGTTCACCTTCTCAATACAAAGCAATGCAAATGCCTAATATATTGAAATAAATGTTAATTGTAATAGCATTGATACTTAATTAGTTATCTGATTTAAAAAATGTATTAACATCAACCATAATTGTAGTATAAAGATGCAAAGCAATTCAGTACCCTCACAGAGGTCATAAATATCCCTAGAACAGATGTAGAATGGAATAACACTACTCTTGCCTAGGATTGTGGGTTCCATCTCTAGCTTTATAAGGTCCCTCATGATGGTAACAAACACTGCACCCAAATGCTGAATAGGGTTAAGTTGAGGTTTCGACCTTTTGGGTGAAACCTCCTTGTCAGGTTTGCCAACATCCTAAACAACAAATATAAAGCAGTATTAGTAATCATGGTTAAGTTATTTGATTTATAAATAAAGAAAGACATAAGTAAAGAATTCATTATGAATACCTTAGCTGAAACAACCTTAACAAGTCGTCTCAATCACATAATGAAATTTTTGGGGTCTGCCCCACTGTTTCAACCTCTGCAGTGGGCAAAGGGACTCGAGCATCAACATCTTAAACCTCTTCAACCACCACCCTTATCTATTTTCTGGTAGTGTATGGTTGACCCCAAATTATATACTTTCCCCATGAGCATTAAATAATAGGAAGGATCATTAACATATAGCTGACATTGATGCCATCATCAGGACTAGTGTTCTCCCCTAATGGATCAACAGCAGCACAACTCATTTTTGTGTTGGCACGTACAGGAGAATGAACTACTTTTGGCTAGACTATATTATACTAGAGATACCAAGAGATGCTAGCTCCTCCCTAATCTCTTGTCTTAGCTTCTATATAAGCTGCTCCTGTAAATAAAAACACAAAGAAAAACACGCAGAAATGGGAGTGAGTTTTGTAGTCATATAACCAACAGAGCATGAGGGTAAAGAATCGATGCTTACCGTTATAATGCCTCTCAGTTGCTCCTCAATGCTTCCTCTCAGCTGCTATTGTATCTTATCTCTCAAGACTTCCAACTGATCATTGGTAAGAGATAGTGAAGTAGCTTCGTGATGAGGAGGTGCTTTGAAGTACCCTCGGATGCCCACTCCTCACCCTGCAACATGAACACAGCCAAGGTACTCTGGACACCTAACAACAATAGTCAAGATATTGCCACGTCCTTAAGGAACAAACAATCCTTGTGCGCGTTGTTCAATGAGGGAAACCTACAAAACACAAATTTAAAAAGATGTGTAAGATAATGTGTAAGGTTGTTACAATTACAATTTTAATTAAATTTGTACTTACAATCTTTTAAGCTATGACTTGTGTTTCCTCCAATGTATACTCTCCCGAGCTTTTACATCAGGCTCTCTTCCATTTAATCTTGCGAGTTGGTGGAGATGGATGAGCAATTGATGAAGAAGCAAGATTGTCAGAGAAAGATGCTTGATGTTCTCTCAACTTCTCTCGGATCATGATATGCTCAAGCCTGTCATAGCTTCTACGAGACAATATGTTGGGGTGGACATTCTTCTTCTAAATCTCCTGCTTGTTTTTTCTTTTCTCCTATTATAAATAACACATCAATACATTAAGTAATAAAAATAAATTTCTTTTGCCAAGTAAAAAACTCAAAATTCTAAGTAATTAACCTGAAAGGCAAGGTCTAGTTGGCTCTAATGAAACCTTTGCCACGTGTCCTTATCAAGGAACTGATACGGCTCACATGGATTTTTGTCGCTCAGCTTGCCATATATGTAGTGGGAAGTGAGATTAGTCTTAAATCCCTTCCATCGTGTACCCACATATGAAATCCACCTTGTCCTCAAGAGTGTGGTATTTAGAACATCATATGTGAGCTACATAACACAAGAAAATGAAGGAGTTAGTGTTTCATATTTAAATGTTTAAATACAATAGATACAATTGTATAAGGTAAAAGTGAAATATCATAATAGTCTACCAAATCTAGTTCTTCATGCTTTCTGGTATGTGGTCCCAATCCTCAATATCAATGCTGACCTTGCTTCGACCAAAAAGGGCCACAGAGTTATGGAACTTAGTTACGTTTGGCCTTTCAGCTTTGCCTGTTCGTTGATTGAACTGAATGGGTATCTTCTGATTGCCATTACGACTGAGGTTCAAATCTTTCAATTGTGTGGCATGTCTACCTCTTTTTGGGGTAGGCTGACTATCCGACCCACCTTGTGAAGGAAGGGTGTTCGCTGGAGCATCCATGTGCCTGTTTACACAATAAAATAAAATAAAATAAAGGTCACTATGAACATTAATAACCAACATAATTTAACTAATAAATATCAATGTAAACATAAATTAAAAATCATAAAGCAAAAAGATAAACATAACTTATTTTGTAACGTGATTAAGTAGAAATGTTCTCCTATATCCTTTTAGATGATCATCACGAGTGGCATGTACATCGTTGACTTCATTTTCCTCATTGAAGTAGGCATGTATGTTGAAAAAGAAGGAGTCTCAGAAATACCAAGAATTAAGTCTTTATTTTCATGACTACCACGCATGCTTCTTCCTTGAAGAATCACTGACCACCTTTTGTTAGAGGGATCATTGACAAAAAACACTTGTTTTGCTTGGAATGCCATGAAGAAAGACTCTTCCTTATAAGCTACCTTGTCAAGGTCCACCAATGTAAATCCTAGTTCATTAGTTTTTACACCACTGTTATTGTTAACCCACTTATTTTTAAAAACAGGCACTCTATAATGTAATCCACCTCCTAGATGTCTTCAATCACACCAAAGTAACACATGGATACTATAATGGGATTTTTATCTTTCGAACTAGAGAAGTGCATGGATTGAGCAACGACCATAACCCCACTGTTTTGTATAGTACTATTATCGTCCTGCTCTTTTTTATTGAAGGAAAACTTATTAATATCATATTCGGTCCAACATATGACATCAAAGTTAGGCCCATGTTGTAACATCTTGAGTTTTAACCCTAGGAAGTGAACCTCGACTAAGTACCTTGTATCTTGATAAGGGTTAAGTACTTCTTGCCACAAGGGTCTGTACCATTACGCGCTCATGTAGGTGCATGCTCATACATATTTGGCTTGCATGTTTTTACAAATATGGTTTACATACACATACACACACACACACACACACACACACACACACACACACACACACACACACACACACACAGAGAAGTATAAATGAGTTTCCAAGTTATTATGATTTCTACTATATATATATATATATATATATATATATATATATATATATCTATTTCTTGCTTGGGTTTTACATTACCAAGTTGGACTATTATGTTTAGTTGAAAAGGCTTTTCTTTGGAAAATTATATTATATTAGCTTTTACATTGCTAAAGTTTAGTTTTATAAAATAAAGATGTGGCCTTAGTATTTTAGAGAGATGATATTTTAATTATGGGTGATTCACCAAGATAAAAATATTGCTGAAGTTATATTTATCAAAACAATTATATTATGGCATATAAGCTAAGACTGTGCCTTTTTAAATTTTGATGATTAATTGAAGTTTTACCAAAGGATTTAAATTAAAAGTGTTTCTTAAAATTGAAATGTGCTTTCTCAAACTATATTATACATATTGCTATAGTGATTTAATTTACAGGATTTAGCATAGGAACCTTTAAAATAAGTCTTTTTACATTATATGAAGTCGCTATAAGGACTTCTAAGATATGTTTCCATGAAATAAGTGTTTTAATTGTAAACGTAAGTTCTTAAGTATATACATATATTGCTATAGTAGCTTGATTCATGAGTTTAAGTATAAAAGCTTTTTAAAATATATTTCTTTAAATTATATTATGTTGCTATGAGGTTTCTACAAATTAAAGCTTCTTAAAATAAGTGTTTTAAATATAATTTCAAGCTTTATATATATATATATATATATATATATATATATATATATATATATATATATATATATATATATATATACTTGTAGCCTCTAAAGGATGAGAACCAACTATGTAGTGTAACGCTTGGCCAGTTTCAGGATCTGTGACTATCCCCACAAACCAACACAAGACTTTTCAACGTGCTTTATCCTTATTCACACGCTTCCTGGAAAACTTTTCAGGAGGTCACCCATCCCAAAATTGCTCCAAATTAAGCACGCTTAATTGTAGAGTTCTTAAGTGATAGGCTATCGAAAAGTAGATGTATCTTGTTTGTATAGGTAGCACTTATTAATTCCTTTAAGTTATCCTCAACTGTACAGTCCCACACCTGCACAGCCTCTGGATCCCTCTAATTATGGTGTGTATTCAATTCATTCATGTGTCCCTCCTGCTAGAAGCCTGCTAGGAGTCGTTCGTTGTCTACGCCTCATCTCTTTTGCATCGGCGATCACTCCTTGTCCTCATCAACGCCCAGGATGTTACATGCCCACCAGCTTTGCTTGATTCGTCCTCAAACCACATAGTATTGGGAGAGAGGCCATACTTTGATACCACTTTGTAACGCCTGACCGCTTTTAGGATTTGTGATTGTCCCCACAAACCAACACAAGACTTTTCAGTGTGCTTTGTCCTCACTCATATGCTTCCTGGGAAACTTTTAGGAGGTCACCCATCCCAAAATTGCTCCAAGTTAAGCATGCTTAACTTTGGAGTTCTTAAGTGATAAGCTACCGAAAATTAGATGTATCTTGTTTGTATAGGTAGCACTTATTAATTCTTTTAAGTTATCCTCAACTGTACAGTCCCATACTTGCATAGCCTCTGGATCCCTCTCATTTTGGTACGTATTCGATTCATTCATATGTCCCTCTCGTTGGAAGCTTGCCAGGAGCTATTCCTTGTCTGTCATTCATCTCTTTTGCACCAGCAATCATTTTCCACCCTCGTCAACGCCCGGGATGTTACATGTAGCATCTACATTGAGAATTCAAGTATTGTATGCATTATTAGTTTGATCCTTTGTAGGATCTACTCGTAATAAGGAAGTTGCAAAATAAATCTATTTATAATAAAGGGATTTGTTGTTCCTGACTCTGCTTCGCCTTAATTGTTATTTGAACAAGTAAAGTTATGTCTTGGTTCGAGTGGGAATAACATTTCTCTTTTGCATGTCCATGGAGTTTTGAAAAATCCAAACATTTCAAAAATAGATAAAGAGATAGGAATTTATCGAACAAACTGCACACCTTTGTATATGTCAGCAGTCCATTGATGAGAAGGGATTGGGGAAAGCTTGAACCTAATTCCTAAAGTGATGAATATAAGTGCAATTAAAATTCTCGGGGAATCATACATTTGTGTATTGATAAGACCATTCACTATTTCTTGAAGCTCGATCTCTCCCTCGGATGAACCATATAGCCAAGAAAAACCATGAACCAGAATAGAAGAGCTTGCCCCACCCATGAGTAAATATTTGGTAGTAGCCATATATATATATGTGTGTGTGTGTGTGTGTTTTATTATAACTAGTTTTAATAAATTACAAGCATATGCATTTAGAGCACCTAATCACGTTATGGCTATAGTTAGTGGGATTGTTCACTAACTATCCTCAAAGGGATCCGACACGTCAAGACTTCTAAGGGCTAAGGCAATTCTAGGTGGATACCAAAACCGTAAAATACTTGTTGTGATATTAAGTTATTAATCTCATTAGAACTTTAAACCCACCCATAACCCATAAACTAACATTTAGTAAAATCAAATCCAAAATCCATTCCCACCTACATTAGCTTAAGAACCCATAGGCACACAAATACACTACCCTAACCCTATCCCTTTAAAGGACCGAAACAACCCCCCTCATTTTTCATTTTTGCACAACCCCCTTCCTAAGCTATTGCTCTCTCGCCCCACCTCTACCTTATCCTCTTTTCTTCTTTCCTCTCCTCTATAGATAGCCACCAACCACCTTTCCACTAGCCTTCCTTTGCACTCTATCTCAACACCACCACGTCTTTTTCCTTTCTCACACGAGACCACCATGAGACCACCTCGCTAACCTTGTGCCACCACCATCGTGCCACGAAGTCACCACATTCCTCCACCAACCACCTCAAGTTCTTTCTCCCCTCCATGTTCCCAGCTCGCCTAAGCCACCATAGTGCCTAAACCACCACAATTCGTCACCACCACCAATCCAAGGTGTCCAAGGGCCTTGTATGCAAGCCTTCCCTCACCTTCTCCCAAAATCAAGCCACTTCCTAGCCTGAGGAAGTGCTTTAAGCTTGCCCACAAAGCCCAGATTGCATTGGAGAAGTCATTTCATAGCCTAGAAAACCCAAGGTAAGTCGATGTCTTCAGAAACCCTTTATTTTTCTTCTTTTTGGGCAAACTTGGAGGCTTTGTATGTAGGCCTTTAGACCTCTGAACACCACATTCAATTGCATTTTTGTGATCTACAGTTCCTGAGCTTTGATTTGACAAGTCTTAATCATCGATAGGACCACCGAGGAAGAAACGACACTGATCGTAAGATTGAAGAGCGCAAAGCGAGATACGCTAACATGCACCTAACTGTGATTAGAAAGTTTCTCACCACCCAAGATAAAGGGGTAGTGAGATGGTATATTAGTGGCAGATAAGTAGAGTTAGTTAGGAGCACCTTGCTCTTAACAACTTATAACTCTAAATAGTTAAATTTATGTTTCATGCACTTTCATAATTTATGTGGTGTTTTAATGTTTGAAAATGAGTATGTTTGTCTATGATTATGTATATTTGAATTGAGCCATAGGGATTCCAAGGAAATCGTGAAGTGCTACGAAGCTTTAAGGTAGAGTGGTTTGTTGAGTCACACTATAGGCCACACTTTAAGGTCAGGAAACAATGTATGGATGTATATGCTTGCTGTAATTTTTATTGAATCCTGTCCTATTTTGTATAAGCTCATGTGGTTTATTCTTGAGGAACTAGCCCTTAATTTTTGGTGGTGTTGTAGTTTTAGAACTCTTCTTTCAAACCTAAGTGGTCTCGTATTTTTCTATGGTTCCTAAAATATTTGTCAAATATTTTGGGAGGTAGATTCTGCTTATTTTAGTGTAGGACCGTTTTAGGTTTAAGGATCATTTTGGGTTTAAGGAATTTCTAAGTCTAGTTGAGTTAGTTAAGGTACCAAAATGGTTGTGGGATTGATTCCTCTATATCCATACATGTTAGAAGAGTCTGGGTGTGTTCATGGCTAAGTGCCAAGCCTTGCCTATGGCCACATAAAGTTAGAAGTCTTAATCTATGTTATTATGTTGCTGAAACTGTTGGACAACACCTATCCTGTACTCTTTTGATTCGTGAGTTGTGCTGATGGAGTTAGGGAAAACCCTTTGGTGGGCATCTAGCCCCATGTGTTTTCTTTCCAACCCTAGTGGACATCAAATCCATTTTAGACAGGACAACTAGAAGTATGGTTGTGGGTTTCACTCAGTTGTGGGGTGTTGCGGTAGAATTTTGTGTTAGGGATAATTCCCCTGGTTTCCTACACCTAAAAGGTGGATGGAATTGGCTTGCCTAAGAGTAAAACCTATGCCTAAGTCTAGGACAAACTAGAATGCTAAACTAAGGTTTGAAGAGATTGTTGGAATCTTGCTTTGTGTAAAGCTTGTCTTGATTTCAAAACTAATATTGATGTAGGAGGAGTTAGCCAAACCCTTTGGTAGGTTTGTAGCCTTATGTGTTAGCTTTGAAGTGAAATTGTCCCATGTCAATCGGAGGTTTATGAGAATTTTGGTGATTTTCTAAGTCATGCTAGTTTATGTGACATTTTCTACTATGCAGCTTGTGTTTTTGATGTTAATGACTTATGTGTGACTGGTAATACTGTCTTTGTGATATATTGGTGATTGGCTCATGATGTGAATGTGTAGATGTCAACATTAATGTTGTATGATCTATTCTATTTGCACTCCAATGATGGGTTGTGTATGTTGTGAGGCATTGCTGATGTAAATGTGGCATGCATGTTAATCATGATAAATTGCTTGCTACATAATGTCTGAGTATATGAATGTTGACATGAATTCTTTTATTCTATAACGATGTGACTGGATTTTGAATATTGTAGCTCTTTCTTGATTGCGGTGGTCTGTTAGAGACACTGGATTGTGTATGGGTCAGTTGGTTTTATCCAATGGTGTAATAGAGGATAATAATGAAAACACTCGAAGATGATGAAAGAGAAGGTATTTTTTTTAGGTTTGTGCTAAACTGATTTCTACTCGAGTCAGAATGCCAATTTAGCTATATCTTGTGGAATGGATCATTTGGATTTGAATTAGTTTGTTAAGAAATCCCTTTTTCTATATTGGCCAAAACTAGTGTGTCAGGATTCATCCTAATGCTTTCCTCCCCCAATTAGCTGTTTCGAAAACTTAGTTCTAGTGTTTTTCTTTAAACTTGATTAATCTTATATTACATTTCACGAAACATGGTTTTGATAGGGATGATGTCTAGACTTGTGCACAAAATCCGGATGTCCTTCATGTTTTATGAGGCCCTTGAGTTTCATGGGTTATTCTTTTGAAGGAGTTTTTGGAACTAAAGCTTTTCCTTGAGTTGCCCACGGCAATCACATGATTCTTTGATGTCTTTTGAAACCTTCATGAGTTTCAAAGTGAATTTACAAAGTGTAAATGATTTTGGGGTTGAAGAAAGTGATTTTGAAGGGGTTTGTGGGCTTTTCTCTTGAAATCCATTTTTGCTTCTCTCATCTCGGCTTTTGATAAAGGATAAGACTCAATAATTCATCATGCATCATGATGTTCATGGATCACTGCTACCTTTAGTGGAGCTTGCTGTTACCCTGCGAGGAGCATAAATCCTACATGGATCCCTAAGCCCAAAGGGAAAAAAGCCTTGTAAACAGCTGCATTATCCCATAAGGACTATTACATTGTGCACATTCTAATTTGGATGGTTCAAACACCCATCAGGTGAAAATGGATTTGTACAAAGTTTGCAAAAATGGCTTATTACGAGATGCACGACACCAGAATGTCAAAAATATGGGTACCCTCATGCATCATGTGCACTAAATAAAAGATTTAATGGTTGACTACATAGATGGACATGCATTGCATGTATTTTGGATGACTAACCCATGCTAAGACTTGGTTGTGATGTGGTAGTATGTTATATTTCTTGGATCATGAATGAATTCATTATAGTCATTGCGTTACCTAAGTTACCTTTATGCTTATGTATGTATCTGTGTGGGTAGCTGCTAATGATGGTGGCATACCCCTAAGCTTATGCACTCCCCTATTATGTTTCTATGTCTATTATGTCACCCTCCCTTGCTTTTGTTTTGGCTGTGGCCATGCTTGATACCAAGCAGTTATGGACAGACGTCGCCATATGTGGATCACCCTCGAAGATAGAGAGTGGATGGAGCATGGGGAGCAGCCCGACGGGATGAACTAGCAAAGCATATTTTCAAGGAGAGTTACCTTTTGGCATGGTCATATTGACAGTAATAACCCAGCTAAGTTACATTGTTCTACACTCCCAAGACACTGGCTCCCTAACCACTAGCATAGATAGGTGTATGACATACACCTATCTATGCTAGTGGTTAGGGAGCTAGTGTCCTGAGAGTGTAGGAGAGTCGTAATGGTACTTGCGGCTATTACCGCGACAAAGGGTTGCGGGAGAGGCCATGCTCATAATGGGCAGCAGGGCCCTTCGACCATTAAGCTTGTAGGTGATAGAACCTGGATGACTGTTAGGAAGGTTGTGCCTCCGCGTATGCTTACCTTCTCGTGGACTGTTGGGTCCTTAAGAGCCCCTCAAGACACTGTGGAGTATGCAGCCTAAATAGGTGAGGGTCAAGATGATAGCGGGGATGGTAGTGTCCTAGCAAGTCTTATCATGTGGGTCAGGGTGGTTATACCCCTAGCTAGTAGGGCTAGTGATGAGGTTAGAGACCTCGTCTTGTGGGGAAGATTCAAGGTGTCAGTGGGTTCTGTGTGCTAATGTCTATAGTTAGGTTAGTAGTTCCTACTTTCATTTAGATGATTGTAATCGTATTTCTAACATGTACTATTTGGATTTATAAACCTGTTGTACTTATTTTCCATTTGGATACATGTATGGAATTATTTGATGATATTTAAGATTTCTGTATTTCCCATTCCCAATACCCCATATTCAATTACTATTAGGTATTGACGGACAAAGCATCATATTGCTTTAAAATGTTTATTCCATGTTTTTGGTTTATGAGTTTTACACTCGCTTGCTCAATCAGACTAATATGTAATTGTAAATATATAAATTGTCTATCAAGAACTTGCAAACGCGATCACCTTGTGTGGCCAAATTTTATTTATTCCTTTAAGCAAAGGTAATGTGAATTGTTTTTCGATTACTAGTCCTATGTTCTTTTGAAACAATTGCACAGGTCTATATTGAATCGTGAAAAAAATTACCACGTTTTCATGACTCTAAAATAAGAGATGATTCATTTTCTTAATCCAAAATGAAAACTAGTTAAACTTTAATCCCAACTAGTTGGGTTCCTACACATGTGCTAGCCATTTTAATGTATCAAAAGCACTATCATCATTCACAATTTGTTCTTGAAACCACAGGAGGAAAGTCTTGTTATGCTCATTCAAAACCCATTTCGTAGGTAGTCAAGGGTTTTTTTTTTCACAATGCTTTTGTGAGCAAATAAGTAAGCTTGAACCTCATTAGTGTTATTTGTAACACCTTGTTTCTCCTAATATTTGATTAAGTGTTTTAATAACTAAAAGCAGGAACTTAGATATGTAATCTAGGTGATTAAAAGGAAGAAATGAATTGTTGTTGTATATGGTTTGTTATATGTGGTGAAAGTGGTGAATTATCTGTTTGAATTCAGGTTTGATTTTAGGGGATTTGAGATATGTGCTTGAGCCAATCTAGATATGTTGTGAGAGTGATTTTGGACTTTTGAGAGAAAACAGTTGAGTTAAATCAGTTTTGAGATAAGAGCAGTGATTTGGTGAGATTTGGGCCTCAGTTGAGCAAAAGTCCATGTGAGAGCTCTGGGGAGCTCGGTATAAAAGGAGGAGAAAGGGGGGAGGACCCCTCATTCTCAAATTCTCCTTCTCCCTCTTCACTTCTTTCTCATCCTTTCTCTCTCTTTTCTTCATCTCTTTCTATTTCTCTCGAGATTTCTCAAGTTAGTTAGGGGTGTTAGAGGTTTATCAACCCCGATTTCATGTTCTTCAGTACGGAGGGTGGATTTCTTGGAAGATTGGCTCAAGAGTCTTTTCTTTCATATTCTCATCTTCCCAACTTTCAAATTTAGAAGCTTTTGAGGTAAGGGAAGCTTACTATTGCTTGATTCCATGTTTGTGATCATGGATGTGTTGATTTCTTGCCTTGGAATGGATTGATTTTGGTGGAAACTTTGAGCATGAAAGTTTTGAAACAAAATGGGTTTTGAAAGAAATTTTGAGATTTGAAGTTGTTTGATGGCTAAAATTGTTGTATAATCGGTTAAAAATGCAATAAAAGTGTTTAGAATTGATTTGGAATGATTGTATAGCAATTAAAGGCCAAGGAATTGAAGAATTTCATCCCATATACCCTGTTCGCACGCAGGCGACGTTGGGCGAGGTTCTTCCCGAGCCCAGAAGGTGGCTCTTGGAAGAACGTCATTGGGTGATGTCTTTGTCTCGTCGGGCGACAATTAACTCGAGGCCAAAAAAATGGATCCGGGGCAGTATGTCGCCAGGCGGCATTGATGTGCCGCCGGGCGGGATGACGAAGAAAAAAATGAAATTGTTCTCTTTTTGTTTTATTTTAGTTGAGTAAGACTTAGATCCAACAAAGAATGTGAAATGTAGTTGCTTGCTTGTATTGGATTTCATGTTTAGATTTTAAAAGAAAAATGAATTCAAACTTGGTGATTTGTTTACTTTATTATTGTCATGGATTGGTTAATAATTGTTGGAAAGGTAGTAGTTGGGTGGAAGGTTATCTAAATAGAAACCTCCACTAGTTGTAGAATGAGGTGATAATGGGATATCTTACTTGTTGACCACGCAAGAGGCTAGATTGGGCCTGTATGGAGTTGGTAGTGATTGTTGGACCACAGGTGGTGCTAAGTAGGCCACGTGGTGATATGTTGATATATATATATATATATATATATATATATATGTATGTATGTATGTATGTATGTATATATGATGTGTTGATTGTTGTCGTTGAGTGGATGGTTGTGATGATGTATTGATATACATGTACATATGGATATTTATGAATGGTCGTGTTTGAGTTGTTGTGGTGACTCATGCATTGGCATGCATATGTGGTTGGCTGAGGTTGTGTGGGCCTCAAGCTGTGATGTGGGTAGGCATGTAAAGTGGAAAGGTGACCAGAGTTAGACCTCAGATGGGCCTGAAGGGTGACCAGAGTAGGAACTCAAATGGGCCTATATGGTGACCAGAGTAGGAACTTAGATGGGCCTGGATGGTGACCAGAGTAGGAACTCAGATTAGCCTCCACCCTAGTGCCTATGCCTAGAATGTTGAATATCTCTCGAGAGTCGTGTCATCATGCATTGACATAGTTGTGATGATTGTGATGTGACGTGGAGTCCTGAGTTGAGAATTCTTTTGTATGAATGTATCTTATATATATATATATGTACATGTACATAGACGTTGAGAACTCTAGATGTATTATGATGAGTTATGTTGTATGTATACAAACTCATTTTCTGATGAAATGAGAATCCAAACTTGTATGATGATGAAATAGTCATTATGGTTATTCGATGTTGTTGTTGCTATGAGTACTTGGCAATTTTTATTGTGGTGGTGTTAGGTGTTAGTAACGGAGGCAGTATTATTATTGTTACTTGGTTATTGTGGCTGTTTGAAATTGTTACGATTGGTGATGGTAATGATAAAGGTATTGTTGATACAAAGTTGTTGTTGTTATGGTTATACTGTTATTATAGTTATTATTTTAAGTAAGCTTACCTTTGCGTCGTTTGCATGTGTGGTTCGTGCCTGTGATGATCACGTCTTTGGCGTGGGAGCAGATGTTGAGTTTTTGACAGGTTCAGCTTCATTTAGTTGGTGATGAAGCTTCGTTTCAGCCAGTGACGAGATTGAATAAGCATGGAGAATTATATTTTGTTCTTTCTTTAAAGGAATTGATATTCCTAATCGTTGTTTATTTTTTTTTAAGATGATGTATAAAGTGACAAGCTATAGGAAGTTATGTTATTATATTGTAATCTGAATCGTACATGATATCTTTGGATTTGATTAAATTTTATGGTTATGAATGGTGATATAATCAAGTTTTGTAAATGATTAAACTTATGGTCAAAAGATGAGGAATGTAAGTAGTATTGTAGCGGCAGAGAGTCGTTATATTATTCAATATATATAAATGTGCTTGAAGCACTTCCTCTCGATTCATGCTCTTAACATTACACCTCTTGCACCTTTACTATAACACCCCAATGTTTTCTTTCTAATTTATACATATTATTATTAATATTAATATTATTTTCTATTTTGCTTTGTTTCTAATAAAATGGTATTTTGGGAAAAAGAGATATTGGGCCCTTAAAATGGGGTTTTGTGATTAAAATGTTTTAAAAGTTTTAAGACACTTATGTTGGGCTAAGTTTTCATAAGCCGAAAGTCAGCTTTAACAGTCCCTTAGGTTTCTTGAAAACCTAACCCTTTTTCTCATTCTCTCTTGTGCCTATTTGGAAATACTGTATTGTTGAAGCCGCTGTGTAACACCGTGTTTTTCTTAATGCATGATTAAGTGTTTTAATAACTAAAGTGGAAATTTGATATGTAATTTAGGTGATTAAAAGGAATAAATGAATTGTTGTTATGTATGATATGTAGTATGTGGTGACAGTGGTGTATTATTTGTTTGAAATTTGGGTTTGAATTTAGGAAGTTTGAGATATGTGCTTGAGCCAATTTGGATATGTTGTGAGAGTGATTTTGGGCTTTTGAGAGAAAATAGTTATGTTAAACTAGTTTTGAGATAAAGGAAGTGGCTTGGTGAGGTTTGGGCCTCAGTTGGCCAAAAGTCCGTGTGAGAGCTTTGGGGAGGTCGGGTATATAAATGAAGGAAAGGGAGGAATTCCCTCATTCTCTCATTTTCTTTCTCTCTCTTCAATTCTCTCCCAACCTCTGTCTAAAAATCTGAAGTTACTAAGGGTGTTAAGAAGATTCCCAAGCCTAGTCCAGTATTGTTATGAGAGGAAGATCAATCTGTGGGAGGTTTTGGCTTAAGACATTGAATTCTCAAGGAACCTAAATTTAGATTCAGGAACTTTTAGAAGTAAGGGAAGCTTACAAATCGGTTGTTTTGTGTTAATAATTGTTGGTATGTTGATTTCTTGCCTTATAATCGATTGAATCTCTATGGATGTTGCCATTTTCGTTGGTTTTGGGTGAAAATGGGTTTTGGGGGAAAATTTTGAGATTTGAATGAGAAATTGATGATTTTGTGATGAAATGTTTAATTTGTTGTGTAATTTGATGTGTATGAACTTGGTTGAGGTAGATTGATGTTGTTGGAACACCATTGATTTGAAAATTTAAGTTATTTGGTTGAAAAGCTTGAGTTTTTCCGTAAAAAAATCGCATTTTTTCAAAAATTTGTTGCAAATAATCGATTATGGGGATCACATAATCAATTATCTGGAGTTCCAGTAGCTGTTTTCATGATTTTGTTTAGGGAATAATTGATTATGGACTTTGACAATCGATTATCTGGGTTTTAGAAAAATATCTTCTGGTTTTGGTTCGAAAATAATCGATTATAGAAACCCATAATCGATTATCTGTGCTGAAAAATGAGTTCTGATGCATTTTTACTATAGTACATAATCTGTTACTATAGTACATAATCTATTATTTCAGAACTGAGTGTACCATTTAAGATTTCACAATTTTCATTTCAAAACGCGAAGTATTTTGTATATACATATATAAAAAGGGTATTATACATTTTCAAAAGCTTTATTTGAGAATGATGGAAAGTTGTCAAGTTGAGATACTATTTTTTTTAAATTAAAAAAGAGAATTGTTTCGAAGGTTTTTGCAAATCTCCAGATTTACCTATCTTGCAAATGGTTTTTAAAGAAGGTCTTGGTTTTCAAATTGTAGTTGATTGTTGGATTGGTTGTGAAGTGGAAGGTTGCTTAGATAGGACCTCCACTTGATGTGTATGATATTATTGTATGAGGTTTCTCATGAGGTGGGTTACTTGGATAGGGCCTTACCTGTTGACCATGCAAGAGGCCGAATTGGGCATGCATAGGGTTAATGGTGACTGTTGGACCACAAGTGGTGCAGAGTAGGCCACGTGGTGTTATGTTGATACATATATATGATATAATGACTGTTGTGGTTGAGTTGATGGTTGTGTTGATATGTTGATACACACACACACACACACACACATATATATATATAATGATTGTTTGGTAGAGTTGATTTTTGTGGTGATACATGCATTAGCATGCATATGTTGTTGGCTGAGGTTGTGTGGGCCTCAAGCCGTGTGCGGGCAGGCATATAAGGTGGATGGTGACTAGAGTTGGTACTCAGATAGGCCTCTAACCTAGTGCCTGGATAAGAAGTGGGGTCTTAAAGCTAGGCCTAGGGGATGAGTGGATGGGTAATTTCGCAGTGGGACCAAGGCAGTGAAGGCCTTGTGTTGCGGTATACCACCACCCACATACACTTATCCTGACAACCATAAGCTTATCTAACAGATTAGAGTTTTAGCAATCCCTGAATGGTGCTAGATGGCCATGATAAGGGATAAGACCTGACTGATCGCCTGAAATGTAGAAAATCTCTTAAGAGTCGTGTCATTCATACATTGACATTTTGGGGTTGAAGGCATGATGTGTTGTGTTGTATGTATGCAAACTCATTCTCTGATGAATTGGGAATCCAAACTTGTATGTTGATGAAATTGTTATTATGGTTATTCGATGCCATTGTTGTTATGAGTACTTGGCAATTGTTATTGTGGTTGTGTTATGTGTTAGTAGCAGAGGTAGTATTGTTGTTGTTACTTAATTATTGTGGCTGTTTGTAATTGTTATGATTGGTGATGGTGGTGATAGAGGTGTTGTTAATATCGTTGTTGTTATTGTATTAAAGGTTGTTGTTGTAATGGTTGTATTGGTGTTATCATCATTTTTTTAAGTAAGCTTACCCTTGCACTGTTTGCATGTGTGGTTCGTGCCTGTGATGATCACGTCTTGGTGTGGGAGCAGATGTTGAGTTTTTGGCTGGTTTAGCTTCACTTAGTTGGTGATGAAGCTTCGTTTCAGCTAGTGACAAAATTGAACAAGCATGGAGAATCATATTTTTGTTCCTTTCTTTAAAGGAATTGATATTCCTTATCGTTGTTTATTTCTTTTAAGATGATGTATAAAGTGACCAGCTATAGAGAGTTCTATTTTGTGTTTTCTCTTGGTATTGTATATTATTGGGCCTGTATACAGTATTTATTTCATACCTTATATATTATAAAGACGAACTTGTGGATTGATTATATAGGGGTTGTTTGTAGTACTGTGGCGACAGAGGGTTGTTACATGCTGCACTGTTTGCATCCTTTTGCCGAAGGCTATCTCTTTCAAGGTAAGGGAAGAGTAAGTTATCTCGCTTATGGATATGGTTTTGGTCATGGGTAGAAGGGTTGGCCCTAGACCCCAATTGTTTGTGAATTTTATGATAGTGTGTAAAGGGGAATACGATTTTTTACAATCTGTAACGACCAATTGTCGCTACTAAACAACAACAAATACACTACCATCACAAGTAAGCCTGTATATCTATATATAAAAATAAAATAAACGCATGTATAAACATCATAAGAGACCCATCTGTCTTTCCTAACAAGATCATACACGTCTTTTCAACTTTTAATAAAACAAAAGAATAAGGGGGAATGACACCCATGCCAATATGTATAAAATTGTTTCTCACGAGGAAGGCTGCTTAGGTAGGGCCTTACCTGTTGATTTTGATTGAGGTTAGATTAGGGCCGATATGGTGTTGACGGATGTTGAGTGGTCATGTGAGGTAGCTGACAATGGACCTTTTTGCCACTAGTTGTATTGATATACATATATACATGTCGTATGTTTATTGGTTGTGGTTGAGCAGTTGATGGTGTGTAGTACATGCATTCATGCATAGTTGGCGGTTGAGGTAGCTGACGATAGACCTTATGTTGTGGTGTGGATAGGCACGTAAGTTGCATGGTGACTAGAGTTGGAACTCAGATGGGCCTCCAACCTAGTGCTGGATAAGATGTGGGGCAGCTGACGATAGGCCTTCGGCGATGAGTGGATGCGCGACTCCGCAGGAGCCAAGGCAATGCAGGCCTTGTGTTGTGGTAAGCCACCACCCACATACACTTATCCTGACAAACCACTAAGCTTATCCACATATCAGAATTTGGCAATCCCTGAATGGTGCTTAGATAGGCCACAATAGGGGGTAAGACCTGGCTGATCGCTCGATATGTTGTAAATCTTTCAAGAGTCGTGTCATCATGCATTGACATAGTTGTGACGGATCAGTAGTGATATGGAGTTCTAGATTGAGAACTCTTTGCCATGTAAATGAATGTTTTATATATGTACATTTGTATGTAGATGTTTAGAACTCTAGATATATGATGGTGTGCCATATACTTGTGATTGAATATTGTGAATTGTTGATGATTTCCATAATCATATGCTATGCCATTGTTGTAGTAAGCTTATCCTTGTCGTGTTTTGTTGTTGTTGGTTGTCTTGTTGCTATTGCACTGATGTGCATGTGATGATCACGTCTTATGGCGTGGGAGCAGACGACGAGGCTTCAATGGACCCGGTTGCCTAGAGATGATGGTGGAGTTGCTTGTGAGACAACTCTTTTTGTTTTGGAAATGTTGTTCTGTATAGTTATTCTTTTGATGGGATTGTATAGATTGACCAGCTATAGGGAGTGAGTTTTGTATCCCGCTTCCCTGATGTATATATTTTGATATTGTTGATCTAGGTTGGTGTTATCCCATAGTCGTGTATATATAATGATGACATTTGAATAGATATGCATGCATGGTACTAAGAGAGATGAGGTGGATCTCTCAGTTGGTGTGTATGACTTATATATAGATATGTTATGATTGCTTTTATTCACTTGATATGTGGATAAGGTGTATGTTTAGTAAGGTTGTTTAGTAGCAATAGTTGGGTCGTTACACTTAATACCACTAATAACTGTGTGAAATTAGTGCACATTGGATACAAAGAATTCTCCACATCATTGCACAAACTATCATACACATATGCTCTCTAAAAAGACTCTTCTCCTATATCACGGATCATATCCTCTAGTCGATCATCCATATCGACATCAACCTCCTCCTTTTGGTGAGCTACACTTGGCATATGTCCAATAATTCACCATGCCAAGTCCATATTGTATAACTTTTAAAAAACCCACCACAAAGAAGATGCTCCTATATTTTCTTAACTTTTAATTGTCTCTCATTCAAGCAGTTAATACAAGGGCAATAAAACCTTCCATTACTACTAGTGACATTTCCTTCATTAAATGCTAGAAACTCTTCCACTCCATTCTCATACTTATCACTTGTGTGTAGAGCATTCATCCAGCTGTGATCTATAACTACGTTCTGCAATACACATAAACGTATTTCATGCATGTAATTCTTACTTTTTTATACAAGCCGTGGCTTATCCTATTCATGAAGACATTTTTTTTATACTTGATTAATATATACAGGATAAGTCCCATATCTTAAATTTAACAAAGTTTCGATAGCATTTCGCATTGGTCTTCAAGTACATGAAATGAAAGTGGTGACATCAAATCCACCATAATCAAGTATGCACCCAGAGATACAACATGAAATGCACTAAACCGAAATTTCATCAATTTAAGATGAGATTTAACATCTACGTATTAATCAAGTATAAAAAAATGAATCTTCCCTAATTGTCCAACCGGACAATTCAAGATTCAATACAACAATTAGCACTTTAATCATTGTATTGAATCTCAAACCAGAAACTAAGGTTCACTCATAATGCGTAACTTGAATATAAAGCATATAATTAAACACACAAGTTATAAAACAAGCAGCAAGGAAAGGATTATAATACATCAACAAAATTTGGATTAATGCAGAAGTTATAAAGCAAGCAATAAACAAAGCATATTCATTAAACATATAAGGAAGCGATTTTACCATGGCCCACCACCTAGTTTTACTAACTTCCAAGTTTAAGAGAGAACAAGATGAGGATTTTGATGACCGTGGAGCTGAGTTTGTACCAACAAGAGAATGGATGCAGAATTGTTTTGAGTTTCTTGAGATGCTTAAAGTACATAAGAGTTATGGAAACATATTGACCTTTCATAGTTTTATCAACTTTGATGAGTGAGTATCGTCAGCGAGAGCTTAATGTGCAAAATGGTGTGCTCAAATCCCTCTCTTTATTATTTGAGTACATTAGTGAAATGGGAAAGGATTATATCTATGCTATGAATCCTTTGCTTTAGGATGCTCCTATAGATAGGATTTGATTCACAGGCAGACAACTACTTCTACTGTGAAGTACATGGCACTAGGAATGGTCGATTTGGAATGTGATAATGTGCTGATCCATTTGTTGAACTTTGTCTAGCCAAACATATTTGAAACTTCTTCCTACATGTGATTAATGTTGTGATCAAAGCTGTTGAAGGCATGAGGGTAGCCTTGGGTGCTGCCATTGTTCTTAATTACTGTTTGCAAGGGTTGTTCCTCCTTGCTTAAAAAGTTAGGGAGGTGTATTGGAAGATTTATAACTCTTTGTATATTGGAGCTCTAGATGCTATTGTAAGCAACATGCCTTGCCTTGGAGGATAAGCATGGTATGCTCATCTCAATTTAGGTTCATTTGTCATCTAATATATTTTATATTACTATATTGCTTAACTTAATGAATTTTATATGTTCTGTTATAATCTTCCCTATTTGTAATTTTTCCAAAAATTTCGACAAGTTTTCTCTATATTTTCGTACTTTCCCTCATACCTCTATCAAGGTATGGCAACCAGACATCAAGATCCACCTAATTAAACAATTTATATCTCAACAATCCAGAAGGATCCATAAATCCACCTAATCAACTTTTATGAACTAATTTCAAGACATATATCAAATTATTCAACAATCAAGGCAGATTTCAAGCTTTTATTTCATATAACATAAGATATATACACTTAATCTAGAATGGCATTGTACCAATTACCAATGATGACTAAGAAAGCCTCAATTGAAACATACATATGAAAATTTAAGCATGCAAGCTTAAATACAATGGATATGTCCAATCCCAATTTAATCAAATGAACTAAAGTTTTTATTTTGTTAGTAACTAAAGTATATTTGAAAAGGGTACGATGGGTATCCAACCCATATACATGATTAAATTGAACTTTTAATTAGTACCTACTGCCTTTAGCTTACATACTCAATATCCACATTACCTACATTCAGTACCCAAATTACCCACATTCAGTACATAGAAGGAATTAAACTAGCATATTACATCAATACTAGGATTAATACATATTACCTACATTCGATCCTAATTACCTTTAGTATATACAACAATTAAACTAGCCATATTACCTACATTCTTACATACAACATTCAACTAGTCATAAAAAAAAAAGGATTGAAGAAACTGATTTCATAGCAGTAATATGCATGTCGTTAGAATCAAGTAATGGGGTGGTGGCGTTGCCAAGATGAGGTCATCAGAATGCACAAGGATCATGAGCAAGACCACGACCACGAGGAAGGATGGTAGCGTCAGTGTTATTGGCAATGGCATATAGGGAAGACAGATTCATGATTTAGGCTTTGGGTTTGGGGAAGAAATGTGGTTGGGGAAAAAGCGTTCAGTAGCATTCGTCGTTAGTATAATTGCGAGCAATGGCATAGGTTCAATTTCAAAGGGAAGAAAGAGACCTCGAGTAAAAGGGCCACCATTGTAAAATGGATTTTACATTGGTTGTAATTTTAACCAATGTAAGAAACCTATTTTTACATCGGTTAAAATTATAACTAATGCAAAAGGCAGTTTTACATTAGTTATACTACAACCGATGTAAAATCATTCCCAATTATTTACAAAAATGCCATCGAGTCATTTTTTATATCGGTTATCCAGTAACCGACATAAAATCCCGTTATATAACCTTTTTTTGTACTAGTGATTAAAACGGTCATCAAAACAGAAATCATAACAATCATACATTTTTCATAAAACTTACAGCTAACACCGAAACTTATCCACACATGAGATCTAAAATAACAACCTACTTGTTTAACATGTTCATTAACATTTTGAAACAACATATAACATATTTGAACAAGAAAAATACAAGAAGAAGTAAGCTCCCTTACTTGGAGGGGTTCCACAAGCAAGAAGGATGAAGAAAGCTTCAATAATGGAGGGGCTGTAAACTACACGAAATTGGCAACAATAAAAGGGAAAATGCTTTGATTTTTCAACTGAGCAAAGTTATTTATAGAGAGATTAGGGAAAGGGTTTTGGTCTAATGGATATTAGGGGTTTCATTAATGAAAGGTTTAAAACAAAATGGAAACTTGCTTTAGGCAATTATGGTAAATGGCATGACTGACTTCTTTTTGTCATTTATGGTAGAATCTCTTTTGAATTTTTTTCCCAAAAATGGTAAGTCAACGAGGTAATTATCCTCGAACAACGTGTTGATGGTCTAGAGAAATGTATCAATGACACTCTCACACTAAATCATGGTACACCTCTGCTCAGTTACTTACATTCTTAGTGTGCACTCACATTGACACAACATAACTTAACCAACTTTGGTAGGATTTTTCACTAAAATTCTCATCGAAAAGTGTGCAACATTAATTATTCACATTTTTCATGAAATAAATTTAATTTCTCTTGTAATTTTCTACAATCACTAACGCCCTCGATTGAATGCTGCATAGATGTTATTTAAATTTATGGGAAAAGCTATCACTGCAAGAAACTGGCAAAAAGTGGCAAATGGTTTGCGACAATCATGTCATGGTCACAACTAAAGTCATTGCTTACAACTATGTTTAATAAAAAAAAATCATTTTTTAATTATAAGTGAAGGTCAAGCCTTTATTTTAAAATATTTTTTCAAAAGAATATATTTTTTACTGTAAGCGACAACTAGGCGTCGCTCAAGAATAATATTTTAAAAATTTATTTTTAATTGTAAGTGATGGTCAAGTTGCCGCTCCAAATTTTTTTATATTTTTAAATGCAGCTAACGGCTTAGCTGTCGCTCAAGAATAATATATTAAAAACTATTTTTAATTGTCTGCAAAGGCCAAGTTGTCGCTTATTTTTGAACTTTGGCACTAAAGGGAATAATTCTCCCACTTACTCGTTCAAATTTTAAATTTGCGTGCCAATGTAGCAAGCGATGGCTAAGTTGTCGCTATGTTGTCGCAAATAAGCATCGGCTTGATCGTCACTCAAGTTCTTTTTTTATATCATCCCATCTCCCACTCTCGCACCCTTTTCCTCACTCTTTTTTTCCTTTCATTTCGTTGACGAGTAGTGGCAGGGTGACACCGATGACATGTTGCAGGTATTGTCTTTGTATTCCTCTCTTCTCTTTTATTGTTTTCTTTTACTCTCGCGATAGCAAGGCAGTGTCAGTGGTTGCAGGTGGCAAGCGACGGGGCTCAAGTGGTAGTGGCAGTGTGGCTCTCTTTTCTTTCTCTTTCTCTCATTTCTCTTTCACTTTCTTCAGTGTTCTCCCTTTTTCTGTTGGAGGTGGCGGTGGCTCAAGTGGTGGTGACAAGGTGGTGGTGGCAAGGTGGTAGTGGCTTAGGTGGTGGCAGCAATGTGTTGCCAATAGTGGTGGTTGTAGGTGGCTTGGTTGGATTTTTTTTGGATGCCTTAGGCCTCATCGAAGAAACATCACTGTCGTTGGTGGTGATTTTTATTTTTTATAGCCATTTTTATCGTTAGTGCACAGGCCAATTGCCGATATAAAAAATTACTGTGGCTGTCTCCTAGCTGATACTAAATTAATATTAACGTCAGCTTTTTGTCTGTAGTGACGACTTTTGGCTGTTGCTTTTTTCGCAATTTATTGTAGTGTATATGACGAAGGGTACTTTGTTAAATCACATACGAATGAGGTTGCATGAGAAATCACACTTATTAGGGTCATGTCAGTAAATGTAAAATTCCACAAATCGTGTAAGTGTTGTGTAGGCTTCTTATATTGTACTTTTAATCATATCTACCAAATCTAAACCGTTTTAATCTGTCATTTACTTTCTTTCCAATTTTTTCAACCTGATTATGTTTCACACTTCATTCAAAAAAAATCTAACCTTTTATAACTTCTCTTCACTACCTATCTCTTCTTAGCTATTTATGTTAATTATCACATTTTAAGCATTTAGGCAACACGCTTAACTCTTTTATTTTTATTTTTATTTTATACTTTATATCTCACTCCAATATACCTTACATTCTCATGGTCTTTACTATTTGACTAAGACAGGTCTTTGTGAACTAATTAACTACTAACTACTAATTGTTTGGATTTTTATCTTGCACCAGCAGTTCATTGTTTTCTATCCGTACATTCTTATATAGGTCATGTTGTTAAATGCAAAATCATGCATACTGTTGAAAATAATTAGTGTAGATTTTTTTTTTTATTGAAAATAAACTCATGAAATTGACCTATCTATGCGTACAAGAATAATTTCTTCCGGTTTAAATTAAATTTTTCATATTTAGATCTAAATTAAATTTTAACAATTTTTTAAAAGAAAATTGTCAGTGATTTAAAATAATCTTATATCATATTCAAATTATTTATTGTACATCTAAAATATAATTTATATATTTAAAACATATATATTTATTAAGAATTTTAATTATAATATAATTTATATATTCAATAATATTTATTTATTTATTATGAATTTCAACTATATAAAATAAATATTTACCATATATAATGCACATGCTAAAAAACTAATTTAAATACAAATAGCATTACTCTCTTATTTTTACATTCAACATAACATTCAACACTTAAAAATACTTAGCAAGTAATACATCCAGGTATAAAACTCTAGCTTCCATTTTTTCAAGATTCTTTTTCTAATAGACAACACGAAAAAAATGAAGTGCAAACCCATTAAAAAGAAAAGAAATTAAAAGACACAGGTGGTTTGAATAACCAAACATAATTAATCTAAGAATATCGGCAGAACCACCATAGCGAAAATAGTAAAAAGGACAGAGAAAATCCATTCAACGACATCTCTAGAAAGAGGGAGGGGAGATATCTCTGAGACAGACTTCATGTAGCTGATAGCAAGGAGCGCCATTGACAAATACAGTACAACCCAGGCAACATTCCTCTTCGGCAATAGACCGATAATTGCCACAGTTGACGTCAGAAAGGCAAAACTATTTGTGGCCGAAAACGAAATGAAGTCTTTGGTTGTCATGCTTGATTTCCCTTCATTTATGGATGAATTGGAGGCCACCTGACCCTGAGTATTATTTGTCCCAGCGTTAATCTGACCAAGTCCACCAGGGGGACTCAGGGCTGCTTGATAAGTGGCGGTTGCAACAAGAGTGGCCACTACCAAATAGGCATTGCGGGCCTCCTCTGACGAGCGCTCTCTCATATTGTTTTGCGAATTGCCCATTCACTGAAAGATACCCATAACGATATCATTTTCCTCAGAGTAACCGTAATTCTTGTTTCGGTCCTGACTAATCTCCTCTTGATATCTTCCTTGGGTGTCATGTCTAAAGCCATTTGGCCTCGCGAATTCTTGGAATCGAACTCCAAAAACCGACTATTCATCAAACAATGCAATTGCCTAAACAATCAAGAGATTGTTGAAAACATGAAGTCATATACTTTAATGTAGTATCGTAAAATATTTGTTGAGAAGCATTTAATACACTTAATTGGAACTATCAACTATTTCTCTGTGCTTTTAGGATAAAAAAAAAATACTTTCTATTAAATATTTTATATATTCTTTTAAAGTACAGAGAAATAGTAATTTCATTTAGTCATTTAGTAACATTATTTTTAGAAAACTCTTACTCTAGGCGCTGAAATTATAACTGTCTATCATTTTAGTTTCTAATTTTCTAAAAATTCTTACTTTAGTCCCTAACTTTAACAAAAGTCATTCTTTAAATATGTTTTTAGAAATAACAATGAAAAATAACTAAATTGAATGCCTGGAACAAAATTGAGAATTTCATAAAGTTATAGATTACATATAAAGTTAAATATCAAAGTTACTAAGGCCGACTGAGTTTCACTCCTTTTTGCTTGGTACATATCAATTAAATTGTTATGTTTGAAAGTTTTAATTTTTTAAATTACTGCCTATGCATTTTAAGTTTTCATTCCGTATGCATCTCAAGCCTGGATAATTGTGGTTGAAGGCAGTAATTCAAACCAACAAACTACCTAGGCAATCAGCGCCTATGCATTGTAAGTTGACACTAACAAATTCATCGAATCAACGCGAGAGAGAGACTCAGAATCCGTGACACTTGGTATCAAAGTTGGTTAAATTACACCTTTAAAACTTTTTATAGAATGTAAATTCAATCGATCTAACCGTTGAATTTAATGTTCTTATTCATTAGATTAGGTATACAAAATTTCACACAATTCCAAAATTATTTAGTAGTTCATTGCATCCTTTTATTTTAAGGTACAATAAAAAATTAAAATATATGTAAATAGTCAATGTTAGATAACATATTTAGAAAAGTTCAAATGATATGAAATTTGATATACATAATCATGAAGATAATATCACATAATTCAACAGTTGGATTAATTAAATTTGTATTCCACAAAAAATTATTAAAGGTGTAATTGACTAATTTTGATACTTAATATTAATGAATCTTGATATATATATATAAGATTAATCTGTATTAATAGTTTAGATTTAGCCTAAGATTTTAGACTTATATCTACATTCACATATCTTATGTATAGATATAGACATATAAATAGATATAAATTAACCGATACCTCTTGGTCATTTTGGCGTGCTTGCAACATGCAAAATGGTATTGCCTTCCTCATCTTTCCAATTCAATATTGTTCTTTCTAACTGCATAGCACCTATTCGGGAATTCTCGTGAGCCATTCAACCAGGACTTGAAGAGCCCTATGTTGTCCATTTGTCAGTGCAATATGCAGTGCTGTCTCACTTTTACCATTTACATCTTCAATGGAATCTGGGCAAATAGAGAGGAACTTAGCCAAAAGATCATTTTTTCCTTTTTTACTTGCTAAATGCAGAGGAGTAAAACCGCCTCTCCCTTTGGCTCGGATGAGGTCTTTGTTGATTTGTACAAGGGGAAGGACCACTCTGTCACGGTCATGTTCTAGAGCAAGGTGGATGGGTGTGTATCCTTCCCGATTTAGTTTGCAAGCAAATGAAGGTTGTAATGTCATAATCTCAGCAGCAAATTGAAGATGCCCGAAAGATGCAGCGTCGTGCAAGGGAGTGTCAAACAAATGGTATTGAATCTACCTGATCCAAAATATATCGATTCTCGTTAATCAGCTGATAGAGACGATTTATGTCTCCCTCTTGAGCTGCAGCTCTCAACTGGACATCATTCATTTTGTTGGGCTGCTTCTTGGCTTTCAATGTCAATGTAGCTTTGTGAAGAGTGTAGTGTTGTGGAACAGCTTGGTTCTCACAAGGATAACATTCACTCTGTCCATTTGAGCTGCGATATTCACTCTTTATTAAGAGGTAATCAGTTGCTGTATACAAGGCCTACTTTCTTGAATAAGTCAAGTAGTCAACACACAACGGGAAAAAAAAAAAAAGAAATTGGATAACTTATCCTAAATAAAAATAGAGTTAAACAATTTTATCAAAAATAATTAGTATAATTTTTTATGTCATATCAATCATCTTTAAATATACAAAAAATTACACTAATTATTTTTATAGAATTATTAACTCTATTTTTACTTAAAATAAGTTAGATAATAAAAAAATAATAATCTAATTATGAATAAAGAACACTAAATCAACGGTTAATGAGACAAAGAGAATGGATTCAATCTTTCCAACAAAGAACATGATAGAACTAATCATAAAACAGTATGTACATAATACAAGGCCTAATTTCTTGAATAAGTCAAGAAGTCAACAAACAACGAGTTAACAAGGTATTTAGCTGATTAAAAAAAAAAAAAGACATGTTGAGTAACAGAAACTTCCTCATAAGGTCCTTGTTGTTTGTTTGGGGCTTAGGTCACCCACAGAGAACTAAGGCAACCGTTTCAGGAGTTATAACCCTTTTCCAATCTTTAGTAAACAAGTCACATTTTTCCTTGCAACCAAAAGGTGCTACAATGGTGTTAGTGGAAATGATGATGGTTGATTGTCGATGGTCCTGGGTGATGGTTCCGTTGACTTCAGACATAGAGGCCTAGAAGTATGCATAAGGCGCATGGTACTAGTGAGTCTTTTTCTGCACGAAAGACTCCTACCCTACATTCCTAATGTAGAGAGTCAGATGGAAGCCTCATCTTACAGCTTCTTCAAATTAATCCAGTTTCCAGCCACAAAGTCGTTCTTAAGGAACCTTTCCATGGGAGCAAGTTGTCTTGGAGCGGCCATGATGCAAGTTTTCTTTGAGCTCTGAGTGTTCGAGAAAGAGAGAGAGGGTAGTAGAGTACAGAGAATGTGAAAGGTTAAGAGTTTCAGAAAAGGTAAAGGGAATATACAATTATTTTGAATATTTGAAAGGTTGATAGTACTGAAGAGACGTGCATTTAATATGACTTGATAGGGTAGAGAAAAGCAGCACACATTTTGGGAGTTATCGATAAGTAATCATATATTAAAAGAATTAGACGATGGAATCAGATAGACAAAAACCTTTTCATGTACTAAAGCACATGTGTTAGTAAGAAGAAGTAAGTAAATAAAAGATAAGACAATAGACAAAAAGTTCATAAGATGATGCATGAAAGACATTTTAATCGTGCAAGACTTTCATATGCAAGTTTTCTATTATGAATTAAAACGTTCTTCAGTAAAGCCTTTGTAAAGATATTAGCCCATTGATCATCTGTATCAATGAACTTAATGTCAAAAATACCTTTTTGAACATAAACACGTATAAAGTGATGTCTAATTTCTATATGCTTTGCCTTAGAATGCCGAATGGGGTTTTTTAGATAGATTGATTGCACTATATTGTCACATAACACTGGAATGTTATACTCAAAACAAGAGTATGTATCATGAACAAAAGCTTAATTATTTGTGTAATTATGCAAATCAAAAGGACTTTTATATTATTATAATGTCATTGCAAAAGGTGAATTTTTAAATATAATAATATAATACTGTATAAAAAAATATATAGACAAGAAACTTATGGAAACTATTGAGAATATGAATCAATATCTATTTATTAGAGTTTATTAGAATTTATTAGAGTTTATGGTAGAATTTCTACTGTTATAAGTTATTTTATTATTATGAGAGTTTATTGAGCTATTACAAATTTATGGGTAGCTTAATTTGTCATTATTTTTGGTTATGCATTTCTTGTATTTAAATATTGTACGTATAAATTAGAATAGTATGGATGAGTTTCAGCCTTCATTTCTATTATCTTCTCTGGTTTTTCTTATTATCCAACAAGTGGTATCAAAGCTCAATTGGTCTTGAGGGACCTAAGGAGAGAGTTCCACCAAACACCCCAACACTTACACTGAAAGTTGAAAATGCAATCTGATAACTCACCATAACATTGCCAATTGTTGAAGGAGAGAATTATCACTTATGGGCAATCAGACTAGAGGCTTGTCTTGATGCTAGTGATCTTTGGGAGGCTGTTGAGGAAGATTATGAAATTGATCCATTACCAGAAAATCCAACAGTTGCACAAATCAAGAGTCATAAGGAAAAAAGCAGCAAAGTCAAAGGTAAAGCCCTATCTATTTTCTGCTGTATCTCAAGTAATCTTTACTAGAATTGTGACTCTAAAGTCAACAAAGGCCATTTGGGATTTTCTCAAGCAGGAGTATGAAGGAAATGAGAAAGCCAAAAGGATGCAAGTGCTAAATTTGATTAGGGAGTTTGAGATGCAAGAAATGAAGGAGTTAAAAACAATTAAGGAGTATTCTGATAGACTTCTAAGCATCGTTAACAAGGTGAGGTTACTTGGAACCAAGTTTGCTAATATAAGGATAGTTCAAAAATCCTTGTGATTGTTTTTGAGAGGTTTGATAATCCACTATTTCCTCTTTGGAAAATTCCAAAGATCTGTCAAAAATTACTTTGGCAAAACTGGTGTATGTTTTGCAAGCCTATGAACAAGAGACTTATAAGGGAAGAGGGCATGATTGAAGTTGCTTTACAGGCCAAACTGAAGATTAATCAGGGTCAAAAAGGAAGAAAAAAAGACCCATTGGAATAGTTTTGAAAAAGGAGAAAGTTTCCAATTAAGGGAGTAAAGCTGGAAATGAGAAGACAAATCATCCTCCATGCCAACATTGTGGAAAAAGCAATCATCCACACTTTAGATGCTGGAAGAGGCCTGATATACGTTGCAACAAATGCAACCAGCTTGGTCATATTGCAAAAATTTACAAGAACAAAAGACAGCCTCAAACTGAAGCTTAAGTGGTTGATCAACAACAGGTGGAGGAGGAGTAGTTATTTGCAGCAACCTATTTTGCCACCATCAACAATGGTGAAAGTTGGTTAATTGACAGCGGATGTACCCATCACATGACCTATGATGAAGAGTTGTTCAAGGAGCTAGACAGAACAAACTGTTTCAAAAGTTAGAATAGGCAATGGAAAGTGCATAGTTGTTAAAGGAAAAGGCGCTATTGCAATTGAAAGTTGCTCAGGTACTAAAATCATTATTAATGTGCTTTATATACTAGATATTAATCAAAATTTATTGAGTTAGGCCAGTTACTTGAAAAAGGCTACAAAGTACTGTTTGAAGACAAAATGTGTCTAATTCAAGATGCAAAGGGTCAAGATCTGTTTAAGATCAAAATGAAGGGAAAAAGCTTCTCTTTGGATCTTATGGAAGAGGTGCAGGCTGCTATTTCAAACCCAATTAATGTCATTGAGCTTTGGCACAAGAGATTGGGTCATTTCAACCATGCTTAACCACTGCACATGAAAAAACAGAATATTGTGGAAGGCTTGCCATCATTAAAAGATCATGTAAGTAGTTGTAGTGCATGCCAATATGGAAAATAGTCCAGGCTGCCATTTTCATAGTCAAGGTGGAGAGCATCACAAAAGCTGCAATTGATTCACACAAACCTTGGAGGATTGCAACCTGAATTATCTTTAAATCGAAGTCGATATTACATTGCCTTTATTGATGATTTTACTAAATGTGCTAGATTATTTCTTAAGATTCAAATATGAAGTTGTAGGAGTTTTTGGAGGTTTAAGGCTTGGATTGAAAATCAATCTAGTTGTAAAATTCAGGTTTTGAGGTCTGACAATGGGAAAGAATGTCTCAGATCAATTTATTTCTTTCTGTGAAAAGGCTTGGATGAGCACCAATTTACTACTCTTTACACTCTACAACAAAATGGAGTGAGTGAAAGGAAGAATAGAACAATAATGGAGATGGCTAGATGTATGATGCTAAGAAAGGACTTCCAAAGAAATTCTGGGCTGAAGTTGCTAATACAGTTGTGTTTCTGTTAAACAGGCTTCCTACAAAGGCAGTGGAAGGGAAAACTCGTTTTGAAATATAGTATGGCTATAAACCTTTTGTTCAAAACTTCAAAGTTTTTGGATGTATTTGTTTTACTTATGTGCCAAAAGTGAAAAGAGATAAGTTAGATAAAAAGGAGAGGCTAGAATCTTTATTGGCCATAACACAACTTCAAAGGCTTATAGAGTCTTTCAACCACAAACTATTAAGATTCTAATAAGTAGAGATGTCCATTTTGCTAAAGATAAAAAATGGAGTTGGGAGAAAAATGAATGGAAGTAAATTTCTGATTTTTCTTTAATGAAAGATGAAAATGTTGATGATCCTCCTGTTAAAGGAACTAGATGCTTTCTGATATTTATGAAAGATGTAATGTTGTTGTGTTAGAGCCTAGAAATTTTACAGAAGCAGAGAAGGATCCAAAGTGGATAGCTGCAATGCAGGAGGAGCTTAACATGATTGTGAAGAACCAAACTTGGGAATTGGTTTCTAGACCCTCAACACAAAATGTTATTAGTGTTAAATGGGTGTTTAGAACCAAACTCAATGCAGATGGTTCCGTCAATAAACACAAGGCTAGACTTGCAGTGAAGTGGATATACTCAAGTATTTGGAGTTGATTTTTCTGAAACATTAGCTCCGGTGGCTTAGCTTGATACAATCAAATTGGTCCTTGCTTTAGTCGCACAAAAGGTTGGAAGGTTTTTCAGCTAGACGTGAAATCTGTTGGAACCAAAGACGTAGAAGCGTCTAAACCCTCAATGTTTGAAGATAAAAAGGCTTATTAATGTTTATATTTGTGTGTATAAACTAACCCTATCACAACGAAAGACGAAGACTCGTCAAGAAGGACTGTCCAGCTGATGCAACAATGACCGTCCAGTGGACACTTTGAAGACCGTCCAGTAAGACACGATCAAAGACCATCCAGATGAACAGACCGAAGGCGATCGTCTAAATCTCCAGTATTCATATATTCAAACGACTGAGTTTTCACTATGAACATCAATCATGTCTATCCTCCTTGAAACCTACACAGTACCACTCCACTGAGCTAACGTTCAAAACGGTTTGAAACATCAACATCAAGTCAGTACAAAAGCACAGCAGAATGGGTAAAGCAAGTCAACTTATCAGCTGACAAGACAGATTGAAGAAAGTTCAGAAGAACAGACTGTCAGCGCAGCCCTGAAACTTCTATTGTAGTGCAAGTTTTCAACTGCCACACCTGACCTTTCTGAAAAGATAGTCTGCATGCGCCTCATCACGTGAAGAGACAAGATATCTGTAACGGATCTCTTTCCTGAAGATCGTATATATACGCGCATCAACAAAAAGCAAAATAGAGAACTGAGATAGATGGATTTTGTTTAAAACAACAACAAATACTTTCTTCTGTGATATTCTGTCAAGAGCGTCCAGTGGACGATAGTCATTTGTTTGTAATAATTCTCAAAGTGATCCTGAGTCTAAGTTTTAAAATCCTCACTACGTGAGTTGATCTTTCCTCAAAAATATTTTTTGAGCGTTGTGAAGCCTGGAGAGGCTTAGTGTAAAAAGAATACTTGGGTTAAGCAATCTGGGTAGATTGCGTTGTAAAGCCTGAAGAGGCCACGAACAATACTTGTAACCAAAGATTGGTTAGTAGAAACCTTCTGGGTGAAAGGACTGGACGTAGCTCAGGTTGAGTGAACCAGTATAAAGCTTTCTGTGTTTTCTTCTCTCTATCCCTACGCTTAAAAACGTTTTGTTTAGACTGATCTATCTTTTTCGAAAAGTTTTTTAAACGCACAATTCAACTCCCCCCCTTCTTGTGTGCTTTTTCTTATTTCAAAATCTGCTTTTCTCAATGGTTATTTGCAAGAGGAAATATATGTTAAGCAACCTAAGGGTTTTGCAATTAAAGGACAAGAAAACAAGGTTTATTTGCTGAAAAAAGCCTTGTATGGTTTGAAGCAGGCTGCAAGGGCCTAGTACAGTAGGATTGATGAGTACTTGTTGAGTATTGGCTTTAGAAAAAGTCCTAGTGAGTCAACTCTATGTGAAATGCTTGAATTCTGATATTTTAATTGTTTCTCTGTATATGGATGATCTTTTGGTAACAGGAAGCAATATTGTGTTTCTTGAGGAGTTCAAGCAAGATATAATGAAGGTGTTTGAAATGATAGATTGTGGAGAAATGGCTTTCTTTCTCAAAATGAAAGTCAAACAGAATGAAAAAGGAACTTTTATCAACCAAAAGAAATATGCAAAGAGATTTTGAAGAAGTTTCAAATGGAGAATTGTAAACTTGTGAGTACTCCAATGTTTCACAAGATGAGGCTATGCAAGGAAAATGGTGTAGAAAAGGTTAATGAGATTGATTTCAGGAGTCTTGTTGGTTGTCTCATGTATCTTACAGCAACAAGACCTAATATTTTGCATGCTGTAAGTATTCTCTCAAGGTTTCTTACATTGTGCAAGTGAAGTGCATCTCAAGTTGCTAAACGTGTGCTTAGATATATCAAAGGAACTCTTGATTATGGTGTTTGGTTTATTTTTAATCAAGAATTTAATTTCCATGGGTTCTTTAACAGTGATTTGGGATTATCATTGGATGATATGAAAAGCACTTTAGGTTATTGTTTTTCATTTGGTTTTGGAGTATTTTCTTGGACTTCAAAGAAGCAAGATATTGAGGCACAATCAACTGCTGAAGCAGAGTTCATTACTGCTATTGCAATTGTTGATCAAGCTTTGTGGGTGAGAAAAATTCTTGTTGGTCTACAAATGGCTCAAACAAATTCAACCAAGGTGTTTATAGATAATCAAGCAGCGATTGCAATCTTAAATAATTCGGTCTTTCATAGGAAGACTAACCACTTTAATATTAAACTCTATTTTCTTAGATAAGTTCAAAGGAGGGGGAAGTTTTGTTACAGTATTGTAAGACAAAAGACCAATTGGTAGACATTTTTACAAAGCCACTTTTGAAAGGAAGGTTTGAGAACTTAAGAGGCAAACTTGGATTTAATAGCTACTAATGCAAGAAGGAGTGTTGAGAATATGAATCAGTATCTATTTATTAGTGTTTATGGTAGAAATTCTACTGTCATGGCTGTTATAAGTTATTTTATTATTATGAGAGTTTATGGGTTGTTACAAATTTATGAGTAGCTTAATTTGTCATTATTTTCTAGTTGTGCATTTCTTGTATTTAAAGATTGTACATAAGAATCAAAATAGTATGAGTTTCAGCCTTCATTTTTTATTGTCTTCTCTGGTTTTTCTTTATTATATCCAACAGAAACAAATTCAGTTAATAGTTTTGTACTGCATTCATCAACAGTTGAAAATTTAGATATATTTCTACTACAATAGTAGTTGTGAAGCTCTTACCAAAAGAAAAAGTTGCAAAACTGATATGTCAAACATATCTTTCAACTAATAATGGGCTAATGGCCATTTTTTCATGTGTGGTTCACACTCTTTAAACCTTGTATATCATTTTACCTTCCGTGTGCTCTTTATGATCCTCGCATAAAAAATGTCTAACCATCTCTATTCATAAGTTTTTTTAAGGTAATAATTGTGTCGTTGAGTTTCATGTAAGTTTAGGGCATCAAAACAAGGTTGGTCTTCCATTATTGCTATAGATCATCCTTTGCGTTATGCCCTTTCTATCTTACTGGTCCTACCACATTTGTTTACTGCATGTGCATCTCTAGACAATTGGCCTGCTTGCCTTGATCATCCCTGTTCATTCAATATTCATCTATTGTAGTAAAGCTAATTTGGGTCCCAGTGACTCAAATGCAAGCCATCATCTAAATTACACTATAGTTACAAAAGCACTAGACTTCCATTTCTTCTAAGTACTGTTATACTGATTAAGAAAAAATTTGGAATTGATTCATAATGATGTTTGGACCTACCCCATTGTTTAAGTTTTTGCTTTTCATCATTATATTCTTTTATTGATTATGTTTTTTCTAGTTTTATGAGATACATTATAAACTCAATTGTTTTTTGTTAAAGATACGATTCTATGTAAATAAGAAAATATGGAAACTTGTATGTAAATAAGGAAATATGAAAAATTGTATAGTTGAAAATTAAGGATCACATTAGTTATTCTTACTCTTAATTGTATCATCATTTGATTATAAATAATGGATCATATGTGTGGTTAAAAAACACACATTTTTCAATAATCTAGTATGGTATCAGGAGTTAGGTTTTTTTCTTTTTCCAGTTCACCGTAGCATTGCCTTTGTTTGGTTTGCGTGAACAGTTCCATGAACCGCTGCGAAGCCTTATTGGCCACCATCGAGCCCTCCTTTCTCCAACGCGACCACACACCAGAGTCGCCACACTTCGACGATCACCGTTCCACTAGCCGGGTCGCCGTCTGTCGCTACACGCGCCCATACACGCAGCTGCTCTCCGGCATATGTGTCTCATTCACTCGCCACAAATCAGCGCATGATGCCTTTTCTGACAATACCCACTATTCGGAAACCCTACTGCCGTGTTACCTTACCTCCGGCGACCTTGTCTAACCCTATTTGGATCAACTTTTCATAGCCTAACTCAACTTCCTCTTCCGCTTTTGCCTCTGTAGTGACGTTTACCATTATCCCATTGATCCTTGTGAAAAATTAACCAAATAACCAACTATAGCACTTGGGCCACCACTGTCCAATAGTAGTTTGAGGGTCAAGGTTGTGCCGACCACTTGACCACCCAAGCAAAGGATATTTCCACCCTGAATTGAGCCCATTGGCAACAAATGGACGCCTCCTTCTACAGTGTCTTATGTACTCCATTGCTCCCCACCTTCAGCCCTAATACCAGGCTTTTCCCACCTGTTATGAGGTATGGACCAAGGCCAAGAAAGTCTATTCCAATAATATCTATCATGTCTACAGTGTCATCATTGCTTTGCTGAATACAAAGTTAGAAAACATGGATATGTAGACTTGTCTTGGTAAACTCGACCATTTAAATGTTGATTATGCCACTCTCATGCCTTTACTAGTGATGTAGAGACATTTTACAAACAATGAAGCCAGTTCTTTATGGTGCTTGTTCTCACCAGTCTCCCACCTGATCTTAACACTGTTCACAATCAGATTCTGTTAGGTCCCACGATCCCTACATATGACATGGTTAGTGAACAGTTGCTACGTCTTTCCACTTCACATATTTTTGGGCACTCCATTGCCCCTTCTAGCTATTCTTCCACTCTTGTCTCCAACTCCTCTACTCGAGGTGGACGAAGTGGGGGTCGTGGTGGTCACCATCGTCCTCATTGCAATTACTGCAATTATTTTCGCCATGTGGAAGTCGAATGATGCACTAAGGCTAGAGAATAGTTAAAGCTAATGAATGTGGCCTAAGTTGCCACCCCTACCCCGACTATGGATGTTACTATTTCTGCCGCTGAATATCATGAACTTCTTCAGCTTCGAACAGCTCATCCAACTCCCTCGCCTACTACTACTGTGGCTTAGTCTGGTAATCCTGTAGCCTTTGTCTCTCAGTCTTCTTCCCTTGGATCCTGGATCCTTAACTCCGGTGCCTCCAATCATATGATTGGTAACCAAACTCTTTTCTTTCACTTGTCTTTTTCAAACTCTCTACCCTCTATTACCCTAGCACATGGCTCTGGCATCCCAGTTCATAGCATAGGACAGACACATCCATTTCCCAACCTTTCCTTAAGTTTTGTCTTATTTGTCCCTAGTTGTCTTTTTAATT
The DNA here is from genome assembly GCA_004329165.1 of Spatholobus suberectus. NCBI lineage: Eukaryota > Viridiplantae > Streptophyta > Magnoliopsida > Fabales > Fabaceae > Spatholobus > Spatholobus suberectus. Next base: position 56,382,945 of record CM014731.1, on the reverse strand, counting down.
TAATTTCAATTAGCAAACTCACCCGCATCCTTGACTACTCTATTTTGTTTGTTAATAACTTTATTCTTATTTAGGATCGGTGTACCAGATGGATGATTGGAGCAAGACATAAGTTTGGAGGATTGTACCAATTATCACTATCGGTTGCTTGTGTCTCACATGCCTCCCAACTCTTGCTCATCAGTGCCTCGGCCACCTTAGTCTGGAAAAATTACGCCTTTTGGTTCCCAGTCTTTCTACCATTACATCTCTTTAATGTGAGTCATGTCAATTAGGTAAACATATTCGTTATACTTATAATCCCAGTGTCAATAAACGTGCTAAGTCACCCTTTGCTTTAGTACACTCCGATATTTGGGGTCCTAGTTGAGTTTGTATAACCTTAGGTTATTTCTATTTTGTCACTTTTATTAATGATTTTTCCTGATGTACCTGGGTATTTTTAATGAAAATCTGATGTTTTCCCCATATTTCAAGGTTTTTCAAATGAAATTCACAATCAGTTTGGTGCTTCAATTAAAATTTTGCACACTGATAATGCCTGCGAATATATATCTTCCCAGTTTTAGTATTCCTCACCTGGCAGGGGATCCTTCATGAAACATTTTGTGCCCACACACTACAACAGAATGGTGTTGCCGAACAAAAAAATCATCACTTGGTTGAAGTAGCTCGTACCCTCCTCCTTCACTACAAAGTTCCTCTTCGCTTTTGAGTTGATGCACTTCTTACAGCATGTTATCTTATCAACAACATGCCTTCGTCAATCTTTGACAATCAAGTTCCTTTTTCCATCTTGTACCTGCAATAGGCCCTATACATTGTTCCTCTTCATGTCTTTGGTTGCACTTGCTTCGTCCATGACCTCACTCTTAGTAAAGATAACTTTCTGCCAAGTCTATCAAGTGTATCTTTCTTAGCTACTCTCACCTTCAGAAAGGTTATCGTTGCTTTTGCCCTCATCTTCAACAGTACCTTGTCTCTACTAATGTTACCTTCTTCAAGTCCACCCATTTCTTTTCTTGTTCCACTGTTGCAGATGGTCTTTTGGATGTTTCGCCCATCGCTCCAGCTTTGATTGTTGCCCCTACTCCACTACCACTATAGACGACCCCACCCTCCACCATCGATTCCATCTAATGATCTTCTAGCATCATCTCTTACTCCAAGCGCCCCTTTCGCCAACGTTGCCTGAACTTGACCTTCCCATTGCCCTTTGAAAAGGTATTTAGTTCACTTGCAACCTTAATCCTTGACATGTTTTTTCTCTTAATTATGACCGTTTATCTCCCTCCTATTTCTCCTTTATCTCTTCTTAGGATTCTATGTCTATTCCTAAGTCTATGGGTGAAGCCATGGTTGATCCCAACTGGCAATAGGCGATGTTGGAGGAAATGGATGCTTTACACGCTAGTGATACTTGGGAGCTTGTCCCTTTACCTCCTGACAAGACCATTGTGGGCTGTCGTTGGGTCTATACGATGAAGATCGGCCTGGATGGCAAGGTTGATTGCTTTATGGCTCGTTTGATGGCTAAAGGATACACTCAGATTTTTGGTCTCAATAATTAACAGATAATTATCGACAGTTTTCCATAATAATTTGATAAAATAATTAAAATAATTATAATGTACAGTTATTGTCTGATCAATTTGTGGGGATTTAAGGTCGTAGGAAATGTACAAATGCATTTTTTTGGCTATTTTTAATTGCCAAAAAGTGTTAAATACAAACAGAATAAGAACGCAATTTTGGAATTTTTAACTGCTAGAAAATATTTTTTATTTTTTGGTGAAGACACCAGCAGTTAAATGAAATTGGGCACAAACAGTTTTTGGTTCATGTAGAGTTAGTGGTTTTTGAGAATGCCAGAAACGCAATTTGTGACAGTCTTTAACTGCTAAAAAATGCAAATTTAACTGTTACAAATGACATTTTTTTGTATTGACTCTTTTTTTAAAATGTTCAATTTGGTATTTTAATTTTTAAAAAATGTTCAATGTTGTCATTTCATCTAATTTCATTATTGTCATTAATGTCAATTTGGATGAAAAGACAAAATTAAATATTTTTTGAAAATTAAAAGACTAAATTGAATATTTTAAAAATAAAAAGACTAAATTAAATAATATAAATAAAAAAAACTAAAAGAATAATTTAACTTAATAATAAAAAGAAAAAATTATTAAAATGTCCATATACGGTGTACAGATTTAACGTGGGGACCACTGAAAAATGATTGAAGCAAGCTGTCAGTGAGGTCGGTTGTTCAAGAGGAAAAAGATAAAACGAAAATGGAAGCACGTTCATCTTGTGCTGGATCTCACTTGCTTTTAATTTATTTGGGTCCCATTTTTACTGAAGTCAAAAAGTGGTTGTGTTGCTTTTCTTTTGTTTGGGTCCCATTTTTACTTTAATGTAATATGAAATGTATTTTAGAACTAGAGTGTGGGTTCATTTGAGAAACTATTTAAAATTGTTGATTTAGAGAAAACAATTATTTAAATTGCTTAAGGTAATCAAAATAATACAAAATTATAAGAAAGTCTAAAAAATTGTAAAATATTGTGTAAAGCAATTCCCATGAGTTACATGATTAAAGATGCCTTAAGGCGCTTCGACTACTCTAAAAGAATATTATCTTTCCAGCACTAACATGATTTAAAGTTAACAGTACTTGGCATTAAAGATCATCTCTCTATATTTTGCATTATTGCTTTCAATTTTTTTCGTTTGTTTCAATCCCTTTGATGGATTTCATGTCTTCTTCGTGTACGTTTCAGTCAGCGTTTTAAAAATTAATTTGATAAAATTAATTTTGATTAAAATTGATTTTAAAATTAAATAATTTATATTTGAATGTCTGTATTCTAAAAATAAGTTAATAATAAAATTTAATATAATTTTTTTATTCAACACAAAAGTTATTCTAAATTATTTTAAGTCAAAATTAATTTTAAATCTAAAATCAATTCCTCATAGTAGTAACATCAAAATAGGACGATCAACGAGCCAGAGTCAAGCATTTCCACGTCAAAGAAATTTCATTTTCTGACCCATCATTTAACTCAACCTACATTAGTTTAGGTAAGTGTATTTTACAAGTATATCTCCAAATTCATTATTGAAAAGAGTAAATTCTTAATTAGATATTAAAAAATATTGTGGTGTACGCTTTGGCTTTTTTGTAATGTAAAAATTTCATTTTAACGATACATTAGTTAATTAATTAGGGGAATATAATTAGTTAAAATTATTTCCCTCTTATGGAGATACATTAATTAATTAAGTAAAGAGAGATTAGGAGAATGAGGTCCAATAATTTTATGTGATTTTGAAAAGTCATATAAATTATTGATAAGTTTAATATTAGTAATTAAATTAACCAAATTCCTTAATTTTGTTAAAATAATTAAAGTTGTCCTATACATAATACCAGAAATAATATTTAATTTAAACATTTTCTAATTAAATCAAAGCGAAAACAATGAATTTGCCTGACACATGAGTCTAACTTCAGCATCACGGTAAAGCTAAGTTACAAGTTGGTCGGCACTTGCTTATACAAGTTACTACTATAATACAGGTGGTCACATAAAATTGAATCAATGCCTTCCAGCTGTTGACTTCATTTTCTTTCATGAAATTGAGTCAATGCCTTCTTCATCATCCTTAATAATCTATAATATACTATCTTAAGTCCTTTTTATAGAAATATTTTCTGAAGTTTGTCTTAATACATTTATAAGATCTCCTTCAAATTATCTAATGTATTAATTTTTTACAAAAACTATTTTTAATTACTCAACAATTTTTTTTGGTAAAAGACAATGGAAAAATATGCTATGCACTAATAGTGTAAAGCAATTTTATAATGTCATCTAATCATAAATAATCATATATGGTAAGTTTGTTAACTTTTACAATAATTACCTTAAAAGTTATACAAATGATAATTTTTTATTGGTTGACAATGTAAAATTTTTTACACTGACAGTATATAACCATTAAACTCAAAAAGAATTATAAATCTAGTGAATTAATTTTTCAAACTATCTTTTTCATGAAACTAGGGAAAGATCATTAATCAAAATTGTTTCTCACTTATAGAGATGTAATAATTAATTAAGTGAAGAACACATTATGGTTGGCCTATTGGTGGAGAGGGGAGTTTGGATAATACACATAAGGTCCTAGGTTCTAACTTTGTTGTTGCTATTGTACAAAAAAAAATAAAAATCAATTAAGTGACAAGAAATTAAAGCTTATAAAAAAAAAGTGAAAAGAGATTAAGAGAATGAGTTACCAATAATTTTAAAAATTTAATTGTTGATGAATTTAATATTAATAATTAATTAATCAAATTCCTTAATTTTAGTGAAATAATTAAAGGGATCCGGTATATAAAATTAGAAATAATATCAAATTTAAAATATATTCTAATTAAATAAAATCTAAAACAAATAAATGAAAAGAAATTAAGAATTAAGAGAATGTATTCCCAATAATTTTAAAAGTAATTTTGAAAAAAATAATTGTTGATAAATTTAATATTAATAATTCAATTAATCAAAGTCCGGAAATAATTAGATGGATCCAGTATATAAAAATGAAAATAATATCAATTTTAAAACATATTCTATGAAATGAATTATAAAATAATTCGACCAATCAACTTTCATTAATAATATGACAACAAAAATAAAATAATTTGGTTAAATGGTCTTTCTATGAACTGTATGTTATGGATGATCAACGAGATAGAGTCTCCAATTCCCAAAAAAAAAAATAAAAAATAAAAAATAAAAAATAATATATATATATATATATATATATATATAGAGAGAGAGAGAGAGAGAGAGAGAGAGAGAGAGAGAGAGAGAGAGTCAAGTTTTCCAGCATCTAGGAAATTTCATTTCCGGACCCACGCTTAACTCGAGCCATGTAAGTTAGATAAGAATATACTGTAAGTAAATCTCTAAATTCATTATTAGAAAGAATAAATTCTAAATTATATATTAAGAAATATTGTGATGTATGCTTTTTTTTTATTTTTTATAAAGTGTAAAATATCTATGAACTTTGTTGATGACTAATCTTTGTTGGTAACTTAGTTGACTACTTTAGTAGAGTCTTTACCTTCTAATCACATTTTTTTCTCTACAAAGCTCAAATTTAAAACTTTGTTCAAGAGATTCGAGTTTAATTCTACTCAGACCAATGTAATGTTAATTTTTAGTGTATGCTTTAGTTCTTTGTAATGTAAAAAATTCATTTTAATCCTTAAAAAAATGAAATATATTAATATTTTAGTTCTTAAGTTATTTCTCTACTGATAAATTTTTTCCAAAAAAAAAATAAAAATTCAAAGATTTGATTTCAAAATTCGGCAACACGTAGTAATTTTCGAGCACTTAGATTCAATCATGAACTTTGGGAATTGGAGGTGTACTTTTTTTTTTTTTTAGAGACCATAGCTTTTAATTTTCGGGCACTTAAATTATCCCTTCACTCTTGTCTCACTTAAAATCTTCTTTTGCTCAAATCAAGTAAGATTATTATAGACGGTAAAGTTCTTTTTTCGATAATCTGAGTATTTAATATAGTTGTATACTCAAGACTCTAACTCGATACCACTTATTAAGATAAAACAATCCAGTGATAGTTGATCCACGTGTTCAGTAGGTAGATTGGAAGTGTATTTATTCATGTCTAATATTCCTTTCTAAAGGAAATAATCATTCGTTCTTCAAATTTCTAAAGAATTGCAACAAATATTCATTTTTTAAAATTAACTAATAATGCATCTATTACAAAAGTTACACGATCTAATAATTTACATGTAGATATTATATTTATAACTTTTATTTATTGTAAGATAATATTTTTCCACGATTTTTTTTTTAATTTTTTTATAACCTTTTTATAATATTACATTTAAAGCATATTCTAATTAAATGAAATTTAAAACAATTTTCCACATGACACGTGGAATAACATTCCTGGGAATAATATTCCTGAGAATAATATTCTTGAGTATTTTAAAAAAGTATGTTTGGTTAACAATAAAAGTTCATGGGAATCTTTTTAATATTTCAAGGAATAATTTAAACATGTGTTTGGTTCGAATATATTTTCTTAGGAATGTATGTTATAATTATCAAGATACCCTTATTATATAAAAGATATTAATTTTTACTGTAATAAATAAAAATAAAATAAATATTATAACTAAATTATAGATAATTTTTCATAACATTTATCTATATATATTATTATAATTTGATGTAATATACATGCCTAATGTGGTATACCTCAGAAATTCAATTTCATGGAAACAATACTTTTCAACAGGATTAATAATGAAGACCATGTCATACTTGACTTCAAGTAAATGGCAGCGTATAGAAGAAACTGTATGCGAGTAATGTGAGAGATATTTTCGAGTGATAGGGTAGTGATGTAGGGGGGTGAGGATATTTTTGAATTTTTACTCACGAAAATGAATTCCCACCCTATAGTAATCAATAATCCCGCCCCATTCTTTCGGGAATAAAAAATGGTTGAAAGTGGATATATTACTTTTCTGGAAATAAAATATAGATATTTTACCCATAAAAGTTATGAATAGCAACTGGCAGCTAACACGTATTCTGCTTCAGTAGTTGATAGAGGAAATGAATTTTGCTTTTTGCTAGTCTAGGATATAGGGCATGGTCCGATGAAGTAACATCCACCACTTGTACTTTTTTTTTTTAATTCTGTCACCAGCATAGTTTGCATTATAATATCCTACTAACCTAAAATATTTGTTTTTCTCATAGAACAAACTTAGGTTAGAGGTACAAACTAGATATCTAAAAATCATTTTAACAGCTTTCAAGTGTGATTATCTAAGATCAGACTAAAATCTAGCACATAAATAGACACTATGCATTATATCTAGTCTATTAGCAGTTAAATAGATAAGTGAACCAATCATACCTTTGTAGACGGTCTGGTATATAGGTTTACCTGATTCGTCCTTTGTCATCGCAACAGACGGATGCATAAGTGTACTTATAGGCTTTGAATCATTCATCTTATACTTTTTGAGTAGTTCTTTGGTATATTTTTGTTAATGAATGTATATGCCCCTCTTTCTCTTGTTTAACTTGCAAACCAAGAAAGAACTTTAACTCACCCATCATGCTCATTTCAAACTCGCTTTGCATCAAGTCAAAGAAATACTTTTGCAAATATTCATTAGTGGCTCCAAAAATTATATCATCTACATATATTTGAACTATAATGAATCTTTGTTGGATTCTTTTCTAAAAAGAGTTGTGTCAACTTTGCCTTATAAACCATTTGCAATTAGAAAACTACTTAGTTTGTCATACCAAGTGTAAGGTGCTTGTTTAAGACCACATAAAGCCTTTTTATGTTTAAACATGTGGTTTGTAAAGATTGGATCTTCAAAACTGGGAGGTTACCTAACATAGACTTCTTCCTCAATAAATACATTTAAAAAGACACTTTTAACATCCATTTGAAAAAGCTTAAATGTTTTTATGAACAACAAAGGCAAGCATAATTTTAATAGCTTCTGATCTAGCTACAGGAGCAAAGGTTTCAGTAAAGTCAATATTTTTTGGTTGATTGTGTAACACCCCAAATTCCAAGTACTAGAAAGAAACCACAAGGTAGCTCTTAGTAGGACACTTCTCGTGTTATTGGATAAAAGATGTCTTAAGAGTTATTATTATTATTAATTCTGCACTGCGGTGTTGTGATTATATTATTGTTATTATTATTATTATTATTATTATTATTATTATTATTATTATTGTTATTATTACCCTACTAATAGAAATTAGTAAGAATGTTATCATAGAACCCAAAAGAGTATCTAGGGCCCAATAGGGAACTAAAACTCACTAAGCTACATACCCACCCACATGACTTAAATTAAGAACCAACTAGTTTGTAAGCGAAAGAAAATTCCAATTATGCAAAACTGTACCTGTTCTTGTGGATACGTCTAACTTAAATTTCCCAAAAAGAAAATCTTTGCTTGGAATTGGAACTGAAAAGCGCCAGTTTTGTTTTCCATTTGAGTCATGTTTATGGCAAGATCTCGTGGCGTCCAATAATAGTCCTAAGGCTCCCTTTCTTTTTACCATCTTAACAATCCAACCATGAGAGGAACACCATTTCTCACACATTAGGGATTTCCGGTGGCTAACTTTCTTTTTCCAAAGAAGAAGAAGAGGAAGAGAAAAAGGAGGAATAGAAACCGGAGAAGCCAAGTCCTAGAACTTAGTTTTGCATGTCCCTAAAGGTGAGTGCTCTCTCCCTTGTCCTTCCTTGTCCTTTATATTGTGCTTGTTTATCTATTTACCTTTTCCCCTTCTTTATGCCTAAGTTAGGGTTTTTAGGGGATTGTGAGTGGGTCAAGAATTTATAGATTAGATTGACCAATTATCAAGGTAGAAGAAGCAAGTGAAAATTTAATTATTTGTTTTGGAGTATTTAAAGGCTAAAGACAATAGGACAAAGAAATCAAAATTTGTACCTCAAATTTGCCTGGCGGGGTTAGATAACCGCTAGGCAACTTATTTTCAAAAACTGTACTTTGTGTTGGCGCCAGGAGGCCATGTTGTTTGTCGGGCAAGCGGATTCGCCGGGCGGGATACGCAACCCGCCGGGCGTGGTGGGTCCTTGCGCAAATCCACTAGGTGGGATGCACAACCCACTAGGCAGATTGGGTCTTGGCGTGATAGCCGAGCCGCCCACCTGGCCTGTCGGGTGTGTACAACTTAGGCTATTCCGTTTTTGCGCCTGTAAACTCCCTTTTGTGGTCTTTCACTCATTGTTGCTTCTCTTTTTTATGTCTTATTGAGTTTATACTGTGTGATTGTTATTTACTTTGAGAAAACTAAATGTGATATGAAATTGTGCTAATGTTTCATGATAAAAGCCTATGAAAAGCTGTAAGCATTGTATGTGACCATGTATCATAACATTTGAGTTATGTGATGAGGAAAGTATGTAGGAATCTGGCTGGTGGAGCCCGTGATGGGTTGTCTAACCCTAGCCTTGGAGGTTATCTGGTTGCGAAAACTCTAATGGTCCATACTAATCCTATGGAGCCAAGGCATATTGGCAAAACTGGGTAACCCTAATTAGTTAACAGGGGATATCATGCTAGTTGAGGGTGCAAAAGCTGAAGGCATCGATACCGATGCCGCTTCTTATGGCCATGCATTTACTCCTAGTCTACTTTCAGAAAAGTTTAAATTGGTACCACATGTGCATGAGTAGTGGTTTAGGAACATAACATGCATATGCATCTTGTTGTAGTGTGATATGTTGAAGTGTGTTATGTAACACCCTAAGGGGCATTACCGTAACTAGGTCTAGATTTAAAAAAAACAAACTGAAAAAGGTAGAAACAACATACAAATACTACTCATAAATATAATTAAATATTATATACGAACAATACAATAAAAAAAAAACATACATGCCAAATATAACTCATCTATCACCTGAAGGTATCGTACAAAATATAAGGAAGAATACAAAAAACATAATATAAACTAGACTATGTTTTCTTGCACGTGACTCTAAGCTCCATCTATGCGTGTCTTCACCTGTATCCTGAAAAAGGGAAAACTTAAAGGAATGAGACATAATGTCTCAGTGAGTGCTCTAAGGACTCTACGGCTGGGTTAGACTCTTCTATTCGGACAACCTTCATTACTTATCTCCCATGGCTTTAGCCTCATTGGGTTTCTCATAATTACCCATACCTATGGTTGAGTCTACACCTTTCAACAGTCAATACTCCCTGTTAATTGCTCTCTCATTCTCACAACTATTATATTGGTTTACTATCTCAATCTTAACTTAAGAACTCATCCTCATTATTTATACTTTCTTACCCAAAACCCTCTTTAGAATTTACTCTTCTTCCTTTTAATATTCAAAGCTGTCCCCTAGGGTCAAGTCTAAGGTTACAGACATCCTAAAATACTCTTATTTCATTCTCTCTTACTTGTCTTATACCTTTCTATTACACCATGAGGGAATTCACCCTTTCTCAATCTTATTCACAACTTTAACATTTCATCACAAGACACAATTACATTCTTACATAGAATTCACATAGATAGAGTCACATAGAATTCACATAATTACAACATAGCACACTCTAACATATCACACTATAACAAGATACATATGCGTGCTATGTTCCTAAACCACTACTCATGCACATGTGGTACCAACCTAAACTTTTCGGAAAGTAGACTAGGAGTAAATGCAGGCCATAAGAAGCGTCATCGGTACCGATGCCTTCGGCTTTTGCACTCTCAACTAGCATGATATCCCCCGGTGACTAGTCAGGGTTACCCAGTTTTGCCAGTACGCCCCGGCTCCATCGGATCAGCATGGACCATTGGAGTTTTCCCAACCGGATAACCCCCAAGGCTAAGGTTAGACAACCCATCACGGCCTCCACCAGCCAGATTCCTACATACTTTCCTCATCACATAACTCAAATGTTATGATGCATGGTTACAAATAATGCTTACAACTTTTTATAGACTTTTATCATGAAACATTGATACAATTTCATATCACACTCAGTTTCTTTCAAGGTAAATAATAATCATACAATATAACCTCAACAAGGCATAAGAAAACAAACAACAATGAGTGAAAAATTGCAAAGAGGAGCTCATAAACACAAAGAACGGAATAACAAAAGTCGTATATGCCCAGCAGGACGGAAGTCCCGCCCAGCGGTTCAGCGAACCCGCCCAGCAGGTTCGCGTCGGAACCCAACCCGCCCAGCGGGTATTTCACCCCGCCCAGCGGCTCCGCGTGCCTAGCGTAAACGCAGAATCCAGTTTTTGAAGAAAAGTCGCCTAGCGGCTATCTAATCCCGCCGGGCGGATCCAGGTACTAATTTTAATTTATTTTCCTATTTTCTTTGGGTTCTAAATGCTTCAAGATAAATAATTAGATTCTTAATCACTCTTCTACATCGATAATTGGTCAATCTAATCTATAATTTCCTTACTCCTTCACAATCCCCTCAAAACCCATCAAATCCCTAAATTTAGGTATAAGGAGGGAAAAGATAAATAGATGAACAAGATCAAGGAAGGACATGGGGGAGAGCATTCACCTTTGTGGACATGCAAAGTTGAGTTCTAAGGTTTGGATTCTCCGGTTTTTATTCTTCCTCCTTCTCTTCCTCTTCTTCTTCCCGTCTTTTCCTCATTCTCTCTAACTTCTTTCTTCTTCTATTTGTGACGGCTAAACCTAATCCTCATTCTCTATTCCCTTCTTATAACATGTGGGTGGGTATGTGGCTTAGTGGGCTTTAGTCCCCCTATTGGGCCCTAGATGTTCTTTTGAGTTCTATGATAATATTCCTACTAATTTATAATACTAAAGTATTAAAATAATAATAATAATAATAATAATAACAACAATAATAATAAATATAATAACGTCAACACAACACAATAATAATAATAATAATAATAATAATAATAACAACAACAACTTATACAACAACAATAATAAATATAATATTAATAAGAATAGAAACAGTAATAATAAGAAATATAATAAGAATCACTTTTAAGGTATCTTTTGTCTAATAACACAAGGGAAGGGTCCTACTAAGAGTTACCTCGTGGTTTATTTCTAGTACTTGAAATTTGGGGTGTTACAATTCTATCTCCCTACCTTCAAGCATAGTTTCTGATAGAGACCCTAGGTTCACCTCTAGATTTTGGGAGAGTTTGCATAGGGCCCTAGGGACTAAGCTTAGATTGAGTTCAGCTTACCATCCACAAACGGACGGTCAGACTGAGCGAACCATCCAATCCCTAGAAGACCTTTTGAGGGCCTGTGTGTTAGAGCAGAGTGGTAGTTGGAATAGTTTCTTACCTCTTATAGAGTTCACCTATAACAACAGTTACCATTCTAGTATTGGGATGGCACCTTATGAAGCCTTGTATGGGAGGAGATGTAGAACACCTTTATGTTGGTTAGAACCAGGTGAGAACCTCATTTTAGGACCTGAGGTAGTGCAACAGACTACTGAAAAAGTTAGGATGATCCAAGATAAGATGATGACAGCTCAGAGTAGGCAGAAGAGTTACCATGATAAGAGAAGGAAAGCTCTTGAATTTCAGGAGGGTGATCATGTGTTCTTGAAAGTCACTCCATGGACTGGGGTTGGTCGGGCATTGAAGTCTCGTAAACTTACTCCGCGTTTCATTGGTCCCTTCCAGATCCTAAAGAGAGTCGGTGAAGTCGCCTATCAAATTGCTTTACCTCCGTCTCTTTCAAACCTTCATAGTGTCTTTCATGTTTCTCAACTCAGAAAATATGTTCATGATCCGTCACATATAATTGGGTTGGATAATATCCAAGTGAAGGAGAACCTGACTTTTGAGGTATTGCCATTGCGAATTGAGGACCGAAGGGTGAAACAGCTAAGAGGAAAGGAAATTCCCTTGGTCAAGGTTGTTTGGGGAGGAGCCACAGAAGATAGTGCAACTTGGGAGTTAGAGAGCCAGATGAAGAAGTCTTATCCAGTGTTGTTTGCTTCAGGTAAATTTCGAGGACGAAATTTCTTTTAAGGAGGGGGAATTGTAACACCCCAATGTTTTCCTTTAATTATTATTATTATTATTATTATTATTCGTTTGCCGTGTTTTTAATAAAATGATATTTTGAGAAAAAGAAATATTGGGCTTTTAAACTGGGGTTTTATAATTAGAGTGTTTTTAAAAGTTTTAAAACCTTTTATTGGGCTTAGTTTTATGAGTCCAAAGTTAGCTTTAAGTATTCTTTAGGTTTCTTGAAAACCTTATCCTTCTTCCTTATTCTTTCGCTTGTGCCTCCTTGGAGATACCGTGCCGTCAGAGCCTCTGCAGTCAAGAAGTGAGGAACCTTAGAAAGACGTTACTGCACCGTTTGCATCCTCTTGCTGGAGATCGCCTCTTTCAAGGTAAGGGGGGAGTGAGTTATCTCGCTCATGGGTATGACTTTGGTCGTGGGTAGAGGGGTTGGCCCTAGACCCCAATTGTTTGTGAATTATATGGTTGTATACGTGCAAAGGGGAATGCGATTTTCCCCAAATTATTAATATGCTTTATGAAAATTCTATGTTTAATTTATATGGATTATCATGGATTGTCTTTTTAAAATCTGTACCTTGGATCCTCCCGGCAGGGCTAAATAGCTGCTGGACGAACTTTCGTTGAAAACTGCACTCCGCGTTGGCGCCGGGCGGGATGAACAATCTGCTGAGCGGGTTGGGTCCTGACGCAAACCTGCTGGGCGGGGTGCGATACCCACTGGGCGGGTTGGGTTCCGGCGCGAACTCGCTGGGCGGGTTCGCTGGACCGCTGGGCGGATACGACTTTCGCTATTACGTTCCTTGTGTTTGTGAACTCCTTTTGGCAATGTTTAACTCATTGTTATTTGTTTTTTTATGTCTTGTTGAGTTTATATTGTATGGTTGTTATTTACCTTAAAAAAATGAATGTGACATGAAATTGTGCCTATGATTCATGATAAAAGTCTATGAAAGTTGTGAGCATTATATGTGACCATGCATCATAACATTTGAGTTATGTGATGAGGAAAGTATGTAGGAATCTGGCTGGTGGAGGCGGTGATGGGTTGTTTAACTTTAGCCTTGGGGATGGTTGGGAAAACTCCAATGGTCCATGCTGATCCCATGGAGCCGGGGCGTACTGGCAAAACTGGGTAACCCTGACTAGTCACTGGGGGATATCATGCTAGTTGAGGGTGTGAAGCCGAAGGCATCGGTACCGATGACGCTTCTTATGGCCTGCATTTACTCCTAGTCTACTTTCCGACAAGTTTAAGTTGGTACCACATGTGCATAAGAAGTAGAAGCTAGGTATTGCATTACATATGTTTTTGTGCATTTTGGTTTTTTTGCAAATTAATGTTAATTGATTATGTATGTGATGTGTATTCTACCTGTCTCCATTGTCATACTTTGAGCATGATGTGAGATGTATCTCACCCCCTTGTTTTCTGGTGTTTTCTGTATGTGTCTGTGATATACAGGTGATGTTCAGCAAGACCTTGAGGAGGAGTCTTAGAGTAGGGGCATTGGCCTTATTGCAATTTATTTTACAGTTTCTTTACGGTTTTGTCAACTCTGATAGTAATGTGACATCGGAGTCTTAGTTATTTATTATTTTAGCTTTTAAACTTTAGACTAATAGTTTTACTTTTAAATTGGTTTATTTTATTTTATTTGGACTTGTATGGTCAACTATGGGCCACCATCATTTGGTTAATCAGTAAAGCATCTTATGGAGCTTTAGTAAATGTGAGTTGTGCATGTGATGTCCTTTATCGTGTGAAGAAAAAGATTATAAACTATCGTTTTATTTTACAAATGAAAAGTATGTTATATTTTCGTAATATTTATTTAATAATTAGCTTTGGGGTAAAGGGTGTCACATGCTACGTTGTAATTATGTGAAGTTTATGTGACCTTCTTCATGACTGATTAATGTAGTGTATACACATGTGAAAATGTAATTGTTTCTTGTGATGAAATGTCAAAGTTATGGATATGCGATCATATTATGCACATCTATTGTTCCTGTTTCATAAAACAAAATATAGTGTATGTTTAGTTACTAGGAAAAGAATGTGAAATAAATGTATGCTTGTGATTAGGATTGTCTTGCTACCTTATGGATATGTGAGAGGCTAGACCCTAGGATGGTGTTATGAGGGTTATAGTTGGATAATAATAATTGTGGCAGAGATAGAGAAAGGGTGAATTCCTATACGGTATAATAGAAAGGTATGAACTAGTAATAGAGAACAAAATAAGAGTAGTAAGGTAAGTGTTAAGGGAGTGTCAAAGATATGTTAGAATGTCTGTAGCCTTAAACTTGACCCTTGGAGACAACTTTGAGATATTATGTTTCACTCCTTTAAGTTTCCCCTTTTTTAAGATATAGGTGAAGACATGTGCAGATGGAGCTTGGAGTCACGTGCAAGAAGACATAGCCTAGTTTACTTTTTGTTTTTATATTCTTTATATTTTGTATAACACCTTCAGGTGATAGATGAGTTGTATTAGGCATGTATGTTTTTTTTATTGTATTGTTCATATATAATATCTAATTATATTTATGAGTAGCATTTGTATGTTGTTTCTACCTTTTTAAGTTTATTTTTTTTGTTCTTAGAAATCTAGACCTAGTTACGGTAATACCCCTTAGGGTGTTACATTAGTGGTATCAAAGCTGGTTGTCGGTGTCTCAGAAAGAGCTACCTGCGGAGGGTTCTGACCAGTGCAGGGTTCTGACCAACAAGAAAGTTGAGTGAAGTGTCACCAAGTGAAGTGTCGTAGAGTGTGAGCGACTGAGACGTTGAGGGCGATGCTATAATACAAACTTTAGAATTATGAGGTGTTACAGATAATAACCTTGTGCTACTAATCTTGCTTTGTTTCTTATTACTTTTCCATTTTCATCAAGCTTGTTGTAAAATACCTATCTTGTTCCAATGATGCTTTTATGTTCTAGCTTAGGAGCAAGAGTCCATATGTCATTTCTTATAAATTGATGTAGTTCTTCTTCCATTGCTATAATCCAGTCATCGTCTGTGAATGCTTCTTCTATGGTTTTTGGCTTGAATTCTGAAACTAGAGCACATGATGCTTGATTTTTAAACAATGACCTTGTCTTGACTCCTTCTGTTCGTTCTCCAATGATCTGATCTTGTGGATGGTATGTAACAAACTTCCAATCTTTGTGACTTTGTTTCGTCTGATCATCAGTCTATCGTTGTTGTGAAGTATCTTCTAATTGCTTGGCTTCATCTGTCCTCATAAGATCAGACGATCCTCTTTGTAAATCTACAAGATCATCTTCAAGATCTAATAGTCTCTTATCAAGGGTTAGTGTATCATTGAATTTAACATGAATAGATTCTTCAACAACAGAAGTTCTAAAGTTAAATACTCTATATGGTTCTGATGTATCAGAATAACCTAGAAAAATACCTTTATCAACCTTAGAGTCAAATTTTCCTAATTAATCTCTAGTGTTGAGAATATAACACTCACATCCAAAAGGATAAAAGTATGAGATGTTAGGTCTTGTACCTCTCCACAGTTCATAAGAATCTTATTCATTAATGATCTGATTAATATTCTGTTTTGAACATAGCATGCTGTATTTATAGCTTCTGCCCAAAAGTACTTAGAAATAGAATTTTCACAAAACATGGTTCTAGCCATCTCTTGAAGACTTTTATTTTTACTTTCAACTACCTCGTTTTGTTGAGGTGTTCTTAGTGAAGATAAGTTGTGGAAAATATCATTCTTATCACAAAAGAACTTGAACTCAGCATTATCAAATTTAGCTCCATACCTTCTAATTGCAGTTATACAAAAACCTTTTTCATTTTGAACACGCTTATAAAATATTTCAAACACATTAAAGGACTCGTGTTCGTGAGTTAGGAAGTAAACCCATGTGTATCTAGAATAGTCATTTATTATAACAAATCCATACTTTTTGCCGCCAAGACTAAGAGTCTTTGTGGGACCAAACAAATCCATATGTAACAGCTCCAAAGGTTTAGAAGTGGAAACAACTTTTTTAGACTTAAAAAAGGTTTTAATTTGTTTCCCTTTCTTACATGCTTCACAAAGAAGATTAGTTTTCCAAGAAATCTTAGGCAATCCTTTTACTAAACCCTTTTAATATAATTTGAAATATGTTTCAAATTGATGTGCCCAAGCTTTTTATGCCAAATCCATCTTTCATCTTCTTTAGTCATCAAACAAGTGATATTTTGTTTGTTTAAATCCTTAAGCTCAATCTTATGAAGATTGTTATGCTTCTTAGCAGTAAAAAGAACAGATTTATCATTTCGTTGGACTATGCAAGATTCCTTGTTAAAGGAGACGATGAACCTACTATCACAAAATTGACTTATGCTAAGTAGGTTGTACTTCAAACCTTCAACACATAGCACATTATCTATAGTAGGAAGAGGTGGTTTACCCACTCTTTGCCTATACCAATGACTTTTCCTTTTCCATTTCCTCCAAAAGAAATAGTTTCTTCATGTGGTTGGAGGTCTAGGAACATAGACCTTTCTTCTATCATGTGATGTGAGCATCCAATGTCCAGGTACCAAAATGAATCCCTCCTTTTTCCTATTAAAGATATCTGCGACAGGAATAATTTGAGATTTTGGTACCCAAATACTCTTGGGCCCTTTTATGTTAGTCCCAATGATCTTATTTGACCTTTGTTTTCTTTTGTATTGACACCTCTGAGATGTGTGTCCATATTTTTCACCAAAGTTGCAAGAGATTAAATAAGATTTAGAAGATAATGGTTTAGAATTCTTGTCTCTTTCAAAACCTATACCAGATTTGTCAAATGGAGGTTTTCTGTGTTTCAAAATCAATTGTAGTTTTGAAGACCCATCTACAAATTTAGTCAGATCTTGCTTTAGACTAATAACTTCCTTCTTCAGTTTGTCAACCTCAGATAAAAGTATAGTCTTTTCAGGATCTGTGGCTTTACTTTTACGCATATTTTTCAGATCTTTCTTAAGTATTTCGTTTTCTAACATAGTTTCTTTGTATTTCTTATACTCAAGGGAGATCATGTGAGAATTTGCAAGAAGAGTATCATAGGGCATCTCTTCTTCATCATCAGACTTAGATTTTTAACTATTAGATGAATATAAAATAGTTTTAGGGATAGATTTTACCTCAGGTATTATTTCTTTAGTATTTTCCATGAGACAAATGTTGGCCTTTTCTTTGTCTGAGCTACTACTGTTGTTATCTAGATCTTCCCAGGTTGTTAGAAGATTCTTTTTCTTGTTTCTTTTCTTTGTGTTGCACCCCCTTTTTAACTTGGGACACTCAGCCTTCATGTGTCCCGGTTTCTTACACTTGAAGCATATAATTTCATTGCTTTGTACTTGAGGTGGCTTCTTGAATCTGTTGTCTTTTTTCCTAGATGAATGCTTGAATCTTCCTTTCCTCTTAAGCATCTTTTTGAATTTTTTGGTCATGAGAAAGATCTCATTGTCTGTAGAACAGCTTGAGCTTTCGTTTGAACTTTTTGACTCATCAGATTGAACCTTCAGGGCTTTGTCCTTGGTTTTCATCTCTATCTTTTCTTTTGCTCTTCGACTGGTTTCGCCAATCTTTACAGCTATAGATTCATTACTTTTGATTTTATCTCTTTTAAAGAGATGGAGCTCATGAACTCTTAAAGCTCCTAATAGCTCATCAAGAGTTAGAGTCTTCATGTCTCTGGTCTCAGTTATAATTGTAGCTTTGGGTTCCCATACCTTTGGAAGACTATCCAAAATCTTGAGATTATTTTGAGCTTTAGTAAACTCAACACCAAGACTTTGTAGGCCATTGAGAATTGTTTGGAATCTCCCAAACATTTCATCAATGGTTTTTGTTTCCTTCATGTTAAACATCTCATAATGTCTTTGAAGAGTTGCTGCTCTTCTTAGAAAAACATCTTAAGTACCCTCATGTGTTATGCGAATAACATCCCATATCTCCTTTGCTGATTTATAACTGCAAAATTTGTTCTATTTAGTTTTAGATAAAGCACAAGTTATAATATACCTAGCTTTTGCACTTTGTTAGAGCATGTTGAAGTTGTTTTAGTTGTATTTGCTTTCAGGCTTTATCACAATGAGATCTCCATGAGTGATGATTCTCCAAATGCTGTAGTGAGTGGATTTGATGTACATCTCCATTCTATCTCTCTAGTAGGCATAATATTCTCCATTGAAGGCTGGAGGCCTTGACAAGGTGGCTTTTTCAGGGATGAATTGTCCTTCAAGATTTGCCATAAGGATCTTTTCCTTTACCACTTGTTAATGTGCTCAACCTTTAGAGGCTGAGCTCTAATACCAAACTTTAAACCACAGGAACAACATAGGAAGGGGGTTGAATTGTGTTGTTTAAAACATTTTGTAAATCCTTTTAAAAAAATGTTTCGTCTAAATGATAAGAGATAAATATATTTGAAAAGAGATTTATGAAAGAAAAGAAGTTGCAAACAAGAGAAACACAGAGTTTTATACTAGTTCATCTCACCCTAGAGACTACATCCAGTTCTTAGTATACTACCAAGTCTCACTATAACTTAGTCAAAGTTACAAGTATTTTTTTATCCAAGCCTCTTCAAGCTCAACCAAAGTAGTCTTTCACTTGCCTTTCTAAGCAAATACCTAAGTATTCTTTGATACAAAGCCTCTTCAGGCTTCCACCAATGTCATAGAGAAATGGTTGAGGGTAAGATATCACACTAAACTAGCGTCTTATTAGACAAATATACAATGAAGCTCAGGAAAGTGTTCCAAGAATAATTTGTTCAAGATTACAAATTAAAAGAAAAGAGAATTTGCCAAGAGTTCCGTCGTTTGATAATGATCTTCTTTTCTATTTATAGAGTTCTTCCAAAGTGCCCGTTGTGAGAACTTTTAGAGACACCTTTTGTCTGGCATTGTAAAAAGAAGAAAATAGTCGTTGGAGCATTAAATGCTGCATGTAATGCTTTTCAACAACCGGTCACTTTAATAAGAAAAAGCAGTTTGTTTATCTAGCCTTTCTCACACTCAATCTTGTTGTAGTGGACATCTTTTACTTTTTGTACTGACATCTGTACATAAATTCATTCTTCTAAGCTTAAAGCCAAACCTTTTCAGAGATAGGTACATAGATGTCTTCTTTTTCAAGAGGGTACGTGATTTCCAAAACTTAAAAAAGTACTTGAGTAATAGAGCTTCTAAATAAGCAAAAAGTCACACACACACACACACACACACACACACACATCATTTGAAGGGGTTAGTTGGCATCACATCCTTAATTTGTAAAACACGTGAGAATAGACGATAATGAAAACATGTAATAAAAGCGTGTGATCAGATGATTAAGCATAAGACTATTTATTATTATCAAAACGAAGCAAGGGTCATAAATTCGTCCTTTGTCTTAACAAATTCCTTTTAGGTGTCAAACTCATGCTTCAACTACTACCTCACCAGCTCCTACCACCATGCTTTGCCTTGTTGCTCATCTATTTTGTTCACTAGAGAGCCTAAACTCTCCTATTGCTCAAGTACAATTATAGAGGTTAACCTGTTTTTACCTAATGAGTTCTCTAGGTCAGTGTATTGTGGCTAACACATCCTTTTGGTTCAATAGTCTTTGCCAGAAAATGTTTCCCCACCAATGACTGCTTCTCCTACCATTTCAATTGCTCCATCTTCAATTCGCCTAACTGAAACCCAAGTCAATACTCCATGAGTTTCGGATGAAGTGGCTACTCAATACTTCGTATTGGTGCCTACTCAACTAGCTTTTTTCGAATCATCTCCAATCGACCTTCATTTGGATCATGTCGTCAGGTACTTGAATGAAGAGATTCCAATTGATTCTAAGATCATTACCTTTTTTCGGCTATCATTGCTCAAGCTTTCTTGTTTAGCAAGCATCTTGGAATATAGCATGACTGTCTTTAATGACATGGCGCTTCAGTTAGGGGATATAGTATTCAACTGTCCCATGCACAAAAAGAGGTATGATCTAGCCTCCGTTAGCCTGACTCGGCTCAAAAATCTCCAAAAATAGAAAACTGAACATTAAACACATTTTCAAGCTGTAGAAGTTGAGCGGTAAGCTGATTTAGAAGAGCAAACCCGCATGAACTAGAGGATTAATGAGTTGACTGCTAAATTGAATAGGATCCAGAAGGAGTTAACCAATCTGTAACCCAAGATGGAGATGTTGAACACTAATATTAATGCAAGTGTAGATCACTGCATATAACTCTACCACCAATCTGTGTCATTGGATGGCGAGATTAGCCATCTAGTGTAGTAAAAGGAAACCTTTGATTGGGCCTTTCGATCTGGGGAGGAGGGCTTGGTAGCCAATCAACAAGATTGGGCTATTCTTCACCATCTTTTGGAAAGGGTGCCAAAGGAGATAGGGTGCCCTTCAGCTAGTGCTGAACCATCATAATTAGCCAAAATGGAGACTTTGGTTCAATCAGTACCTATGGCAGCTCAAGCAGAAGTTCCTTCAACTGATCCTACCCCAGTAAAGAATCCTGACACTGTGCCTAGTTTGGCTGCTAAAGATTAATTCCTTTGTTTTGTTTAGTTCTTTTTACTTAGCAGTAGTTTTGTGGGTGGCTTGTGGCCTCTAATTTTTGGGATTTTTTTCCCATGCCTTCCTATATGGATGGTTAATAACGTTTCAAGTATTTTCCATTAATGCTTCTATTTATCTCTTTGCCAGCCATATCGACTAATTTGTTCGCACCATTACTGATTACTTTGCTTACAATAAAGGGCACTTCCCAGTTTGGTGACCATTTTCCATACTTAGGATCTTTTAGCCCAATTAGTAAAATGGTTTTCCAAACTATGTTGCCTTTAGCAAAGGCTTTTGACTTAACATGCTTGTTGTAGGCTTTCTCCACTTTCTACTTATTTAGTTGAATGTTATCCAATGCCATTAGTCGATCCTCGTTAACCGAATCTAACTTAGCTAACATGGACTGTTGATAATCATCAATAGTTAATGAATGTTGTTTTGCTACCCTTAACAATTTAACATCGACTTCTAGTGGCAAAATAACATTTTGACCATAGGTGAGCCGAAATGGGGTAAGGCCAATTGCCTTAGACTTGGAACAACACTTCATATAATGTACCATGCTACCTTTTGGTTTGTCTTCAATGTTCTTTTTAATCATGTCTATTAGGATATTGTTAGTGGCCTTGACTTGCCCATTTGCCTAAGCATAATATGGTGTCAGATGAATCAATTTAATATTATATTGCTATGTAAAAGCCCCCACTTTATCTCCTGTGAACCTTGTCCTTTGATAAGTAATGATGGTTTTAGGGATACCAAATCGACATATGATGTGGCATTAGATGAACCGGATGATAGCTTCTCATGTTGCATTCACTTGGGACTGAGCTTCCACCCACTTAATGAAATAATTGGTTGCCACTAGGATGAAAGCATGTTGCTTAGAAAAAGGTGGGTATATCTTCCTTATTAGATCTATAGCCCAACCTTTGAAAGGCCGCAACTTAATGATGGAATACAACTCTTTGACTGGTATATTTTGGATAGGACCATGCCTTTGAAACTTTTCACACCTTGTTGTGTACTGAAAGTACTCAGTTGTAATAGTTGGCCAATAATAGCCATGTCCATTGATTAGCAACCTCATTAGAGATCCTAACCTATGAGACCTGTAAATGCCTTCATGAATTTTGCCCATCACTTTAAGTGACTCAGCTTTGCCAATGCACTTGAATGGGACTCCATTCATACTTCTTCTATGCAATTCGTCATCTATCAACACATATTTTAATGCTTTCTATTTGAACTTAAAGTCTACATCAGTCAAAGGGTTCTACAGATAGCTAACTAGCTCTTTTTACTAATCATCCATTTGAATCACTTTGACTAATAGATATTCATTTAGATGGTAATCCTCTAGTTTAAATTTGGCTGCTAGCTCTTTGTACCTAGAGGTTTGTTGGGCCAAATCATTCGCTTCTTCATGATTTGCCCTAGGAATGTGCATCATTGTTACGTCGGCAAACTATTGCAATAAACTACTCGTCAATTCATAGCTCTTAAATAGAGTTGGGGTGTTGCACTTATATTGGAACACCCTCAATTTTAGGAAATATTATTATTAATATTTTATTTCCATTAAATGTTTATATTATTATTTTCTATTATTGCTATGATCCTAACATATGGAGACATTGCATGAAAGCCTAAATATCAATTCTTTATCCTGAGAAATTAAAACTTTCTCAGAACAAGAAATGGTATTTAGACTTATAAAAGTCAGACATTCATAAAATTAACTAGAAATTTCGACAGTTAGAAACATAAACACAAGAGAGTAGATAAATGTTAAATAAACATAAAAACATGACAAAATGATATTCTGAACATAGAAATATATGCTTAGAATATTATTTTACAATTGTAGGAATTTTTTTGTAATTTTTAGAGATTCTTTAATTTTAACTCAAAATACTCACGTGTAACTTTACGAGTTCAACTATAAATACTTAGAGGGCTCCAAAAATTATAAAAAAATTAAAAAAACTAATTTAATGTTTCTAGAAGAGTTTTGTAAAGAAAAACTTTGGATTTCTACTCTCTAAACTATTAAAAAGCTCAAATGCTTTAATAGCCTTATAACTAAACGTTCTTGTGCCAACAGAGGACATAGCCATCACTCATTCTCTCTTAAAACCTAGAATAGATTTTAGCTCCCCACTCAAAACCCAACACAGATTTTGTTTTTCCCTTGAGGAACACACATCCAAGGCTTTGTTTGTTTCTTAATCAAGCTTGTGGGAGTCTTGGAATTTGGCATCTCCACACCTTTTTCCTCCCATCTTCACGTGGTAGTACACAAGGTAAGGGGAGGAGGAATTCTTCACTTTTATATGGTCAAAATTGCATGTGTAAAGAGATTCCCTTAATCTCTTTGATTTTGGATGTGTATGGAAGCCATATTGTGAATGCTATGTTGTTTGTACCATGTAAAACCTCTGCTGAAATAAACCAGTGGCTGCACCTCTGATTTTTTTGAATTACTCACATTTTATGCCTTAAGTGATGGACAATGGAAGCCCTAGCCTAATTGCATGATACGGTGAAGTTATAACTTGAAAATGGCACTTCAAAGACACTACCTCTGTCCAAAAAGTCAATACTGTTACTATGCTGAGTTCAGTTTGATTCTCATGTAATTAAGTCACTTTTAAATGTGTTTTAAGGTCACAAAAATTGTTAAGCCCTATCCTTAATTGTATGCAACTAAACATGAAGTTTCAAGTGTGTATGACACACTTTTTGAGCCATTTTACTGTATAATTCTGCAGCATATGGCAGCAGTGTGCATTCTAGTTGTAGCGCATTTTGATTGGGCTAAACACATCCTAAATGATGTATTTTGGTATATATATGACTCCCACAAAGTTTGGCATGCTTCGGAGCCAAATTGGATGAGTTATGACACTTGAAAAACACATATTCTGTCAAAAACGTGATTGCTGTTCTTGGTCAGAATTGGTGTAATAAATTAAGAAATTAACTTGCTTTTGATCGTAATTTTAAGTTACAAAAGGTGTTATGTCATTACCAAACTTGAAGAGAGCAAAACTATGCTCAAACTAGGTGCTAGAAGCATGAAACTAGTGAATTTTTTGCATAATTTCGCTGGTGTTGTTCTGCTGTGTTTAAGGCCAGTAAAATCCTATTTTTGGGGAGCCAAATGTGCTTATTAATTGTATTTTGATAAGTATATGATCCCTCTAAAATTTGTTAATCACTAGAGGCCCTATTTATACTTAGTGTGGTGTTAATGTGCTAAATTGTTCAATTTTACTACACTAATGTTGCTCTGCTGCCTTACTGCTCATTTGTGTGAAAAACCATGTTTAAAATGTGTAAAAAGTGGAGGATTAGATGTCTCAATGATAGTATATGATGCCCCTAGTGTTTGGTGATTGAAGGGAGCTAGTGTGACTTATTTTAGTGCTTGAAATCACCATTTGAACAGTAAAAACGAAAATGTGTTATGTTTCATTTTAAGCATGAAAAATTGTAGTTAAATAAGGATTTAAAGTGTGTTATTGTAGAAATTATGTGCCTTATAATTAGTATATGGTACCTTTAAAGTTTGGTGAACATTGATAGTCATTTTGACATTTGAAATTAGCCATTATGCAGCGATTGCGAATTGCTGTCTTGCAGATCTGCAATAGCGAAAATTTCATGTTTCCTAGTGTCTAAATGATATGTAATTGACTGATACTGGATGTCATAACATTAAAGAATAGGAAAGAGGAAGATTGAGTGAATATGAATGTATTTTGAGCCACAGAGAGCACGTTCATATGCATGTGATGCATGCTGTCCTGTTTTCATGTATGACAGCAAAATCAGTTTATTAACTAGAGTTTTAGTGTATTGGAAGGTTGGAGATTTAGTTAATAAGGTCATGGAAAATTAAATCTAATTAGAAGGAGTGAAAATCACTTAATTGGTGAAAGAAACTCATCAAGGTGGCATGAAGAGAAATTGGTAATAAGTCATAGAATTATATATTCTAATAATTATGGAAATCAACTTGAGACTAGTGTGCTTGTGATTCATGGTTAGTACTTGAAACTCACTACATGTTGTAGAGGGAGATCAAGCCAACAAGGAGAAGCTTACTAATTTAGAACCATGAATAAGAATGGTGAGCTAATTAAAGTATCCCAGACTTAACAAATTAGTTTAATGGATTAGACTTTTAGTATAAATTGTCAAGTGACTTTAATAGTGTGTGGTGGTAAAGTGACATAACCTTAATGGACTAAAATCCTAGAAGTAAGTATTAGTAATGGTAATATAATGACCAACCATTTATAATGGAACTTAGAATCGTAACTTTAGTTAATTAAATTTGATTCCTATTTTGAGAAGAATGTTAATACCTAGACTAAATGAGGAAGATGAGCAAAAGGCTATTAGTAGAGGACCTTGAGATAAAGAATCATGTGTGG
Source organism: Spatholobus suberectus (assembly GCA_004329165.1). Taxonomy (NCBI): domain Eukaryota; kingdom Viridiplantae; phylum Streptophyta; class Magnoliopsida; order Fabales; family Fabaceae; genus Spatholobus; species Spatholobus suberectus. The sequence goes on along the minus strand of CM014731.1, from coordinate 56,357,262 downwards.
AAACTAAAATTGATTTTGCTTGCCTATGTAAGCATAATATGGCTATTGTGAAGTATTGGATGGAATAATCGTTTTGTTTTGATTATTTTACTTGAGTTATAGTGTTGAGATATGATGATTATGGAAAGCTTGAAAGCTACCATAAGGCCATAAGGGCCTATGTGAAAATGAATTGAGTTTTGAAATGGAAATTATATTGAGATTGAGAATGGTTGGAAACTATGGATAATTGTTATCTAGCAGGTTGTGTCTCTATTTGTTTATTGACCATACTCATGTAGAGGTATGGGGGAAAGTACTAAAAATAGAGAAAACACTGCCAAAATTTCATGAGAATGATAAGTCTCTAACTTAAGTGTTAATACTAAGTTGGAACATACATCATGTGCATTGAATAAAGGAAGTGTGTATGAGGGGTTGACCATAGTATGGTACTTGAGGGATGTAGACAGGACTCACACAGTCTAAGGGGTGAGAGGATTTGGGTTGTGAAATCCTAAGAGCCAGGACCTGCAATCCTGAGCTGGAAAACTCACGTTATCCGACCTAATAACCCTGACAACTATTAAGCGTCACTGGGATTGGCGAAGAGTATTCCTTCAAAAGTGGTTAACGACTCGTGTTTATCTGTAAAATGAAGTACCAGGAAGGAATATGTACTCCCAATCGTCACCCAAAAGAAATGTTAAGACCTTTAATCATGGGAATTAGGAGGCATTAGGCCCACATGCATGAGTCTGTCAAACTTAGATGGAAACTTTAGTTTCCCTTGCATTGCATAATCACTCATAGTGATTATTTTGTTTGATTGGAACTGTAAAGGTTCGTTGTTTGTGACCTTAAATATAAGAGTGATGTGACCTCACTCCTTTTTTTTCTTTCTTGTATGTATGTTTTCGTGACTTGTTGGAGGACAGCTAGCTCAAATGTGTAGGAATCCCAGCACTGATGAGACCCACACTTCAAGGCTCTGAGGAAGACCATTGTGATTACACTCTGAAGGCTTTAGTACTTGGGAATCGGGATAGTATAGGACTTAGCTTATTGACTGACTGCTCTGATTCTAGGCTCTTCTATTTTGTTGTATTATATGGAAGGGGTTAGATATTAATGATGTGGTGGTGTATATGTAGTCAGTTATCTAATTTTTATTTTAAGATACTTTGATTTATTACAAATTGTTTATATGATTTTATCACGTACATTGGATTTTGGTTATGACTTATGATATATCTAATATATGATTATGATCCTATGGATATGATTACAGTTTCTATTTTTATTAAGATCAATAATATGTGCTATAAAAAAAATCCCTCACAAAATAATAATTAAATATGATAAATAAATAAAATATTTGTAGAAATAAATGTTGTGACAAAGGGTGTTACATATATTCTTTAGTCAACTGCTTGAAAACTAATTGGGAGTCACCCATCACTTGAATATATTTAGCCCCCATGATTGTCAGAATTCTAAGTCCCAATATCAAGGCCTCATATTCAACTTGATTATTAAAATATTTTTTGAGTTCTAGATCCATCAAACATTAAATTCCAAGGTTTTAGATTTATGCATTGGCTGCCTTCCGCTAAAGTGTTTTCTATTGTAACACACGAGTGTTGCGCGAGAAAGTTAGACAATGCTTGGCTTTTAATAGCTTGTAGGGGTACATATTTTAAGGCAAACGATTTAATTTAATAGATCACTTCATTAATCTTCCTTGTAACACTGGCCTATTGAGTAAGTACTTTACAATATCAACTTGCACAAAACAAGAACTTCATTCAGCAAAGTAATACTCAAGTTTTGTACAAGCATGAAATAAAGTCAAACAAAGCTTTTCAACTAGAGTATATTTGTTCTCAACACCGTGTAAAAGTCAGCTAAGATAGTATACAGCTCGTTCTATTCCATCCTCAACATCCTAAGCTTGCAAGCAACCAATGGACTCCTAAGCAGTTGAAATGTATAGCTTGAGTGACCATAGGAGGGATTAATATTGAAGGATTCTCCAAAGCTTCTTTAATCTAGTCAAAGGCCTTTTGTTGCTTAGCTCCCCAAATCAGCTCTTTGACATCTTTTAGCTTCAATAAAGGTGAAAATGCCTTCATTTTCGTAGCAAATTGGCTATAAATCTCCTCAAGAAATTGATTTTCCCGATAAGGCTATACAATTCCTTCTTATTCCTAGCAAGCCTAGCTTTTAACACAGCTTTGACTTTATTCTTGTCAACTTCAATCCCCTATTCTTGCATTAAGAAACCTAAGAAGTTCCTAGTTGAAACTCTAAAGGCGCACTTGGTAGGATTCATCTTCAAGTTATGAAACCTCATCCTTTACAAGGCTTGCTCCAAATCTACTAGATGTTGATTAAAGTCTCTAGACTTGACTACCACATCGTCTACATACACTTCTATGTTTTACTGATTAACTCGTGGAAGACAGCATTCATGGCTCTTTGGTAGGCTACTCCAGCATTTTTTAAGTCGAATGACATCACTAGCCACTCAAACACCCTTATCACCCCAGGGCACCTAAAAGTAATCTTGTGTACATCCTCTTCAGCTACGAATAGCTGGTTGTAGCCTAAGTAACCATCCATGAAAGTTAGGATGCCATGGTTAGCTATAGCATTGACTAGCATGTCGGCCACATGCATAATGTATTCGTCTTTAAGGGTGGCTAGGTTTAAATTCTTGAAGTTGACACAAATCCAGACTTAGCCATTTTTCTTAATTATAGAAACAATGTTAGACAGCCACTTGGCATACCTAACTGTTCTTATAAAGCCCGCCTTCAACAATCTCTCTACTTCTACTTTGATTTGAGGCATCAACTAAGGATGAGACCTCCTAGGTGGTTGCATATACGACTTGTATACTTCTTTGATCGGAAATCAGTGCTCAATCAACATCTCTTGGTAGTCTCATGCAAGGCAGTCTCTATATCGTTAGATGAGCTCAATTAGCCAATTTTTCTCAGTTTCGGCTAACAAACCACTAATTTTAGTTATTTTGGGTTCATCAATCATCCCTAAATTAACTTCCTCTATGGGGTCATGAGCCTCAAATGCAGGCATCTTTCTCGATATAGGCAATTCTAGTCCCTGCCTTCCAGCCTCACTTTGTCCCCTAAGTTTCTTTGACTAGTCTAGGGAGAGTACTTCGCCTTCAAAACCTTGCCCCCAATTGTTAGCTAGTCTAGCTCTTCTTGTAATGACCCATCTTCGTCACAAGAATACTTGACCAACATAACTAGGATTCAATTTTAATTCAATTATAAAACTTTTTAATTAATTTATATATGAAAATGGTTAAGAATTTTTTTCGTTCTCAAATGCTTTTCTATCCATTGGTACTAACATCTAATAGAAATAAAGTCTATACCACTGAACATATGAGAAGTAGAAATCATATACTCATGATATTATCAACACAGGCTTGTACAAGCAAAACACAATGCCTTTTACACCAATTAGAACACAAAAGATCAAATTACTTTAATGTGAGGTATGTGTCAATACATATGACTCAACTTTAGATACATAACAAAAGGGGGAGGGGGATGATACATATACCACACACTCCTTAAGCTAGTCATGACTATTAACTCATACATCTAAAGAGGAATGATCCACTGCAGAACTTTCCCCCAATCTAAAACTTATGGTACATAGTGTGATGCTAATCTAAACGCTATAAGCTCGTTTGAAAGTCCAGCCCGTAACTCCTCCAAGCTCTTTTAGCATATCCAAAACCAACAAGTAGGTGAGGACTAAAGAGCTAGATGGGGCTCCATCCATCTGCTCTCGCGACAATGAATCATTACAATCATCACAGTCACACACACAAAGACATATAAGCAAGGATAAGCTACCCGAAAGAGAACAATCATTACAAAATAGAACAAGAAGCTGAAACCGATAGTATATTTAAACATAAATTCATTCAAGCACATAAGCATACCATAACAAGTCATCATATTTCTAATTAACATGTTATAACCTCATTAATCATAGTAACCAATATGTTGATACCAACATGTATAGATCCTTTCCATGGAAAATAATTATTGTGCGACTAGCCAGACGCATCCCTTAAACATGGTAAAAGTCAACACCCAAATATAGGTAAAAGCGATATATGCCAAAAATCATTGAGGGATACCAGTCTTGATCTCAAAGTAACTATGGCTTCGTTGGGATATACGTATGTGGGTAGTCGCCACTGTGACTCAGGGTGTACAATGGCCCCGACCTCCCGTGGAATCGCACATCCACATATCCTAAGGCAAATCAATGTGCCTTTACTAGGTTTTGCCATGCTTATTAAAGCATCCCTTAAAGAATCATGCATGTATGCATATCAACAACAAGAAGAACAACATTCAATAGAACAATAATTTCATTACTTAGTTCCTTTACTTGGGTTACACATATCCAACTATATGCCTGCCACTCATCGGGTCAGGCCTCTGCAATCGGAACTAAGTAAAACCTCCTCAAGATTCCCCTTCATGGATTACACATATGCTCAATATACCTGCCACCCACTGGGTCAAGGCCTTTCCACAAGGAAATCTAGTTGAACACAACATAATTAGACAAGAATTACCATTTTAAAATTTTCCAACATGCTATCAAGTCGTATACATTAATCATATCGTTGATTCACGACGCTTATCCTCAAGAAAAATAAATCATGATGTGCCATAACACTGAGCCCTATCTAGCGTTGGCCCATCAACATGTATCACAACAAAAAGTCCTATCCATCATTAGCTTTGTCTTAGGATCCTTTCTAGAACGATCCTAATGAGGATAAGTCGAGGTCCTCCCATTAAAGCACTTCATCGATCACAACAATTTTCTTTAAGTCTTTCATCACTTATGTTTGTTTAAAAACTATATTATTTATCCTTAATTTACTTATTTCAATGGAAAAGTTTGGAAGAAATATTATTTTTATCAAATCTTATATAATAATTATAAAATTAACAAGTTTGTTTTAAATATAATCTAGATAAAGATTTTTGAATTGAAATTACCATTTTGAAACTTAGGCCATAAGTTTTCTTAAAAACTTGATTTTTGTAACTTATAGGGTTATTCTTTAGAATAAAATCATTAAAATACCTTTAAATTTTTTTAAAAAGAAAAGACACATGTCTTTAAAAAACATGCTTAGGCTTTATATAAAATAGATCCACAATTAAGATTCAAGTGTCAAAACATAGCATTTCATAAAACTAGAAAAAGAATTTTAAAACTTTAAGTTCAAAACAAATTCCAGCAACCTCCAGTTTTAAGTCTCAATTTTGAAATTAAATTTGAACAAGTAAATGATTTTTTCTAGACATGATCCATAGCTTGCTGAAAATATAATTTCTCTATTTTCTAAATCATCCAAGATTACCTCAAGCAAAAATCTAGAAAAAGATACAAAAATAACAAAACAATAAGATTAGAATGCCTTGCTGGAAGACCAATAAAACTGTTTTGCCATTTTCACATCCAACTTAAATTTTTCCATAACCAAACCATTTATTTTCCAAAAAGTAAACTTAAAAATCTTTCTAAAAAGACCAAGATCATTAAAAGAAAGGTCTACGAAATTTCCTATGATTTTCGAAAGTTCATAGTTTTCAAAAACACTTCTAGTTAGAAAAAGTGTACAACCATTAACTTCTAAAAACGATTGAAAATAGTAAACAGTAATGAATATAGGCCAAAAATATATGTACAGAAAGCTTATTAAGTCTAGTTTCCATTTGTTT